>JAVGWX010000016.1:67046197-68496197 GCA_036924085.1 Ariolimax columbianus | reverse complement strand
TGGGGACTGAGTGGTCTCAAGGCCTCGAGTGCTGGATGTCGCGGTTCAAATCACACTGGAGAACGGGATTAGTTCTCGTGGACTTTCTGGTATTTCCCTGGATCACTGGGAAGTAGACATACACCATACACTGCCTGCCTGCGATGGATATCAATTGGTCACCATCTTTCAGCTGTTGGAAACCGAATCACCGTTCACTGATCAACTCTGGACGAATTCGTATCACACCCGCCATGTTTACAGCGGTCTGGAGGACACTATGAGTCGGAAGATAATGCCATTTTGCAAACTTGACGGTTGGTATGGGCTGTTGATACCAGAAGTAACGTCATCGTGCGCATCGTACTTATGTTCACTTATTGCAGATATGTCCGGTTTCATTTGAACACGCTTCGTACGTTTAGAAGTTCTGTGTGGCAGATCGACTATGGCGCTTGCCTTTCCTGACACGGAACCTAGGTTTGATTCCGGATCTGAACATTCTCCGTTCGACCAGGTATAAATTAGTGCACGGCTTACAATTAACGAAGGTAGATCAGAGTGGAGAGGAACTAGTAACTTCTTCTACCAAATAAGAAACCTGAGTTATTGCCCCCTGAGTGCACAAATTATTATTCGACAAGGATGACTGATTAACGATTCAAATTGTTTTTTTTTTTTTTTACAAAATTGTGTCAAAATATTAAACAGATTTTAGAAAAAAAGAAAGATAAATGTTGTCAAATAGCAGAAAGTGCCGTCATGAATAAAGTGTTTGAGACTTCATTTTTACTAGGCCTCAGTTATTTTGTTTGAGGTACGATAACCAGTTTCCTTCCTTATTGTCTTACCTTCCCTAACAATATGTTGGATATCCATTTACAGCTGGGTAAACTAGAACAATTTGGATTTAGACAGTACATCTGAACAAGAGAAGAAATCTCCTGTATAAGGACATAAGACTGTATAAGATTAGAAGCACACAGCTTTTAGAGAAAGGAAATGTAAATGAAACTGGTTGTATTAATACTCTGCAGAGTCTTCTAACCCAGTATAGAGAAGTTAAGTTAAGTTAAGTTAAAGTAAATATATCGTAATGGAGAAATATGGTGATTATAGAATTTGGATAAACCATCATGGATCAAAGAGGTGTCCACGACATTGTCACCAGAAATGTCAACATGTAAACCAAAGGATAACTAACGACAGGCAGGACAAACTACAACTTGGCGAAGAATCAAAGAAGGCGAAATGAAGATTATAATCCGGAATTGGGACAACTTCTTGACATGAGATAGTACTCGTAGCATGTCCTTTACCGGACGTCTCTTCTTACAACCGCCAGCCTATTTGGCTCTTATCAGCTTCTGGGCAGGTATTTTAGGGCTCTATTATGGGCCTGTGGCTTGGCTTGACTCCGTTCGTTCTCAATCTCCCGCTACCTAACCCTGCCATTGGCCTAAGAAGCAGAAGGTAGTCCGGAGAATGGAATGTGTTGTGTCGTAGTTTATAGCTTGACTTCGATATTTGCACCTTTCGGTCCAACACATCCGACTTCAGCAAGCATTTTTTGAGTACCGGGTTTGCATTCCATCTTCGATCCCTTCTCCTTAGCCAGTCTGCTCTGTTGCAGCCTGTTATCCAGGATCACCGCGTAGAGGTGTAGAAGGGTCTTGGCAGCAATGGTTCGCTGGCCCTGACGCTAGCAGTCAGCTATGGGTTGCTGACCGCTGCAGCTAATGCGCTGCTCAGCGTCTTTATCCCCATTAGAGGCTTATAACAGAGCATACATGTAAATTGAGTGAGCAAGTCCAGGTAGCAGCGAAAAAGGCAAATGCGATGTTAGTTAGGTATGATAAAAAGAAATATTAAACATAGAAGTAAGGAAGTGAATGTCAGACTGTATAAGTCATTGGTTAGACCTAGATTGGAGTACTGTGTACATGTGTGGAGTCCTTATCGTAAAGGAGATATAAACTTGCTGAAAAGGATACAAAGAAGAGTGACAAAGCTGATAGTGGGATTCCAGAATTACAGTTATGAGGAAAGACTCAGAAAAACCGGCCTACAGTGTCTAGAAAAGAGAAGAATTCGAGGTGACAATACAGGTTTATAAGATAATCACAGGAAAGGTTAAATTAGACTATAACAAGTTATTTTTTTAATGCAACCACCAACAAGAACAAAAGGGCACAGCTACAAATTAACTAAAGAAAGGTCCAGATTGGATATTAAGATGTATTTTTTTTTAGTCAGAGAGTGGTGAATGCTTGGAATGCATTACCCCAGGAAGTAGTGGAGGCATGGACAGTTAATGCATATATGAATAGACTGGATGCGCATATCATTTAGAGCAGAGTAATGCAAATGTAACTTTTTTTATTCAGACTCTGATGAGTCTTCTATACCAGTATAAAGACAATAAGTTAAGTTAAGTTATCACTTTCCGTACGGGGAAGAGTGATTGCACTAAAACAACGTGTCTGACAAACTGGACACGGTGTGATTCGAACCCGGTACATTGGGATTGTAAAACAGACGATATTGGCATAAGCCACACTGCCCCCCCCCCTCCGAAACAAAGCAGGAGTAATATCTGCCATTGAAGATGCCATCAGTCGGCATGATCACTGACTGAATCGTTAGTCATTGGCTAAAAAAGCAAAATGGTGACTCGGCATGGACAGATGTGCAGTGACAACAAGCAAGGTCGTTTAAAAACTATTTATATTATAGCTTGAAACCAACAAAGAATGCAAGGATCTATTATGATATAAACAACACAGAATAATCAATAGCATATGAGACTAAAATAGCAATAACCGAAGCTGAAAAAAAAGGATGCACATTTTGCACTATTGTGTTGCTTTTGATGTTGGAAATTCCATTCAGTGCGGCGCTGGTTGTGTAATTAAACGAATTAGAATATAAAGGGAAGAAAAATTGGACAAAAATTAGGCAGCTTTTGTTTCTTATTTTGACTCTGCCCATTTTAGAATAGGGTGCAAAAACCGAAACATAAAACACAATATTTCCTTGCAGCTTAGTGCCAGGTTTTTTCAGAATCATCCACGCTTGCCGCAATTTGCTTTCAGACTCGTGATAAAAAGCGGCGGTTTCCCGCCACCTCGTGAATCTGTGTCTAAACAATCATTTGCTGATTAGTCGGGGTCATAACTTGACCCTTTCCCGACCTTTAACCTCAAACGTTCGAACGATGAAAGGCAGTTTGATTTTCTACCACTCGGGAAGACGATTTTCCACATGACAACACGAACACCAAAAAGATGGCAACGGTTGGTTAGACAAGGAAGGGAGGAAAGATGGAAGTAGTGAACATGCTGTGAGTCGAATTCTGGGCACTGTGAAGAGTGTGGATCGAAGGACGAGTCGTGTGGGTGAAAACATCAAGATGGACGAGCAAGACGGAATAGTTCACGTCAAAAAACTCTCAATTTCGATGTTTGTCGTTGATTCACAAATGGCGTGGATATTAATCACTCTATCGCTGCTTTGATCTGTGTAAGATATTCATCGGCTGGCGATTGAGCAAGAGGGAACAAAAATAAAAGCAATCTAGCTGGTTTAGCCACACTCGTTAACTAGCTTGGTCTGTGGATCTCAAGGTGATATTTTTCAGTCTGGCACTGGCCTCACTTGAAAAATATACTTGAGCCTCGAAACACGTCTCGGATATCAGCATTCACCATCAGCCCCGGAAGGGCCAACAGCTCCCCTGGTATTACCATCAGTGTCGATCGCGCTGTGGTCGTTTTCTGTGGCATTTCTTTTAGACTTTTAGAATCGTTCTTATCTCAACTCACAGTTTTGTCGTTTGCTTCTCCCGTTATGGTAAAGATATTGGCGTGATGTGGCGGTTTCGGGCCCTAAGGGCGTAGGAATACATCAGCTCTCTGCCGAAGATGGTCCGATACGCGCTGATTGCATTAAGAAAAGATTTAGATGCCGGTCAAAATGGCGTCTGCAGGTTGCCAATTCTACACACATTAGTCGAGGATTTAGTTAGCTGAATGCATTACTGGTCGCGGATTTCGGTAAGCTGGCAGCATATTATTTGCGATATTTGTGTTATGAATAATTCCATCAATTTTCCGATGACCAGTAAGATTTCGTGGACCGCAACAGAGACCCTTAAGCACCGAGTCTGGTATTTTCGTGAATACCACCATCATTTATGACACAAATCGTTAATTCCTTGTCAAATCATCCTTAGCTTCTTTTCTTCCTTCCATCATCTTACTTAATAGCGTGTAGCTGGTGTCTGTATTTTTAGTTTTGTGTTTCTTTGTCTCAATCAGCGTATCGTTATGCGCAAAGTTTAATTTGTAAAATGGTGTTTCATGAGGTTACATGTAAAAATCCCATTTTGTTTCAATGTTAAATGCGTTTTATTATTTTATATATATAATTATGTTTGTCTGTTGTACCAAAGTTTTATTATTTTATATGTAATTCTGTTTGTATGTTGTACCAAAGTTTTATTATTTTATATGAAATTCTGTTTGTATGTTGTACCAAATTTTAATTATTTTATATGCAATTCTGTTTGTTTGTTGCACAAAAGTTTAATTATTTTATATGTAATTATGTTTGTCTGTTGTAACGAAGTTTTATTATTTTATATGTTATTCTATTTCTATGTTCAATAAGTTTCATTATTTTATATGTAATTCCGTTTGTCTGGTGTACCAACGTTTTATTATTTTATATGTAATTCTGTTTGTCTGTTTCCAAAGTTGTATTATTCTAAATGGTGTTGTTGTTACGGATCCAGCACGATCCGGGCTCTCGCCCTTCGGCCCAATACTATGTAACGGTATCTGCACGTGTTTATCAGCTGTTGTCTAGTGCCATACAAAGTGTTCCATGTATCTGGCCACTGAGGAAGTAGAATTTTCTTAACATCATTAAGCTCTGAGCACTAGTGGTTAAGTGACACGGCTCATAACCCGAAGGTGCTTTGTTCGATCCCCATCACAGTAACGGCCGTTAACAAGCCCTTAGAAAATTCAGGAGTCAGCAGACCTTTACATAAAATGCATGCCGAAGTCGGATGCACTGGGCCGACAGGCACAAAATCAAAACCGCAGTGCAACGCACACCGCCTTGGGGAATAGAGAAATAAGGAAAACGCACACACCAACAACAAACAAAAAAACACACAAAATAACAAAGCCAAAAAAATGTTATCTGTAATTCTGTTCGGTCGAGTGTCCCGGATGTAAAGAATCGGTTCACATAATCTTCAAAGGGTGCCGTAAACGGCCACTAAAAACGTAGGTTGAGCATTGGCCTAGCTAACGCGTCGCGAACAAATATTACTGCTTATAGCTATCCATACGAGTGTTTTGCAAAGGTCAGTAGTAGTGGTGGTGACCGTATGCTTCACATGTAGTCGGAATGATTGTATATGAAACAAGTCGTGATGATTGTTTATGAAACAAGTCGTGATGATTGTTTATGAAACAAGTCGTGATGATTGTTTATGAAACAAGTCGTGATATAGTTAAGACAACCATATATGTGGCAGAATAGGGCGTGCCGGCCCTTGTTTTTAAAGCTTTGCCTTTCTGGATTCTCCTAGCTAAGGTGCAGTATTTTCAACGACAGACCGCAGCCTTTTCGGTTATATCACGACGCATTGGCTAGTGGATGGATGCGTGTGTGTATTTGTAATGTGTTGTGCGCGCTTTATACTATGGCGGTAGTTTTACTAGTACAATAGTTTTGCAAATTCTTTCTGTACCTGAAGAAGTGGGTATAGCGAGAAAGATCCAGGGCATGCACACTAAGCTGAACACTTCGTGATTCCAAACCCGGTATGCTGGGCTTGGATAGGCCAAACGGAATTCACCTTCCAACATAGCCAGACAGGCTCTTACATAGAATTCTCATGGGAAGAGTGAGATAGGTAGATGCAAAATGACACGGAGAAGAGAATGGGAGAAGAAACTAAGATTAAATTACAACTGGAGAGAGGCAGGAAGAGCAGGCCAGGGTCGTGTACACTAGCGGGATGTTGTCAATGACCTATGAATCGAGAGAAGCGACATGGCCTGATTGATTGATTGATTGATACTGGGATCGCAAACCAAACTTGCAAGTCACAATCTTTATACCGTTGTCACCAGCACTGAAATGCACAGAAAAGTGCAAATAATAGACATCAAAAAACAAGCTAAACCACTGGATTTTCTTTTATTTTGGTATTCAATGATGGTCCTTTGGTCTAGCGCTCTTTCTCTCTTACACTTTCACACTTTTATACCTTTCTAAATCGAATTTTATCTTAATCGCTCTCTTTATTTTTCTTGGAAACTTTATATTTCCGTATTTCTATTTTCATGTTTTTTTCTATAAATCTTTTCAAATAGCCCTTGTAACCTCACTCTCGGAATCTATCTTTTCAAATAGCCCTTGTAACCTCACTCTCTGAATCTATCTTTTCAAATAGCCATTGTAACCTCACTCTCTGAATCTATCTTTTCAAATAGCCCTTGTAACCTCACTCTCGGAATCTATCTTTTCAAATAGCCCTTGTAACCTCACTCTCTGAATCTATCTTTTCAAATAGCCCTTGTAACCTCACTCTCGGAATCTATCTTTTCAAATAGCCCTTGTAACCTCACTCTCTGAATATATCTTTTCAAATAGCCCTTGTAACCTCACTCTCGGAATCTATCTTTTCAAATAGCCCTTGTAATCTCACTCTCTGAATCTATCTTTTCAAATAGCCCTTGTAACCTCACTCTCGGAATCTATCTTTTCAAATAGCCCTTGTAACCTCACTCTCTGAATCTATCTTTTCAAATAGCCCTTGTAACCTCACTCTCTGAATCTATCTTTTTAAATAGCCCTTGTAACCTCACTCTCGGAATCTATCTTTTCAAATAGCCCTTGTAACCTCACTTTTTATCTCTCTGAATCTTTACTATTATCTTCATATCTCTCTTAATTGTTCAAGATTTGAATCACTCTTTCTTTATTTCTCTCATCGCACCTCTTATCTCTCTATCTAACCATCCGCATCTCTCGATCTAACCATCCGCATCTCTCTATCTAACCATCCGCATCTCTCTATCTCCGGTATCACACATAGAATAAAATACAAAATGACCAACGTTTTCTAAAAACCAAATTCAACCTCAGTCCTTGAGATAATCAAAACAGAAACCAAGAAAATTGTCCGTCAATAACAAATGGCGCTTATTATTCCCCCTGACTGACAAAACGACTGAGCCTCGTCTCAAACGCGTGCAAACATCAAAACCGCATCAGCGACATCGCTACCATTATGATCAGCCTCCCGGCGTCATACATTCTCATCTTACCCAAGCATATTCCTAAACACCCTTCTTCATATTCAGGTTGGGCAATTTTCAAATCTAGTCGGATTGTTTTGGCGTCTGGAAGCTCTCCCATGCTGACGCTCTGACCAGATAATTTGGATATTTTCTGGTCACCATCACTTTCCTTGCCATGGGATAATTGTCCTTGATTCCTTTCCGATGACCAGCGATAATTGTATTTCATTTAAAAAACAGAAAGCTCGATGCGTTTCCAGCGAGAAGAGGACATCAAGTTGGCCACAAGATTGTGGTCTGGCTGACGTGCGAAACTTTCAAGTAACGCGAGAATATCGCTCTGTGATCGCCCTTCTTGGACATCTAAAAACGTCTCTGGGTTGTCAGAGATATAATTTTCTGGGTGTTCCAAGTCAGGCCTGACAATATTACAGGAAACGGGATTCCGGTCTAATCACGTGATCCAGTGTGTCTGTGTAATGAATCGGTTGATGGAAACCAGAATCTGCTATTGGCTCTTTCTACGTTCCTGTTAGATTCCGTGCGACGATGCGAATTGTGTGCTTAAATACGGATATAACACACGAATTCTTAATGTTCGTTATGTAGGAATCAAAGAAAATGTTCGGTTTGAACACTAGAAAATAATAATGGAAAATGATAATGAGCATGAGTAAGAGTTATATGATAAAACAAAATTATCTTTGATTCGGTATTCTGTAAAACGAAATCCTATGACAACGGAAAGTGTATAAGAGCGGCGTTTGCTTCTCGTGGTAATAAAACCAGCAGTGGGATTGTCAATGGGCTTGTAGGACTAGGTTAGTCCCCAGACATATTAGTTTAGATATTTTTAGTAAAATTTTCCATGGGATATAAAAGCATTACATAAAAAATATTGAATAAACTGCTTTAGTATTCTTCACTATCTATAAATATTAGGAACCATTTGTTTTTAGTTAGAGATAGGTAACTGCTTGGAATGCACTGCCACAGGAAATAGTGAAGGCAAAGATATTTAATGCATTTAAGAATAGATTGAATGCGCATAGTTTTTTTTGAACAAGGAAATGTAAATGAAATTGGTTGTATACAGACTCAGCAGAGTCTTCTAAACCAGTATAAAGACGTTACGTTTAGTTATCTGAGGCTTAATTTTCGTCACAATGCCAAACGGTATTTCCGGTATCTACGGCCCCAAAAGACAGCACTCTGGCACTCTAGTTCCCTAAGCATTGTGCGTTGCACAATGTTGTTTTTTTGCTCAATTCTGTCCAGTGCATCCGACGCTTCCTCCTGCATTTTCTAAGGGTTTGCTTCTCCGGGATAACACAGCACCTTCGGCTTGTGAGCTGTGTCACTTAACCACTAGCCTGAGCCGCCCCCATCGGTTGATGTAAGCTAAACTACGCGATCTGTGACCGGAATAAACTGCCATTAGTATGTTTGCTATATATTGTACATTATATGGAGAGTATTCCTCTTTATCCCAATAGTGAAAGGTGTCCACGAACCTAGTCCACTTTGAGGAAAGTCACGGCACAGTACTAAATATCAGGTTTTGCTCCTGGTGATAGCCTTCTACAGTTTACCCAGCTCTAAATGGGTACCTCACTTACAGTTGAGTTCTGTTATGTAATGATATGTTCTGTTCTAACCTGTTGTGTTCTATTCTTTTTTCTTTTCTTCTGTTCTGTTCTACTCCCATCTGTTCTGTTCTAACCTTTTCTGTTATAATCTGTTCTGTTCTAACCTGTTCTGTTCTAATCTGTTCTGTTATAATATGTTCTGTTATAATATGTTATGTTCTAACCTATTCTGATATAATCTGTTCTGTTATAACCCGTTCTGTTCTAACCTGTTTTGTTCTAATCTGTTCTGTTGTAATCTTCTATACTCCAATCTGTTCTGTTCTAACCTGTTTTGTTCTTACATGTTCTGTTCTAATCTGTTCTGTTTAAATCTGTTCTATTCCGATCTGTTCTGTTCTAACAAGTTCTGTTCAAATCTGGTACACTCACGTCTGTTCTGTTCTAATCTTTTCTGTTCTAACATGTTCTGTTCAAATCTGTTCCTTGAAAAGAACACAAAACTGCAATCCATGACCGATAGAAGAGACTGCAGAGCCCAGCTGCGTGTCAGAGAAACTCCGAAGACTGACTGACCATCTAATGCACCAGAGACTAAACAATTTGGGAAATGGGAAACTAAAGCGGAGAAACTTTGCAGAAATAGCCAAAGCAAAGATGCACGAAGATCCCATAAACGCACTAACAACACCAAAGCCCATCACTACTGTACGAAAACCTACCTGGAGGCAGGATATATTTCCAGAGGTGGTAGAAAATATACCAGGTATTGGAAACAAAAACTGCCAGACTGAAAAAGAAAGGAGAGATACTACCCTAAGCTTTATATCGAAAAACTATCCAAGCATGGACTGGACCCATGCATACACCGACGGTTCTGTAACAAACACTACACAGAACGGAGGGGCAGGAGCATTCCTGAACCTACCAAATGGCAGACAAATAACACTGTCATTCGCTACTGGTAAGTACACAAGCAATTTCAGAGCGGAGGCAGAGGCACTGAGGGCGGCAGTGGAAGAAATGGTGACACATAAAGAAAATGAAAGCCATACAGTCCTGCTTACAGATGCTCTGGTCGTAGTCACAGCGCTAAAACGCCAGAAAAACACTGAGCTTAATGACTTAAGAGCAGTACTCTGTCAACTATGTCAGCAGTCCGCACTAAAAAGGGTAGTGGTACAGTGGGTCCCATCACACTTCAACATCCAAGGCAACGAGAAGGCAGACAGACTGGCAAAAGAAGGTGCAAGACTACCACAAACAGATACTAGTATGACGTACGAAGAGTCAAAACGGCTTTTTAAAGCCAGATACATGACCAAATTGGAAACCGAACATACTGGTTACACCAAAAACGATGCCTATTACCAGTTGAACAGAAGAGAGCAGGTCGTTGTCTTCAGACTTCGCACTGGCCACAATAGACTGAGGTACCACCTATTCAACAAATTGAAAATAGGTGGTACCGACGAATGCCCGTGTGGTACCGGGAAAATGACCGCTGAACATCTGCTGCAGAACTGCCCGACATACGAGGATCAGAGAGAGCAGATGTGGCCATCACCAGTGGAACCACAAGACAAGCTCTATGGCAGTGTCGACAGCCTCAAGACGACCGCCGCTTTTTTCGAAAAAATAATGGTTACTGTCTGACTGCGTACGATGAAGAAGAAGAAGAAGAAATCTGTTCTACATCCATCTGATCTCTTCTAACTTGCTCTGTTCTAATCTGGTAAACTCACATATGTTCTGTTATAATCTGTTCGATTATGTTCTAGCATGTCCTATTCTAATATGTTCTACTCCTATCTGTTCTGTTCTAATCTGTTCTGTTCTAATCTGTTCTACTCCCATCTGTTCTGTTCTAATCTGTTTTACTCCCATCTGTTCTGTCCTAACCTGTTCAGTTTTAACCTGTTCTGTTCTAATCTGTTCTATTCTAATCTGTTCCGGTCTAACCTGTTCTGTTCTAATGTATTCTGTTATAATCTGTTCTGTCATCGGTTTTGTTCATTTCTGTTCCGTTCTGTTCTGCTCTGTTCTAATGTATTCTATTATGTTCTGATCTAATCTAATCTATTATGTTCTAATCTATTTCTGCCATAATCGGTTGTGTTTATTTCTCTTCTCTTCTAATCTGTTCTGTTCAAATATGTTATGTTCTATTATGTTCTGTTCTAATCGGTTTTGTTTATTTCTGACAGGCTCTAATCTGTTCTGTTCTAATCTGGTCTGTGTAATCTGTTCTGTTCTGTTGTAACCCGTTTTATTCTAACCCCCGTGGAGGTACGGAAGGATCTTGGCAACTCTTCGTCACTGGTCCTAACGCAAGCAGTCAGCTTTTGATCGCTGGCCACTTGTACTGCTCAGCATCTTGATCCCTTAATGAACAAACAACGGTGTCCCTTATAGAATAAACCTGCATCTTGATCAGAGGACGAACAAGGGAGAAGAGAAAGAATAGTACAGTTAGCTTGAGTATGATAATTTGGTAAGATTACTATGCGGGCAGCATTTTACCTGGCCTTTTCTGAGATTTCTCACTGACGTCAGGAGAAGACACAATATGCATACAACCTAATCACTCTCATTGTCTGAAAATCTGTTCGATATTTGTTTGCATGTCAATATTTGCATCATGTTGGCGCAATACAGAATAGAATACAATATAATACAATACAACACAATACAACACAATGCAATATACAATACAATATACAATACAATACAACACAATACAACACAATACAACACAATGCAATATACAATACAATACAATACAATTTACAATATACATTGCAATACAATTCATTATACTATACAATACAATGAACAATACAATACAATACAATATACAATACAATACAATACAATATACAATACAATATACAATGTAATACAATACAATTTACAATACAGTTTACAATACAATATAATACAATATACAATGCAATACAATACATTATGCAATACACAATACAATACAACACAATATACAATACAATATATAATATAATGTACAATACAATACAAACAATACAAACCAATATACAATACAATAACATGGACTTCAGTCCAGCGGGTGTGCCGTAAGCGAGGTAGTCAATGTCCTGTATTCAGTCCGATCTTTCGCCGTGTCGTACCATTTCGGACTTAGGTCTCTCAGCTGACCATCTCGACATCGTATTGGTGGGTGGATGTCCACCAGGTTAGGTCTCTCGGCTGACCATTCTCGACATCATATTGGTGGGTGTCCGCGTGGTCGTGTTTAATTATGTGGCCACCAAACTTTATACTTTCATGTTGCGTATTTGCATGGCATCCTGATTGCTGTGGCTCTCCTTCTGGCTGGTTGCCTCCGTCTTCAGCCCCTTGTCTTGCTAGGGCAGACTGTGGTCTTGCTCGGGTTGCCTTGTTTAACCAGAGATGGTCACTGGGCGAGGTCTCAATGGGGATTGAGGCATGTCCACGCGCCGGTGGGCCCAGCATCTGCCGCATTTATTGGAGACCCAGCTCTGCTCCTGTCAATATTCCTCTATGCTTGTGAGACATGGACAGTTACAGCTGACCTTCAACGAAGGATACAGGCCTTGGAGATGGGATGTTTCTGAAGACTTTTAAACGTCACGTACAAAGATCGAGTTACAAATGAGGAAATACGAGATAGAATTACAACAGCAATAGGGCCTTTAGAAGACCTTTTGGCAACTGTCAAAAGAAGGAAACTCGCTTGGTGGTCATATATCGAGATCAAATGGTTTTGCAAATACAATCCACCACGGAAAGGAGCAAGGCAGACGAGACGAAAGGCCGTCCCAAAAAGAAATGGGAGGACAACATAAAAGAATGGACCAGTCTCCGACCAGAAGAGTCACAGGCAGCCTCCGCTGACAGAGAAAGGTGGCGTGGCGTTGTGAGGATATCTTCATGTGTGCTCCAACGACCTCATCGGTTACGGGATGACCTGACCTGACCTGATCTGCTCTGCCAGAGGTTTCTGTAGGGTTTGCCTCACCCATAGCCTTCAACTTTACCCCCTTAGACTTGGAGGGCGGGGGGGGGGAGGAAACTGGTTTGTTGGCGCCAGTTACTCTCCATTTGCCAGGGCCGCGTTAGTGGAAACAGGGGGTACCACGTGAAGGCGCGGTTCACTTGGTTGCAGGCATTTCTCTTTATTTGGATGAGACCTATAGCAATCTTCCCCCCTCCCCCCCCCCCCCTAGTGTACATCTGTTATATGGCTTGCGCATCACGTGGCCAGTCAAGTGGTATTTGCGAGACAACGCCACCTCCACCACGTCTCGAAATAAAGTAGCCAAGGCAAAGTCGTTCTTCCAGAGTGTGAACGGAATCTTTGCAACAAAACTTGATCACTGGCATTAAGAAAAAGAGAGTTCTTAGATGCTACATGGAAGCAGTGCTGGCATACAGCAGCGAGTCATAGACAATCACCAGATAAGTATATGGATCATGGAGGTAGATGAAATGAGGTTTTACAGAAGAATGTGGAGACTTTCATGAACTGCAAAGAAGGCTAGCAACGTGGTTCTTGAAGCGGCCCAAAGACAGCTTGTGGCAAAATTCTGGAGACGGCAGTCATCTTTTTTCGTGCATGTTATGAGAAGATGCAGGCTGGACCAGATGGTGACAACGGGCAGAATCGCTGTTAAGAGAGATATAGGGAGACAGAGAGAGAAAATATTAGACAGCTAGAAGGAATGAAATGCTGAACGAGCAACGGGGGAAACGATAAACGAAGCACGTGTTAGAAGAAGGTGGAAATCCATGATCACCAAAGCTAACCGGCATGGTACATGATGACGATGATGATGCTGATGGTTCTGATGATGTTGATGGTGCTGATGGTAGTGAGAACAGCTTATGACATTCCTACTGATTTCTATCTCGCATTTTTCA
Source organism: Ariolimax columbianus (assembly GCA_036924085.1). Classification (NCBI taxonomy): domain Eukaryota; kingdom Metazoa; phylum Mollusca; class Gastropoda; order Stylommatophora; family Arionidae; genus Ariolimax; species Ariolimax columbianus. The sequence continues at coordinate 68,482,384 of JAVGWX010000016.1, read as the reverse complement.
TCCTCAGTTATTACTTTTTTGTTATTTAAAAAAAAACTGTCATATATTGTTTCCATTGCTGGGGTAGTCGAGGGTTTTTTAAAGGCCGAGGACTACAGGCCGCTTCGCCACTGCTGTCGCCACGTCGTGTGCTGTCTATGTTTATGTATTTCACCCCTAACAGAAAAATAACGTATGCGTTACCGGGAATTCGACCCGCTGTCATACTAGCCGACAGGCAGGCATTGAACCCATTCGGCCACGCTCTGCTCATAAGATTTTTTACATTTCCAAGATATTTCTAAAATTGTCAAACAAAAAAATATATATTTTTCTTGGCATATAATTTTTGTGCGTACATGTTTATTATAACCTTGTTCGCTCTATGCTGTTACATTTACATCCCTTCTCACGGAATGTCTCCATACTAGAGACCGAAACATTGTCATCAACCATTTTGGAAATCGGAATTCGGATATAGAATCAAACTTAATGTTTTGTTTGGAGCAGACGAAATCTGTTATCCGAGAGAAGAGATTGGACGGGCCCTGCCATCTCGCGCGGTTTCTTACGATCGGCATCACGCCCCTTCTAATCCACCGGAGGGGTTAATCCCCGCATGTGTGGCGGAGGTGCGACCAAGGGCCACAGATCATGTCAAACAGAATGAAGGACCCGTGAGCCAGCTTATCTTCAGTATTCCCAGGCTCAGCCCGTCAAAACATCTTCATCTTCAGCATCTAACGTGGAACTCCTTCTTCGTGCCCAGCGTTAGCTTTCCATTTTAGCACAAACTGGACTCTCTCGCTAATGCTTGGAATAAGTTTGCTGCCTCTGTCCAAGTATGGCGTCCCATCTCTAACCCTTACAACGGCTACATTCGCCAACTCTCGCGAGATTCAGATAGCTGCCGGCGTGACGTGCTGCCAACCCGCTTTACGTCATGTCCGCTCACAACCCGATCCGAACACGCGCATGCGCGAGTGAATAGTGAGATGTCGCTAAGCAAACAAACATGAGGCTAAAGAGAAAGAAGCCGAATGGCGAGCAGATGAGACGAGGCTGTTTGCCATTTTCATTAATTTACTGGGCGCTGTTTAATCACGCGGCAGAGAAACTCCAACAATAACGGTCTGCCTTTACTGTGGCAATAAAAGAAAGAGAAGAAAAGAAAAAGAGAACTATCTGTTGGTTGAATACCAATAATGATTTTCAGACGTCTACTTCCTGTTTAATTTTGGTTCCATCTGAAGCATAGGAACATCACTGCAGTTGACATTCTAAATTAAACTTTTATCAATGAACTTGGAGTAACTCAACTTAATGTCTTTATACTGGCTTAGAAGACTCTGCATAGTCTGTATACAACTAGTTTCATTTACATTATCTTGCTCTAAAAGCTATGCGCATCCAATATGCGCATCCAATGTATTCTTAAATGCAATAATTGTCCCTGCCTCCACTACCTCTCGTGGCAATGCATTACAAGCATTTCCCACTCTCTGACTAAAAAAATATTTCCTAATATCTGATCTGGACCTCTCTTTAGTTAATTTGTAGCTGTTCCCTCTTGTTCTTGTAGCTATGCCCTCTTGTTCTTTGGGGTGGTTGTATTTTGAAAAACTTGTTATTGTCTAATTTATCCGTTTCACTGATCATCTTATGAATACAGGTTTATAAGATGATCAGTGAAACGGATAAATTAATAAAGACTTAATAAAGTCACCTTGAATTCTCTCTTCTAGGCACTGTAAGCCAGTTTTTTCTGAGTCTTACCTCATAATTGTAAGTCTGGAATCCCACTATCAGCTTTGTAGCTCTTTTTTTGTATTTGTAAAGCAATAGTGGAAAGAATCAGAAACGAAGATATTTGGGAAACAGTGCTAGCATACCTCATCAAAAGACAGCAAAATCGTTCGGCCATATGACACCACAAACACTAGATAGTATCCACAAGAAAGTAATGCTATACAGATACAATGGATACAAAGCCAAGGGCCGACAATGCAAAAGATGGATAGCAGAAATAACAGAAGCAGTTAAAGCTCCCCGTGTACGAAGCACATACTCGGGCCTGGTCATGAAATCTCTTCAAAAACTGACGCTGAAAAAGACGCGCAAAAATGTGACGGATCAAACCACTTACATAGTCGGTTCTTTGATTGATGAAGTGGTAGTTTGCTGTGATGAGGTCGCTAGATTCCTGCAAGAAAAATTAAGTGAAAAAAAAAAGTTAACTCAATTAAAATTTAAATTGCGTATGGTCAGATACGGCACCGAGACGAAAACATAAGCAAAACCTACGTTACGACCAAAAGGCCTTCATCAGGGACAAGAAATAACCACAATAGCGAACAAGCGAATCATAGAAGAAGGGAAGAATACATGTATGGGAGATGATGTCATATAAGGAATAAATAGTGTACTATTTTGATACGTCCAACATCACAATTGCCCTGGTCGTGAACCGGACTCCAATTCCCGCAGAACCATGTTTGGTCGCAAAAAACGACTTATCGAGAAGGCTGTACTAGCACTATACGAACCTGCTCAAACAGCACTCGTGTACATTTTAGAATTGTCCTTTATTAATAAATAATTGTTTTGAGAACCAACAGCTGCACAATACGGTTTGAGGAATCACTTCTTTGATAATACCATTTCTTAGATAATAGTAATTAGTGAACCATTTCTTAGATAATACGTAATTAGTGAGAGATGTGTTAAATAATATGTAATAAGTGAGAGATTTGTTAGATAATATGTAATAAGTGAATTGCCTGTTAGATAATATCTACCTAGTGAACTGTCTGTTAGATAATAAATATTTTGAAAATTTGATTGATTTCAAACAAAAATAATAACTCAGATGTTTACCCCACGGCAATGTATTGAGAGAGAAAAAATAATCACTCCAACACTAAAAAAGAGAATTGAATCCTTCTAGCTAAAATGCTACAGGGAAGTTATCAGAATATCATAGATAGCGAAAAGTAAATAAAAAATAAGGATAGATAAACAGACAGTACTCTGAGTATCTAATAGTTTCCATATTCCTCTCATATAGCACAGAGTTTGCTCGTATGAACGCTATGGAAATCATTCTGAAAATCGATAAATGGTATGTTTAAATGTTTGTTATGTGCTACTGTATCATCACTAAATTATCTTACGGCGAATAAAGCGTCAGTACATCAAAGGCATGAGTATTTCCATAGCGTCAATACATTCATGACGTACGCCCATGACTTCAGCACATCCGTGGAATCAGTTCATCCATAGTATCAGTAATTACATGACGTCAGTATATCTTTCTTTTTCTTAATCCAATTTGAGCTTCGCTTATCCGATGTTCATATGTTCCTTTATGAATTAGTAGTACCGACTTACTTCCCCTGTCCAAGCACCACGTTATACAGTATACGTCCAGCATTCAGTGACATCGATTACCTTGTCATTTGCCTCCAGCTTGTCGCACCTATTGCATGTTTCCTGGAAGTTGGGGCAGATCATCAGATGGTCTGAGTTCTGTTTCCTGGAAGTTGGGGCAGATCATCAGATGGTCTGAGTTCAGTTTCCTAGAAGTTGGGGCAGATCATCAGATGGTCTGATTTGTGTTTCCTGGAAGTTGGGGCAGATCATCAGATGGTCTGAGTTCTGTTTCCTGGAAGTTGGGGCAGATCATCAGATGGTCTGAGTTCTGTTTCCTGGAAGTTGGGGCAGATCATCAGATGGTCTGAGTTCAGCTTTGCGCCACAATTAAATGTGTCATCATCTGTCTATCCCCATCGTTTCATATTCCTCTTGCACCATGATACACCAGTTGGGGAGTCTGTTTAGTGACTTCCATGTTGTGTATGGTAGAAGATGTCCGGAGGCAGGCTCCTCCCGATGTTCTATCTTTGGGGCCTGCATCAATTCGTGCCATCTCTAGATTCGACGACGTTCAGGGTTTATCTGTGATCTGTACCTGATGTCCAAACATTGGATGCCTTGGGTCGTGCTCTGTACCTGATGTCCAAACATTGGATGCCTTGGGTCGTGCTCTGTACCTGATGTCCAAACATTGGATGCCTTGGGTCGTGCTCTGTACCTGATGTCCAACCATTGGGTGCCTTGGGTCGTGCTCTGTACCTGATGTCCAAACATTGGATGCCTTGGGTCGTGCTCTGTACCTGATGTCCAAACATTGGATGCCTTGGGTCGTGCTCTGTACCTGATGTCCAAACATTGGATGCCTTGGGTCGTGCTCTGTACCTGAAGTCCAAACATTGGATGCCTTGGGTCGTGCTCTGTACCTGAAGTCCAAACATTGGATGCCTTGGGTCGTGCTCTGTACCTGATGTCCAAACATTGGATGCCTTGGGTCGTGCTCTGTACCTGATGCCCAAACATTGGATGCCTTGGCTCATAATCCGGGTTTTCTCGTTCGATCTCTACTGCTACGCTTCTTCGAATATCGGGTGGGGCAATCCCAATTATAGGGTACACTATATCGATGGAGTGGGCTTTAGACACGCTGATACTATCCGATCCCCCTGATTTATTGCTGTATCAACTTAGTAGTGATATGTCTCTTTATGTATCAGTTGTTTTCCAACATTTTTTTCTCTTCCAAATTTGTCATATTGCCACTGTTGGTATTGTGCGTGTTCCCGTACCCACTATGGGTATGGTTGCCCTGAATAAGGTCATTATCTGGCACATTGCAGTAGCTTTTCTCACATCCAGAGGATGCCTATGAAGGTGGACCGGGTTCCTCCAGAAAGTTGTGTTATGATTGACTTCATCCGCTTGTCGCTCACTACTACAGAAATCATGTCGATCCCCAATCTCATAACCCAGACTGTCACGAAAACAGCCCGTTTCCAGCTAACTACATACGTAGAAATATGGCGGGACTCTTGACAAGTATATTTTACATGACCCTAACTAAGACGCCAAATCAGTATGTTTTACCTGACCCTAAGACGCCAAATCAGTGTTTTACCTGACTCTAACTAAGACACGAAATCAGTATGTTTTACCTGACGCTAAATAAGACGCCAAATCAGTATATTTTACCTGACCCTTAGACCCCAAATCAGTACGTCTTATCTGACCCTAAGACACCAAATCAGTATGTTTTGCCTGAACAGAAGCTAGCCTCCACGCGCCTTGTATTTTGTTAATATGTAAAGAATCGTTCCAGCCACCCCACACTTGTTTTCCCACAAGCTTGACTTAATTGTGTTTGCTATTCCGTCCATACCTAGTGACTTATTTCTTGGGCTGTTATTAGTAACTCTTTCTATTTCCAGAATCAGTATATCCCATTTCAGCTGGTTGTTTTTTCGTATAATATATATTGGTTGTCACAATAGTGCTCTTTTCTATCACTGTTGTATTAGAGCAGCAAAGATGGCGCCATAATTGGCTGCGGGTGTACATTGCTCTCTCTTTTTTAGTTCATTATAGATGCGGCCAGACCATGGATTTGCCGGGAATTCCCACTAGCCGGCGACTTACACTTGTGTTCACGGAAAAGTGTTGTTGTTTTCCATTTGGACTGGCTAATTCGTTCGTTTTGTGTGTTTTCTTCCGTTCGATTACCCTGGTTTGGACATCGGCTATATGAATAGCACTACCCTTAAACTTGTGTCATATTTCACGGTCTAGTTCACCAGGCTGAACTTCACGAGATTGGCGCCCTTCGCCCTAGCTGAAGACAGGGTCAGCTTTGTTGTATGAAATTTACACACAACTATAATGAACTGGGCACCTGGAGAAAGATGGGCTCTGTCAGGTGTGTAGTGTAGCGGTCCAAGACGCACCGTTGTTGTATGGCGATAACTGATACTATAAACTGCAATAACGGTGCCTCGACATGATTATGGGACATGATGATTATATTTTTATTGAATTGGACCGATTTTTGCGATTAATAACTGCAGTTGGATTAAAGCTGCAATTTCTTAATCTCAATGCCTTGATCGTTTTTATACAAATGTCGACTGCATTTTGTTTTTGTTTACTGATGTTAGTTACTTACAGAATTTTTACAAGCATCATCTTTGGTAGGTTTTGTTTTCAATACTGGTTTTTTAAAATTTTGTCGTGCTATTTGAAAACATAATCTTCTTGTGTCTTGTACGATAATTACACCTCGTAACGTTTCTTTTCAGTCTGCACTGGATCTATAACTTGTCTTTTGTCTGGGCCTTGTTTGAAGTTCTTCGTGCACCATTTCTTCTTTTGCTTATCCCTCGTAGTGACATTGAAGATTCTTCATTTATGTGGGACCAAATATATAGCAGTCAATGAGCTGATTGATTTAGTTGTTTTTGTTGAATACACACAATGAGAATTATTGCTTTTTTGTGGTCCTGAACAGGTCCTAAAGAGGCAGGTTGCAGTAACATTCCTCACACCCAGAGCGTGCTGAAGACTGTGAACGACGGTTGTGCTATATTTGGCTTTGTATGCGTGTCACTTACTACTACGGGGATCATGTCGATCCCTCACCTCGTTACGCACATTGCCGTGAAACAATCTGCGTAGAAGTAAGTTGGGGGCGTTGTTCATAATATATTGCATGAACCTGACTAATATTGTTCGATAGGTATATTTTGGCTGACAAGATATTAGTATCTTCTCCCCGGATGAGCCAATAGCAAGCGACTTATAGCTGTCTGTTTGCATCCGGATCAGGAACCGGTAACTGACTAGGACCCTATTAATCCTCCACGTGGTGACCCAAGAACCACAATCCAACTAAGTAGTCTGGATAAAAGATTAGAGATCACAGGGGGAAGGTAAGCCCGGACCCAAAAATGCCGTCCTGAAATCGGATGTCTGCTGAAGGACGCAGACATCACAGCTTCGCTGTAAACTACAACACAACTCTACTAACGTGTTTTTGAGGACGAAAGCTGGAGAACAAGAAAAGAAAGACAGTTTATGTTTTCATTTCTAGTATTGTGTGTCTCGAAATAATTTGCACAAGTCATGGCATATTTTCTTTCTGATAGCTTCCCCTGTTAACGGCTGAATCATCTAGTCCGGTGTCATCATCTAAACAGGCGGCCATTGATAGACTTCAAAATGTCACTGCTATCCATATCTAGCATACCCGTAGTTCTTACCAGTCCCGCCAGGATGCCAGCTCTTTCGTTGTCCTGAATTCCAAAATGATCTGAGAAGTTGATCCACACCAGCTTCTGTCCTGTTTAATGCCTTTATAGCTGCCATACACTCTAAACTTAGCCAGCCCTACTGTACCTGCCGTAAAACAATCGATTTGCCTGGAATTCACATTAGTCGACGACTTACACTTGTGTTCACGGAAACGTGGTGTTGTTTTCCGTTTGGATTGGTTAATTCGTTCGTTTTTTGTGATTTCTTTCGTTCGATTATCCTGGTCTGGACACCGGGTATATGAATGGCACTACGCTTAAACCTGTATCGTATTTTACGGCCTAGTTCACACGGCTGAACTTCACGAAATTGGCGTGTGATAAATTTAGACATTACTATAATGAACTGAACACAGCCGGGGAGAGATGCCTGACTCAGTCACACGCTGAGTGATGTCCATACGACCGCTTGTGGTTATGGAAAAGGCACGACACACAACGTTAGATCTCCCCCTCCCCTCCGCTGCTTTGCTGGATACCTGTTTACGGGAAAGGCTTCGGGAGTAAACCCTGAGGAAAAATCTGCGTCCTATGCTATCTCCGGTCGTCTCTATAAATATCTTGCTACTGGCCAAAGGTAGCTCAGGACCAGAGAGTGAGGTTGAAAAAATCAAAATCACTGGGCAGGCCCCCCATTTCAGCGGACACACCATGAGAAATGACTGTCTACACGGCTGAACAAATAGAGTGGTCTTCATCCCTTGTGACGGACGAACATCAAATCAAACCTTCCGAAGAAAACACGATTTGTTCCTCATGTGTTATAGAATACACGTTGTTGGATTGGACGTCACTACAGGTTGGTGTGCACGACCTACTTGCAAATTGCGTCCATTTTCACTGCATGACACGACCGGAATCTTCCCTCAGCCATGGTCCCTCACCTAGACCTACCGATGTGGGCGCTGGTCAGCAGCAGCGTCTTCTAGTCTACGCGTGAGGGCTGCTGCTATCGAGAGGTACGACATTCGCCTCTCAAATCATCAAGGAAACGGTGGACGATCGACTCGCACAAAGTTTCAAGCGACCCCTGGTCTCACGGATTGTACGACCTGAATGTCTGTATCTTAAGCTACTTCCAGTCGTCTTGATTGTATGTCTTGCCACTGGTTCTCGGTAACTCAAGACGAGAGAGTGAGATTGATGTCCAGCGCAGCTTCTTTCTCACTATAATCCAAATTCAGCGCATTCACATCTTCAGGGCGAGGACAGTCTGATGATGTTGCCATCTTCGCTTGCGATGGACAGCTTACAACTTACAGCTTACAACTTACAGCTTACAACTTACAGCTTACAACTTACAACTTACTAACATTCCAAAGTAAGTATTGGGAATCTGCAACGATGACTGTCACTGTTAAAGACGTCCCAGATAGCCATCCCAGAGCTGCAGTAACTATTTGATATTATTAATAATAATAATAGTTGCCCATTGAAAGCAAAGCTCTTTCCGTCTTTCGATGCACTTTTTCCAAGACTGTAGGGGCTGGATTGACTGTAAGAAACATCGTTTTGAGTTTAGTCTTGTGCGCTGCACCTGATGTCCAAACATAGAGTGCTTTGGGTCGTTTACATTTCTCTCATTCTATCAAACGCGACAATTCTTTGTGGCTCAGGTGGCGCAAAGCCGATTATGGGGTAACTTTTCTCAGTTGGTGTATGTCTGAACACCTAAGCACTTCTCATACAATCATATATTAGCATAGTATATTGCCGGCTTGCTAGATGAGTCACACAGTGGTTATAAATTTGACGAACGTCAGGTGCAAATACAGTATTGTAATAAATTGTCAATAATACTTAAGAAGGCATTAAATTAAGGAGGAAATGTCGCATAAGAAAGAAAGAAATAGTCAAATGACACAAGACACCCTACGTTTGGACACCAGGTTCAGTGCACAAGACTGAAAGCTAGATCAAGTTTCTTAAAGTCAACAGAACTGTTCAGACTAATCCTGGAAAACGATACATCGAATCATGAAATGGATTGACGCAGGTCCCTTGGATAGAAGTGTAGGAAGAACCTGCACGTGGACACCGCTTGCATTGCGCAATATGGAAGTTACTAAATAGACTCCAAACTGGCATATTACGTTGCAGGAAGAACTGAACGAATTGGGGATACATGGATGATGAGACATGCGACTGGGGAGTAACACAAGAACCAGACCATATGATGATCTGCCCAAACCTTCTGGAAGGATGTAATATTGATAACATGTTGAGGGGGGATGACAGAGCAATCCACGTGGATGACCATTGGCACCATGATCTCTGAGGTGCTACCTCTGACAGGGGAAGTAAGTGGTCAGTCCGCTGATAATACTAGCATTGTACTGCACCCAGAATGGCCAAGGTCCACATTGTCAGCTAACCTGGTAATATAAGAAACGTCATTACATCATGGCAGAAGTCGGACATACGTCAAGACATAAAAACTTGGCTCTGGTAGCCTCGGACAAAATAAGCGAACAAGTTTTGACATGTAAGGGCAATAACCATATTAAATTTAAAACTTAAATGTTTCAGTTATGGTTGCATCCCTTTTAGTAACTGGTCTTTTGGCGAAAGAGCAAACCCTAACAGTAAAGACTAAAAGCAGACACTGCCGTCGGAGATGAAGTGTTTGAGATCATTTTATACTAAGCTTCATCTTGTATGTAGTGGGGAGGCAAGTTCTCTTCTTCGCTAACTTCTCTTGTTTGTATACTCAATGTGGATATGTGAAGGGACGCTTGTCCGAATGGCTTCGATTACCTGCCTGCTGACAAGGAGGACAGCAGGTCGAATTCCTGGTAAGGCATATGTAGGTTTTATGTTGGATGTGAAATAAACAAACTCAGAACACGACGACTTTTTCATCGCCTCTCGCCCCCACAGCCAGCCAGAGCATCTCGGTGCCAGGACTTCCCGGGAGGTGTTGCGTCGGTGACCAAAGAGTGAAAGGCGAAGGCGATCAATTGTAGAGGAAATTTGGGGTTTCTATAACTACAATTAAACAGGATATTGTCTCTTATTTATACTGACATGTATTTTTTGTCTTCTGGACTACAAGAGTGTATTTTTTGTTAAGTCTCTTTGGCTTTTTTTTTCGAGGAATCCGTCAAAATTTGATAAATTAAGAGGTCGTTCTAGTAGAGGCTGTGTACATAATTTCAGGTTTCTTAGGTCATGGGGAAGTTGGTTAAAATAGGAGAAATAGAAGTCCGCCCAAACGGGCAAGTCTGGTAAAGCTAAATTTAAAGCTTGTAATAATTAGTCAGTGAGGTGAGGCACAGCCAAATAGTTCAGGTAACTCTTCAAGGCAGGAAGCATTGCCAGATGAAAGGTCGCAACACGAATTGTAACAAAAATATGACAAACAAGACGTATTGAAACAACATATGTTAGTTTAATTGCATAATGCATAACAAGAGCTGAATATTTTCTTTAAAAAAAAAAGAAGGAAGAAATATTTAGCAGTGAAAGAATAGCAGGAGCAACAAGACAATTAAAACATGAATGACTTCCTCAGTATGTTATCCATGCAGGTAGAAAAAGCTGTTTAATAACACGAAGACACGTTAATGGAAAGCACATAGAAATGGTTGTGTCGTAGTGGGCACAGCAGACGAGAGCGGCGTGTGTTACAGCTATCGTTAAGTTTCAGGGTTATGATACGTGCCTTGTGACTGGTTCCTTTCTTCGCTGTCTTGCCTTCGTCAACTCAATATGGATTTAGGTAAACTATGTACAAGCGGGTAAGCTTGTGCGAAACGAACCCTGTCGCATTACAGCGAATATTATATATCTTATACTGTGTGACATGTCATAATATCGACCATCATTAGGTGGTTTGTGGCGAAGAGCAGCATAGATGGCGCCTAACAGGCTGCGGGTCTACTTTGTTCTAGTGTTCGAGTCGATTAAGATGGACTCGCATATCACTTAATCACCCTCCGCCTTGTCCCTATGCATTATCCAAGCTGCCTTGCGGGATATTTGTTTACGAGAAAGGCCTCGAGAGTAAGCCCAGAGGAAAAATCTGCGTACTGTGCTATCTTCAGACGCCTCGATAATTCTATTATCTTGCCACTCGGTAAAGATAGCTCAGGACGAGAAAGTGAGGATGACAAATGGCGCAATTTGCGTCATCGCCTTAATCAAAATCACCGCACAAGTCACCAATTTCAGCGGACAAAGAAGGACAATTGTCCAGACGGCTGAATAGAGAGAGAGAGAGAGAGAGAGAGAGAGAGAGAGAGAGAGAGAGAGAGAAAGAGGGAGAGAGAGAGTGGTCTTCATTACATGTGATGGACGAACAAGCAGATATACATATATCATTAACGAGATATCTAGAATAGGATCAGATTAGTTGTAATCGCAACGTCATAGGTTCAACTTTAATTGGACTCAACCATTTTCTATCTGTTGCCACGTCAGAAGTTCGACTGTAATTGGTCTCTCAGCCATTTTCTATCTACTGCCCCGTCAGAGGTTCAACTTTAATTGGTCCCAGCCATTTTCGACCTGTTGCCCCGTCAGAAGTTCGACTGTATTTGGTCTCGACCATTCTCCATCTCTTGCCTGGATGGTGCAATCCGACAAACTGTTTTTGTCGGCCTCTTTAAATTATATGTATTACTGTAATCCTAGTCTTCATTCAGGCACATGTTGTGTCCTATGTCAGGTAGCCAAATGTCCTATAAACTCATCGCTGTCCTTTCCCATTAAGTACCACGCGGACCAAGGTCATGTCGAAGGCCATCTGTCGATCTCCTTGGCAGACGTCCAGGTCAAAGATTATAGGTGTAGATCCACTATGAAGTAATTTACATGTCCATCTATTGTCAGGCATGCGTACCACGTGGCCTGCCCACCTGTACTTTCTTATTAACGCCGTATCTGCGACGCCATTGAAGCAGGCTTGACTCCCAATGGCGGTGTTACGGATGAAGTGACAGTGTTCTACACTCCATCGCCCGTTGACAATTTTTGAACCGCGCCATGTCACTTTTTCGTATGCTCCACACCTCGCGGCCATACACCATGAATGGAATGACCAGGTTGTTGAAGGTGCGAGCTCTCGCTTTGTTGTTTTTTTAAATATTTTGGAGTACTGTCTTGAAGCTGAACCACCCCGCAGCTAACATTAGTGAGATCTCTTTATGGAAGTCATGGGAGTTCGTAATTTCTTTGTTTGGCTTCGTTATTTTCAATCTCCCACTACCAAACCCTGAAAGGGCTTAAGTAGCAGAATACAGTCCAGAGAACGGAATACGCTGTCGTAGTTTACAGCTTGACTGCAATATGTGCACCTTTCGGTCCAACGCATCCGACTTCAGCAAACATTTTTTGAGTACCGGGTTAGCATTCCCTCTTTGATCCCTTCACCTTAGCCAGTCTGCCCTGCTGCAGCCTGTTATCCAGGATCACCGCGTGGAGGTGTAGAAGGGTCTTGGCAGCTTTGGTTCGCTGGCCCTGACGCTAGCAGTCAGCTATGAGTCGCTGACCACTGCAGCTCATGCGCTGCTCAGCATCTTGATCCCGGTTGTTTTGGCGACAGCAGAAAATTCGTAATTTCTTGGCCCAAGTAGATGTGAGAATTAAGGTTTTTGACGGAGTCAGTTCCAAGTCGCATTTCCTCGCAGATTATTTTACTTCTGGAAATGGATGCTATGTCATTCCCATAACATGCAGGTGCTACATAACTGTCCAAAAGTCTCAACCTCAAGTTCTCGCTGAAACAATTACGACAATCACTAAAGAGATGCCTAACTTCTCCAAGGGGGATTCGAGGTAAGGTATCCGCCTCGGGTGCCGGAGGTCGCGTGTTCGAATCACGGTGGAGACCGGGATTTTTGGGGACGATGAGGCTGACGTCTGGTCAGTCAAAACACACTGATCGGACAATGTTAGCCAGGGGCAGGAGAAATTTACTGGTCAAGACCCTCACTTGACCTCCTCGCTGGTCCTCCTGGAAACGGACTGTTGTCGAGGACAATAGTCTGGCTAACAAGGTGAGGTTCGATGTTATCCCCCTAGTAGTGAGTGACACGCAGATGAAGCCAAGCATTGCCCAACCGCCCAGAGGACTCCGGCCCACTTCATCAGCACGCTCGGGATGTCAGGAAAGCTACTGCAATATGCCACAAGTTCCGTCCTTTTCAGTCACACAAAAGGGTTACCAACCCATTGTGGATATTAGAAACCAACCATCACAATTACAAAGACATGCAGAAATCCCAATAGTGACCAAAATTATCAATAATAAATTCAAACTAGCTCTTTCGCGTCAATGCCAGTAATATACCTGAACAAGGGACATAAATGAAAGATCGAACATGTCAAATGAGATGCAAAAATCAGACATGACCACTAGAAGACAGAATGGAAAAGCAAGAAATCAGATAGATAATTTGAATAAATCCACGCACATCATTCAGCCACGAGGAGACGGTGTGGGCTGATGGTTAAATGGCACGACTCACAAACCGAAGGTGCTGGGTTCGTTCCCCAATCACAGCACCAGCTGTTACCCCAAGGAAGGAAACTCTTAGATAATGTAGGAGGAAGCAGACCCTTGCATAAAATGAATGACGAAGTCGGATGCACTGGGTCGACCGACGTAAAATAAAAACATAGTGCAACGCACAACAGATTGGGGAATAGAGAAATAAGGGGAAAGCAAACAAAAATTTAAAAAGATAAATGACTGAGAGTAAGTTAAGGTTTGCCCCATAGTAGTTACACTACTGTCGATGAATGAAGTTGATAGAGACTTCAGTATACTAAGCCAAGTTTGTCCCATAGTAGTTACACTACTTTCGGGGAATGAAGTTGTTAGAGACTTCAGTATACTAAGTCACAGCTTGTAAGAGGTAGGGTGGCTAGTTTCTTTCATTGTTGCCTTTTATTTCCATTGTTATATGCTAAGTGCCCATTTACAGCTGAGGCAACTGGCGGATGACAGTGCATTGAGTTGAACTCCGTGCCTTTGCGGTGAAAAGCGGGTGTTCACTCACTACACTAATCAGTGAGAGGCACACTTATTATTGAATGATTTTGGTTCTGATACGAAAGATTGTCTCCAAACCCACCCGTCGTTCAAGTCTCCAACACTCGACAGCAAAGCTTCAGGACAAGAGGAAGACTACGTCATAACTGACTGGCGGTGCTAAAGAAACACTTCAGCGCGGTGAAGTGAAATAACGATGTCATGAAACGGACAAACGACTGAAGATTTGACCTCCCTGTGCTTAGTTGCGCACATGTCATGAGATCAGAAACTACGACTCAACGCATTCCGTTCTCTGGACTACATTCTGTTACTTAAGCCCTTTTCAGGGTTTGGTAGCGGAAGATTTAGAACGAACGAAGCAAAGCCAGACCCCCGGGCACAATTTAAGAATCGTTAACTTGAACATAATAAACACAATAGTACCATGTTATGGTTTGTTTTTTGTTTAAAAAAACATGATTTAAAGTTTGAACGTTAACCAATACACCACCAGAGCATACCAACAGAAAAATGCGAAATATGTTAACTTTATCACAGACAAACTAACAAGATGAACCATAAAACTAACTAATTAACTATGTTCACAAATCCTGATCTTGTTGACCCGTTCATCAGCGTAGCTTCGGGTCCAAGCTACGGGTCTCCAGCTGACCATGTCTTGGACCATTGAAGTCCAGTGGGTGATAAGCACCAGAGCCGTCTCAGATGAAAGGAGTCTGACCAACACATTGGAAATCTTCTCGCAGGCTCTTTTTTACCTTGGGGGTACCAGATTGTTGTCGCCGTGCTCAATCGAAAATCGTTTCGTTGGTGCATGTGACCTGCCAATTTATGTTTTGCATTGTCTGCAAAGATTACCGCATCATTCACCAAGAACAAACGTCGAATGTCAGAATTGTGGACATTTTGCATACGTTGGTTGTGAAGAGGGATTTCGACCAAGCGTCTCGCAAGAGAAGTCCGGCACTGCCAACTGCCATAGGCACTGTATCTAAGAGATCTGTTCAAAACTTATCAGACGATAATTTTTCCCGCCAAAACATGTGAAGCACAGAAGGTGTCTTCCGGTGAGAAAGTGTAGGAAACATTCGTGCGCATGCGTGAATCTTTCCCCACTCGCAAAGAGCGTCAGTCGTTGGCAGTCATTCTGTGAGTGAGTGGGTGAGTGAGTGTAGTGTATGCTCGTATGTCAAGTTACACTATGAAATTCCGTAGTATAACATCTGGGTGGGCAACTAATCTCACAGCATAGCCTTCAGTACGGGATGAAGTATTAGAAACTTTATTGTATCAGGTCTTAGCATATCTACGAAATAGAATGTTTCCTTCCTCGCCATCTTGCCATCCAGAAATGTAAGTGGGCACCAATTTGTAGTTGATTAGTCTTGAGCAAGTCTAAACTTGGGATCAAACCAGATCCCTCTTCCGTGAAAGATAAGCAATCTATGCTGTATGTTACTCAGACGCTCTGGAATATGTAATGCAATGTTCGTCCATCACTTGTGATGAAGACCACTCTCTCTGTTTAGTCTTGTGGACAATCTTTCCTTGTTGCTCTGTCCGCTGAAATGTTTGACTTGTCTTGTGATTTGCATTAAGGTGAGAAAGATTTCTAATATGTTAACCTCACTCTCTCGTCTTGAGCTACATTTGACCAGTGGCAAGACATAATTATTAAGACGACTAGAGATATCACAGGCTGCAGATTTTTCCTCAGGGTGTACTCCCGAAGTCTTTCCGTAAACAGGAAGCTGGGCTGTGACATCTAATAGGTTGCGAAAGAAGCATGACCAAGACCAAATCTATATGTTCATAACGAACGGGACGTCAATAATGTTCCAGATATTCACAAAGTGTTGTCACAAGGTCAGCGTCAAAGCCACCCACATAGTTATAAAGGTACTATAATTAATCCGGCTAGCCTGTAACCACAGATGGTAGCGGGGGTAGTCCAGCCAAATTGTTATGACGTTCGCGAACCACAAATACAAGAGTACAAGCCGCAACAATCTCACCAATGTCACCGACAAATAAAGAACTAGTTGATCGTTGCTGGTAAAACTTTGCGCACCTTGACCATGTGACGTCACATGATGGAAGGGAGACAAGTATCACAGACAAGGTAATCAGCGTTACGGTAGACATCCCTCAAATCCACACAATCATAATATTCGTATCAAATGTCACAGAAAAATAATGCAACGCATTTTTACCTCTAGGTGAAGAAATATACAGCAAATGGTAATAGCACAAGTCCCGCCATCCTACACAACAGTAGCAATTGACCCTTTTTGTACATAATCTTGAATATGTACAGTTATCTTATATAAACAAAAGACATTGATACATGTCTGTCCAGTAAATCCCTGCCGAACAGCTATTCTTAGAAAGCGTGTCATCTGGATGTCAAACAGAAAGAGCTATTACTAACTTGCGTGACCTCATCGAAGGCTGTGTTGAATGATCCGTAACTATAATTAGAGTATCTAATACTTAGCACCGCACGAATACGTCACAATTTGAAAGTAATTAGAGCATTCAGTGAACTCTGTGTCCCCTTGAGGTTGGGTGGCCAATTTATTTCACCTCCACTTTGTCATACCTATTTGTAAACCAGCAACACATTTTCAGTCTGGTAAACTGAAGCGTATGAGACGAACGTATATGGATTGAGCCTCGTGCATTTACCCAGAGACTACTACTCAGACGATCGAAGACCCCAAACCTTCCAAATTTGACACATTTTTTTACATTCTAGAGTTACTATGACACATTTTCTTACATTATAGAGTTAATATTGACACATTTTCTTACATTATAGAGTTAATATTGACACATTTTCTTACATTATAGAGTTACTATGACACATTTTCTTTCATTATAGAGTTACTATGACACATTTTCTTACATTATAGAGTTACTATGACACATTTTCTTACATTATAGAGTTACTATGACCCATTGTCTTACATAAAAGAGTTATTATGACACATTTTCTTACATTATAGAGTTACTATGACACATTTTCTTACATTATAGAGTTACTATGACACATTTTCTTACATTATAGAGTTAATATGACACATTTTCTTACATTCTAGAGTTACTATGGCACATTTTCTTACATTCTAGAGTTACTATGACATATTTTCTTACATTCTAGTGTTACCTTTGACACATTTTCTTTCATTATAGAGTTACTATGAAATGATGGTTAAAAGGTTAAAGGTGAGGGCTCGATTTCATCGCTGCGGATGTCCCCATACAGATCTGTCTCCCTCCGCAGAACAGCACGAACTCCGTTGCTCATAAGATGAACCCAGGGATCTCCAGGGAAAATTACCATCATGAATCGACTGCAGCAGTTCGATATCGAACCACGACCGTCTGAACACGACGCACGGAGATCCTTTCCGTTCCAATTGGAACATATAGTTACAACAGATGCATTCCGACGGTTTCCGTTTTAGGTCGTCGTCTTTGGCTCCGTGCATGAAACTACATCAGACCCAAAACTTCACCGTTTTTCAATAAGTGATCTTTTGGGCTCTAACCTCGTTTCTTCCGGCACGCCAATTGTCTCTTGTATGTGTCAATCTATCGTTCTATACAGAGTGGTTTTGGGATCTCTCCTCGTCTCTTCTTCTGTAAGTGTCAGTCTATCGTTCAATACAATGTGTTCTTTGAGCTCTCCCCTCGTCTCTTCTCCTGTAGGTGTCAATCTATCATTCAGTTCAACAATACAATGTGTTCTTTTGGCTCTCCCCTCTTCTCCTGTAGGTGTCAACCAATCGTTCAACAATAAAAAGTGTTCTTTAAGCTCTCCCCTCGTCTCTTCTCCTGTGGGTGTCAATCTATCGTTCAATACAATGTGTTCTTTGGGCTCTCCCCTCATCTCTTCTCCTGTAGGTGTCAATCTATCGTTCAATACAATGTGTTCTTTGGTCTCTCCCCTCGTTTCTACTCCTGTAGGTGTCAATCTATCGTTCAATACAATGTGTTCTTTGGGCTCTTTCCTCGTTTCTTCACCTGTAGGTGTCAAATCTGTCGTTCTATGCAGATTGTTCTTTGGCTCTCTCCCATCTTCTCCTTTCCTGTAGGCGTCAAATCTATTGTTCTATGTAACGTATTCTTTGGGCTCTTCTCTCGTTTATTCTCTTGTAGGCGTCAAATCTATTGTTCTATGTAACGTATTCTTTGGGCTCTTCTCTCGTTTATTCTCTTGTAGGTGTCAAATCTATTGTTCTATGTAACATATTCTTTGGGCTCTTCTCTTGTTTTTTCTCTTGTAGGCGTCAAATCTATTGTTCTATGTAACGTATTCTTTGGGCTCTTCTCTCGTTTATTCTCTTGTAGGTGTCAAATCAATCGTTCTTAACAGTGTGTTCTTTGGGCAGTCATGTTGGTGTCCTTCCAGCGTCTGTTCGATGAGTGTGTTAGCTTTCTTTCTATGACCTGTCCAATCTATCTCCACTTTCTCTCCCAATGCCCAGCTGTATTTTTTGTATGACAAACACATTGTAGGACATGTTATCTACTAGTTAACCTTTAGTCATTACGTGGGCATATACTTGTGTGTATAGTGAGGCCGCCTTCGACCAGCATTCGGTGAATGAGGCAACGACGACGAGGAATGGGCTATTTTATTTAGGGCAACAGGGGCATTGCTGTGGGCTGAGCTACATGCCATGACAGTTGTCCTGGATGGGAGATGCAATAGTTGGGTGACGTTCGTGCTATAGGAGGCGCAGTCGTGAGTAAACTGTCCTTGGTTATTCGCAGCCGAAAGAGGCGGAGTTGCAGCTCTGCAAGAACTTCCAGAAGAGGATAGAAGATCTAAATTGCTTCTCTGTGGCTGGTTCGTGCTTCTATCACGCGAGGCAAGGTTTTCCACCAGAATACAGCCAGTGTCCGACTGAACCGTTACTGCACACATGGTCATTTTCTTAACAGTCGGACCGGGATCATGAACCACGGCTTCCATGCCTTCCTGCTTCTTAGACAACCTGAACTCTTCAGGGGCTAGCGCGGTCTGGCTTGCCGGTCGGACGAATCTTCTGCTGGACAGCAACGAACGCGCTGATGTGGCCGTCTCGGCCAAAATGTGCAGACCAGATGTCACAGAGGTACACGCTGAAGGAAGAGTTACAGGTGTAGTCCCAATGCATTTCATCATACCCCGAGACGAACCTTGTACCCCAACTGAATACTCATGCTCACATAACTCCCGGTTCCCGCCTGATCTTGGTAAACAAACTGCATTCATATTTTTGTTGACAGTTCCGTTACTGGCGAAGTCGTCGTTAGTTTCGGTAAAACATTGATGTATATCATTACCAAGAGCTGAACCACTGGTGTCTGAGAGATCACTATGTTGGTTGTGGTCTGCGCTGTTGGTAGCTCCGAGCGATGAAGTGGTGTCCGTTGGCAAGTTGTCGCTGTAAATGAGGTCATCGTTAACAGACACGGAGCCGTCTAGAGTGATCGTGTTCTTGTCGCTGCTTTCACAATCTTCATCAACTTCATGGGGTTGGACTAGCGAGTTGGTCGTTTGTTGATTGTTCTCAGTGTCACACATATTGTTTGCAGTATTTCCATCAGGGAGTGTGTCAGTTTCTTCCCTGTCATTGCATGTTTTGTCTTTGGTAGATGTACTAGGAACACACCTGTATGACCAGGGGATGTCCTTTGACAGCAGAGAAGTATCTGCCATAATCTCTTTGGAGAGACAGTCCTGAGAACTTGTTCGACCACAGCTTATGGGAACTGATAACGAGTCTCTAAGGCTGGGACTAGCTACAGACTCACGCTTGTGGCATAGATCTTGACTTCCACACCCGTGGACCACTTCATCTCCATCGCGGCTCGAGTCCAACAGAAGAGGCTTCGAACTAGTTTGAGGAGTTACTTGTAGCTGTCCCATGATATCCGGTCTACGATTTAAGAAGTGCTCAGTTACACATGGGCTGCCCATAGAAACTGTTGAAGCTGCTGACGTAGATTCGTCTTTGAGTCTCTCCTGATTATGTGCATGGAAAAACTGGTCAACAACTTTGGAATTGCTAGTAAACTTCTTATTATCGAATGCCTTATTAGGTTCAGGAGTTCTTTTGGCGACTGGTATCTCTGTATATTTCTGTAAAGACCCAGTCACGTTCGAGTTTCCTATTGAGTACACAGATTGTTCATTACCCTGTACTAAGGTATCAACGAAACGGTTGCTGTTCTCAGATGTTTTCTCTCTGATTGCTTCAGATGTCCCAACTGTTCGCGTACCTACAATTCTAAACTCGCCAGTAGAGTCATTGTTCTCTGATAAATCCTGGAAAAGGGATCTTGTATAATGACTCTCGGAGATGAAGCTTGCCCCTGAGCATACTCCAGTTTCCCAGTGGTTAGCGTTCTTGGCTGAAACGTACGTGTTTCCCCCAATGACGTGGAGGTTTTGAGTGGTAATGGCGTGCCCACTAGTTACACTCAGAAAACTGCAGTTGGAGAGATCTGGCTTTGATTGACCTGTTGATGAGCTGCAAGAGGACTGTATTAGGTGACTGTTTCTGTTGACTGTCATAGGGCTGACTACCATGGTCGCTTGGGACGACCCCGTTGTCTTGATATCAGATATGTTTGACGGGGTACTGACCACCGACACCAGGTGAAGCTGAGTGGTCGATCTTATACTAGACGGGGTTGACTGCCCACTCACAGGACACATTGTTCCAATGAATGTTGAGTTGACTGGTCTGGAGTTGGACGCCGTGTTATTGGACAGACTTTCTGACAGGGACATTTTGGTCAAATGATCCATTTCATTAACCGCTTGAAAGTTCAGGACTTTAGCAAGAACGCTGGTTGGCGGCGTTGATCTCATGTTGAACTGACACGTCTGGGTGCATGGTATATTGGTGTATGGTTCCATGGAATTTGGTTGCATGTTAAAGTTTCGTACCTTTCCCTTAATGTACGATGTTTTTCTTGATTCTCTTAATTTTGCGATTGGAATTTTGAGAGTTTGTGTTGACAAACATACCTTGATCTGCTGCAGACTACCATGACTTCTGGAGATGTTTGCCTTGTGTGTCGTACTGATGGGGATAGTGTGAGTGGTTCTTCTGTGTCCACTACTGCTGCCTGCCGAAAGCTGCATTCGTGGTCTGCACGGTACCATCTGGCAGTGGGGGCTGTAGGATTTACCACTGTGGCTGTATTTAACACCCCGAAGAGGTGACAATGAGGTGATAAGTGGGCTTGGGTTACTGAGCCCGATAGGCTGAGGGGACATACGAGAAGATGTTGCTGAAGAGGAAGCCAGCGACTGAGCTCCTAGCTGATTAATATGATGAGATCCGAGCTTGTCCAATAAAGCTGGGTTCGTTGGGGAGTAGATTATCGTTGGGAACCTCTGTTGTAAACCACAAGACACAGGGATGACCCGAGGATGAAGCTTGTTTGGCTGGTGACCCCTAGAGTTCAAGGGCAGCTGCAATGGCTGTAGGTTGAGCTTAATCTGAGGAGACATGACCTTTGCGTGAACTTTGAAGCACTTGCTATGGGGTCCGTTGAAATGAGCCGGGCTCTGGATCATATTTTCCATATAACCGCTGTTGGTATGCATGTCTAAGGGTGAGTTCTTTCTACACCACCCACCGCGGACTGGTGACGCATTCCTTGTGTCTCTTCTGGCGTATTTATGCGGAAGGATATTGGCGTGTCGCAATGGAAGGTGGTGTACCACGCCACCAGATGTTGCTACCGTGGTGGATGCGTAGTGAATGTTTATTTTGGGGTAAGACATTGGGTCTGTCGGTAGAAGGTGTGGCAAGCAAAGCGGCGCGCAAGATGATGGACGAGACACCAGCGGGATTAGGTTTTGTGGCAGTGAGTCCATACGTCGGCCATACAGACTGACTGCTCGTCTTGGTTGGTTGAACGACGCTGACATGCGGGGCGGGGCCAGAAACACTTGGTCCAAAATGTCTTGGTCAAGAAGGGGCAACTCACTCGCCTGCAGTAGATAAGTGCATATGATTTAAAATAACCTGATATATTGAACATTTGATTTAAAATGACCTGATATAGTGAATATTTGTTTTAAAATAACATGATATATTGAACATATGATTTATAATAACATGATATATTGAACATATGATTTAAAATAACATGATATATTTAACATATGATTTAAAATAACATGATATATTGAACATATGATTTAAAATAACATGATATATTGAACATATGATTTAAAATAACATGACATATCGAACATAGCATCACGTCATCACACAGACAGTCAAAAATACATAAGCGAGAAAAATATTAGAATGATAGAAAAGGACAGGCACCTCAGGGTTATAATAGATCATACAGGTAAGGTGAGTGAGCAAGTTCAGGTAGCAGTGAAAAACACAAATGCAATGTTAGGTACCTACAAGAACAAGACGGCATAGCTATAAATTTACTAAAGAAAGATTAAGATTATATATTTTTTTAGTCAGAGAGTGGCGAATGCTTGTAATTCATTGCCAGAGGAAGTAGTGGAGGCAAGGACAATTAACGCATTTAAGAATAGATTGGATGAGCATAACTTTTACATCAAGGAAGTGTAACTGAAAATGGTTGTAGTATATATACTCTGTAGAGTCTTCTAAACCAGTATAAAGACGTTAAGTTAAGCAACTGTAAACATTCGTTATTTAGAATACAGAAAATAAACAGTTTGGTTGACGATTGGGGGCGGGGAGGGGGCGGGGGTATCGGTTGGTCCAGCAGGAGGACATTGCTTCTTCACTGTTTGTCTTGAAAATGACTTTCAGACGCAGCGGCGAAGCTGCGATATCTGCGCCTTTCGGCCAGAAACATCAGGTTTCAGTTGCTGTTTCTTTTTAAAAGTACCAGGTTTGTCTTTCCAATGCAATTTCTATTGCTTGGCCAGACTACGATTGTGTCTATGGTCTTTGTCAGCTATGGTTCGCTGACCTTGGTGCAAGCGAACATCTGTGATTCGCTGGTTGCTGTTAGTTCATTCACTGCTGTCTCTTGGCCCAGAAAAAGGGGGGGGGGGGGGGTAACGGGGGCAGGGGGAAACTTATACTTGGAACCCTAAGTTGATAGAGAACTGTCCGGGCATTGGTTTAAAAAAACAGCCAGAATGAAGAGCCCTTTCTGCAAAACACATAGAGAATCACTACCCAAGCACATCTGGACCTTTGTGTATACTGATGGAGCAGCATAACCTCTAACAGAGAATGGAGGTGGAGTGATCTTTCTAATCCTAAAAGACAGTACACAATGACATACATCGGTGGCGACAGGGTGGCATGCAGACTCGCCATCCACTGAGCTTTAATGAGGCAAAGACACATCAAACGATCCATGATAACAGAATGGAGAGACCAGCACAAAGAATACAAGCCAGATAATGACAGCATAGAGAAACTGGAAGAGATGGGCAGACAAAGATCTTCAGACTCAGAACGGGACAAAGAATACAAGCCAGATAATGACAGCATAGAGAAACTGGAAGAGATGGGCAGACAAAGATCTTCAGACTCAGAACGGGACAAAGAATACAAGCCAGATAATGACAGCATTGAGAAACTGGAAGAGATGGGCAGACAAAGATCTTCAGACTCAGAACGGGACAAAGAATACAAGCCAGATAATGACAGCATAAAGAAACTGGAAGAGATGGGCAGACAAGAACTTCAGACTCAGAACGGGACATTACAGACTCAAGGCCCATCTCCACAGAATGAGTCTCAGAGACACGGCCACGTGGGATTGTGGAGCACCCAAGCAAACACCAGAACATATTCTGCAGGACTGACCTACTTATATAAACCGAAGTGAGGCAGTCTCGTTCCTGGGAGCAGCCATCATCGATAAGCTGTAGGGCGACCTGCTAAGACCTGAAACTCAGTCTCCTCAGTGAACTTTACCAGACTAGAAGCATTGCATCAGTCGATCGAAGGAGAAGAAGAGGAAGAGGAAGATGAATAGGAAGAAGAAGAAGAAGAAGAAGAAGAAGAAGAAGAAGGTGGCAACTGGCATACTGTCAAGTACTTTCAGATGAGAGACATAGGCCTTGAAAACTGCAGAAAATTTCTAATGACAGATTTGAAACATAGAGAGACATGTTTTACTCTTCACAGACGAACCTGTCGATGGTTGTCCTGGGGTGCCAGAAAAATACAGACCTAAGGGAACTCAGAGTGAGTAATACCCTATAAACTCATTCACCGGTTTAAGAGCGTTGTGATACAGTGAATTTCCTCTCGTTGCAATGGGGACGGCGTGGGCTAGTGGTTAAGTGGCACGGCTCACAAACCGAAGGTCCTGGGTTCGCTCCCCATCACAGCACATGCCGTTAACCCGAGGAAGCAAATCGTTAGAACATGCAGGAGGAAGCAGACCCTTACATAAAATAAATGCTGAAGTTGGATGCACTGGGCCGATAGGCGCAAAATAAAAACCACAGTGCAACGCACACCGCATAAAGGAATAGAGAAATAAGGCAAACGCAACAACAACAACAACATTTTAAAAATCTCTTTCCAATATTTTTGGAAATGAAGACGGTCAATCTGATATATGTTTCTGTTACTAATAATCGGCGTTACTGCACTCCGGGCATACCCATAGGTGCTCATTCTCTCTCAGAAAATGGCGCAGGGTATGGATGCTGATGGTGCTTGTAGCTCGCTGGTTGTATACTCCGTCCTCTCTCACCCCCCCCCCCCCACCCCCCCCAAACCCCCCCCACTCCGGTCGAAACTGTATAGCCTGCGATCGCTGCTTCATCTATTGCAGGTGTACTCATCTACCAGGCGGTGATTGATTGATTTCAAGATGTCATTCCAATCCACCACTAACGTGCCCATGATGGGAACTTGTGATTTATGTAACACTTATTAAGAGGTCAAGAGGTTTACCAGGTGTAGATACAGAAACAAGTGGGGAGCAGAACCCACACAGGTCATCAACCTAATGACCCATATTACCAGCTCAACAGAGGTGAGCAGGTAGTAATCCACACAGGCCCGTACAGACTGAGAAACCAACTCTTACAACAAACTAAGAATTTGATATACAGATGAGAGTGTCTGTGACACTGACAAAATGACTGCTGAGCATCTGCTAGAAGAGTGGTCAACATACGATGGACAGCTAATCACTGCTTTCTGTAGATATATTCAAGATGGCGTTTGAGGAAGATATTAAAGAAAAGGAGGAGAGGAGAAAAAGAAGAAAAATAAAAAAGGAGGAGATGATAAGAAGAGAAAAATTAGAAGAGAAAATGAAGACGAAAAGGAGGAGAATAGAAGAAGAAGAAGAAGAAGAAAAAAAAGGAGAGGATAAGGAGAAGGAAAAAAGGAGAGGAGAAAAAAAAAGAAAAAAAGAAGAAAGAAAAAAATGAGAGGAAGAAGAAGAAAAGGCGCAGAGGATATGACGAAGAAGAAGAAGAAGAAGAAGAAGAAAAATAAGACAATGCCAAAGAAGACAATGCCGAAGAAGAAGAAGAATTAGAAGAGGAAGAGGAAGAAGAAGAAGAAAAATAAGACAATGCCAAAGAAGACAATGCCGAAGAAGAAGAAGAAGAAGAATTAGAAGAGGAAGAAGAAGAAGAGAAAGAAGACAATGCCAAAGAAGACAATGCCGAAGAAGAAGAAGTAGAAGAAGAAGAGAATGCCAAAGAAGACAATGTCGAAGAAGAAGAAGAAGAAGAAGAAAAAGAAGACAATGCCGAAGAAGAAGAAGAAGAAGTAGAGGAAGAAGAAAAAGTAGAAGAAGAAGAAGA
Source organism: Ariolimax columbianus (assembly GCA_036924085.1). Lineage (NCBI taxonomy): Eukaryota > Metazoa > Mollusca > Gastropoda > Stylommatophora > Arionidae > Ariolimax > Ariolimax columbianus. The sequence continues at coordinate 68,456,427 of JAVGWX010000016.1, read as the reverse complement.
TGAAGAAAACATAACTTCTCGTGCAGAGACCGTTGGGCTGTATTCGGAAGGAAAGAATAAAACCACATGCATTTACATGCATGTCATAAAAATGTGGACAATAGAGGGTTGCGAATGGGGATAGCAGTCCCATCATTTTCAGTAAGGTGTTACCACTGTACTTTGACACTGGCTTCCTATGTGGAACCATCTGTGGGGGCGGCACTAAGCTTCGTAAATGAGACATAGAAGAAAATAAATACAACATTAAGGAACTACAAAAAAAGTAATTTGTGCAAGATTCGAACCCACCTCGCTTAAGCCCGACAGTAAGCCAAGGGCAAGATCAGAGTTTAGCAAGCTATAGTCAGCTTCGTCGAAACCAGAGTCATTCCCATGTGGGTCAGCTTTCACGTCCAGGGTTACCTATAATTACGTACGGTAAAGATTTCCTTATGTCAAACAGTGCTGTCGGGTATGCAGTGTTAAAGACTTCATTATACAAAGCCTCTAAAAGTTAATAAGGTGAGGTGGCCAGTGCCTTGCATTGCCGTTGTTTCTTCTCTAGCAGTTAACAAAGTGCTCACTTAAGCTGGGATCACTGGGGCGTGCCGATACGGGAGTTGAACTCCATACCTTTGTCGTGAAAAGCTAGTGATCTACCACTACGCTTGTGTGGTCAAATATTGTTATTTACCAGATTAGCTGTATAAACCTGCTTTCTGAAACCTGTCTGCTCTCGTGGTTGGTTCTCATCGAGTAAGCAGGCAGGTTACAGGAAAGGCTTCTCAACCACTGACCACCTCTACACAATCAACCAATTAATTGAGAAGGCTCATAAAGTACAAATGTCTTTATGTTATGTGTTCGTGGATTATGAGACGGCTTTCGATAGCATCAAAATAACTGCGGTGCTGAATGCCCTGAGAAATCATGGAATTACAGAAAAATACACTCAGCTGATAGGGGAGATAAACAGAGGATTCATAACGGATATCACCCTCTTCTATAGACCGATCACCATACCGATACAACGTGGCGTCCGACAGGGTGATACAATCTCACCAAAGCTGTTTACAGCAGCGCTTGAGGTAGTCGTTAAACACATGGACTGGGAGGATAGGGACTAATTTGAAGTTCGCTGATGACATAGTCATCATCAGTCACACGTCAAAGAAGCGGAGGAAACCCTGAACAAACTCAGCGGAGCAAGTGTTGCAGTTGGCCAACATATCAATAGAAAAAAACTCACTTCATGCTCAACACCTTCTGCCCAAAAGGAGATATGCGACTTGGAGATTGTCCTGTCGAAAACGTAAATTCGTATTTCTACTTGGGCCATACAATGACGAACTTCTAGTTGATAAACCGGAAGATGTCACGAAGGATAACAGCAGACTGGCTCAGCTTCAACTGTATTAAGCCCATAATGCAACAGATGCGAAACGTTAACGCTAGGGCTCACACCTTCAACAGTGTGGTTATTCCAGCCATGGTATTTGGCTGCGAAGTGTGTGGAACCTAAGGAAATAAGATGCAGATAGACTACACATAGTCCAACGAGCGATGGAGCGAAGAACATTGAAGATTTCCATTCGAGTCCAAATCCGCAACGCAGAGATCAGACGTCGAACTTCATTCTCTGACATCATCGATGTAGCGCTGTTACGGAATGTAGGATGCATGTCGGATAACAGATGGGCCGGCCATATAGGATGCATGTCGGATAACAGATGGGCCGGCCATATAGGATGCATGTCGGATAACAGATGGGCCGGCCATATAGGATGCATGTCAGATAACAGATAGGCCGGCCATGTAGTGCGCATGTCAGATAACAGATGGACACGGAGAATGACATTGTTGTGGCCATGCAACTTTAGTCGCTCTCTCGGGCGACTGAGGATGAGGGGGAGATGGCATAATAGAGGCCCTGGGCCCAACATGGTACACCAAGTCAAAAGAGCGAAATTAGTTTACTCAACATTTGTTTACCTGGCCGGATTGAATACCAGGATTTTGAGATTGAGCTGTATTATCCGGTGTTGCTGGAAACTTCGACGCTAGTCCGATCAGGCCCAACATACTGACCAGGACGTCTCGTCAGGACCAAGACCATCTCTCTTCCATGTAGAGATCCCTTGCAAAAGTATGTTTTCAAGGCAGTTTCGATGAAGAGATAGAGATCGACGTGATCTCCGTAGTATTGAGCGTCACGAAGATGAAGCCAAAAATAGCACAGCCGCCTTGAGGACCATTGGGCCACCTTCATCAGGATGCGAGGAAAGCTACTACAACCTGCCACTTTACAATCTTTTCATATCCCAAAAAAGAGTAAACTTAATCATTATGGGCACTAAACAACAACAACCAGGTGTTGTTGGGATAATTATGCAAGTGAACTAATCTATTCCCTCCGCCAGTCTTTTCTCAACCTCAACCACTCGTCCACATGAAACACTTAGCCACGAACCCAGCCATCCCTTCATCTCTTCTGCCTGCTTTCATCCATTTCATCCATATGGGTTGGTCTGAGTGTAGGGGGGTGGAATTTCTTCCTCGGCGTTTCTCTAGAAGAGGACGTCACATTGTGTTAATTTACAGAGATACAGTGGTATCTACACCTTTCGGCCCGACACATCCGATCTTAGCTGGCTTTTTTAAGTACCGGGTTTGCCTTTCCACCGTGATTCATATCCCTTGGCCAGAATACACTAGTGACCAGTGCAGCCTGTTTCCAGGGCCGTATGGTCTTGGTCAGGAGTTATAATAGATCATACAGGAAAGGTGCGGGAGCAAGTCCAGGTGGCAGTGAAAAAGGCTAATGCCATGCTAGGTATGATAAAAAGAAACATTTCACATACGAGCAACGAAGTAATAGCCAAGTTATATAAATAATTAGTGAGACCTAAATTGGAGTGCCGTGTTCAGATGTGGAGTCCATATATTAGAGTGGGTATAAACATGCTGGAAAGGCTACAAATAAGATCTACAAAAGTGATCGCGGGGTTTCAGAACTTTAGTTATGATGAAAGACTATAGAAGACTCGTCTTCAATGTCTCGAACAAAGAAGAAATCGAGGTCACGGCACAAGTGTATAAATTAATAAATGGAAAGGATAGATTAGACTATACCAAGTTTTTTCAAAGTACAACCGGCAACACGAACAAGAGGGCACAGGTACTAATTGTTTAAAGACAGGTCTAGATTAGATATTATGAAGTATTTTTGTAGTCAGAGAGTGGTGAATTCTTGGAATGCATTGCGCAGGATGTAGTGGAAGTAGAGTCAGTTAATGCATTCAAAAATAGATTGGATGCTCACAGTATGGTTGGTATTCGTGGAGTGAAATAAAGTAGTTGTATACAGACTCTGTAAAGCCTTCTAAATCATTATAATGAAGATAAGTTCAGTTAAGCTATGGTTCGTTGACCCTGATGCAAGCAACCAGATATAAGTTGCTGGCTGCCTTCACCTCTTGCACTGCTACATCTTTGCCACGTTCAGATTCAAGTACTGTAATGCGGGCAGCTCAAAGAACCACTGATGCCTGCCCAGATAAATGGATACATGGATATGCTGATGGATCTGCATTGAAGGTCATCACCGAAGAAGGTTAGGGTGTTTGTATAGAATACCAAGACATATTCTCTGATGAACTGTTCAATGACGTCACAATCAATCAACTCAGAAGAAAGGATCAGAGCACCATTTTCCGATTGAGAACCTACCACATCCCACTTAACAAACACTTGAATAGAACCTACCCCATCCCACTTAACAAACACTTGAATAGAATCCAACAATTACACACTCCAGAGTCCCAGCTGTGTATACACTCACACGGAAACGTTGATCATCCCATCTCTTAGAGTGTTCAACGCTCAACGATGTTAGAAAAATGCTTCTTCCTCCGAGGCCAGATAAATGGAACAACTTGTATGGCACTAAACAACAACTACGTAACATGTGCAGATACCATTACATGGTATTGGGCCGAAGGGCAAGTGCCGGATGCTGCTGGATCCGCAAAAACAATAACAACATAGCACTTGCACATTCCGCTAACCGTACTACTACAAATGTTCATTAGAACATACACTACTACCCCCCCCCCCCCCCACAGTGGTCTGCCGTAGTCTGTGTGTATGACAAAGACAAGAATAGCACCACTGTCCCACAGAGAGCATGTTGTAACAGGCGGCTAACTGTGTGGCATGGCATAACATCGGCCATCGTTAGGTGGTTTGTGACGAGCAGTATATATGGCAATCAACAGGATGAGGGTCTACTTTGCTCTAGTGTTTGGGGCTATAAAGACGGACATGCAAATCGGTTAATCACCCTCCACTGCACTTGTTCCAATGCAGCAGAGTAATAAGATGCTCGAGCCTAGTCCGCTAATCAGGAAATCTCCCTCCCGGCTACATCCAGTTCACTCCAGAGCTGGGATCAGCAAAGGCATTCGCTTCTGTGGAAATGCAGGTCGGCTAAGACTAAGACTACTTCTTTTTTAAACATTTTTCTTGTTTTAAAACGCTTTACTCATACGAGCTCACACGTCCAGTGTTGTTGAGTACAGAACAGACCCACTACGCCACATCAAGATGGCTAAGGTGAGTTGGGTTTTCGGTTTGTTTTCAGCTAATAAAACTACATCAGTTATAGAATAGCATTTTGAAAACATAAAGGTGTTTTGTTAAGTAAGTAAACGCTGTCTGTGGTTGCTTCGAGCTTCCCAGCGGACAAGACACCACAATTGTCACCAACCTAGTTACATAGCTGGAGATGAAAGAGAGATAGCGGAGATATAATTTAGTTTAGTCGAAGAATCAACGTCATTGCACACGGCTTAACACATACGTGCTCTGTTCTCCATATTGTTGGAGAATCTCAGTACAATGGACGGACTCCGAATCACCGGCGAGGATCCCGTAATAAATTGGGTAGATTCTTAACCCAATTTTGAATTATGTCTGGGCAGCGGCCGTTAGGCCTACTCTTTACTATTTCCAACTGTCGAGGGATTTGCAACGTGCCAGACACTGCACACGGGCGTCCGATCACTACTAGAGATCCGGGGAAACACCAGAAAGTCCACGTGAAAAATCCCGGTCTCCACCATGATTTGAACTGGCGACCTCCAGCACCCAAGGCGGACGTCTTACCTTGAGACCACTCAGTCCATACGCAGAGATATATAAGACCCATACTAAGGAAGAAACTTTACAATATAACGGTACAGACGTCAACTAGGGACAATCAGAGTATGAGTGAAGTCATGGGGCCAAGAACATTTAGCAAAAACCAGCACCAAAAAAATGAGCAGTGCTGAAGTCTCATAAGTGGAGTTCCAGGACATGGCCCAAAAATATGGATCAGTGGAGAACAATTGTGTCAAGCTTATGTTCCAAGGAGAAAAAGAAATGATAAATCATATTACTATTGTCAAATTGTTTTTGTTGAATGCCTACGCTGAATATACTTTAATCCTTTGTGCGCCCTAAAAATGGTGTTAGATGACGGGTTGCAGTAGTTTTCCACATCCCGAGGGTGCTGATGAAGTGGACAGAGTTCCTCCAGGCGGTTGTACAGTGCTTTGTTTCACCTGCGCGACACTTACTAAGTCGATGACACACCTCGATAGCCGACTGAAACAACCTGTTTACAGAGGGAACTGCATGAAAGTGAGGTGGGAAGTCGTGGTCAGTATGTTTACCTGGTCCTAACTAACATTATCTCATCACAATGGTTTGTCTGACCACGTGATAGTCTCAACGAAAGTCAAGTAATTGGCTTTCATGTTTTGGAAATGGCATGTCCTCCAGTTCTGGTTTCTCTTCTCAGTGGAGCCAGAAGAAATGGACCAAATCACAATGCATTAGTCCTCAAAAAGGGTCAAGTCTTCATCTGTTGTTTCGTTTCTGAATGGAACCACAAGAAATAGGTCAAGACAACACACTGGTCCTCAGAAAAGGTCAGGCCCAGTTTTTGTTTCGTTCCAGGGTGGAATCACAAGAAATAGGTAAAGATACTACATTGGTCCTCAGAAAAGGTCAGGCCCAGCTTTTGTTTCCGCAAGAAAAAGATGAAGTATAATATCAATCAATCAAAATGCACTTGCTTCATCTCTTGAAGCATGGGTTTTAATATAGCAGATAAGGTTCTCAGTCTCAAGCACAGACTTCTTTAGAAACCTCTTACGACATACAAGAAAGAAAACCGCGGTACTATTCTCTTTATCCATTCGTAACAATGTTCTGGTCTAAAAATTCTCAGACTTTCAGCTCTTGTTTCTCTCTTCAGTGGAACCACAAGAAATAACTTTAGAAGCAATATATTGTACTTAGGATGGATCAGGCATTCTGCTCTGGTATCGCTCCTCAGTTTTCTTTTTCTTTTTGCTTTTTTTCCTGTTTGTGCTTTTCAGCGTCTGGTTATGAGAAGGTTTCTTGACCGGGCCCTAGTTTGTGTATAGTACATGTGGAGTTTGACTGCTTCTCGTATTTCTCCTATCCATCTTTTGCGTTGACGGCCCTAGGCTTTGTATTCATTGAATCTGTATAGCAAAGCTTTCTAAGGGATACTATCTGGTGTTTGGCGTGTTATGTGGCCGAATCGCATTAGTTTGTCTCTTGATGAGATCTAGCCCTGGTTTTGCACATACTTGTCTCCTAATATCTTAGTTTCCGATTATATCCATTATTGTTACTACAAGCATTCTAAGTAAGCATTTCATTTATGTTGATACGATGTGTCTTTTATCTTTGTTAAATAATATCCAATTATGACAATGTTAGCACAACGTGGATAGGAATATTGTGTGGGTCCTCAGTGAAACCAGAAAAAAGGGGAACGGTTTGGGCTAGTGGTTAAGTGACACGGCTCACAACCCATAGATACTGGGTTCGCTCCCTATCACAGCACCAACTGTTACACCGGGAAAACAAACCATTAGAACACGAAAGGAGGAAGCAGCCCTTACATAAAATGCATGCCTAAGTCGGATTCACTGGGCCGACAGGCACAAGGTAAAAACATAGTGCAACGCACACCATATTGAGGAAAAGAGAAATAAGGCGAACGCAAAACAAACAAAAACAAAATCCAGAGAAAAAAAAAAATGTAATTATATTCTTCACTCGAGTGTTCCTGAGCTCCAAGAGGGATACAAAGAAACACTGTAACCAGCCTGGCATTTTGTAAGTGGCGGCTAAGAACAGGACGTGAAACTGGCTAGCCGGTTATGTCAACATCTTCCTCTGCTTCTGCTGCCCTACTGCTCTTGCCTTGCAGGGTAGCAGAGAGGAGGTATGCGTAGACTTCTAGTTTGTGCTAGGTGGGAGGATTGTGCTGCTGACACGTTGTACTTCTGAAGTGTTTCTTTGATCCTCTCTATCCATTATCGCTGGGAGGGTAGACTAACGTCTGGTCAGGCAAAATATACTGATCAGACATGTGTCAGATTCAGGCAAAACATACTGGACAAGACCCTCGCTATGGCTTTCTCGTAGCCCTTCCTGTTTTCACGGGAGCCTGGCTAACAAGGTGAGGGATCGACGTGATCTCCATAGTAGTGAGCGACACAAAGATGAAGCCAAGTATAGCACAACGGCCTGGATGACCCCGGTCCACCTTCATCAGCATGCTCGGGATGTGAGGAAAGCTACGACAACCTGTCACTTACCATCCTTTTTAGGGCGCACAAAAGGAGTAAACCTACTCATTGTGTGCATTCATCAACAACAACATCCATCGTCGCCGGGGTCCACCTCTTACTCGTGGCCCTGAAACCTCCATGTAGTTTGATTTCGCTGCAGGTTGATCATCCTTTATCCTTGTCAAATGGCCAGACCACTTCATCTCTTGAGCTTCAATATAGTAATTAACCAATGTAGTCTCCAACCATTTGCCTCAACGCTGTTGCGACTTTTGTGACGAATTGTTTTTCCAGCCGCACCTCGAACACAGCGCATCTCACAGGTCTCAATCTTATGATGTGCATATCTAATACAGCCCATGCTTGGCACTGACAACATAACGTAGGGATAATGAGCGCGTTTATCAGCGTCTGTTTGGTGGGACACACTTTGTTGTTTCAGTGTCGGTGCTAGCTGGTAGTGCCTCTTGTTCTCATTTTGTATTCTATTTTCTCTCTGTCCAGTCTGCCGTCTTAACTAAATTTCTTTATACTGGTTTAGAAGACTGCAGAATCTGTGAACAACCAGTTTAGTTTAGTTTTCCTGGCTCTAAAAACTATGCGCATCCAATATATTCCTGAATATATTAATTGTCCATGCCCCGACTACTTCTGTTGCAATGCATTCCAATCATTCACCACTCTCTGACAAACAAAATATTTCTTAATATCTAATCTAAACCTTTCTTTAGTTAATTTGAAGCTGTGTTCTCTTGTTCTTGTAAATGGTTGTATTTTTTTAAAAAAACATGTTAGTCTAATTTATCCTTTCCTTTATCTTATTAACCTGTCAACTCGAGTTCTTCACTTTTCTAGATATTGCAGACCAGTTTTTCTGAGTCTTGCCTTATAACTGTAATTCTGCAATCCCACTGGCAGTTTTGTCGCTCTTCTTTGTATCCTTTCCGGCATGTTTATATCCCCTCTACCATAAGGCCTCCACACTACTCCAATCTAGGTCAAACTAATGTTTTACTTCCTTGCTCCCGTGTTTAATACCTCTTTTTATCATACCTAACATTGCATTTGCCTTTTTCACTGCAACCTGAACTTCCTCACTCACTTTTCCTGTATGATCTATTATAACCCATATGCCCATTTCATTTGTGAGACTTCGAGGAGCCAATCTTGCGCAAACCTTAGAAAATCTGAGAGTTTTTACAACTCCATTTGCACTACCAATGCTTGCTGGTTGACAGCTGTAAAGCCAGTTGTTGAGTAGTGATTCGTTTATCAGTAAGAATAATGCCCTCAACGCATTTCAACATTTATGCATTGGTAGCTGTGACAGAACGTCCACTGCGCGGCCGATCAAGCAGCTCCAGATATACACTTCCTGATACTTTGATTCTCTGAACCCAGCGACTAACTGTACTCCTGTTGACTACAAAACTTCCGTACAGATCACATAGACGCATTTGAATGTTTACAACCGTTTCCTTCTCTGCAACAAGAAATTCTATCACAATTCGCTGCTTATATCGCAAGTTGCTAACAAGCTCCATTTCAACAGTTTAGTGCAGTCGTATTATTTGGCCGATTGCGGTGCAATTTGGTACACACAATCGACACATGCCATATCTCAAGTGTGCACAATTTCATGATTCTATTCTTATTATTAGCTGAAAAAAAGACGTGGTGGATTACTTTCTGAACGCCCCTCGTACTATCAAAGCCTTTCTCTTGATCAATGAAGGGACACTATACATATACGCCATAAAGAGAAAGGGAAAGAAAACCTCAACACCAGACGAAACAGGGAAGTGACAATATCAAGTTAACATTATTATGTCCCTTAGAAAGATTCATGCATTGTCTGGGATGTTTGTGTGTGTTTTATTGGTCCTACCTTGCTGACAGTATCAGAGTTTGCCCTCCAGTCTAGAGTACTTGCTAAGGACTCTACAGAGCTTCTGATTTCATCGCTATAACCTCCATCACCGTTGAAGAACACACTGTCTTTGCTGTTGTTATCGGTGGATGTAGAACTGATAATTGAAGCGCCCACATCCATGCTGGGAGAGGCCTCAACGTTGTCGGGTATGCCAAGATCTTGGAGCACTTCAGTCAGGACTTGTGACCTGCAGCCTGGTTCTAGAAGCGGCAGGGGTTCGTTTCTCACCAATCTCAGAAGGAGTATGCTGGACAAGACATTCGAATTAGATATCGAACGTTAGAAAATCTTCCTGGACTATTTTTAAACTGCGCCTTAGTGTAAGAAAATATACGATGTCATGAAAAAGTCAGGATAGATCTATAGAAGACACTGCTGTTGGGGATGAAGTGTCAGATATTTCACTGTACTAGGTTTCAGCTGTTTATGATAAGGGAGTGGTCAGTTTCCCTGCTTGCTGCTTTGTCCTTGTTTAACTGAAAGTCATGTACTCATTTACAGTTGAGTAATTAGCGATCAAGCACTGTAACTAGATCTACCGCTCATCGAGAAGCAATGAGTAACATCAGGGTCAGGTGAAACATACGGAACAAGGTGGGAGTGAAGAGTAACATCAGGGTCAGGTGAAAAATACTATCAAGTTGAGAGCAAAGAGTAACATTAGAGTCAGGTGAAAAATACTATCAAGTTGAGAGCAAAGAGTAACATTAGAGTTAGGTGAAATATACGGAACAAGGTTGGAGTGAAGAGTAACATGAGGGCCAGGTGAAACATACTGATCAAAACACTATATATATATCTTTATACATATGTATAAAGATATATATATATAGGGTTGTTCTCTACCTCCAACCCATATCTCTCCATTTATTTAATCTCTTTCTTTCTGTCTCTCACCCTATCGCTTTCTTTCTCACTTTCTCTCCCTCTTACTCTCTTTCTCTATCTCACCCTCTTTATCCATCTCTTTGTCTCTTCTCTTGAAGGCATGGCTGTATGTACCAGATACTGCCGACTGATCCGTGTCTAGTGTGATCTTGTCTCCCGTTCTGGATTGCTCGCTCTCTCTCTCTCTCTCTCTCTCTCTCTCTCTCTCTCTCTCTCTCTCTATTATTTTTATCGATGTCTCTTTTTCTCGGCCCGTCTCTCTTTCTTTCTACCTCAATTTCTCTTTGTCACTTTCTCTCATTCACTATCTCTACCTCTATCTTCTCTTCCCTCCCCTCCCCCTGCTCTTCATCCCATCCTCTATCTCATTCTGTCTCTCTATTTCTCTTTCTCTCTCGTCATCTCTCCGAGTCTAACATGTATATATCAGACACTGTCAACATGTTTGTCTCGAATGGCCGTGTAGACCAAACTAACCCTTTATATATTCCTCTCTCACTCTTTCTCTCTCTCTATATCTATGTCTCTCTCTTTCTCTATCTGTCTGACTTCATCACTTCTCTCTTTGTATCTCTTTCTGTAAATTTCTCTCTATATCACAAATTCTTTCTTTTTTTCACTCTGCATCTCACTTTATCTATCACCCTCTCCATCTCTCTTTCTTTCTCTCTCTCCCTTCTCCCTGTATCTCTCCGTCTGTATCTATCTTGTTCTCGCTCTCTTAATCTATCTCTTCCTCCCCCTAACTCTCAATCTTCATATTTCTTCTTCTATCTCAATTTGTCTCTCTATCTCGTTTTCTCTACCTCGCAGCATTTATACATACGTCTTTTTCTCTCTATCTCTCTCTTTGCTTTCTCTCCCCTCACCCTCACTCCTTATTTCTCTCCATCTCTCTCTCTCTTTCTCCTGATTCCTCCCAGAAGTCTAACCTGTATGTATCGGACACTGACGACTTATCCTTGTCTAGCATAGTCTTGTAGTTCTCTAAAACCCTGGGCCTGGTCAAGCGAATCATATCGAAGAGCATCTTGTAGTGGGACGGATCAAGACATCTCATCCGCGTCCTCTTCGACCTGCCAGAAGGGCTGCTGGTGTCTCGGTTACACGCACGCTTGAAGGTCACGATAAAGTCCATGTACTCCTGCCCAAACACATTAGTGAAGTGAGATTTTACGGGCAAAGAGGTAATTGGGCCAGTCCACAACACAAGGTTTGATCAACAAATTATATAGACAGATCATTGACTTGTATTGGTAATATAAGGTTTCATCATCAAATCGTAGAGATAAATCATTGACATGTATTGGTTAGACAAGGTTTCACCAATAAATCGCAGAGAGATCATTGGTTTACATTGGTTAGACAAGGTTTCACCAACACATCATTTAGTCAGATTATTGACTTGTATTGGTAATATAATGTTTCATCATCAAATCGTAGAGATAAATCATTGGTTTGCATTAGTTCGACAAGGTTTCATCAACAAATCTTGGCTATATTGGTTTTCATGGGTTGTACAAAGTTACAAATCAAAGCTCATGAGAGAGGACAGGACAACGATACATGGAGCCGGGAATGTTCAGAAGAAGATGTGGTTCAACAGGTCAACATTGCACAACTCCAACTCATTATCACCAGCTGTCTCTACCATGGAACCCTTTAGGAAAAGGAAACAAAGGAAGGCTAAAGAACTAGCAACCACGGAGAAAGGACACAGAGATACAAGAGAAACAGGGAGAAAAATAAAAGAGCGGAGAAATAATCACAGGATAGGTTTGTTTGGAGATATTTGGTGTATGACCAATAGAACCAAAAATCATAAAGGCAAAGTAAAAGAATAGAATTGTCAAGGAGTGACTTAGGGCATTACCACAGTCCACACAGTCAAACAAGTTATACAACTAGTATTAGAGTCGTGACTGCTACTGGAGACGAATGTATCAGACCGAAAGGTGCAAATATCTCAGTCAAGCTGTAAACTAGTGACACAACGCATTCCGTTCTACATCCTGCGTCTTGCAAATCCCTGTTCAGGGCTTGGTAGGACGAGATTGAGAACGAACGCAGAAAAAAAAGAAGAAGACGAGACTTGACTGCGGTCTGAGTGTATGTGAAGTGATGTCATTTGTTACTTTTCTCGCTGCCTTATTGTCCTGGAATTTAAACCGGGTAACCAATACAGCAGGGAAGGGTCATCAAGATGTTAGGATTATGGTCTTAACCAAAGGGAAATAGGTTCATTTCATTGTAATGTTTGAGTTTCTTCTATTTCAGAGAAATACACACATATGAGCCTGCTTACTATGGCGACTTCAGGGGTAGGCGACATTTATTCATCATCCATAAAAATGTGAACAGGGGACCCCGCTAACAAAAATAATGGAATAGCTATAGATATATAGTTAGTTTTCTTTCCACTTGTGCCGTTTAGCGTCGTGGGGAGCTTGAGTCATCTATCCTGCGCAAAGTGCGTTGCGTCGGTCAATGTGAGCCCTTGTCGCTGCACAATCACTCTAATGTCATCTATCTACCTACCTCGCGGCCGCCTCCTTGCCCTGTAGCCAGATCTACCAGCATTGCAAGCCATCAGTAGAAGATGATGAGGGTGCATTCTCATGAGATGACCAAACCAACGTATTTTCTGCCTGGAAATGTATTCGGCACAAGACGTAGTGCCGACCATACTTCGAATGTCGTCATTCCACATTCTGTCTCTTCTGGTAACACCGATGACTTTCCTCAAAAACTTCATTTCACAAGTCAAAATTTTGCTCTTGCACGCCTTTGACAGAGGCCATGTTTGGCACTGGTAGCACAAAATTGGCATAAATGTACTGTTTATCAGCTGTTGCTTTGTTGCCAAAATAATGCTCGGGTGTCTAAGCAATGGGGACAGCTGATAAGTCACCGCAGATGCTTTCTGGCACCTTGTCTCGATTTCCCTGTCGATCCTACCGTCTGCCGAAAAAATACTGCCCAAATACTTGAACTCATGGACTTGTTGAAGAGCAATATCATTTAGACTTATCTTGAGTGGCCCAGGAGTTCTACTGATCATCATAGTTTCTGCTTTGTTCTCGCTAATTCGCATTTTGTATTTAGCACAGGTAGTCTAGTCGCAAGCGCGTTCATGTGGTTTTGCAGTTTGTTTTCATCGTCGTACAGAAATATAGAGCAACGCAGCATCGCGATTGAAGCTACTGTTGTTTTCGACAAAATACTAGAGGGAATCTGTAGCAGATAGATAAGATGCTCGCCTCTCAAGGAATCAACGACAGCATGTGGTCGAAGATGTCGAACGGCCAATAAGCTGACAACAGCCATAGACTCATATCTGGTTCCTTGAATCAGGGTCAGCGAACTAGAGCTGACCAAGACACTATTCTATCTCCAAGTGGTGGGTCTGGAAAAAGGCAGTACTTGTGCATAAATGTATAGGAAGGTAGGGAAGAAAAACCAGGCATCCACAAAAAAGCCTGCTGAAATAGGACGTTTCGGACTGACCGGAGCAGATATCACTGCATCTTTGTACAGTGTATGGAAATTAAAGAAATGAGGAGAACGTTAAAAAAATTATTAAATTTGTTTAAATGCCTTCTGTAAACTATCTGTAAACTCCGCTCACCCCCAAAGTGCGACTTCCACCTGAAATGTAGTTACGCCACTGTTATGAAGTACCTTTTTTGCCAGAGTCTGCTGGAAGAATTTCAGCCATCTCCTGAGCATGTCCCTTTGCCGATCTATAGGTAGGCGAATGAACTCTGCAAAGACTGGGTCACTTTCGCTGAATAAGTCGCCAAACATGCTGGCTTCTAGGTCTGGATAATAAAGAATATGGCGAAAAAGATCCAGTAAAATATTTGGGGATTGAAGAAATTGTCATGGTGGACATAGTAAAACATGGAAATTGAGGAAATGTCAGTGGTGGACATAATACCATATTTGAGGATTCGATAAATGTCAGGGATGGATGTAATAACATATTTGGGGATTCAAGAAATGTCAGTGGTGGATGTAGTAAAACATATGGAAATTGAGGAAATGTCAGAGGCGGACGTAGTAAAACATTTGGAAATTGAGGAAATGTCAGAGGTGAACGTAGTAAAACATGTGGAAATTGAGGAAATGTCAGAGGTGAACGTAGTAAATCTACGAGGATTTAAGAAATTGTCAGTATTAATAGTCCCTCAATAGATTGGGCTCGAAACCCGAGTGGTCCCAGGGATAAACATTTTAGGGCCCCCGTTTCCTTTCATAGTGTGTTGCAAGAAGTAACTAAGAAGGGTTGTGTATGAGACTAGGAAGATCAACATAAAAGCAATCGCTACTAAAATATTACAGTTTGATTCATGATTCCCTTCTGTTCCTAAGAATCAACTTCACTGAATCTTGGGTATACCCATAGGTGCTCAGTCTCTTTCAGTAAATGGCAAAGAATGTGGATACTGATGGTTTCTGCAGCTCGTTGGTTGTACACACTTTTGCTCCGTCTTTTCTTGTGCCCCAGTCCTCTCGAACCTCGTTAAATTTCAAAGCTCTGCAATCTGGTAATTGCTGACTCATCTAATGTGGTGCCGTCTTCCAACAGGCGGTCATTGATAGACTTCAAAACAGTACTATTTTTTTTAAAAATATATTGGTGCCAGTGACACAAGAATATTAACTTTTTTCATTGCCGTTAATCCCAGAATGATCAGTGCAGTAGATCCACAATAGCCTCTCCGTGTTTGATGCCTCTAGAGCTGCGATCTACTCATGCTTTAGCCAGTTCTTCTCTATCTTCTGAAGCAAGGATTGGGAATTTGAAACGATGATTTTCCCTGTTAAAGAGGTCTCAGATAGCCATCTCAGAGCTGCAGTCACTGCTTCCATCTTCATTCTCGTAGTAGAGGTTTCTGTTCTGTATGAAACACTCCGCTCACTATAGCCAAGAAGCCTCAACTAGATATCTCACTGCGAAGCCCCAATCCATCCGTGTATATGATGGCATCACTGAACTACATGTTATCATTTATCAGCTTGATAACTTCGAGCTCTGCTCACCCGTTACACCACTCTCTGCATTAGCTGTTTAGGATTATGCTGACTCTGTGGTAATCTGTCATTCAATCGCCAGTGTGAATCCATTCTTCCCCTTTGACTATTGTCTCAACTGGGTTCTCTCCTCTTGCGCCATCCATGACGCTCCTCTAATTATTCTTGATCCGCTGATATCTGAGATATCATTGTGCAGTGGGGGCTGCCTGCTTGTGGTCACCCCTTGACATGGGCCAATTTATATCTGTATATCATAGACGGAAGTCTCACTGCGTAGCGCATCTTTAAGATCCGGGTATCTCTAGTGCATCCCAGAACCAGTCTCATCCCTTCATTTTGGATACGCTCTAACCATTCACAATGTAAACTTCATAATGTGAGAATGCTTAGAAGGTCCGTCTATCAACAACTGGCAGTACCAATTGACGGTATATGCTAAAATAAGTCTTTTTTTTCAGGATTCCCTTAAAGCTGGTTAGTAGACTAAACGAAACAAATGCAGTTTTCTGCCTATCCTTGCCATCTGAACTGACAGGTACTGACAGATGATTATATTGATGATGATGACTGGAAACCTGCCCATCATCATCATCATGTAGCATCTCAAGTGCAGAACATCGCTCTCGTGACAGCCGATCTGTAAGGCATTAGATCTCTGGTCAGCTCTCTCGCCCCTGCCACTCTCAGCCACAGAGCCTCTGTAATGTCCATTGTCCATCTTTTTCTCAACCTGTCTTTGCCTCTTTTGCCAGGTACCATACCATTCTGTATAGTTTGTTCTAGGCAACTGTGACGTTTGCTGTGACCAAAGCATATTAATTTCCTGGACGTTTACTAGCCAGTATTGTTCTTTATTGAGCTCCTGTATGGGTTCTGCATATTTCTCTTTCCCTATCAATGATATTTTGATCACCATCCTGTAGCATTTTAGCTCGTATTAGGGGTGTTCAAATGAAACCGGACGAAGTGGAACAAACTGCAACACACGTATATACGTACGATGCGCATGATGAGGTCACTTCTGGTGTAAACAGCAGATATCAACCAAGTTTTAAAATTTCATTATCCTCTGACTCATAGTTTTCTCAGCAGAACGTTGAAAACATGGCGAGTGTGATACGGAATCCGTCCAGAGTTGATCAGCAAGTAGTGATTCGGTTTCTAACAGCTACAGAATGTCGACCAGTTGACATTCATCGCAGAATGCAGGCAGTGTATGGTGACAAAAGTGTGTTGAAGACTACAACGAAGAACTGGACAACGATGTTTAAAGAAGGACGTGAGTTAGCGAAAGATCTTCCGAGACCAGGTCAGGCGCATATTGTTGCATTAACTCCCATCTTTTTTAACATCGTTGTCCAGTTCTTCACTGTTGTCTTCTTCTTCACACTTTTGTCACCGTACATTGCCTGCATTCTGCGATGAATGTCAACTGGTCGACATCCTTCAGCTGTTAGAAACCGAATCACTGCTCGCTGATCAACTCTGGACGAATTTCGTATCACACTCGCCATGTTTTCAACGGTCTGCTGAGGAAACTATGAGTCGGAGGATAATGAAATTTTGCAAACTTGACGGTTGGTACGTGCTGTTCACACCAGAAGTGACGTCATCATGAGCATCGTACGTATGTTCACTTGTTGCAGTTTGGTCCGGTTTTATTTGAACATGCCTCGTATGGTTTAATCTTCTTCCAAAGGGTGTTTGTGCTTGATCATGTCTCGTATACATACGTTGCCACTAGGGAGGTGCAAGTCCTCGGGATCTTTATTTTTGTCTTTTTGTTAGTTTAGTGTTCTGTACATGGCCATTCTTTACTTTATTCCTTCTTGACAATTTCCGTTGTTGCTTACAGTCGAACCGAGATATTCAAAACTCGTGACGTTCTGAACTTTTCGCTTCTCTAGGATAAGTTTAGATCTGGTTTTCGCATTGCCAGTGCTCATTGATTTAGTTTTGACAGTGTTTATGAATAGATTTTCTTCCTTGCAGTTTAGTTTGATCGGCAGGATCATCTTCTACCACCCCGTTACAACACAACATATGACAAGACTGAAGAACTCCGACACTAGCATATTTGAAAACAACAAACAAAAGAAGAATACTTTACAACAGACAGATGGAAGGAAGAATAACATCTGGTCAGGCACTTCGTACTGATAAGACATTTTAGTCAGGGTCAGGCAAAATATACTGCCCAAGACCCATACCTCGACTGCCACGTCGTCCTAACTGTAAATTGACTGTTCCTCTTGGCAATCAGCTAACGAGGTGGAGGATTGACGTGATCCCCTTAGTAGTGAGCATCGTACAGATGATCAAGCCTACCACAACCGCCTGGAGAGCCCCGGTCCATCTTTATCAGCACGCTTGGTATGTGAAGAAAGCTACTGAAAACCACCATCAAACGTACGTTTCAAAGGACATCTACAACAACAGCCACCCCAGAACGTATTCACATTTGTTATATAAGGAGTCGACGTTGCTAGTTATTATTCCATTGTAAAGAATTCCAGACCCACACATGAATAAAAATACACAGAGATGATGATGGTGATGATTGAAACGATGATGTGTTAAAACGGTTTAGCGTTCAGCTCCTACCTGTCATTGAGCTGGAGTGGAACGTGCTCCTGTCGTCATCACTGAAAGCCTCGCGGGCCCTAAGGAAGAATTTGGCCTTCACCACCTCAGGTACCTCACACCAGTGCGAGAACAAGATGCTATCCACCTCGCTGGAAGGAGCTCCAGGGTTTTGCTGCTCTACCTGGCTGCGGTTCTCACTAAAATGGATTATTTCAAAGTTGCAGTCTCGTAAATTGAAGACGTAGATTACATAGAATGCCTTGGCTCTATAACAAACGATGCGGGCTGTGCAAGGGAAATAAGGAGACGATTGTCCATAGCGATTCAGAAACTTATTAGTGTACAAAATGTGTGGCACAATACTAACGAAGAATTAAAATTGAAGATCCTCAGAACATGCTCATTGCCGGTGGCAGTATACAGATATTAGGAAATATTAGGAAAGAGCATTTGGCCTTCCAAGACAAAATGCTGCAAAAAAATCCTCAGAATACCTTGGATAAAGAAAATAACAAATACATTCATCCTGCAAGATCTGAGTGTCGAAGGTAACTGGCTTATAAACCAGGTTATCTATAGGAAACTGAGGATTTCTGCCCGTGACGGCATTGAGAAAGCATTTTTGGAGAGAATTGTTCCAGGAACACGAGACAGAGGTCGACCAAGACGTAGACATCAAGGACACTCTGAACATGAACATGGAGTAGTCGGGTAGACTGACTGCTGATCGAGATTGATATCGAAATGCTGTTATTAGAGTGACGTTGATGATGAAAGTATCGTATATTGACATCACTGCAATGCCAGCAGACCCATAGGTGGTTAGCCTCATTAAGAAAATAACCAAGAATGGGGTAATGATGGTTCATGTAAGTAGCTTGTTGCACATACCAATGCTTCCAAAAGTGGTGGTCCATGGACTGGTGCTGATCCACGAGCCCTCATCTGTCAGTCCGCAAAAAAAAAAACATCAAGAAACATAGCACCTTATTTGTTATCATTAAATTGTAACAGAGTCAGTGCATTTCTTCTTCTTCTTCTGCGTACGCAGTCAGACAGTAACCATTATTTTTTCGAAAAAAGCGGCGGTCATCCTGAGGCTGTCGCCACTGCCATAGAGCTTGTCTTGCAGTTCCACTGGTAATGGCCACATCTGCTCTCTCTAATCCTCGTATGTCGGGCAGTTCTGCAGCAGATGTTCAGCGGTCATTTTACCAGTACCGCACGGGCATTCGTCGGTACACCCTATCTTCAATTTGTTGAATAGGTGGTACCTCAGTCTATTGTGGCCAGTGCGAAGTCTGAAGACAACGACCTGCTCTCTTCGGTTCAACTGGTAATAGGCATCGTTTTTGGTGTAACCAGTATGTTCGGTTTCCCATTTGGTCATGTATCTGGCTTTGATAAGCCGTTTTGACTCTTCGTACGTCATACTGGTATCTGTTTGTGGTAGACTTGCACCTTCTTTTGCCAGTCTGTCTGCCTCCTCGTTGCCTTGGATGTTGCAGTGTGATGGGACCCACTGTACCACTACCCTTTTTGGTGCGGACTGCTGGCACAGTTTGCAGAGTGCTGCTCTTAAGTCATTAAGCTCAGTGTTTTTCTGGCTTTTTAGCGCTGTGACTACGGCGAGAGCATCTGTCAGCAGGACTATATGGCTCTCATTTTCACTGTGTGTCACCATTTCTTCCACTGCCACCCTCAGTGCCTCTGCCTCCGCTCTGAAATTGCTTGTGTACTTACCAGTAGCGAATGACAGTGTTATTTTTCTGCCATTTGGTAGGTTCAGGAATGCTCCTGCCCCTCCGTTCTGTGTTGTGTTTGTTACAGAGCCGTCGGTGTATGCATGGGTCCAGTCCATGCTTGGGTAGCTTTTCGTTATGAAGCTTAGGGTAGTATCTCTCCTTTCTTTTTCAGTCTGGCAGTTTTTGTTTGCAATACCTGGTATATTTTCTACCACCTCTGGAAATATATCCTGCCTCCAGGTAGGTTTTCGTACAGTAGTGATGGGTTTTGGTGTTGTTAGTGCGTTTATGGGATCTTTGTGCATCTTTGCTTTGGCTATTTCTGCAAAGTTTCTCCGCTTTAGTTTCCCATTTCCCAAATTGTTTAGTCTCTGGTGCATTGGATGGTCGGTCAGTCTTCGGAGTTTCTCTGACTGCAGCTGGGCTCTGCAGTCTCTTCTATCGGTCATGGATTGCAGTTTTGTAATCTTTTCAAGTTCTACAATTGGCGTTGACTTCATGCCACCTGTTATAATTCTCATGGCTTGGTTTTGAAGTTTGTTAACTTTATCGAAGTTCGCCTTCGCTGCTGTTGTCCATGCCGCAAGAGTCAGAGCATTTGAAAAGCACGCCTTTAAACACTGTGTTTAACCATTTACGTTGATTTGGTTCGAAAATGCAGCACAGTGAATGAGTTGACAGCAGACTCGACTTATAGTTCGCATAAGGGTGAGTGAGCCAGAGCTGACCAAGATCATGTTCCGCCTCCAGGCGGCAGCACTGGAAACAGGCTGCATCGATGTGATATAATCTGACTATGAGAATAAGGATGGCAAACCCGTATCCAAAATAGGCAGCTGAAGCTGGATGTGTCGAACCGAAAAGGACATATATCTCAGCCTAGCTGTTGTTGGATGCCCATAATAAGTAAATGTACTCTTTTGTGCACTTTCGAAAGGGTGTAAAGTGGCGGGCTGCAGTAGTTGTCCATCCCAAGCTTGCTGATGAAAAAGATCCTCCAGGCTGTTGTGCAATGATTGGCTTCATCTGCATAACTCCCACTAGTACGAGATAATATCGCTACCCTCCTCGTTAGCCAAAGTGAATCAGTTTCCAGGAAGAGCTGCGTGGAAGTGGCGTCTTGGTCGGTATGTTTACCTTACCCTGTCTAACATTGTGAGATTCCGTGGTGATGTGGTTAAGCCGCCCGCCTCGTGATCAGGTGGTATGGGTTCGACTACGGACTCCGCCGTCTTTCTCACGGGTACTTGATGCGGAGTCCCCTGCATCTCGTAGTCGCCCCCTAGTTGTCTAGTCCTTGACTTGCCACTGGAGTCGGGCGGCTCAAGACGAGAGAGTGAGGACAAAAAGTAGCGCAGTTAACCCTTGAAAAAATAGCGCTAGCAAATAAATTATGTCATCATCGTCTGCGATGGACGGCGACCTTTGCCTTTGCCTTATCTAACATTGTTGGATGAGGGGCTCTCAGAAGAATCGATACACAAGTACGTTAAACCCTATAGATATACATGGAACAATAGCTGATCCCTGTTTTGCATCGTCTTCTTCTACGAAACACCAGTTACTCTGACCTCCTCTATTTTAGATCTTCGTTAGGTGTTGACTGGTCGATCTGCCCCGCTATCCCCTTATATGTTCCAATCTAACGCATTTGTGGTTATAATGTTATATTTATTATGAGCGTGTGTTATATCCATCGTCACTACCTATCCCTATTCTCTAGCTGGATTGATTGATGTCTCTCTTTGTGCCCAATGGCTTTACTCTTTGATCTGTACATTGAATCATGTGGAGGAGAGCTAGCTGGATTGATTGATGTCTCTCTTTGTGCCCAATGGCTTTACTCTTTGATCTGTACATTGAATCATGTGGAGGAGAGCTAGCTGGATTGATTGATGTCTCTCTTTGTGCCCAATGGCTTTACTGTTTGATCCGTACATCGAGTCATGTGGAGGAGAGCTAGCTGGATTGATTGATGTCTCTCTTTTGTATGCATATATTGATAGACACTTTTAAATATTACTTTTAGTGCATGTGTTGACATGTAGTTTTACACTCTAATTCTGGTACATTTATTGACACACAGTATTTTCTTTTAGTAAGTGTATGTTAAGTGATAAGCAATCTTACCTGATGCTATTTTACGTATATTAATTCACATACCTTGCCCACAGAATGAAAGCATGCTCTTCGAGTACAGGGTCCGTTTCCTGTCCGCCCATCTGACTTGATCGGCGAGGTCTTCGGTGGCTACTGCTACTGCTGGAATCAGAGCTTGTACTGCCACTTCTGAGATGCCCCAGATTTGAAAATGTAAACACCAAGTGATAAGAATATTGTAATAAAGTAAGGACAACAACCGCAAAGACACACAATTTTGGCACTTGATAAAAATATAGACATAACATCTATCTAGTTGCCCCTTGTCTTAGTCATGTCTGAAACTCTCTACTGTGTTTTTGGGTTTCCTTTTCCTCTCGACATTGTCTCTTCACTTCCATGTGTTGCATGAGCTTATTTTTGCCAAGCCTGAGTTAGCCCTTCAAATTGCATCTCCATTTGGATCGATCAGCAGCTATGTCTTTCCAAGATGTCAGATACATATCTAGAGCCTTCATATCCACGTGTTGTGAGACGAGAAAATATAGTAGCAGCTCTGCCAATGCGATTATCTATTTCGAGGTCTAGGGAGAGCTTAACATTGATGAGGGACCCCAGGTAAGTGTACTAGTCCACAGTTGCCAGTTCGTAGTTATCGATAGTGGTGGTTGGGGTGGTATAAACGTCTTGTCCCAGCAAATTTGTTTTACAAAGAACAGCAGACAATAAAATAAAGTAATAGGCAATCCGGAATGGAACCTTGGTTCTGTGAGAATTGAAAGCACCTGTCTATAACCAAGAGACGTCTCTTCCTCCTCCTTATCCTTGTTCTTCTTCTTCCTCTTCTGCTTGTTCTTTTTCTTTTTTTTCCCTAAATGTTGCCGAGGTGGAGAGTTCTTTATGGCTTCCAGTGAAGATTCGTTTCAGTGGGCCAGTGCTCAGATCGCATGTGCATAACCATATCACAGTCTTGAAGGATGTGTTTGACTGTCTGTGCTGCTTGCCCGCACGAACACATAAGTGATAGGGTCAATTTTAGCCTGTGTAAGTGGCCATTCAATCTGATATGGCCTGTTCTCATGTGAAACAAGATCATTTGCTCCGCTCGATCAAAACAGTGATAGTTGTCTCTCATTTTGTGAACTTCGTATGGCTTGTATAAGGGTTTTCTCTTCCTGGGAAACAGATGAGTAAGGGATTTAGCAAGGTCAACTATTACCTCCACACCCCCACCCTCCAACTTTACTGTACTTCACTTGACTTTATCAGACAAACACCAACTTCTCTCGCCCTTAAAAATAAAAAAAAAATCATGGAAATTAATTTCAATGACAGATAATACTGTTTCCTCTGGCCTAACCTGTCTTCTCATTCACTTTGCAAGTAGGGAATACAAACAGTTTTTGCCATATGTTATAGCTTATTACTTCACAACTTACCTATCCTCAACCATAGACCATACATAGATCACAGATAGAACATTCATAGACTATACATAGGCCACATGTAGGCCATGCATAGACCGTACATACACCATATACATACAGTGCACAGATCATATACATACAGTGCACAGATCATACACATACAGTGCATAGACCATACACATAAAATAGATAGACTATACATAGTCCGTTTACATACACTACATAGACTATACACATACACTACATAGACCATACATATGCAATGCACAGAATATACATAGACCATACACACGCCATACACAGATCATAAATAAACCTTATACAGATCATGCATATACAGATCATAGACCACACATAGACCATGCATAGTTAAATTATACATAGGCCATACAAGTACCAAACATGAACTATGCATAGACCATTCATAATCCATTACCATACCATACACATACTATATATAGACCAGACATAGACCATCCATAGACCACATATAAACCATTCATGCACCCTACATAAATTACAGATATACCAAACACATACCACACATAGACCATACACAAACGACACATATACCACACCCATAGACTATACACGTACCATACATAAAACATACACATACCATGCATAGACCACACATAGACCACACATAGACCATGCACATACCATACATAGGAAATACATATACCATAGATAGACCTCACATTTACCATACACCGAGCATACATAGACCATACATATATCATACATAGGTCATACATGGACCATGAAACCACCTTACACAGACCATACACATACCATAAATTGGCCATACGCAGATCTTAAACAGATCGTACATTTACCATTAATACTCCGTACACAGATGATGCATAGACCATACAAAGACAGTACATATACCATACACAACAAACCTAGACCACATGTAGGCCATAAACATACCATACACAGATGATGACACAAAGGTCATGCGCATAACATACACGTACCATATGTAGCCATTCATAGACCATACATAAACTATGCACAGACCATGTATACACCTTGCACTTACCATACGTGTACCATATATAGACTATACATAGACCACACATAGACCATACACATACCTTGTTGTTGTTTGCGAATGTCCTACCACCTCGACTCCAGATTTGGCCTTCTCCACACAGGACATACACCATAAAATAGACCACCAGGTGCTAAACCAACTGGCAGGTAGCGACCACAGGCCGATCAGGCTAACCGTTGACATGGAAGTAGGCCCACAGGAAACAAAACCGCTCCCACGTTGGAATTACAAACGAGCCGACTGGGACAGATTTGCAATCCTGACAGATGGGCTGTGTGAAACCATCAACACATGTAACACCAAAATGAAGCCAATGGTGGAAAGCCTAAGCAAGGCAATAATGCAAGCCACCACTGAAACCATCCCAAGAGGAGCTAGGAAAAACTATAAGCCCTACTGGAATGATGAGTTGCAGAAAGTGGAAGATGCAGTAACAAATGCTAGGAACATGGCAGAGCGAGAAAAATCCATGGAGGCAAACATCGCCCTCAAAGCCGCCACGGCGAAGTACAAACACACTCTCAAGCAAACAGCAAGAGAAAGCTGGAAAAATAAAACGGAAAGTCTAAACCTGGACAAAGACGGGAACAAGCTATGGAAACCCCGTCAAATAAACAAATTACTATCAAGCAGGGCGAGAACTTGATCACAGGTAAGAAAGCCGCAAACGCCTTTGTCGATCACTATGCCAGAGCAAACCACATCGAGGTCCCTGCAGATAAGCATACAGACATTAGCGAAGAGCTAAAGGGGCACGAAAACATGAATACGGCACCTGAAGAGCACATGATGGCCAAATTAACAATGCTCGAAATGGAAGAGGCTATGAGAACACTAAAGAAAAGGAAATCTCCCGGAAAAGACGGGATAACAAATGAAATGCTGATGGGGCTGGGCCAAACAGCGAAGAGGAAACTGCTATCGGTCCTGAACCAAAGCTGGAAAAGGGGAATTGTACCACAGGCATGGAAAGACGCAGTACTGGTACCAGTACCAAAAACAGGAAAGGACAAAACAGATCCAAATGGATACAGGCCCATAAGCCTACTGAGCTGTGTCGGCAAGCTGATGGAACGGATGATAAACACCAGACTGATGTGGCATCTGGAAGAAAAACGAATACTAATTCCACAGCAAGCCGGCTTTAGACAGCACAGATCCACTGAGGACCAGGTCATCCTCATAGCCCAGGAGATAGAAGATGCCTACCAGGTACAGATACACACAGTAGCTGTTTGGGTGGATCTGGAAAAGGCATTTGACAAAGTCTGGAAAGATGGACTTAGAGTCAAGCTAAGAAGAAGTGATGTTTGTGGGAAAATGTACAAGTGGATCAACCACTACCTCAAACAAAGAACGGCCAGAGTCCAAGTACAAGGGCAGATGAGCAAAAAGGTGACACTCGAGCAGGGAGTATCCCAAGGGGGAGTACTGTCACCCACACTCTTCCTGGTATATATAAACGATATTACAGAGAATATACCAAGAAGAGTCCATAGCTCAATGTTTGCAGACGATCTGGCTATGTGGACCTCTGAAAAGAATCTCACCATAGCAAGAAATCGGATGCAGACGGCCCTAACGTCGCTGGAAGAGTGGGCGAACTCATGGCTGGTCAAAATAAACGAGGAGAAAACCATATGCACAATATTCTCGCTTTCATTAAAACCCCAAAGTACCAAATTAAGTCTAAATGGCAAATTCCTGCAGCCAAACGACAACCCAACCTATCTGGGAGTCACATTTGATCGGCGCATGACATGGAAAAGTCAGATTGAGAGAAACCGAATGAAAGCCAGAGAAAGAATGGCAATCATGAGGAAACTTGCTGGCACAAGCTGGGGAGCAGACGAAGGCATACTAAAGAAACTGTACACTGGAAGAGTGAGACCAGTTCTCGAGTATGGCATTGCGGCATGGACAACAGCAGCGAAGGCGAACTTCGATAAAGTTAGCAAACTTCAAAACCAAGCCATGAGAATTATAACAGGTGGCATGAAGTCAACGCCAATTGTAGAACTTGAAAAGACTACAAAACTGCAATCCATGACCGATAGAAGAGACTGCAGAGCCCAGCTGCAGTCAGAGAAGCTCCGAAGACTGACCGACCATCCAATGCACCAGAGACTAAACAATTTGGGAAATGGGAAACTAAAGCGAAGAAACTTTGCAGAAATAGCCAAAGCAAAGATGCACGAAGATCCCATAAACGCACTAACAACACCAAAACCCATCACTACTGTACGAAAACCTACCTGGAGGCAGGATATATTTCCAGAGGTGGTAGAAAATATACCAGGTATTGCAAACAAAAACTGCCAGACTGAAAAAGAAAGGAGAGATACTACCCTAAGCTTCATAACGAAAAGCTACCCAAGCATGGACTGGACCCATGCATACACCGACGGTTCTGTAACAAACACAACACAGAACGGAGGGGCAGGAGCATTCCTGAACCTACCAAATGGCAGAAAAATAACACTGTCATTCGCTACTGGTAAGTACACAAGCAATTTCAGAGCGGAGGCGGCGGCAGTGGAAGAAATGGTGACACACAGTGAAAATTAAAGCCATATAGTCCTGCTTACAGATGCTCTCGCTAAAAAGCCAGAAAAACACTGAGCTTAATGACTTAAGAGCAGCACTCTGCAAACTGTGCCAGCAGTCCACACCAAAAAGGGTAGTGGTACAGTGGGTCCCATCACACTGCAACATCCAAGGCAATGAGGAGGCAGACAGACTGGCAAAAGAAGGTGCAAGACTACCACAAACATACCAGTATGACGTACGAAGAGTCAAAACGGCTTATCAAAGCCAGATACATGACCAAATGGAAAACCGAACATACTGGTTACACCAAAAACGATGCCTATTACCAGTTGAACCGAAGAGAGCAGGTCGTTGTCTTCAGACTTCGCACTGGCCACAATAGACTGAGGTACCACCTATTCAACAAATTGAAGATAGGGTGTACCGACGAATGCCCGTGCGGTACTGGTAAAATGACCGCTGAACATCTGCTGCAGAACTGCCCGACATACGAGGATCAGAGAGAGCAGATGTGGCCATCACCAGTGGAACTGCAAGACAAGCTCTATGGCAGTGGCGACAGTCTCAGGATGACCGCCGCTTTTTTCGAAAAAATAATGGTTACTGTCTGACTGCGTACGCAGAAGAAGAAGAAGAAGTTTGCGAATGTCCACAATGAGTAGGTTGCTATTTTGTGGGCCCTGAAAAGGACGTTAAGTAGCTGCAGTAGCTTTCCTCACATCTCGAGCATGCTGATGAAGGTGGACCATGGTCCTCCAGGCGGTTGTGCTATGCTTAGCCTCATCTGCTTGTCGCTCACTACCACAGTGATCATGTTGATCCGTTACCTTGTTAGCCAGGCTGCCATGAAAACAGACCATTTCCGGGAAGGACTACTAGGAAGCCAAGCTGAGGGTCTTGTCCAGAATGTTTTGCCTGAACCTGACTAACATGTCTGATCAGTATATTTTGTCTGACCAGTCGTTAGTCTTTCTTCCTATACACATACCTTAAATAGAACATACATAGACATACAAAGACCATACATAGACCATACAATTACCAAACGCAAACTATACACATACCATAAATAGACCATACATAGATCATGCACATACCACAAATAGATCATACATAGATCATGCACATACCATATATATACCATAAAATAGACCAAGTCTCGCATATGTATAGCAGCGTTGAGAGGATGTTAACTCAGTAGATCTTGAGTTTCATCTTGGCGCTAATGCCCAGATGCCCCCATACTGTCACGCACGTTCTACCGAAGGCTGCACTGGCCTTCACTATTCTGTTTGCCACCTCACCGCCCAAACTGACGGTTCTGGACAGAGTACTCCCCAGGACTGTGAACTTCCTAACCACTCTAAGGATCTGCCCATTAACTGTGATTTTTGACCACATGTATATTGTACCTTGAGCTAGTTTGTGCATAAAGTCAGTTTTTTATAACGCTTATGACCAGTCCAAAATTGTCACATATAGCAGAGAATCGGTCCAAGTTCTTCTGCGTTTCCTACTCTGAGTTGCTATTCACGGCACAACCGTCTGCAAATATGAGCTTACGAATTATGATGTCGTCTGCTACTCTGGGTCTGCCACCATTCTGCGAACAATGAGGAACCTGTCGTGCACACGGTATATTACGGGTATGCCGGATTTGGCTGCTCTAAAAGCGTTCATGATCGTGGCTGAGAGCATTATGCTAATCAGGATTCGGGCAAGCACACGTCCATGTCTTACACCGTTTGTTACGTCCAACGTTCTCAAGGTCGCTCCGTTTTCCAGCACGCGAACACGTGTGCCTTCATTAATTATTTCCCCGTGATGATAAACTTTGATAGGGCAGCTGAGTTTGGTCAAGACCATCCACAATCGACGTCTGCTTAACGTTTCGAATTCATTAGTTAGGTCAATAAATGCAGGTGTAGAGGTCTATACTATGGTCTTGACATTGGTGAGGTCAATAAATGCAGGTGTAGAGGTCTATACTATGCTCTTGACATTGGTGAGGTCAATAAATGCAGGTGTAGAGGTCTATAAATGAACTACTCATTACAAACACAGCTTTCCGACTTCCGGTTCGAAATAGAACCCCGTGGATGCACCTAAGGTCCCGCCACTGGCACCTCATTAACTACATTATCATCAGACGTAGGGATCGCGCGGATGCTATGGTAACGAAGAGAATGTGTGGTGCAGAATGTTGGACAGACCATCGACTTGTCATTGCCAAGCTAAACTTCACGATCCAGCCTAAGATGCGCCCCCAGGGAAAGAAACGACCGATGACGCTAAATGTCGCTCAGCTGGAATACGAACCCACGAGAGGCGGCTTCCAGGAAGAGCTTAAGGGCAGACTATCTGAGCTTCATTTTGAAAAGAACGACATCGAATAATGTACTTGACATGCGCACCCACACCCAACAGGGGAATCTGTGACAAGGATGATGTCGGTGGTCCTCATTGACAACGATTGACAGCTATTATTATTATTAGAGGTCTATACTATGGTCTTGACATTGGTGAGGTCAATAAATGCAGGTGTAGGGGTATATACTATGCTCTTGACATTGGTGAGGTCAATAAATGCAGGTGTAAAGGTCTATACTTTGCTCTTGACATTGGTGAGGTCAATAAATCCAGGTTAGAGGTCTATGCTATGCTCTTGACATTGGTGACGTCAATAAATGCAGGTGTAAAGGTCTATACTATGCTCTTGACATTGGTGAGGTCAAGAAATGCAGGTGTAGAGGTCTATACTATGGTCTTGACATTGTTCATGTATCTGTCGTACAGCGAAGATCACTTCCATTGTTTGCTGCCGAGTCCTGAAGCAACACTGACTCTGGGAGGCGGTGTTCTTGCTTGACTAGCCCATTTAATAATAAGCGTGCTATGTTGTATTTTTTTTCTAGCAGCGGATTGCAAGGATATTCCTCGGCGACTCTCACTGTTCTGTTGGTTTCCTTTTCTCTTATATATGTGGACGGTTGAAGCATCTTTCATTTCCCTCAGCCCACATGACACTGAATAGCTCAGTGATAAATATACCACACAGAGATAATGCATTAACCACACATAGACAACACATATTTGATACATAGGCCATGCATATACCACGCATAAACCGTACATAGCTCTTATGTATTATTGTGTCAGCGAAGGACAACAGTGGTAGTTTCAAAGAACTATTTAAATGATGAGTAGTGACAGAACGAGATCATAAGAAGATAAAAATCACATTGAAGATTTTCATTTAGGCAAAAACAGTGAACATCAGTCTGCGTGATATTTCCAGTAGCCAAGCATTAGAATAGACAGAATAGTCTGAGCTATCCCTAACAGTTTTAAAGAGTTTGAGAAGACGTACCCATTTGCATTAAACAGATGTGAAAGAAATTAGAAATTCTTCTTTTTCGTCGTCGTTTGGACTCAATCCCCTAAAATGGGCTTTGGAAGTAACAGGATATTATCCAGAGAACGGAATACGTTATGCCGTAGCTTACAGCTTGACTGCCATATTTGCACCTTTCGGTCAAACATAATTATAAATTGAAAATGTAATGGACATTTTTGTTAAAAATTAGTGACGTGTTAGCAGACACGCAAATCTGCAAAGTGAATTTATCAGTTACTGTTGGAAAGGTAAGCTGATTGCGTCCAGCCAAACTCAGCGTAGGAATCGGGTCAATTTGTAGCTATGAGACGGTCATTACGCACTACTTTTTCCTCACGGTCATCTAGCCACAAATTAGGCCGGCTTTCCCTGTCTGAAAGTGTAACATTCCAACCTCTCAAAGTGTGTTTCAAATGTTATTTCAGTGCAGTTATGTTTAGTTTTGTGATCGCCATTTAATCTCGTGTTAAAAGAGATGGTGATATTTATACTTTTTTTCAGAAATTAAACAAAGACGCGTAGAAGTGATTTACAAGAAAACGTAGACAACTGTGCAGAAATACGTTGACAGCATGGGCTTCAACTACCTCATTCAGCTCAAACACGAAGTACTTTTCAACATTTTTTCGACATAGTTAAATGTGCCCCTTTATGTTCATGACTCAGCTTACCCTAAAATTATCATCACGACTGGTTATTTTTTTTTTTTTTTTGGTCACAGCAAAGAGATCCCGAGCTTGATCTAATAGCAGAAAACCCACGTGTATCCTCCTTTACATGCCTTGAAAGTTTGGAAAGGCGAAAGAGCCAGGCGGATAACTTAGTTCTTATAGGTCAGAGACCTAGCATCATTAAGTCTCTAACACTTCATTCCTTTCAATTGTATTTTCGTGTGTTTTTTCACTCCACCCGGAGTATTTGGGAACTACTACATTTGACCACCTTTAGGAAGCCTGCGTCAAAATCACTTTGTGTGCTTTTGCAGTAGTGGTTTATGTAGCGATTTGTTTTACACTACGCGGCTGATATCTTCATGCAGTGTAAAAATATATTTATAGGTATGGTCAGATAACCGCGCTAAAACGAAAACAGAAACGAAACCTACGTTACGACCTGAGCGTTTTCATCAGAGACAACAAACAACAAAAATAAGAGCTAACAAATCATGGAGGAAGGGATACAGTCTTATTGTAAGGGAAAAGCTGCAAAGGAGTTGAGACAATAAATGACAACACACAACAAGGATAACTATTTCATTTCTCAAAGTTTCCCCGTTACCTGTTTCTTGACTTGGACTTCTTCACCGACCAGTAATCGTCGCAGAAAACGTCGTCATCTCCAAATGCTTCCTTAGCCTTCCTCGTTTTCTTTCTAAACCTCTTGCCTGGAGTGGATGGTGCTGGCCCGGCGTCTGCTCCAGGTGTACCAGTTTCCTCGTTAGATGCATTCTCGGCGGTGGAGTAGGTGCTTGTGACAGAAGATGGTGTATCTTCTATGGTGGTAGTGATGGTCAGGGACTTGATCTTAGATCTGGCTGATCCAACTTTTAGAGATTTCGATTTGTTGGATGTTTTACCCGTCTTCTTTGTCTTACGGGCTGGTTTTTTGGCGTTAAACAGTTTTGATGTCTTCTTGCTGACGTTGTTGAAGACTCGATTCTTTGATACTGGTGTTGAATTGTTTGCCTGAGTGATTGATCGATCGGAGAGGTTTGTACTCATGTCGTAATCGTGATCAGTCGTGCTGTCTGACCAGCGGTCAACTAATACTGAATTCCTGGATGTATTCCCCGTGCTGGGAGCGATGGCTTGACCAGAGATCTCATCTTTAGTAAAGGAGTTAACAGGCGAATCCTTGGATGGTGAATCTGAAACACTGATGTTTTTGTCGGCCTCACTACAACCTGACACCGTTTCTTCTATAGACTTAATAATAGCCGCAATGACTTCTCTTGACATGGTTGTTTTGTTCTTTTGGCAGTCATTTGGCCCTTTGATCACTGCTGTCTTTTTCATACCTTCGAATACTTTCTTGCTTCTGTTTCTTTGAGATTCTCTGCCAAAGCAGACCTTCGGACTTCTTTTCGTAATAGGAGTTTTCGTTTTGGATTTAAACGTTTTATCAGCAGGTTTCATTGTTGATATCACAGATTGGTGTAGTGTGATACCACAAGGCTTTCCTATCCCACTTTTACATCGAATTCGTTCACTTCTTTTAACCACATTCTTGCATTCGAGATCTGAGTCTAAAGTTAGCATTGACGTTAGAGAGACCATGCACTTTGAGGACAGATTCAATGTGTCTACAGACTTCAGATGTCGGCCATCGCTGGATTCATTGTCATGTTCTGGGAGTTTAACGCCATACTTCGCGCTAGGCTCTGTAACAGATTGCGGTAAGTAGGTGTGAGGAAACAGAATCTCTTTCATTAGAGGATAATGCGACGATCTGCACAGTGTTAACGATTTGTAATGATTTGAAGTGTGGATGTCACCCCTTTTAAACCCAGTTTCAGACCGTAAAGTGATTTCAGAGATCTTTTGCTCTTCTGCTATTTCAGATGCAGACTGGAAAATCTCTGATCTAGAGCTGTCAACTATGTTTAACCCTTGACGCCAGGGAGATTTACTTGTACCACTCTTCGTATCATTCTCTCCACTCAGTTCCAAGCCTACGTGTTTACTGATAGTCATCTTATTGTCCACAATGTGTAGCGGTGAATCAGGACCAATCTCACTTCGACGATTCCAGTCGTTATCTTTTATTTCGCTAAGTCTTGCTTTATGACCTCTAGTTTCCGATGAGAACAAACAGCGCCCAGAACGTTTCGCCGATGTATGCTCTGCGGAGTCTATCTGATTCAAGTTCCGAATTTTCCTAGATTTATCGGTGGCTGGATACAAGGAGGATTTCGTGCATGACTCACTATAAGAACGGCTGTGATCTGCAAGCTTTCGAAGACTGCAGCCGACTCGAACGGTTCCTGAAGAAGTCTTGACCATATTCAATTCTTTGTTCTCATCTTTTGATAGAGACACGAAGAATGGTTCGCCCGGAACATCGGGCATGTTTGAGAAGTCATTCTGGTTAATACTTTTGCGACTGTCGCAATTGTGAAAGAAACATACAGATGATGGAGAAACATGATATCCATCTGGATTCTCTTCCACTTTACAGCTACCAGCTGCTCCTACAGAAATAACCGATTGTCCTCGCGCTTTGTTCGAGTTGTCTGGACCATCTTCAAATGTGTTACTCGTTCCTGACCCGAATCCGATAGTGTCCTTCCGCTGACTGATGGGATACGCAGCTTCTCCTTCTAGTAGCGATACCAAGATTTCAGGTTTTCTGTTTTTCTTAGCTCCACCACTGTCTGATGATGGTACTCTTTTTTTGAACATCGTTGTGGCTCTACCATTGTCAGTGTCGTGTGATTCATTTACAACCTCTCTAACATCAGTGTTGCTCAAGAGGTCTCCACTGTTTTTAGCTAAACGTTCCCAAATATTTGAGCAGGAAAGTTGCACTTTCTTGGGCGAGTCTAATTTTGATTGAGAATCTTCAACTTGGTCTCCAGAACTCAGTTCCAAATTGTCCTTGGAAGATGAGTCATGGTCAAGGCCTGTTCCTGGATGAATATATGTGGTGGCATCTTCAATAGACTTTGCCTTTTGTTGCTTTCTAAATGGCGTCCTGCGAAGTCTGCGTGGCTCTGAATTTCCCAAAGAAGCGCCACTGCGTGTTCGCCTAGAAGTCATGGAGACTGCTTCTCGTGACGAAAACGAAAGTGGATTTCCCGTAAATAATAACAGTAGAATGATGGCTCTGTGGAGACACAATCAGCGCATTTTATTCAGCAAATGGATATTAACAAGTACATACACAATAAGCATGTAGGCTGAACCTCATCAAACGATACTGTATGACCTACAATACGGGAGGTGTCACAATGTGGGAGGTTTCATAATGTGGGAGGTTTCATAATGTGGGAGGTTTCATAATGTGGGAGGTTTCATAATGTGGGAGGTTTCACAATATGGGAGGTGTCACAATGTGGGAGGTGTCACAATGTGGGAGGTGTCACAATGTGGGAGGGGTCACAATGTGGGACGTGTCACAATGTGGGAGGTTTCATAATGTGGGAGGTGTCACAATGTGGGAGGTTTCATAATGTGGGAGGTGTCACAATGTGGGAGGTGTCACAATGTGGGAGGTGTCACAATGTGGAAGGTGTCACAATGTGGGAGGTTTCATAATGTGGAAGGTGTCACAATGTGGGAGGTGTCATAATGTGGGAGGTTTCACAATGTGGGAGGTGTCATAATGTGGGAGGTTTCATAATACGGGAGGTGTCACAATGTGGGAGGTTTCATAATACGGGAGGTGTCACAATGTGGGAGGTGTCACAATGTGGGAGGTGTCACAATGTGGGAGGTTTCACAATGTGGGAGGTGTCACAATGTGGGAGGTTTCATAATGTGGGAGGTGTCATAATGTGGGAGGTTTCATAATACGGGATGTGTCACAATGTGGGAGGTGTCACAATGTGGGAGGTGTCACAATGTGGGAGGTGTCACAATACGGGAGGTGTCACAATGTGGGAGGTGTCACAATGTGGGAGGTGTCACAACGTGGGAGGTGTCACAATGTGGGAGGTGTCACAATACGGGAGGTGTCACAATACGGGAGGTGTCACAATGTGGGAGGTGTCACAATGTGGGAGGTGTCACAATGTGGGAGGTTTCATAATGTGGGAGGTGTCACAATGTGGGAGGTGTCATAATGTGGGAGGTTTCATGTGGGAGGTGTCATAATGTGGGAGGTTTCATAATGTGGGAGGTTTCATAATGTGGGAGGTTTCATAATGTGGGAGGTGTCATAATGTGGGAGGTTTCACATTGTGGGAGGTTTCATAATGTGGAAGGTGTCATAATGTGGGAGGTTTCATAATGTGGGAGGTTTCATAATGTGGGAGGTGTCATAATGTGGGAGGTTTCACATTGTGGGAGGTGTCATAATGTGTGTGTGTGTGTTGTATCATCTATTAATTCTACCTGTATTTCTGGTGTTTTAAGGAAAACTTGTGGAGGTATGTCTTTAATACTCCCTGTAACTCTGGTCTGTCTTCTTTCTGGTAGACAGTATCTCTCTTTGATTTCACTAACATGGTGAAGTGCAGACTTTTGTTTAACTCTGCTTTTTGACTGCCAGTTTTCCACAAGGAGTCTGTCGGGATAATCCCGTTTCATTCTGCTACACAAGTGCTATAGAAACCAGCTCTCCCACAGTACATGCAAAACTTGGGACAGACCACCTATAAACAGGTCAGTTACAGGCGTGACCCTTTGCGGTTGTAGCAGTGAATTAAATATAGATAATTATTTAGCTATATGCATCAATCAATCATCAATCAAAATGTGTCAGCTCCCTATGGAGCACAAGCTGTCAACAAAATGCACGTCCTTCTGTTATGGGCCATGTCTTTTCTGTTTCCCTTAAGCTTGTCTCAGCAATCTTCTCCATTTGTATTTTGACCTGCATCTACCAACTGCCAAATCTAGAGATTCGTCTAGAAGAAAACGAGCAAGTCAGCGGTGCAGATGTGTTCAGGCTTTATCTCATTATCATCAGGTGCCCTGCTAGTTGGTGTTAGCGAACATGAACCTCCATCCATTTCTATCACGTGTGTCGTTTACAAAACTCTGTTGTTGATTGTCGCCCATGTCATTCTGTCAGGCTGTCCAGCGTCTTCTCTCTCGGTCTTGCTCTATCTCTCAGGCTGTCCAGCATCTTCTCTCTCGGTCTTGCTCTGTCTCTCAGGCTGTCCAGCATCTTCTCTCTCGGTCTTGCTCTGTCTCTCAGGCTGTCCAGCATCTTCTCTCTCGGTCTTGCTCTGTCTCTCAGGCTGTCCAGCATCTTCTCTCTCGGTCTTGCTCTGTCTCTCAGGCTGTCC
The DNA here is from genome assembly GCA_036924085.1 of Ariolimax columbianus. Classification (NCBI taxonomy): domain Eukaryota; kingdom Metazoa; phylum Mollusca; class Gastropoda; order Stylommatophora; family Arionidae; genus Ariolimax; species Ariolimax columbianus. Next base: position 68,420,105 of record JAVGWX010000016.1, on the reverse strand, counting down.
AGCATCTTCTCTCTCGGTCTTGCTCTGTCTCTCAGGCTGTACAGCATCTTCTCTCTCGGTCTTGCTCTGTCTCTCTGTCCTGTCTTTCCCGTTGTCACGACGTGCTCTAAGCCACCTCTTCTCATAACATGCCCAAAAAAGGATGACTGCCTAGCTCGGATCCTTACAATAAGTTCTTTGTGTTTTTGACTCCTGGATTAATATATCATTAGTCGTCTTTGCAGTCCATGGGATCCGAGGCATTCTTCTGTAAAACCACATCACCGTTGCTTTCAAAGATCTAAGCGCTTGCTTACTAATTGTTCATGATTCCCTGCCATATGTCAGTACTAGTTCCATGTAGCATCCAATGACTCTTTTTCTCAGCTCCAGCGACAAGGTTTTATTGCACAATATTCCTTCACGGTCTTTCTTTTGGTGAGCCTGAGGCTTTATCTGCGTCACGTTATTAGCCCTGTTGACAGAGAACCTTCTTCTGTCTTGAAATGGTTAAGTTGTATTTGTCTTGTTAGTTGACTTGCTCATATTTGTTTAAGTTTATGTTACCTACAATCTCTACACAATAAGGTAGTCAGCTCTATGCCTACCACTCATAACGTCTGGTCAGGAACAACATACTGATCTGATATGTTGATCAGGGTCAGGCAAAACAGACTAGTCAAGACTCCCAACTCGACCTCCACGTAGTCCTCACTGGAAACGGACTGTTCTAACGAGGTTCTTCCTGTTTTTACGGGAGCCTGTCTAACAAGGTGAGGGATCGACATGATCCCCGTAGTAGTGAGCAACACGCAGATGAAGCCAAGCCAAGCATAGCACAACCGCCTGTAGGAACCCTATCTACCTTCATCGGCACGCTGGGAATGTGAGGAAAGCTACTGCAACCCGCCACTAAACGCCCTTTCCAGGGCGCACAAAAAAGTAAACTTACTCTTTGTGGACATTCACAACAACAACACTATGTGGTTGCCTCTTACGATATGTATGATAGTGTTAACATTTTTTACACCCTTTTTGGTCCCGGAAAGGCTCGGGCTAATATTGCTGTTGAATGCACACAAGGAATACGATTACTCTTTTCTACACCCTGAAAAGGGCGTTAAGTGACGGGATGTAGGAGCTTATTTGTGAATTTTGGTCGACAATAAGCTCGAATTATCATTAACGCACAATTTAAATTAAATACATTGTGAATATAAGGCTATATTATTCAAATAATGTCTTGCCGTATTCTATAGAATGAAAAAAAAATACTGCACGCTTAAACTTGCTATTCTGAAAGCTAACTCTAGATCTAGTACTACCAAACATGTCCCACAATTCTGCCTACATCTTCGCTACCTCATGTAATCTTGGAAACTGTTAATAATGTTATATCTAGTAATAATGCAAGGTTATTTCGTCACTTGGCAAGGCTGAATTATTTAATCCCCAACCCACCCCCCTCCCCACACTATTCTCCCTTCCCCAATTTAAAAAAATAAAATAACAAAAATATACACCATGCTGGACATGAGTCCTGTGACGTTATTTATCCAGCTGTGAACAGCTACTGTCACCAACTAAGTATAAGATCATTGTTTTGTTACAGAAAAACAGAAACATTCATAACAATGTTTAAAATCACAAAATTTCATGTGTGCAAATTCAGAAACTAACCCCGAGTTTTACCGGCGTCTGAAATGGGAGCAATGACGTAAAAACTGCCAGACATGTCGTAAGAGGCTACTAAGGAGGGTTGGGCGTAGGACTGGCAACTACATCCCGTATAAATTTTAGCCCCAAAAACTTCAGTCTACATAGGCTTGTCAACATTTGTTGAAGACGTATGATCCGCAGGGAGGTGATAATGTCTTGGGTGATTCATTGATTGATTTGTTGATTGACTGAATGATATAAAGATACATTTTAACAAAAACAGATTCTACAGTGAGTTTGTTCAAAAGAATATACAATCAATTACATTATAATTCGATGCTCTGTTGTAGCGTTTATTTAAAACACGTTTAAATTGTCAGTTACATTTTTGGTGAAATGCCGATTCTCAATGGTAATTTTATTTAGAAGGATTAAGAAAAACGAATACGTATAAAGCTGTGCCTCTTAAAGATCAATACTAGGCCTCTTAGGTCTGCGCCAAGGCCTAGTAAGCCTAACGCTAGTTCCAGACCCTGTTCTCAGCTTATAACCCTGATTCATCCGTCTAATGCCCACTGCTGTGTCGGTTCAGAACGCCGTCTAATTTCAAATTTGCATAACAGAACGCCTGGTTTACATCTGACGATAAACAATGGAAGACAACGCCGTGACTGCTGGAGTCGCAAAAAGACGATTCAAATTAGGAATCGACGGATAGCGACCGTTGCAGCCCTGTTTTTCAATCATGAGAACTTGGAATAAATAAAACCAGGCCAGGATCTGATAAATAAGTAATAACATATTTTTTTTTCAAATCAAATGCTAGAATATAAAATATAGACTTTAAAATATACACATCTTCATACAACGTTCACAATTTATATATGATACTTAAGGTTCTTCGTGATTTCAGTTTAGACTTCCTTGATGGAAGCAACTAACCTTGAAAGTGTTTGAAACTGCCCCACCTCGACGATCCGACTTGACGGACGATACAAGGCTCAACTGAACTAACGGCGCGACCTTGCACTTTGACCTCATTGCCAGATTTTGTCGCAGATGCTATGTAAATTTGAATACCATTAAGAATTTGTGTGTCGTGTATCGTGCTGCTGTGCTAACAACCCTTCTGTACGCATGCGAACACGGACAGTCTATAGCAGACATGTTAGGAAACTTAAACATTTTCATGTAAACTGTCTCTGCAGGCTGATCAGGATAGGTTGGCAGGATAGAGTGCCCAACTCTGTGGTCCTCAGCAGGGCGTAACTCTCTGGCATCCATTCGCTGCTGCAGAGAGCCCAGATCGTAACTTAACTTAACGTCTTTATACTGGTTTAGAAGACGCTGCAGAGTCTGTGTACAGCCAGTTTAATTTACATTACCTTGCTCTAAAAGCTATGCGCATCCAATTTGTTCTGAAATGCATTAATTGTCCCTGCCTCTACTACCTCCTGTGGCAATGCATTCCAAGCATTTACCACTCTCTGACTTAAAAAAATATTTCCTAGTATCTAATCTGGACCTCTCTAGTTAATTTGTAGCATTGCCCTCTTGTTCTTGAAGGTGGTTGAATTTTGAAGAAAAAAAACGTGCTAAAGCCTAATTTATCCGTTCGACTGATCATCTTATAACCCTGTATTGTCACCTCGAATTCTCCTCTATTCTAGACACTAGGCCGGTTTTTCTGAGTCTTTCCTCATAACTGTAATTCTGGAATCCCACTATCAGCTTTGTCGCTCTTATTTGTATTCTTTCCAGCATGTTTATATCACCTCTATGATAAGGACTCCACGCTTGTACACAGTACTCCAATCTAGGTCTAACTAATGCTTTATGCAGTTTGACTATCACTTCCTTGCTCCTATGTTTAATATTTCTTTTTATCATACCTAACATTGCATTTGCTTTTTTCACTGCTACCTGAACTTGCTCACTCACCTTACCCGTATGATCTATTAGAACACCTAGGTCCCTTTCCTTATCTATCTTTCTAATATTGTTCTCGCCCATTCTGTAAGTATGTCCCATTTTGGATTTACCCTTGTGGATGATTGTATATTTATCTACATTAAACTCCATTTGCCAGCTTATAGACCATTCTTGAATTATATATATATATATATATATATATATATATATATATATATATATATATATATATATATATATCATCATCATCATCATGTAGCATGTCCTTTGTACAATGTCGCTCCCATCACAGTCAGTCTCAAATGAAACTCGTTCCCTTGCCAAAACACCAGCTTCCGCCACTGTCATACTCAGGCATTCCTGGATATCTTGGTGCCATCGTCTTCTTGGTCTACCCCTTCCTCTTTTGCCTGGCACCATACCTTCCATCACCGTTCTCTCAAGACCGTTGACGTGACCAAAGTATTTGCATATATATATATATTCGATCTCAATATATCCACTTCTGCTTTAGATGAGACACTGCTGCATAGTTTTGTGTCATCATCAAATTTTCAATCATGGATCACATATCAATGTCCAAATCGTTTATATATATTTTAAAAAAACAAAATTGGTCTCAAAACCGAGCCCTGTGGCACTCCACTTTTCACTACTCATAGTACTCGTTTATGCCCACTGTCTGCCTTCTTCCCGTTAGCCAATTTTCAATCCGTTTGACAACTTCCTCACCTATTCCATGTGATTTTAACTTTCGAAATGGACTGGACAAAATCAGATGGGCTGGGCACGTTATTCGAATGTCAGATGAGTCCCTCCCTCAACAACTGTTGCATGGTGGGCTCATGACACGACATCGCTCGCCGGGGAAGGAAAGGGGGAAGAGACAAAAGAAGCAATACAAAGTCACACGTAAGGTTTCATTGAATAATTTCTCCCTTGATGTCGCTGTCTGGGAACTGCTTGCTTTAAGCTTCTCAGCCTGGCGCACTGTCATCACTCATTGTTCTCGCGCTGCTGAGCAGAGAAACATGACGACGGTGGAGGATAAGCGAACTGCATGAAAGGACATATTGCAAGACAGCCCAATTACTAAAGCTGTTCCTGACCCATATGGGCTCAGTCCCTGCCAGCAAATATCGAATTGTGTAGATTCTAATAGTTTATATTGCTCGTTGGCTATGCACACTTCTGCTCCGTCCTCTCAGGAGGCCCTCTCTGCTGGACCAACTTGTGATTACAAAATCCGGCTTCTTTTTCTTTTCCCTTATCCTGTTTTGCCTTTCAGCGTCAAGTTATGAAGAGATCTCTAGAGCGAGCCCGACTGTGTGCCTAGTGCACAGTGGCATTCACCGCCTCAGATATTTCCGTAAATCACCTTTTTCATGGTCGGCATTTGGCTTTGAATCCGGTGTATGTAAATAGCATTGCTTGTTGCGGGGTGCTGTGTGGTGGTAGTCTTGTTACGTGCCTTAATCCATTTTAGTTGCTGTTTTTTTTTATATATCGCTCCCACAGTCTCCATCAGTCATCGTTTCTGATCATGACTCAATTGTTAACTTCGCAAGTCGGCTCACTTAACTTAACTTCATTATACTGGTTTAGAAGACTACAGAGTCTGTATACAACCAGTTTATTCTACTTTAAAAATGACTGTGATCATCCAATCTATACTTCAATGCATTAACTGACCCTGCCTTCACCACACCCTGTGGCAACGCATTCCAAGAATTCACCACTTTCTGACTGAAAAAATATTTCCTAATATCTAATCTGGACCTGTCTTTAACTAATTTTAAGCTATGCCCTCTAGTTTTTGTAGTCGCTTGAACTTTGAAAAACTTGTTATAGTCTAATTGATCCTTTCCGTTGATTCATTTATAAACCTGTATTGTCACCTGGAATTCTTCTCTTTTCTAGACACTGCAGAAGAGTTTTTCTAAGTCTCTCTTCATAACTATAAATCTGGAATCCCACAATCATTCTTGTAGTTCTTCTTTGTATCCTTTCTATCATGTTTATATCAACTCTGTGATGAGGACTCTACACCTGAATACAGTACTCCAATTCAGGTCTCACCAATGATGTATATAGTTTGACTATCACATCTTTGCTTCAATGTGTAATGTTTCTCACATCAACCCTTCTTCAAACCTCGTGATATTATGTGTCCTATTTCCTTGTACTAAATGTGACAGACAATTTCGGGACCGAATTTACTTATTTAGCCATCTTTGAACTCACATGAACAGTGAATGTTGACAAAGTGGTCCTCATCGTTTACGATGGATGAACAACATACATAAAATGGTGGTCATTGTATGCCTGGACTTACCCAAATATCCCTTAGTACCGACCAACATATCAAATCCGATAAAGTTAGAAAAGTTATGCAATGGATCCCTGGTCACTCATATACACCTAGCAATGGCAAGACTGACAGATTGGATGAGAAGGATCAAGTCCAGAACAACAATACACATCAACGATCCTACAGACAGTCAAACAACTACTGAAGACTGTAAACAAAGAGGCCTGGCTGAATAGATGGGCAATGGGTAATACTGGGAGAGAGACCTACAAACATATGGCCAACCCTTTCACAGATGAGATTCCGACCCAACCAGTCGCGAGGACAGATAAGTAGACCATTTTGTCCTTATATGTTGATTTGCTAGTTCAGTATTGTTGTTATTTGTTGTCCCTGATGAAGGCCAATTGGTCGTAACATAGGTTTTGTTTGTGTTCTCGTCTCGGTGCGGTATCTGATCATACCCATTTTAGAATTTTGATTTAACTTAACTTTAATCAACTTTAACATTTTTTTCCATCTATTTTTTCCAACAAAATCACCTTTAACAGGAGTCTATTATTGTTCATCCACAGCATGTGCCCAATATATGCCCAGCAATCATACCTGCTCAGTAATCATGAATTCTTTCAAGCCAATGCCCAATAGACGTTTAAGGCATTTATTTTTAAATGCATTCAATTTATTTCAAAGCGTCTTTGTCATTTTCCAGCTTTCACAACCATATGTGAGCAGTGAGACGACATTAGAGTAGTACCCTGAGCTTGACGTGTTTACTCAGTGATGAAGATCTCTAAATATTCGTTAACTGGTTGAAATACAATATACAGTAAACAATTACAAGCAAAACAAATAAACAATAGCAAACAATTCTTCTTCCTCTAGTATATTTGTTGGTCCATACAGAGCATAGGACAAGCACTGTAGCTGAATCAAGTCTGTATTAGTCAAATGATGTGCTCTCTGGCTGTGATGATTTATGTAGCATATCATTCTACATGCTTTTGACAAAATGCTTGGTAAGTTACAGTGGCTCTATTCTTTCCACACTGGATACCACTTTGGAGCAAGAAAATGATGTTATGAAATCCCGGCGGGAACAGATACATGCACAAAAGTATTGCATTTACAAAAGGTTAGTTTTTCTTCACAAGTTATGAGAGGAGCGGTGCATACTTGACAGCAACGTCCAGTATAGACGTGGAGTCCTTATTATAGAGGAGATATAATCATACTGGAAAGGATACAAAAAAGAGTCACAAAACTGATAGTGGGATTCCAGAATTACAATTATGAGGAAAGACTCAGAAAAACCGGCCTACAGTGTCTAGAAAAGAGAAGAAATCGAGGTGACTTAATACAGGTTTATAAGATAATCAACGAAAAGAATAAATTAGACTATAACAAGTTTTTTAAAAATACAACCACATACAAGAACAAGAGGGCATAACTATACATTAATTAAAGAAACATTCACAAATATTTTTTTGTCAGAGAGTAGTGAATGCATGTAAAGCATTACCACAGTAAATAGTGGAGACATGATCAATTAATGCATTCAAGAATAGATTGAATGCTCATAGTTTTTAAATCCAAGGAAATGTAAAAGAAACTTGTTGCATATAGATTGTACAGTCTTCTAAACCAGTATAAAAACGTTAAGTTAAAGTTATCAGAATGCAAGGCAGTGACTTCAGCTATGAGGTGGCTATCTTGGACCTCTGTAATGATGGCCGTTATAGGCCATGAATTGCAATCCTTGCTTCGGAAGGTGCAGAAGGGTTGGCTGTAGCGTAAGTGGATAATAGACATAGAGGCCTCAAGCTATCAGAAACTTACGTGGAACTACTGTCATGGTCATGCTGGGGTTTGCATGAATGAAAAAGCTGACATCCTGACCTCAGGGGCTCATGCAGTGGGAACATTATCGATGGATAGAGGTGACTTTTTGAAGTTGATCAACGGCCTCCTTTTGGATGAAGACACTGCAGACGATGAACCAGCAATGTTCAGATTGCAGGAATTAGAAATCCTACACTGGCCCGACATGCACAGAGATGGGCGCCTGAGAGAACGGAGCAGGAATGTGTATAACCAGCGAACTACAGGATCCGTATCTACACGATAAAGAATGAGCATCTGTGAACCGGTCAGGACTGCAATGACACCGATTTGTTACAAAACAAAGTCTACTTCTTCTTTATATCCTACTGCTCTGTCTATAAGGCATCGCAGAAAGGTGAGAAGCGTAGATTTCTTGTTATCGCCAGGGGGGAGGCTTGTGCTGTCGTTTGGTTTAAGTCCCTGAATGTGTCAGAGATACCCTCAATCCCCCACGTGGACCGGAGACCTGCAGCCTCTTGTTGCAGGCTAGTCATAATGCATTCTGACTAAATGACCAAACAAATTGATTTTGTGGTTGTCAATGTATGCACTAACTGGGTTTGTCCTAAGTATTTGCGTCATTCAGCGTGGTTTTGCGGACGCGGTCATGGATTGTCTTTCCGACTGCATTTCTCACACAGCGCATCTGACAACTCTGCATCTTACTCGTATGTGCTTCTAATAAGAACCTTGTATTAGTTACCCATCGCAAGCAATGATGGCCACATCAACAGACGGTTTTTGTCTTGATAATGTTACTTGCGCTGTATTTGCATTATAGTGAGGAAGAAACTGCATTTGTCATTGACCTCTCTCTGATCCCGAGCTACCTTGAACCAGTGGCAAGACATTAGTCAAGATGACTGGAGCCAACTCAAGATGTAGGCACTCTGGTCCCACCTTCCATCAGACCAGGGGTCACTTTAAAACTTGTGGGATTTGATAGTCCACCGTTTCTGTTCACGCTTTGAGAGGTGAGTATTTTCTGCATGTTTTCAAGTGACATCATCATAGTCTTGGTTAACAAAGTCAATAATGTACAAGTAAGACTAGTTTGTCAGATAAATAAACATGAAATATACAGTCAACAATTAAAACATAGAAACAAAATGAATTTTAAAAACAATTAACAATTCTTTGTCTTGTATATTTTAAAATCGATACAAATCATATGGAGGGCCAATACAGTTAGCCGCATTGAATGAAGTTTCTACGAGTGCAAGTCAGTAAGTAGGTCACAAACTGATATGAGACATGTAAAAGCAGAAAAATGTAGGTGGTAGTTTCTAAAGTGGTCATTCGATGGCAGCAACATCCAGCTTTGTGATTACTTTAGTAGCAGATGATAGGTGATACATGCATGTGCACAGCACAGGTACAAAATGATAGAGTGTACAATCAAAGAGTATTGCTATTGTGAGTTTATTTTGGGGTAAAAATTATTTCTGCAAAGGAGATCAATAAGGAAAGGCTTCCTGTTTATGGTGAGAAGTTTGTGTTACGTACAGCAGTACATAACTGAGTCAATACATTTTCTCCCGGATGGTAAAAAATTGCTGATGAAGCCTGACTTGTTCAGATTGCAACAAATGCATCTATGTGGTGGGTGGGGGAGATAATAGACAGTGTAGAAACTGCAATAGGGTGTTCACATGGTTTAGCCTACAGCATAATATGCATGACTGATTAAATTTCTGGAAAGTGTGCTCACGGTGGGTACCTAGATAACTGACTTACAAGCACAAAATGATCAGAATGGACCTATCCTTGCAGCCTCTCTTGGCATAAACACGAAGGAGGCTGCTCAGCAAGATTGTTACTAGGGGTGAATCATGAGTGTATCACCACCAACCAGAATCAATGTGTGCTTCAATGCAATGGAAACATCCTTCAGTCAAGTTACCCAGTCTTACGGCAGGTTACACACAGTATTTTGGGATTCTCATTCTTAAGCAATTTCCAGAAGAAAGGTGACAATGTGAATGCTGTATCATACTGTAAAGTTCTGTTGATGCTTCTGGGTGCAATTAGAAAACAACTTTAGCCTGCTGACTAGAGGAGTATTGTTCCATCATAACATTGCCAGACCATATTCGATTCAATTAACTCAGTAGGAAATTGACCAACTTCATGTAATAATAATAGCTCTCCATCATTGTCGATGAAGACCGCTGACATCATCCTTGTTACAGATTTCCATGTTAGGTGTGGGTTTCATGTGGCTGAACAGGCCAATGAGGGCACGAAAACATCTGCTGCTTAACAGGCAGACGAGGTCTGTAGAAGGTGTTGGTGCTCCTGCTGTTCGTGATTTCTGGGTCTCGTGTCTGCTCTGGGCTTTCACAACTCGGTGGTCTTCGATGGTAGCTACAACCGCTTTGACTGTGCTTCTCCAGTCAGATCTGGTTTGCGTAAGACATTTCCAGGTGTCGACGTCTATCTGGCAACTTTTCAGTGAGTCCCTCAGACCGTCTTTAAAACGTTTCTTTGGGCGCACTCTCTCGCGCCATCCCTCTCTCAGCTTGCCGTAGAGAAGCTTCTTTGGGAGCTGTTCGTCTGACATACGGAAAAGGTGTCCGGCCCATCCTAGCCGTGCTTTTTCTAGCAGTGCATGGATGCTGGGCATGTTAGCCCTTGAGAGAACCTCGATGTGAGTGACACGATCTTGCCATCGGATGTGGAAAATTCACCTCCGGCAACCTGTGTGGAAGTTTAACCTCCTTGCATGTCCAGAGTATACAGTCCAGCTTTCGCAGGCGTAAAGTAGGGTTGGAATGATGGCGGCACGGTGGACTTTGAGTTTGGTCTTGACGCTGATGCCACAACATTCCCACACCATCGAACGCATTCTGCCAAAGGCTGTGCTGATCCTTGCTATTCTGCTTGCCACCTCATCATTGAGGCTGAAAGATCTCTACAGCGTCTGCCCCCTGACTGCAGCCTCTGGTTTTGTGTATGGCATGCCTGGTGCTGGTTGGTACATGACCTCTGTTTTCTTGACATTTATGGTTAGGCCAAAGTTTTCGCATGCGGGCGAGAACCGGTCCATTCTAACCTGCATGTTCAGTTCTGAGTTGGTGATCAGAGCAACTTCATGTACATCCACTGTAAACCCCTCAGGCAATTTCCACCTATTTGGTGTACTAAAAACCCACCACGGCGGGGGATGTTTTGCAAATGAGGTTGAAAGTGAAGTGCAGAGGCAGCAGACCAAAGACTTCTATGCTGCGGGTTTTGGTGCACTGATAAAAGTGATTGGATAAGTCCTTCAATGTCAGCGGAATTATATTGAAAAATAAGGGACAATGTAAGCACAATGCTAAATGGTTTTCAAGTTCGTATCTCATTTAGTTGTCTTTTTTAAAAGCCATCTATGACCTATTTACTGACTGTCCTCAACGAAATTCATGTACTCTCCCAGGTATAGTTTCTGTAACAATCCTTCATAGTCATCTTTCACAACATGATTGGAAGGTTACATTGGCTCTCATCTTTCATCTACACGCACCCCCCTGGTGGAATAATAAATAGCAGATATTAATTAAAGAATAATATGTTATCAAAAATTATATTTTTTACGCTAAAACCATGTGGTCACATCTGCAATTCAACTCCTCTCAGGCAGCCTACTTGAAAATATTTATGTGTTCTTGCACTTGTAGTTTAAGTAGCTCTTTGATTTATATGATGAGGTTACCAGTCACATACTGAGCCCTTCTATTATATTTGTGACGGGCCAAAAAGGTCTTGGGGCTGGCCATTACTTCGGTACAAGCGGGATATGAATGATGCGGGCAGCGATTTGGAATAAGGGTAACAGGACTCTATGGATTGTATTGCATGGAGGAGCATGATTAAACATGGAATACAGATAAAGGAGATACTGATTGCAGATAGGCTAAGGACTCAGTGTTTAAGAAGACACGCCACACCAAGCAATACCGCAAACAGTCCTGATTTTCCTTGCACACACTTTGGAAGATGCTTCTTTGCTCGGATTCGTCTAACGTGTCACTTTTATTGTCGTCATGGACTGTAGTTACATCCTTTTTTGTTTCAAAGCAGAATATCTGTTTATGCATTCTGTGTATACAATCCTTACTTTAGAAGGTACAGAAAATCTTGCTACGGCATGACATGAGTGGATGGCAGCTGTACAGGCCTGAAACCTTCAGGGGCTGGTGTGAATCTACTGTCCTGGTCACACTTGGGTTCAGGGCAATAAAAGAGCTGACGTCTTGACTTCACAAGCACTCATTATGGGCACATTAGAAATGAATTGGAATGACACTTGAAGTCTATCAATGACTGACTGTTGAATGACAACACTACAATAGCGCAATAGATGAATTAGAAAGTTATAGACTGCAGAACTTCTAAATCAAGCAAGGTTCGAACAGAGTGGGCTGCATGGACGGTGGAGTGTGTACATTCAATGAGCTTCATGAACAATCAATATCCACACCCTTTGCCATTTACTGAAAAAAACTGAGCACCAATGGGTATGCCCAGAGTAGAGTGAAATCAATTTTAAGAACAGAACAGTACATGTATTCAAACAAATTAATATTACTATTTGCTAAGAGTGCAGTTTGAATGCTTAAATATAAGTAATGCACTAAAGAACACAATATTCAGTTGACATTCCTGAAATGCTACAAACACTGGACAAAAACTCTGACATTCCTGAAATGCTGCAAACACTGACATTCCTAAAATAGTACAAACAATGGAAAACTCTGACATTTCTGAAATTCGAAGGGCGTTAAAATCAAACCAGACTTTATTTGTAAGAAGAAAAAAATTGTTCTTCAAGTAGTCAAAATGCATTTATTTACCTATATAATATCATGCAACATTTATGCACTTATCCCAACGTTTAAGTAATGCTTGAAAAGCTTCAGGGTAGAAAGATTTGTCAGTATGTCTGAACAATTCAGGACAGCCTGTTTCACTTCGTCATGAGTGCTAACCTCCGAGGAATTCTTTTAGGTATCCAAACAGATGGAAATCGCTTGGAGCAAGGTCTGGGCTGTAAGGTGGATGTGGCAATACCTCCCAGCCCAGCTGCTGCAGATGGCACATAGTGCGGTGAGCCGTATGAGGTAGAGCATTATCCCGCAGGAGCAAGACGCCCTTTCTGATCAAACCAGGCCATTTTTTCCATAGATGGTTATGCACATCATTCAAAATGCATATGTACTGTTCACAGTTAATAGTAACACCACGGTGTAGAAAATCAACATGAGTGATGCCAAGTTGTCCCAAAAAACATTCCCAATCACTTTACCTGCAGACGCAATTGTCCTAAATTGTTTGAGTGGTGGGATCAAGATGCTGAGCAGCACATGAGCTGCGGTGGTCAGCGACCCATAGCTGACTGCTAGCGCCAGGGCCAGCCAACCATAGTTGCCAAGATCCTTCTACACCTCCACGCGGTGATCCTGGATAACAGGCTGCAGCAGGGCAGACTGGCTAAGGAGAAGGGATCGAAGAGGGAATGCTAACCTGGTACTAAAAAAAATGCTTGCTGAAGTCGGATGTGTTGGACCGAAAGGTGCAAATATTGCAGCCAAGCTGTAAACTACGACACAATGCATTCCGTTCTCTGGACTACATTCTGCTACTTAGGCAACTTTCAGGGTTTGGTAGAGGGAAATTGAGAACAAACGAAGAAGAAGAAGTTTGAGTGGTGGTGATTGCGTATGCTTCCACTGTTTGGATGCACGGCCTTCTCTAAAATGTTGATACCATTCAAATGTCTTACTGCTGCTGAGTGTCTCATCACCATTTTGTAATTGTAGTCTTTTGTAAATTTCCGCAGGTTTCATGTCTTCTTTCACAAGAAACTTCTTCACAACACACTATTCCATGTAAGCACTAACAAACAGTGTTGTTCGCCATTTTTATTTATTTGTCACATGACTGGCCTATGGCAAGTGAGTTACCTAGCAGTAATTTCTCGTCTAATATAATACCTCTGTAACTTCTGAATCTATTTCTATCTGTCTGTTTATTTACTATTTATATTATTGAAAAAAGTTATAAACACAGAGAGCAGTGAATAATGTGCTGTAAACAATTGAGTCCAGAAAACCCATATGTAGGAAACCTTCATTCAAGCGAGTTAACTGTCTGTAATTGGGTTAGAATTATAAGTGAAATCTGTCATATGAGTAATTGGGTTATAAATGTAATAATTTTTTTGTTTGTTTGCGTTTGCCTTATTTCTTTAATTCCCAAGATGGTGTGCGTTGCACTGTGGTTTTTATTTTGCGCCTGTCGGTCCAGTGCATCCGGCTTCAGTATGCATTTCATGTAAGGGTCTGCTTCCTCTTGCATTTTCTAAGGGTTTGCTTCCCCGGGGTAACGGCCAGTGCTGTGATGGGGATCGAATCCAGCACCTTCTGGCTGTGAGCCATGTCACTTAACTACTAGCCCCCGCCGTCCCCATAAATGTAATTGAAAATTGTCAGACAAGTGAGTTAACTGTCTGTAATTGGGTTATAGATGTAATTGAAAACTGTCATATGAGTGAGTTAACTGTCTGTAATTGGTTATAGATGTAATTGAAAACTGTTATTTCAGTGAGTTAACTGTCTGTATTTGGTTATATATGTAATTGAAAACTGTCATTTGAGTGAGTTAAATGTCTGTAATTTGGTTATAGGTGCAATTGAAAACTGTCATTTGAGTGAGTTAACTGTCTGTAATTGGTTATAGATGTAATTGAAAACTGTCATATGAGTGAGTTAACTGTCTGTAATTGGTTATAGGTGCATTTGAAAACTGTTATTTCAGTGAGTTAACTGTCTGTAATTGGTTATAGGTGCATTTGAAAACTGTTATTTCAGTGAGTTAACTGTCTGTAATTGGGTTACAATTGGGTTACTAAACAAGAGCACAAGAGCAAAATGTCACAAAAGGGCAAGTCAAAATAAATGACCAACAAATCAGTTTATAGGACAAATTAACACAGGTATGGAAACACAAATGCTCTGTAATACAAGACAAATGTCTTTATCAAAGTCTCATACACATACTTGTACACATGTTGTTGGGACAATGAGACTAACGTCTGGTCAGGCAAAACACACTGATCAGAATGTTAGCCAGGGTCAGGAGAAATATACTGGCCAAGAACCTCACCTGACTTCCTCGTTGGTCATTCTGGAAATGGGCTGTTGTCAAGGACAACAGTCTGGCTAACAAGGTGAGGTTCGACGTGATCTCCATAGTAGTGAGCGATACACAACGCAGATGAAGTAAAGCATAGCACAACCGCCTGGAGGACCCAGGTCCACCTTCATCAGCATGCTTGAGATGTGAGGAAAGCTACTGCCAACCATCACTTAACGTCCTTTTCAGAGTGCACATAAGAGTAACCTGCTCATTGTGGGCATTCGAAACATCAACAACACATGTTGTCATTGAGTCAACATGTCCTCATGTAGCCCTTCGGCCATTAACTCATTCACTTCCAAACATTTTGGATCTCTGAACACAATTGTTTTCTCATGTAAAACTCAAACACAGCATCACTTAGTTGTGATCTATTTATCTTCAATAAAAGTTCCCTGAATTAACACATATTATATACCAAACTATTCACAATTGCGGCCAGAATACAATGGAATACACATAGTTTACCAATGGAGGTGAACATTTGTCTATGAGAGATTATAATTGCATTATCGTTTTTATTTTTGAAAATTATGAAGAAATTTGTTTCCCTCATCAACACATCAATCAGCTCTAAACCAATACACGAATAAAGTAATTACTTTCTATTGACGGTAATCCACAAGGAAAGATTTTCTGAAAGTTACACCTAATTTGCTGCAGTTGTTTTCATAGTATTCATATTTTACTGAAGGCACGTGAAGTTAAAATAAACACTAACATTAGCGTGAGTGTTTACAATTTTACGCACACCTAGAAAGAATGTGCCTGGTGTATTCAATATTTATGTATACACATTTGTATTATACATACTAGTATGGCTGTGGAGAATTTTAACCTTTACTGAATTTGTGAACTGTTACTACCATTGCTTGAGACAAAAGAGGGCTCTGTCCCCTCGTCAGTAGATCTAGTTTCACCTTCATCGCTCGACTTATGACTAAGACTAAATAAAGAATTCAAAATATCGCTGTCAGAACGATCGATCTAACATCATTACCGAGCTTGTACTGTAAAAACTCTATTTGTTTGACTGAAGGGGCATGTGCTAGGTTCAAGGCTGCCCGTCTCAAAATAAATGTGGTTTCCAAGCACGAGAATAAAAATTTTTTCTATGAAACCCACACTAATTCTTCTGGAAATGAAAAATACAAAATCTGGATTTCCGCTAATAACCAAACTAAAATATTTAGGAGAACTAAGAATGGGAAAACATGTGATTTTGTGAACACAGTTGCAAAAGCCGATATATCGGACACTGGGTTTTCTGGAAAAATCCGGAAGCCAATGTATTGGCTCATGGGAGTGAATGAGTTAAAATTGTACAGATGTTGCCCTTGGACTATCAAACATACACATCTTGCCCTCGGGTCACCAAACTTGTACACATGTTGCCCTTCAGTCATTACACATTACCACTTCTTACCCTTGGACCATCAAATGTGTACACAAGTTGTCCTTGGGTCACCAAACTTGTACACATGTTGCTCGTGGGCAATCATACTTGTGCATATGTGGCCCTAAGGCAATCATAATTGTGCATATGTGGGCCTTGGGCCATAATATTGTGCAAATGTTTCCCTTGGGCAATTATACTTGTGCATATGTGGCTCTTGGACAATCATATTGTGCATATGTGGCTCTTGGACAATCATACTTGTGTATATGTGGCTCTTGGACAATCATACTTGTGCATATGTGTGCCTTGGGCAATCATATTGTGCAAATGTTTCCCTTGGACAATCATACTTGTGTATAAGTGGCTCTAGGACAATCATATTGTGCATATGTGGCTCTTGGACAATCATACTTGTGTATAAGTGGCTCTAGGACAATCATATTGTGTATATGTGGCTCTTGGACAATCATACTTGTGTATAAGTGGACCTTGGACACTCATATTGTGCACATGTGGCTCTTGGACAATCAATATATTACACATGCACATCAAAAATATACTCATGTGATCCTTCTGATGGTTTTGCGCTAGACCCCTGGCCTAGAGTACAACAATGAAAATATATCAAACCAGTCTTAACTATACACACAAAAAGTGTAGAAGTAGACAAATATATACAAATGGAAGAAATCAAAGGTATGCAGAGGCCTTAAAACAAAGCTAACAGTATAGTATCACAAATTGGAGGTTAAAATATCACAAAATCTCTCTGGTTTAAAATGCTCACAAAGCTTCAGAAATGTAAATGAAGAAAGTAAAACTTTCTAAGACTTAAATTATTTACATAGTTGTAAATGTGTATGGTTTACATGTAATATGCACAGACTGACTCCTTATCAGCTATATGTCCTTCGTTCTTAGTCAACCTGTACTTCTACAGGGGCAGATGACCCTGTGCGGGTCCCAGCTCTGGCATGAGCTGGATGTAGCCGGGAGAAGGATTTGCTGCTTAGCGGGCTAGGCTCGAGCAGTTTAATAGTCCACTGCATTGGGACAAGAGCTTACAGTGGGTGGTTAACCGATGTGCGAGTCCATCTTAATATACTCAATCACCAAAGCATAGTAGACCCGCAGCCTGTTAGGCGCCATCTATGCTGCTCTTAAAAAAACCCACCTAACCATGGCCAGTGTTATGCCATGTCACACAGTTAGTCGTCTCTTACAACATAGTCTCTGTGAGGCAGTGGTACTATTCTTGTTATTCACAAAGACCCTGGCAGACCACTATATGTAGTTCATACGCATAATATGTAATACAACTTTTTATTCTAATGAATAATTATGTTGTCAAAATAATTCTAAATTGTAAAATTAATAATATAGATCATGTGATATTCTAGTTTAGGTCTCTAAACTGACAGGATCAAGGCGTCAATATATAATTGTGAGAATCTCTCATATCTAAGACATTGTGATCTTTATTCATAGCATTGCAGAAGACGAACAAAGCCTAAACAAGATGAATGAAACAGGCAAGACGACTGGCCTGAACATTAATAGAAGGAAGATCCAGTTTCTACTGAACACTTTCTGCTCTCCTGCAAAAATGTAATTAGAAAATAAACCCATCAAAAATGTCAATGCATATGTCCAACCTTGGTCAGGAAATCAGCAGCCACAAAATTGACAAGAAAACCTCACACAGGAGAGCTGCAGGTTCACTCAGCTTTAACCACATTAAACCGATACTCCATCAGATGACTGAAGTCAGGGCCAGGGATCTCACCTTTAATAGCATGGTTACCCTACCACTGAAATAGGGTGTGAGGTTTGGAGGCTAAGTCTGCTGAAGACGGATGTGTCGGACTGAAAGGTGCAATAATTGTAATCAAGCTGTAAACTAGCAACACAGCGTAATTCCGTTCTCTGGAATACATCTTGCTACTTGCGAAGCCCTGTTCAGGGCTTGGTAGCGGAAGATTAAGAACGAAAGCAGATTAAGTAGAAGAAGGAGTCTAAGTAAGTGAGATGCAAGAAGCTCCGTATTACCAAAAGAGCAAAAAGTCCTAGATATCTCAATGAAAGACCACATCTGGAATGCCAACATCCGCCACCATACAGAGTTCTGGGATGTTGTCAACCCTGCATCAATACAAAAGTACAAATGAGCAGGTCTTGATGTTCGCATGACGGACGATAGATGAGCGGGGAAGGCGTTTTTGTTTTACTGCCCAGACACCTAGATCCACCCAGAAAGGGGGGGGGGGAGATAATTTACATCACAACTATATGGACTTTAATGGTCCCCTAGAACAATGAACAGACAGATTCAAGCAGCTTTTAGTTATCTGGCATCAGGCAACCTTGCCTGATCGAATACCAGTATTCAAGTGACACTCTGCACCTTTTTAGATATTTGCGGCAAGGTATAGCAAGACGTGAGGTCACGGAAGTACCAACAAATAAACAAAATGTCCTACCAGATCTGCATTCATTGTTAAATGCTAATAAACAATAAAGCATAGTATTGAGATTTCCTTGCTGAGTCAAGATATAAGCAATATTTAGTTTGTGATGAGATTCCAAATCAACTTCGTCTGACAGAAATTTTTGTAACACTTTTGTTATAAAATAATGTTATGAATAACTTCCTCAAATATGCTACGAATTTCATCAAAAACAAACACTCTTATATTACAATGAAAATGAGTTAATATTCGAAGATCGTTATAGCTGAGATGTGAGGTCCCATGCCTCTAAGGAAACGAAACAAATGAAAATGAGGAACCGTGGGTGGTTTCAATTCCATACGTTTCAAGCGCCCCCTGATCTCAAGGGAAGTGAGACTGGCATCTAGTCCAGTTGGAGACGTACAAAAATCTTAGAGCTCCTGTGTATACATTGCGCATGTAAGAGAACCTTCGACAGTTGAAAATCGAATAGACCAGGCTGTTAGCCGCTGCTGGGGCAAACATTTTAAAGGCAACAAAATTTCTACCCTATGGTGGCCGACACAATAGCTCATGGAACCTACTCCTCATATAGATCTTTGGCGGAACCATCATTTTCCAAGGAACAATATTGATTTATCTTGCTCTGCTATGTTTCTTTAGTTCTGTATTCAGTCTTTTTCTTGATTTCTTTCTTGCACTGAAGCCCAATGGAACTATAGAAGTCAAAAGTCTACCATGACTCCAATGTGAAATCGGTCCTTTTGTATGGATCCGTAATGTGGGGGACAATGAAAACGGTAGAGAGAAAGGTTCAGACTTTCATTAATAGATTGGAATAGAGGGATTGAAATGGTATGACAAAGTCAATAATGTGGAACTGTGGGAAAGGACCAGGTAGATATCAGTGGCATCTGGCGTGACAAATTGGCACTGGCACTGGATAGGATACACATTAAGGAAACTGGCTGATAGCATTACAAGGCAGTCTCTGTTCTGGAATTTCCAGGGCAAGAGATGTGGAGTTAAACTAAAGACACATGTAAAAGAGAGGTTGTGACAAACACAAAAGAAACAAGGAAGATATTGACTGAAATGGACAGCACAAGACAGGAGGATTTGATATGTATCCCTGGTACCGTAGGGACACAAGTTTTGATTGATTGATTGAATCCGCGTTGTTTTATTTTGTAGGTTCATCCCGCATTTTGGCTCGGAGGCATTCTCATCAAATGTTAAAACCATTTAATTCCCTGTCTGTCAATTCATGCCATATATGGCATTCCCAAGCGTCTGACTAGTGTAATGGTAGAGCACTTGCTTTTCGAGGCAAAGGTAAGGGGATCAATTTCCGCTACCAACAAGCTTCAGTCAACCCAGTTGTATATAAGGGATTCAATTGTTAGTGGGTACTTAACAAACAGTTAGGGAAACAAAGACAGCAAGGAAGGGAACTGGTCATCCCACCTCACAAAAGCAGTGGTTTAGTACAATGAAGTGTCTAACACTTCCTTTCGATAGCAGCTTCTGCTATTTTATTTAAGGCATTCCTAATTTATGTTGACATTTGTCATTTTGAATACTATCTTTTCTAGTGATCTTGACTTCTTTTCTCATTTCCCATGTCATAATTTATCATTCTTATGCTCAGGTGAGACATAGATACATGAGACAAGAGAGTTGGTATGAATATACTGTTGATAAATTGTTTCTAGAACAAATGACATTACACTAGTTATCGTTGCTTGCTGAGATCAGTTGGTCGCCATACTGGAGCACTAGATTTGGGCAATGGCTCTTTTCCTCTGATAATGTCTGCAGCCTTCTCTGCAATCATGACAGTCGGGCCATTCAAGTTGCCACTCACCACTGAGGGCATAATGGAAGCATCTACCACACGTAAACCATCCAGACCAATCACACAACATCTAGGGTCAACGACAGCCAATGGATCACTAGGCAAGCCCATCTTGCAAGTACATGAGGGGTGATAGGCACTGTCTGCCATTTGACGAGAAAAAGCATCAATCTGTTCATCACTTGTCACATCTTTACCAGGTGCCAGTTCCTGGCCTCTGAATTCATCAAAAGCTTTCTGGGCAAAAATCTCACGAGTTAGCTTAATTCCATCTCGGAACTCCTTCATATCTTCGGGTGTGGACAGATAGTTGAAAATGATCTTTGGATGCTGATGTGGGGATTTCGATTTGATGGTAATAGAGCCCCTAGAGGTTGGTTTAGTAGGACCCAAATGGACTTGGTATGCATGGCATGGCCCAACTTTACGGCCATGGTCATTAACTGTTGACGGCAGGAAGTGGTACTGAATGTTTGGCTGGCTTAAACCTCCGCTGCTCCGTATGAACCCTCCAGACTCTAGATGTGTTGTGGCACCATACCCTGTTTGAGAGAGAAACCACTCCAGGCCAATGCGGATCATGTTGTGGGGATACTTCCACTGAGCTGAGTACAAAGTGATCGGTTTGACACAAGCTTGCTGAATATAGATCTCCAGATGGTCCTGCAGGTTCTTACCTACGCCTGGCAAGTGATGCACTATTGGAATATCCAGAGACTTCAAGAGATCCCCATCACCAACTCCTGACAGCTGAAGAAGTTGTGGAGAGTTTATAGAACCTCCACATAGGACCACTTCTTTCTCAGCCTCAACTCTCTGACTCATACCTGCGTGATCCAAGTCTACACCTACAGCCCTATGTCCTGAAAATAAAACACGAGATACCAAAGCCTTTGTGACGGTATCCAAGTTTATCCGAGGTATTGCTGGAAACAAGTAAGCATTAGCGGTGCTCCAGCGTTGCCCGTTATGAATGGTCATATCCATCCAGCCAAAGCCCTCTTGCTGGTAACCATTCATATCATCTGTAAATGGGTAGCCAGCTTGAATGCCAGCTTCAATGAAAGCGTGATGCAGGGGGTGGTTAGTCTTACCCCTGGAGACCTTAAGAAGTCCTTCCCCTCCTCTGTATTCATTAGGACCCAATTCGTGGGTCTGAGATTTCCTAAAGTATGGTAAACAGTCAGCATATGTCCAACCTGTTGCCCCTTCCTTTTCCCAATGGTCGTAATCATCAGCATGTCCTCGCACATACACCATGGCATTGAGGGATGAACTGCCACCCCATACTCTGCCTCTAGGCTGGTACATGACTCGGTTATTCATACTAATCTCTGGTTCTGTATGGTAGTACCAATTGTATCTGTCGTCGCAAAGGTTGTACATCAATGCCGCTGGCATGCGAATCTTCCAGGAATTGTCCTCAGGTCCAGCTTCTATCAGGAGCACGCTGGATTTCCCATCCTCTGAGAGCCGGTTTGCCAGGACACAGCCTGCAGAACCAGCTCCAACGACTACATAATCATACTTGGACTTCACCAAAGGAGGAAGAGGAGTGTTTGTACTATAACAGCGATTGCTGGACAATCGTTGTGGCATTTTATGAGATAGGGTAGAGAATGGTCGTCTAATTAATGGAGATGATATTTTTGATGCAAGAGGATGACGTTCTACAGATCTTGGGCCTTGCTTTGTGCTGTCATTTATGGTGTTCCCAGTATTATGCTTGCCATCATTTGTACACAGATGGTGCAGAATTTCGCTGACACTGGACACAATATGGTCGGCCTGAACTAGTTCTGAATGAGACCCCATGCCTGTTAGAACTCCAATGGTCAAGCCAACCTGAGAGAATAGACAATATCATTTGAAGGTAAACTCTTTATTTTACAACAAAAATCAGGTGTACATTATATTGTCTTATGGGACAATGGGAGAGCAGAGTATGAGGTGAATCAGGTGATAAAGGAGCACACCAACGGATCAGTGCGGCTCAACGGGACATCAGGCTGTGGCTTCTCGGCTAGAGTGAGAGGACAGGTCATCGCCAAGTGTAGATCGGCATACATGTCAACAACCTCCAGTTTGAAAATGGAAATGGAAGAAGTGACATCAGCGCTGAGATGGATATCTGAGACTTCTATAATAAGGGCAGTCATTGTAACAGACGCACAAGCCGTACTTCAGAAGGTACAGAATGGATGGCTTAGGTACGAGTGGATAGCAGCTGTTGAGGCCTAAAATCCTCCAGGGGTTGACATGGATCTACTGTCTTGGTCATACTGGGGTTCAGGGTAACGAAAGAGCTGACATCATGGCTTCACAAGCTTAAATCAATGACCGCCTGTTAGATGATGAGGACACTGCAAAAGATGAAGCGGCAATCCACGGGCTACAAGGTTTTGACAATAAACGAGGTTCAAGCGGAGTATGGTGCATCAGAGGACAGAGCAAAAGAGTGTACAACCAGCGAGCTACAGAGACCATCAGCATCCACACCCTGCACCATTTGCTGAAAGAGAGACTGAGCACTTATGGGTATGTACAGAGTGCCGTGATATCGATTCTTAGAAACAGAATTAATAGGTCCAAGTTTGACACTGATTACATAACGTAGTGATGATCAATGTGTTTATCAGCATCTATTTAGTGGACGTAATGACACTTGGATGTTTCATTATTGGTGCT
Organism: Ariolimax columbianus; assembly: GCA_036924085.1. Lineage (NCBI taxonomy): Eukaryota > Metazoa > Mollusca > Gastropoda > Stylommatophora > Arionidae > Ariolimax > Ariolimax columbianus. The sequence continues at coordinate 68,396,763 of JAVGWX010000016.1, read as the reverse complement.
AGCTGGTAGTGCACCTTGTATTATTGGTGCTAGCTGGAAGTGCACCTTGTATTATTGGTGCTAGCTGGTAGTACACCTTGTTTGCCCTTTTAATTTATTATTCAAAATTATTTATGCAGCGATATTACTGAGATAATTAGCTGCACTGTTGATAACTACAATATAGCTAATGGTATGCAGCAGTAACTCCTTCCCGTTTCGAGCGTACAACCTAAAATTCAGCATGTAGCTAGTCCTTGTTTCCTAAACACACCAGGCTTTGATTGTCCATGGGGTTGACTTGTCATAAAAATATCTTGATCTTGATGACCCGTTCCTCAACATAGCTGCAGGTCCCAATTTCATCTCCATCGGACCGTCTTGGGCCACGGAAGTCCAGTGCCTGGTAAGTGCTCCTCTAGAAACATCTTGGATGTTGCTGCGTACAGCAAGAGAGTCTGATCAATGCATTGGAGGTCTTCCTCACAATCTGTTCTTACCTTGAGGGTACCAGACTGCTGACGCTGTGCTCCATCGATCAACTTTTCATCACAACGTGTGACCTGCCCATCTATGTTTTGCCTTGTCTACATAGAAACATAGAAGACCATAAAAAAATTGCTTGGAAAAATAGCATGCCATTGAAACTAGTCATGGCTTTAACACTATGTGTCTGTTTTAGGCTTGCAAAAAGAAGAGCAGGTAGCTTCTACAAGAATCATTCAGTAAGTATCAGGACTGATGTAATTTCTAAACAAACTATGAGAGATGAATTTGAATTATCTATACTATTTTTCAACATACTCACCTGTCACTGCAACACATTTGTACCATCTGGCTACAAGCTTCTGTATTTGAACAGCGTAGAAATTTGTTGGCTGGTTCATGAGCAATGGAGAATTTTCAGACGCACTTTGTCATTCCTGTGAAACTTTTGTTCTCCGAGAAACTCTTTCAGAGTGGCAAAAAGAGGAAAATCACTCGGAGCCAAGTCAGGACTGTAAGACCAATGCAATTGTTCATTAACTGACGCAGTATTGACGGCCGTATGGGGGTCTCGCGTTGGAAACACTTTTTTGGTCAAAATTCAGTTGTTTTGGCCCCTCTTGACAAGAAACTTTATGAGAATTGAGATTCGGATGAAAATGTCCACAGAATCTTTGCTTATACCAGTAGCCATCATGACTTCATGTACAGTAATTCGTCGATCGTTCAAAATAACCTTTATGACACTGTATGGCTTCACTCGTAATGACACTCATTGGTCGACCTTCAAGGGGCTCATCCTAGATAGATACACAACCTTCACAAAAGCGTTGACACTATTCAATCATTGATGAACTTGCTAAAGTCTGTTCTCCAAACACACATGACAGTCGATGATGAATTTCACTGGAGTCAACTGGTCCGACGCCATTTTGAAAAACAAAGCAGGGAAACCAGGAAATACTTAGTCATTTCCCCACCAGGTGTCAGACATATACTGTTCCCTTTGGAAGTTACTATACTTAATCAATTTAGTTGTGTTATCCTGACAAAATCCAGATGTTTACTAGAAGTCACGGACAGGACCCTTAGATTCTGTGAAATTTTTAATATTGACTTCTGTTAATCAGTGACTTTGGCTCATTAGTAACAGCCTCAATGTCGATACTCATATCAGAATGTCCACATTTTTGTTCACAATAACATTGACATCCAATTCAAAATCCTTCTCTTCATAACTTCTGAAATTTCTGTCATTATTAACCTTATTTTTATTCGTTGGCGGATCTATGAACCATAATCGGTGAGTCTAAATGTTTGTGCTGTTTTTTAACATCCATCTTCTTGTATCTCAGAAAGTAACACAAAAACATAACAAAAACAATAACACCAACAAGTTCTTTATTAATTTATGTCTCTACACACAAATAAATCAAAATCAATTCTATAGACAGACAAATAAAAGGGTTACAGGCTCTCAAAGTCAGCAAACTGGCGTGCCGAAAATGAATGTGGATGCAGTGGAAATTCTGTACATTTTTAGTATGGTGGGGTAAAGGTCAAGCTAATTTGTTAGTATCCTGTTCATATCATGATGCTTTGGTCTCAAATATTTACTTTCAGTGTACGGCAACCTCACAAAGTATTGGACCAGAAAACAGCTTCCTAGGAAACTCTCTCATTTGCTGCCATGATGAGTACATTGTTCTTTTATTCTTGGGCAGTTATACAGGTGTTCGAGGTCTTTGATGGCTCTACATTCACAGGAATCGTCGTCCCCATATTTATTCTTGGGCAGTTATACAGGTGTTCGAGGTCTTTGATGGCTCTACATTCACAGGAATCGTCGTCCCCATATTTATTCTTGGGCAGTTATACAGGTGTTCGAGGTCTTTGATGGCTCTACATTCACAGGAATCGTCGTCCGCATATTTATTCTTGGGCAGTTATACAGGTGTTCGAGGTCTTTGATGGCTCTACATTCACAGGAATCGTCGTCCGCATATTTATTCTTGGGCAGTTATACAGGTGTTCGAGGTCTTTGATGGCTCTACATTCACAGGAATCGTCGTCCGCATATTTATTCTTGGGCAGTTATACAGGTGTTCGAGGTCTTTGATGGCTCTACATTCACAGGAATCGTCGTCCGCATATTTATTCTTGGGCAGTTATACAGGTGTTCGAGGTCTTTGATGGCTCTACATTCACAGGAATCGTCGTTCGCATATTTATTCTTGGGCAGTTATACAGGTGTTCGAGGTCTTTGATGGCTCTACATTCACAGGAATCGTCGTCCGCATATTTATTCTTGGGCAGTTATACAGGTGTTCGAGGTCTTTGATGGCTCTACATTCACAGGAATCGTCGTCCGCATATTTATTCTTGGGCAGTTATACAGGTGTTCGAGGTCTTTGATGGCTCTACATTCACAGGAATCGTCGTCCGCATATTTATTCTTGGGCAGTTATACAGGTGTTCGAGGTCTTTGATGGCTCTACATTCACAGGAATCGTCGTCCGCATATTTATTCTTGGGCAGTTATACAGGTGTTCGAGGTCTTTGATGGCTCTACATTCACAGGAATCGTCGTTCGCATATTTATTCTTGGGCAGTTATACAGGTGTTCGAGGTCTTTGATGGCTCTACATTCACAGGAATCGTCGTCCGCATATTTATTCTTGGGCAGTTATACAGGTGTTCGAGGTCTTTGATGGCTCTACATTCACAGGAATCGTCGTCCGCATATTTATTCTTGGGCAGTTATACAGGTGTTCGAGGTCTTTGATGGCTCTACATTCACAGGAATCGTCGTTCGCATATTTATTCTTGGGCAGTTATACAGGTGTTCGAGGTCTTTGATGGCTCTACATTCACAGGAATCGTCGTCCGCATATTTATTCTTGGGCAGTTATACAGGTGTTCGAGGTCTTTGATGGCTCTACATTCACAGGAATCGTCGTCCGCATATTTATTCTTGGGCAGTTATACAGGTGTTCGAGGTCTTTGATGGCTCTACATTCACAGGAATCGTCGTCCGCATATTTATTCTTGGGCAGTTATACAGGTGTTCGAGGTCTTTGATGGCTCTACATTCACAGGAATCGTCGTCCGCATATTTATTCTTGGGCAGTTATACAGGTGTTCGAGGTCTTTGATGGCTCTACATTCACAGGAATCGTCGTCCGCATATTTATTCTTGGGCAGTTATACAGGTGTTCGAGGTCTTTGATGGCTCTACATTCACAGGAATCGTCGTCCGCATATTTATTCTTGGGCAGTTATACAGGTGTTCGAGGTCTTTGATGGCTCTACATTCACAGGAATCGTCGTTCGCATACCCTCATTCAAGTTTGATATAAACTCCCATTCGTATTCTGTTCAGGGCCCTTCACACAGAGTATGGTATACTATGCCCTGTTGCAAGATCATCTTTGATCTCAATCCATCCCTCACTATATCTTTGACGCAATTTTGCTGTGTGGTTTTGCTCAGGTTGCTGATCTATTAACTGTACAGTGTGATAGAAACTTTTCCTTGATTTCAGTCGTCCCCATTCTGGATTAAATCCAAAAAGGGGGTGACTCTGATCACATGACTCCTTTTATCTTTTGACTTCTGATGCAACACATTTGGTTCAAATTGTCCCAAATGAAACTTGGATATTCTGCCAGATTTTTAATAACATAAATGTTTCATTTCGTGCAAAATTTGAGTTCTTTGTTCTGAAGTTATGGATGTGAGATCTGATGAGTGTTTTTGAACATGTTAAAATTTTATGGGCAAGGATCTTTTGAGGGCACTCTTGGGTCTGTAGGGTGTTCAGTGTTAATTAATTCACAGACAGCCACTTCAGAGCTGGTGTGTACAACTAGTGAGCTACAGGAACCATAAACATATATACATGACATTGCACTTCTGCTGAAAATGACTGAGCATAAAATGCCCTGTACAGTTACACATACCTTTGCATTGAGACCCATCCCGATGTCCTCCATAGTGTCACCAACGACAACGGCTTTATCTGCAGTTGTCCCCATCTCCTCACAAATCAGCAATGCATTGTGAGGATCGGGCTTGTGCCGGGACATTGGATCATCTCCACATACCATAATGTCCACATAGGATGTCAGGCCTACAGCTTTGAGATCATCGACAGCAATTTCCCTTGTCACTGAGGTATTGATAGCAATCTTGACCCCACTTTCTTTCAGTGTATGGAACAGCAATTGGGCATCTTTGTCCAGGGATGTGGTGCTGGCAGTTTTGAGCACATTGTCACAATCTTTCCATGTCTGAGTGAGAAATATCAAGATTATTAACCTTGTAGTTTGCACATTTTTTTTATTACATCACAAACATCTAGGCTTACACATTTTAGGGTACGCCAGTTGTCTTGTAAATCCATGAAATTGCTACAAGGCACTGGTAGTGTTCCTAACCAGATCAGCTGTTACGTTTCCAAACGTATTTATAACATCTACATGAACAAACTAAACAAACCTACCTCAGAAAAGTCTTCCAAAAACTTAACTTCGATCACCCTCAATAATGGGATAACCTTCCAAATCTTTGTGAAACAGAATAAATTGTTAAAACAATTGTCTAAAGTCAAAATAGCCATTGCATTGTTATCGAAACAGGTGGAAGTGGTCTTGTTTTCGATTCAGCCATTTCCATTACAAAACCAGTGTTAACACAACGAATACATTAGTAGAACTTAGAACTAAAATCCTGCCGACGACGGATGTGTCGGACTGAAATGTGCAAATATTGTAGTCAAGTTGTAAACTAGCGACACAACACATTCCATTCTCCGGACTTCATCCTGCTACTTGCAAAGCCCTGTTCAGGACTTGGTAGCGGGAGATTGAGAACAAACGTAGAAGAAGAAGAACTAAAATGATACAGGAGAGTCCTCTGAACACATTGGATAGTGAAAAATGAAAAACATAAGATCTCCTAAGGGCGCTGGGTTTAGAACAAAAGTGGCTCATAACAGCATTAGGTCTAGGAAACTCAAATACATTGGGCAATCATATGTCACAGCGGTTTAAAAAAAACGATACTGGAGAAAATGGTACCTGGAAAACAAGACAGACAGACCAAAGAGAAGATGGACACAAGGCATCAAAGATGTTCTGTGAAGATGAAGTGAAAGTGAAGCGAAAAAACTGGCCAAAAATCGAGTCTTACAATGGTGGCTGTGATGAGAGCAGCATTATGAAAAGGACATATTGCATGATGAGTCATGACCACTTCCTCTCTGCCTTCCTTAACTCTCAGTTAAAAACAAATTTACTGCTAACCAGGTACCCAAAAATGCTATGCTGAATTTGGAAGTGTTACACCAAAAGGTGCAAATATAACAGTCAAACTAAACTACGACACAACGCATTCTGTTCTCCGGATTACATCCTGCTACTTGCAAAGCCCTTTTAAGGGCTTGGTAGCGAAAGTTTGAGAACGATCAATGATGAAGAACAAAGAACCAGCAGCAAATACCTGGTTGACAGTAATGATTGCTTCCTCATAGTGAAATCCCTCCTCCCTAAGCAGTTTGACCAATGCCTCCTTGAGCTGTGTCTGGGCACCCTTCTCAAGCAACCCTCTCTGAACTTTTTTAGTGTCTTGTGACATGCCCAGGTACTGGTAGATCTGGTCAGCTAATTTCATGCCAGTTTTGCTTTCCAGCCTGAAAAATAGCAGATGTGGGTGGTGATGTCTTTTAATATAGGCAATCTGGCTAAATTAACTCATTTTCACAGAAGTGGGTGGTGATGTTTTTTTTTATTTAATATATGCAATCGGCTACATTAGATCATTCAATAAGCATCAGGACCGGGATTTTTTTCCAGTTAGTTGCGAGATGATATATTGGCTTTGGCAACATTTTTTTCCATTCCAAGTTTTCCTAAATTTGTTATGTGTTTCCTGGAAAAGTTTAGAAATATTACTTTTATTTCAGAAGACTTTATGTGGACATAGTTGGCTCTTTGTAAAAATGTATTATACTTGGATCATATTTTTGGGTACTTTTTCAACTTCCCGTGCCTTTAATAATATGTGAATATTGTGAGAACTACTACATCTAATTAAGTGATAGTTTTCTTAACATCTTCCTATGAGGATTACTTTCAATGCAAAGCCATTGCTTCATCCGTGCATGTATTACGTTTATTCCCTAGTTAACCATTAACTGCAAGCATCAATAACTTTAACATAGTCATATCTGTGGCTTTTTTATGAGGAAAGTTGTGTTGCACTGTTCTGCATCCAGAAGCATTGTGCATCTGTCTTCATCATGCATTTGCTTAGAGCTGCTTCCATAGATTCTGCTTGTTCCTATTCTACCTGCAAGGCTGGTAGGCTCTTTATTGTCAGTGTTGTCTCTTCTAAGAAAGCTGTCTCACTGGAATATCAAGCCTTTTTTACACAAAATGCTATAATTTTAAAACATGTTATTGAAAATTAATAGTCAATTTTTTTGCGTAAAATAAAAAGTCAACCAGATGGTGTAGAAATTCTCGGGTTGATCTATTTTACAGATAAATTAATTAAATGTTTATAAAGAAATTATGGAAGTGATCTATATTACTTAGAAACTCATTAAATGTTTACAGAGAAATTATGGGGTTGATCTATTTTACAGAGAAACTCATCAAATGTCAGAATTCAAAATTTTGACATGTTTTAACCTCTTCATTTTCTTTTCCAGGCATTCATTACTCTACAGAAGAGAGGAGAATTTCAATGTGGGAAATTACATTTTTGAGAAATACAATTATGCCAGAACAACAAAAATATTGTGTTGACTACTTTTTGTACTGAATGCATAGCATGGCAGAATATGATGGTTTGGTCATCCCATGAGAATTCAACCTGATCAACTACCACAGCATGCATTTAATTCAAGGGAATCTGGCACAAGGAAGACTACATGGCAGATGGTTAGATGACATAACAGAAATATTACAACAACACATAGTTACTATGACCAAAGCAATGCGCTGAGCACAAGAAAGATAAACTTAGCTTTCTATGACATTTAATGGCACAGCTGGAGAAGTATTTATTCCTCTCCTCGACAGAATAAACATACATTAGAAATCACAGTGCGCTATAGGTTTTATTCAAATCAAAGTCTTATTTTTCAATACCAATCAGGACACATCATAGTCAATAGGAATTTTAACCTCATCAATCATCAGCACCCGCCCTTGTGCAGACATTGCTCTCACATTAATAAAACAATTAGACACCTCCTCATTGAGTCCAAGGCGTTTGTGGATATGAGGAAAAGATTCTTACAAGCACTGCCGATAATTGTCAAAACACTGTACGGAGCAATGAAACTATTGAAGAAGGCCTGCGTCGATATAAGAATGCATTAGGCTGCGAAGAGCAGGCTTGCTCAGCAGCTATGTGATAACAACAACAACATTCAAACCATTTCTGATTCACAGGCCAAACCAATGTTTAGGCACAAATGATGCAGTAAATGAGATAAAAGCAGCCAGTGACTCTGCTTGCATCAGGGTCAGTGAGTCAGAGCTGAGCAAGATCTTATTCTACCTCCAAGTGGCGGCCATGGAAACAGAACGCAGTGATGCAGCCTGGCTGAGAGAATGGGAATAGAAGAGGGAAGACAACTCCAGTCCCCAAAAATGCTGTACTGAAACCGGATGAAAGGTGCAGATATTGCAGCCTTGCTGTAAAAAACTACAACACAAAGTTACAATATGTCTTTTTCTGGACAAATGCAGGAGAATAAAGGTAAAATAAAGGTCAGTTCCATGACAACAATTGCCTTCCAGGATGAAGATAACTCTTCATGTACTAAGCTAGAGTCTATGTTGAAGTGGGGTGGCCAGTTCCCTTCCTTGATGTTTTTACCTTTCCAAACTCAAAGGAGAGTACTTGAATACTTGGCATTCTGGTATTCAAACAGGCACGTTGCCAGGTAGCCAAAGGCTTTAGCTTTCCGTAGTAGGTATTTTAAAACTTCCTGAAGCTTTCTAGGCCTGGGGTAAGGTACAAATAATGTGGGTAGATTTATAACTATAATTTTTTCGTTGTGTCCGGGCAGCATCCGTTAAGCCTACTCTTTTCGACTTCTAACTGCCAAGAGATTAACGTGCTCGACACTGAATACAGGAGTCCGATCTCACTAGCCAGTGATCAGGGGAATTTTTACCAGAGATTCATGCGAAAAAATCCTGGTCTCCACTGTGATTTGTACCCGCGACCTCCAACACCCAGGAGGAGAGACATCTTACCTCGAGACCACTGACACCCCCCCCCCCCCCCCCCCCCCCCCGGAGAATAAGAAGATGAAACAAAAGTTTAGAACTTGTCACAACAGATCATCACTTTAATTCTGTTTGAAACTGAACACTTTTACAGATAATGTTAAGACAACTCCCAACATATCCTCAACCACAACAAAGCAACCAATACCTGCTAATAAGCTTCTCAAGCCAGGCACTGTACTTGTTGTCAGTGCACACCAGAGTGCCATGCAGGTCAAAGATCACAACATTATAGCTACCCATGTCAATGTGTTCAACCATTGTGGTGTCTCCTGTTAGGAGCTCGACTGGTTCTCTCAACACTCGCTCGTCAGATTTGTAAGTGTAGTAGTTGACCCAATCTTCATACGGAAGGATCAGAGGTAGGAGGTCCTTAACGCTGAATGACAAAATAAATATGAATGACGGATAAATCAATTGGTGATGGAGTGCAGATTGGATGGAAAAAGGAGAGATAAAAAAAGTCAAACAATATCTAATAGTTTTTCAAATCTAGGATGATAAATTTATGGTCAGGTCAGGTCAGGTCATCCCGTAACCGGTGAGGTCTTTGTGGCACACATGAAGACAACCTCACAACCCCACGCCACCTCTCTCTGTCAGATGCCGCTGCCTGTGACTCTTCTGGTCAGAGACTGGTCCATTCTTTTATGTTGTTCTCCCATCTCTTTTTGGGCCGACCTCTTCGTCGTCTGCCATGCACCTTTCCGTGGAGGATTGTATTTGTAAGACCATTTGATCTGGATATGTGACCCTACCAAGTGAGTTTCCTTTCTTTTGACAGTTGCCAAGAGGTCTTCGAAAGGCCCTATTGCTGTTGTAATTCTATCTCGTATTTCCTCATTTGTAACTCGATCTTTGTACGTGACGTTTAAAAGTTTTCGGAAATATCTCATCTCCAAGGCCTGTATCCTTCGTTGAAGGTCAACTGTAACTGTCCATGTCTCACAAGCATAGAGGAATATTGACAGGACCAGTGTACGCATTAATCTGATTTTCGTTCAAAGTGCTAACCGTTTATCTTGCCAGATTTTGTTAAGCAGTGCAAGCGCCGTTATTTTCTGTGCTATTCTGGCCAACACCTCACATTTTGATCCTTCATCACTGACAATCAACCCAAGATATTTAAAACGGTCAACCACTTCGAGTTCCTGACCGTTAGCTTTTATCCTGCTGTTGAAGCCAGTGGCTTTGTTGGTCATTAATTTTGTCTTTCCAGCGTTATCTCCATACCATAGTCAAGAGCTGTTTCATCGAGCCTTCTGAACCATTCCTGGAGTTCTGCTTCTTAACCCGCCAACCCGTCGATACCATCTGCAAAACGAAGGTTGGTAATCGTTTGGCCCCCTATCTGGACAGTACCAACGTGACCTCCAAGTGCCTCACTCATAATTCCTTCAAGGAATATATTGAAAAGAGTTGGAGAAAGTGTACACCTCTGTCTCACACCAACTGATGTGCAAAACCAGTCCCCTCGCCTCCCATTCACAAGAACTGCGCTAGACGCCTTGTCATACAGGTGTTCAAGGACCGTTATAATATTTCTGTTGATATTATACATTCTCATGGTTGCCCAAAGCGCTTTATGCCATACCCTATCAAACGCCTTCTTAAAATCCACAAACACGTGATACAATGTTTGCTGCTGTTCTAGATATTTCTCGCTTAGCAGCCTTAAATTTAATATCTGTTCTGTAGTGCTTCTTCCCTGTCTGAACCGCGCTTGCTCCTCGGCAATAATGTTCTCTGCTTGGGGTTTCAATCGTTCGAGGATTAATCTAAGCATGACCTTGCTAGGGTGGTTGATGAGGCTTATTGTTCTGTAATTTTGGCACAGCTTTAGGTTTCCAGACTTATGTAACGGTATAACCATTGATTTCGTCCATAAGTCCGGCCAGTTTCCTGTCGCCCATATTTTGTTACAGATGTGTGTCAGGCCTTCCACCACTACCTCTCCACCTGCTTGTAAGAGCTCTGCTGGTATATTGTCCACGCCGGCCGCCTTCCCTCTTCTCAATGTCTTTACCGCTGCAATTACCTCTTCCTTCGTTATCAGTTGGTTATCCTCTATATTTGTTGGTGTTGGGGGTATTGTTTTCTCAGGTTCGTTTCGCCCTTCATAGTTATATAGCTTGGAACAGTACTCTGTCCATCATGCCAGTATAACATTTTCCTCAATAAGGCACTTGTCGCTTTTATCATGGATCATAAGGTTCCTGCCTTGTCTTGGTGTTACCAGTTCTTTGACAACCTTGTATGCTCCTTTAGCATCATTTCTGTTTAGTCTCTCTTCGATGTTTGTGCATTGCTCACATATCCACACTTCTTTCGCCTCTCTCATCTTTTGTTGTATGGCTTTCTTGACCTCTTTATAACTGCCAACCTCCTCCGGTGGGTGATTGTGTTTTTTCAGTGACCTTCTTTTATCACAAAGGTCTAGAAAGTCTTTGGTCACCCATGGCTTCTTTTTTGTTTGGTGGCATCCCAGGATCTCTGTTGCAGTATCTATGAGAGCTGCGTTAAGAGACTCTGTAACTGTATCTGTATCCAGTCCCTCTCTGAGCTCCAACAGTGGCGCAAATCTCCCTCCCACCCTTGCTTGGGACCCTTTGTGGGTCTATTAGTTTGTCCAGGTCAAACTTTAGCCTGGTCACATCCTTCTTTGCGACTCTCTTCAATCACAGACGCATGGTCGCTTCCTATATCAGCTCCGGGGAAACTTCTCGTTTTGTCGGTGTTGATGCTCAATCGGAACCTCCTCTAGACCAGTAGTCAATCTGGCTATGCACTTCCTTGCTTGGGTTATGCCATGTCCAACGTCTCGACAGCTTGTTTAACCCAAACGTATTTGCCACCAAATTTATGAATGGATGATAAATCTAGGAATGGGTGATGTTGTTTTGTTGAATGCCCACAATGAGTAGGTTTACTGATTTTGTACGACCTGAAAGGGACGTTCAGTGGTGGGTTGCAGTAGCTTTCCTCACATCCTGATGAAGGTGGAGTGGGGTTCTTCAAGCGGTTATGCTAGGGTTAGCTTCATCTGCATGTCTCTCACTACTACGGGAATCACATCAATCCGCCACCTCGATAACCAGACTACCAAGAAGAACTGTTCGTTTCCATGAAGACTACGTGGAAGTCGATGTGGGGGTCTTGGCAAGTATATTATATTTTGCCTGACACTGACTAACCTGTCTGATCAGTAAGGGATGGGTGATAAAGTTAGGAAAATGATAAATGTAAGTATGGATGAACAAATTATGAATGGATGATAAATCTAGGAATGGATGATAAATCTATTATTTCTATATTTATGGTGTCCACCCTTGTTACTTTCTCCATGTTTGTATATTTTATTGCTTCCTCTTTTTCTGATTTTCTTCTTCATCATTCGTCATGAAATGGACGTTGTGACGTAGTTTACAGCGAGGCTGCAACATCTGTACCTTTCAGAGTGAAACATCTGATTTCAGCTGACTTTTTTGGTTTTGCGGTTCCCATGCGATCCCTATTCTCTTAGTCAGACTGAACTAGTGCAGCCTGTTTCCAGGTTCATGACTGTAAACTACGACACAACGTAACAAAATATCATTTTCAGTACATTGGCAAAAGAAGAAATCAAAGCTGCAACAGAAATAATTAACCCTACCAGACCGCTGTGCCCTTTTTCTGGTAATTTCCTTAACTGCTGCTATACCGCTGGACCGAATTTACGGTACTTTGGGTAGTACGTGAATAAAATGCGTCAGAATCTAAAAATAACCAACCAATCGTGGTCAAACCTCATTGTTAGTCAATGCAAATGTCTGCGCCCATGTTTGAATTGATTTTGTGGGGTTTAACGTGAACAAATTCGGAAAATTGACAATGAAACGAGCGGCTGATGAACCAAGCACTTCAACAGGAAAGCAAAGTAAGTCTAGGCTTATTACAGTCCAATAGGTGATCAATAATTTGGTTGATTCAGACTCTGAGGAGTCAGAATTTAATCAAGAATACATTTCCAGCTCAAGTGACACAGACAGTGAGAGCTCGAGTGATGAGGAGAATCTTGAACCTTGTAGATCTAGAGCTAGATCGATCGTAAGAAAAGGGGGGGTGTGTTCCTCAAACAGCTGATGGGGAAGATCTAGATGATGAAGATTGGACAAGGAATTTTGTATCACCAAATACAGATCTGAATTTCAATGATGGAAAAGGCCCAGTGAACATTCCTGGATATATCACAGAGGAGAGTGAACCGATTGACTTTTCATCCTTGTTTTTGGATGATACTTTCTGGCAAAATTTGACAGAGAAAACCAACCTCCGGGCACACCAATTGCATATAGCAAAGCCCAACTCCTACAATGCCAAAAATGTCAAGGATGCCACAGTGGAAGAAATGAAGGCTTTTCTTGGACTGAGGATCTATATAGAATACTCATGTATAAAGCTCAGCTATCGGGATTATTGGACAAATGAGGGCTCTTTGTTGGGTTTACTCCCGGATTTCGAAATGTTATGACTCGAGACAGATTCTTGGCCTTTTGCTGGGTGGATTGGCACACAAAGGTGGAATATTGACACTAGATGAAAGGTAAACCTATTTTCTACAATGTCTCCAAGTTACATCTTATTCTAACCACTTGTTTGCATGTAACTAACATTTGTCTATATCATGTTGGTTTTTTTCTCTTTAATGCTCAGGAGCCCAGGTATGGGGGACAGTTAGGTTCAGTGCCTCAGGTCTGGTAGGGTTAATAGCATCAGAAAAATGAAGGAGCAACAGTATAACAGTGGTTAGGGCACTGCATGCACAGCCTAAACAATTGAGTACCAGAGCAACAGTATAACAGTGGTTAGTGCACTGCATGCACAGCCTAAACAATTGAGTACCAGAGCAAGTCTTGAAAGCAAAGTCATCTGGGGTGATGCAGACCACATCAACCCTAGTGTCAAGTAAATATGGACCTAACACAATATTTTCAATATGCAGAACAGCGTGTAAACTGGAGCTTTACTCTTTTACCTTCACCGTACTAGCAGCGTGGGTTTACGATCCGTTCATTCCATACCGCGGTCAAAATTCTACGCCAGCTCTAGAGTCATCGCTTTATCGTATATAAACTACCGAGTTAATGTCATAGAAATTGCTGAACATACTGCTCTTTTGATTGTAGAGAATTCCAACTTCCGTCATATACAATTAGACTAAAACAATGGCGATTTTCCAATTTATTTTAGATTTTCTAAAACGATTTCTTCTGGTTTTCACTTTGATTTGAAGATTCACCCATTATTGAGAAAGGGGAAGTTATGTTTCTGCAACAGATTTTTCTGAGGTAGAACTATTTAGTTTGTTTATACAGATACAATATTACGTTTATAGTCGAAGTGACAGATGTAGCCATTACAGTAACCATCGATAGTAGTAATTGTACGTTTTCGGTGAAACATTTTTTTTTCAAACCAAGGGATGAAGCTAGCGGGTGAGTCTATATGTATGTGCTATTTTTCACCACTATTGCCTTCATCTTCTTGTATCTCAGAAACTAACATACACACAATAATAACAATAACACCAACAAACTCTTTATTAACCCATTCAATCCCACCCTGGCTGTCGACGGTGCAAATATTGCAGTCAAGCTGTAAACTACGACGCAATGCATTCCGCTCTCTGGACTACATTCTGCTACTTAAGTCCTTTCAGGGTTTGCTAGTGGAGGATTGAGAACGAACGAAGTCAAGCCAAGCCAATCCAATTTTCTTCAAAACTTGGTGCGGAATGGAGATACTTATGAGTCAGATGATGGTAATAGAGAATTTGTTGGAGATGCAGAGAATGAGAACGAATCGGACGTTGATGAGGAATAAGTTCAGGATTTAGAAGATGAAAGTAGCGACACTGGCGTCACTAGTGATGACGAATTATCGATAGAAGGCGGTGACAACGTGACTCACCTCACAGCCAGGCCCTAATGATGATAGAGAATGGTCAAAGCAACTGAACAATATTATTATTGAAGGATGTAGTGAGGAAACAGGTACTGCAGATGACATAGATCAAGATCAAGATTACTCTCCTTTTGATTATCTTTCATTATTTCTACCTCAGACCTTTTTTTTAGTACTGGGCAGAGCAAACCAATGCATATGCCTGCATCAGAATTTTATAAACCAGATCCTTCGTGAAAACCCGTTTCTCCTGATAACATGAAGGGCTTTCATTTGGTTAACTATATGTTTGGGTTCACCAGTTACCCTTTTGCAGAATGGTTTGGTCTACTGATGAACTGTTGAATGTGCCTGCAGTGTCAAGTGTAATGTCAAGAAAAAGGTTTGAAAGTATCAGAAAATATTTGCATCTCAATGATAATGCCAAATTCATTCACAAGGACAAGTTGGACATGATGCAATTTTTCAGATTAGACATCTATTTGATCTTATTCTAGCCAAGTCCAGAAAACTAATGAGGCCTGAACAGGATATTAGTATCAATGAAGCTATGGTTGCTGTTACAGGAGGACTCCAGTTCAAGCAATATATAAAAAACAAACCCTGTCCTTGAGGAATTAAAATTTGGTGTGCCATAGATCCTCATAATGGATTCCTCTATAACTTTGAGGTCTATATTGGAAAATCAGACAAGAAGATGAAAGATGCATTAATTGCAATGAATCAAGGGAGACTGCTTTGCAGCTTTTAAATTGGACATTTATCAGCAACAAAATTGACACGCGTGAAATGGACATTTTATATTTTCACATTTGTTTTCTTCACTTGTTTAATTTTTCGCATCCAACATACATGAGACTCATAAAATACATGTGCACAGATCAGTACCTCTTCCATTTATCTGGAAACTGAAGTTTGAATCACACAAATAAATAAAAAATTGTATTTTTTATTAATTTTATTGCACAGGTACGTCTAATTTTTGTGGAGTTATTCCCCTTGCCCTGGGAATTCAGTTGTGAGTTTTTCTGATCAGCTGGGATTGAATGGGTTAATATACGTTTCTAGACACATATACGCACACACAATTTAAAAAAAAGATTAGAGATTCTCAAAATCAATAACCATGTTGTGGCCTGATATGGTGAAAAATCAGGCAGCTGCAGGAAATAGTAATTTTCTATTCTGGTGAGCTAAAGGTTAACTACAGACAAGGAGCAGCATGGTGCCCAGGTAGAAAAGAACCACAGCAACCTTCCAAATACATAAAAGGTGGCTAAGGAGAGTTGTACATGGGGTTAGCAATCTCAACATTTAAAATAATTGCTATTGAAGCCGCTATTGCACATACTCAATTGCTTCCTGCAAAGAGGTCAACTTTAGTGGCGTTCATATGCTTTATTTGGAACGATAAGGAGAATCAATCAATTGATCACTAAGGGGATCAATATGCTGAGCAGCGCATGAGCTGCAGTGGTCAGTGACCCATAGCTAGCGTCAGGGCCAGCGAACCAGAGCTGCCAAGACCCTTCTACACCTCCACGCGGTGATCCTGGATAACAGGCTGCAGCAGGGCAGACTGGCTAAGGAGAAGGGATCGAAGAGGAAATACTAACCCGGTACTCAAAAAATGCTTGCTGAAGTCGGATGTGTTGGACCGAAAGGTGCAAATATCGCAGCCAAGCTGTAAACTATGACACAACGCATTCCGTTCTCTGGACTACATTCTGCTACTTAAGCCCTTTCAGGGTTTGGCAGTGGGAGATTGAGAACGAAAGAAGAAGAAGAAGAATCACTAAGGACATGGCATTTTGTTCATCCACGACTGTCCATGCTAGCTAGCATTTCACATGATGACATTTGAGAATATGACATATTTGAGCTTACTTCTCAATAACATAATTAGCTTCAGGTCGAAGGTCAAGGGTGTCTCCCACTCCACTCAGCACCCCAACAACCCAGCCAAGTTTCGCCGCGTGACCCATGCCAACATCAGCTTTAGTGTCTCCAACCATGACAGCTTTCTGAGGATGAAAAGTGTCGCAATCAGCGAGGTTCAGCAAGGTATAATGTAATTTCATCGAGGACCAAGTCTAAAATATGTTATTTCATAGAGGACCAAGTCCAAAACATGTAATTTCACGAAAGACCAAGTCTAAAACATAATTTCATGAAGGGCCAAGCCAAATATTATTACTTCAAAAGTGTATATCTGTGAAGGTAACTCACCTTTGGGTCTATGCCTAAAGTTCCACATATTTTCCATGCGTTGTGAGGGGAAGGTTTGGGCTTGGTGAACGGGTCATCACCACAAACAACCATGTCCACAAACTGGGTTAAATCCAAGTTTCGCAGTGTGTTCATGGTTCCCCGTCTGTTGTCAGCAGTACATATGGCAACCTGTGGTAAATGGATGTTGTTACTTTTTTATGCATTAAAATAAATAACATATTTGACAGAACACAATGGGACCTCCAGATGCCTTCTATAATAATCATGTGACTTGCTGACTCCATTTACGTCATGTGTTTTTGTTTAAGTTTTAAATTAGCGTTGTGTATTGTATATATATATTTATAGAGCAGCAAAGATGGTGCCGTACCGGCTGTGGGTCTACATTGCTCTGGTGTTTTAGTTTATTATGAAGCTGCCAGGCCACGGATTTGCCTGGAATTCATATTAGTCTACGACTTACACTTGTGTTCACAGAAACGTGTCGTTTCCCATTTGGACTGGTCAATTCATTCATTTTTTTGCGTTTCCTTCCTTTCGATTATCCTGACCAGGACATTGGTTATATGAATTATCACTATGCTTAACCTGTGTCCTATTATCACGGTCTAGTTCATATGACTGAACTTCATGAGATTGGCGCCCATCGCCCTAGCTGCAGACAGCGTCGATGTTGGTGTGACTGAAATTTAGACACGACAATAATGGACTAGAACACGGCCCGGGAGAGATGCCCCTACGACTTCTCATGGTTATAGAAAAAGTACAACACACAACGATAGATGTCATCTTCCTCCACTGCTTTGTGGGATACTGTTTATGGGAAAGGTTTTGGAAGTAAACATTGAGGAAAAATCTGCATCCTGCGCTATTTCATGTCGTCTCTATAAAATCTTGCTACTGACCAAAGGTTGCTTAGGACTAGAGAGTGAGGTTGACAAAAGGTGCAGTTTCCTCCTCACTTTAATCCAAATCACAGTGCGGGTCACCTATTTCAGTGGATACATCAAGAGAAAAGACTGTCCACATGGCTGAACAAAGAGGGTGGTCTTCATCATGTGTGACGGATGAGCATCATATAATTTTATATCATGTAATGATCAGTCTTCTGCATGACATTTATAGTACCGGGTTACATTCCCTCTTCGATCCCTTCTCCTTAACCAGTCTGCTCTGTTGCAGCCTGTTATCCAAGATCATCACGTGGAGGTGTAGAGGGTCTTGGCAACTCTGGTTCACTGGCCCCGACGATAGCAGTCAGCTATGGGTCGCTGACTGCTGCAGCTCATGTGCTGCTCACTGTCTTGATCGCTTCTGTACCATAAAGTAGTGACGAATATACATAACACCTGACAATTCTCATTTTCAAATTATGATTTATCTGTTTGGATGTAATTATATCGCATGTTGCTGAATACCATCTTGGCCAGCCCTATTCTCTTTTTGATTTCCTTTTCACAGCTGCGTTCTTCTGTTATTATTTGATCTAGATAGGAGAAACTCTGTACATGTTCTAGTAGTTGATCTGTTATTTTGATTTGCATACAAGGTTTCTTTTAATTAAAAAAATGTTTTCCCAAGTATCATAGTCTTTGATTTATTTATGTTTGTATCTATACTTGGATAGCATAACTTTCCTGATTTTACTGTAGCAGTTTGTTCCCGTACAGATTACTGAGCAGTCTTTATATCTTATGTCTTTACCATCTGGACCTATTTCTTGGAGACATTTAATTAATTTCCCATGTTGGACTCTGTCAAAAGCCTTTGTGTAATCTATGAGGCAAAATATAAATGTCAATATGAATTTCTATATATTTCTCTGTGAGTTTTCAAACAAAATTGCTTCCCTTAACTTAGAAGACTGCAGTCTGTTTAAACCAGTTTTCCTTATACTGTCACACGACATTTTTCCCATTGCTGGGGTAGTCGAGGGGTTTGAAGGCTGAGGACTACAGACCGCTTCGCCACTGCTGTCGCCACGTCGTGTGCTGGATATGTTTGTTTATTTCATCCCCAACAGAAAAACAACATATGCCTTACCGGGGATTTGAACCGCTGCCCTCCTTGTCGGCAGGCAGGCCTCGAAACCATTCGGCCATGCGTTTCTCTTATAGTTTCACATTATATTATGTCTTGTCTCATTATACTTTTGAAACCCAAATTGATCTTCTGAAACTTCCCTCTCTATTTTACCTCTTATTCTCTCTATCATTAAATGAAATTTCATTACAGCTTTTTGTTTTAAAATTCCATAAACACAACAAACAAAGACTACTACAACAGATTTACAAAAACTACCTTAATCCCCTCTGCTTTCAGAATCTTAAAAAGTGTTCGTAAATCAGGGTGTATTGACCGGACAACAATGTCTTTGCCACGATCCCCCTCTCTCCAGCTTTGCACCACCGCTTCTTGCGCCTTCTCTCTGGACACACCCTCACTGATCAACAGTTTGATCAGCTCTTCCTGGATGACACTTGTAGTCATCTCAGCAAGGAGGCCAGGGAAGACACGTTTCGACTTGGCACATACACCTAATGTTTCATACAGCCTGTGTTCTATGTCCAGACCAACATGTTTTGCTATGCTGAAATAAAAACAAGTAAAACTAAAATAAACTACATTTTTCGGCACATGTTTTTTTATACAAAGGAATGTTTTTTTGCTTATAATTATTTTGGCATCCATTTATATTTCGTAGATTAACAGATCACAGTAGTAGAGGCTGTTTACACAATTTCAGCTCTCTAGATTAGTTAAAATAGGAGAAATAGAAGTCCCCCCAACTACAGGAGTGTAATTTTTTTAGGATCAGTAAAAATTTGATAGATTAACAGGTTACACTAGTAAAGAATGTGTACACAATTTCAGCTCTCTAGGCTATAGGGAAGTTGATTAAAATAGGAGAAATAGAAGTAAGTGCAAACGCACATCAAAATCCTGTACAATTCGAAGATCTGATGGTGATAAATGAAAGCGTATTCTTGGTGGCTGTGAGATTGTCAAACATAGAAAGAGCATTCATAGTGGCTGGTTTCTGGTCGAACACATTGTGAGGTTGTCGAACACAAAAAGAGCATATATGGTGGCTGGTTTCTGACAGCATGCTTCAGTTCCACAAAGTGTCTGCAGAGAATTTAAACATGTTGCATGAGTACACAGCAACCAACAAACTTTTATCTAGAGGAATTCAAGCCCTATGCAGGTGCTGAGGGACAGGAAGTTGATGATACATAAACTCTTAGCATCGATAATTATGAATTGGCAGTTGTACACCAATTCACATTCTAGGGGTTTCCCATCAACAACAAGCTCTCTCTAGAAACTAGAAATTGACAGTCACTTTAGCAAGGCTACTGACGTATTTGCTTGTCTCACAACATGTGTTTGGGATGACAGGTATCATACAATTAAAACAAGTCAATGGTTTACATCAAATGTGACGTCAGCAAGCCCCTATATGATAGCAAATCTTGGACAACAAGAGCAAAGACTTTTTCCATCAACGACACCTGCAACCCATCCCTAGAATTACATGGAGGGACAGCATGATAAATTCAGAAGTGTATTCTCATACTGGTGTCCCAATATGCACACTCCCATTTGGTAGCACAGACTACAATAGTCTGATCCTGTCCCGCGGCAGGGAAGATGGTCATCTTAGTCGACCTGTACTTCTACAGGACCACAAGCCCCTGTGCAGGTCCCATCTCTGATGTGAGCTGGATGTAGCCAGGAGGAGGATTTCCTGCTTAGCAGTCTAGGCTCAAGCAGCTTATTACTCCATTATGGAGGGTGGTTAACTGATGTGCGAGTCTATCTTAATAGACTCAAACACAAGAGCAAAGTAGACCTGCAGCCTGTTAGGCGCCATCTTTGCTGCTCTTAACAAACCACCTAAACATAGCTGGTGTTATGTCATGTCGAGTATAATGTATCTTTTTAAGGCATGATTCCATTTCACGGATGTTATTTCAAAATATATCTATATTTTAAATTTAAGTAAATTTTTAAAGCTGCAGCTTTTCCTGCAATAATATCTTTGACACAAGAGCCAAGAAATCTTTGACACAAGAGCCAAGAAATCTTTGACACAAGAGCCAAGAAATCTTTGACACACGAGACAAGAAATCTTTGACACAAGAGCCAAGAAATCTTTGACACAAGAGCCAAGAAATTTTTGACCCAAGAGCCAAGAAATCTTTGACACAAGAGCCAAGAAATCTTTGACACAAGAGCCAAGAAATCTTTGACACAAGAGCCAAGAAACAACTAATGTAAACTAGGTTGGATGATAAAGGTTTAAGAAGACAATTCAAACCAATGGCGATAAATAAATATTTTATGCAACATACAGAATAATTTCAATTAAAAGTGACTATACAGTTAGCATGTCTGAAATTCACACATTACTTTTCCCCTCAGAACAAGAGTCACATTTCTACAGTTGTCACAGGAGTATGTTGAAATTAAAATAAATGGAGCACGAGTTATTAAAACTTAAGATCCTGTCTCCTGTTCTTGACCCAAACCTTCTAGTATGAGACCCATGTGTGTTCGATTCAACCCAATGTACTCCATCCTATTGGTCAACTTGTTTTTGAAGTTATGAAGTTAACTTCAAGATGGTCATATACCTCAAGATATCCTCCTATGGATAGTTGACGGATGGCATAAGAAGAATCGACTGACCACAGCTGAGGTTCAATGATGTGTCTAGGTGGAAAGCGAAAGGCACTGGACATGGGTCTGGCAAGACAAAGCTGCAGACTGGTCCAAATGAAGATGTACCCTGAAGAGCCACCTTGAACTGGGTGAAAAGAAACTTTTGAAACAAAGAGAAGAGAAATGACAACACCGTAAAGAAAATGAAATCCAAAAAGTAGAGACTTTCCACTCTAAGGTCTATAGCCAGTCATGACTGAAAGGGCTACTTTAGAAAGGCATGACTGAAAGGGTCTACTATAGCCAGTCATGACTGAAAGGGCTACTTTAGAAAGTCATGACCAAAATGGGCTATGATAGCCAGTCATGACTGAAAGGGCTACTTTAGAAAGTCATGACCAAAATGGGCTACTATAGTCAGTCATGACTGAAAGGGCTACTTTAGAAAGTAATGACCAAAATGGGCTACTATAGCCAGTCATGACTGAAAGGGCTACTTTAGAAAGGCATGACCAAAATGGGCTACTATAGCCAGTCATGACTGAAAGGGCCTACTTTAGCCAGTCATGACTGAAAGGGCCTACTATAGCCAGTCATGACTGAAAGGGCCTACTATTGCCAGTCGTGACTGAAAGAGGCTACTGATGTTCTGGACATGGTTGGGTTTACGGCAATAAAAGACAACTCTCTTTAACCAATTTTATGACACCCATGGTAAGCTATAATAGTTCTATAACTTCACATCTTAACACTGAACAATAAAAGTACGGAAATTCCCACAGTCAATGAATTATTTTTTAGCACATCACGTTTTTCTAGGTTGTTCATTTTGAAAATCTGTATTTTTGTTGTTGTTGTATAAATATGATTTGTTCGTATGTAGAGACATAAATGAATAAAGAACTTGTTGGTGTTATTGCTTTTTTTGTGTGTGTGTTAGTTTCTGAGATTCAAGAAAATGAAAGTGAAAATTTAAATAAACCGCAACATTTCGATTTTGCCCATTTCGTGGGAAATCGGGACCGTCGGAATGTGAAAATCATCCCAATGCACCAAAAGTGTTTCTTACAAGATTGTCAAATCTGCTATTTTCCCTTTAAAATGTATTTAATGCTGCTAAATAAACAAATAAAACAGATATATCTCAGAAAAATACGTCACAACAACTTACCTTTATCTCCCGCAAAAATGGATAATCCGCAAGTCGTCCCGAAAAAGAAAACACATCGTTTCAAAATCTCTTTCAAACTAACTATACCTGCAATTTTTTGTTGTTTACATCTGCAATTACGGCATCCCTATATTTAGATTCAAAATGGCCATATTTCAAACAGTGTTAATACACAGCAATGCTCTAGAATAATGTTTTTACTGCGATCTGCAAATTTTCTTATCTCTTGGCTGTTTACACGACCATTAGGTGGATGTGGAACAGTTTTTTGTCTGGCCATCCAGCCATTAGCGTGCTTGTATTGCCCAGTACTGGTCACTGAAAACTCCAAAATGACTGACAGTCTCGCCCAAAATGGACCTCTGAAACATGCATTTGTGTTTCGTGATTTAGTTAGCTGAATTTTTTTTTATTACTCTACGTATCTGCACATGCGCAACTGATGTTTAACTGTGCAATTATTTCTAGGATGTCAATAAAAGCTCAGGTTACGATACTTGAAAGTATATCCATATTTCGCAACGAAAGATGGGTTCAAGACCGTAGATATGATTTATTGTTTGATTAGTCCAATGATCACGCATCTGGATTACTTGTGGATATTCAATACACGCCCGATTCCGACTTTGACTGGGACACATAATAGGAAAGGTATGTGTATAGGAAATTATGGATATATCGGTGAGACATGTGACGTGGTGAGCACCAAAAAAATTGGTCTCTTCAATTTCTGCCTCTGTATTAATGTCATTAACGCTGTATAATCTTCATTATGATTACTACATGTCATAGACAGTTAAATTATGTGCCTCAGGATATTAAGGTAATAATTTCAGATTAATTTGTTCAATAATAATACATTTTATTTTGAATAAAACTTTGACACACAGAATTACGGCATTGTCGCCCAGAATGAAAGGTCTCAGTCTGAGTTGACCTGTATTTCTACAGGGACAGATGTCACTGTGCAGGTATCAGCTCTGGAATGAGTTGGATGTAGCCGTGAAAAGGATTTCCTGCTTAGCGGGCTAGGCTCGAGCAGCTTAACACTCCACTGCGTTGGGACAATCGCTTACGGAGGGTGGTTAACCGATATACGAGTTCATCTTAATAGACTCAAAACACTAGAGCAAAGTAGACCCGCAGCCTGTTAGACGCCATCTATGCTACTCTAAACAAACCACCTAACCATGGCCGGTGTATGCCAAGTCTCACAGTTAGTCACCTCTTACCACATGCTCTCTGTGAGGCAGTGGTGCTATTCTTGTCCTTGTCATACACAAAGACCACTCGGGCTGCAAAAGTACAAATCTGCAAAATTAGCCAAAACTGAAAAGTGTTAAGGACCCCTCGATACGGAAGAGCTTGAATACACAAAAAAGACCCACCTCTCTGTGACTTGAACAGCCCAAGTTGACCACATGGTATGGAAGCAGATGAGAGTGCCATCCTTGTCAAATATAACAAGTGAAGCTTTATCTTTGGCTGAATGTTTGTGTCTCGCACTAGCGTGAGTCTCCGAAAGAAAGTTTCTTCTTGTTGCATCCTGCTCATTTTCTGTATCTGATGACAATAGTCTGTGCAATGTGTACCGTCCTCCTGAAGTATGGAAAAAAACAAAAAAACATTATTACGTTGTTGTTAAATGCCTGCAATGAGTAAAATTACTCTTTTTGTTCACCCAGAAAAGGGCGTTAAGTGAAAGGCTGCAGTAGTTTTCCTCACATCCGAAGCGTGCTGATGAAGGTAAACTGGAGTCCTTCAGGCAGCTGTGCTATGCTTGGCTTTATCTGCATGTCGTTTACTTTCGGGATACGTCGATACCTCCCCTTATTAGCCATGTTTCCATGAAAACAGTCCATTTCCAGGGAGACTTACTTACCTGGAAGTGAGGTTGGGGTCTTGGTCAGTATATTGTGTCTGACCCTGACACGACGTCCTGGTCAGTATGTTGTGCCTGACTGGACTAGTGTCTCAGTTCGCCTACATACAAATGAGTAATGTTATCATTGTGGGCTTTCAAGAACAACAACAGAAAAGAATATAGGGTATTATATACAATAAAACAGAAATGTGGTCTAACTGAAGGAAAACATCGATTAAATGTGAACTTATGACACAAAACAGAGATATTAAAATACAGGAAATCTCTCATAACAGAAGGAGAGAAAGAAAGTGGAAAGGAATACAATTGAACAGCAATGGAAGCCGAAAAAGGCTTCTACATACTCAAAAATATGTGATCAAACAACAGTACCATGAATAGACTGAAGAAAATGTGAAAGTCTCGTCTTACCAAACTAATACTATTTCTTATGATTTTCATCAAAAACATTAGCATAGTTCATTCATCATGGAGCAATCTTCTTCTTCTTCTTCTTCTTCGTACGCTGTCAGACGTCAACCTTTATTTTTTTTTATTGCCACATCTGCTTTCTCTGATCCTCATATGTCGAGCAGTTTTGCAGCAGATGTTCAGCGGTCATTTTCCCAGTACCACCCATGCATTCATCAGTGCCACCTATCTTCAATTTATTGAATAGGTGGTACCTCAGTCTATTGTGGCCAGTGCGAAGTCTGAAGACCACGACCTGCTCTCTTCTGTTCAACTGGTAATAGGCATCGTTTTTTGCGTAGCCAGTATGTTCTGTTTCCCATTTGGTCATGTATCTAGCTCTAATAAGCCGTTTTGACTCTTCGTAGGTCACACTAGGATCTGGTTGTGGTAGTTTTGCACCTTCTTTTGCCAGTCTGTCTGCTTCTTCGTTGCCTTTGATGTTACAGTGGGATGGAACCCACTGTACCACTACTCTTTTTGGTGCAGACTTCTGGCATAGTTGACAGAGTACTGCTATTAGATCATTGAGTTCAGTATATTTCTGGCTTTTTAGTGCTGTGACTACGGCCAGGGCATCTGTAAGCAGGACTATTTGGCTTTCGTTTCTTTTGCATGTCACCATTACTTCTACTGCAGCTCTCAGTACCTCTGCCTCCGCTCTGAAATTGCTTGAGTATTTTCAATTTGCCACTGATAGTGTTGTTTTTCTACCATTTGGTAGGCTCAGGAATACCCCTGCCCCTCCGTTCTGTGTTGTGTTTGTTACAGAGCCGTCGGTGTATGAATGGGTCCAGTCCATGCTTGGGTAGTTTTTCGTTATATACCTCAGGGTTATGTCTCTTCTTTCTTTTTCAGTCTGGCTGTTCTTTTTTCCAATACCTGGTATATTTTCTGCCACCTCTGAAAAAATATGCTGCCTCCAGGTAGGTTTGCGTACAGTAGGGATGGGCTTTGGTGTTGTTAATACGTTCATAGGGTCTTCGTTCATCTTTGCTTTGGCTATTTCTGCAAAGTTTCTCTGCTTTAGTTTCCCATTTCCAAAATTATTTAGTCTCTTATGCATTGGATGGTCAGTCAGTCTTCTGAGTTTTTCTGCTTGCTGCTGGGCTTTGCAATCTCTTCTGTCGGTCATGGATTGCAGATTTATAATCTTTTCCAGTTCTACAATTGGCGTTGACTTCATGCCTCCTGTTGTAACTCTCATGGCTTGGTTTTGGAGTTTGCTAATTTTGTCAAAGTTCGCCTTTGCAGCTGTTGTTCATTCCTGAATCCATATTCGAGAACTGGTCTCAGTCTTCCAGTGTACAGTTTCTTTAATGGAGCAATCAAAGTGATACAATGAGTCTTCCAGTCTAGACAGGTTGGACACCATTGCTAATCACTTTTCACAACATTCTTTCAGTGTGGCAGTGGCAGTATTCTTATCTATATCACACACACACAGTGACATACACACACATAGTTAACGTAGAAACCAATCTGGAAATTCTGATTTATAACAGCATAAATGTTATTTATTATTTGTTAAATTTATACTTTCTTGAATTGCAAGGTGTGTTCAAATGAAACCGGATCACACTGCAACAAGTGAACATGTGTACGATGCGCATGATGATGTCACTTCTGGTGCAAACAGCACATACCAACCGTCAAGTTTGCAAAAATTTCATTATCCTCCGACTCATAGTTTCCTTAGCTGACTATTGAAAACATGGCGAGTGTGATACGGAATCCGTCCAGAATTGATCAACGAGCGGTGATTCGGTTTCTAACAGCTGCAGGATGTCAACCAGTTGACAGAAGGTAGGCAGTGTATGGTAACAAAAGTGTGTTGAAGACAACAGTGAAGAACGGGACAGCGATGTTTAAAGAAGGACGTGAGTTAACAAAAGATTTTCAGAGACCAGGTGAGGCGCAACAGCAGATACCATCGTCAAAATTGATGCAGAAACTCAAGTGGACTGTCGCAGGAGCTTACGTTCGCTAGCAGATGAATTCGCTGTGTCGCTAGGGACAGTTCAAATGGTGGTTAGCAAGAAGCTGAAGAATCGGAAGGTGTGTTCACAATGGGTACCTCAGCTGCTGACTAACCACCATAAGGAAGAGCGCATGTGATGGGTTTGAACCAATGCTGCGATACGAAGGGGAGGGTGATTTATTTCTTTTGCGCATAGTGGCAGGTGATGAATCGTAGTGCCCCCACTTTGAGCCAAGCAGGAAAACTTCTAGCATGCAATGGAAACATCCCGAATCACCGAAACCACAAAAATTCAAGTCACACATTTCCCCTGGTAAGGTTATGCTGACAGCGTTTTTTAACCATTAGGGACTTTTGTTGGTAGACTTTAAAGAGCCTGGTGTGAACATCAATGCCATCCGCTACAATGACGAACTAGACAAGCTGCATACAGCAATCAAGAATAAATGACCAGACATACTTTCGCGCGGTGTGATTTTGTTGCACGACAATGCGCGTCCACATGTCGTGAACATTGTTCAGAAAGTGTTAGCACAGAAAAGGTGGGAAGTATTGTCACACCCCTCCTATAACCCTGATGTCCCCTTGTGGCTTCCATTTGTTCAGACCCTTAAACAAATTTCTGAAGGCACAAAGATTCAATTCCGATGCAGATGTCATGGCCTAGGTGACCAAGTGGTTCAAAGAGCAACCACAAAGCCATTTTGTTAAGACGACCTCTGCCGTCTACCCAAGCAGTGGGATGCGTGTGTGAATGCCTATGGCAAGTTTTTCTAACTAACCCTGTGGCATATTTGCTTCATAACAATTGCTATATTTAATTCTGTCATACCAGAGGATGTAACTTTCATATGTTTGTAATAAAGCCACTGGGTCCGGTTTCATTTGAACACGCCTCATACATTGATCGTGCTCATATACTAGAGGATACTGGATGGGGAGTGTCTGGCCTAGGGGGCATGTGAGTTTGGTTTACAATCTCAACATACTAAGTACAAACAGTTTGGTATGTACTGGGTTTTTTTCAAGGTATACCTTCTTTTCCCAGCAGTCTACCCAGTTGTAAAGGGTACCTGAAGCAGTCAGAGGAAAATTTAGAAGCTGCCACAGGAGCTATAAAGCTAGTGCTCTGTCATTGGCATCTTCAGTCATGAAAGGGACTGAGCATATATGGGGGCGCCAAGATGCAATGAAGTCAGCTCTATTAGCAATTTAATTTTTCATGTCTTTTATGTAGTCCTACCAGCTCTGTTATGATAGCAAAATATGGTCCCTAACAAAAGCAGCAGAGAACCAGCTGAGAACAATACATGCATCTCTTGAAAGACGCCTAGTGGTCATAACTCGCTTACAAGTGCGGCAAAACGAACCAGACAATAGTGACTTCCGGAGAATGTCACACATCAAGGATGTCCTACAGCACGTCAACCATTCAAAACACCGCTAGGCAGGCCATATAGCTAGAAGACAAGATGAAAGATGGAGTACCATAACTACCATGTGGTACCTACGTGACAAAAAGAGACCTCGGGGATAGACCCCAACTCGTGGAAGAGATTCACTAGAAAAGTACAACACACATGGCCCCACAACAGACAGACTATTTTCCCACTGGACGACTCGTTTCCGCTATAGCAATAACTTAATCCTGACCTCCCACTTCCCCGGGGGAATATGGGTTGAACTAAGAAGTAAGAAGAATGTATTTTATAATTGAGGGCGTGATTTGTTTCCTACTGCAAATTATTGAATGCAGGTTTGGTAAACAAATTTGTTGCACTCATGCTGAAAATTGTGCACACAACCCAATTCATCATCTCATCTATTCAACTGATGTCATTAGATGATGTGGTGAGATGCAACCTTCCTACAATTGTGATCTGTGAGGCTGTTGCAATTTTCAATCCATACCTCTATAGTGTTGCTTTAGCACTGTCAAACCATCTTTTGGGGCTGATGATGCAGCACAGTGAATGAGCTAACAGCAGCCAGCGATTCATAGATGGCAGCAAACCAGAGCTGACCAAGTCCATATTCTGCCTCCAAGCAGAGACCCTGAAAACAAGCTGCACCAGTCTGTCTAGGAGAATATAGGTCAAAGTGTGAACGCAAATCCAGCACTCAAAAAGGTCAGTTGAAACCGTATGCGTTGATCCAAAAATGGCAGACATTACAGCCTCACTTTAAATATAACATCAAATTGCTGTTCCAAAAACAGTCCACTGTGTAATCTTTGGAAACGAGAAGGTAGATGAGCTCCCAAAAGCTCTAAAGACCATGTCCATGTCCACGTCTGATGTCCGCGTCCCAAGCTATATTTGCATTGCACTATGTTTTTATGTTTTACCTGTCGGCACAGTACATCTGACTTAGACACGTATTTTATGTAAGGGTGTGCTTCCTCCTGCATTTTCGATGGGTTTGCATCCCTGGGGTAACGGCAGGTGCTGTGTTGGGGATTGAACCAGCACCTTCAGTTTTTGAGCTGTGTCACTTAACCACTAGCCCACACCATCCCAGGCTATATGTAGTTCTGTTGGGGATGTGGCGATCTATTCTGACCAGGTGTTGAGAGGTCGGCACCAAGGACGTCTCCAGGGTCAGCACAGTATTTTCCGATACCTCGCCGCCACAGCCTGCCAGAGTATCTTGTGGGCTGGGACTTCAATTGGGAGGCGGACAATGTGACCGAAGAGAGGGAAAAACGAAGGCAATCGTTGAGGCAATGCCTGCAAATTGAGTTTGTTTAACTACTTCACTGTTGGAAATCAGGTCATGTCAGTGGATCCCAAGGACGCGCCTCTGGTTGGGCAGGTGGAAGGCCTTAAAGTTATGTACAAATTTACTGTCTATCATTTGTCTTTATGTTTGCATTAGAATATTTCCACACAAGCCAACATGTATAGGTAATGTTTATATATAGACAAGGAGGTCAAGTGCTTTAAACTGATAAGAAATTGTGTCCAATCATGAGCTCCATAACGAATGTGATGGCAGATAAAGTAAAATTGTCCCCCATATGAACCATTAGCTATGACATGTAACAATCTAATGGAAAAAGCCATAAAAGTGGGGCACTTTTTGATAAGAACATTGATAAGGTGAATATACACACTAAGGTAGTACACCATTGTACGAGTCACATGAGAAAGTAACATAGACATGAGTAACCAGCATTTCTCATTCTGGGTTCATCTTCTTCTTCTTCGTCGTTCGTTCTCAATCTCCCACTACCAAACACTGAAAGGGCTTAAGTAGCAGAATGTAGTCCAGAGAACGGAATGCGTTGTGTCGTAGTTTACAGCTTGGCTGCGATATTTGCACCTTTCGGTCCAACACATCCGACTTCAGCAACCATTTTTTTAGTACCGGGTTAGCATTCCCTCTTCGATCCCTTCTCCTTAGCCAGTCTGCCCTGATGCAGCCTGTTATCCAGGATCATCGCGTGGAGGTGTAGAAGGGTCTTGGCAGCTATGGTTCGCTGGCCCTGATGCTAGCAGTCAGCTATGGGTCGCTGACCACTGCAGCTCTTGCGCTGCTCAGCATCTTGATTCTGGGTTCATCTGAGACCAAGGCCTACACCGAGACATCTTTAGGGGTACCCCCACCGAGCTACATATTGAGAAGCAGTTTATTAAATCATTTATGGTTAACAGGATATCAGTTTACGACGGAGACACATTTCAAAAATGTAATTGTGAAGTTCTGTTCTGAATCGGCATCACTGCACTTCAACAGGTCCATAGGTGTTCAGTCTCTTTCAGTAAATGGTGAATGGTATGGATACTGATGGTTTCTCTTGTTTGTAGGTTGCACAGGAGTGTTTCTGCTATATCCTCTCAGAAGCAGCTGGGCATGTTTATTTGATGTGGATACAATTGATTCTTGTAGCTCGCTAGTTGTACACACTTTTGATCCACCCTTTCAAGCGCAACTCCTTACTAGACATGTCTATTGTCACTACTCTTTAGTCGATGGATTGACAGCTCATCAACTGCAGTGTCATTATCCAAAAAATGGCAGCCATGAAATGAAATGTTGGCCAGTGCATGAGCTGACAGCAACCAGCAACTCATAGCTGGTTGCTTGCATCAGGGTCATCAAACCAGAGTTTTTCAAGATCCTATTCCGCCTCCAAACAACTGTTCTCGAAACAGGATGTACTAGTGGTGTAGTCTTAAAGAATAGGGATCGTAATGGAAAGGCAAACTCAGTTGAAATCAGATGTATTGAAAGGCACAGATGTCACAGCCTCGCTGTAGTAGTAATAGCCCTATTTTAGTCATGTCTGACTATAGGTTGATGCCACCTTGGCGTAGCAACTCTCTACTGAGTTTTTTGTTTTCCTTTTCCTTTCGGCGTTGTCTCTTTAATGCCCTTTGTTGCATGAGCTTACTTTCGCCCAGTCTAAGGTGGCACTTCTATGAACAACGTCCTTTCTAGGACAAACATCAAAGAAGAAAATGAGATACAACAATGCCATTTAATAATGTATTTAAATGTGACTGGCCAATATTTATAAACATTTTTTTCAATAGTAAAACTAATGGTGTAATTTATTTAGTGTTGTTGTTTTCTTTACCAATTGTTTTTATTTTCTTAGTGTAAATATCCACAACATTTTTTGTTTAAATACTAGAAATATGGAAAGAGAATAAAATAAAAAGAGGGATGTGCATTCAGCTGTTGAAGGTTAAAGGATCTGGAAAACCAAGCTGTTTAAAACCTTAAGCAAAGAACCAGTCATACTTGGAGGTGAGGCACTGGAAGAGATGGGCATCTTCATATATTTGGGCAGCACCATTGATACTTCAGGGGGCACAGATAAAAATGTAAGGGATAGATTCTATCACTCTAATGCTGTCAAGAACTCATATTATCTCAAAATGCTGAAAGTATTAATGATTGTCAGCAGTTTTACATCCCTGACAGCAAACACCATACTGTAACATTTAGTTTACCATTGGTGAAAAGATTTGCCTGGGGCATTATCTCTGTATACCAGTGTGTGTATTTGTTGTGTTAACTGTTAAACACTGGTCACATGGATTTGGAATGTTATTTCATTATTGAGAGTGATGAAATTAAGTTGTTGCAACGAATTTTCTGAGGCAGATCTGTTCAGTTTGTTTATGTAGATGTAATAAATATGTTTGTAGTGGAAAATAACAGATACGCCAATCTGGTTAAGATATCAGTGCTTTGTGGCAGTTTCAAGGATTTACAAGTCAACTGGTGCACCTAAAAATGGGTAAGTCTAAATGTGACATAATAAAAATATTCTGGAAACTAGAAGGGTAATTTACACAAACATATCAAACCAAAAATACTTACCATATGTTGCACTCAATGGCAACCTGCTAAGTGTGTTTGTCTTAGTAATGGCATGACCCTGTTTGATTGTGTGAAGGCATCGAAGCAATGATAAAATACGACTCATCTTTCACTCTGAAATAAAATTGTTAAATGGAGTTGAAGTGTGTAATTTTTGTAGACTAAAATCTGTGCACAGAGAAAGAAGAATTTTCAAATGTTACATTTATTTAATTTGGGCTTTTAGAAATACTAGATTCTCAAAGCTATATTATATATTTCAGTATTTTCTACAACTAAACTGAACAGTAGCAACAGAAAAAGCTCTGTCCTGAATAATCTCAGATTTTGAAAATCTTGAGAAAATCATTATATTCTCAGACTCAAAATCTGCGCTTCAAGCGTTGGGAAAACAGAACGTCCCGAGATCTTTATAACATCTACAAATTAACTGACTAACTGTCCACCTCTAATGGAGTGTAAGCAGTGCTCCAGTGGATACCTGGCCATGTCAGAGTCCCAAGAAATGAGAAGGCTGAGGAACTGGCCAGAAGCGGAGCAGTCACTTATCTAGCATTACACTTCAGACCTGCGAGCAGATATTAAGAAATAACTATAAACAGGAATGGATAAATGGGCTACCTCCCAGGCAGGCTGAACATATTTTAGACACCAAGCAAAACCAGATCCCCAGAACTCAGCTAAGTAATTGAAATGAAGAGACCACAGTTTAATCTTCAAGCTGAGAACAGATCATGCTCACTCTGAACAAACATCTGAATAGAATTGACCCATTATGTGAACCAAATTGCAGATTCTATCACGACTGTAAGGAATCATTTGAACACTTTCTGACTATGTGTCCAGTGCTAGTCAATCTGCAAAACTGGCTGCTTCCAACACACCACACCATACACAACACACTCTACACATCACCAGAACAACTGAGGAAGATACGCGCTTTTGACTGAAGGGCATTGGGCTGTCAGGAGCTACTATCTCACAGCTAAAGAGATTATATCATCATAATAATTAAACTGACATCACTGAACTACAGGTAGAAAAAATGTGGTCTTTTTCAGTAGATGCTGATGATTCTTGTAGTTCACTTGTTTTCTCCTATTGATTCTGTATTCTGAGGATTTGTGATTTATCGATTAAGAAAAAATTAAGAAGATCTATCAATTGCAGTGCCAGCAAACAGTGAGTCATTGAGTGATTTCATTATGTCCAACGTGTGGCCAACGGATAATGAGCTTGATTTATAAACACAAAGTACACCGCACCAGGTTCAAATCACAACACGCTCGGTTTGACAGATCAGGCATGCCAAGAGTTTTTCAGTGGAGCATGTAGCCTAGTCGACAGTGAGCTGGCTTACTTGACTGGGATTACAACGTGCCAGGGGTTCGAGTTCACAGATGAACAGAAAGAAAATCTAGGTTTGTGTCTGGTATGACCACTCCTTCAGTTGGTCCAGCTGTAAATGAGTATCTGATGTATGAGTTGGGGAAGTTATAAACATCAAGGCCACCCCACCTCACATAGGCTACTGTTTAGTATATGAAGAGTTATCTTCATCACCGACTGAAATTACAGCCATAGGACTGACCTTTATCTTTACCAGTCAACCAAGCTGTAAATAGGTACCTGACAAAGTCAGGTGAAAATCTGGAGCTGCAGCAGGAACTACAGAGTTTGTGCTCTGGCGTCAGAATCCCTTTCAGCAATGAATGGGACTGGGCACATGTGAAAGTTCCCAGGTGTTGTTAGTTTTGTGAGTCATTTTTCAATTCCTATATGCCCATACCTATGTCCCCACAATGAGTGGTTTCACAGCTAACATGACAGTCTTTCATAGCCAAAATGCCAAGAGCAACAAATTCACACAAGGTCCTACAGATTAAATCTTCCGAATACCCACATTTCAAAGGCCTCAATATGCTTCTCCATTTTCTTTGTCAAGGTCCAGGTTTCTACTCCATAAACTGAACAATATTAGGAAAATAGAAAAGGAAAGGGACCTAGGTATTATAATAGATCAGTCAGGGAAGGTGCGGGAGTAAGTCTAGGTGGCAGTGGAAAAAGCTAATGTAATGCTGGGTATGATAAAAAGAAACATTACACATAAGAACAAGGAAGTGATAGTCAAACTGTATAAAACATTGGTGAGACCTAAATTGGAGCACTGTGTTCAAATGTGAAGTCCTTATCATAAAGTGCATTCAAATATGCTGGAAAGGATACAAAACTGATCATGATTCCAGAATTATAGTTATGAGGAAAGACTCTGGAAAACTTGTCTACAGTGTCTAGAACAGAGAGGAATTTGAGGTGACTTAAAACAAGTTTATAAATTAATCAACGGAAAGGATAAATTAGACTATACCAAGTTTTTCAAAGTACAACCGGCTACAAGTACAAGAGGGCACAACTTCAAATTGTTTAAAGACAAGTCCAGATTAGATACTAGGAAACAGTGTTTTAGTCAGAGAATGGTGAATGCATTGCCATATGACGTGGATGGAAGCAGGGTCAGTTAACAAATTCAAAAATAGATTGGATGCTCAGTTATTTTTAATATTAGTGGAGTAGAATAAACTGGTTGTATACAGACTCTGTTGAGCCTTCTACATCAGTATAGTTAAATTAAGTAATCTCTTAGATTACACTACACTGAAGATGAAGTAGAAGAATACCATAAACAGGTATCACAGTGGTACAGTCTGTATGCCATCAAACGTGTCCTCATGCAGCCCTCTGGGTGATCAGAGAAATTTGAAAACGTAGATACTTAAACGGGAGGAAAGACTAACGTCTGGTCAGGCAAAACATACTGATCAGACATGTTAGTCAGGGTCAGGTAAAATATACTGACCAAGATCTTCACCTCAGCTTCCCTGTACCCCTTCCTAGAAATGGGCTGTTTTTATGGCAGCCTGGCTAACAAGGTGAGGGATCGACGTGATCTCCGTAGTAGTGAGCAACACGCAGATGAAGCAAAGCAAAGCATAGCACAATCGCCTGGAGGACCCTAGTCTATCTTCATCAGCACACTCGGGATGTGAAAAAATCTACGACAACCTACCACTTAACATCCTTTTCAGGGTGCACAAAAGAGTAATCCTACTCATTGTGGGCATTCAACAACAGCAACAGATACCTAAACTAAGCAGATGAAAACGCGGACAAAATAATCATATAATGGCAATGCTAACATATAACACTCTCGTGTTTTCTGTTTTGTTTTGTTATAAAACCAATTAAACCATGCAAAAGTTTACACCTTACTTTACAAATGGTGTGCCAGTGCTGAGTACACTCATATGTTGGCATTCTTTATTTTATTTATATTCATAGTAACACAACAAAATATGAACCTTCAGTTCCTCACATATTCATCCATTTTGCATGTATCATTGGCTGAATGTGTTTGCTAGTTACTAGTTTACTTAACTTAGTTTAGGTTGACGGTTGGTTGTTATAAAGAGATTCTTGACTGTAGAGTGTCAACTTCTACTGTATTTCTATTTATTTAATTTTTATTATTAATTATTATATCCTCTCTTATGAGACAAATTAATTATTAATACTATTATAAGACATGCTCTTTTTTAACCACGAATGTAATAACGTCGTATATATAAAGATCCTTATCTTGAAGTGGTGTTGTGTATACGGTTCTGTCGAACGACGTCGACGTCGATTCTCGCGTCTGCTGTTTGTTGCTGGACTACACCTCTTGAATCTTCCAATGTTTTTGTTTAGTGTTTACCGGCATATCTACATTACTTACTACAACTTGTAGATGGTAAACAAAAACATTGGAACTGCAGCACATGTTTCTGTTTCCGCAAAATATAACTCTAAAGCGGAGGCATTATATGTTGACAATACATTACAGTTTAATTTGCGAAATATGTTTCAATATTTCTTACACGTCTACCTGAAATAACTGTTTTGGTCGGAATGTTAGATTTCCTACTGATAAGCAATGGTGGACGCCATTTGATGGAAGGATTAAAGCGCATGCGCATTATTCGCCAATCAGCACCTTAAAAATTCCTAAAGTTCAAATGATCATACGTTGTTGTAATGTCACATGTAAATTGAAATAGGTCATGTTGACGACTTTCTTTAGTGGCAGGTTACAGTGGCACTCCTCACATCCCGAGGCGTGCTTAAAAAGGTGGGCTGATGACCTTCTGACTGTAGTGTAGTGCGATGCTCATCAGCAATGGATTGATCTTTACAGTATTTTCCATTTCATGTAGATACTGTCTTCAAAATTGATTCTGCTTTGTGCCGTTTTAAAAATTTAAGAATTAATTTTTTTTAATAATTGTATTATGTTTTTAGAGCATGACTTTTCTTATTTGGTAAATGTCTATAAAGTCTACAATGGATGTTGTACATTCAAGATTCATGTTCGTGGTGCAGGATTGTTCCTATGTAGTACTTAAAGCTACCTCTTGTACTTCAATTAAAAAGGTGCTTATTTCTCAGAATGTTTTTTTTTTTGGTGTGGTTCGACTGGTGCAGACCTGTTCCTTTTTTCTGTTGTATCATTTAATATGTATGTTATTTGAGTTTTTCACTTGTTTCGTACATTTAATAAATATTTCACTTTTGCTAGACTATTGTAGATTCTCAATATTATAGGATATGATTGTCAAACAAAAGAAAATGGCTTAATTTTTGAAACCTCTGTTCTGTTGCTAGTGTATTGTATACCTACACCTAAGAGCAGCTGTAGATGGCGCCTAACTGGCTGCGGGTCTACTTAGCTCTAGTATTTACGTAAAAACCACCCTCCAAGAAACTGGTTGTATACAGACTCTATAGAGCCTCCTAAGCCAGTATAAAGATGTTAAGTTAAGTTAAAGCTCACCACTATGGGAATCACAGTGTCGATCGCCACCTCGTTAGCCAGATGAGACTGTCATGAAATATCCTGTTTCCAGGGAGAACTGATTGGAAGTGAGATGGAAGTTCTTGATCATGATCGGTATGATTTTCCTGGTCAGACGTTAGTCTCTTCTCCTCAAAATGACCATATTACTTACTTAATTACTTGATAGTGGTCGAAGACTCAGCAGTGAATGAGCTGGCATCAGCTGGTTGCTTGCGTCAGGGTCAATGACCAAGACCAGATTTCAAGTGGCTGCCCTAGGAACAGACTGCAACCATGCAGCCTGTCTATGAAATTAGGGATAAAAGAGGGGAAGCAATCCTAGTTTTAGAGGTCGTGCTGCAATCGGATGTGTCGGACTGAAAGACGCAAAGATCGCAGTCTCGCTGTAAACTGCGACACAAAGTCGTAACTCCAGTTTCAGAACAAATGCATAAGACGAAAGAAGTGTGTTTGTTGACACTTCCCTAAGCGGGAGTTCTGCCACTGCGAGCTACAGGTATGTCTCCATCGAACTTCTTCTTCCCCTTCTGCGTCCGCTCTCAATCTCCGGCTACCAAGCCATGAACATGGCTTTGCAAGTAGCAGGAAGTAGTCCGAAGAACGGATTGCGTTGTGTCGCTAGTTTACAGCGATATTTGCACCTTTCGGTCTGACACACCCGCCTTCGGCAGCATCCAACGATCTATTTATGAGCTGCGGAGGTCCAGTGAGTAATGCGTTTTTTCATTTTGACGTATCGTGAATGTTGTAGTGAAGTGCGAGAAAGTCTGACCAACTCGTTGGAGGTTTTACCCTGAGGTCATCGGATTTACCAGACTGCTATCGACGTGCAATTTCGTTCACACTTCCTTCTGAGGATGTATCACAACGCTGTTTTGCCTTGATTACATAAACACCTGATGAGCTTACCAAAGATAAAGGCAGTAGGTCGTAATTGGGAAGATTCTGCTTGTGCTGGATGCAGAGTGTAAGATCAACCGTGTGTATTTCGGGTCACTCGCAGTTTGTTCTTCATTGCTTTTGTAAGTGGTCATGTTTCTGCAGCGTAGCACAATGGGAGTTGAATAAATAGGGCAACTAAACAGGACTGTCTGGATGAACGAAAAGTCTACCCAGCTCGAGCAGCGACGACTTGTTAATACTGGATCTAAGATTATTCTGCATGTTGAGGAGGCGCCAATATTTCTCCGCGTCTTTCAAGCTTTACCCATCGAGGAGAGCTGGGTTATAATGACAGTTGCGCATTTCTAGCCTTCAATCTTTCCTTCTTTACTGGGCATCTGTAACATGAGGTTGGCTTCTGATAAGAACTCTGTGATCAGTGCTGTATCGTCCCCGAATCGAATATGACTAAGGCGTCTGCTGTCAACACTGATTTCAAAGACCTGCCAGTTGAACTTATTAATGACTGGTTGCAAGCACGCAGAGAATGGATTCAGCGCAAAGGGCTCTCCGTGGAGTACCCGTGTTTGTACTGACATCACAACTTGGTGCTCGACTGGCTAGACTACGGTAGTGCAATTCACGCAGCAATTGGCAAGAACTTTGATGTAATTAGGATCGAAACCTTGGTTCTTCAGAATTAAATGTTATTTCAAGGCAAGATCAGGGTCATTCATCTCACCAGACTCTCTCTTCTTACCTCACACTATGTTTCATTTGACTCTATCCAACAATCACACTGTTACATAACTTTCATATGACTCTATCCAACAATCACACTGTTACATAACTTTCATTTGACTCTATCCAACAATCACACTGTTACATAACTTTTATTTGACTCTATCCAACAATCACACTGTTACATAACTTTTATTTGACTCTATCCAACAATCACATCGACTGGCTTCCCTTTATCGATCATTTTTGTAACCTTCTCCATGAATTCTAATAGATTTGTTAAGCACGATCTTCCTCGGGTTTAACATATTCTCTCGCGAAAGTTATAAAAGTGAAATACAAGTGTAAAAAGATTGAAAAGCTCTGATATAAAGTATTTCAGGAAGGGTGTGTGAATCCGCGCTCATTTCTTCGAGAGACATACGACTTGTGCTCTAGCCGCTCTGCCGTTCAGATTTAAAAGATTGCCGGATGGCTAAATGCACGATCTCATTCATCTGAGGGGAAACGCGTGGAAATGTACCGTCCACAGAATGTTTTAGAGACCAGCTGTTTGACAAGATTAGAATCTGGGAACATTACCGCCAGACATGACGGATTAAACATATTTTATCTGCTCAGTTGTTAATTTAAATTTAATGTGTGCTATTGGACAGGGATGTCCACTTTTACCTGGTCTGTTCAATGTGTACTCAGAGATGATGATGGCTGAAGCAATGAAGAAATGCAATCTGGGGGTAAAGGTCAAGGGTGAACAACTGGAGGCAATGCAATACGCCGATGACAAAGCCATTATAACAGAGACTGAGGAGGATCTACAAATAAATGCTCAATGAAATTAGCTTACTGCAGATATCTATGTCATGAAATTGAACATAGAGAAGACCAAGATAATGCTCAAAGTCAAAGAACCAACCAGTGTAAAAGTATCCATCAGATGGAAAGAAGTAAAACAGGTATTCCAATTCACATATCTTGGTCTTCTTCTTCTTCTTCTTCGTACGCAGTCAGACAGTAGCCATTATTTTTTTCGAAAAAAGTGGCGGTCATCCTGAGGCTGTCGCCACTGCCATAGAGCTTTTCTTGCAGTTCCACTGGTGATGGCCACATCTGCTCTCTCTGATCCTCGTATGTCGGGCAGTTCTGCAGCAGATGTTCAGTGGTCATTGTACCAGTACCGCACGGGCATTCGTCGGTACACCCTATCTTCAATTTGTTGAATAGGTGGTACCTCAGTCTATTGTGGCCAGTGCGAAGTCTGAAGACAACGACCTGCTCTCTTCGGTTCAACTGGTAATAGGCATCGTTTTTGGTGTAACCAGTATGTTCGGTTTCCCATTTGATCATGTATCTGGCTTTGATAAGCCGTTTTGACTCTTCGTACGTCATACTAGTATCTGTTTGTGGTAGTCTTGCACCTTCTTTTGCCAGTATGTCTGCCTCCTCGTTGCCTTGGATGTTGCAGTGTGATGGGACCCACTGTACCACTACCCTTTTTGGTGCGGACTGCTGGCACAGTTTGCAGAGTGCTGCTCTTAAGTCATTAAGCTCATTGTTTTTCTGGCTTTTTAGCGCTGTGACTACGGCGAGAGCATCTGTAAGCAGGACTATTTGGCTTTCATTCTCATTGTGTGTCACCATTTCTTCCACTGCCGCGCTCAGTGCCTCTGCCTCCGCTCTGAAATTGCTTGTGTACTTACCAGTAGCGAATGACAGTGTTATTTTTCTGCCATTTGGTAGGTTCAGGAATGCTCCTGCCCCTCCGTTCTGTGTAGTGTTTGTTACAGAACCGTCGGTGTATGCATGGGTCCAGTCCATGCTTGGGTAGCTTTTCGATA
This sequence comes from Ariolimax columbianus, assembly GCA_036924085.1. Classification (NCBI taxonomy): domain Eukaryota; kingdom Metazoa; phylum Mollusca; class Gastropoda; order Stylommatophora; family Arionidae; genus Ariolimax; species Ariolimax columbianus. Next base: position 68,355,970 of record JAVGWX010000016.1, on the reverse strand, counting down.
TGAAGCTTAGGGTAGTATCTCTCCTTTCTTTTTCAGTCTGGCAGTTTTTGTTTCCCATATCTTGGTCAAACCATAACAGAAGAGGCAGGATGCTATAGAGAAATACGATCTAGAATTACAAGGGTAAAGAAAGTGTTTAGCGAGAAACAAAGAATCCTTACATTCAATAACATTAGTATGTCTCTAAGGAAAAGAATCTTATACACATATGTTTGAACTATGGCAATGTATGGCTCAGAAACATGGACTATAAATAAAACAGAGAAAACATACTTGGAGGCTTTTGAGGTGTGGTGTTACAGAAAGATGGAACGAGTGAGCTGGACCGAGACGAAATCAAATGAAAAGATATTGGCCGAGATGGGAGAAGAGAGAAAATTGATATGGAAGATAACAAGAAATCGATTAGGCTGGTTTGGACAAAATCTGCGGATAGAGGGCCCAGTCAAAAAGGGATTGGAGGACATTATGCAGGGAAGGAAAGGGAGGGACCTAGAAATACCTTTTTGTCTCAAACTTGCGGAGAAATGGCTGTGAAGACGTATGGTAGCTGAAGACGGCTGCAGAGGATAGGCAGAAATAGACGGACAAAATCCATGAGTTTGTTGACCAGTTGATGATATTGGACAGCAGGTCAGAGATCGGTAAAGCTAATTAACCCATTCGTGACCTTCTATCTTAATGAACTCGACAAGAAACATATTCAATTTTTAAAAATGGTTAAACCCAGACTTTTATTTCCCAAAAACAATTTTTAGACCCAGGCTTTTACCACACAATAACAGTTGTTAAATCCAGGCTTGTACCACACAATAACAGTTGTTAAATCCAGGCTTTTACCACCCAATACCAGAAGTTAAACACAGGCTTCAATCACCCAATAACAGTTGTTAAATACAGGCTTGTACCACACAATAACAGTTGTTAAATCCGGCTTTTACCACACAATAACAGTTGTTAAACCACGGCTTTTACCACACAATAACAATGGTTAAATCCAGGCTTTTACCACCCAATAACGATTGTTAAACCCAGACTTCAATTACCCAATAACAGTTGTTAAACCCAGGATTTTACCACACAATAAGAGTTGTTAAACCCATGCTTTAATCACCGAATAACAGTTGTTAAGCACAGGTGTCAATCACACAATAACAGTGTTAAACCCAGGCTTCAATTACCCAATAACAGTTGTTAAACCCAGGCTTTTACCACACAATAACAATTGTTAAACACAGGCTTTTACCGCACAATAACAATTGTTAAACACAGGCTTTTACCGCACAATAATAGTTGTTAAACCCAGGCTTTTACCACACAATAACAGTTGTTAAGCCCAGGCTTTGGGATCAAGATGCTGAGCAGCGCATAAGCTGCAGTGGTTAGCGACTCATAGCTGACTGTTAGCGTCAGGGCCAGCGAACCAGAGCTGCCAAGACCCTTCTACACCACCACGCGGTGATCCTGGATAACAGGCTGCAGCAGGGCAGACTGGCTAAGGAGAAGGGATCGAAGAGGGAATGCTAACCCGGTACTCAAAAAATGTTTGCTGAAGTCTGATGTGTTGGACCGCAAGGTACAAATATCGCAGACAAGCTGTAAACTACAACACAACGCATTCCGTTCTCTGGACTACATTCTGCTACTTACCATTTCAGGGTTTGGTAGTGGGAGATTGAGAACGAACGAAGAAGAAGAAGAAGAAAGGCAGGCTTTTACCACACAATACCAATGGTTAAACCCAGGCTTTTATAACCCAATAACAATGGTTAAACCCAGGCTTCAATCACACAATAACAATTGTCAAACCCAGACTTATATCACCCAATAACATTGTTAAACCTAGGCTTCAATCACCAAATAACAATTATAAACCCAGGCTTCAATCACCCAATAATAGTTCTTAAACCCAGGCTCCCATTACCCAATTACATTGTTAAACCTAGGCTTCAATCACCCAAAAACAATTGTTAAGCCCAGGCTTTTATCACCCAATAACAATTGTTAAGCCCAGGTTTCAATCACCCAATAACAGTTGTTAAGCCCAGGCTTCAATCACCCAATAGCAATTGTTAAACCCAGGCTTTTACCCCATAATAACAATTGTTAGATCCAGGCTTTTATCATCCAATAACAATTGTTAAACCCTGACTTTTATCGTCCAATAACAGTTGTTAAACCCAGGCTTCAATCACGCAATAACAATTGTTAAACTCAGGCTTCTATAACCCAATAACAGTTGTTAAACCCAGGCTTCTATCACCTAATAACAGTAGTTAAGCCCAGGCTTCTGTCACCCAATAACAGTTTTAAACCCAGACTTTTACGACATAATAAAAATGTTTAAGCCCAGGGTTATAGATTTGTTGGAGATAACCGCCTCAGAACTAAAGTCACTATGTCAATCTCCACCTCAGAACTAAAGTCACTATCTCAATCTCCAAACTCACGATGAAGCTGTTGGGCTTTGATTCATCTCCTCGCTTGGCCACAAACTTTATTTTTCAGTCTACTAAATAAGCCCTATCCAGATCTCTATCGCTACACCACCACGATCCATCTTGGTCCAGAATATTCGCGAGTTATGGCCTCTCCAGATAATTACAGAAATAATATATATATATATATACAAATACATGCATTGGCGTCCCAGTATCTGCAGATCATGCACGTGGCGCCCATGAGTTTTATCCAGCTCAAATCTCCTGTCTTTCGACATTGTCTGCTATGGCTGTAAAGGCTGATCCACGAGTAACAGTCCCTGCTACAGATCGTACAACCATGCGGATGAGGCTAGCTTGCCGGAGTGTTTCTCGATCACTTCAGTCATTCTCTTTTCTCTGTAGCCAGAAGGCTTCTACGAGTATCAGCAGCCAATATGCACCCTCCAACTGCATGACTTCATGTCCATCTTGCGCGCCCTCCAACTGCATGACTTCATGTCCATCTTGCGCGCCCTCCAACTGCATGACTTCATGTCCATCTTGCAAACGTCCTTGAATCACAGTGTGAGACTGCCGATTCTTCTAGCACCAATAGCAAGCTGCCCATAGAGGATGTTCTTTGGCAGCCTCTCTTCCTCCATGCGGTAAACATGCCCCAACCAGACTAGACGTCGCTGGCTCAACAGCCAGTACATTCTGTAAGTGTTTGCTCGCTGTAAGACCACATTATGTGGCACTCTCTCTTGCCATGTAATCACCAATAGACACCGTAGCCGCCTCGTGGGAAAGGTGTAAAGCCGCCGTTCCTGCTTAGTTCTAAGTCTCGCTTCCATACATGAGAGTGGCAAGAACGCAGGTCTGATAGACCCATAGACATTGGTGTAGAGAGACAGCGCATTGTTCTCCAAGACTCTCCTCGAAAGCGGACCATGACAGTATTCGCTTTGCTAATTCTACTGTCTATCTCCTTCGAGAGAGAGAGAGAGAGAGAGAGAGAGAGAGAGAGAGAAAGAAAGAAAGAGAGAGAGAAAGAGAGAGAGAGAGAGAAAGAAAGAAAGAGAGAGAGAAAGAGAGAGAAAAAGAGAGAGAGAAAGAGAGAGAGAGTGATGCTGATGGCATACCTCAGATAAGTGAAGCTGTTTAAGACCTCCAAAGTGACGGCATTATTCTTTATAAGGGGGTAGTGATAATACCTTATATGCAGGCCTTCGTCCTTTCCACGCTTATGGTGAGACCAGACTGCTTGCACCCCTCGGCGAATCTATCTCTCAGTTTCTGTAGGGCCTCCTCACTATTGGTCACTAAAACCGCTTCATTCGCCAATAACATTTCCTTAACATGCAACACCATCACCGTTGTCCTCTCACGTAGTCGGGGCAGGTTAAACGGCCACCCATCTGACCCGGTGTGCAGATTGTTGTTGGTGTTGTTGTTCAAAGTCCACAATGAGTAAGTTTACTCTTTTGTGCGCTCTAAACAGGTCGTAAAGTGGCGGGTTGTAGCAGCTTTCCTCCCATCCCGAGCATGCCGTTGAAGGTGGACTTATGTCTTCCAGGCATTACCATTTACAGACTTGCCATAGAATTACGATAGGAACATGAAGAAGAAGATCCCCAAAGAAGGTCGGCGCGAACACACATCCCTGCTTCACTCCACTCTTAAAGGGAAAAGAGGTTGGAGATAAATATACACACTTTCATAAATGTAGTTTAGACACGTTGAACAGTATAGGTGAGAGCCGAGAGTTTTGATGAGTCTCAGTCATAAGTAAATAGGTTCAGATGTCCATGATCCCAAAAGAAAGTCCAACCCATCTTTCCACCTTGACAACTTATTTCCAATCAACCTTCCATGCGTTGATTCTTTGTCGTTGCGCCACTGGCAAGACGACCTTGTTCTCACTGCAGACTTATTGATTTTGATGTGCTAATTAAAAAAAAACCCAGAACTATTGATTTTCTGGGCCTGTTCAACAGTGTCGGCCCTTTGTCTGGGTAGAAGGGGGGACCCATGGCAATACTGTAAACTTTATTCTCGATGTTATCTATTAACATAATTCTCCTTACTCTTGTTCGTCTTCGATCAACTGATGCTATTCTTCTAGTTCGGTTCACGAGGAGACTGTGCGTTTTAGGTCTTGGCCTGCCCCCCACCCCTTATCGAGCATGTTCGCTCCCCTGAGACAGACTGTCTTTCTTTGGTCTGTATAAGAAGGGCAGTCCTGCAGGATATGTCCTGGTGTTTGCATGGGCTCATTAAATGCACCAAAGAATAAAGTCTCTCCCAAGCATCTTCCAAAGTTGTTCTTCTCTAACTGTTATAATACCGTACAAAATAGTGTAGCCTTCCCAGAAACACGTTAATTTATTAAACGTTGATTCTCTAAAATATCATCACCTCTTCTTCTTCTTTGCGTTCAGGATCTTTTGGTAATGCTATATCTGCAGGCCAGTCGCCATGATGAAGTCTGTAGTCTTCACCAGGTCGGAGCGGCTGCCCCACAGCTTTTGTCTCAGCTCAGCACCCTCTGGCCAGGTCTGGCATCTCATTTCCCTATAGATTGGGCATTCCTGTAGAATATGTTCAGGGTTCTGGCATCCTGTTCCACATGGGCATTCATAGGTGTGTGAGATCTTCAGTCGGGGAAGATGTTCTAGTAGTCTGCAGTGTCCAGTTCTCAGGCGAAATAAGGTAGTTTGTTGATTTCTTTTGAGATGGTGAATTGGGTCTGGCGTACTGCTTATGTTTCTGCCTTCTCTCCATTGGTGTATATACTGATTTCTGATGATGTTCTTGATTTCTCTGTATGGTACTCGATGATTAAATTGCGCCTCATCATCACCAAATTGGATATAGCCTTTGCAAATGTCCTCTTTAGGTAATAATAGATGAATGCTGAAATCATACGTTGAGACATTGGAGGCTGCATTGAAGTTATGTTTGTAGGTATGAAGGCAATTTGAATGTTTTTTAGGACTTAGTCGTGGAGGCATGACAAAACACAAATCAAGCTGAAAGAATGGAGGATTATATATCAGTAAGTATGTTGCAAACTGATGTGGGGTAGCTGAAAAATGTAGTTGGCAATTTCTAATGCTGTCATTTTAAGTGTCACCAACGTTCAGATTTGCGTTTACTGTATGTCATCCAACAGGTGGTCTTTGATAGACTTCAGAATGTTTATTTTATCCATATATAATATACCCAAATCATTGGCATGTATGAATCAGACGCTATGTATCTCATACACGTTCCTGGTCACGTGATGTTCGTCCATCACGTGGGATGAAAACCACTCCCTTTGTTCAGCTGTGAGGACAATCTTTTCATTCTGCTCTGTCCCATGAAATGGGTAACTTGCACAGTGATTTAGATTATAGTAAAAAATATTTGCACAATATGTCAAGCTAGCTCTCTCGTCCTGAGCTACCCTTGACCAGTACCAAGACTTTATCGAGACTACAGGAGATAGCATAGAATGCATATTTTTTCTTCAGGGTTTACTCCCAAAGGCTTTCCCGTAAACACGTATCCGCATGGCAGCGCGGGTGTGACATCCAATAGGTTAGGAAAGTAGCATGCCCAGGATCAAATCTCTGTTCATAACGAATGGCACATAAATAATGTTCCAGATATGTACATGGTATTGTCACAAAGTGAGAGTCAAAGCCACCAACATAATGATATGATTAATCCGGTATGCCTGTAACCAATATGCAACAAATATGCGCCTGACCTTGTCTCGGAAGATCTTTCGTTAACTCACGTCCTACTTTAAACATCGTTGGTCAGTTCTGCACTGTTGTCTTCGACACACTTTTGTCACCATACACTGCCTGCATTCCGCGATCAATGTCAACTGGTCGACATACTTCAGCTGTTAGAAACAGAATCACCGCTCGCTGATCAACCCTGGACGGATTCCGTCTCACACCCACCATGTTTTCAACGGTCTGCTATGGAAACTATGAGTCGGAGGAAAATTAAATTTAGCAAAATTGACGGTTGGTATGTGCTGTTTACACCTGAAGTGACGTTATCATGCGCATCGTACGTATGTTCACTTGTTGCATTTTGGTCCGGTTTCATTTAAACACTGCTCGTAGATATGAAAAGATGAACGACTCTCCCTCACAATAAAAACATCTTATTATTGCGCTCGGTGATTCTTTCAATTTTCCTAGACGCGTGCAAAACATGGATACTTACAAGAGTCTTCAAGAGAATAAGCTAGGCCAAGGAGTGAAGTGTTGTACTAGTCTCCTAAATATCACCTACAAAGACCTTATCACCTACAAAGACCGTATCACAAATAATGAAGCATGTCCAAGAATAGCGAATGCAAGTGGACTTTACGACGACCTCACTACAACGATCAAAAGACGGACGCTGATTTGGTATGGCTTCGTCTCGAGGTTCAATGTCCTTGCAAATGCGATACTATAGGGCACAGTACAAGGCAAGCGAAGGCGGGGACGTCCTAGAAAGGGATGGGAAGACAACATGAATTAATTCAGTTAAGTTCAGTTCCGCATCGAAGGTCGGCTGCAATGGTTTCTCCAGTATACTCTATCTCTTGCCGTAATGGTGCAATCTGACGTATTTTTTCATGTCATCTCCATCTGCTGATGTTTCTACCCACTTAGAACGTTGTCTGCCCTTTGAACGATGTGGAGAAAGTGGTGTAGAGGTGGAGGAGGAGAAGAAGAAGAAGAAGAAGAAGAAATAAGAAAGAAAATAATAATACAATACGAAGAAGAAGAAGAAGAAGAAGAGGAAGAGGAAGAAGTCGCTCACATATAAAGTGACCAGAAAAAGCATCCCAAATGTAACAAAGAAATAACTCTATTAGCTTTTATCAGAACACATCGAAACTTTCAAATAACGAAGATCAAATACTGAAAATCAAATTAGGAAATAAATGAAACATTCATTTGCTGCGTCTAAGGTGCAGGACATGTTCCAAATGATCGCCTATGAACTGGTTGTTTTCTCGGGGCTACTGTACATCTCTCTCCAAACTTAGTGGTCTGTCTGGTGTACTATACATCTCCAAACTTAGTGGTCTGTCTGGTCTACTGTACATCTCTATCCAAACTTGATGGTCTGTCTGGTCTACTGTACATCTCTCTCCAAACTTGATGGTCTGTCTGCTCAGGCGTCTGTGATCACCTTGCAGTATTTTTCTCAGATTGATGAAGGAGAACCGTGCTATCATTCTGTTGCTCTCAAAGATTCTAAACTCTTCAGAACATGTTCTCCATCATATGACTAAGTAAATTAGATATAAACTTGAAAACTATCTCTTGTTGCACTTACATTGTCCCTTCCATCTCAACACAATTTCCACCAACATTGACACATTTATTCCATTGCTTATTTACAGAAGCGCTTGAGGGGGTCTCATATGGACTAGGAGGATAGGGTCATAAAATGGACGGGGAAATTCTTACTCATTTGAGGTTTCTTGATGACATAGTCATCCTCAGCCACGACGTCAAAGAAGCGGATACAAGCCCTAAATTAACTCATCAGATAAGGTGTTGCAGTCGGTATACACATCAATAGAAAGAAAACCCAGTTCATGCTCAACACCTTCTAGCCAAAAGGAAATATGCGACTTGGAGATTGTCCCGTCGAAAACGTAAATTCGTATTTCTACTTGGGCCATAAAATGACGAACTCCCAGCTGATAAACCGGGAGATGTCACGAAGGATGACAGCCGGCTGGCTCAGCTTCAACTGCATTAAGCCATTGCAGTTGCTACTCTATCGCTACTCGCCTGTCCGCTCGATTCATCTCACCTACCCGCCACACATTTGCGTTTGTTGTAATCATCCTTGAGTGGCTTTATCAGCAACTTTTTAACGTCTTTGAGAGAACTTATTGAAAGTAATGCAACGCTTAACGCGACAAACACTTCTCATGGTAAACAGGAAGCATTTCCTTATGAATATCATTTGAAGTCCTTTTGCCATCTGCATTCCCACCCCCTTAAATAAAACCCACTACACAACAACATGCTGTTATTTGAAATACACTGTGTGAGTAAGAGCGTTACATTTGATCTCAACTGCGCACGTGCATGCGGCACCTAGCGTCTGCTAACTAAGTAATCACAAAGCTGGACGGTGCTGCTACCTATTGACACCTTCAGAAACTATCAACTACATTTTTCAGCTATCCCTTGTCAATGTGTGACTTACTTACTGACTTACCTCGTATAAACCAGGTAATAATAGACATTAATTAAATAGTAGAGGAAACACTACAAGGTCTAATTTATTTTTACCTCGTGCATCGTGTTTGTAAAGACGAAGTAAATTGTACTATGTTTTGCACCTTACATTCACGATGCAGGAAAAGCCTGAATAGATGGGGATACAGGGATGATGAAACAAGTGAATGTGGAGTAACACAAGACCAGGACCATCTGATTATCTGCCCAAACCTCCCGGAGACTTGTAACGTGGATGACCTGCTGAGTGCCAGGGCAATCCACGTGGCTGAATACTGGAAGAATGAAGTGTGACATAGTGCTTAGGACACGGAAAGTAAGTAAGTATTACATTTTGGTGAATCCATTGTCAGCACGCATTTTTAATGGGTTCACATCCCATAGGTATCCAACCCTGTCGGTCCAAGAATCTGGACACATGCACGTTTTGTTTATGAGCCGGCGTAGCTACACCGCGACTAATGAGCACTCTGATGAAAGCTTCATGCATGCACTTGAAACTCATATCTTTTCTATCGTTATCACCACTTGTTTCACACATACCAATAAGGTGACCTCCCCAGTGGATCCCGTGGTCCCTTACTGGCAATAACAAACATAACCGCAGTGAAATATTACCACAGTAAGTCAAGGACAAGACATGTTTAAGGTGGACAATGTATTTATTACTACTGAGTTGTGAAGACAATAGGATAAAGGATGTAATGCCTTACATATTGTAAGATGCGACTAAGGGTTGTGCATGGATGTGGAAATCTCACAATGTAAAAATTATTGCTTCCGTACTGCAAATTACTTGAATCAGGTTTTCCTAAAAGCTCGTTATGGTAAGCCAAAAACAGGACTGGTTCTGTGCTTAAACAAATGAAGGGGCGGGATTTTAATTTTAATGATTGAACTCCATGCATGCATTGAAAGGCGTAGCTAAAGAGAATTGTGCATGAGCCTATCAGCCTCACCATACAAGCAGATTACTACAGAAACCCCTACTGCAAAAGCTTGCAAAGTTCTTTGCCGCAGGTTTCTTCATTGTGCTGGTACCGCTGTGCTCCGACTGGCCAGAAAAAAGACAACAAGAAAGATGACCAGCTTCAGTTGTTGCCTTGTGCTTCAAGTCAAGCCAAGCAATCCGTATATTCAGCCAGTGCCGTTCGCGTTGATTGTCCTCGACAACGGTTGATGAGTCCCGGGCAGCGTGGGGAACAGATGGAGTAGACCCGAAATGGCTGAGCCAGGTGTTGCGCAGGCGACTCCTCTATTAATGGTGCGATCTTGTTTTTCGTATGGCGTAAAAAGGGCACAACATGCAACAAAATAAATATTGTTATAATATTTTGTGTTAACTGTAGTACATCGATCATACAGTGAATTACAGGTAAGATTTGACTAATCCAGGGAATCATAGTTCTTTTTACTTGTGAATGCACATAGCCACCAAGTGCGATGTTGTTACTCAGATATTAAGCGTACAATATCGCTAGATATGTAAAGGAATAATGCAGATAGCCACAAAGTGTCATGTTGTTACTCAGAAATTCATCATAGGCGTCTCAGTCTCTATAGACCATGCACGTGGCGCCCTGTAAGTTTTGTCCAGCTCTGTCTCCTGTATTTCGACACTGTCTTCTTTGGCTGTAAAGGCCGAACCGTGAGTGACAGTCCTTGCTACAGATCGCACAACCATATTGAGGAGGATGGCTTGCCTGGCTGTTCCTTGGTCTCTTCAGTCTTTCTCTTCACAATATCGCTAGACCTATAAGAGAATAACGTCATACCAAGATGGCTGTGCGTTTTTGTGAACTCAGCTAAAGAAGGTTGAAAATATTATTTTGGCTTGTCCTGAGTTATAAACTGAATTCAGCCTTCAAATAGAGAGTCCAGATACCTACTACTTGTATGTAGGATATCTTTGTGGTTTGTCCTGAGTTATAAACTGAATTCAGCCTTCAAATAGAGAGTCCAGATACCTGCTACTTGAATGTAGGATTGCTGGAAGAGGGTTATTCCCAGTTGCTGTATATTTCATGATATCGGTGTTATAGGACTCACGTGTGTATGAAAACGGTAAGCTTGTGGTCAACGATAGAAGTATGGATTAGCTGGAGGTATCTTCTTCCTGTGCTACTGTACCGACACTGTACCCTCTTAGAAGGCACATCAGTTCTAATTTGTGTCAAAGTTGGAGTAGTGGTCTGAGCTAGTGTCTTCACTGTCAACTTGCGCTGTGTCGTTCACAATGAATCTGATGTGTTATATCTCCGCTTGTGTTTCCAGCAACCTCAAAATTTAACCTCCGCTGCCTTGCGGTTACATCCATTTGTGGAAAAGGCTTTAGGAATTAACCCAGAGAACAATTCAGAAGCCGGAGTCCGTTAGGCAGTCAGGCATTGTACTCAATGCCAGTCTGACAACCCTGCACTCCTGTGGTGCCAAGTAGTATCGACCTGTCGATCCCTTGGATATACCGGTTGGGTGAAGATGGGAAGGGGTTATCTGTTGACTGGGTAACAGCGGTCCTCGCATCAATATGCACTGGCAGGCGCTAGAATGATCACGTCAGAAATCAAGTCATCGCAAAGACGTCTACAGGTAAGGTTGGCTGTTTGAACGTACGCTCCATGACCTCAGGTAAAACAGAAATCTCCCAGGCGATAAACGATGTTCGCAACGTTATGACTGAGGTCATCAACGAGGTGCTCAAACGGCTTCAGGTCGAAATCGTCACCCTCCAAGAAACGCGTCCGGCTGACAAAAATTGACAGTGACAATTGGAGCTGTACGCCTTTCATGTCATGGGTATAACAAACACCTTCTTCCAAACGAAGCCCCAGCACAAACTATCATGGTCCGAATTAACAGGCGGCTGGCTATGTGTGCTGGCATGCAAGCAGGGAAAGACAAAATGCGCCAAGATGCAGACTACAAACGTGTACTGCGAAAGCAAGGCAACAACTGACAAAGACCTACCTCTCTGGCGTGACGTTCTTTGTCTTTCTAGACTGACAGGATGCCAATCAATCAATGACAGAATAATTTGCATAACGACAAAGTGACATGCTGCTACTCAGATATTAAGCACGCGATATCGCTAGACCTAAACAAGAATGATGTGAATTCCAATTGAACATGCAATCACCTAGTAGTTGATCCAATGTGAAACATCGGCTGGCTCCTTTGAAAGTAAGCCTGTCCTAATCATTTGTTGTCGTTTTACTGTTATTTTACCTGACACCAACATGTCCGATCAGTTTTTGTTGTTGTCTGACCAGACTGTTACAAACCCAGAAGCATCGGGGCTCAGGCCCTTCACAAATGTCATGTAATTGTATTTGGACGTGATTGCTAGTTGCTGTCTAGTGGCAAACAAAGTCTTTCATTTATCTGGCCTTGGAGGAAGAATAATTTTCCTAATATCGTTGAGCGGCGATCACTCAAAGAGATGATGATCAATGGTTTCGCATGGGTATGTACGAAACTGGTACTGTGGAGTGGGTTGTGAATGGATTCCGTTCAGGTGTTTGTTAAGTGGGATGTGTTGGGTTTTAAGCCAGAAAATAAATCTCTGATTCTTTCTGTGAGTTTATTGATACTGTCATTTGAATTTGAGCTTGCCATATGTCTGCAGACCTCCTTCCCCGTGTTTCCCATGACCCATATGTTCAGACAAGCTTCTTTGCTTGCTGTTCTTATGAGCTGTTTGTAGAGCTGTTGCTGCGTGTGGTTTTTCTTGTCTTGATCCCTTCTTTGCTAGTTTGACTGCCCTGTCATTGTCACGTGTGTTAACGTTCATGGAACCACTACATAGATGTGTTGGCCATAATGTGGTCTACACATAGAGATATTTGAATAAGATCAGACCGACTTCTAAAGATAATTGGACAAGATCAGACCAACGTCTAAAAATAATTGGACAAGATCAGACCAACATCTAAAGATAATTGGATAAGATCAGGTCAACGTCTAAAGATACTTGAATACGATCAGCTCAACGTCTAGAGATACGTGGATAAAATCAGACTCGTGTCTAGAGCTTCTTGGATAAGATCAGGTCAGCGTCTAGAGAGACTTCGATAAGATCAGACCAACGTCAAGAGATACTTGGATAAGATCATGTCTACAATGAGCAGCATCTTTGAATGTTTGAAGGATGTACCGTGTACCATGGTACCGAAAGGACGATAGAAGACATCCACTGTGACCATCAACGCATAGTCATCAATGGCGAAAAAAATTGCTGCAGCTAAAGCTAGCAAACGCATTATAACTGCTCATTGACACACTATATCTGCTTGTTTAGTTTCCCATTCGCCAGACCGTAATCGGGGTTATCAGCCTGTCAGAACTCGCAGTCCAATTTTTCATTTCTACAGATTTTTGTTTGTAATAAATGCTCGAATCAGCTACATTTATACGGGCATTAATAACCTGGCATGTACTTTGAGTAGTCGGAATTTATGATGTCTCAAGTATGTGTCTGTATTTCTATAAACTACTGTGAACGTTTGAAGGTCTTACCTTGATTTATGTGAACAACTGGGGAAGTGTGAAGGTTCTAGCTTGATTTCTGTGACCAAATGTACAAGTTTGAAGGTTCTACCTTGATTTATAGGAACAACTGTGAAAGTGTGAAGGTTCTACCTTGATTTATAGGAACAACTGGGAAAGTGTGAAGGTTCTACCTTGATTTATGTGAACAACTGTACAGGTTTGAATGTTCAAGCTTGATTTATGTGGAATTCTTTGAAAGTGTGAATGTTCTTGTTTGATTTCTGTTGACTAATATCAAATGTTTGAAGAAAAGTTTGAAGATTGTAGTTTGATTTGTTTCCATTTTAGAATACCAGTACTAAGAAGACAAAATATAACATGATTCCCTTTATAGAGTGATTCATTTATATAGTGTTCAATTTGTATTACGATCACTTTGTGTACTGGTTAATTTATGCAAACGTTTATTTGTAAAACAGTCATTTTGCAAAGATGCCATTCATGTTTTCATATAACTTGTTTAAGGATCATTTTCAAAACGAACAGCTTCTATAATTATTACTTTACATAATTACCCATGTGTGTGGTTTTCAACGATTGTCGAAATATGAATCTGCTTGCAAGCCTACACATGTGTATCACATTTTACGTTTACGTAGCCATGACAGTACGCATTATGAAGAAAATGAAACACACACGAATGCTATTAACTTTACTCATCGTGGGCTTTTAGCAACAATACATTACACATCATTAATCAAACAGAGCGGAACGGTCAAGTTTACCTGTTTTTAGCCCGAAATATCCGTTTGCTAGCTTGTAACTGAATTCCAACTTTGAGACGCGAGTACTTTTTTAACGGAGCACGGAAATATGTGCATGCATAACTTCTTAATGTCTATGTCAGTCACATCACTGATTTTTTTTAGTAAGCCTTAATAAGCAAAATTCACAGAACAGTTCTGAATTGGGCAAAAATAGCTCATCTTTGCCATGGGTCATGACTAGAAATAGTTCACACACAAAATGTATAACATTCAGTCAAAGAAATGAACAATTATAAATCGCTCAATATGGGCCCGATTTTTGGAGCGGACCCGACTAGCACAAACGCTACAATAGGGCAAGTAAGTGCTGGTACATAGGGGATGTATGTATGAGGAGCAGTTGTATGTTGCCTTATGCTTGGTGGGCAGCGAAAAGAAGACAAATGGGTGTATTTCATTTGACATATATTAAATAATGTGATTGTGAAAGTGAGTTTCCTAAGGGACTTATATATTAAATAATGTGGGAGTTTCTCAAGTGACATATATTAAATAATGTGGGAGTTTCTCAAGTGACTTATATATTAAATAATGTGGGAGTTTCTCAAGTGACTTATATATTAAATAATGTGGGAGTTTCTCAAGTGACTTATATATTAAATAATGTAGGAGTTTCTCAAGTGACTTATATGTTAAATAATATAGGAGTTTCTCAAGTGACTTATATATTAAATAATGTGGGAGTTTCTCAAGTGACTTATATATTAAATAATGTGGGAGTTTCTCAAGTGACTTATATATTAAATAATGTGGGAGTTTCTCAAGTGACTTATATGTTAAATAACGTGGTCGTGAAGTGTAAGTGTCTCAAGTGACTTATATGTTAAATAACGTCGTCATGAAGTGTAAGTGTCTCAAGTGACTTATATGTTAAATAACGTGGTCATGAAGTGTGAGCGTTGTAAGTGACTTATATGTTAAATAATGTGGGAGTTTCTCAAGTGACATATGTTAAATAATGTGTGAGTGTCTCAAGTGACTTATATGTTAAATAATGTGTGAGTGTCTCAAGTGACGTATATGTTAAATAATGTGTAAGTGTCTCAAGTGACTTATATGTTAAATAACGTGGTCGTGAAGTGTAAGTGTCTCAAGTGACTTATATGTTAAATAACGTGGTCAAAAAGTGTAAGTGTATCAAGTGACTTATATGTTAAATAACGTGGTCATGAAGTGTGAGCGTCTCAAGTGACTTATATGTTAAATAACGTGGTCATGAAGTGTGAGCGTCTCAAGTGACTTATATGTTAAATAATGTGGGAGTTTCTCAAGTGAGTTATATGTTAAATAACGTGGTCGTGAAGTGTGAGTTTCTCAAGTGACATATGTTAAATATCATGGTCGTGAAGTGTGAGTTTCTCAAGTGACTTATATATTAAATAATATGTGAGTATCTCAAGTGACTTATATGTTAAATAATGTGTGAGTGTCTCAAGTGACTTATATGTTAAATAACGTGGTCATGAAGTGTGAGCGTCTCAAGTGACTTATATGTTAAATAATGTGGGAGTTTCTCAAGTGACTTAAATGTTAAATAACGTGGTCGTGAAGTGTGAGTTTCTCAAGTGACATATGTTAAATATCGTGGTCGTGAAGTGTGAGTTTCTCAAGTGACTTATATGTTAAATAACGTGGTCGTGAAGTGTGAGTTTCTCAAGTGACATATGTTAAATAACGTGGTCGTGAAGTGTGAGTTTCTCAAGTGATGTAAATGTTAAATATCGTGGTCGTGAAGTGTGAGTTTCTCAAGAACTTATATGTTCAATAATGTGGGAGTTTCTCAAGTGACTTATAAGTTAAATAATGTGTGAGTGTCTCAAGTGACTTATAATAATAATAATAGCTGCCCATCGTTGTCGATGAGGACCGCCGACATCATCCTTGTCACAGATTTCCCTGTTAGGTGTGGGTGTGCATGTGGCTGAACAGGCCAATGCGAGCACGAAAACATCTGCTACATATCGGGAACACGAGATTTGTAGAAGGGGATGGTGTTCCCGCTGCTCGGGATTTCCGCGTCTCGCGTCTGTTCTGGGCTTTCACAACACGGTCGTCTTCACCGGCAGCTACACATGATTTGACTACGCTTCTCCAGTCCGATCTGTTTTTCCCAAGACATTCCCAGGTGTCGATGTCAATCTGGCAACTTTTTAGTGAGTCCTTCAGACCGTCTTTAAAACGTTTCTTTGGGCGCCCTCTCTCGCGCCATCCCTCTCTCAGCTCGCCGTAGAGAAGCTTCTTTGGGAGCCGCTCGTCTGACATACGGACGAGGTGTCCGGCCCATCCTAGTCGTGCTTTTTCTAGCAGTGCATGGATGCTGGGCATGTTAGCCCTCGAGAGAACCTCGATGTCAATGACACGATCTTGCCATCGGATGTGGAATATTCGCCTCAGGCAACCTGTGTGGAAGTGGTTTAACCTCCTTGCATGTCCAGAGTATACAGTCCAGCTTTCGCAAGCGTATAGTAGGGTTGGAATGATGGTTGCACGGTAGACTTTGAGTTTGGTCTTGACGCTGATGCCACGACGTGCCCAGACCATCGAGCGCATTCTACCAAAGGCTGTGCTGGCCTTTGCTATTCTGCTTGCCACCTTATCGTCTAGGCTGACAGATCTCGACAGCGTGCTGCCCAGATATGTGAATTTGTCTACGGCATTCAACGTCTGCCCGCTGACTGTAGTCTCTGGTTTTGTGTACGGCATGCCTGGTGCTGGCTGGTGCATGACCTCTGTTTTTTTGGCATTTATGGTCAGGCCAAAATATTCGCATGCGGCAGAGAACTGGTCCATTCCAACCTGCATGTTCAGTTCTGAGTTGCTCATTAGAGCGCAGTCGTCAGCAAAAGTGACTTATATGTGGTCGTGAAGTGTGAGTGGCTCAAGTGACTTATATGTTAAATAACGTGGTCGTGAAAGTGTGAGTTTATGAAGTGGTCTGTCTGTTTCGCCTTCTCTTTCGAGTACACAGGAATGTTCTATTGAACATACCATCATCAGGTGCTATGTTGGTTGGCGGCGATCATAGACCTTCATCCACTTCTATCCCGTTTGTCCTTTACCAACTCTGTTGTTGATTGTCGCCCGTGCCATTCTCTCAGTTTGTCTAACATCTTCTGTCTGTTCCTTCGTCTCTCTTTTCTTCTATCTTTCCCGTTGTTACGACGTGCTCTAAGCCATCTCTTCTCATAACATGCCCAAAAAAGGATTATTTACTTATTCTGATACTTGCAATAAGTTATCTTTGTGTGTGTGCCTTTTCTAGTACGGTATCAGTCTTTTTTACAGTCTATTCAACGTATTAGGATTCTTTTTGCCAATTCCGTTGTTTAACATGTGTAACTTTTAAATAACCTTTCAATTTATTAAAATTACACTTGGTCCCTTCTGATCGCCATCATACATCTTTACAAAAAAATATTACGTGTTTTTATCTCATCATAATCTGGTTGATCAGTCCTAAGACTGGTTGTAAAGTTGTCTGATCATGTCTCTCCATTTAACCCTATCCTCAGGTTGATCAGTCCTACGACTGGTTGTAAGGTTGTCAGATCATGTCTCTCCATTTAACCCTATCATCTGGTTGATCAGTCCTAAGACTGGTTGTAAGGTTGTCTGATCATGTCTCTCCATTTAACCCTGTTCTCTGGTTGATCAGTCCTAAGACTGGTTGTAAGGTTGTCTGATCATGTCTCTCCATTTAACCCTATCCTCTGGCTGATCAGTCCTAAGACTGGTTGTAAGGTTGTCTGATCATGTCTCTCCATTTAACCCTATCCTCTGGTTGATCAGTCCTGGTTGTAAGGTTGTCTGATCATGTCTCTCTATTTAATCCTGTCCTCTGCTTGATCAGTCCTAAGACTGGTTGTAAGGTTGTCTGATCATGTCTCTCCATTTAACCCTATCCTCTGGTTGATCAGTCCTGGTTGTAAGTTTGTCTGATCATTGTCTCTCCATTTAGCCCTATCCTCTGGTTGATCAGTTCTGGTTGTAAGGTTGTCTGATCATGTCTCTCCATTTAACCCTATCATCTGGTTGATCAGTCCTAAGACTGGTTGTAAGGCTGTCTGATCATGTCTCTCCATTTAACCCTGTCCTCTGGTTGATCAGTCCTAAGACTGGTTGTAAGGCTGTCTGATCATGTCTCTCCATTTAACCCCATCCTCTGGTTGATCAGTCCTAAGACTGGTTGTAAGGCTGTCTGATCATGTCTCTCCATTTAACCCTATCATCTGGTTGATCAGTCCTAAGACTGGTTGTAAGGCTGTCGGATCATGTCTCTCCATTTAACCTTATCCTCTGGTTGATCAGTCCTAAGACTGGTTGTAAGGTTGTCAGATCATGTCTCTCCATTTAACCTTATCCTCTGGTTGATCAGTCCTAAGACTGGTTGTAAGGTTGTCAGATCATGTCTCTCCATTTAACCTTATCCTCTGGTTGATCAGTCCTAAGACTGGTTGTAAGGTTGTCAGATCATGTCTCTCCATTTAACCTTATCCTCTGGTTGATCAGTCCTAAGACTGGTTGTAAGGAGGTCTGATCATGTCTCTCCATTTAACCCTATCCTCTGGTTGATCAGTCCTAAGACTGGTTGTAAGGTTGTCTGATCATGTCTCTCCATTTAA
The DNA here is from genome assembly GCA_036924085.1 of Ariolimax columbianus. Lineage (NCBI taxonomy): Eukaryota > Metazoa > Mollusca > Gastropoda > Stylommatophora > Arionidae > Ariolimax > Ariolimax columbianus. Next base: position 68,337,350 of record JAVGWX010000016.1, on the reverse strand, counting down.
CCCTGTTCTCTGGTTGATCAGTCCTAAGACTGGTTGTAAGGTTGTCTGATCATGTCTCTCCATTTAACCCTATCCTCTGGCTGATCAGTCCTAAGACTGGTTGTAAGGTTGTCTGATCATGTCTCTCCATTTAACCCTATCCTCTGGTTGATCAGTCCTGGTTGTAAGGTTGTCTGATCATGTCTCTCTATTTAATCCTGTCCTCTGCTTGATCAGTCCTAAGACTGGTTGTAAGGTTGTCTGATCATGTCTCTCCATTTAACCCTATCCTCTGGTTGATCAGTCCTGGTTGTAAGTTTGTCTGATCATTGTCTCTCCATTTAGCCCTATCCTCTGGTTGATCAGTTCTGGTTGTAAGGTTGTCTGATCATGTCTCTCCATTTAACCCTATCATCTGGTTGATCAGTCCTAAGACTGGTTGTAAGGCTGTCTGATCATGTCTCTCCATTTAACCCTGTCCTCTGGTTGATCAGTCCTAAGACTGGTTGTAAGGCTGTCTGATCATGTCTCTCCATTTAACCCCATCCTCTGGTTGATCAGTCCTAAGACTGGTTGTAAGGCTGTCTGATCATGTCTCTCCATTTAACCCTATCATCTGGTTGATCAGTCCTAAGACTGGTTGTAAGGCTGTCGGATCATGTCTCTCCATTTAACCTTATCCTCTGGTTGATCAGTCCTAAGACTGGTTGTAAGGTTGTCAGATCATGTCTCTCCATTTAACCTTATCCTCTGGTTGATCAGTCCTAAGACTGGTTGTAAGGTTGTCAGATCATGTCTCTCCATTTAACCTTATCCTCTGGTTGATCAGTCCTAAGACTGGTTGTAAGGTTGTCAGATCATGTCTCTCCATTTAACCTTATCCTCTGGTTGATCAGTCCTAAGACTGGTTGTAAGGAGGTCTGATCATGTCTCTCCATTTAACCCTATCCTCTGGTTGATCAGTTCTGAAACTGGTCAATCAACATATCTTATGAACTCGGTGAAAGCAAGCAACCCTGTCTCATTTAAACTGGAACATTTAGTCCTTCTTTGTTTGAAATAATCGCCTTTTAATTTTCATACAGGGTCTGAATTAATCTAATGATTCGTCTCTTTGTACCTATTTGTTGCAAAATCAAAAATGTTTGCTATAGGGGATTCTATCAAACGCTTTCTCCAAGTTAATAAAGCGGATACAAAGAGGTCGTCCTTGATTTATCATTCTTTCTGCGAAAAGCCGCAATGATCCGATGGTATTCCATGTACCATTGGATTTGCAAAATCCAAACTAGTCATCATTCAGCCCTACTTCTATCTTGCCATTGATTCTCTTCTGAATTATCTTCAAAAGAATTGTAGATGCATGTGTTATTACTCTTATACTTTGGAATTCTGTTGAATTCGATTATTTTCGGCAAAGAATTATTATTGAAGTTATGTGATCCTTTAGACATTTTCCATTGTTTCTAAATTTGATTAATATGCTTATAAAGTAAAATTGGTAAAGTTTTCCCCTGCTGTTATGAGCAGTTTTATAGGTAATTCTCATCTATCCTTGGTGATTTGTTGTTCGAAATTGATCGGGAAGTGCTTTATGAAATTTTTCTCTAGTTACAGGCATTCTCTCTTCTATCAAAGTAATATCATTAAATTGTATGTTACCTTGATGCAGGCCCTCATCTTCACAGATGTGTGTAACATTATCTTCATCCCTCTTTGCTTTATGGGTCTGTTATTTGGTTTCCATTCTTATTATTAATCATCCTTGATTGTGTACCGCTATTGTTACTAAAGGATTGTTTTCCTTTCTTATATACTTGATCGAATGCCCTGTTCTCTCCAGGTCTTCGCTTTCCTCACATCGGTCTTTTTACCCTTTTTCTCACCTTATTGTATATTTTCGATCGAATTCATGCTTGATACTGAGCAATGCCATGATCTATATTATATCCTTCAATTTGCGTTTTTCCTCCAATTTGTTTAGCATTTCAGTTGTTACCCATTTAAACAAATGTTTTCTTCTTACCTAATGTTTTCTTCTTACCTAATGTTTTCTCTACTGCGTCTTGTATGGCCTCTTTTATATTATGTCCACCGTGACATATTTTTCCGCCTAATACATAATTCATGGAGTTTTGGAAGTTAACTCTTTTCTCCAACTCGTCCAAAGCACTTACATTTCACTTTGTTAGATTTTGTGATTGCCCTGGCTTCTTCCATTAATTCATAATAAGCAAACTATGATCAGTATCAGCTTCCACCCCAGGGTAAGCAAAATATATTTTTACTTGGTTTCTACATCTTCTTTTTACCATGATGTAATCTTCTAGTTCTTCTTCTTTTTAGTTCGTTCTCAATCTCCCGCTACCAAGCCACGAAAACGGCTTTGCAAGTAGCAGAATGTAGTCCAGACAAGAGAATGCGTTGTGTCGTAGTTTACAGCTCGGCTACGATATTTGCACCTTTCGGTCCAGCACATCCGACTTCAGCAGACATTTCTGAGTACCGAGTTGCCTTCCCTCTTCGATCCCTTCTACTTAGCCAGTCTGCTCTTTTGCAGCCTGTTATCCAGGATCACCGCGTGGAGGTCTAGAAGTGTCTTGGCAGCTCTGGTTCACTGGTCCTGACGCTAGCAGTATGGATGGGTCCCAAACTACATCTAGACTAGACATGGAGGAAATCATAATGGCGTATTACACCTATTTATTCAACTTAGCTGCCCATCCACCCATTACAACCCAATCCCCACTTTAACCCCTTTCTAAACTTCCTACCCTCAGAAATCCCCCACGCCCTTGAGAGTATGCCACCTAAGATATCACCCAGAGTAGATAACATAACTAGATATAAACTCAAAGCCTGTAGATTATCACTCCATCTAGCCTTAGCTAAACGTTATTCAAGATACATCCATACAGGAACAATATCTACAATAACTCCAAAACGTTACTTCTACATTAAAAAAATTAGGCAAGAAAGACGTTGGAAACTACCGCCTAATTCCGCTTCTCCCGGTCACCTACAAACTCTGTACTAAATGTATACTTGCTAAGAATCCGTCATCTCCTCAAGGTCGCACAATCGATCGAACATGCTGGTTATCGGAGCGCCTAAAGCGCAATGGACCATATCTCAACATGCTGCTGCCTAATTGAATCATCCAAAGCGTACCAAATCTCCTTAATCTTCACCTTTATCGACTAAAAGAGGGCAGGTAGGCTCACTCTGGGGGCAACTCTTCCCGTTCTCTCTCTTCTCACCTCACTCTGTTTCATTTGATTATGTCCTACAGTCACACTCTTGCACAACTTTCACACGCGCCCTCATGGTGAGGCCCTTCCATTGCACTTTGGTTGGGCTAGCTTCTGAGGGCACACAAACCTAGCATAGGTACATACAGACGCACACATGCATCCAAGCACTGGTTTATGCGTCCTGATATCGCCCAATGGACTACGGTCTGGGGTGGAACAGCTACAGGAACAGCCAGTGTTGATTTCTGCCAGTTACTTACCTGGTCTGCTCCATGACTTTCACGCCTTACTGTCAAAGTCCAAGGTTCAGCTCTTGTGATTGCACGGCTTTGCAGACACAATCGTCGCCCGGGGTCGCGAGCTGCTCCATATGTCTTGTACGAGGACGAAAGCAAGCGTGAGAAATTTGGTCGGGCGGATAATTAACACCTATCGCCTTCAGTGTACAGATACCAATGAACACGTCTATGTGGTTCTGGTGTAGGGCCATAGCGCACTCGTTCTAGGTTGTACCTGGATAAAGAGGGGAGACGTCAAAGAGAAAACCTCTCACACGAATTTTTTATGATGGGATAACTCTAATTCTTTTTAATTTAAACATTTAATAGGTTATGCCCCTTGCTATATTGTACAACATGGCGGTGCAAAAAAAAAAAGATCATGGACTGACAAGAAAACAATGAAATAGATTTTTGAACATACTGTCATAAAAAAGCAATTATTCCATGAGATAGGCAGAACAAAAAGTGTGAATCCAACAGAGACATATGGAGGGAAGCATAAGACCACAGTATATGTACATATAGAACGTAGGATATAACGTTGCTAGAGTGGCTGCTTCTCTCGCTAAGGGCCTGCATCAATTCGTGCCATCTCTCGATACGGCGACTTCCAGGGGTTGTCTGCAAATGCTGTGTTGATTTTAGGAAGCTATGTCTGAATTTTAGTCGTGTGTGCTGTACCTGATGTCCAAACATAGGGTGACTTTGGTCGTGCTTCTGTTTTTCTCCATCGATTTCTGCTGCGACGATTCTTCGAATCTCGGGTGGTGCTATGCCAATTATGGGGTATATTTTATCAATGGAGATGAGTTTTAGGCACCCTGATACTATTCGACCAGCCTCATTTATTGCTGTATCAACTAGTTTCGCATGGGCAGAGTTTTTCCAGACTGGCTCAATATATTCAGCTAGGGGAAAACACAAAGCACCAAAGGAGTTTGCTAAAACCTCGATGGAGAGTTGTCTACCTTAGAGGGGTTAAATCTGGTTATTTTCTGTTCCTAAAACTCGACATGAGTGCATTCCAGACATACCAATAGGTGCTTAGTATTTCTCAGTAAATAGCTAATGGTGTGGACACTGACGGCTCCTGCAGTTGGTTGTTCACACTTCTGCTCCGTTCTCTCTAGCGACCCAATCCACTCGAACCTCATTTGATATCAAAGATCTGCATTCTATGCGTTGCGCGCGTTCATTGTCAGATATTTTCTTCTGATGTTGTAACTGTCACTTTAATTAATTAAAGTTGAAACCAAAAAGTGCGAAGCACTCATTCCAGAACCTTGAACGCGGAGCCAGGACAGGTTCAAATAATCTTGGAGGCTCAAGCATAAACGAAGAAAAGTGAGCGGTCAGCAACAGAACAAAAAATCCACGTTCTGCAGAAGCTCAAGAGACAGTACCCTAGCAACTCTTGGACATACGTGTACACAGATGGATCGGCGTCGGTGAGCAATAAAACTGGAGACAGTGGAATCTACGTCGCACACTCCAATGGCGACATAGAAAATCACTCCATACCAGCGGCGAACGAGAAGAAGAAGAAGAAGAAGACGTCATACCAGAAGTAGAGACTTGTACCAATTTCAGAGCTGAAGCAAAAGGTGTTCACGCAGCAACTCAGATTCTTATCAGTCAAAACATAACTACAAGAAAAACGTTCATTCTAACACTCCAGGAGTGTACTCCAAGCTATCTCAAGCCGAAAATAATATAGACTCTCACATGAAATAAAATGCAACATCGGATTGCTGTCTCCAAAATAAAAAGATTTAGTTCTGCAGTCGATTCCGGCCCACTGTGGGATTCCTGGAAACGAGAAAGCAGATGAGCTCGCAAACGCCGGAAGTGTCGGCACCCAGACTCCCCCATCCACAGCTATAAGGATGCAAAAACACCCATCAAACGATCCATGAGAACAGAAGGGAGAGACTAGAACAAATAATACAAGCCAGAAAACGACAGCATAGACAAACTTGGCAGAGATGGGCAGACAAAGATCTTCTGACTCAGAACAAGACATTGTAGACTCAAAGCCCACCTCCACAGAATGGGTCTCAGAGTTACCGTCGCGTGCGATTGTGGAGCTCCTTAGCAAACACTAGACACAATTTTCTGTAGGACTGCCCAACCTTTGCAGATCAAAGAGATCAAAGAGAGGCAGTCTGGCCCGGAGGAGCGGCCATCCTCGAAAAGCTGTGGTGAACCGGCGAGGACCTGAAACGTGCAGTCTTCTTCGTGAACCTCACCGGACTAGACGCATATCATCAGTTGATCGGTGAGGAAGAAGAAGGTTAATGTGGATAAGTTTTGCGCCGCAATCTCACTCTCTCGTCCTCAGCTATCTTGATTCAGTGGCAAGACGTAGTCAAGACGACTGGAAGTAGTACAGGATGCAGATATTTTCTAGGGTCTACTCCCTAAACCTTTCCCGTAAACAGGGCAACGGGAATAAGGCCACTGACATGGTCACCCAGACATATAGACTGGTCTGCCGCCATCTTGGCGGGATCTTTTGTTTATGTATTTATTGTCAAATAATAGTGATACCTTCGTCAGCAACAGTGTATGGCACATGCGAAGGGAGATCAATAAGAGAATTGCAAAGACAAAGAGAACATTTAACAGCCACAGACATATACTTTGTCCAAGCAGATATCTCAGAACTTCAAAATAAGAACAAGTATATGATACGGGTATTCAGTTTGGACATTTGACTTGGCTTGGCTTCGGTCGTTCTCAATCTCCCGCTACCAAACCCTGAAAGGGCTTAAGTAGCAGAATGTTGTCCAGAGAACGTTGTGTCGTAGTTTACAGCTTGACTGCTATATTTGCACTTTTCGGTCCAAACACATCCGACTTCAGGGTGGCATTTTTTCAGTACCCGGTTAGCATTCCCTCTTCAGTTACTTTTCCTTAGCCAGTCTGCCTTGCTGCAGCCTGTTATCCAGGATCACAGCGATGAGGTGTAGAAGGGTTTTGGCAGCTCTGGTTCGCTGGCTCAGAGACTAGCAGTCAGCTATGGGTCGCTGGCCACTGCAGCTTATGCGCTGCTCATTATCTTGATCCCAGATTGATCATATGAAGTAGAAATCTGGACTTTAACCAAGAAAATGGAGAAGAGTATTTGACGCATTGGGAACGGGGACATTCATAAAACTTAAAAACGAGAGCTTGGAAAGATAGGAAAACAAAAAGTGAGGTTCTGGAACACCTCAAGATGGAGAAGATATTGCTGAAGGAAATGAAAAGCAGAAAAATACAATATGTTGGTCATTTCAAGCGTTATGACAACATGCTGAAATATATTTTAGAGAGAAGAGTAGTGGGTAAGAGAGGTAGAAGACGGAAGAGGTACAGATGTACAGACAACATCAAGATGTAGTCGGGATGAGTGTACCAGCCTGGCATGGGACAGAGAGAGAGCTGGAGATCCATTTCCATCTACCTCCGATGTATAGACGGCACTTGATGATTCTGTTTCTGTTTCTTAGAATCGACGTCACTGAACTCCGGGCATACCCATAGGTGCCCAGTCTCTCTCATAAAATGGCGTAAGGTATGGATGCTGATGGTCCCTGTAGCTCGCTGGTTGTACACTGTCCTGCGCCGTCCTCTCATGCTCCCCACTCCGCTCGAACCTCGTTTAATGTCGAAACTTAGCAGTCTGTGGATTCCTGCTTCATCTATTTCGGTGTCCTCATCCAGCAGGCGGTCATCTTGATGATGATGTCCACGACTAACATCAATAAAACGATATTGAATCTACATAGCAGTCCAAGACTCTCTTGTAATATTTTATACAAATAATCCAATACTTGAACACATCGTAGCTCGTACTTTGTACGGTATGCCGCTGAACCACATCCTATTGTAAATGATGTAGATCTAAAGTTGGCCATGGATGTTCATTGAACAATTGCGTTGTCATTGTAGTGACGGCTGGCTTCGTAAGTAAATATTCTGCACTGCCATGTTACGTCATGTTTCTATTAATAAATCTTATGTTTCACTGTTGGATCATGACCTACTTTAGAGAATTACGGTTGGCAATGGTCAAATCATGGTTGAATCATGGCCTACTTGTATCTAGAGTTGGTTGTTGTTGAATATTGAAGCAAAATGCTTGCAAAAACGAATATTACCGCCGGAACTGGATAAAAAGTACGATGGAAGAGTTTCTTGTATTTAATTTTTTTGCTTTCGATAACAACAATGTGAAGCAGATTGAGAGAACACAAAAGACAAGTTGACCGTGACATAGTGAAGTAGGTCACAGTACATTAAGTCGGGTATACGGTTACACGTATTTGCAATGACACGGAAGCCAGTTTATATATTACCAGCAGTGTGCTAAATGGAGGTAAGCTTGCCGGGGTGTGGGCCTCCCTTAATAAGAATCGGAAGTTGGTGTGGTGGAGACCAACTCCAACCCATATGGCATGGTTAATTTTGTAGGGTGGCTATTTTTTGTGATGAAATTGATAGATTTATCAATTTAGTCAGTCCGGCGACTAGTGTGGAAGTCTTCTGACTATGTCACGCCGCTGTCCTCTGTTAGTCCGGCGACTAGTGTGGAAGTCTTCTGACTATGTCACGCCGCTGTCCTCTGTTAGTCCGGCGACTAGTGTGGAAGTCTTCTGACTATGTCACGCCGCTGTCCTCTGTTAGTCCGGCGACTAGTGTGGAAGTCTTCTGACTATGTCACGCCGCTGTCCTCTGTTAGTCCGGCGACTAGTGTGGAAGTCTTCTGACTATGTCACGCCGCTGTCCTCTGTTAGTCCGGCGACTAGTGTGGAAGTCTTCTGACTATGTCACGCCGCTGTCTTCTGTTAGTCAGTCCGGCGACTAGTGTGGAAGTCTTCTGACTATGTCACGCCGCTGTCTTCTGTTAGTCAGTCCGGAGACTGGCGTGGAAGTCTTCTGATCATGTCACGCCTCTGTCCTCTGTTAGTCCGGCGACTAGTGTGGAAATCTTCTGATCATGTCACGCCACTGTCCTCTGTCAGTCAGTCCGGAGACTGGCGTGGAAGTCTTCTGATCATGTCACGCCTCTGTCCTCTGTTAGTCAGTCCGGAGACTGGCGTGGAAGTCTTCTGATCATGTCACGCCTCTGTCCTCTGTTAGTCAGTCCGGAGACTGGCGTGGAAGTCTTCTGATCATGTCACGCCTCTGTCCTCTGTTAGTCAGTCCGGAGACTGGCGTGGAAGTCTTCTGATCATGTCACGTCTCTGTCCTCTGTCCTGTTCTTGTTTTTTCGAATGCCCAAAATGAGTAGGTGTACTCTTTTGTGCGCCCTGAAAAGGAAGTTAGGTGAGGGGTTGCAGTAGCTTTCCTCACATCCCGAGCGTGCTGATGAAGCTAAACCGCGGTAATCCAAACGGTTGTGCTATGCTTAGCTTCATCCGAGTGACGCTCACTACTACGGGGATCACGTGGATCCACATCTCGTCAGTCAGACTGCCTTGAAAACAGCCTGTTTTGTTTTTGTTAAGGGTAAATACGAACAAAAGTACGCTCGTTCTATATTTTGATGTTTACAAGACAAATTATATATTGTATTAAAAACTTATTGTTTCGGGAGGGTATTGCTGTGGTAACAGCATAATCAGGACCAAGAGTAGGCTAAAGGTAGGGAGAAAAATGGTGAGAATTGAGAGTGTAACAAGTGTGGCAGTACTGGATTATTAAATGAAGGAGTATGTACAATTTTGGAACATAAAGATAACGATAAATGTGGGTTGTACAGATTAGAAGCTATGCAGGCTAGAATGGAGTGAAAGATTAGGGCGAATGAGGGAAAATGGAGGAAGATAGAAGAGTCAGGTCAGGTCATCCCGTAACCGGTGACGTCGTTGGAGCACACATGAAGACATTCTCACAAATCCCACGCCACCCTTCTCTGTCAGCGGCCGCTGCCTGTGCCTCTTTGGTCAGAGATTGGTCCATTCTTTTATGTTGTCCTTCCACCTCTTTTTGGGACGGCCTCTTCATCGTCTGACTTGCACCTTTCTGTGAAGGATCGTAATTGCAAGACCAGCTGATCTCGATATGTGACCCTACCAAGCGAGTTTCCTTATTTTGACAGTTGCCAAGAGGTCTTCAAAAGGCCCTATTGCTGTTGTAATTATATCTCGTATTTCCTCATTTGTACCTCGATCTTTATACGTGGCGTTTAAAAGTCTTCGGAAACATCTCCTCTCCAAGGCTTGTATCCTTCGCTGAAGGTTAGCTGTAACTGTCTTACAAGCGTAGAGGAATCTTGACAGGACCAGTGGTAGAAGATCGGTAAAACAAATTAGATGAGGTACTAGAAGAAAATTGAGGCATTTTTGAAAAAGCTACATATGGGATGCAGGAAAGGGGTGTGTCATAGTGCTTATAAATTGGATGAAGTGAATACAAAGCGATAACGGAACAACGAAACGACACATCCGGTGTCAGCAGAGCATATTTTTTGGAATTGGTTTTACCTCCCTAGTACGATTCATGTTCCCTCAGCCAGACTACAACATGTTTACATGAGCGCCATTTGGAGTCGAACCAGGGTTTTGGATGGACAGCTGTGTTCGTTGACTCTAACGTAAGCATCCAGCTATGAGTCACTGACTGCCGCCCTCTCGATCACAGTGTCTTCATCGCCTGGCATGTCTATATGTGTGTAGCAGAGAGGACATGGTCTTGCTCTATCTAACTCAACTAAGGCCGCTCTTCTTCTACATATCTTAATCTAAAAGAATCTAACACAATTAACCATAAGCTTAGTGAAACACAATTTTTTTTATTCCTTACGACGCTGGCACTCTTCTATTCACAACTCACTCACTCTTATCCAGGGATTACCTAACCTACCAATCTCTGCCCCTACACCTAAACTATTGCCAACAGTCATCTTTCCCGGGCTTGGCCTGCCGTGACGTAACGCGAGTCCGAATTATGGCCGGAACAGCGCCGGTGAGTACTTCGTGTTGCGACCTCAACCCAGGTAGATCGCCCTTGTTCTTGTTCCTTCGTACCGCTTGTCGAATTACGTCGGGTATGCCAGGAAAAAGCTAAGTCAGCAGCCGCAGGCTTGAATTGACGTGTGTTGACCAGCGGCCGGCTGATCACGTGATAAAGTGTCGCGGCTCAACACATGTTGGAGATGGCAGCGTTCATCCCCCCAGCGGGCAATTATGGCCAACTGCTCGGATCATTGTCCACGTAGCCCGGCGCTGGTCACACCCCAGCCTAAATGAAATGATACTCACAGGTGTAGACTTTGAATACCTTAAACTGGTACTCAGACGAAACTCGTTCAAGGTATCAGGTGCTCAAAAACCTCGTGTAATTGAGTCGGACCTGGAAAGCCGTGCAACTCGTGCTGATGACCTCTTAGGGTGCAGCGCTCAACTGTCTCCCTCTTCAATCAATGGCTTTTTTAAAAAAATCGCGTAATATAAGTCGCACAGTCTCTCTTTGCACAGGTAGTCTTCCTGCAAATCGTACGATCTCTCTCTCTCTCTCTCTCTCTCTCTCTCTCTCTCGCTCTCTCTCTCTCTCTCTGCAAATGTCTCCTCCTTCAAATCGCAGTCTTCTCTGCAAATGTCCCCTAGTCTATCTTCACAAATCGTACAGTCTACCTGCAAATCATACGCTCTCTCTCTCTCTCTCTCTCTCTCTCTCTCTCTGCAAATGTCTCCTCCTTCAAGTCGCAGTCTTCTTAGCAAATGTCTCCTATATCTTCTCAAATCGTACAGTCTGTCTGCAAATCATTCGATCCCTCTCTCTGCAAATGTCTCTTCCCTCAAATCGCAGACTGTCCGTCTCTCTTTCCTATGCCGTCTGATCTCGTCTACCTCTTGTCTAACGCTTCGTGTTCCCCCCGTCTATCTCTCGTGTAATGCTTCGTATTCTCTCGTCTATCTCTAGTGTAATCTTCATGTTCTCCTCTTATGCCGTCTGATGCCTCGTCTATCTCTCGTGTAATGCTTCGTTTTCTCGTCTGATGCCTCGTCTATCTCTCGTGTAATGCTTCGTGTTCTTTTTCGGGCCTTGCCAGTCAGCCTTTTTTATAACATGAAACAATTCGTTGTCGGGGCAACTTTTTTCAAAATGGCGTCGCTATTACTCCGCCACTTCGCTTGCCGACGTGAGTGGTCCGGTCTAATACCAGTATACAGCTGCGCTTGCGCGCTACCACAGGCAACAAAAATGTGTCAATAGGGAGACAACATCTGTCTGCCCAGACTAAATCTGTCACATTTAGGAAAGACAAGACAGCCATATAGGGAGCTGGTTATCCACTCATACCAAATCAAAGACATTGTACAAGGAAGTGGGGCTGAATATTCAGCTGACAACAGCTAGCGACTCAAAGCTGGCTGCTTGCATCGGGGCCAGTGGCCCATAACTGACCCTGACCCTGTTCCGCCTCCAAGTGACGGCGCTGGAAACATACTGCAACCATGCAGCATGGCTAAGAGATTATATATCGAAGAAGGAAGGCAAACACGGTCCCAAAAATGTTGTGCTGAAATCGGATGTTAGGGCCGAAAGACCCAGAGATCACAGCCTCTTTGTAAATTACGACACAAAGTTGCAGAAGTCCTTTTCAGGATGAACACCAAAGACGAAGATGAACAAGAAAACGAAAAAGAAAAAAAATAAGAAGAAGAAGAAGAAAAATTAGAAGAAAGAGGAAAAATAAGAATAACAATATCAATAATAAGAAGAAAAATAATAATACAAATAATAATAATAAGGCACGGCTTGGGCTAGTGGTTAAGTGACACGGCTCACAACCGGAGGTGCTGGGTTTTATCCCCATCACAGCACCGACAGTTACCCCGGGAAACAAACCCTTAGAAAATGCAGGAGGAACCAAACCCTTTCATAAAATGCATGATGAAGTCGGTCGGATGCACTGAGCAGACAGGAGCAACATTTTTAAAAACCACAGTGCAACGCCCACCACCTTGGGAAATAGATAAATTAGGAGAACGCAAAAAAAAAACCTAAACAACCCCCAAAAAATAAAATAATAATAATAAGAAGAAGAATTATATATTACTTCACCATCCCACAAAAGCAGAAGCTTTAGAGCTGTCTTTATCTATTATAAATACAAGGTAAAGCATTTATTTGAAAGCTAAGTTGCTTTTCGTATTCACAGATTGAATTCAGTGACAGTATTGCAATCAATGAACATACACTTGAAACAGTTACCTCTATTCAAATATTTGGGATCTGTCCTTATCAATGGCGGGTACCGGAGCGGAACTACGAACGAGCACTAATTTGGTTTTGACAGGTCTCAACTCAATGAAGCCGATTTGGAAAGATTAATGATTTAAGAGCAGTACTCTGTCAACTATGCCAGCAGTCCGCACTAAAAAGAGTAGTGGTACAGTGGGTTCCATCCCACTGTAACATCCAAGGCAACGAGGAGGCAGACAGACTGGCAAAAGAAGGTGCAAGACTACCACAACCAGATACTAGTGTGACATACGAAGAGTCAAAAAGGCTTATTAGAGCTAGATACATGACCAAATGGGAAACAGAACATACTGGCTACACAAAAAACGATGCCTATTACCAGTTGAACAGAAGAGAGCAGGTCGTGGTCTTCAGACTTCGCACTGGCCACAATAGACTGAGGTACCACCTATTCAATAAATTGAAGATAGGTGGCACTGACGAATGCACGTGCGGTACTGAGAAAATGACAGCTGAACATTTGCTGCAAAACTGCCCGACATACGAGGATCAGAGAAAGCAGATGTGGCCATCACCAGTGGCAACACTAGACAAGATCTATGGCAGTGTCGACAGCCTCAGGATGACCACTGCTTTTTTTCGAAAAAATAAAGGTTGACGTCTGACAGCGTACGAAGAAGAAGAAGAAGATTTGGAAAGATGCCAATGTATCTCTGATCACTAAAATCAGTTTTATGGGGACATTTATCTTCTCTGTATAGATGTACGCTTGTAAGGCTTGGACATTAAATGATGCGTTGTAAAGGAGAAATCCAGAGCATGCAAATGAGGTGTTTCAGAAAGATTCTTGGAATGCCACATTTAGATCATATGCCGAATCTTAGTGTTCGACAGTGTATCGGATCGTTTCTGGACCTCGTTCTCAATCTTAATCGATCCGTTCTTTAACAAGATGGCTGACCTTGTACGAATTCCAGCACTGTTTCCACTCGTTGCTGTCGCGGGCGCTAGTTGACAAGTGGATGAACAGTTTATGTGATATAGTTGTTGTTGTTCCTCTCTATTGAGTCTTGCCATCTGGTTGTCTTGGTCTTTTCTATTCCCGAGGTTACCATAGAGAAGTTCTGTAACTCCAGTGCTCGTGTTTCCATCTTGCGATGTCGCCAGCCGATTAGATTTTGAATGGTTTGTATGCTGATTATAGCGAGGAAATACAAATGAAACTGGTTGCATATAGACACTGCAGAATCTTCTAAACCAGTATAGAGACGTTAAGTTGAGTTAAGTTTACACATAGATAGAGAGGAAATTACTATGACCTGCTCATTGATGAATTTCTAAAGAAAGAGCGGAGTCTAGATTTTCATATATAAGTAAGGAAATGGTTTTAAAAATTTATTGAAATGATTTGAACGATTTTATTTGTGTGTGGTAATAACTCAATTCATATATCGTCTTCATTAATGCTATGGCAGCGTATGAGCTGCAGTGGTCAACGACCCATTGCAAACTGCTAGCGTCAGGGCCAGCAAAACAGCTGCCCAGACCCTTATACACCTCCACGCAGTGATCCTGGATAACAGGCTGCAACAGGGCAGACTGGCTAAGTAGAAGGGATTGAAAAGGGAATGCTGAAGTCGGATGTGTTGGACCTAAAGTGCAAATATCGCAGTCAAGCTGTAAACTACGACACAACGCATTCCGTTATCTGGACTACATTCCTCTACTTATGCCCTTTTAGGGCGTGGTAGCGGGAGATTGAGAACGAACGAAGCCAAGCCAAGCCAAGCCATGCCATTAATGATAAAAGAAATAATTTTTGGGGGCTTGCTGGAAAAATGTCATCTTTCAGCAGCAAAGATTAATGTTCACAGCTTATTTTATTATCAATATAGCACCTTTAAATTGTGTACTACAAGTATAATAAATATATTATATTAGACCGTACCCACGATCAGAGTCTGTACGTCTCCCTATTCAACTTCACAGTTCTTCCTGCGATGTGTTATGTCGCAGAAACATGGACACTTACAGAAGAAATGGAGTCCGAACTCGGTGACCTAAGTCTCCCTGTCGAGACGTATGATCGTCCCGCCCCACAACCAGCGCTTGAAAGGTCTTCGCAACATTGACGGCAAATGTAATTCCTGAAAGATCCAGTTACCCAAGCAGACAAGGTAATGCATCGCTGGGCAGGTCGTCGTCTGCTTCTGAGAACTGATCACCGTTGGAGCACAGCGACAGCAGTCTGGTACCCACGAGACAGAAGCCGCCCACGGGGAAGACCACCTACGCGCTGGTCTGACTACCTCGAACTCAAGAACAATATCTACGATGCTACAGACGGGAAACTTATTCACCGTGGACCAAGACAGAAGACAATTGTCCACCGTGGACCAAGACAGAAGACAATGATCCACCGTGGACAAAGACAGAAGACAATGGTCCATCGTGGACCAAGACAGAAGACAATGGAAACGAAGTTGAGACCCGCAGCGACGAAACCGTCTCTGAGGAACGGGCCGTCCTGTAATCCAGTAAGACTAAACTTATAATGCGCATTTTAAAGGGTCCAACAGATATTTAAACGCATTTGGCTTGGCTTGGCTTCGTTCGTTCTCAATCTCCCGCTACTAAACCCTGAAAGGATTTAAGTAACAGAATGTAGTCCAGAGAACAGAATGCGTTGTGTCCTAGTTTACAGCTTGACTGTGATATTTGCACCTTTCGGTCCAACACTTCAGCAAGCATTTTTTGAACATTGGGTTAGCATTCCCTCTTCGATCCCTTCTCCTTAGCCAGTCTGCCCTGCTGCAGCCTGTTATCCAGGATCACTGCGTGGAGGTGTAGAAGGGTCTTGGCAGCTTTGGTTCGCTGGCCCTGACGCTAGCAATCAGCTATGGGTCGCTGACCACTGCAGCTCATGCGCTGCTCATCATCTTGATCCATAAACGCATGTGAAGATGATTTAAAGCCCATCAATTTAAATCAAAACATGACATAGAACATTTCTTCTACACATCCTCAACTCTTGACCATAGTTTCAAAGGTGCTTGCCTAACCCCAGAGCCCACCAACCGCCATTGGTTCCAGCAATGGTTGGGCCAAAATTAGACGTTTCTGCTGATGAGAAGAGACTAACGTCTGCTCAGGCAAAATATACTGACCGGACATGTTAGTCAGGGTCAGGACAAATATACTGACCGGACATGTTAGTCAGGGTCAGGACAAATATACTGACCGGACATGTTAGTCAGGGTCAGGACAAATATACTGACCGGACATGTTAGTCAGGGTCAGGACAAATATACTGACCGGACATGTTAGTCAGGGTCAGGACAAATATACTGACCGGACATGTTAGTCAGGGTCAGGACAAATATACTGACCGGACATGTTAGTCAGGGTCAGGCAAAATATACTGACCGGACATGTTAGTCAGGGTCAGGTCAAATATACTGACCGGACATGTTAGTCAGGGTCAGGACAAATATACTGACCGGACATGTTAGTCAGGGTCAGGACAAATATACTGACCGGACATGTTAGTCAGGGTCAGGACAAATATACTGACCGGACATGTTAGTCAGGGTCAGGTCAAATATACTGACCGGAAATGTTAGGCAGGGTCAGATCAAATATACTGACCAGGCATGTTAGTCGGGTCAGGTCAAATATACCGATCAGACATGTTAGTCAGGGTCAGGTCAAATATACTGACCGGACATGTTAGTCAGGGTCAGATCAAATATACTGACCAGGCATGTTAGTCGGGTCAGGTCAAATATACCGATCAGACATGTTAGTCAGGGTCAGGTCAAATATCCTGACCGTGAACACCACCTTGACTTCCGCGCAGGTCTCCCTGGAAACGGGCTGTTATCATGGCAGCCTTGGTTTACGAGGTGGTGGGTCGTGATTCCCGTAGTGGTTCATGTGTCTATTATAGAAGAGTGCCGTAGGCTACATGGTTATTATAGAGCAGGGTCATAGGCTGCATTGCTATTATAGAAAAGAGTCTTAGGCTACATGGCTATTATAGAAGCGGCTCACAGATTATATGGCTATTATAATAGGGGACCGTACGTACAACGGCTATTATAGAAACGTGTAAAAGGCTACACGTCTATTATAGAATAGAGTCAAAGGCTATACGGCTATTATAGGAGGGGTCGGATGGTACATGGCTATTAAAGAACTGGGTCACGAGTCGGAAAAGGTTGGGAAGCACTGCTTTATGACGTTGTTTATCTGTTGCATGTTTGTCCTTCACCTTTCCATTCAGCACAGTTCTAATTAAGGATGTATACTGGTTGATATAACCAAAATATCACAGCGGTCTGACTCTGAACGCGATTTACCTATAAACAAGTCTCCACAATATATACCCAAACAAAATTAAAGCAACCAAAAAAAATTAAATAAAAACCGAGGTATAGATTTTAAATAATAATAATATCGTTGTACCCTCGCCTAGGCCTAGTAAGCTGCAGGACGTTTAAAATACTTACTGCTGATAGCATTCGGCTACCTGACAACAAACAAGGACATGCGTGTTTGAATGCCAGGATACCAAATAATATCCAAGTATTCCAAGTACAGATTTGCAAGTTATAAAAAAAAAAGGAGACCAAACCGTCGGTCATGTTTCAATTCGGTAAGAAAATTCGGGGAAAATAGAATATCCTGGTAACATTATGAAAGGAAGGTTTGGGAAAAAACGCTAGCGAGAAACTAAACTGGTGCATCCTATAACAAATAGATGAGACCCCAATACTTCAATCTTGATGGCAGTGGTTGTTATAGGGTCACTTTTATAATAGAAGTACCACAGTAGGAGATCAAGATGCTGAGCAGCGCATGAGCTGCAGCGGTCAGCAACTAATAGCTGACTGCTAGCGTCAGGGCCAGCGAACTAGAGCTGTCGAGACCCTTCTACATCTCCACATGGTTTTCCTGGATTACAGGCTGCAACAGACCAGACTGGCTAAGGAGAATGGACTGAAGATGGAAGGCAATCCGGTACTAAAAAAATACCTGTTGCCGAAGACGGATGTGTCTGACCGAAAGGGGAACATATCCCAGTCAAGCTGTAAACTAGCGACACAACACACTCCGGACTACATATTGCTACTTGCAAAGTTTTGCCCATGATTTGGTAGCAGGAGATTGAGAACGAACGATCGAAGAAGAAGAAGAAGAAGAAGAAGAAGAAGAAAAAGTAGAAGAAGAATAAGAATAAGAACAAGAACAAGAGGAAGAAGAAAAAGAAGGAAGAACAGAAGAAGAAGAATCACATCATAGATCTGAAGAGTTTCATCTCCTAAATGTGGTTTTCTATTTGCCTTCGTTGGAAACAATATTAACAAACTGCGCACATTGTTGCTGTTGTTGTAAATTCCCACAATGAGTAGGTTTACTCTGTTGTGCTCCCTGAAAAAGACGTTTAGTGACTGACTGTAGCAGCGTTTCTCACATCCTGAGCGTGCTGATGAAGGTGGACCGGGATCCTCCAGGCGGTTGTGCTATATTTGGTTTCATCTGCGTGTCGCTCACTGCTGGAGGGATCAGGTCGATCCAAACTGCCAAGAAAAACTCTCCCTTTTCAGGGAGACGACGGGGGTCTTCACTAGTATTTTTTGAATGACCAGACGTTAGTTTTCCTCCCCTAAGCATATTAAGCACATACTATTCTTCATTTCAGTGGCGTAGCTTCTGCACGGAAGGCTAGGGCACGACAACGGTGCAACCCCGCAACCAAGAAGTCGCTTACATCAAGGGGTAACATTTGTTTAGGATCTATGCTCCAGGTGCAAATTGTATGAGTCAGGCTTAGAGTCGGATGAAATGTTCTTTGTAGGCATATGTAGCATCTTTGAGTGTGTGGCTCAATTTTTGGTGAAAATATTCATTGTAAATGTAAGTTTATTGTTGAAGCACTACTTTCATATTTCTGTTGTTTCTTATTTGAACTGTGTCTTTTATGCTGCAATGCAAAACTGATCTTGATATGTTAAACGCCACTGCAACACTCATAGGCGCTAAGTCGATCTGCCGCCTAGGATTTGTCGTCTGCTGACTTACGTACACTGTTAAGGGGTTGTAACAGATCCCTGTAGAGCAGAAGAGGTTAGGGCTGGAGACTAGTTCTGAATCTCAGCTCAGACAAGGTCTGGGGCTACAACACGACGTGTATCCATTGTCAAGGTTGGGTTCGAATTGGCAACGCGAGAGAGAGGTAGTTTGTGTTTACTGTGAGTTGGAACTTGTTGTCTGGGTTAGGGGTAGGGGCTTTAGACCTGCCGCCATTCTTTATTTTGGACTAGCATAAGAGAGGCTAGTATGGGAGTTAGCGACACGATAATTGACGTCGAAGTTCACACTCGCAGATTGACAGGATGCCGAATAACCGGGGCAGTCAGTAAATTTCAAATGGGAGTGGCCGAGTAAGATTGACGGCTGACTAGTCAGCAGAGAAGGAATAGGGATCCTAGTGCCCGCATCATCTTTGTAAAGAAAAAGGTCTATTAATTAGAGATTTGGGGACAGAGATGGCATTCGAGAGGCAGAGCTGATAAAGTTGTCACACAATGTATCAAGAGCTTTGCACTTCTGCTCATTGATACACAAGTTGGACTCCTTGTAGGCGACACGAGAAGAAAATATGTTCATAGTTAATTTTCAATTTAGGAAAACGCACCTGTAGTTTTCACAGTCATCAACTCGGGTGATCTGCTGAGGGCGAGAGATAACTGATCGTACGCACGACTCAGTTCATTACAAACATATCAGTAGTTTCCACAGGCAGCTGTTCTGGTGATCTGCTGAGAGAGACAGAGAGAGAGAGAGAGAGAGAGAGAGAAAGAGGGGGCGGGGCGGGAAGAGAGATAGAGATAGAGAGACGGCTCACGACTGAACGTACGTTATGCCTACTCTTTCCGATTTCCAACTGCCGAGGAATTTTGTACGTGTGCGGCCCTGTACACGGGTGTCTGATCTCATTACTCAGAGATCAGGGAAAATGTTTACGAGATGATCCACGTGAAAAAATACCGGTCTCCACCACGATTTGAACCCGCGACCTCTAGCACCCAAGGCAAACACATTACCTCGAGACCACCGGGAGGTCACAACTGACATGGAAAATGCAATTCGACACAGATACAAAGGAATAGTAAGCAAGACACGCAGAGAACTAACAAGGAACGCAACTTCAAATGGAGACCGATATATCAGCAAAAGAAGGTAAAAGATTACAGTATAGCACGTGGAAGTGGAGAAGAGTCTTGGCGACTCTGAGTCGCTGTCCCTGACGCTAACAGTCAGCTTTGGGTTGCTGGCCCTGGAGCTAACAGTCAACTTTGGGTTGCTGGCCTTGGGGCTAACAGTCAGCTTTGAGTTGCTGGCCCTGGTGCTAACAGTCAGCTTTGGGTTGCTGGACCTGGTGCTAACAGTCAACTTTGGGTTGCTGGCCCTGGTGCTAACAGTCAACTTTGGGTTGTTGGCCTTGGTGCTAACAGTCAGCTTTGAGTTGCTGGCCCTGGTGCTAACAGTCAACGTTTGGTTGCTGACCGCTACAGCTCATGCGTTGCTGTAGTTGCCGCCACGAGTCTGCAGACCTTAAACTGAAGCTTTCTATATAAGATACTTTTTTTTAAAAAGTCCAGATTGTTGTGGATTTGTAATGGTTTCTAGGATTAGGAATCTCTAACTTTTGCTGTTATAAAAGGGATGGGGG
This sequence comes from Ariolimax columbianus, assembly GCA_036924085.1. Lineage (NCBI taxonomy): Eukaryota > Metazoa > Mollusca > Gastropoda > Stylommatophora > Arionidae > Ariolimax > Ariolimax columbianus. The sequence goes on along the minus strand of JAVGWX010000016.1, from coordinate 68,316,900 downwards.
GGGGGGGTGTGGGTGAGAGGAGGAGCGCGTGGCCGAATAATGTTGAGGTCTGCCTGCCGACAACGAGGTCAGCGGTTCGAATCCCCGGTATGGCATATGTTGTTTTTCTGTTAGGAGTGAAATAAACAAACATAGCCAGCACACGACGTGGCGACAGAGTGGCAAAGCGGCCTATAGTTCTCAGCCTTTAAAACCCCTCGACTTCCCTAGCAATGGGAAAAATGTCAGTATGACAGTTTTTTTGTTTTTTTTTAAAAACCTGTCGAGCTGTTTGAATGTCTGCATTTTGACAAGGAAGAAATTATTCCCAATACTCGGTAAGGGATGTGTTTTTTTTGTTATCTTTACCCACGGAGATAAAATGAAACCATAGTCTTACAGTGCGTGCGACTATAGTGGAAGCGGCTTTTTGTTCATCAGCCCTTTAAATTATCTCGGGAGTCTTCAGAAATGGAAACAAATACTGCAGTCTTCTTCTTTGTTCGCTCTCAATCTCCCGCAACCAAGCCCTGAAAAAAAGCTTTGCAAGTAGCAGAATGTAGTCCAGAGAACGTAATGCGTGGTGTCGTGGTTTAAAGATTGACTGTGATATTTGCACCTTTCGGTCCAACACATCCGACTTCAGCCCACATTTTTCAGTACCGGGTTGCTCTCCCTCTTCGATCCCTTCTACTTAGCCAGTCTGCTATGTTGCAGCTTGTTATCCAGGTTGGTATATGCCATTAGAATGAGTGTGCAGCGACACGGGCTCACATTGACTGACGCAACGCACTTGGCGCAGGACAGACGACCTAAGCTCCCCACGCCATATAGCAGCATACGTGGAAAGAAAATAACTGTAGTATACCACGTTAAAGGGATGCTCCACTACTTCATCCTCTTGGCTACGCCAATGCCTTCTTCTGCGTACAATCGCGACTAAAGCAGAAAGGAACTAAATTGTAAACTAAAAATTAATTCTTTTCGAATTCATGTTTGCTTTATTAGTGGATTGGCTGATATTCAGTTGTATTCACGTTAGGTTTCTAGCAAATCGCGTTATGTGACAATTCATCCTTAATGGTCTCAGAGAAAGCTCTACGCACTCATTTGCTCGGCGTCAGGGGTTCTTAAGCTGCGGGGCTGGTGCGGATCTTCAAGATAAGGGTACCAATTTTGACTTGCGCGTGTGTTCCTGAGTCTATGAAGGGGATCACTAAACAAAACAACTGTAATCTGCAAGGGATGATGTAAGATTGGACAATGTAGGCTTGGGTATGGGTCCATCTGTTGCTTCCTGAAGACGATATACGCTAAACAAAAAAACTTTCACAAACATAATTCGCAAGGAGTTTTCCACAGAAAGTAGAGACAGTTTTTCTAAAATACATATTAAACTACTGCAAATTTTTCAAAGTACAGCTGCAACTAGAACAAGTAAGAAAGTGTGGAATGCATTGCCACAGGAAACAGTGGGGGCAGAGTCAATGAATGTATTCTTCTTTTTCGTTAGTTCTCAATCTCCCACTACTAAACCCTGAAAAGGGCTTTATAAGTAGTTTATAAAATGGAATGCATTGTGACGTAGTTTACAGATTGACAGCGATATTTGCACCTTTCGGTCCGACACATTTGATTTCATCAGGCATTTTTAGGACCGTGTTAGCCTTCCCTCTCTGATCCATTCTCCTTAGCCAGTCTGCTCTTTTGCAGCCAGTTAACCAGGATCACCGCGAGGAGGTGTAGGAGGGTCTTGGCAGCTCTGGTTCGCTGGCGCTGACGCTAGCAGTCAGCTATGGGTTGCTGGCCGCTACAGTTCAAGCCCTGCTCAGGATCTTGATCCCAATTAAGGCATTCAATAATAAATAGGATACGCGTAGTTGTGTTTAGATCAAGTGAAGTCAAAGAAACTGACTGTGTACCAGTTGAAAAGCGTTAAGTTAAGTTAAAGGTACAGACTTTTGAAGCGAGGTGCTTGCGTAGAATAAAATGGTCGAAATGACCCAAATCGATCATTAAAGGGGAGCTGTTGTAAAGAATCTAGGCAAGTTAGTTAGTTAGTTAGTTAGTTAGTTAGTTAGTTAGTTGGTTGGTTGGTTGGTTGGTTAGTTAGTTAGTTAGTTAATTAGTTAGTTAATTAGTTAGTTAATTCGTTAGTTAATTAGTTAATTAGTTGATCGTCGGATCATCTTCACTGCACGTGGAACACGATCTCAGATATTATCCTCAGTATCTTCACCAGTACGGGATGATTGACAGTCCCGGTTCGGTGCTTGTTAACAAAACATACAACAGTGGAACAAAGAGCGATTAGAAAAAAGGGTAAACAATCTTATCCAGCAAATTATAGTCCGGTGAGTTTAACGAGCATAGTCTGTAAATTGTTTGAATCAATAATCAGAGAAATAATTGTAATGCATTTAGAAAAGTTTAGTCTAATCAAATAAGTCAGCATAGATTTAATAGAGAGAGATCGTGCTTAATAAATCTATTAGAATTCATGGAGGAGATTACTAAATTGATAGATAAATGGTGGATGTTATTTATCTAGATTTTGCAAAGGCCTTTGATAGAGCACCTCATCAAAGATTATTTAGAAAGTTAAAATCACATTGAATAGGTGGGGAAGTTGCCAAATGGATTGAAAATTGGTTAACGGGAAGAAAGCAGATAGTGGGCATAAATAAGGAGTACTCTGCGTGATGTGAAGTAAAATGTGGAGTGCCACAGTACTTGGTTTTGGGACCAATTTTGTTCTTGATATATATAAACGATTTGGACATTGATGACAGATCCATTATTGCAAATTTCGCTGATGACACCAAACTATGCAGCAGTGTCTCATCTAAATCAGAAGTGGGTTTGTTGACGTCGGATTTACATAAAATTCGAGAATGGTCTGTAAGCTAGCAAATGTAAATTAATGTACAGTCCTCTACATGGGTAGATCAAATATAGTTACAGAATGGGCAAGAACAATATTAGAAAGATAGAAAAGAAAAGGGACCTAGAGGTTATAATAGATCATACAGGTAAAGTGAGTGAGCAAGTCCAGGTAGCAGTGAAAAAGGCAATTGCAATGTTAGGTATGATAAACAGAAATATTAAACATAGGAGCGATGAAATGATGGTAGTCATACTCTATAAAATTTAGTTAAACCTAGATTGGAGCACTATGTACAGATGTGGAGTTCTTATAGTAAAGGAGATATAAACATGCTGGAAAGAATACAAAGAAGAGCGACAAAGCTGATAGAGGGATTCGAGAATTACAGTAATGAGGAAAGACTCGGAAAAACCGGCCTACAGTGCCTAGAAAAGAGAAGAATTCGAGGTGATAATACATGTTTATAAGATAATCAAAGGAACGGATAAATTAGACTATTACACGTTTTGAAAAAAAAAATACAACCACACACAAGAACAAGAGGGCATAGCTACAAACTAACTAAAGAAAGGTCTAGATTAGATATTAGGAAATATGTTTTTAGTCAAAGAGTGGTGAATGCTTGGAATGCATTGCCACGGGAAGTAGTGGAGGCAATTAATGCATTTAAGAATAGATTTGATGCAGACGTCTTTTAGAGCAAGGAAATGTAAATGAAACTGGTTGTATACAGCTTCTACAGAGTCTGTTAAACCAATATAAGGACGTTAAGTTATGTTAGAAGACGATGGGGATTATGAGGTAAAAAAAAAATGGTAGAGGTAGCAGGAACTGTTGGCGGTTATGACGTGGTAGAGGCTTCATTGTACTAACTCCCAGCTAATTCTGAGGTTCAATAACCAGGCTTCTTTCTTCATCTACCAACTTCGTAACTGTACTTCAGACCCTCATTTACAACTGAGTTAAATGGAGCGTGTCAAGATCGTAGATTGAAACCTACACTATTGTTGGGTGAGACATGCATTGGCATTGCTTCTGAGTGAGTTGAGTGAGTTGAGTTGAGTGAGTTGTCCATCGCAAGCGTCGATGGGACATCATCAGACGGTTTTGTTGATGTAACTTGCGCTGTTTTTGGATTACTGTGTGGAAGAAACTGCGCCGGTCATCAACTTCACTCTCTGGTACCTTCGACCAGTGACAAAACTATCAGTCAAGATGACTGGGGGTAACTCAGGATGCAAAGATGTTAATAAAGTTTGTACTTAATTTTAATGAGACAGACGCAGTTCTTCGACAAAAATATTTTTTTTTTTTTTTTTTTTTTCTTTTGTTTCTCTCATGGCCTGGTAACTTTCTTCATTGTCATGTTTTCATTTCCAACTGCTTTAAATCATTTTCTGTGTGTAGGATGCACAGTTCAACATTAGAAAGATGGACTGCTATATCGTCATCTTTCGTCATCTCTTCTGACTCCCAGCTGGACTGTCATATCTTTAGCATTCGTCTAATAGACATCTGGACTGCTATATATCCAGTTTTCGTTACCTCGTCTCATTGACAGCTATACTACTATATATCCAGCTTTCGTTACCTCGTCTCATTGACAGCTATACTACTATATATCCAGCTTTTGTTACCTCGTCTCATTGACAGCTTTACTACTATATATCCAGCTTTTGTTACCTCGTCTCATTGACAGCTATACTACTATATTTTTACCATATCTAAATCTTACCTATCTTTTTATCATTGACAGATGGAGGGCCATATCTAAATCTTACCTATCTTTTCATCATTGACAGATGAAGAGCCATATCTAAAGCTTACCTCTCTTTTTTATAATTGACAGATGGAGGGCCATATCTGAAGCTTACCTCTCTTTTTTATCATTGCCGCAAGAATGAAAATAATCATTGACCAGGATAGGAAAATGACAATTGCAGAGATATATAGGTCAACAAACTGAATGAAAGTACAGTTTTTAGAATTTTACACAACTGACTGAACATGAGAAAAGTGTGTGCCGGCTGGGTCCCGCGTCTGCTGACATGTGAACAGAAACAAAATGTGTCGGTCGAAAAACATGTTGCCGACCATGGTGACAGGAGATGAGACTTGGGTTCACCATTATGACCCAGAATTCAAAATTTCCAGCATATAGTGGAAAATCCGGGGCTCACCAACACATGTCAAGCCTAGAGCACAGACATCTGCAAGAAAAGTGATGCTGACTGTTTTCTGGGACGTCAAAGGTGTCATATTGAAAGATTACCTGCCGCATTGCAACACGGTTAATGGGCAATATTATACAGATCTCCTTACCAAACTAAGAAAGACTAGGACCAGAAAACGAGGGATAGCGCGCACTCAAATTCTTCCTTTGCTTCAAGACAACGCGCCCTCCCATAAAGAAAGGCTTGTGCTACAAACAGCCAACGGTTTGAATATTGAAATTCTTCCACACCCTACCACATTCTTCGGATTTAGCTCCATGAGACTTTTTCTTTTCCCAAACCTTAAAAAATAGCTGAACGGAAATCATTTTGACAGTGACGAAGATGTCATACTGGCTTATGATAACTGGTTTAGTTCTAAAAATATGTTATTTTATTCTGAAGGTCTTTTCAAGGTCACGCAGAGATGGCAGGAATGTATAAATTCAGGTGGTGGCTACATTGAGAAGGAATAAGCACTGTGCCAAATGTCAACTTTCTCCTCCTACTCCTTCATGTTCAGGGTAAAGACGTATGACAAGCATCTTGCATAACGCACTCTAGCTATTCAAAACACAACCTCCCAACGTCCTTTTTAAGGTGAAAGCAGAAGAAAAAGATAAAGATGAAGAAGAAGAAGAAGAAGACGGAGAAGAAGAAGAAGAAGAAGAAGAAGAAGAAAAAGAAGAAGAAGAAGAAGAATTTGTTGTTGTTGAATGTCGAAAGGAGTAGGTTACTCTTTTATGCAGCCTGAGAAAGACGTTTAGTGGCGGATTGTCGTAGATTTCCTAACATCCCGAACGTGCTGATGAAGGTGGGCCGTCGTTCTCCAGGCGGTTGTGCTATGCTTAGCTGCATCTGCGTGACAATCACTACTACGGGGATCACGTCGATCCCTCACCTCGTTAGATACGCTGCTATGATAACAGCCCGTTTCCAGGGAGGACTACGAGGAGGTCGAGTTGAGGGTCTTGACTAATATATTTTGCCTGACCCTGACTAACATGTCTGATCAGTATGTTTTACCTGACCCTGACTAACATGTCTGATCAGTATGTTTTACCTGACCCTGACTAACATGTCTGATCAATATGTTTTGCCTGACCAGACGTTAGTCATCCTTCCCATATATTTATATATAAAAAGAGAGAGAGGGAGAGAGAGAGGGAGAGAGAGAGAGCAAGAGAGAAATCAACGTTTTAGCCTAATGGGCATGGTAAATAACGATCCGTCCTACATTATATATTTTGTCTGTTTTGTGTAGTGGAAATTTAGACGAATTACAAACTCTAAAATGAGATCTATCTACACTCTAGAGATAAGGCCCGAACAATCACGAACGTTTATCTCAGTAGAACAGTCTAGTACTTATTTGGGTCCCGTCGTGACTTTCAAAAAGTCAAGGTCGTTTATGGCTCTATCTTCCAACTCTCGTTTGACCTTGCACCAATTACTTAGCATTTCTTGAACTGGATAACTGGCCGACCCGTTCTTCAGCGGCGGTTCCAACTTCTCTTCCAACGGTCTCTGTATCTGACTACGGTTGGTTGACCAGAGGATAATGAGTCGCCCATTTATGGCATCGGGAATGTTGATGCGGGATGCCAAGGTAGTCGGACCAACGTGTTGGTGGTCGTCCCCATGGTCGCTTCTTGTCTATGGGTTACCTAATTGCTGTCGCCGTAATCCATCGATCGTCCGGTCATCCCAGTAAATGTCCTCACAACCCCAGTTCAGCTATGTTTCATCTCGTCTGCATTTTAAAAAAAAATGCATCTTCCATCATTGGCAATTGACGTATGTCCGAGTTATAAAGACGTTTTGTGCGCTGGCTAGGAAGCTTGAGGCTGACCATGCGTCTCTTGAGAGAGGCTTCGGTCATTCTGAGTTTAAACTCAATCTTATCCTGGGTGTTCATGTTTCCACTGTATAACATTTTGCATGTAATCTCTTTACCTATTACTTTTATTTTACGCTTTTGTCTTCGTGTCTGTTCTGTGTATGGGATTATTGTCCATTTTCCAAGTAGGCTGCACCTGTTCCCTTCGATTTACGCTTTTTTGTTCCTGATACACATGTTGTGGATCTAACTGCCTTGAGGGACGCGTTAGCTAGGTCTATAGGGAGCAATTCGAATTTGTCTGTAGTAACAGCGTGCCTCGGTTCGAATCGCGTTCGGAGACTAAATAAATTCGGATCGTGATTTTAATCGGAGACCGCTTCTCCAGTCAACCCAGATATAAATGGGTACCTGACGAATGAGTTATTAAAAGTAAAAACAGCAAGTAAGGACACTGGCCACCCCACATCTCACACGATGCGGCTTGTCACAATGGAGTCTTCAATAACTCCATTTCCAACCATCCCGTGAATTCTGCTGAACTTCCACTTGACTTTTAACTGCTTTGGTCACTGTTCATTCAGTGGAAAATTATGTTCAAACTACTCGGTTGAGTACATGCACTAGTTATTGCTACAGAAATGAGATTATCAATACAACAAGACAATGCCGACACGTTTTATTCCTTGTAGATGCAATGGCAGTTCTGGAACTCCTTAATGATAAACTGCCATAGCGTAAAAACACCTAAGACGAACTAAAAGCCAAGAGCATGGTAGTGCTACATCCAAGTCATAAGAACAGTCGACAAAACGAGAGACAACTATCACTGCCTTGATCGAGGGGACCAAGTGATCCTGGTTCGAACGAGAACGGGGCATAACAGATTGAATGGCTACTTACACATGCTAAAATTAGCGCCGCCACCCCTGTGTTTATGTTGCGGGAGACCAGCACAAAGAGCTGAACATATCCTACAAGACTGTTACATTATTAGCCAATTGCGTACTGAACATGCGAACAGAGGCGTATCTTTCTTTGCACAGAGCTGGTTGGGAACCTTGAAGAACTTTCCTTTACAGCAAAGTTTTTTTCAAGAAAGCATGACTTCACATGTAAACACAACAAAAGAACGTGGCGAACGAGAAGAAGAAGAAGAAGAAGAAGAAGAAGAAGAAGAAGAAGAAGAAGAAGAAGAAGAAGAAGAAGAAGAAGAAGAAGTACAAGTAAAGATGAAGAAGATTGCATTGGTCAGTTTGGTTTCAAGATAATAAACCGCTGACGATGTGGTTTCAACAGAACCCGTACTTGGAAATTAGATATGGAACCTCCTCATTATGTGTCCCCTTGGGACATAGTGTCACAGGACATACTCTCCATCGGTCCTTATACAAAAACACTAACGGAGAGGTACACATTGTATGTGCTGTTGTTGCTGTTGTTGTTGTTGTTGTTGTGAATTCCCACAATGAGTATGTTTACTCTTTTGTGAGCCCTCAAAAAGGCGTTATGTGGCAGGTTGTAGTAGCTTTCCTCACATCCCGAGCATGCTGATGAAAGTGGACTGTGGTCCTCTAGGCCGTTGTGCTATGCTTGACTTCATCTTCGTGACGCTCACTACTACGGTGATCACGTCGATCGACATCTCGTCAGCTAGACTGCCTTGAAAACAGCCTGTTTCCATGGAACACTACATGGAAGAGAGATAGTGGTCTTGGTCACCGTATTGTGTCTGGTCGGACCCTAACGCGACGTCCAAGTCAATATGATGTATCTGACCGGACTAGCGTCTCAGTTTCACAAACTGTCGCCAATGTTTGTCTGCGCAGAATACAAGATTGAAAATTGTGCGATAAGATCACAAATATGGAATTGTTTGAAAGAACAGGGCAAATATCAATAAAGAGGTATTTCCATCACACGACGGAAGCGCTGGATTTAACGCACATAAAAGAAACCATTTCTATTGTTGATTATCAAAATGGTTGTTCTAAACATGTTTTATGAAAGAATTACTGCTGATATAATCATTTATCTATTAGCCACGTTATCCCATTTGTTCCTTAACCATATTTTCTTTAGCTATAGCCGCGCAGTAGTAATTTTTCTTCTAACAATCTACTAATATTTTATTTTAAAGATAAAAATTCCAATCGTATCTTGTAACCTAGTCTCTGTCGGAACTATTTCTTAAGTACGGTAATGTGATGTTTCTTAAATTAGTATTTTGTCACGTTGTTATTCCGTGTTTGCCCTGTATAAAGCAGCTCGGCCTTAACACTGATATTGACAACCTTAACCTTATTTTGATCAAATTCAATAGGTGTTTGCTGAAGCAGTAAGTGAATGTGTAAACACTCAGTTAATGAAGTAGACACGGCGATCTTTGTGAAAACTCTAATTTCTTCTTCTTCTGCGTACACAGTCAGACAGTAACCATTATTTTTTCGAGAAAAGCGGCGGTCATCCTGAGGCTCTCGCCACTGCCATAGAGCTTGTCTTGCAGTTCCACTGGTAATGGCCACATCTGCTCTCTCTGATCCTCGTATGTCGGGCAGTTCTGCAGGAGATGTTCAGTGGTCATTTTACCAGTACCGCACGGGCATTCGTCGGTACACCCTATCTTCAATTTGTTGAATAGGTGGTACCTCAGTCTGTTGTGGCCAGTGCGAAGTCTGAAGACAACGACCTGCTCTCTTCGGTTCAACTGGTAATAGGCATCGTTTTTGGTGTAACCAGTATGTTCGGTTTCCCATTTGGTCATGTATCTGGCTTTGATAAGCCGTTTTGACTCTTCGTACGTCATACTGGTATCTGTTTGTGGTAGTCTTGCACCTTCTTTTGCCAGTCTGTCTGCCTCCTCGTTGCCTTGGATGTTGCAGTGTGACGGGACCCACTGTACCACTACCCTTTTTGGTGCGGACTGCTGGCACAGTTTGCAGAGTGCTGCTCTTAGGTCATTAAGCTCAGTGTTTTTCTGGCTTTTTAGCGCTGTGACTACTTCGAGAGCATCTGTCAGCAGAACTATATGGCTCTCATTTTCACTGTGTGTCACCATTTCCTCCACTGCCGCCCTCAGTGCCTCTGCCTCCGCTCTGAAATTGCTTGTGTACTTACCAGTAGCGAATGACAGTGTTATTTGTCTGCCATTTGGTAGGTTCAGGAATGCTCCTGCCCCTCCGTTCTGTGTAGTGTTTGTTACAGAACCGTCGGTGTATGCATGGGTCCAGTCCATGCTTGGGTAGCTTTTCGTTATGAAGCTTAGAAACTCTAATTTGACTAAGACAAGTTTTTGGTGACAAGCATTGAGGTCGAAGAGTCATTCGTAGCAGTCTACTGTCATCACAGTCTGAGACCAGGAAGCCGTGATTAGAAGAATTCGATAGAAGGAGTGGATAGACGAAGTGGATAGACGAAGTGGATAGAAGAAGTGAATAGAAGAAGTGGATAGAAAAAGTGGATAGACAAAGTGGCTAGTAGAATTGCATAGAAGCAATGAATAGAAGGAGTGTATATCAGGTGAATAAAAGCAGTGAATAGAAGAAGTGAATAGAAGAAGTGAATAGAAGAAGTGAATAGAAGAAGTGAATAGAGGATGTGAAAAGAAGAAGTCAATATGGGGTGAATAGAAGCAGTGAATACACGAAGTGAATATGAGGTGAATAGAAACAGTGAATAGAAGAAGGGAATATGAGGTGAATATGAGAAGTGAATAGAAGAAGTGAATTTGAGAAGTAAATAGAAGAAGTGAATAGAAGAAGTAAATAGAAGAAGCGAATAGAAGAAGTGAATAGAGGAAGTGAATAGAAGCAGTGAATTGAAGCAGTGAATATGAGGTGAATTTAGATAGTGAGCGGAGAAAATATGACCTATTTTTGTGGCAAAGCGAATGGTCAAACAGATAGAATGCCCTTCTCTTAGTGAGAATGTTCGAGTTTACATACCTGTAAGATCTAGATTGTATTTTGAATACTAACCTAGCCTGCACACAGTTCGGAGATAGGGGGGCAAATGGCCATTATTCATCAGTCATTTAAGCCCCGCGATGACATACTGCGCAATGTTAGTGAGATAGCGTGTTGTAGGATAATGTTAATGATAAGATATGCAGAATGCTAATATTAGATATAGAATGGACATAAAGTAATGGTAGTGCTAATGATAGGATGGCAATCGAACATTGGTAATGTAAGTAACAGAACGAACAAACATCATGATAATGTTAATGAAAGTATGGACATACACCACCTGTAATGACAATAACTGATTGGACATACAATACTTGTAATGTTAACGACAGGATGGACATACAACACTGTTAATGTTAACGACAGGATGGACATACAATACTGGTAATGTTAATGACAGAAAGAACAAATATAATGTTAACGACAAAACGGATATACAACACTTGTAATGTTACTCAATTCCAGAAGAATGAAGGCCAAAACCAAAGTGGCTGGCGACATAATCAGGGAACTTGTATTTGCTGACGACTGCGCTCTAATGAGCAACTCAGAACTGAACATGCAGTTTGGAATGGACCAGTTCTCTGCCGCATGCGAACATTTTGGCCTGACCATAAATGCCAAAAAAACAGAGGTCATGTACCAACCAGCACCAGACATGCCGTATACAAAACCAGAGACTACAGTCAGCGGGCAGACGTTGAATGCCGTAGACAAATTCACATATCTGGGCAGCACTCTGTCGAGATCTGTCAGCCTAGACGATGAGGTGGCAAGCAGAATAGCAAAGGCCAGCACAGCCTTTGGTAGAATGCGCTCAATGGTCTGGGCACGTCGTGGCATCAGCGTCAAGACCAAACTCAAAGTCTACCGTGCAACCATCATTCCAACCCTACTATACGCTTGCGAAAGCTGGACTGTATACTCTGGACATGCAAGGAGGTTAAACCACTTCCACACAGGTTGCCTGAGGCGAATATTCCACATCCGATGGCAAGATCGTGTCCCTGACATCGAGGTTCTCTCGAGGGCTAACATGCCCAGCATCCATGCACTGCTAGAAAAAGTACGACTAGGATGGGCCGGACACCTCGTCCGTATGTCAGACGAGCGGCTCCCAGAGAAGCTTCTCTACGGCGAGCTGAGAGAGGGATGGCGCGAGAGAGGGCGCCCAAAGAAACGTTTTAAAGACGGTCTGAAGGACTCACTAAAAAGTTGCCAGATAGACATCGACACCTGGGAATGTCTTGCGCAAAACAGATCTGACTGGAGAAGCGCAGTCAAATCGGGTGTAGCTGCCGGTGAAGACGACCGTTGTGTTGTAAAAGCCCAGAGCAGACGCGAGACGCGGAAATTAAGAGCAGACGGAACACCATCCCCTTCTACAAATCTCGTGTGCCCGATATGTAGCAGATGTTTTCGTGCTCGCATTGGCCTGTTCAGCCACATGCGCACCCACACCCAACAGGGAAATCTGTGACAAGGATGATGTCGGCGGTCCTCATCGACAACGATGGACAGCTATTATTATTATTATTATTATTATTAATGTTAACGACAGGATGGACATGTTGTTTTGACGTTGAGTTGCATTTTAAAACTAGGCTGAGATGTTTGTGTCTTTTGACCAGACATATCTTGTTTCAGCTGGCTGTTTTTCGTACCGGTTTGCATTCCAACTGCGATGTTATTCTCTTAGCAAAGCTACACTAGTGCTAACAGTGTCTTCGTAAGGGAATGCTAACCCGGTACTTAAAAAATGCTTGCTGAAGTCGGATGTGTTGGACCGAAAGGTGCAAATATCGCAGTCAAGCTGTAAACTACGACACAACGCATTCCGTTCTCTGGACTACATTCTGCTACTTAAGCCCTTTCAGTGTTTGGTAGGGGGCGATTGAGAATGAATGAAGCCAAGCCAGGCCAGTCTAATCATTGTGCTGTATCTTCAGCCCGTATTCTGTAAGTGCACTTTTTGCTTCTTTTGATAACTTTTGTGCCACATCTTCGCTGTGGCGTGTGCCTTCTTCCCCTGAGGCAGCATTTCCTCCTTACTCGCTTTAATCCTCTCAACTCTTTTCCAGCTTCCCCTCAGCCTGTCCCAGAAATTTTGTTTAAAAAAATATTTTCCGCGGACACAGACGCAGCCTTTGGACATTGAACTTAGGTTTCCTTGAACAAATATGGAGATGTTCATGGAAAAGAATAAAGAAGGCATACAACACAATATGACTACGTTCAACTTTTCTATCTATCTATCTATCTATCTATCTATCTATCTATCTATCTATCTATCTATCTATATATCTATCTATCTATCTATCTATCTATCTATCTATCTATCTAATCTATCTAATCTATCTTATCTATCTATCTATCTATCTATCTATCTATCTATCTATCTATCTATCTATCTATCTATCTATATATATGTCTGTCTGTCTGTTAATCTATCTATCTTTAGTCCACTTATGTCGTTAGATGTCGTGGGGAGTTGCCACCTCCTTTGTTTCACATGTTATTGGTACTGGTGACTTGGCAGGTCAATCCCAGCATCTGTTGTCAATTGGCACAATATGAACATAAATTATCTAAGACAGAAACTCTCCAAAAATAAGTAGATTAACTTGGAGACCTAAATATTTTGGTAAAAGAGGCCACGATAAACGGAAGAATCTGTGCGGAACTAAACAACAGCTCACAGACTCTTGCAGAAACCAAAACAGGGCATTGGGGCAAAGGGCTGGAGCCCATGGGCTGCTGATTCAATAACTAATCAATCAAACAATCAACCAAGTACAGGAATACAAGTACAGGGCCAGTATATTTATTCAGGAGTGCAGATTAGATAGATAAATTGGGCATCACTACCAGAAGCTGAACACACTGCTGAAAAATCCAAACATACTGCTGAAACACCCAAACACTGCTGAAACACCCAAACACACTGCTGAAACATCCAAACATATCGCTGAAACATCCAAACACACTGCTGAAACATCCAAACACACTGCTGAAACATCCAAACACACTGCTGAAAAATCCAAACATACTGCTGAAACACCCAAACACACTGCTGAAACACCCAAACACATTGCTGAAACACCCAAACACACTGCTGAAACATCCAAACACACTGCTGAAACATCCAAACACACTGCTGAAAAATCCAAACATACTGCTGAAAAATCCAAACATACTGCTGAAACACCCAAACACACTGCTGAAACACCCAAACACACTGCTGAAACATCCAAACACACTGCTGAAACATCCAAACACACTGCTGAAACATCCAAACATTAACATTTTCACTAAACAACTACTGACTTCTCCACGTACAGAAAGGATTTGCAAAACTACTGTACTGCAAAACTACCATAGTGTAATACGTTACAAACAGTCATCATGGCTAATACCACACTGGACCAGTTATCTTTTAAGCGTATCCTTGTACCGTTTCCACTGCCCACCGCTTCCTCTCTTGCCATTTTACAGCTCACCATAGAGCAGCTCTTTTGGTAAACGTTGATCCGACATGTGTACCACATGACCAGCCCATCTCAGCTGTGCTGCACATATCACGGTGTGTATACTGGACATGTCCGTTCGCGCTAAGACATCTGTATTTGGCACCATGTCATGCCATCTACTCATCAGTAGTTTCCATAGGCAGGGTATGTAGAAGTTGTTTCATTTCCCGGCATGACGACTATAGACGGTCCAGGTTTTCCACACGTATAAGATGGTAGGTAGAGCAACTGCAGCGTAGATCTTTATTTTTGTTTAAGTCGTAATCCCTCGCCTATCACACACCTTACTATGAAGTCTACCAGAGGCAACACTTGCGATATATATTCGTGTATTCACCTCACGATCTACGTGAATAACCTGAGACGGAGTACTGCCAAAGTAAATAAATCTGTTAATATTATTTAAACAGCGGCCGTGTACCGTGAGATAAGGTTCTCAAAAAGCCATCACTGGAGCCTGTTGATGCTGTTGATGCAGAACCGCTATTTCTATGATAGAGATGGTGCGACCAACGTTTTTGCAAGCGTGGTGAGCCGATCCATGCATTCTTGCATGTCATCCTCCGAATGAAAATTAAATGCGTAGTCATCCGCATAAAGTGAATCACGTACATCTACCTTGTTGATTTTGGTTTTGACCTTGAACATTATCGGATTGAAAAGTCCGCCGTCAGTGCGGTAGTCTCTCCGCACGTAGGCCCACCTTGACGTGGTTGGAAAGCGTGTGGGCCTAAGTGACCTCGGAAGCTATGTTGGCGGGAGTTTTACTCCTGGCAGGGTCACCCTAGCCGGACAGGTCCTGAGAGAGGGGCCAGACCAAGGGGCAGAGGAGTAGATGGAATCCTTTAGGTTTGGATGCAGAACCCACCGGCGAGTGGTACACGCTCTAGTCCGCACCAATCCATTCGCACGTCAAGGGTTAAATGCTTTTCTTGTCTCAGTCCTTGCTTTCGCTCTCTTTTCATCCATGTAAAGGCTATACAAAACCACCGCTACCTTGCGGTAGTTCCAGAAAGAACAAAACGCTAAGTAAACAAAGTCCGAATAGAAAATGTGGGCAGGCAGAGCACATTAGCCTGGTAAGGACATCTGCCTATGGAAGGAGGCATCCAGAGTGAAAACCTCAACCGTTCAAGTCGGAAGATGTAGGCCCAAGTGGCACGGGAGTAGAAAACGGACATCTACACAAAACAACGAATGCTATACAACAAACTAGACCGTTATAGTGTCGTCCGTATAGGACGTGGACAGGTAGGGGCGACGCGACACCCCCGCCCCGACCCCCCCCCCCCCTCCTCTCCTCGGAAGGAGTCAACGCAATGTTACTAAAACTACAAACTCTGACACTTCCGGTATGTCCAGGGAAGATCAGAGTATTGCTAATTGAAAAAGCCTTAACATTGTGCAGTGGACTGCCGAGAGGGTGAGATCTAAGAAACTGGAATTAGGAAGGTTCCTGAAAGAGCAAGAAATTGATGTGTGTTGTATACAGGAGACCTACCTCACCAATGATCACAGGTTTTCGATACGAGGATATGAGATCTTTCGACTGGACAGAGAAAATCGACCAAAAGGGAGTATTGATTGCCATCAAGAACAAGTACCTGGCCTGGGAAGTTCAGAGATCCAAGCTACATGACAGAGCACATAGTATTGCCTTGAGAACCTTGGGCAGAGACCTCACAATGTGTCATTTATATTCTCCACCGAGCAAACATCTACACCTGGAGAACATCATACCGGGTATCCACGACTGGATGATCGTCCGGGACTTTAACAGTCATTATCCAAGCTGTGGGTACACCTAAATTCCAAGGGAGACGAGGTGGAAGACTATTATAACCAACAGCCTAGCCATGATAAACAAAACTGACGACCCACACACATAATACTCTAGGTCCTGGAGGAAAGCAAGTAATCCGGATCTGGGCATGGCTACAAAAGAGAAAGAAACGGTCTCAAGTCGAAGTATATGTCAACAGCTGGGAGGCATAGAGCAATAATAATTACCATAGAGGGAATAAAAGATACCCAAAATGATAACTCCCTCCCTAGATGGAAATTTAGGACAGGACATTATAGTTTATTCACACTGCAAATTGACAGCACGGTCCAAAACCAAATCAGGGCTAAAACCCTAAACTCTAAGCTTCAAATCTTCTATCGGTGCTTTCTTGACGCTGCCAAAAAAAGTATCGCAAGAGGCTGCAGAAAAGACTACCAACTCTTCTGGACCCAAAAATTTGAAAAGCTTGCAAATTAGTACGTGCAGAGAAACCATGGAGACGAACCCAACAGAAAAAACTATAATCTTGCCCAACAAAGCAAAGGCAGCCTTCATAAAAGAGAAGAAGAGTATAAGAGAACGCTGGCACAAACTGACCAGCTCTTTAGACCATTCTCAAAAAGCTGGGGGGACCGGCAAAGACCTAAAACACACATTCTTCTTCGTGAACCTCACCGGACTAGGAACATAGCATCAGGTGATCGTGAACCTCACCGGACTAGGAACATAGCATCAGGTGGTCGTGAACCTCACCGGACTAGAAACATAGCATCAGGTGATCGTGAACCTCACCGGACTAGAAACATAGCATCAGGTGGTCGTGAACCTCACCGGACTAGGAACATAGCATCAGGTGGTCGTGAACCTCACCGGACTAGGAACATAGCAGCAGGTGGTCGTGAACCTCACCGGACTAGAAACATCGGACTAGGAACATCGGACTAGGAACATAGCATCAGGTGATCGTGAACCTCACCGGACTAGAAACATCGGACTAGGAACATCGGACTAGGAACATAGCATCAGGTGATCGTGAACCTCACCGGACTAGAAACATCGGACTAGGAACATCGGACTAGGAACATCGGACTAGAAACATAGCATCAGGTGATCGTGAACCTCACCGGACTAGAAACATCGGACTAGGAACATCGGACTAGGAACATAGCATCAGGTGATCGTGAACCTCACCGGACTAGAAACATCGGACTAGGAACATCGGACTAGGAACATCGGACTAGAAACATCGGACTAGAAGCATCGGACTAGGAACATAGCATCAGGAGATCGTGAACCTCACCGGACTAGAAACATCGGACTAGGAACATCGGACTAGGAACATAGCATCAGGTGATCGTGAACCTCATCGGACTAGAAACATCGGACTAGGAACATCAGACTAGGAACATAGCATCAGGTGATCGTGAACCTCATCGGACTAGACTCATCGGACTAGAAACATAGCATCAGGTGATCGTGAACCTCACCGGACTAGAAACATAGCATCAGGTGATCGTGAACCTCACCGGACTAGAAACATAGCATCAGGTGATCGTGAACCTCACCGGACTAGGAGCATAGCATCAGGTGATCGTGAACCTCACCGGACTAGAAACATGGCATCAGGTGATCATGAACCTCACCGGACTAGGAGCATAGCATCAGGTGATCGTGAACCTCACCGGACTAGGAGCATAGCATCAGGTGATCGTGAACCTCACCGGACTAGAAACATAGCATCAGGTGATCGTGAACCTCATCGGACTAGAAACATAGCATCAGGTGATCGTGAACCTCACCGGACTAGACTCATCGGACTAGAAACATAGCATCAGGTGATCGTGAACCTCACCAGACTAGAAACATAGCATCAGGTGATCGTGAACCTCATCGGACTAGAAACATAACATCAGGTGATCGTGAACCTCATCGGACTAGGAACAAAGCATCAGGTGATCGTGAACCTCACCGGACTAGACTCATCGGACTAGGAACATAGCATCAGGTGATCGTGAACCTCACCGGACTAGGAACATAGCATCAGGTGATCGTGAACCTCACCGGACTAGAAACATAGCATCAGGTGATCGTGAACCTCACCGGACTAGAAACATAGCATCAGGTGATCGTGAACCTCACCGGACTAGGAACATAGCATCAGGTCATCGTGAACCTCATCGGACTAGGAACATAGCATCAGGTGATCGTGAACCTCACCGGACTAGGAACATCGGACTAGGAACATAGCATCAGGTGATCGTGAACCTCACCGGACTAGGAACATCGGACTAGGAACATAGCATCAGGTGATCGTGAACCTCACCGGACTAGAAGCATCGGACTAGGAACATAGCATCAGGTGATCGTGAACCTCACCGGACTAGGAACATAGCATCAGGTGATCGTGAACCTCACCGGACTAGGAACATAGCATCAGGGGATCGTGAACCTCACCGAACTAGGAACATAGCATCAGGTGATCGTGAACCTCACCGAACTAGGAACATAGCATCAGGTGATCGTGAACCTCACCGGACTAGGAACATAGCATCAGGTGATCGTGAACCTCATCGGACTAGAAACATCGGACTAGGAACATAGCATCAGGTGATCGTGAACCTCACCGGACTAGACTCATCGGACTAGGAACATAGCATCAGGTGATCGTGAACCTCACCGGACTAGGAACATAGCATCAGGTGATCGTGAACCTCACCGGACTAGGAACATAGCATCAGGTGATCGTGAACCTCATCGGACTAGAAACATCGGACTAGGAACATAGCATCAGGTGATCGGGAACCTCACCGGACTAGACTTATCGGACTAGGAACATAGCATCAGGTGATCGTGAACCTCACCGGACTAGGAACATAGCATCAGGTGATCGTGAACCTCACCGGACTAGGAACATAGCATCAGGTGATCGTGAACCTCATCGGACTAGAAACATAGCATCAGGTGATCGTGAACCTCGCCGGACTAGGAATATAGCATCAGGTGATCGTGAACCTCACCGGACTAGAAACATAGCATCAGGTGATCGTGAACCTCACCGGACTAGAAGCATAGCATCAGGTGATCGTGAACCTCACCGGACTAGAAACATAGCATCAGGTGATCGTGAACCTCACCGGACTAGAAACATAGCATCAGGTGATCGTGAACCTCACCGGATTAGAAACATAGGTATCAGGTGATCGTGAACCTCACCGGACTAGGAACACTGCATCAGGTGATCGTGAACCTCACCGGACTAGGAACATAGCATCAGGTGATCGTGAACCTCACCGGACAAGGAACATAGCATCAGGTGATCGTGAACCTCACCGGACTAGGAACATAGCATCAGGTGATCGTGAACCTCACCGGACTAGGAACATAGCATCAGGTGATCGTGAACCTCACCGGACTAGACTCATCGGACTAGAAACATAGCATCAGGTGATCGTGAACCTCACCCGACTAGACTCATCGGACTAGAAACATAGCATCAGGTGATCGTGAACCTCACCAGACTAGAAACATAGCATCAGGTGATCGTGAACCTCATCGGACTAGAAACATAGCATCAGGTGATCGTGAACCTCATCGGACTAGGAACATAGCATCAGGTGATCGTGAACCTCACCGGACTAGACTCATCGGACTAGGAACATAGCATCAGGTGATCGTGAACCTCACCGGACTAGGAACATAGCATCAGGTGATCGTGAACCTCACCGGACTAGAAACATAGCATCAGGTGATCGTGAACCTCACCGGACTAGAAACATAGCATCAGGTGATCGTGAACCTCACCGGACTAGGAACATAGCATCAGGTCATCGTGAACCTCATCGGACTAGGAACATAGCATCAGGTGATCGTGAACCTCACCGGACTAGGAACATCGGACTAGGAACATAGCATCAGGTGATCGTGAACCTCACCGGACTAGGAACATCGGACTAGGAACATAGCATCAGGTGATCGTGAACCTCACCGGACTAGAAGCATCGGACTAGGAACATAGCATCAGGTGATCGTGAACCTCACCGGACTAGGAACATAGCATCAGGTGATCGTGAACCTCACCGGACTAGGAACATAGCATCAGGGGATCGTGAACCTCACCGGACTAGGAACATAGCATCAGGTGATCGTGAACCTCACCGAACTAGGAACATAGCATCAGGTGATCGTGAACCTCACCGGACTAGGAACATAGCATCAGGTGATCGTGAACCTCATCGGACTAGAAACATCGGACTAGGAACATAGCATCAGGTGATCGTGAACCTCACCGGACTAGACTCATCGGACTAGGAACATAGCATCAGGTGATCGTGAACCTCACCGGACTAGAAGCATAGCATCAGGTGATCGTGAACCTCACCGGACTAGGAACACTGCATCAGGTGATCGTGAACCTCACCGGACTAGGAACATAGCATCAGGTGATCGTGAACCTCACCGGACTAGGAACATAGCATCAGGTGATCGTGAACCTCACCGGACTAGGAACATAGCATCAGGTGATCGTGAACCTCACCGGACTAGGAACATAGCATCAGGTGATCGTGAACCTCACCGGACTAGACTCATCGGACTAGGAACATAGCATCAGGTGATCGAAGAAGAAATTTCGGAACTGAAGCAGACTCAGACGTCGCAATGACTTTAGGTTTTCCACAGCATGGCAGAAACCACCATACTCAAAAGAGCCATGAATGAGGAACCAGATTATTAGAAGGCAGCAGAGGAAAACTGCGAAAGAGAATGAGATGATGAAGAGGAAAGTTGAGTAGTGGACTTTTGAAACGTAGTCCAGAGAACGAAATGCGGTGTGTCGTAGTTTACAACTTGACTGCGATATTTGCACCTTTCGGTCCGACACATTCGACTTCAGCAGGCATTGTTTTTCAGTACCGGGTTAGCCTTCTCTCTTCAATCCATTCTCCTTAACCAATCTGCTCTGTTGCTGCCTGGTATCCAGGATCACCGTGTGGAGGTATAGAAGAGTCTTGACAGCTCTGGTTCGCTGGCCCTGACGCTAGCAACCAGCCATGGGTCGCTATGAAAACGAACGCACTAACATAAATTATTCTTACTTTTAAAGTCACTTTCAAAACTCAAAGCTGTCAAAATGTACAACCAATGATTAATTTTGAAATTCAGTTTCAACTTCTGCATAATGGACTAACCTCCGATCCGAGGAGGCTCAAAAAAGCAACCGTAGTCAGAAACTCAGAGGTGCACCAACGATCTCAATTGGTCAACGGATGAACTGAACTGAACATTCCAAAAGAGCCAGCATAGCCTTCCGTGCAGATGGATGTGTGCAACATTTATCCAGTTTTAATGACTAAGAATTGAGCCATTCTTTGTTCGCTCTCAGCTACTTGTAGGATTCCAGCTACTTGTAGTGAACTCGAAATTCATCTTCTAGGACAAGATGCAGTAGGAAACATTCATCCTCAGCTTCCAAGTCGCTGCAGACGTTCTTGACAAGCATCAGCAAGTAGTTGTTTTAATACTGGAATCAACTGGTGTGCCGCCCATCTTGCAGTCACTTTGTGGAACTGAAGTACATCAAGGACGATTGGGTGCACATATCCATGAATGATATCCACAAGTGCCATCATTTAATCCAGCCACTCAGAGAAAGTTCATCATGGCGCGTTACAACTGCTGCACGTTGTGTCCCTACTTGATGTGTCTGACCCAGTCGAAAAAAATTTGACACAGAAATGAAGCAGGTCGGAACTTCTTACTCCACTCCTGCATTTGCAAGAGTGACATGCATGCATTATAGTACTGAACCTTTAAATAAATCAATCAAAGCCCGTCACTTTTCATTATGCATATGCTATTGACAGTATCTCGCCCGCATGTATGGTACTGGGCTTCTCTTTCTGTCTCACTGCAGATGTAACCATTTAGTTCATTCTCACATTCTCTTTTCCGTGTAATGTTGGGTCTTCCTCTCTTTCTCTCTCTCTCTCTCTTTCTCTCTCTCTCTCTCTCTCTCTTTCTCTCTCTCTCTCTCTCTCTCTCTCTCTCTCACTTTCCTTTGACAATTCCATGTAAGAAGCTGTCAGGCTATGTTGGACGGCTCATTCCGTAGCGTATGTCATATACAGTTCATTCTTCTTCTTCTTCTTCTTCTTCTCCTTCTTCTTCTTCTTCTTCTTCTTCTTCTTCTTCTTCTACTACTACTACTACTACTTCTGCTTCTTCCTCTTCTTCTTCTTCTTCTGTTTTCTGTTTCTTCTTCTTCTTCTTATTCTTCTTATTCCTCTTCTTCTTCTAATTCTTCTTCTTCTTCTTCTTCTTCTTTTTTTTTTTCCTTTTCTTCTTCTTCTTCAATAAACTGATGATATGCTTCTAGACCGGGAAGGTTTACTAGTGAGACTGCGTTTCAGGTCTTCGCCGGCCCATCACAGCTTTTCGAGACAGCCTGTCTTTGATACACATAAGTAGAGCAGTCCTGCAGAATATGTTCTGCTGTTTGCTTGTGTGCTCCGATGTTGCATGTGGCAATGTCTCTAAGACCCATTCTGTGGAGGTGGTTCTTGAGTCTGCAATGTCCCGTTTTCACTGTGAAGATCTTTTTCTGTCCATATCTGCCAAATGTGTCTTTGCTGTCATTTTCTGGCATGAATTTTTTTAACTGTTCGCTCCATTCACTCCTCAAGGATTATTTAACCAGTGTCTTTTTTTTCTTTACAGTTGTGTGAATGGTGAATTTGCGTGCCGTCACTTCCGGCTCTCGCGAGTTTATCTACCTTCTCATTTGTAAGGATCGCACAGTGGGTCGGAATCTGCTTTATGATTAATTCTGTTTTGGGGGAAAGCAAACCGATTTTATATTGAATGTCGCGTGAGAGTCTATCTTGTTTGAGGCTTCAGCTGGCTTAGAGTACGCTCCTGCAGTCTGTTAGAATGTCGCGTGAGAGTCTATCTTGTTTGAGGCATGAGCTGGCTTAGAGTACGCTCCTGCAGTCTGTTGGAATGTCGCTTGAGAGTCTATCTTGTTTGAGGCATGAGCTGGCTTAGAGTACGCTCCTGCAGTCTGTTAGAATGTCGCGTGAGAGTCTATATTGTTTGATTCTTGAGCTGGCTTAGAGTACGCTCCTGCAGTCTGTTAGAATGTCGCGTGAGAGTCTATCTTGTTTGAGTCAGGAGCTGGCTTAGAGTACGCTCCTGAAATCTGTTAGAATGTCGCATGAGAGTCTATCTTGTTTGAGGCTTGAGCTGGCTTAGAGTACGCTCGTGCAGTCTGTTAGAATGTCGCGTGAGAGTCTATCTTGTTTGAGTCATGAGCTGGCTTAGAGTACGCTCCTGCAATCTGTTAGAATGACCGTTTTTCATGTTCCTGTATTTTGGCTGATCAGCCCCATTTTCTTCATTTGATGTGTAGTATCAGCGGCTACTGTTGGCTCCTTTCCCACAGATTCTCATGTCTGACTATTTCTGCCACTTTATGCCAATTATCCTTCGTAAGTAACTGTAATAGTTGATAATACTAGAAATAGTAATAGTTGAATAGTAGTTGTAATGGTGATAGTTAAATAACAAAGTAATTGTAATAACTGAATAAATGTAGTAAGAGGTATAGTAGCTTAGTAAAGTAATGATAAAAATTGGATAAATCTAGTAATAGTAATAGTTTAATAACAAAGTAATTGTAATAACTGAATAAATGTAGTAAGAGGTATAGTAGTTTAGTAAAGTAATGATAAAAATTGGATAAATCTAGTAATAGTAATAGTTTAATAACAAAGTAATTGTAATAACTGAATAAATGTAGTAAGAGGTATAGTAGCTTAGTAAAGTAATGATAAAAATTGGATAAATCTAGTAATAGTAATAGTTTAATAACAAAGTAATTGTAATAACTGAATAAATGTAGTAAGAGGTATAGTAGTTTAGTAAAGTAATGATAAAAATTGGATAAATCTAGTAATAGTAACAGTTGAATAATAGTAATAATGGTGATAGTTAAATAAATGTAGTAATAGTAATAGTTTAATAACAAAGTAATTGTAATAACTGAATAAATGTAGTAAAAGTTATAGTAGTTTAGTAAAGTGATGATAACAATTTGATAAATCTAGTAATAGTAATAGTTGAATAATAGTAATAATGGTAATAGTTAAATTAATGTAGTATTAGTAATAGTTTAATAACAAAGTAATTGTAATAACTGAATAAATGTAGTAAGAGGTATAGTAGTTTAGTAAAGTAATGATACAAATTTGATAAATCTAGTAATAGTAATAGTTGAATAACAAAGTAATAATAAAAATTGGATAAATGTAGTAATAGTAACATTTGAATAACAGAGTGAGGGCGATGGTTGAATAATAGTAGTAATATCAGCATTAAATCATTCATAACTTTCACCTGGTCCATGACAGAGCGAAATTATTTTGCTATTAAACAAATAACAGCAACATTCAACAAAAACTGCACCCCAAAGAAGCATGGATCCAGAAACTGACTGTTCAGCATGGCGAACAGAAACGAATGGAGGCGCAGGAATAAATGTTGTCCGTCCAGATAAAAAAGTAAAGGAAACCACTAGGTCATCCACTGAAAATTCTGTTCAAACTACTATAGTTGGCCATGCCTCAGCACCATTCAAGATCTAAAAACAGTGACGTCGCATCATTCCAGTTGGAGATCATTTCTTCTGCCTAATGCGCCATATTTGGCGCGGAAAGACATAGAAAGATAGCAATGGTTCTGTACTTGTAATATTATCAATACTGTTTTAGCAGATGTCAGGTCAGGTCAGGTCATCCCATAACCAGTGAGGTCATTGGGGCACACATGAAGACATCCTCACAACACCACGCCACCGATCTCTGTCAACGGCCACTGTATGTGCCTCTATTGGTGGGATATTGATCCATTCTTTTATGTTGTCCTCCAAGCTCTTTTTGGAACGGCCTTTTCTTCGTCTACCTTGCACCTTTCCGTGCAGGATCGTATTTGCAAGACCATTTGATCTCGATATATGACCGTACCAAGCGAGTTTCCTTCTTCTGACAGTTGCCAAGAGGTTTTTAAAAGGCATATTGCTGTTGTAATTCTATCTCGAATGTCCTCATTTATACCTCAATCTTTGAATGTGACGTTTAAAAGTCTTCGGAAACATCTCATCTCCAAGACATGTATCTTTCGCTAAAGGTAATATTATCAATACTGTTTTAGTAGTTGTACCGTACTTGTAATATTATCAACCCTGTTTTTGCAATAGTTGTACCATACTTATAATATTATCAATACTGTTTTTGCAATAGTTCTACCGTACTTATAATATTATCAATACTGTTTTTGCAATAGTTGTACCGTACTTATAATATTATCAATAATGTTTAAGTAGTTGTACCGTACTTATAATATTATCAATACTGTTTTAGTACTTGTACCGTACTTATAATATTATCAATACTGTTTTAGTAGTTGTACCGTACTTATAATATTATCAATACTGTTTTAGTAGTTGTACCGTACTTATAATATTATCAATACTGTTTTAGAAGTAGTTGTAGTAATAGTATAGTGCTAGCTAAAACCGCGACAGCAGAAGAAGTGTTTTCTAGCCTCGACAGTAGAAGTAGTAAACAGCGTATGTGACCTCGTTTCGGTAATATGTTATTCTGGAATTTCATGAATGCAGATGGTATTCAGTAGCACGCCGTCGCTTAGCACAACATCCTATTATTGGCCTGAGGGTCATGGCCGAATTTTGAGATCATGGTGGGGTTGTTGTTGTTATTGCTGTTGTTGTTTAATGCTCATAATCTAGTAAGCTTTACATTATGTGCAGCCTGAAAATGACGTTAAGTGGCGGATTGTAGTAGTTTTCCTCACATTTCGAGCGTGCTTTTGAAGGTGGACCGTGGTTCTCCAGACAGTTGTGCTAAGCTCGGCTTCATCTGTGTGGCGCTTACTACACGTAGATCACGTCAATCCACATCTCGTCAGCCAGACTGCATATAAGAGAGCATGTTTCCAGGGAACGCCACATGGAAGAGGGATAGGGGTCTTTCCTGACGCGATGTCCTGGTCAGTATGATGTGCCTGACCCTGACGCGATGATATGATCACTGTATTCACTGCTCTCTCTGATCCTCGTATGTCGGGCAGTTTTGCAGCAGATGTTCAGCGGTCATTTTCCCGGTACCACACGGGCATTCGTCGGTTCCACCTATCTTCAATTTGTTGAATAGGTGGTACCTCAGTCTATTGTGGCCAGTGCGAAGTCTGAAGACAACGACCTGCTCTCTTCTGTTCAGCTGGTAATATGCATCGTTTTTGGTGTAACCGGTATGTTCGGTTTCCCATTTGGTCATGTATCTGGCTTTAATGAGCCGTTTTGACTCTTCGTACGTCATACTAGTATCTGTTTGTGGTAGTCTTGCGCCTTCTTTTGCCAGTCTGTCTTGCCTCCTCGTTGCCTTGGATGTTGCAGTGTGATCGGACCCACTGTACCACTACCCTTTTTGGTAAGGACTGCTGGCATAGTTGACAGAGTGCTGTTCTTAAGTCATTGAGCTCAGTGTTTTTCTGGCTTTTTAGCGCTTTGACTACGGCGAGAGCATCTGTAAGCAGGACTATATGGCTTTCATTTTCTTTATGTGTCACCATTTCTTCCACTGCCGCCCTCAGTGCCTCTGCCTCCGCTCTGAAATTGCTCGTGTACTTACCAGTAGCGAATGACAGTGTTATTTTTCTGCCATTTGGTAGGTTCAATAATGCTCCTGCCCCTCCGTTCTGTGTAGTGTTTGTCACAGAACCGTCGGTGTATGCATGGGTCCAGTCCATGCTTGGGTAGTTTTTCGATATGAAGCTTAGGGTAGTATCTCTCCTTCCTTTTTCAGTCTGGCAGTTTTTGTTTCCAATACCTGGTATATTTTCTACCACCTCTGGAAATATATCCTGCCTCCAGGTAGGTTTTCGTACAGTAGTGATGGGCTTTAGTGTTGTTAGTGCGTTTATGGGATCTTCGTGCATCTTTGCTTTGTCTTCGGAGTTTATCTGACTGCAGCTGGGCTCTGCAGTCTCTTCTATCGGTCATGGTTTGCAGTTTTGTAATCTTTTCAAGTTCTACAATTGGCGTTGACTTCATGCCTCCTGTTATAACTCTCATGGCTTGGTTTTGAAGTTTGCTAACTTTATCGAAGTTCGCCTTTGCTGCTGTTGTCCATGCCGCAATGCCATAATCGAGAACTGGTCTCACCCTTCCAGTGTACAGTTTCTTTAGTATTCTTTCGTCTGCTCCCCAGCTTGTGCCAGCAAGTTTCCTCATGATTGCCATTTTTTCTCTGGCTCTCATTCGCTTTCTCTCGATCTGACTTTTCCATGTCATGCGCCGATCAAATGTGACTCCCAGATAGTTTGGGTTGTCGTTTGGCTGTAGGAATTTGCCATTTAAACTTAATTTGGTATTTTGGGGTTTGATTGAAAGCGAGAATATTGTGCATGTGGTTTTCTCCTCGTTTATTTTGACCAGCCATGAGTTCGCCCACTCTTCCATCGATGTTAGGGCCTGCTGCATCCGATTTCTTGCTATGGTGATATTATTTTCAGAGGTCCACATAGCCAGATCGTCTGCAAACATTGAGCTATGGACTCTTCTTTGGTATATTCTCTGTAATGTCGTTTATATACACCAGGAAGAGTGTGGGTGACAGTACTCCCTCTTGGGATATTCCCTGCTCGAGTGTCACCTTTTTGCTCATCTGCCCTTGTACTTGGACTCTGGCCGTTCTTTGTTTGAGGTAGTGGTTGATCCACTTGTACATTCTCCCACAAACTTCACTTCTCCTTAGCTTGACTCTAAGACCGTCTTTCCAGACTTTGTCAAATGCCTTCTCCAGGTCCACCCAAACCGCTACTGTGTGTTTCTGTGCCTGGTAGGCATCTTCTATTTCCTGGGCTATGAGGATGACCTGGTCCTCAGTGGATCTGTGCTGTCTAAAGCCGGCTTGCTGTGGAATTAGTATTCGTTTTTTCTTCCAGATGCCACATCACCAGTGCATCCGACTTCAGCATGCATTTTATGTTAGGGTCTGCTTCCTCCTGCATTTTCTAAGGGTTTGCTTCCCCGGGGTAACGGCCGGTGCTGTGATGGGGATCGAACCCAGTACCTTCGGGTTGTGAGCCGTGCCCCTTAACCCCTAGGCCACGCCGTCCCCTGAAGGATGGTTTAACTGATGTGCAAATCCATCTTAATAGACTCAAAAACTAGAGCTAAGTAGACACGCAGCCAGTTAGGCGCCATCTATGACTGCTCTTAACAAACCCCCTGGGGAAAGGTACAATAACTTATTCAGCGTTTTAACACAAGTTTTGTAAACTCTTGAAGATAACGAGTTTCTTGAAAATTATGTTAACATTAGTTCTGTAAACTCTTGAATTACCACTATCTTAATAAACAGATGTCCTATTCATTATGTTAACATTAGTTCTGTAAACTCTTGAATTACCACTTTCTTAATAAACAGATGTCCTATTCATTATGTTAACATTAGTTCTGTAAACTCTTGAATTACCACTATCTTAATAAACAGATGTCATATTCATTATATTAACATTAGTTCTGTAAACTCTTGAATTACCACTATCTTAATAAACAGATGCCATATTCATTATGTTAACATTAGTTCTGTAAACTCTTGAATGACCCCTATCTTAATAAACAGATGCCATATTCATTATGTTAACATTAGTTCTGTAGCCCAAGGCTAGACTTTCAGTTACAACTGTTAATATTATCTAATAAAATGTCATCTCAGTATTTATTTATATTTTTGACAAGTTTGAGTACATACAGGAAATACACGAAGCTACAATATCAACGTATGTGCACATTTACACTGCGTTCTCGTCCACGCCTCATGATCACTCTGATATCACGATGTCTCATAATGAAAAGCAGTTCGCAAAAGCTCAGCTCGAGAGTGGATGTACAGTTTTTGGTCCAGTTTTCTACATTATAATGCTTCTAATATCGCTCTTCTGGGAAGAGAGTTTAATCACGGTGGAATAGTTCCAAGATTTGCATTCTGTATTATGTTGGTCCTATTTGGCATGTCAGTCTTCCATGCTGGCCTATACGATTTGGGTATAATTGGATGGCTCTGGAATATTCAGGAATCCTGTGTGTAATGTAGTGAAATAGTTTCTTGCCAAAATTAACAGTGATTGGCACCATTCGTTGCTTGTCGCCGACTCCAGCCATTTAACAGTTAACAGAAGCCTGCGAACCATAGCTGGCTGCTTGCATCAGGGTCAACGAACCACAGTTGACCAAGATCGAACTCCGCCTCTAACGCTATACCCGTGGATACAGGTCGCAATTGTGTAGTCTGACTAAGAAAATTATCTTGAAATGTTTTCAATTCCATGGCGTCATCATGGAAGTCCATGCTATGATCATGTAGCCTTTTTTTAATAGTGTCAAAGCGAATGGGTACCTTGCGGGGTCCGATACAGTTACCGTCCTTGTGTCGCTGCTTATTTAATTGATTTTCCTTTCATTGTTTTTCATGTACTGTAGAGCTTACAATATCTTCTCAATGTGCTTTTTGACTTACTACTGTCCTTGCGTTCCACCAGGTGTTAGACTTACTAGCCACAATATTCCACAGTTGCGTTGAGCCAAAGAAGAACAGAGAGCTTCGATGGTTCGAAGAAACGTACCCATCATTGTTACCCATCAAGTTGAAATAGTGATTGGCGAAAAAAATCACAAACATTGTCAAACTGGGTACTTATCCCTTAATTCATAAATAAAATATATATTTTTAGCACCGGATTTGAGGTTAGTGACGTCACAGAATAGTCCACTTTTTAACTGTTGGGGGTGTCAAACATACTTGGAATACTTTCAATCATTGTATTCAAACAGGCATGTTTAATGTATGTTGCCAGGTAGCCGAAGGCTTCGGCTAAGAGTAGTAGGTATTTTAGAACTTCCTGTGGCTTACTAAACCTGGAGGAAGGTACAAATAATTTTGGTAGATTTGTAACTTGAATTTTTTAATTTTGTCCGGGCAGTGGCAGTTAAGCCTACTCTTTTCGATTACTAACTGCCAAGAGATTTGTAACGTGTTGGACACGGACACGGGAGTCCGATCTCACTACCCAGAGATCATGGGAATTTTTACCAGAAGATCCACGCGATAAAATACCGGACTCAAACGTGATTCGAACACGATACCTCCGACACTCGAGGCGAACATTTTACCTCGAGACCACTGAGGCCAAGCCCCCTGAATATAATCGTCTTTTCCACACATCTATCTTTATCTAAGTTTTTACTTATTTATCTTACTTGACATCGTTCGTTCTCAACCCATGCTACCAAGTTCTGAAGAGGGCTTTAGCAGATTGTAGTCAGGAGAAGGGAATGCATTGTGTCGTAGTTTACACCCTGACTACGATATTTGCACCTTTCGGGCCGACACATCCGACTTCAGCATGCATTTTTGAGTACCGGGTTATCCTTCCCATTTCGATCCCTTCTCCTTAGCCAGTCTGCTCTGTTGCAGCCTGTATTCTAGAATCGCCACGAGAAGGTAACTTATTTATTTAAAATAAAATTATATCGACATGTCCTACCCGTAACCCGAAATGGAATGTCCCGCTACAGTTATCATCTGTCAAATCCGTATGATGGGAACCAAGGGAATTCTGTTTGGGGTGAATTTAGAGACAAGTACCATAGGCTGTTTACCTTATTGGGGGAAGTCGATTTAACACATCAATGTTACCATAGTACTCTGTCTGAAACTATTGTTGAATGAGAGTTATGTATGCGTTTAAAAACTCGTAGATCATCTGACTGCATTCGGTTAGCTTTCCAAAGAAATGTGTTTAATGTCTCGATAATGTGATAGATGTCAAGTTGTAAACAACTTTTCTGGATGTCATGTGAACCTTTCTAGTGTAAGTTTTTAGTTCTGTAGTCCTGATAAGAACGTTA
Source organism: Ariolimax columbianus (assembly GCA_036924085.1). Lineage (NCBI taxonomy): Eukaryota > Metazoa > Mollusca > Gastropoda > Stylommatophora > Arionidae > Ariolimax > Ariolimax columbianus. The sequence continues at coordinate 68,285,711 of JAVGWX010000016.1, read as the reverse complement.
TAATGATGTTGTTGTAATTTACAGCGAGTCCGTGGTATCCCCGCACCCTGCCCGACCCATAGAGTTTCAGCTGGATGTTTTGTACCGTGTTTGTTTTCTCAATGTGATACATATTCTCTTAGCTAGACTGCACTAGTGCAGCCTGTTTCTAGAGCCGACACCTGGCGACTGGTTGTTGACAGCTTTGGTTCGCTGACCCAAATGCAGGTATCCCAGCTATGAGCATTGTCTGCTGTCAGCTAATATCTTTGCTATATCTTCGGCCCTGAAAATAATTCAGAATGAAGAAATATGACTGGTTTCTTCTTTGCACAAGGGATAAATGTAACAGTTGCAGTCGGGGATGAAGAGAACTCTTCATGGACTAATCCGCAGCCTATGTCAGGTGTGGTGGCCAGTTCCCTTCTTTGCTGCGCTTGTTTGTTTGTTGCATAGATGTTTGCCTCACTAGTTTCTACTGGCGGAGGTGCGCCATTTTCCACCCCAGACAGTTGTCAATTGGGCGACATCAGGACGCATAAACCAGTGCTTGGGTGTATGTGTGTATATGTATACATCATTGTTACCTATCAAATTGAAATAGCGATTGGCGAAAAAATTACAATGTTTTTTTTACGCATTCTTCAGGTTCCCATTTACAGCAAAGGAGTGGTTGTACCAGAAACCGCCCTCGGATTTTTTAAAATTTCCGTCCTTTGATTTTGAACCGCGGTGTAATCCCAATCTAAGCTAGCTAGCTCTCTGTCGACTAGGCTACACGCTCCACAAAGAATACACGCCCCATTAGGATGGGACACAAGCCCAGGCTTCTGTTTATCCTGAATACGGTCTGGCTTATGCATTTTGTAGAAGCAACAGGTCAGATCAGGTCAGGTCATCCCGTAACCGATGAGGTCGTTGAGGAACACATGAAGACATCATCACAACACCACGCAACCCTTCTCTGTCAGCGGCCGCTGCTTGTGCCTCGTCTGGTCGGAGATTGGTCCATTCTTTTATGTTGTCCTCTTAACTCTTTTTGGGACGGCATCCTCGTCGTCTGCTTTGCACTTTTCCGCGGAGGATCGTATTTGCAAGACCATTTGGCTTAGCTTGGCTTTGTTCGTTCTCAATCTCCCTCTACCAAACAGTGAAAGGGCTTAAGTAGCAGAAGGTAGTCCAGAGAACGATTGTGTTGTGTCGTAGTTTACAGCTTGACTTCGATATTTGCACCTTTCGGTCCAACACATCCGACTTCAGTAAGCATTTTTTTAGTACCGGGTTAGCATTCCCTCTTCGATCCCTTCTCCTTAGCCAGTCTGCTCTGTTGTAGCCTGTTATCAAGGATCACCGCGTGGAGGCGTAGAAGGGTCTTGGCAGCTCTGGTTCGCTGGCCCTGACGCTAGCAGTCAGCAATGGGTCGCTGACCACTGCAGCTCATGCGCTGCTCAGCATCTTGATCCCGCAAGACAATTTGATCTCGATATGTGATCGTACCAAGCGAGTTTCCTTCTTTTGACAGTTGCCAAGAGATCTATAAATGGCCCTATTGCTGTTGTACTTCTATCTCGTATTTCCTCATTTGTACCTCGATCTTTGTACGTGACGTTTAAAAGTCTTCGGAAATATCTCATCTTCAAGGCATGTATCCTTCGCTGAAGGTCAGCTGTAACTATCAATGTCACACAAGCATAGCGGAATATTGACAGGATCAGTTTGCACTGCTTAACAAAATCTGGCAAGATAAACGGTTAGCACTATGCGCGAAAATCATATTAATGCGTACCAAGGCCGTTATTCTCTGTGCTATTCTGGCCAACACCTCACATTTTGATCCTTCATCACTGACAATCGACCCTAGATATTTAAAACAAATTCGTTTAATAGAGTATATTGCACGGTGCCCCATAGCGAGGAAACCCTTTGAAGAGAAGAACTCACAATTCCCAAGTCCAGAGTAATTATAAGGGACTTTGAAAGTGCCAACATTAAACTCTCTACTGTACCTTTTTCATGGTCAGGACAAAGACTTCCGGACCTGAGAATTTATTCCTAAAGAAATGCACACTTTTCTTTCATCATTAAGTATATGAAGGTTTTCTTGTTTCTACATCCAGTGGTAGGGGGAAATGTATTACATTTATGTTTGTTTTTAAAAATCGACGTCAATGCACACCGGGCATACTCATAGGTTCTCAGTACCTCTCAGTAAATGGTGCAGGGTCTGGATGCTGATGATCCTTGTGGCAACACTCTCCTGCTCCATCCTCTCAAGCTCCACACTTCGCTCAAACCTCGTTTGATGTCGAAAATTTACAGTCTGTGGATTGCTGGTTCATGTATTTCGGTGTTCTCCTTCAACAGACGGCAGTTGATTGATTTCAAAATGTCACTCCTATCCATATTTTAAATTTATTAAATCATTTGTTAGTGCATCATTTTTGAGTTTCGTTTCTAGAGCTTTCTTACGAACTCCAGAAGGCTAGTCACCACATCAAAGCATTTGGAATATGTGAATGGCGATGTGTGCAGTGCATGAAGTGGAAAGTCTTCTATCCTGTATAAGTTAGACTGAACTGTTAGTCGCCATCAACTACTTCTTATTCGATGATATGATGCTTTGCGTTCAGCCTGTTAATGTTCACAAAGAAGACTGCGATTCAGAAATTCAAGGGTAACCTGCTGCTTTTCTAGCAAGGTTGCATCCCCGGCCCAGACTGTCTCTTGTGTTTGCTTGGGTACTCCCCAATGGTACGTGGCAGTATGTATATAATCCATTCTGTGGAAGTGTGCCATGAATCTGCAATGTCTCGCTATGTATCTGAGCATCTTTGTCTGCCCATCTCTGGCAAGTTTGTCAAAGCTGTCATTTTTTGGCTTGTTTTCTTTGTGCTGGTCTCTCCATTTTGTCCTAATGGATCGTTTTATGCCTTTGCTTTTTGTATAGCTCTGTGGAAGGGAAGTCTGAATGCCACGACTTCCGGCCTTTGCGACCTCATCTGCCTTCTCGTTTCCAGGGATCCCACGATGGGCTGGAACCCACTGTAGGACTAAGTCTTTTTTTTTTAAGACAGCAGCCCGGTTTTATATTTTATTTCATGTAAGAGTCTATCTTGTTTGGGGATTGAGATGGTTTGGAATACGCTCCTGGAGTCTGTTAGAATGCCCTTTTTTCTTGTAGTTATCTTTTGGCTGATAAGAATGAGTTGCTGGGTGTTGCTTTAGCTCTGAAATTGGTACAGGTCTCTCCCAGTGGTATGGAGTGGTTTTCTATGTTTGGATATGCGATGTAGATTCTCCTGCCTCCCCTTTTTGCACTCTTTGTATCCGATCCATGTCTTCTGCTCCTTTTTTTATTCTTTTCCCATTTAGTTTTACCTGCTTGTGCCTTTCAGTCTGCTTCTTTTTTTTCTTTTCCTATTTGGTTTGACCTGCTTGTGCCTTTCAGTCTGCTTCTTTTTTTTTCTTTTCCCATTTTGTTTGACCTGCTTGTGCCTTTCCGCGTCAGACTATGAAGAGGTTTATTGATTGGGCCTTAGTATATCCTTCGTGCATGGGCGGTTTCCTTGCTTCTGTTATTTCCTCTTTTCATATTTTGCTAGAGCGGCCCATAGATTTGTATCCATTGTATCTGTATAGTAAAGCTTTCTGAGGGACACTATCTGGTGTTTGGCTTATCACGTGGCCTAACCATTTGGTTGGCTTTCTCTTTATGAGGTCTAGCACTGGTGGTGTCTCCTAATATCATTGCTTATGATTATATCCATTCTTGTTACTCCAAGCATTCTGGGTATGCACTTTATCTCTGTTGTTACGACGTGTCTGTTATTTTTGCCTGTCAATATCCAATTCTGGGAAAATGTGGGTAGGAACATTGTGTTCTGTAGCGTTAATTTTGTATCCATTGTCACCTGCTTACGTTGTAATATTCGGGATATACCATGACTTGCATTATTTCATTTGTTTATGTATCTCTGTGTCACCTTTTTCCATCTGCTAAAATTATGTTAGCCAGGCACGTACAATTTTTTAACCTGTTTTACTAGTTTTTGTTGTATGAATATTATTGTTTCTATGTATTTCTTGCAATTGTCATAACTTCGGTTTCCTCTATGCTGATTTTCATACAATAATACGTATAGATTATGATGTTCCTTTTAGTGCTTGGTCTTCAGCCAGCAAAGAGAAGTTCAATTAACTGATCACTGAGGATGTTTCCCTAATTATCCAATAACTAATGTTGGCTTTTTTTACAATATACGTCCATACAAGCTTGTATATGTGACAGTGCACAACCTTGGCGTACACCGGATCTACTTTGACATTTTTGGGAATATCATTCGTTTATTCTTACTGTACATTGGCTATTCACATAAAGACTTTTACACAGGCTGGTCAAATGTTTATTTACTTCATAACGTTCTACTCTTTTCCACAGTTGGTAACTATTCACTCGATCGAATGCCTTCTCTTTGTTTACAAAAGCAATGTTTACTGATTGATCGTACTCTATTGTTTTCTTCGCTGGTTGTCTGAATGCGAAGATTACATCAGTACAGCTCCAATTTTTCATAAATCAAATATATGCTTTGCTAAGTGGTGGTTCTATGATTGGACGAAGTCCCAATGTATGAAGGGATGGCTAAAGGATAGTCTTTTGAGCTCATGTACAATGTGAACTTATTGTTCTGTTACCGACTATTAACTTTCTCTGTTATATCTGGAGCCTCTAAGATTTTGTTAGACCGAGCCTAGCTCCGTATCAATGGACTTGGGATGAGAACTTCGCCTTCAACTGAATGCTGTTAATGTCTATGTGGGTTTTACTTTCTATTTCGTAAAGTTGCTCAACTGTCAAACAGTTTTTTTGGTTATATTAGAGCTCGGGATATGGTGGCAGGACAAAGTGACTAAGTCTGAAATTCGAAGTAAGACTAACAAGTTGATCACAGTGAGACAAAATTAATGAACAAAAATCGTTTAAAGTTGATTAAAATTAAATGTAATCAAAATGGGTATGGTCAGATACCGCCCCAAGACTAGAACACAAACAAAACCTAGTTACAACCAATAGACCTTCATCAAGGACAATAAATAACAACAATGCTGAACTAGCAAATCAACATATAAGGGAAAAAATGGTATACTTATCTGATAAAGTGTCTATAATCGCGACTTGTCAGGTTGAAGGCTAGACTCTAAATATTGATCACCTACATTGCAAAAAGCTCCAATAAGATGGGTGGGTTATGATGTCCGCATGCACGATGAACGCATCCCCAAGCATCTGTTATGTGATAAGCTCAGAACAATCAGACACTCATTAGAGGGACATACGAAATGTCACAGTGACTCATTTAAAGTGTCTGAACATCTTTAACTTTGATGTCAGTACCTGGCGAGATAGCATCACCAAAGGTGCTCAGATTGCAGAACTGAGGCTCAGAGTAGGCATGCCGCCAGAAAGAGCAAAACGCATGACGACACCACAGCTGACTCGTCACATGAGTTCCGTGAGTGCGGCAATGAGAACACATCCCGTATCACAAGTATAATGTTGTCTCCATCTTCCCTTGCGATGGGCAACTATTATTATTAGAGCGCGTGATCTATCACAAAAATGTCAGCTCATGTGTTTTAACTCCGGCTCACCGCTTAAAAGCACTTACAGAGTCTATTCACTTTCACGTTGACATGCATACACGCGATCCACAGAGCCATGCAGAAGCAAAGACACTTATCAAACGATCCATGAGGACAGGATGGAGAGACCAGCACAAACATTACAAACCAAAAAATGACAGCATAGACAAACTTGGTAGAGTCGGCCCGATAAAGATCTTCAGAATCGGAATCAGAAACGGACATTGCAGACTCAAGGCCTACCTCCACAGAATGGGTCTTAGAGACACCGAAACGTGCGATTGTTGAGCATTCAAGCAATCATCAGAACAAATCTTGCAGGACTGCCCTTTTCTTTTTCTCTCTATCCGTGTCCAAAAACCACGTCATACAGCATGCATTCGGTAATCGGCGACATATTGCCTTGTCATTTACCTCCAGCATGTGCATCCATGGCATGTTTCCTGGAGGTTGTGGCGGGTCATCTGGTGTCTGGGTTCTGCAATGCGCCATTTGTCTATCCCCATCGTTTCATATTTCTCTGGCACCGCGATACACCAGTTGGGAATCGGTTTAGCGACTTCCATGTTGTATATAGTAGGTGATGATCGGGTGTAGGTTCCTCCCGAAGTTCCATCTCTAGGGCCTGCACCAATTCGTGCCATTTCTCGATTCGTCAGCTCTCAGGGTTTGTCTCTATCGGCTTTGTTGATTTTAGGAAGCCATGTCTGGATTCTATTCCGGGAAGTTAAAAACGGAGATGCAGAGGCGTGACACCCGCCCTCATATAACCGAGCCTTGAAATATGAGGTCGTTAACACTTCACACCCCTATGGCAGTATTGCTATGGGTTACTTTGACTTTGACTTTGATGTCTGCATTTGAGTCGTGTGCCCTACTTAAACAGACCAAAGAAAGACATGATGGCCCGGGAGCGACCATACTCCAAAAGCTGTCGAGGACATGCGAAGACCTTAGACGCATAGTCTCCTTCGCGAACCTCGCCGGGCTAGAAGCAGAGCTTCAGTTATCTTCTTATTGGATCATATGGTCACGTGACCATTCATGACCATGTGTCACATGTTACCTTCTGGACAATCTATTCTTTGCTTCTATTCCTACTTTATTTTGTCTTCTAGTTTCACAAAAACTATGATGACTCTGAGGCTTAACAACACATTGACAGCTTTATTGGATGTATATATATATATATATATATATATATATATATACGAGGCGTGTTTAATTGAAACCGGACCAAAACTGCAACAAGTGAACATACGTACAATGCACATGATGACGTCACTTCAGGTGTACACAACACGTACCAAACGACATGTCTGCAAAATGTATTATCCTTCGACTCATAGTTTTCTCAGCAGAACGTTGAAAACATGGCGGGGGTGAGTTGCAATTCGTTCAGAGTTGATGAGCGAGCGGTGATTCGGTGATATGGTGACAAAAGTGTGCCGAAGACAACAGTGAAGAACTGGACAACGATGTTTTAAGAAAGAACTTGAGTAAACGCAGCATGACCTGGTCTAGGGATATATTTCCTTAGCTCACGTCCTTTTTTAAACATCGTTGTCCAGTTCTTCACTGTTGTCTTCGACACACTTTTGTCACCATACACTGCCTGCATTCCGCGATCAATGTCAACTGGTCGACGTCCTTCAGCTGTTAGAATCCGAATCACCGCTCGCTGATCAACTCTCGACGGATTCTATATCACACCCTCCATGTTTTCAACGGTCTGCTGAAGAAACTATGAGTCGGAGGATAATGGCATTTTGTAAATTTGACGGTTGGTATGTGCTGTTCACACCAGAAGTAACGTCATCATGCGGATCGCACGTATGTTCACATGTTGAAGTTTGGTCCCGTTGCATTTTAACAAGCCTAACAGAATATATAATTATTTGTTATTATAGGAAGACATTTCCCTTTATGGGAAACTAAGAGTAACACCAAGGTCAGGTGAAACATATTGATAAAGACTTCACCTCATGTGCCCGTAGTACTCTCTAGAGACATTCTATTTTCACAACAGTCTAGCCAGATAGGTGTATATCGACGCTATAATTTCCACAGTGGCGAACGTTCTGTGAATTTTTGCATTAAACTAACATAACTTAACTTTCTGTATACTAGTTTAGAAGGCCTCTGCAGAGTCTGTATACACCCAATTTCTTCTACTCAATGTAATCTAAAAATAGCTATGCGCATCCTATTTATTTTTAAACACATTAACTTACCCTGTCCCTATTACTTTCTGTGGTAATGCATTCCAAGCATTCACTTCGCTCTTACCAAAATAACACTTCTTAATATTTAATCTGGTGCATTTTTAAATGAATGTGCAGTTATGTGCTCTTGTTCTTGTTGCCTGCTGTACTTCGAAAAAACATGTTCATCATCAATAATAGCTCTTTTCGTCTTGTCGGACGATAGTAATTGTGCTTGTAGCACACAGACCGGACAGAAATATAGAGACCATATGTTGCCCGTGTAGTAAGGTCCCTCTCTCGGTCTGACTTATTTGCTCCAAGGGAAAGGTGATACCAATACATTTGGAACAGGGCAAACTACATACACTGCCCGATCAGCAGAGAAATGCGCTATCTGTTCGCCTATCGGTGCTTCAGTTCTAGACCAGTCGCCAACCAAGGCTTAAGGGCCTGGTCTGTCCTGCCACAACACTCAGCTGAGGTTGTATTTCCTCACTCTAGGATAAGGCATTGTATCCTCCTGCGTATCCTCCTTCCCACATCTTCGGTTGTCAGGTTTGGTAGACGCTGACCAACTTTCAGACATATTAGAAAACAGGTTGTTCAACCATATCTGACAAAACCCGACAAGTAGTATCTTATCTGCAAGACTACACATGGTTTGAAATCAGAGTTTTCCTTCTCCTAGATGAGCTGCCTTCCTAGGCTTTCAAACCCCATCTGCCTGAAACTACTGTTTTTAAAGGCGCCAGTGACTCGCCTTCCGACCATTCTCCTGTTAGTCAAAACAGTTCTGCCGCGCCAAGTCCAGGAGATGAACTTTGTTGTCAGAGGCTTTATAGGACGCACGCCATGGGAGCGTTTAGTTGGTTTTGAGAGCTCATCCTTAACCCCACCCCCGACTATAACAACATTTAGAACCAAAAAAACATGTTACAGTCTAACTAATCCGTCCTCTTTGATTATTTTATAAATATGTAATAAATCACATGGAACTCTAAAGAAGACTCAAGAAGCTCGTCATATAATGTAAGAAGAGCCACTGTAACCAGCCACAAAATAAACTTCGTCAAGAATAAAAATTAACCCGGTACGAGTGACTTTGATGACAAGGGCAACAACTTGAATTATATAGGGTATCATGATGATGAACAGTGCATGAGCTACAGTGGTCAGCGACCGATAGCTGACTGCAAGCGTCAGGGTTAGCGAACCAGACCTGCCAAGATCATTCTACACCGCCACCCGGTGAACCTGGATAACAGGCTGCAACAGAGCAAACTGTCTAAAGAGAAGGAATCGAAGAGGGAAGGCTAACCGGGTACCCAAAAATGTCTGCTGAAGTCGGATGTACCGGACCGAAAATTATCGCAGTCAAGCTGTAAACTACGACACAATGCATTCCGTTTTCAGAACAACATTCTGCTACTTGCAAAGCCCTTTAGATGGTTTGTTAGGGAGAGATTTGGAACGAGGAAGAAGAAGAAGAAGAAGAAGAAGAAGAAGAAGAAAAAGAAAAGAAAAAAAAAAGAAGAAGAAGAAGAAAAAGTAGAAGAATTGCATAGATATAGATGAGTTTGGCCCACCCGTCACTCAATGTCTGAAAGCAGGTTACAGGCCCTTATTTTAATTCTGAACAGAGATGATCAAATGTACTTCTGATATATACTGTTCAAGGTAGTCCGACATGATACACTCCAGTCGGGGATGAAGTGCTAAATACTTCTTTGCATAAACTCAGCTTTTTTGTGAGTTAGCCAGTTACCTTCCTCACTGATTACAGTAAATCAACTACCAATTTACAGCTGAGCGGACCAGAGCATGGAACGAACCAGTCTCCATTACCGTGGGAAGAAAATTCTATAGTCATCCTGCTGTCCGAAAGATAACACCTGTCAATCAAGGCGTCCATGTCAGTCAGGACAGAACTTAATGTCTTATTTATGTCACTGACTGTCGATTTCCTTATCAATATAACACGCCCCTTGACCTTTCATCCCATCTCACCGTGGTCTACTATGGATGCGCGCCAAACAATATTGGAAAGTCGTCCCATGTTTATTGCATGTCTGGCACGGCGGTTTTAAAACACTGGTGTTGCGACCCCATTTGGAATCTCGTGCGGTATCACAAAGTGATAACTGAAATTGTTTTAAAAATGTAAATTGCTATTTGCAATTGTACTTTATTTTAATTACATGGTAATATGGAAGCTTCTTTCTAGAGCTAAACCTGAGTGCGTCCATATATAAAAATGGTTGCGCATCATTGGTTGACAAATCAATATATCGTGCGTCAGAAGTAGTCCAGAATCCAGGTGCACGTATAGTACAGGCGCAGGTCAACTACTGGTCATACAGATATCACTTCTGCTTAAAGTTCAGACTATGAACTCAGTACTTTCAGAGCGAAAGTTAACATAGACGAGTTTTACATTGGCCTTTGCTTGCACTTCTCTGCGAATAAATTATTATAAGGTAAGTATCTAAGAATGCCTTCAAGGAATGAACTATATATGTCTGCTATATCTACGTTCGCTCTCAAATATTCTTATAGAAGCGTGTCTGTCTGTTTCAGTATTCTCTAAAATAAAATATATTTCCTTCAGAAACTTGTCTAAGGATTATATAAAAAATACCAATATATATTTCTGCATTAAACTTACAAGTATATCTATAATTCTTTCAAATAACATATATTTCCTTCAGAAACTTGTCTAAGGATTATATAAAAAATACCAATATCTATTTCTGCATTAAACTTACAAGTATATCTATAATTCTTTCAAATAACATATATTTCCTTCAGAAACTTGTCTAAGGATTATATAAAAAATACCAATATCTATTTCTGCATTAAACTTACAAGTATATCTATAATTCTTTCAAATAACATATATTTCCTTCATAAACTTGCTTGTCTGTCTATGGATTTATCAAATAACAGCATCGATCTTCCTGACGTCTTTGGTTCTGTCTCATGGTTCTCTCAAATAACAACTGCTATTCCACTTATAAACTTGTCATCCATTGCGCTCAAATAATCACATCATTTTCCATAAAACGTGTCGTTCTGTTCCAATTTTCTCTCAAATAACTACATTTTTTTTTTTTTACGTTTTATCTCACAATCCTCTCAAATAACCACATCTACTTCCCTTAAGCGTGTCGTTTTGTCCCACTATTTTCTCAAATAACCACATCTACTTCCCTTAAGCGTGACGTTTTGTCTCCCGATTTTCTCCAATAACCACATCTACTTCCCTTAAGCGTGTCGTTTTGTCCCACTATTTTCTCAAATAACCACATCTACTTCCCTTAAGCGTGTCGTTTTGTCTCCCTATTTTCTCCAATAACCACATCTACTTCCCTTAAGCGTGTCGTTTTGTCCCACTATTTTCTCAAATAACCACATCTACTTCCCTTAAGCGAGTCGTTTTGTCTCACTATTCTCTCAAATAACCACATCTACTGCCCTTAAGCGTGTCACTCTGTCTCACTATCCTCTCAAATAACCAGAGTCTCTTAAGTACGAGGGCGATTACAGATTTCCCATTACTTAGATCCGCATGGGAAATTTAATGAGCTGAATTTAATAAGGTCGGATACCGACAGTCACATCGCAGTGTGTTGTCTAGCATTGTGTGTCAACAGCTGTACAAATAAATTTTGATCCTTAACTGGTATAGCACCAATGGCCAGGCTAGAAGATGCGTATCTTTACTTGACGATCACGTTTTCCTCTTCGAATGTGCCATGCATACTAATTAGTCAGTTACAGAAGCTGGAACGTATACATGAATTGTAATAGTTATAACATGAGGCACAACGATGTTAAGTAATGTTATGTTACACAGAATCGAGACGAAGACTTTTTCAGAAACTACTCGTAAAAAGTTGTTTAATTTTGGTGAATTTTGTATCGTTTCATTTGACTGTTCTTACACCCCTAGGTGTAGTGAATATAGTAGTAGTAGCAGTAGCAGTAGTAATAATAATATTAGTATTGGTAGTAGTAGTAGTAGTAGTAGTACTATTAATATTGGTAGTAGTAGCAGTGGTAGTAGTAGTAGTACCAGTAGTAGTAGTAGTAGTAGTAGTAGAAGTAGTAGTAGTAGTAGTACTATTAGTATTGGTAGTAGTAGTAGTACTATTAGTATTGGTAGTAGTAGTAGTAGTAGTAGTAGTAGTACTAGTAGTAGTAGTAGTAGTAGTATAATTAGTATTGGTAGTAGTAGTACTAGTAGTAGTATGGGAAAAAAACATGAAAAAAAACTAGTAAAAGTTGATTAAGGTTGAGCTTAATCAAAATTAAAAAATGGGTATGGTCAGACACCGCACCGAGACGAGAACACAAACAAAACCTGTAGTAGAAGTAGTAGTAGTAGTAGTAGTAGTAGTAGTAGTACTAGTAGTAGTAATAGTAGTAGTAGTATAATTAGTATTGGTAGTAGTAGTACTAGTAGTAGTAGTAGTGGTAGTAGTAGTAGTAGTAGTAGTAGTAGTAGTAGTAGTAGTAGTACTATTAGTATTGGTAGTAGTAGTACTAGTAGTAGTAATAGTGGTAGTAGTAGTAGTAGTAGTAGTAGTAGTAGTAGTAATAGTAGTATTAGTAGTCCCTGTCAGTCATGACTTACTATAGAAAGATATGAGTTGGAGTGGTAAACAAAAATACTTACTTAACTTGTCTTGTCTTCTTTCTCCTTGCGGCGTTGTCTTTTCGCTTCTCCGTGTTGCAAGAGCTTCACTTCACCAGGCTTGAGGTGGTCCTTCAGGGTACTTTTCCACTTGGATCGGTCTGCAGCTTCGTCTTCTCAGGATGTTATACTCAATTTCCAAAGCCTTTATATTACGCTGCACAAATGATTGAACCTGAACTGTCATTAACTTAACGTCTTTATACTGGTTTAGAAGACCCTGCAGAGTCTGTATACAACCAGTTACATTTACATCACCTTGCTCTAAAAGCTATGCGCATCCAATTTATTCTTAAATGCATTAACTGTCCCTGCCTCCACTACCTCCCCTGGCAATGCATTCCAAGCAGACACCACTCTCTGACTAAAAAAATATTTCCTAATATCTAATCTGCACCTCTCTTTAGTCAGCTTGTAGCTATGCCTTCGTGTTATTGTGGGTGGCTGTATTTTAAAAAACTTGTTATAGTCTGATTTATCCATTCCTCTGATCATCTTATAAACCTGTATTAAGTCACCACGAATTCTTCTCTCTTCGAGACACTGTAGGCGAGTTGTTCTGAGTCTTTCCTCATAACTGTAATTCTGGAATCCCACTATCATCTTTGTCGCTCTTTTTTGTATTCTTTCCAGCATGTTTATATCCGCTCTATCATAAGGACTCCACACCTATACACAGTACTCCAATCTAGATCTAACTAATGCTTTATACAGTTTGACGATAACTTCCTTGCTCCTATGTTTAATATTTCTTTTTATCATACCTAACATTGCATTTGCCTTTATCACTGCTACCTTAACTTGCTCACTCACCTTTCCTGTATGATCTATTATAGCCCCTAGGTCCCTTTCCTTATCATTATGCCGACTGTTCTTCTGCCATCCGCCAACTGTCCTTAACGAAAACGAGCAACTTCAATGTGACGAAAATGACCAACACCACCGCAGTCTTCGTTGCCTAAAGACAGTTTATATGCTTGGGAGACTCGTGCAAGAATGCACTTTGGTCATCCATGCGGTAGTGGAATGTTAAGTTTCTCAGCAAACGCCTCACTACGGAGATCACTATTTCTATGGCTACTTCTTTGTCCACACCGAGTTAACACCGCCTGTTTCAATCGCACGATGCAGAATCGATGTGCTGCATTGTCCAGCATGTAATGGGGATGTCATGTGTCGTCAAAGGTTGGTTGACATAGCGCTGCAACATCCTCTGTCTATTGCTTTGATGGTACACTTCAACAGACTGTTGTCAGCCGATCTCTTGATGTTACCTTATGACATATTTTTCTCTTACCTGCCTACCATCCACCTTTTCTTCTATTTTTGTTTTCAGCATTGCATCGTGTTGACAGTCCAACACGAAAATGCGACTGATTAACTGATAAAACGGCTCCTAAACTTTCTTATATTACCGTAGAACTGATATATTGGCTTAGACAGTTGTCATTCTTAAACATACCAGATTCAAGTGTGACTTTCAAAGAGTCCAAAAAGTCCAGATAGTGGTCTTCAGACTCCGCACAGACCACAACAGACTGAGGTACAATCTATCCAATAAACTGAAGATAGGAGTTACTGACGAGTGCACTTGTGGTACAGGAAAAATTACCCCTGAACACCTGCTACAGAATTGTCCTACATACGACAACTAGAAAAAGCATATAGGGCGTCACAAGTGCCAACACTGGACAAGCTATATGGCAGTGTCGACAGCCTCAGGATGACCGCTGCTTTCTTTAAACAAATTCAAGTTTACGTTTGAAAGTATAAGAAGAAGAAGACGAAGAAGATAATTATACATAAAAGTTGCTCTGTATATAATATTCCTAAAATTATTTAATATGCCTGCAGTTGCTAATGCGTTTTACATTGCAAGAATAAATGTGTCCCTTTGCTTTAAGTATTCCGGAATGAATTAGTTCAAGTTGTCTCAGAGAGCACGAAAAAGACCATGTCATGTTCTTCTTCTTCTTCTTCTTCGTCGTTCGTTTTCAAACTCCCGCTACCAAGCCCTGAAAAGGATTTGTAAGTAGCAGGATGTTCTGAGAAATGATTGCAAATACCATTGAAATCGGGCGTCCCCTGTAAACGACTTTTGCCGGATAATTCTTTCACTAACATATAATAAAATAATAAAAATAGATGTCCATTATTGTCGATGAGGACCTCCGACATCATGCTTGTCACAGATTTCCCTGTTGGGTGCGGGTGCGCCTGTGGCTGAACAGGCCATGCGAGCACGAAAACGTATGTTGCATAACGGGCACACGAGGTCAGTAGAAGGTGGTGGTGTTCTCGCTCTTCGTGATTTCCGGGTCTAACGTCTGGGTCTTCACAACATGGTGGTCTTCACTGCTAGCTACACCTGCTTCGACTGTACTTCTCCAGTCAGATCTGTTTTGCGCAAGACATTCCCAGGGGGTGATATCTTTCTTTTCAGTGAATACTAAATGAATTGGGGGGGGGGGCAGTGGTCTGGATGTAAGGTGTTCGCCTCGGGTACTGGAGATCGTGAGTTCAAATCACGGTGGAGACCGAGATTTTTTCACGTAGGTCATCCAGTAAAATATTTCCCCTGTTCTCTGAGTAGTGAGATCAGACACCCGTGTGCAGTAGCGCGCACGTTAAAAATAACTTAGCAGTTGGAAATCGAAAGTAGTAGGCCTAACGGCCGCTGCTTTGGCAAAATTCAAGTTAAAAATCTACTCAAATTATTCTATGGATTAACGCCACACAGAGAATAAAGGGAACTGGGTGGTTATAACTTCAGGTTTTGGTTATGTGGTTACAGGAGCTGCTTAGATGGCTCCTGACAGGCTGCGGGTCTACCTTCCTCTAATTTACGCTTCCACCTCCACCATTCTAAAAAATAGGCGATAGTATATTGCAGAGGCTAACAGATGTTGGGATTGACCTGGCAAGTCACCAGTGGATTTAAACCTGCCAATAAAACATGAAACGTAGGAGGTCACACCTCCCTACGACGTCTAACGACATAAGTGGACTGAATATATATAAATAGACCAAATGAATAATTAAAAGACAAGTACCAGCAGTTGTTTTTAGTGAGTAGCCTGGTGAAGCTGTCGTTAACGATGACTCCAGTAACATGCAGTCAATCAGACATATCATGACAATGTCGCAACCAACCTCAAACCTTACATGCAAAGCAAACCCAGCGATCCGCCCGTTGAATGTAAGACTAGTTTTATACAATATTACAAGTAAACTTGAATAACCGAGCTGTACTTGCAGTTTTGGGTTGACTTTAACATTTGCATAACCTTCATTCACACTCGCCAAAGGCTTGCTGAGCGTTAATTATGCTTCTATGGTTCAACTATACGATACAAGTAAACATTTTCTGGGGAATTAGTAAGCCTTTAAACATGCCTTACACTTCCGTATCTATGAGAATTAAAGTAAAATTATGTGTCACTTACTTAAAACACACACATTTACTCATACACACGTACGCAGTACATATACACACACCAGCGCGCACATAGCACATACACGTACAGACGGCCTACATATATACATATATTTATATACACACACAACCACACACATATACACATTCATACACCAGAAAATAAATGACAGTATTGTCAAACTTGGCAGAGATGGGCAGACAAAGATTTTCAGAATCAGAGAGAGACATTTCAGACTCAAGGTCCACCTTCCCAGAATGGGGCTTAGAGACACCACCACGTGCGATTGCAGAGCACCCAAGCAAACACCAGAACATATCCTGCATGACTGCCCTCCCTACCTATGCAGACCCAAAGAGCAGTCTGGTCCGGGGAAGAGACCGTGCTCAAAAAGCTGTAGCGGCTACGAAGACCTGACACGCAATGTCTCCTTCATGAACCTCACCGAGCTGGAAGCATAGCATCAGCTGATCGCAGAAGAAATAGAAGTAGAACAGGAAGAAAGAGAACTTGAAGAAAAAAAAGAAGATGAAGAAGAAGAAGAAGAAGAAGAAGAAGAAGAAGAAGAAGAAGAAGAAGAAGAAGAAGAAGTAGAAGAAGAAGAAGAAGAAGAAGAAAAGGAAGAAGAAGAAGAATATATACACACACATATATACTCACCCAATGACAAACACATATTAACACATTCATACTTACACCCACACACAAATGATTGTATGTAAACTTCGAACTGTTCATCGATTTGGAGCATGTGTTTTTAACCAGTGAGACTTCCAGAGGTCCGTGAGACTGGATGGGTGAAAATCAAACATCATTTTAATTTACAGTACCCGCTAAATGAAATTTAGCATGTCATGGAATTATGCAATAATGTTTATTAATGACAGTAATAATAGCTGTCCATCGTTATCGATGAGGACCGCCGACATCATCCTTGTCACAGATTCTTTCCCTGTTGGGTGTGGGTGAGCATGTGGCTGAACAGGCCAATGCGAACACGAAAACATCTGCTACATATCGGGAACACGAGGTTTGTAGAAGGGGTTAGTGTTCCCGCTGCTCGGGATTTCCGCGTCTCGCGTCTGCTCTGGGCTTTCACAACACGTTCGTCTTCACCGGCAGCTACACCCGATTTGACTGCGCTTCTCCAGTCAGATCTGTTTTGCGATGTCTATCTGGCAACTTTTTAGTGAGTCCTTCAGACCGTCTTTAAAACGTTTCTTTGGGCGCCCTCTCTCTCGCCATCCCTCTCTCAACTCGCGTAGAGAAGCTTCTTTGGGAGCCGCTCGTCTGACATACGGACGAGGTGTCCGGCCCATCCTAGTCGTGCTTTTTCTAGCAGTGCATGGATGCTGGGCATGTTAGCCCTCGAGAGAACATCGATGTCAGTGACACGATCTTGCCATCGGATGTGGAATATTCGCCTCAGGCAACCTGTGTGGAAGTGGTTTAACCTCCTTGCATGTCCAGAGTTAACAGTTCAGCTTTCGCAAGAGTATAGTAGGGTTGGAATGATGGTTGCACGGTAGACTTTGAGTTTGGTCTTGTCGCTGATGCCACGACGTGCCCAGACCATTGAGCGCATTCTACCAAAGGCTGTGCTGGCCTTTGCTATTCTGCTTGCCACCTCATCGTCTAGGCTGACAGATCTCGACAGCGTGCTGCCCAGATATGTGAATTTGTCTACGGCATTCAACGTCTGCCCGCTAACTGTAGTCTCTGGTTTTGTGTACGGATGCCTGGTGCTGGTTGGTACATGACCTCTGTTTTTTTGGCATTTATGGTCAGGCCAAAATTTTTGCATGTGGCAGAGAACTGGTCCATTCCAACCTGCATGTTCAGTTCTGAGTTGCTCATTAGTATTAGCTATATATACATACATAATTGACGTAACATATATTCTCATATCACATAACGGTTGTGGCATATCTAAAAGAATCGATTTTATTTTATTTTCATATTACTATATCGAAAGGGGGGGGGGAGGGGGGGAGGGCGTGGGCAAGTGGTTAAGTGACACGGCTCATAACCCGAAGATGTTGGGTTCACTTTCCAATCACAGCACCGGCCGTTACCCCACGGTAGGAAAACTATTAGAAATTCAAGGGGGAAGCGGTTCCTTACATAAAATTAATGCCGAAGTTGGATGTACTGGGTCGACAGGTGCAAAATAAAAACAAACATCGAGTGTGGTACGTGCGGAGCACGGCGTCACAGAGGCTTTTTCAATCATCAAGGGTGTGCGCCAGGTTTGTGTACTGTCCTCGCTGCTTTTTAATATTTATATGGGCAGAATTTTGTCAGAGGTCATCTAGATTTTAGTTCCATATATGAACTGTTATTATCAGATGACCAATGTCTTGCATATAAAAGGCGCAGACAATGATGGCATAATTTATTTTTCTAGCGCTATTTATTGAAAGGATTAACTGCGCTACTTTTTATCCTCACTCTCTCGTCTCGACCCGCCCGACCCCAGTGGCAAGTCAAGAACAAGACGACTAGGGGGCTACTACGAGATGCAGGTGACTCCGCATTAAGCACCCGTGAAAAAGACGGCAGAGTCCGGAGTCGATCCCACACCACCTGTTCAAGAGGCCGACGGCTTAACCACTTCGCCACGGAATCCACATGTCTTGTATATACAGACGAACATATTCTCCAAAATCACTTGGTAGCGTTGGGCGCAACCTGCGATAAGTTACGGTGTGACTACAGAATGCGGGCAGAACTCTGGGGTCACTAAGATTGAGCCTTCAGAACGTGGCTCTCCAGAAGGTTGGGGAAGTCAGGTACCTGGACAGCATTTTCTCAGAAGACGACAAGTGAAACGGAGAGGTTGAACCAGATGCCAGAAAGCAGCGTGAGTAACTCATCAATTAGCACCACTGCTCAAACATCCTCACATTAATCTGACAACAACGCAGAAACAGGCCTTCAACGTCTTCTGACCAACCATGAACTAACAGAGCCAAACATGGGCTATGCCCAAGCCACGAGAGACTAAAATCTTCGTGAATGGCCGCCGGAGTTTCTAGGAGAGACAGATTGAGGAAGGAAGATATTCGCAAAAACAAAGGTCGGTGCCGAATGTATCAAATACATGTACAGACTGCTGCGCTGGTTCGGTTATCTCATGAGAATAGCACCTGATCAGATTTCCCCGCGATCTTACAATTCCAGACGATTTGGTTTCCGAGCAAGAGGGTGACCAAGGGGAGGGGGGATAGACCATGGGAAGACGATTTACTAGCGACACGGTTTGACATCAGACGCAGCGCATCTGGCCCAAGAGAGACGACTAAGGCTTCTCGTGACGCCCACCAGGGTAAATGTAGATCAATAACTAACGTAACTAACCTAACTAACTAACTAACTAGCAATACATATTTGCGAAGTGAGATTTTCAATACTTGTAACAATAAAAACCAAAAATCTAAATAGATTAGATGCCCAACATAACATGCGTGCTGCTTTGTCATGAAATCAGTGTAATGTCATTATACAAGATAAACAATACATCTTCACACTGACAAGAGTTTTAAAAAGAATTAAATGAAACTTTCCTTTCTTCTTCTTTGCGTTCAGGATCTTTTGATCATGCTATATCTGCAGGCCAGTCGCCATGATGAAGTCTGTAGTCTTCACCAGGTCGGAGCGGCTGCTCCACAGCTTTTTTCTCAGCTCTGCACCCTCTGGCCAGGTCTGGCGTCTCATTTCCCTATAGATTGGACATTCTTGTAGAATAAGCTCAGGGTTCTGGCCTATTGTTCCACATGCGCACTCATCGGTGTGTAAGATCTTTAGTCGGTACAGAAGTAGACTTTCCTTTATTTTAAATGTATTGTAATGTACTGTATTGTATTGTAATGTCTTAAGATGTGTTCAGCAACCCAAAGCTGACTGCTAGCGTCAGCGTCAGCGACACAGAGCTGACTGCTAACGTCAGGGTCAGCGACCCAGAGCTGCCAAGACCTTTCTCCACCTCCACGAAGGCAAGGAGTTGGACTTTGTTGTCAGAGGCTATATGAGACGCACGCCGCGTGAGCATTTAGTTGGTACAGAGGCTTCTAATTTTCTTTCAACAGAATGATTAATGTTTTTAAATATCGATTTTCTTAGTAATCTTTTTTACGAACTACAGTCATCATCATCCTGTAGCATGTCCTTAGCAGAACGTCACTCTCATCACAGTCATGAGATAGGAGTCTCAATCAGCAGTAAGTCTACTCGCCTGCTCCAAGTTCATGTTTAGCGTGTCCTTCTAGGCCTCGGTCGGCCTGTACCTCGTCTTCCTGGGCAAACTACAGTAGATATTGTAAATTGTCTGTATAAACAAATTTCTCGCTGACAATAGAAGGGAACGAGAGAAGAGATAAGCTTGCAACAAATAAATATTTCTTGTTAATCCTTTTTCAGTGCAAGTTTTTATTTAATGTTTTTTATTTTGTTTTGGAGAATACCGGAGTGTAGTTTTGATAGATCAACATGCCCTATTAGTAGCGAATGTGAATTCAATTTCCGCTCTGTTGGTTATGGATGCGTCGGTTAAAATAGAAGAAATAGAAGTCCACGCAAACATACATCAGTTATGTCAAGTTAAATAATAGCTTTTAAAGAGAGATGAAGATTGTCAACAAGAAGACATCAAGATCACACACGTTGAGAAAAAAGAGTTAGCTAGGCTGTCAGAAGAGAACAGAATCAACATAAGTCACCCCCTTGACCGACAGGGACAGATCCCCATTCATCGCCTCTGGACAGAATACATCAGACTGGTCAGATACACGTACAAGTTTCGACTGTCTGCTTTACAACTGGGAAAATATATACAGCGGAAAATGTTTTACAGGACTATCCACTGTTTAGCCAGTTAAAGAAGATTTACTGGCTTAATGATGTAATTCTGGAAAAATTAAGACCTATGGGAAAGAAGCCAACAACAGTCACTGGAACAGCAAATAAAGCGAAGAAAATGGGGCTTGATAGTACATAAGCTACGGAAGGCACCGTCTAATATAGCCAGACATGCTCTTGCATGGAATCCTTAAGGGAAGAAAAAGATAGAAATACCTACAAATATATGGAGAAGATTATTGTGAGAAATAACTCAGATTAAATTATTACGCTTATAGCAGCCGAGGACTATGTGTGTGTTGGTAACATGATATCAATGACCTATGCATAGAGAGGAACAGCTAGCCTTGATTGATTGAGTGATTGATAACATCTGGTCTACTTCTGCTATATTGAAAGTGCAAATCCTGTCATTACCTAATGCCCTCAGATGTTTCTAAAACTTCAGTCCATCTTTTTGTTTCTTTCTGAAATACAATATGGTCAGGAAAAAAGATGGCTCAACTTTATCATTCTCATAGCATAGCTTAAACAACACCTCTAACGTCCAGCCCCTGAAATCCAACGCCTTACTAACAACCTCCTAATGTCAAGTTTGACGTAAAGAAGATACTCATTGACTGCAGTCGTATGCGAGAGGTCGTGTCTTTTGTCAGAAAGTTACTAAAAGCTATTTGCTGATGTGCAGACGGACGTCGCACACAAATCAAAAACAGAATGGACTTATTTCCAAGGAGATTACGATTTAGCAAAATATGTAAATGCGAATGGGAAGATATTACGAGAAACACAAACAGTTCAATATATGCTGTCTCTCATAACATCAAACAGAAGATGCATCACAGAGATACGAAACAGAATAGAACATGCAAAGGAAGCGTTCCAGAAAATGAAACAAATATTATGTAACAAGCCACTATTTTTTGTAGTGAGAAAAAACATACTTGAGTGTAATATAACTCTGATATTGAACCGTGGTTATGAATCATGGACACACAAGAGGTTCACTAGAGGGTGCAGAGATATATTTATAATGACGCATGCTGAGAATTATATGAACAAACAATAAAATATAATGACTGTATACTGTTACATTAGAATTCAGAAATATAAACTTTTCAGCAATATTAGAAAGAAACAATCAGTATTTTTGGGACATATGATGCACATTGAAAGTTTGGAAAACGTTAATTAACAGATGAAATTCCAGGTAGGAGAGACAGAGGTAGACATAAAATACTGGACGGTCTGAGCACCTGGTTTGGGAGATCATCAACCGCAGAACTGATTTCCAGCACCAGAAACAAGAGAGTTGTAGAGGTCTATGACGGCCTACGCCAGTCGGCATGCCACATAATGATGATGACAATGATAAATAAGTTAGCTTGTTCTGTTTCCAAGTCAGCTACTTTTTTTTATCAGCCCGCGTTATAAGATATACCGCGTATATCAACACATCCTGCGCGCTTTCTGTGTAATTACAAAAGGATATACTTACAGGATAACTCATTCAACACAGCTCTATTACATAAGAATGATTCAGGATCATTGTATTACGTCTCCAGAAACAGATGTTACCTTTGACATATTTCGCATAAATATATACAACACATATAATATGTTGCCGCCGGTAGGGTTTAATATTCGGTATGTAACAATAATAAACATTGCCGATCACAAACTGCGTTAGTCCTGAAATGGACATTTGTTACATTGTGCCATAGTTTACAGCATGGCTGCGATATCTTCGCATTTCGGCCCGACGCATCCTATTTCAGCACGACAATTATGAGACCGGGTTTGTCTTCTCTTTTCGATCCCTAACCTTTTAGCCAGGCTGCATGGCTGCAGTCTGTTGTCAGGGCTTCTGCATGGAGGCGAAATAGGATCTTGGTAAGTTATGGGTTATTGACGCTCACTTAGGCAGTCCAATTTGAGGCGCTTGCCGATGTCAGTTTCGTCACTGTGTTGCATTTTCAGCACCCAAAATTGAGGATTGAACCTAGATCCTTCGGCTGTGCAGCTCCTGTGATGTTATTTTATTATTAGTATTTGATTATTATTATTGTCATTAGAGCTGGTGTGATGTTGTGAGTGTCTGAGTGGTAAGTGCACTTGTCGCTCTAAATAACGAGATCATGTTTTCTTGGCCTTGACTTGACCTGGTCTACGCAAGTGTAAATGAATACATAACCTGCAGATAGGGGGTAAAGTGGTCGAGAAGGGACCTGGTCGCTACAATTAAGTAAAAGCTTAAATATCACACAAAGAAGTCTTAAACACGTTATCACCACAATCAGTTTCTGCAGTGTGGCAACATTGACGTTATTATGATGTGGTAGATCATCAATAATCAATTTCCACCGCTCTTTTTAAAATATACGCCATTGACAACCCTCCTCCAGCAAGTTCGATCTTGAGCTGCCATTTCTGCCCCTCTTCAGTTGAGGGACCGAAGTTATTTTTCACAGTATTATCTCCGGATGTTTCTTTTCATCCTCTTTTCCTGTGGATTTCATGTCAAGGACTGTCTGCCTACGTTTGATGGTGATCTGCGTAGTGTGTGTCCTATCAATCCCCATCTTCTTTGTTAATCTGTTGCTCCATTAGTTGTTGTTGGCTTCTTTCCCATGAGTCTTCATTCCTCCCCATGTCTTGCCGATCTATACCCATTTTCCTCCGTACACATTTATTTACGAATGACTGGAGTTTCAACTGTATAGTCTTTGTCGTTATAAAAGTTTCTGCTAAAAACAGGAGTACTGACTTGACAATGAAATTACACAATCTTGGTGTTAGTCTTTATTTTCCTGGATATACATACATTATTCAGTAACCGGGTTGTTGTCCTTGCCTTTTCAATTCTAGCCCTTACATCTGTTCATGTGCTCTCTCAAGTATCAATACTGCTGTCCAAATGCGAGGCGTATTCAAATGAAACTGGACCGAACTGCAGCCAGTAAACATACATACCATGCACACGATGACGTTACTTCTGGTGTAAACAACACATACCAACCGTCAAGTTTGCAAAATGTCGTTATCCTCCGACTCATATTTTCCTCAGCAGACCGTTGAAAACATGGCGGGTGTGATACGGAATCCGTCCAGAGTTGATCAGCGAGCAGTGATTTGGTTTCTAACAGCTGAAGAATGTCGACCAGTTGACATTTATTGCAGACAGTGTATGGTGACAAAAGTGGGTCGGAGACAACAGTGACGAATTGAACAAAGATATTTGAACATACTGGCTACACAAAAAACGATGCCTATTACCAGTTGAACAGAAGAGAGCAGGTCTTCAGATTCCGCACAGGCCACAACAGACTGAGGTACCACCTATTCAATAAACTGAAGATAGGTGACACCGACGAATGCACGTGTGGTACCGGGAAAATGACCGCTGAACATCTGCTGCAAAACTGCCCGACATACGAGGATCAGAGAAAGCACATGTGGCCATCACCAGTGGCAACACTAGACAAGCTCTATGGCAGTGTCGACAGCCTCAGGATGACCGCTGCTTTTTTCTAAAAAATACAGGTTGACGTCTGACAGCGTACGAAGAAGAAGAAGAAAAAGAAGAAGAAGAAGAACAAAGATGTTTAAAGAAGGGCGTATCTATGCTAACGCTTCGCTACTGTATACAAAACAATATTCCTACCCACATTGAAATGTCATTCCCAGAATGGGACATTAACAAACAACGATTTTAAAAAACACATCGTAACAACAGAGATGAAATGCTTAGAGTAACAAGAATGGATAGAATCAGAAACGATGATATTAGGAGACAAGTAAGAACCACACCAGCGATTGACATAAAGAGACAGCAAACCAAATAGTTCGGACGGGGAACTGAGACGATAGTCCAGTCAGGCACAATATACTGACCAAGACCACTCTCTCTCTCTCTCTCTCTCTCTCTTCTGTGTAGCATTCCCTAGAAACGGGTTGTTTTCAAGGCAGTCTGGCTGACGAGATATGGATCGACGTGATCCCCGTAGTAGTGAGTGTCACACAGACGAAGCGAAGCATAGCACATCTGCCTGGAGGACCACTGTCCACTTTCATCAGCACGCTCAGAATGTAAGGAAAGTTACCGCAATCCGCCACTTGACGTCCTTTTCAAGGAAGCACAAAAGAGTGAACCTACTCATTGTGAGCATTCGAATAAAACACTAGGTTTGGCTACGTGACGTGACAAACACAAGATAATATCTCCCATAACGCTTTGCTATACAGATACAATGGCGCCGACCACGCAAAAGTTGGATAACAAACATAACAGAAATAGCAAACCTCCCCGTATACGAAGCACTTACTAGGGCCAGGTCAAGAAACCTCTCTCTATAACCTGGCGATAATAGGCATAAACAGCACAAAAAAGCGAAAAGAAAGAAAATGAAAAAAAGAATAACTCACATTCGTGTGCCCCACCTTGTTTTTTTTCTCTTCAAATAAGGAAAAAAAAAAAAAAGGAAAAATGTTGTTTGTTGTAATTTAATGCCCACAATGAGAAGGTTTACTCTTTTGTGCGCCCTGAAATGGACGTTAAGTGGCGGGTTGTCGTAGCTTTCTTCACATTCCAAGCATGCTGGTGAAAGTGGACCGGGGTCCTCCAGGCGGTTGTGCTATGCTTGGCTTCATCTGTGTGTCGCTCACTACTACGGGGATCACGTCGATTCCTCGCCCCGCTAGCCAGACTGCCATGAAACCAGCCATTTTCCAAGGAGGGCTACGAGGAAGCCGAGGTGAGGGTCATGGTCAGTATATGTTGCCTGACCCTGACTAACATGTCTGACCAGTGTATTGTGCCTGACCAGACGTTAGTCTTCCTCCCCATGTAAGAAGTGATTGATTAATATTACTTTTAAATTGTCTGCTTTGCTAGTTTAAACAAAAATTATAGTTTAAAAAATGTAATCAACAGTAAACAAAACAACAAAATTACATGTAAAATAATCACACCAATAATTTCAGTTCTTACTAAGATGTACGTTTTTTTCCCTTCAAATCATTAATCTTGAGGGGAAATCAACATTTTCAAATCTAGAAGATAAGGAGCAAGTCTAACACTGGTAGCAGATATCAGATAAGGAGCAAGTCTAACACTGGTAGCAGATAGCAGATAAGGAGCAAGTCTAACACTGGTAGCAGATAGCAGATAAGGAGCAAGTCTAACACTGGTAGCAGATAGCAGATAAGGAGCAAGTCTAACACTGGTAGCAGATAGCAGATAAGGAGCAAGTCTAACACTGGTAGCAGATAGCAGATAAGGAGCAAGTCTAACACTGGTAGCAGATATCAGATAAGGAGCAAGTCTAACACTGGTAGCAGATAGCAGATAAGGAGCAAGTCTAACACTGGTAGCAGATATCAGATAAGGAGCAAGTCTAACACTGGTAGCAGATATCAGATAAGGAGCAAGTCTAACACTGGTAGCAGATATCAGATAAGGAGCAAGTCTAACACTGGTAGCA
Organism: Ariolimax columbianus; assembly: GCA_036924085.1. NCBI lineage: Eukaryota > Metazoa > Mollusca > Gastropoda > Stylommatophora > Arionidae > Ariolimax > Ariolimax columbianus. The sequence goes on along the minus strand of JAVGWX010000016.1, from coordinate 68,259,409 downwards.
GATATCAGATAAGGAGCAAGTCTAACACTGGTAGCAGATATCAGATAAGGAGCAAGTCTAACACTGGTAGCAGATATCAGATAAGGAGCAAGTCTAACACTGGTAGCAGATAGCAGATAAGGAGCAAGTCTAACACTGGTAGCAGATAGCAGATAAGGAGCAAGTCTAACACTGGTAGCAGATAGCAGATAAGAAAATTAAGTATGTCATATCAGAATAACCCTACTTTAAAATCGAAGACAGTCATAAAATTGATTGTATGACGCCGCATTTCTTCAGCTACTCCCCTCCACCCTCATAACACAGCCCATATTAAACTCTCCTTCGCTCGAGACGTCAAACACAAACGGCTCCTTTACCTTGCAGTACATCTGCAGTAATATGATTTTAAGAACGATATCTATTATCTCACTAATACATGCCTTATTATAGAGGCAAAACTAAAAGCGACAGACGTGAAAAGACACATTCAGCTAAATTGTGCTATTCAATACAAGCCCTTCTACTGTGGTCTCTCCATCCTTGCCTAAAGCTAAGGCTAAAGCTTTCCAGGGAGAACATTATCAACTCTTCTAAGCCCCCAAAGAAAAAAAAATCTAGCGGGAAGCGCCTCCTACCGGCCTGAACATCTTGCATGACACAGCGATTTACCATGGAACAGATTCGCCTATTGGCTCGTGTCGGACTTGTATTGACTAAAAGAAATAATGCAGAGTCATGGTGCGATGGCGGAAAAAAATATACACTTATATCTGAATTATTTATTACCATGTCATTAATTTTACAAAATAAATAAATTCAACAATATACTAGTGTTATAGGGGTTAATTAAATATTTCATTCAGAAGTATTTTATTTATAGATATCGACATTATGTTAACCGGGGCGTACAAGGCTGGCGTGAGTCAGCACTTAAATTTTAATTCAAGGTTGAGATACGACTGTTCCATTAACATGGGAGAATGACATGCAAGAACTGGCAGACGAGTCATGTGCATGTTACTGCTGAAACACATTATAATTAAATAGTGTAATTAAATAATATTAATTAATGGGTCATATATAATTGGAAAACGGAACATTAGTGCCAGCCAGCTTCATTTTAATCAATCGTTAACTTCGTCGTCCCTCCTTTAACACACTTTGGTTAGGTGCATACATTTGAGGAAAAATCTTTACAGGTTAATTATGTTCACAATTATAGACATGTAATGTCATTAATTCATTTGTAGGCACAATTATACGAAAATAGATTATAATTTAAAGGAACAAAATTTAAAAGAAGCTGTAGCCGTACAGGTAAAAAATCGATAAAACATAAATAGGCATGGTTCAGTTAACGGACAGAAACACAACTAAATCAAATGCACGTTTTGGCCGTTAGGCCTTTGTGCGATACAAAAAACAAACAAAAACACCCAACGAATCACAACAAAAACAGTGAGAATGGACAACAACGGAATTCAAAGGCCTTAAGGAAGTGGTTGGCTACCGTAGACACAACATTTTTAGAATGATCATTAACGTTGTTCGAGGAAGCGAGCGCGGAGTTCAAATCCAGTATTTCATGTTGCAACCGTGGCAAATAATAGCGTAGATTAAGTTGTCTTTATTGCGCGAGAGTGTTTTCTCAAATACTACTTCGGAATCAAGATGCTCAGCAGCGCATGAGCTGCAGTAGTCAGCGACCCATAGCTGATTGATATCGTCAGGGCCAGCGAACCAGATCTGCCAAGACCCTTGTCCACCTCCACGTGGTGATCCCGGATAACAGGCTGCAGCACGGCAGACTGGCTAAGGAGAGGGGATCGAAGAGGGAATGCTAACCCGGCACTCAAAAAATGCTTGCTGAAGTCGGATGTGTTGGACCGAAAGGTGCAAATATCGCGTTTCTAGATGGCATAGCGATACGTCACGCTTCCACACTTATTGCGGGGCAAAATACCATGAGGTGAGTGTTGAGTCGACTTCTGACCAATACGTACTCGAGTGGCTATCCTTTCTTCACAACTTTAAAATAAGGATTAGGAAATACCACATGTGTTGAAGGATCAAACACATAATATAGAGATGGCGAAATAAGATTTAACGGGCAGAGAATGAAAAGTTTAGAACCAGTTTCACACGGTGAGACCATAAAATAGGCTAGATGTGTCTGAAGGAGAAACAAGGGTTATACACTGGAGAACAGATATAATCATATCTCCACGGCGTGGCCTAGTGGTTAAGTGGCACGGCTCACAACCAGAAGGTGCTGGGTTCGTTCCCCATCACAGCACCGGCCGTTACCCCGGGGAAGCAAACCCTTAGAAAATGCAGGAGGAAGCAGACCCTTACATAAAATGCATGCTGAAGTCGGATGCACGGGGCCGATAGGCGCAAAATAAAAACCACAGTGTAACGCACACCCGCCTTGGGGAATAGAGAAATAAGGCGAACGCAAAAAAAACAAAAAAAAACAAAAACAAAATATCTCTACTGTAGAGACACTTGCGAAAGAAGGCAAGCATGTCGTGACCTTTCATAGAAAGTCTTTGTCATCTTATGATTGGCAACGAAGACGCTGCAGTTGGGGGCAAACACAACAATGTGTCGACACATCTTGTTTGTTTCTGTTGTCTTCTTCTTTCTTTTGTCCTATTGGCTTTGCTACGAGGTGTCACTGAGAGGCGGGAAGCGTACATGTCTTGTCATCACCAGGTTGGAAGTTTGTGCTGTCGTTAGGCGTAGATTCGTGAGTGTGTCAAAGACACTCTCGATCCATCAAAGTTGGCCCCTTGAACATGGACCTGCGATCTGCATGTGCTTTGGCTTCGTTCATTCTCAATCTCCCACTACCAAACACTGAAAAGGCTTAAGTAACAGAATGTAGTCCAGAGAACTGAATGCGTTGTGTCGTAGTTTACAGCTTGACTGCGATATTTGCACCTTTCGGTCTAACACATCCGACTTCAGCAAGCATTTTTTGAGTACCGGGTTAGCATTCCCTCATCGATCTCTTCTCCTTAGCCAGTCTGCCCTGCTGCAGCCTGTTATCCAGGATCACCGCGTGGAGGTATAGAAGGGTCTTGGCAGCTTTGGTTCGCTGGCCCTGACGCTAGCAGTCAGCTACGAGTCGCTGACCATTGCAGCGCATGCGCTGCTAAGCATCTTGATCTGCATATGATATGCTCTCGCTGCAGGCTGGTCTTAATGCATTTTATGGGCGTAAATGTAGGCACTAACTGAGTTTGTGCCTACTATCTGTCTCAGCGTTGTGTTGTGAATTCTGTCACGGATCGTCTTTCCGGCTACATTTCTCACACAGCGCATCTCACAACTCTGGATCTTACTCTTATGTGTTTCTAGTAAGGACTAAGATTGACATTGGTAAGACCATGTAGGTACGTTGTTGCTGTTGTTATCAATGCCCACAATGTGTAGGTTTACTCTTTTTGTGCGCCCTGAAAAGGACGGTTAGTGGTGGTTTGCAGTAGCTTTCCTCACATCCCGAGCGTGCTTATGAAGATGGATCTGGGTCCTCCAGGCAGTTGTTCTATGCGTGTCTTCATCTGCGTGATGCTCATTACTACGGGGATAACGTCGATCCTCACTTCGTTAGACAGACTGCCAAGAAGGACATCACGTTTCCAGGAAGACTGTGTAGAAGTCGATGTGGGGGGTCTTGGCCAGTATATTTTGCCTTACCTTGACCAACATATCTGATCAGTATGTTGTGCCTGACTAGACGTTAGTCTTCCTCCCAACAATGTAGTAATGAGACTAAACAGTACATTTACAAGTCTCCTCTCTTTATAAAGATATAGTGTAATATCACAGCACAAGTCTGATGCTGTCGTCGTCTCTCTCCTTACAATGGACATTATTATAATTATTAATGTAATTAAAATGAATCTGTAAGCCTTACTTCAGAATATTGTGTGATTAATGTCAAACCGTTACGTCAACCAATCGTTAACCTTATCGCCCGCTCGCCGCCTCTCCATTGGTCGATTCTGGCCTAGTGTCTGGACGCCGCCACATGCATCAAGGACCAGCAGCCGACGTTGATCTTGTGTATCGGTGCCATCTTTCTCACGTTTCTTACTCTCATGGACTAAAACTTCTAGAATGTAATAGTCATTACAGGTAAAACTTTGTCCTAGATATTCGCTGGCATGTTTCGCTGTATAAATTTAAGCCTCGCAACTAGAAACAGGATAAGACCGAGGAAACGTATCTGATTTGTTGAATGGAGGATATTAATAGACGAGGCCAAGGTATTACTAGCACTCGTTATGAAATCGTTGGATGTGTACGATCGACAGCAAGGGGTATATAAACTCACACATGCCGGTCTACCCGTAACGAACAACAACAACAACGACAGTAGTATATTATTTACTGCTACTTTACATTTAATTCTGTCCGGATATATTCATTGTAAGATGATAAATGTTTTGATTATTATTATTGTTGTTACCGTAAATTGTAATACATGAATATGATTTATTTTATATTCGTTATTCACTATTGAATTGTGACGGACTTTGGTGATAATGAAAATGATTAATTCAATGATCCTTATATATTATTAACATTAGACCTACATATTAATAAATTTACCTGACCATTGGTGGATATAATTATATATTATTGTGTGGGAGAAGTGTAGTGACTAAGGAAGAATATTAAACTGTAAATTAACCGACGAATTTGACATGAATCAGAGTTTTCAGACACACGGCACGTCAAACCTGGTGAAATGTAGGATTTTAATTGTCATTATTAATGGTATAGTCCAGGTATAGTCAATTAATTAGACATTACTGATCTTTCATTGTGATTGTCAATAATGATTATCATTTAGATCATTATGTTTTATTGAATTTTCAATGTCAGTAGTAATAGTCTGGGATTTTCGCTGCCATGTGTTGTCGTTAAGCACATGTGACATTGACAGCTGGAAACTTATTCTTATGCAGTTTTTTAAAATTAATATCACAGTTATGAGATAACTTTGGTCATTTAAAATATCAGCTATTATATTATATTGAATCTACAGTCCCGACCTACCTACAGCTTATCTGGTTTTCTGTGTGATTATTATCATTATCAGTTAGTTTATACTTTATATTTATAATCCATATACGGATAGTTTATTTACTTTCATTCATTCAACGAGGTGGACTAATTTTTTTCAGTAAATTAGAGGTCTATTCATTTTAACTAAAAAGATTAACAAAACAAAGATTACAAAGGCAATTTCATAGCTTTTATGTACAAGTAAAGTTATTAACATGTTGATGGGTGGTATATAGAATCTAGAAGGTGTACACTACGTACAGTGGTGTACCTAGTACTACTGTACGTAGTCGTATAGTATATACTTCTTCGTTCGTTCTCAATCTCCCACTACCAAACCCTGAAAGGGTAAGTAGCAGAATGTAGTCCAGAGAACGGAATGTGTTGTGTTGTAGTTTACAGCTTGGCTGTGATATTTGCACCTTACGGTCCAACACATCCGACTTCAGCAAGCATTTTTTTAGTACCGGGTTAGCATTCCCTCTTCGATCCCTTCTCCTTAGCCAGTCAGCCCTGCTGCAGTCTGTTATCCAGGATCACCGCGTGGAGGTGTAGAAGGGTCTTGGCAGCTATGCTTCGCTGGCCCTGACGCTAGCAGTCAGCTATGGGTTGCTGACCACTGCAGCTCATGTGCTACTCAGCATCTTGATCCCTAGTATATACTTCTTCTTCGTACACAGTCAGACAGTAACCATTATTTTTTCGAAAAAAGCGGCGGTCATCCTGAGGCTGTCGCCGCTGCCATAGAGCTTGTCTTGCAGTTCCACTGGTGATGGCCACATCTGCTCTCTCTGATCCTCGTATGTCGGGCAGTTCTGCAGCAGATGTTCAGCAGTCATTTTGCCAGTACCGCACGGGCATTCGTCGGTACCACCTATCTTCAATTTGTTGAATAGGTGGTACCTCAGTCTATTGTGGCCAGTGCGAAGTCTGAAGACAACGACCTGCTCTCTTCGGTTCAACTGATAATAGGCATCGTTTTTGGTGTAACCAGTATGTTCGGTTTCCCATTTGGTCATGTATCTGGCTTTGATAAGCCATTTTGACTCTTCGTACGTCATACTAGTATCTGTTTGTGGTAGTCTTGCGCCTTCTTTTGCCAGTCTGTCTGCCTCCTCGTTGCATTGGATGTTGCAGTGTGATGGGACCCACTGTACCACCACCCTTTTTGGTGCGGACTGCTGGCACAGTTTGCAGAGTGCTGCTCTTAAGTCATTAAGCTCAGTGTTTTTCTGGCTTTTTAGCGCTGTGACTACGGCGAGAGCATCTGTAAGCAGGACTATATGGCTTTCATTTCCATTGTGTGTCACCATTTCTTGCACTGCCGCCCTCAGTGCCTCCGCTCTGAAATTGCTTATGTACTTACCAGTAGCGAATGACAGTGTTATTTGTCTGCCATTTGGTAGGTTCAGGAATGCTCCTGCCCCTCCGTTCTGTGTAGTGTTTGTTACAGAACCGTCGGTGTATGCATGGGTCCAGTCCATGCTTGGGTAGCTTTTCGATATGAAGCTTAGGGTAGTATCTCTCCTTCCTTTTTCAGTCTGGCAGTTTTTGTTTGCAATACCTGGTATATTTTCTACCACCTCTGGAAATATATCCTGCCTCCAGGTAGGTTTTCGTACAGTAGTGATGGGTTTTGGTGTTGTTAGTTTATGGGAGCTTTGTGCATCTTTGCTTTGGCTATTTCTGCAAAGTTTCTCCGCTTTAGTTTCCCATTTCCCAAATTGTTTAGTCTCTGGTGCATTGGATGGTCAGTCAGTCTTCGGAGTTTCTCTGCCTGCAGCTGGGCTCTGCAGTCTCTTCTATCGGTCATGGATTGCAGTTTTGTAATCTTTTCAAGTTCTACAATTGGCGTTGACTTCATGCCTCCTGTTATAACTCTCATGGCTTGGTTTTGGCATGGCTTGTTATGGACTTAATATTTAATGCTAGATTGTATACTTTTTTCAATATATCTATTGTTTTAATTTCTTTCAATTTTATGATAAATAATTTTAATTCCTTTTTTTTTTTTAAGGTAGACTTGGGTGAGGTGCAGGAATTAACCAAATGTGAGGCAGATAACACATATAGGGAAGAATTGAAACAAATTCAGGGAGGGGGGTACTTGCATGAAACTAAACTACTTTTCAAAATCTCTGATTTGTAGAAGCATGTAAAAATGATAAAGGTAGTCCCATAGTAGATTCTCTATTATTGCTTTCTTTTTAGGTTGGATGATCCATTTACATATCGGTATACTTTGGATATGATGACTAGGTTGTATGCTCCAAAACACATTCTTCCATGCATCATATAGGAATATACTAATATAGGGCTGAAGATACAACACATTGAATGAGCTGACATCACCCAGCGACTCATTGCTGGCTGCTTCCATCAGGGCTAGTGAACCAGAGCTGACCTAGACCCTATTCCACCTCCAGCGGCAGTCCTGAAAACATGCTACACTAGTGCAATTTGGCTAAGAGTGGAAAAGCAAATCCAGTACCCCAAAAAAAGCAACTGTACCAGATGTATTGGATGGAGCACGGATATCACGGTCTCGCTGTAAACGTCCCTTGCAGGACGAACGCAGAAGTAAATTAACGGAGATTAAAGAGTGAATAATTTGTTTTTCCCCAGGAATTTATGGAGGAGAAAATACAAATACTAGATAGTCTTCCTCTTTTGTCGTTTCACTTTCTATTGCGTGTTCTGGTATGTATTTGTCTTTCGCCTCTCTCGTGGACTGAGTAAAAATTTTCACAATTGTCAGGCTGGTTCTCATTTACGGTGTCTATGCACCTTTTCCTCAGTCTAACCCTCACCATTTTTCCTGTTGTTCCTTTCTCCTATAGAAGGTTGCACGAACAATGGTCCGGTTGCATACTACATATTATCTATTTAAAATTCATATCATAATTATGTTAACTGATGTTATTAATAAGGTCCATTCATTCTGCTCGCAGGTGTCCATGTCGGGATTGGCATGGAAGCAGCATAAATAGAGAGATACAGTTGAAACTCAAGTTGAGGCTGTTGTTTTCAAACACTTCAAATAGTAACACAGATACTTAGGTCAACTCCAAACACTGCTCACAGATCAAGTGTGTACTACAATGGCTTCTGCTGACAAACTTACGCAGCATCATGCAGTTACCATGCACACTGAAGTTGTTATTATTGGTAAGTACTGTTATTTTGTTCATCTCGTCTTGTCTTTCCCGTAACCCTAGAAGGTAGTAGAGGCATCGCATCTCGCTATTGCTTCGGGAATCATTTGTCGCTACTTCTCAAATTACCAAACGCTCAATATCTTTCAAGGTTTTACCTGTCCACTTTTGAACATCATTTGTTCAGCACCTCTAGGGAGACCTCGTTTTCTCTTGCCAGGGACTGTGCCTTGTTTGATAGTACACTTGTTCGTATTGTATGGCCATGTGATAGTACACTTGTTCGTATTGTATGGCCATGTCACTTTAGCTTGCATGTTTTTACCATTGATAGAAGACCTTAATAAGGTTTGACAGAGTGCCACCAAAGACTGATGTGTCAGATCAAATGGTGCAAATATCGCAGTCAAGCTGTAAACTAGCGACACAACGCAAAGCGTTGTTCAGGGCTTGGTAGCAGAAGATTGAGAACGGCCGCACAAGAAGGTCGGACAGACTGTAATTATGCTGCGTAGTTGACATTTGTGACACAGTCCCTGCATGTTATTCCAAGTATCCGTTTGAAGCATTTCATCTCCATCACCTGGATATTTAGCAGCATTCAGTGTCCATGTCTCATAGACGTAGAGATACACAAAAAGGATAATTGTTTGCATTATTTTGATCTTAGTTTTAAGTGAAATGTTCTTGCCTTTCCACAATGGTTTCAGTGATATGAGGATCTTTATTGCTAACCTATAGTGTTTAATGTCTTTTCTTCTTTTATTATATTTTGAGGTTATTATGGGCAGAGCACATTAGAACCTTAATGTACTGCAGCAAAGGGACTGGGTTCATAACTCATTCTAGGCACAATCCAGTCTGTACATGATTCTACTCTAGTAACCCCACCATAGAAGTGAATATAGACTCTTGATACTCATAACAGGATTACCAAGGTAATGCGGTTTTTGGAAGACCACAAGCAAACATTTGGAACTGGCAAGAAATCAGTTTTGCCACCAAGATCAAGGTGTGTTGTGCTAACCACAGATGCGAATTGTGGACAGTCTATAGCAGGCATGTCATGAAACTCAACTTTTTCCACTTGAGCTGTCTCCACAGGCTGCTTAGTATCAGTTGGCAGGATAGAGTGCCAAACACTTTAGTGATCAGCAGTGTGAGGCTGCCTGGCATACATATGCTGCTACAGAGATCCCAGATCAGATGGAGTAGGCATGTTGTTCGCATGTCAGATGGGTGCCTCCCTAAGCAACTGTTGTACTGAGAGCTCAGGACAGGCAAGTGCTTGTCGGGGCGACAGAAGAAACGGTACAAATACTCTGAAAGTTTCTTTGAATCGTTTGCTATTGATGTCACCTCATAGGAGTTACTTGCTATGAACCGCTCAGCCTGGTACACTGCCATCACACATGGTGCTCGCATAATTGAGAAGAAAACCATTACTGAGATGCAGAAAGAGTGAGCTGCATAAAAGGAGTATGCAAGATGTCTCAATTACTAAGAACTAGAATTTGTCGCTCTCAGATCGGACGGTACAGTCATATACTGCCACATCTAACGCTGTCGCCATTTTAGCTTGCGATGGATAGTTATTATTTGTTAGGGAGCCCTGTCACCCCACCTCCAAACAATTAAACACCTAGTAGGATAAGATCTTTAACAATCCATTTTCCACTGCAGTATATGCTATCAGACTACTATTTTTTACAGATTTTTTCAAATATGAATAATATCACATTTTACAAAAATATATTTTCAGGTAATGGTCCTTCAGCAGTTTCCTTGTCTTACATTCTGTCGGGCAATCGACCTTACTACAATGGAGCACCACTCACCAATGAGTTCCTTGCCAAAAGATTGGAGGAGAATATGGGCATTAGTCTCATTGAACAGGCAAGTTATAATACAAGAATTATGTTGACTCCATTTTCCATCGCTTTTTGTCTTTCCCCCAGGATTTTGTCAGCCTTTCTCTCCTGTAAACTTTAACAATTTATATCACTAATTGTTTAGACTTCTTAAATTAAAAAAAAATCTTGCTGAAGTCGGATATGTTGGACCGAAAGGTACAAATATCGCAGTCAAGCTGTGAATTACAACACAACGCATTCCTTTCTCTGGACTACATTCTGCTACTTAAGCCCTTTCAGGGTTTGGTAGCGGGAGATTGAGAACGAATGAAGCCAAGCCAAATGAAAAAAATGTTTATTCTTGATAGACCTTATGTTTCCTTATTCTGAATTCCATTTGGTTAATTGTAGCTGGCTGGCATATCCTAACTTTTAATCTCAAGTTTAGTCATTTCCATGCTCGTTATGATCGTGTGTCATATGGTAGATCTAATTTACTAGCTGACCAATGCAGAACATCTGCCAGCTAACAAAACTACATTAGGAAAGAAATTAGAATTAAAGCAACTTTATGTTTAATAACATTGATGTTTGTCACTTAGAAGATCACAAATTTCAGAACTGGGTAAACACCCAAAAAAAAAATTTGTGAGAGCCAAATAAAAATACAACATATTTAAGCTTTGAACAATGATAGATTGTTATCTTGCAAATATTTCTGTCTCTTCTTGTGGTTTGTTATTGTCTTTCTTGATCATAATTTTCTCAACAATCTCAGTCAGTTTTAGTATTTCTTATCTTAAACCGAAGAACCATAATTGCTATAGATACTCATACTTTCCTGCTGTTGTACCATTTGTTAGAGTCCTATGTGTATGTATAATGTCAACATGACTATATCTTTCTTTCAGGATTTGGCTCAGCTATGCGAGGGCCTAGAAGGTCGTTCAAACAATCCTGTTGCATTGCTGTTTGACAGCCTATTCCACCCAGATGCAGATCTAGGGGCAGACATTCCATCTGCTTTGGATTGGAAACATGAAGAGACTTACGAGATCCCACATGTTGTACTGGGAAAGACAAAACCTGGTGGAACATGGCAGGTTTGTCCCCTTAATTATTTTCTTTAGTCTTCTTTAAAAGAATAGCACTTTACCAGTTGTAATTAGTGGCTGCAATAGGTAAAAATAGTACATGCTAATTTTAGCAGAGTTGTGTCTTTCTGTGCTTGGAAAATGCTGCAATTCAGTGTGTCAAATAGTTTTTTACAAAATAAAATTAATTAATTTGAGTCAAATTGAATTTAAATTATGATCTAAAGAAACAATAATTAAGAACTGAAGATACACAGTGAGTGAGTAGAGGGCAACCAGTGAGTTATAGCTGGTTGCTTGCATCAGGGTCAGTGAATCAGAGCTGACCAAGACCCTATTCCGATTCCAAGTGGCACCCAAAGGATGAATATCGAAGAAGAAGACATAATCTTTAAACTATATATGCCATGAATTATTCATCACAAAAAAAATATATAAGCATGAAGTGTTATGTCATTAATGTGGAATGGAGAATTTTTCTATACTTCTGGTGACATTGTCATTTCTGCTTTAATTCCCTGATATCACTAGCACAATCACGTCTGTGCCCCAGTCAAAGTCTAACATGTGTAGAATATCTATGAGTTATCCAGATTCATGATCACTAGTCTGATACAAAAATAAAATCTTTCTCGGGTATTGAAGTCGACAGTGATTTGGACAGCCTTTGTTTGGACACTTTCCAGAAGGTATGCCTTCTACAGCACTTCAGATAGGTCCTGAAGGGTGGGAGCGAGGAAAGGGTTTGTCATTGAGTTGGCAGGGGAAAGGATGACTTAAAGAGGTCTGCAGAGGAGTTGCTGATGGCTTTTTGGTGTCCGTGTCTTGAAATGGTTTTGTGTGCATTTTAACAATATAATTTTGTTTTATTTATCAGAAAATTGATGGATCCATGCAGACAATAAGCCAAAACTCCTGGATGGAGCTTCCAAATGTGGGGTTCAAGGCGTGGCTTGCTAACAGAAACAGGTATTTACAGTTTTTGTTTGTTTTGACAGGAATAGAATGCATTAAACATCTAGAGGGGGGACACCTTAGAAGAGTGGAAACATCTGCTTGGCCTAGGTCAGTGATTTCTTCTTCTTCTTCTTTGTTCGTTCTCAATCTCCCACTACCAAACCTTGAAAGGGCCTAAGTAGCAGAATGTAGTCCAGAGAACGGAATGCGTTGTGTCATAGTTTACAGCTTGGCTGCGATATTTGCACCTTTCGGTCAAACACATCCGACTTCAGCAAGCATTCTCTCTTCGATCCCTTCTCCTTAGCCAGTCTACCCTGCTGCAGCCTGTTATCCAGGATCACCGCGTGGAGGTGTAGTGATTTAAAACATGTGACCCTCCAGGTCTTATCATGTGGGCCTGCAGCGAGAGTGTTATAACAATATTGGTTTGGACAGTGATTCCAACTGCTGATTCCCAGACCTCTGCCAGTCCGCAGAAATTTCCAGCCAGTCCATGAAACAAAGAAATTTCTGTTGTGCCCTTATCTATTTACTGCTTAAATTTATGTTACTTTAAATGGCTATATAATTTTCATCTTAAAATATTAGCTGTAACAACTACTAGACAAAATACTATATAAATAATGAGATATTTATGAGCGACAAAGCTGATAGTGGGAATTACAGTTATGAGGAAAGACTCAGAAAAACCGGCCTACCGTGTCTAGAAGAGAGAAGAAATCGAGGTGACTTAATGCAGGTTTATAAGATGATCAGAGGAATTGATAAATTAGACTATAACAAGTTTAACCCACAAAAACAAGAGGGCATAGCTACAAATTAACTAAAGAGAGGTCCAGGTTGGATATTAGGAAATATTTTTTTAGTCAGAGAGTGGTGAATGCTTGGAATGCATTGCCAGGGGAGGTAGTGGAGGCAGGGACAGTTAATTAATTTAAGAATAAATTGGATGCGCATAGCTTTTAGAGCAAGGTAATGTAAATGAAACTGGTTGTATACCAGAGTCAGGGGACGGCGTGGCCTAGTGGTTAAGTGGCACGGCTCACAACCAGAAGGTGCTGGGTTCGATCCCCATCACAGCACCGGCCGTTACCCCGGGGAAGCAAACCCTTAGAAAATGCAGGAGGAAGCAGACCCTTACATAAAATGCATGCTGAAGTCGGATGCACTGGGCCGACAGGCGCAAAATAAAAACCACAGTGTAACGCACACACGCCTTGGGGAATAGATAAATAAGGCGAACGCAAAAAAAAATAAAAAATACCAGAGTCTTCTAAACCAGTATAAAGACATTAAGTTATGTATATCCCCCTTTAGTTGCCTATTACAGAATTCAAGGAAAATGATGGTTCTATTCTATTTGCCCCAGAAACCACTCAGGTGGGGATAAGTCATGCTCATTTAAATAGCTCGAAGATCCCATCCTGCAGTACGGCAGTATAGAGTTCTTATCTCAAATCCTGTATTGAGTTTTATTGAGTGTTCACAAAAATGTTATATAAATTCGTACATTTTATTCCTGACTTGTTCTTGTCCATTCCATAGGAACACAGAGCTATAACAGTTACTCTACATGGATTACTAGGCAATATTCTTGAGCTCTGTCCATTACAGTATATTTGCCCAAACCTCTGCTTCCTCTTCAAGCGTTCATTGATCTTTCTGCTTTTCTCCAGCACGCAATAATTTAGCACATCTCTTGGTGTGTTATAATATTTCTATGCTTTTTTCTCTCTTTAATCTCCAGCTATTTTTTCTCCACAACATGTGGGATTGCAATTTTTTGTCAATTATCTGATGGGACTGAAGTTGCAGCACACTTTAATGAGCTTACAGCGGTCATCGACTCATAGCTGACCAAGAACCTATTCCGCCTTCAAGCAGGAACCTTGGTTGCAGTAGTGTAGTCTAGCTAAGAGCATAGGCATTACATTGGGAAGGCAAACTCAGTACAGTAAAAAAGCCAACTGAGATCGAATGTGTCGGGCTGAAAGGTGCTAATACCAACACAGCCTCGCTGTTGTTGTTAATCCATATCTGCTGAGTAAGTCTGTTCTTGGCAGCCTAATGCCATTCTTACATAAATACAGGTCTTCTTCAATTGTTCCCCTGCTCTGTACAGAGTGTTTACAATTGTTGCGTTATTTGAAAGTATCTTTTCCTCACGTCCGCACGCTCTTTGCATTCAATGAGTAGATGTCTGTTTCATAAAGGTGAGAGCAATGTGGACAGGTGCTGAGGATTGATGCGATTAAAGTGACTATTGACTCTGGTGTTATCTATGTAGTCTCATAAACTGGGACATGTCACAACGTTCTTGTTAGGACAAACACAGGAGAAGAATGATCTAATCAATGATTATTATGGATCGGCTTCTTCTCATTCGCTATCATATCAAAAAGCAATATGGGTCACATTGTACCATTGTTGCTGGGCGCCTTCTGGCCTGGCACCCCTGTCTTCAGCACCTGTTCTATGGCTGAGTGTGCTCCAACTACACAATTCCCCAACTACACTATTCCCCTCTGTCTGGGGACTTTGACTAGATTACTTATTCCACCAATGTGTAGGTATGATAGACTTGGACAAAAGAGGCTATGAGACATATGCTTCACTGCACCAATCAGAGTATATTTTTATGGATTAGTTCTGTTTATTATTATGTTTGCTATATAATATTTTTTTGTATAATTTGTAATGCTTGTGCATTTTTTTTCTCTAGAGATTCATTGGTAAAGGACTCTTTGGTTGGCCGAGCCACAATTGGGGATGTAAAAGAATACTACAGTGCCTTCGTCAAGTCCCAGGGGTTGGAGAAATATTTTCGTGACTTTCATACAGTCACATCGGTTCAGCGAGTGTTCCATGTACGCAGTAATGTAGACAGTGAGAGCGGGGAAATGGAGCCGTGTTGTCGCAATGTGCGGGTAAACCACACCCATTGCTGGGAGGTCAGAGGTTACAACACAATTATTGATGACCAAGGGGAGCCGTTTGCCAGACAGGAGTTCTGTTACGTTGCTCCTTATGTTGTTCTGGCTACAGGAGCTTATGACATTCCAAACCGTCTCGGCATTGAGGGAGAGAACCTGCCCACTGTGGTCCACAGTTTGGGTGAGTTTGAACAACTTTTATCCCAATGTGAAGTTTCTACCACTACAGACCCTGTCCTTGTGGTAGGCGCAGGTCTGAGTGCTGCAGATGCCATCCTCATGGCAATGGAATCAAATATACCAGTCATTCATGTTTTCCGACGTCGGCCTTCGGACCCAACCCTCATTTTCTCTAAGCTGCCAAAAGCCATGTACCCCGAGTACCATCATGTTCACTCTCTGATGAAGGGGAAGGAGTCCAGTGAACTCTATAAGCCCCTACCTGGCCATTCCGTCACAGAGATCATGCACAATAAGGTTCTGGTGAACTGTAAACACTCGGGGACTGTCACATGGTTCGATGTTTCATTCATGTCAATAATGATTGGTTCTAGACCTGACTTGGGATTCCTTCCACGTGAGGGTCGTCACTTGGGCATAGTTCCAGACTGGCCCATAGACAGCAAACACAACATCATTGATATCGATGCTTACTCCTACCAATCAGTTCACGAGCCTCAGCTGTTTGCAATGGGGCCTCTTGTTGGAGACAATTTTGTCCGTTTTGGAATCGGTGGTGCCCTTGGACTTGTTTGTCATCTCAATAGGTGTCGTAAAAAGAATTCATTATAAATTCGGAGTTCAGGTTGCATGTTATGTGTTATATTCACATGAAAACATTATGGCTCTGGGATCTTATTTAACTGTTATTGTCACATTACCTGGTTTTGTAATGAGTATTTTCATACATGACTAAATTAATGAGTTCATTAACCAAACCATGTTCAATCTAGTAAATTGGATTTGTGATTGCATTTTATGTTCATATTATACTATGTGCAATGATCTGAATTTTGTTCACTTAACTCAACATCATTATACTGGTTTAGAAGACTCTGCAGAGTCTGTATACAACCAGTGTCTTCTACTCCGTGTCTTGTCATTCCTGTAGCTCCAAGAGATTATATGGGCATCAATCAGCGTTTGAGCAATGTGTCTTGGGCATCTTGCTAGTCAGACAGGGCTGAATCTCTCCTGGGCAATGTGTTAGTCCATTATTGGCATGTGTGTACGTTTCCAACCACACCAAAACTGGCATTGTTAACACACCAGCCGAAGGGTGCCAATCTCGTGAAGTTCAACTGTGGAAATAGGACACAGGGTAATTGAAATACTATTTAAAATAGGGGATTCTGTGGCGAAGTGGTTAAGCCGTCGGCCTCGTGATCATGTGGTGCGAGTTCGACTCCTGACTTTTTCCACGGCTGCTTGATGCGGAGTCCCCTGCATCTAATAGTCGTCCCCTAGTCGACTTATCCTTGACATGCCACTGGGGTCGGGTGGCACGAGATGAGAGAGTGAGGATAAAAAGTAGCACAGTTAATCCTTACTAAAAATAGCGCTAGCAAAATAAATTATCCCATCATCGCCTACGATGGACGGCGGCCGTTGCCTTTTTATTTCAAATAGCTGATGGCCATGCCAGGTTAATCGGACAGAAAAACACCACAAAATGAACGAACTGACCGATCCAAATGGAAAACTGCAACACATTTCCGTGAACTAGTATGAAGTCACATCAAATCCGTGACCGTTCGGCATCCACGATGGACTCAAATAAGAGCAAAATTAGACCTGCCACCTGTTAGTTGCTATCTTTTCAAATGTGCATACTATTATTGACATATCTACAGTGATCTTCAGAGCAGTTAATTTAATTAATGAACCTCCATCTGTTCCGTTGTTTGTCCATTGTGTTTTAAGACCAGAATATTATTATTCAAATTTTGTTGTTGCTGTACAAAATCCGTTGTTGGTTGTTAACATGCATGTGTACAATTTATGGTCAGATTAAATGTACAGCGTTACATGACCGGACAGATTTTCTCCACGATATGTTGTTGTTGTTGCTAATCTGTACCTCCCACTTTGTCTGTATTTCTGCCAGATATATAAATGATTCTATATCTTGTAGAAGTTACATTGTTTCTCATGATCTTTGTCTTGTTATTTTTCATGGTATTTTCAGTCCCAATTTCTGTGACCAATTTTTTAGGTACAAGCTTCCTCCAAACAAAAGATACTTGTACTGATGACCTCACACTTCCTAAGTGACCAATTTCCTAGGTACAAGCTTCCTCCAAACAAAAGATACTTGTACTGATGACCTCACACTTCCTAAGTGACCAATTTCCTAGGTACAAGCTTCCTCCAAACAAAAGATACTTGTACTGATGACCTCACACTCCCTAAGGAACAGAATATGTAAAAGGAGGAAGAAATCTGCCGTAGTCATAATTTGTTTCTTTACTTTAATAAAAAAAACCAACAAAAAGACAACTTAAGCACATTTCCTAGAAAATACTATAAAAAAAAAAAGGTAGTCCAGCAGCAGACACTCATGGATGAAGCGCTAGAGGCATTGTACTAGGCCACAGCTTGTTTATGGGCTGAGGTGGCAAGTTCCCTTCCTTGCTGCTTTTCTTTTAACAGTTCTTCTTTTTAGTCGACCTGTACTTCTATAGGGGCGCATGCAATTTTGCAGCAGATGTTCAGGGGTAATTTTTCCAGTACCACAGGTACATTCGTCAGTAGCACCTACCTTCAGTTTATTAAATAGATGGTACATCACTATGTTGTGGCCTGTGTGGTGTCTGAAGACCACCACCAGCTCCCTTCTATTCAACCGGTAGTAAGCATCATTTCTTGTGTAGCCAGTTCGCTCCTTTTCCATGTATCTGACCCTAACAAACCTTTTCGGCTCTTTGTAAGTCCTACACTTGAATCTGGTATTTCAAGTATTCAAAGAATGTAATTTGTTTTAGATTTATTTAAAGCTATAACATAATTTTGAATTTTGTCTGTAGTACATTGATGGGATGTCTCAAGTGCACTGAACAATTGAAATCAATATATTGACATAAGATCTTAGAAAATAGCAAAGAAGGAAAAAGATATTTGTAATGCTTATTGTTCCCTGATTTATTTCTATACAAAGCATTCATTATTCTCCCATGGGTTGTTAATTGTATTATCTTCAACTGTTGTGACTTTAAAGATCTCATTGCTCAATATGAGTATTTGATTATCTGTGGATTCTTCCACATTGTACCATATGTGTTATTATGTTCTGTCATTATCTGCTAAATCTGCTTCTCATTGCATACCACTTGTAATGCTTGGACTATGAAATCGTTTAGTGTATATGAGTGCCAACATGGACCAAGTATATGTACATATGTTTTGAACCAGACAAAGAAAACGCATATATGTGAGCTCATGTGGACAAATATATGGGTGTTTACATGGCCAAAGAAAATCATTTGTGTGTTTACATGGACTAAGAAAATTAAATGTGTGTTTACATGGACAAAGAAAATCAAATGTGTTTACATGGACAAAGAATATTATTTGTGTTTACACAGACAAAGAAAATCATTTGTGTTTACATAGACAAAGAAAATCATTTTTGTGTTTACATGGACAAAGAAAATCATATGTGTTTACACAGACAAAGATAACTATTTTTTGTGTTCACTTGGACATATAATTTGTCAGTATGTTTCAAGTCAGACAATGAAAACCATATATATTATTCACACAGAGAAAGGAAATCTTTATGTGTTCTAAATTAGATAAAGGAAATGTTACATGTGTTGTACCGGATCAGGCGACACCAATGATTTTGTAAACTAACACCCTTCTCAATGACTATCAGTGCTGGGTTTTTTTTAGCACAACAAAGTGACTGAGTAGCTTGTGTTTTGGGTAATTTTTGTCACAAAAGACAAAAAGACTAACCATTCTACCACTTTAGTGCACACAAGAGAGCCAAAGATGCAGCACATTGAATGAACTGACCGTGACTCACAGCTCTCCGATATGAAGCAG
Source organism: Ariolimax columbianus (assembly GCA_036924085.1). Classification (NCBI taxonomy): domain Eukaryota; kingdom Metazoa; phylum Mollusca; class Gastropoda; order Stylommatophora; family Arionidae; genus Ariolimax; species Ariolimax columbianus. The sequence goes on along the minus strand of JAVGWX010000016.1, from coordinate 68,240,300 downwards.
CGAAGCAGAGCTGATGAAAACCCAGTTCTGCCTCCAAGCGCTAGTCTTGGAAGCAGGTTGCCCTAGTGTAGTCTGGCTAACAGAATAGGGATCGTAGTGGGAAGACAGAGTCTTTACCAAACAAAGTCAGCTGAAGCCTGTTGTGTTGAGGCAAAAGATGCGAATTTCGCAAGCCCCGCTGGAAACTACGACACAAACATACTGTTCAGAATGAATACAGAATTAGTATACATGACTAATTAATTGAAAACTTTATCTTCATGATCTGCTCAAACACAAATGGTATTTACAATAACTTGTTGCATTAATAATGATGTGGATTTGACTATAAAATTTAACACCTATTCATAGTGTAATAGGAGACTATGGAGAACTTAACATGATATATGATCTTTAGAAGGGTGGTCATCAATATAAACAAACATTGATAGACTGCTGCCATAACTATCCTTCGATACCTTCCAAAGCCTTGCAAAAGAACCTCTATATTATATACATATAGCAATGTAGCGTAGTAGTTAGTGCATTGGCTACCTAACTGAGCGATTAAGGTTCAGTCCCCAGTTGGTGCAGGATTTTTCCAATTGCAAAATGAATCCTGGGGCCGACTCTGCTTAAAAATGGGTACCAGAATAATCTAGAAAGGTAAAGGCGGCCAACGTGATGTTGACTGCATCACCCCTAGTGTGTCACTGATCGAGAAAAATATGGTGCCTAACACCATATTCCCAATATGCCACACTGGCATGTTAACGGAATCTTAACTTTATGTGCAACTGCTGCCAAAACTATCCTTCAATATCTTCCGAAGCAAGGATCTAATTCTGACATGTGAACCTCAATATTATATATACATACCTGATGTTTGATGTACATAATGTGATATCAGTTTGTAGGGAGAAGATACAATCAAACCGGCTTACTTTGATCTCATGCTATAATTTTTTATGACACTTTTGTACAATTTTGTATGTCTTTATATAACTATTTTGTTTGTGTGGTTTCTCATATGAAGAAACAAATCGCTGGCAATATTCAAGACAGTGGCAATCATGTTTAATAGTTACTGCCCGTGTTCTTTGTTGCTGGTTCACAATAAATGTTTGTATGGCTAGATCTCTCATTGAATGATGTATGTTCTCTGTTTGGTGTTGTATTTTTGTTTGGCTCTCTGTTTGTGTACTTTTAGTTAGTTCCATGTAATGTCATGATTGTCAGTGTATGTTGTAAGTTCCATTGTCAGTTATACGGTGTCTCATGATTCTCTAATTATTTGTGGAATGTTCCATATTGTTCTATGGTTTTCAAAATATACGTTGTATGTTCCATTGTCAGTTTTATGGTCTCTCTCAATATATGTTGTATATTCTATTGTCAGTTCTATGGTATCTCATGATGCTCAAAATGTTTGTTGAATGTTCCATATTGTTCTACGGTCTCTCGTGGTTCTCATAATGTGTGTTGTATGTTCCATTGTTAGTTCCACAGTCTGGGTGTAGCTTAAGGAGACATCCCAAAATATGGATCTGTTGAGACCAACCGTTGTAATAATTTTTTTCTAGGGGGCATGGAAGGAATAAGTTGACTCGTGTTGTCTTTGTTTAATGGTGAGGATCTTTTTTTTTTAGTTGATCTTGTACTTCATTCCCTGCTGTAATAGGTTGCAACAAGGCTAGGTAATTTGTACTAGGCACTCAGATGCTGTCTGCTGTTGGGAATTTTATCAGAAGCAACAGTATTGTTACACAAAGAGTTTTCAATGCGACATGATTTTGTAAAAGAGAACGATAGCTAGCTTTTATGCAGCTGCACTTAAGTTCTTCTGTGTTGTTCAGAAAAACTTTTTTTTTTGTTGTGTTGACGTTTACAGTGAGGCTGCTCTGCATCTGGTTTTAGCATGGTGTTTTGGGGACCAGGTTTGTCCTTACCTTTTTAATGATCCTTATTCTCTCATTAAGGCTGCTATGGGGCAGTCTGTTTTCAGGGCTGTGAGTTGCTGTCTGCTTATTCATTGGGTCTTCGGCAAGCGCTAAGTTGCAACTTTGGAAATATTGTAGTTGATTTCAATGTGTTTCAATCAGACAAAAATGAGTTGTGTTGTTGGTCTTGTTGAATGCCTACAATGAATGTTACCCTTTTTTTGTGCTATGAAGATGGTGGGTTGCAGTAGCTTTCCTCACATTCTGATGAAAGTGGACCAGGTTTTCCCTGGCGGTTGTCCTATGCATGGCTTCATCTATCTGCATGTCGCTTACAATTATGGGGATCACATAACCCTTTCCCACAAAACACAATTGTTAGCCAGACTGGAGAACTACGCGGAAGTAAGATGTGGGTCTTGGTTTTGCCTGGCGCTGACTAACATGTCTGATCAGTATGATTTGCCTCTAGCGGGGGGACGGCGTGGCCTAGTGGTTAAGTGGCACGGCTCACAACCAGAAGGTGCTGGGTTCGATCCCCATCACAGCACCGGCCGTTACCCCGGGGAAGCAAACCCTTAGAAAATGCAGGAGGAAGCAGACCCTTACATAAAATGCATGCTGAAGTCGGATGCACTGGGCCGACAGGCGCAAAATAAAAACCACAGTGAAACGCACACACGCCTTGGGGAATAGATAAATAAGGCGAACGCAAAAAAAAATAAAAAATTTGCCTCTAGCTAGTAAGTTGTATAACAATATGTCTTTATGCTGGTTTAGAAGACCCTGCAGATTCTGTATACAACCAGTGCTTTTTACATTTCCTTGATTTTTTTTTTTTGCGTTTGCCTTATTTCTCAATTCCCCAAGACGGTGTGCGTTACACTGTGGTTTGTATTTTGCGCCTGTCGGCCCAGTGCATCCGACTCCAGCACGCATTTTATGTAAGGGTCTGCTTCCTCCTGCATTTTCTAAGGGTTTGCTTCCCCGGGGTAACGGGCGGTGCTGTGATGGGGATCGAACCCAGCACCTTCGGGTCGTGAGCCGTGCCACTTCCACTAGGCCACGCCGTCCCCATTTCCTTGATCTAAAAACTATGCACACCGAATCTATTCTTGAATGCATTAATTCACTATATCTCCATTATTTCCTGTGACAATGAATTCCAAGCATTCACCACACTCTGACTGAAAAAAACACACAAAAAACAGCATTCTAGAGACTTCATATTACCAGGTGTTGGCGTTTTGTGTGTGGGGTCTCCAGTCCCCTTCCCTAAGTAAATCAGGCTTGCATCAGATATATATAGGCACAATAATGTTGGTCCTCTTGCAGGCACTGCTGTCAGGGTTAACGTTTTAGAGACTCCATGGTACTAAGTCTAAGATTTTTATGAGTTGAAATGGCTGGTGGCTGAGATTAGACACTTGCTGCTCAAGAAACAAATGAAAGCTGTTTGAATCTCACACGTTTAAAGCATTCCGTGGTCTCAAAGTAGGTTAGATCAAGCACCTAGTCCTTTCAGAGATGTGCTGATAAACTCAGAGCTCCAACATGTACTTTATGCATGAGAAAGAACCCTTGGCAGTTGAAGATTGAAAACTGTTCATTGTTATACTGTCCAGGCAAACATGAAGGTAACGAAAGGGGTCTGCATGAACGTCAAAATGCAGGCAGTCCCTCCATCATGCAAAGACACAACAGAGCATACACTCAATTGCAAGCACATATAAAAGGACCATACAATGAGTTAGAGAAGAACAATTATAATTGTAGGTCCGTTGTGGATGAATAGCTAGATTTTACGAGCAAGGGTGACCCAATCCCATCCTTATTGCCTTGAAAGCATCCTAATTTCACATCACATTATCCCCGGTGTCAGTCTGACAGATGTGACGTATGCAAAGAAGTCAACAATATTCTGGATACATCCTGATCTTTTGTAGTGCTGCACCAATGCGGCCTAGGTCTGTGGATGTGTACATGCATATGGCTAATAAAAACGTTATTCTGCGGGTTCATCTGTTGTCAGGCATGCATATCACATTTCCAGCCCAATGATGTTTGTCTGAGATCGCTGCTTCCACGTCTCAAATCAAAGTTTGAGATTGAATTTCTTGGTTTCAGATCTTATCCCATATAAAAATGTGAAGTACATGCCGTTCCATTGCTCTCTGAGCTTCTCAGCATCTGTTTTGCACAAGTTCCACACTTTGCATTCATAAATCACTGCTAGAATAGCCATAGAATTGAAAGTGTGTGCTCCTGCACTGCTTCATTCAGGTATTTATTTTTTTGCCCGTCATATGACCAAGTTGTGGACATTGTTATGCTGACCAACTTTCTTTGCTTGATTAATTGTATGTTCAATAATAATTTATGCATTTAGTAACCACTTACTGTAGTCATTTGATCGATTCTTTCACTTTGTAAAAGAATGGTTACTTAGACATCACGATGTAAACATTATGTAGTTGAATTAAATACACATATATTAGTTGCACTGCATACCACATGGACAGCTGAATAGTTTGTTGCATTGAAAGGACAACATGGCTATATCGGTTAATTTGTTATTTTTTAAAATTTTATTTGATCATGTTGTGATAGTACAGCCATGAGAGACAGAAACTGACTAAAACAGCAAGGCACATGCAACAATATAGCTCATTTGAGGCACACACAAGAAAGTTTATCAAATCATTGAAAACTGAAATAATATGCTACATACTTTTAAGTCCATTGTGGATAGATTTAGTCAATAGTTTTAGTCTGAATTCTTACCAGGAATTTCATATAAAAGCACACACATACATATATATATAAATTAACAAACCTCTGGAGAAATAAAGTCATGTTCTGGAGGCTGCGTGGCCTAGAGGTGAAGTGCACGTTTGAATCTCGCTTATGTCCAGTTTGGCAGACATGGGTTCTTTTCTGTCCTCCACGTACAGAAAGTAATGGCAACCTACTGTACTGCACACTTGCCAAGAAAATGATAACAGCTAAATAGGTCAGCTGTTGTAAGAAGCGACGTTCTGCAAAGGACATGCTACTTTTAGAAATCATTGTGTGGCCATAGACTAAACTGATTAGGGAAAGTCTTGCAACTTACTGGCTGGTAGAACAAGTTGACATGTACTAGTATGTTATTATATCTCTGCTTCTTCCTCACAAATACAGCACAAGTTACATCATCAGGACAAAACTGTCTGATGGCGTCACCATGACCGCTTGCGATGACCAACTAACTGTTTCATCGGGATCTCACCCTGCGGGCCGCTCTTCCCCTTCTCTCTCTTCTCTCACCTCACTCTTTTTCATTTGACTCTATCCTACAGTCACACTATTGCACAACTTTCACACGCTCCCTCATGGTGAGGCCCTCCCATTGCACTTTGGTTGGGCTAGCTCCTGAGGGCGCACAAACCTAGCATAGGTACATACAGACGCACACATGCATCCAAGCACTGGTTTATGCGTCCTGATATCGCCCAATGGACACTACGGTCTGGGGTGGAAAATGGCGCGCCTCCGCCAGTAGAAACTAGTGAGGCAAACATCTAAGCCAAAAAAAAAAAAAAACTGTTATAATAAATAGTGAAATCTACAGCCGTGCAATCTCGGGATTAGGGTAAATATTAATGATGACATTGTATGCATATTCTGCTGTTGAAATAGTCATTCAAATGCCTTATATTCTGTTGCTGGATAATGTTACAACTCTTCATTCATTTGGAATGCTTTCGAGTGTTCTTTGCTTCTGATTTATTTTGGAACTTTGCACTGAAATGTGTTTATTTATAAATGTGCTCAGTTTCACGGTCCTGTCTTGCTACCATTCAAGCTGTGATATCAAGAGACAGCGTAGGTGTCTGAAGGTTGTGATTGGAGCACTTCAATTCTTACCGTCTTACATATTATTTTGTACACAAATGTCAAAGATTTCATTTTGTTTGTATATTTTGCTATAAAATTTCAGCAATTTTTTGTGCACTGTTGACAATTAAAATGACAACAAACAACAATTGTTCATTTTGTTATTTTTTTAAATAATCCTGTGCCGTGTCGGTGATCAATTCCTCCCACAACAGTTTGTCTGCTCTTTGATAATTTCAATACTTTTGATGCATTGTTAGTATCTCAGTTACCTCAGATTTTCTCTCTTGCATTAAACCTTTCCTGCTGCCACAATATTTTCCATTCTCCTTTCTAAATTATCCAAATATATGTCCAATATATTCTGTCTATGGACTTCATGCATTAGTAAGAAGTGATCTTTTGAAATGGTTTACTGTGATCAAGATGCTGAGCAGCACATGAGCTGCAGTGATCAATGACCTATAGCTGACTGCTAGCGTCAGGGCCAGCGAACCAGAGCTGCCAAGACCCACCTACATGCAGTGATCCTGGATAACAGGCTGCAGCAGGGCAGACTGGCTAAGGAGAAGGGATCAAAGAGGGAATGCTAAACTGGTACTCAAAAAATGCTTGTTGGAGTCAGATGTGTTGGACCAAAAGGTGCAAATATTGCAGTCAAGCTGTAAACTACGACACAACGCATTCCGTTCTCTGGACTACATTCTGCTACTTAAGCCCTTTCAGGGTTTGGTAGCGGGGGATTGAGAACGAACGAAGCCAAGTCAAATGGTTTACTAGAAGTTGATCTTCATTTGATTCCATACTTGGTCCAGTATGTGAGTAGCATCTTCCTTAGAATCATTTATGGGATCAAGTTGTTGACCAGGGGTCTGCGACCCAGAGCTGCCAGGACCCTTCTACACCTCCACGCGGTGATCTTGGACAACAGGCTGCAATAGAGCAGACTGGATAATGAGAAGGGATTGAAAAGGGAAGGCTAGCCCAGTACTTAGAAATGCCAGCTGAAGTTGAAAGGTACAAATATCGCAATCATGCTGTAAAATAAGACAACACATTCCGTTCTCAGGACAACATCCTGCTACTTGCAGAGCTTTTATCAGGGCTTGGTAACGGGAAATTAAAAACGAAGGAGGAGAAACATTTATATTGTTTCTACCGAATACCAGGTTTTTCCAGGTGCATGACACTGCATGGCCCTATAGTCACTTCATTAGAGATTATTTTCACATAGTTTGTCACGAGGTTCTGATGATGATGAGACTTGTCCAAGGGGGGGGGGGGGGGGGGGGGGAGACGCGAAGATCTGAAACCCAGTTTTCTTTGTGAACCATACTGGACTAGAAGTATAGTGCCAGTTGATCGAAGAAGTCATCAGGCAGTCAAGTCATACCGTAACTGGTGAGGTCGTTGGGGCACACATGAAGACACCCCCACAATGCTACTCTGTCAGTGGTCTCCTCCCTCTGGTCAAAGATTCGTCCATTCTTTTATTTTGTCCTCCCATCTCTTTTTGGGACGACCTCTTCATAGTCCACCTTTCTGTGCATTACTTGTTCATCGATCAACTAATGCTATGCGTCTAGTCCGGTGAGGTTCACGTTTCAGGTCTTCGCCGGTTCCCCACAGATTTTCGAGCATGGTCGGTTCCCCAGGCCAGACTGCCTCTATTTGGTATGCATAGGTAGGCATTCTTGCAGAATATGTTCTGGTGTTTGCTTGGGTGCTACACAATCGCACGTGGCAGTGTCTCTAAGACCCATTCTGTGGAGGTGGGCCTTGAGTCTATAATGTCCCGTTCTGAAGATCTTTGTCTGCCCATCTCTGCCAAGTTTGTCTATGCTGTCATTTTCTGGCTTGTATTCTTTGCGTTGTTCTCTCCATTCTGTCCTCATGGATCATTTGATGAGTGTCTTTGCTTCTTTATATCTCTGTGGATGGGGAATCTGCTTTATCGTTTCCAGGGACCCCACAGTGAGCCGGAATCCATTGTAGGACTAAATGTTTTTTGAGATAGTAATCCTATGTTGTATTTTTATTTCATTTGAGAGTCTATTTTGTTTATGGCTTGGAGTACACTCCTGGAGTCTTAGAATGACCGTTTTCCTTATGTTTATGTTTTAGCTGATTAGAATCGGAGTTGCTGCATGAACAGCTCTTGCTTCAGCTCTGAAATTGGTACAAGTCTCTCCTGCTGGTATGAAGTGATTTTCTATGTCGACAGGATCACATTTGCAAGATTGTTTGATCCTCCCGATATGTGGCTATACCAAGTGAGTTTCCATCTTTTGACCGTTGCCAAGAGGTCTTCAAAAGGCCCTATTGCTGTTTTATTTATTTCTCGTACTTCCTCAATTGTAACTCGGTCTTTGTATGTGACATTTAGAAGTCTTCGGTAACATCTCATCTCCATGGTCTGCATTCTTCTCTGCAGAGACATTACTAACTCTACAGAAGATGAGTTAAGACTGAAATCATGCACTGTAAAGTGCCACAGAAAGCATTACTTGATTGCATACATTCACTCCTCTGTAAAATTGGAGAAATCTTACTTCGCAGTGCGATTGTTTGTCTGTCCAGAGATAAACAAACTTGGCACACAGTGTCAATCCATCATTCTTTGACAGGTAAATAATTAGTTCACGTTAATTATATTTGTTAATTTCAAGAACAGTTTATATTAATCATCACCCACTTGGCTTACATCATCAATCTGAAATATGGGCTTTGACAGGTCACCAAGGTATGTTACTGTCATAAGAGGAAGTGTCGAATGCCTAAATAACTGTAAATGCGTTTGACTAATGACTGTAAAGTACAGTTGGGGGCGACAATAACAGATGTTGTAGAGACTTCATTATGTCTTGTTTTATGAGGCGATGTGACATGTTCAATTTCTTTCTGCCAACCAGGTGCCAATTTACAGCTGAGTAAACTGGAGTGTACTGCAAACAATTCATGAGGCTAGTCCTTTAGTTTTAAGAGACAATCACTTTAACCTCTCTGCTGATTTTATCGTCTGGTCCCTTTTTCACTGCAGCCGGTACAGAGGCTGACCACTACATTTGGCCACCTTTAGGAAGTCGACACCAAAGTACTTTTGTTTTTTTGCAGTGGTGGTTTCTTTAGCAATTTATTGTACACAATGAAGTGGCTAGACCCATGCACAACTCTCTTTTATCACCTTTTATGACATGCACGGAGACACAGTGGTATTACTTTTTCCTCCTCCTCTGCTAAACCATTGTCTAGTGCCCAAGGACTGCAACCTGTAGATTTCAAATTCATCAATTTCTGTGTCATCATCAAACAGGCGGTCATTGATTGATTTCAGTGTCATTATCAAACAGATGGTCTTTAATGGATTTTAGTGTAACCAAAAAGGTTGGTCTGATTGATTTTAGTGTCACCAGATGGTCTTTGATTGATTTTAGTGTCACTAGATGGTATTTGATGGATTTTAGTGTTACCAGATGGTATTTGATGGATTTTAGTGTTGCCAGATGGTATTTCATAGATTTTAGTGTCACTAGATGGTCTTTGATGGATTTTAGTGTTACCAGATGGTATTTGATGGATTGTAGTGTAACCAAAAAGGTTGGTCTGATTGATTTTAGTGTCACTAGATGGTCTTTGATGGATTTTAGTGTCACTAGATGGTCTTTGATTGATTTTAGTGTCACCAGATGGTTTTTGATGGATTTTAGTGTCACTAGATGGTCTTTGATTGATTTTAGTGTCACTAGATGGTCTTTGATTGATTTTAGTGTCACTAGATGGTCTTTGATGGATTTTAGTGTCACCAGATGGTTTTTGATGGATTTTAGTGACCAAATAGGCAGTCTTTGATGGATTTTAGTGTCATCCTCAAATAAGCGGCCATTAATTGACTAAAGTGTCATCAAACGGGCAGTCATTGATTAATTGCAGTGATGTAATCAGTGAGGTTGTAATTGAATGATTGGAGTCTTACATGAAATAAAATATAACATCGGGTTGATATCCCCCAAAAAACAGATTTAATCCTACAGTGGATTCCCACCTACTGTGGATCCTTGGAAACGAGAATGCTTATGAGCTTTCAAAAGCCGGAAGTGATGGCACGAAGACTCACCCATCCATAGAGCTATAATGAAGTAAATGCACTCATAAATGATACATGAGGACGGAGTGGAGAGTCCAGCACAACGAATACAAACCAGAAAATGACGGCAAAGACAAACATGACAGAAATGGGCAGATAAAGTTCTTCAGACTCAGAATGGGACATTGCAGACTCTAGGTCCACCTCAACAGAATGGATCTCAGAGACACTGCCACATGCGAATGCGGAGCACCCAATGAGACACCGGATATTCTGCAGAATTGCCCCACTTATTCAGACCAAAGGGAGGCAGTCTGGCCCGGGGAAGCAACCATGCTAAAAAAAAAACAATGAAGGCCTAAAACGCAGTCTCCTTCGTGAACGTCGTTGGGCTAGAAGCATATAATCAGTTGATTCAAACAACCATTCAGGGAATACCAGCCAAGGAGGAACAGAACAGTGTGCAACGTATTACAATTTCTCTAAGTTTCTTGGATGAAGAATATCCACAGGAACTATGGGTCCAAGTATACACAGATGGGTCAGCACAGAATGCAGTCAAGAATGGAGGAGCAGGAGTGTATAAAGAATACCCAAATAACTCTATGGGAACAGTTGCAGCACCAACAGGAAAACCCTTCCATAATTATACAGAGATACAAACGATGAAATTGGCGACAGATAATTTGCTGAACACCAACCTTGACCCGTATCCTGTGGTATTTCTGAAAGATGCAAAATCAGTACTCCAAGTACTATTATCTGGGAACCTATCAGATCTACAAGATTTATTGTCAACATTGAGCAACAAGCGCAGAATCACGGTGCAGTGGATACCGTCTCAATGCGGAACACCAGAAAATGAGACAGTTGGCGAGGGAATGTGCTGCAGACGAGCAAACAGATGTACCAGTTACAAATAGCTTTTCATAAGTTTTTACCCTGACTATGAAGGAGTCGGAGGCGAAAGTTTAAATTTGGCCCATATGTAGTTCATTCAATTGGTACTAGACCTGAGAAGTATGAATTTCCCTCCTTGACTAGTATAATCCATGGCGCAACACATCTTATTGGCCGGATCTGCTACTCTAACGGTTTGTCAGAACAATGGAGAAATCAGAGGCCAGAACTGTGATACAATTCTTGATGTTGCAGGGAAAAACACCTACAGAAATACACAGGGAGATGGAACCAGTGTTTGAGGAATTCTGTCCTTAGTATGCTTCTGTTAAAAACTGGTGTAGGCAATTTAAGTGTGGCCGTTCCCATGTCGTGGATCTACTAAGATCAGGAAGACCATCCTCAGAATGCAGTGATGAAAATGCTGCAAGAGTGAAGAAAATCATTGACCAGGATAGGAAAATGACAATAGCAGAGATATCTAGGTCAGCAAAACGGAATGAAAGTACAGCTTTGTTTTTAGAATTTAACACAACAGACTGAACATGAGAAAAGTCTGTGCCCGCTTCTGCTGACATGTGAACAGAAACAAACCAGGGTTGATTGCTGTAGCCAGTTGCTCAAAATGTGTCGGTCGAAAAGCATGTTGCCTACCATGTCGACCTATATTTACTTGGGTTCACCATTATGACACAGAATTCAAAATTTCCAGCATGCAGAGGAAAACCCCGGGCTCACCAACACATGTCAAGCCAAGAGCACAAAAATCAGCAAGAAAAGTGATGTTGACTGTTTTTTGGGACGTCAAAGATGTCATACTGTTGCCTCATGGCAACACAGTTAATGGGTAATATTATGCAGATCTCCTTACCAAACTAAGAAAGACTGTGATCAGAAAACGAGGGATAGCGTGCACTCAAATTCTGCCTTTGCTTCAAGACAACGTGCCCTCCCATAAAGCAATGCTTGTGCTGCAAACAGCCAATGATTTTAATATTTAAATTCTTCCAGGGGACGGTGTGGCCTAGTGGTTAAGTGGCACGGCTCACAATCCGAAGGTGCTGGGTTCGATCCCCATCACAGCACCGGCCGTTACCTCGAGGAAGTAAACCCTTAGAAAATGCAGGAGGAAGCAGACCCTTACATAAAATGCATGCTGAAGTCGGATGCACTGGGACGAAAGCGCAAAATAAAAACCACAGTGCAACGCACACCGCTTTGGGGATTAGAGAAATAAGGCGAATGCAAGCAACAACAGCAACCAAAAAAAAAAAATTCTTCCACACCTACCACATTCTGCATCAGACTTTTTGCTTTTCCCAAAACTTAAAAAACAGCTCAAAAGAAATCATTTTGACAGTGACGAAGATGTCATGTTGGCTTATGATAACTGGTTTAGTTCGAAAAATAGGTTACTTTATTCTGAAGGTCTTTTCAAGGTCACGCAGAGATGGCAGAAATGTATAAATTAAGATGGTGGCTACATTGAGAAGGAATGAGAACTGAGCCAAATTTCAACTTTCTCCTCCTACTCATTCATGGTCAGGGTAAAGACTTATGACAAACCCCTTGTATATACCATCAAAAAAAAAGGATGATTAAATCAATGAGAGAGCTTCCAACACAAATACAAGATGGCTATCATAATATAAGTAGGCAAGAGCAGATTGTCATACTGTGCCTCAGAATGGGACACAACCGACTTCGCAGTCACATGTATACAAAATTTAGGATTGGCAGCTCAAGTATGTGTATATGTGGACAGACACCCCAGACTGCGGAGCATATACTTCAGGACTGTCCAGAATATAATATACTGAGGCGGACATACTGAACAAGAGAAACAACACTGGAAGGGAAACTATATGGACCTATGTGTGAACTGCAGAAGACAGTGAGGTTCATACAAGAGACTTTGCAGCATATGGTTATTGATTGATAACGGGTGTCCTCTTAAAAGATATTATTATTCATTTCAATGCATTACGGCATCCTTACCTGAATGCTTTCACTGCTGTAAACTCCAGAATGAGCAGGGCCTCAAATCCACTGAAGCTTTGAGGCCTCAATTTGCTATCTGAACGAATGAGAAGAGTGGGAGTGTCCAGGTGTAGGTCAAACGTGACAGAAATGGGGATATGTGGATGATGTCGGCAAATATGGGGTCACCGAAGTCCCAGTTCACTTGCTTAACTGTTCTGGAATGCAGGAATCATGTACAACAGAAGATCTTTGTCGTTCGTCCTAAAAAGGACATTGTATTGCAATTTGCAGGCAGGCTGCGATATTTGTGCATATTGACCTGACACCTCCAGTTTCAGTTGACTTTTGTGTTTACGGAGTACCTTCCCACTGCTATCTCTATTAAAAAAGAGGGCCTACCATCAACTCTCCAGGCGAGACCAGGTGATAAAACTCCGGCTACGCACAAGTCACAACAGACTTAGATGCCATCTGTACAACAAGTTCAAGATTGGCACTACAGACCTTTGTGCCTGCGGCTCAGCCCCCATGAAGGCAGAACATATTTTGCAGTCCTGTCCACTGTATACCGACAAAAGAAGTAGCATTTGGCAACAGCCAGTGTCCTTCCACGAGAAGCTGTACGGAAGCGTACAAAGCCTTGAGTCGACTGTTGCCTTCGTTAGCGTCATTGAAGTTGAGGTTGAAGATGAATGAAAAAGAAGAAGAATAATTCTCTAAATCAAACTACACTAGTGCAGCTTGTTTCCATAACTGCTGCTTGGAGGCGGAATAGGGTCTTGGTCAGCTCCAGTTAGCTCACCCTGATGCAAGTAGTAGCTATGAGTCGCTGGCTGCTGTCAGCTCATTCACTGTATTGCATCTTCTGCCCCAATAGAGGATCTGATTTTGGCAGCTGAAAGAGCATCCCTAGTGGCAGACTTGGGTTCGAACACTCTGTGAGGTTGCCAGACACAAAATATTAGTATCTATTAAAAGAGTTATCACACACAGCATGTCCTCTGCAAACTGTTGCTCTCATAGCAGCCGATCTGTAAGACACTAGATCTCTAACCAGCTCTCATGTATCTGTCAACCCCAGAGCCTCTATATTGTCCCTTATTCATCTTTTCCTCAGTCTATCTCTTTTGTCATGTACCATACCTTCCAGTATTGTTCTTTTTAGGCCACTGTGATGTTTGATGTGACCAAAGTATGTTAATTTCCTAGACTTAATCTTATTGACTTACCAATTGTTCTATATGAAACTCCTGTAGGATTTCAAAGTTATTTTACTAACCGTGTAGCCAACCATTTATTATTCCCCTATCCATATACAATTTCTTCACTATAGATGTCTTCGAAGTTGAGATATTAGTTCTTTCATTGCTGAAACCCCTCAACATAACCAAGACCTCAAATTCACTTGAAGGTATGTGATCTGTCCGCTATCCACACATGCTGTATCCATCATCCTTTATGTGCCTTCTGAAGTAGGCATTGAAAAACAAATGGTGAGGATGGTCTCACTGATTAGTGGTGGTTTTGGGGGCGGCGTGGCTTAGTGACATGGCTCACAATCCGAAGGTGCTGGATTCGATCCCCATCCCATCACCGGCCGTTACCCCGGAAAAGCCAAACCTTAGAAAATGCAGGAGGAAGCAGATCTTTACATAAAATGCATGCCGAAGTCGGATGCACTAGGCCGACAGGCGCAAAAATAAAAACCACAGTGCAGCGCACAGCATCTTGGGGAATTGAAAAGTAGTGCGAACACAAATAAAAAAGTGATGGTTTCAGGGATCAAGATGCTGAGCAGTGCATTAACTGTAGCAGTCAGCGACCAAAAGCTGACTGCTAGCGTCAGGCCAGCGACACAAGACTGCCAAGACACTTTTCCACCTCCACATGGTTATCCTGGATAACAGGCTGCAACAGAGTAGACTGGCTAAGGAGAAGCAATCCAAGAGGGAAGGCAAACCCGGTACTCAAAAATGCCATGCTGATGACGGATGTGTCGGACCGAAAGGTGCAAATATGGCAGTCAAGCTGTAAACTACAACATAACTTATTCTGTTCTCTGGACTACATCCTGCTACTTGCAAAGCCCTTTTCAGGGCTCGGTAGGGGGAGATGCAGAATGAACAAAGATGTGAAGTCTCAGATATGCCTCATCAAGGTGAAATAATTGTTTCAAGCTTCATTCCCGAACTGGAGGCTGCCATTATGTATGTCCTGCTCTGTTTGGTAATGGCCTTTCTCCTCATTCTAGCGTAGGAATGCGATAATGATTTCTTACCATACAGAGCAGATGCTTGTACAAACAACAGATGACTTATCTTGAGCATCATGATTGATCTGATGTCTAGTTTAATGTCTGGAGCAACATAATGACCAAGACTCCCAGCTATGTCCACCTGAAAACAGGCTGTGTTGTAGCACACTGATCACCAAGGTGGGGATCAACACTGAAAGCTTTCTGAAAAGCCTTGCATAGCACTACAGCAAAGACGAACCAAATTTACTTTTGTCAGTGTGAAACAGATTTACTAAGAGTGATGAAGCTCAACTTCAGTATTTTGAACACAACAAACAAATCCAATGTCAGAAGAATTGTGTATTTTTAAATTAACTGGCAGATGAAATAAAGAGAACCATTACAATTAATGTTTTGAGATTCAGTTTACTGTTACTTATATAGCGGGTGAAACACCATTATAAACTGGCCTACAAAGGAATTAGATTAACCTCAAGTTACGCAGATGATCTGGTACTTTTGTCACAAAACAATAGCCAAATTTAAGAGAAATTGGAAAGGATGAAAGAACAATCAGTCAAATTGGGACAAAATATTAACATGAAGAAAACCAAGCTTCATAACGTTAACCCAATCAACAAAGAACTAATCGTGCTGGAGGGAGAGATGTTAGAAGATGTGGATGCCTTTACCTGTTTGGGCAGCACAATTGACACGTCAGGAGGTACAGATGTAAAGATCAGAATTCAAAAGATAAAAGGGGCATTCTTGACACTAAATAACATGAAGATGCAGAGAAATCAAGATTCACACCAAAGTGGGGATATTCAATCCCCAGTGTTAAGTCAGTGCTGTTGAATGGAGTAGAAACATGAAGAATGACCAAGGCAAAACAAGGACCAATTTTTTGTAAACAGATGCTCGTGAAAGAAAATTAGCAGAACATGGTAAGGAATGAAGACCTATAGGAAAGGAACCAACAACAGCTACTACTAGAACAAACAAAAAAAGTAAGAAAAGAAAACGAAGATAAAAATGACATATGATGAGGAAGGTCTCGTCTAACATAGCTAGGCATGCTCTCACATTGAATTCGCAGGGAAAGAGAAAGAGAGGTAGGCCTAAAAATACATGGAGATGAGAATGTAAGAGTATGATTTAAAGGTTACACCTCGAGATAGGTAGAAAGAGCAGTGTCAACGTCTCTGTTCTTCTGATGTTTATCAACCATTACAAAAAACCATTTATAACTGCATTTCCGAAATCCCTGAAAACCTCAATTGCATATTATATATATATTTACCTTGCCTGATAGAATTTTTCTTTTTATGTAATGTATATCATAAAATACCTTACTGCAGAAAGGAACAACAAAAGTCAATTGACAATAAGATACACACCTTTACAACATTCTTGTACTTATATGCATGACAATTGGACAGTAAAAAGTCTTCTGCATTAATTATGTTCAAAAATAGGCAAACATTTGTCCCACTGCACCCTGCCAATGATCTTATCATAATAAAAAAAAAGCAGATAAAGAGAACTCCACAATGTCAAATCATTCTCTTTGCAAGAAATTTAAGTCTTCCAACTGCTTCTCTTAAATACTTTGCACCCAAATTACGTAAATTTTTGCAACAGTCATGTTATAGATTCTCATTAATTTTGGGCTATCTTCTTCTGCGTTCGTTCTCAATCTCCCGCTACCAAGTCCTGAACAGGGATTTGCAAGTAGCAGGATGTAGTCCAGAGAACGGAATGCATTGTGTCACTAGTTTACAGCTTGACTGTGATATCTGCATCTTTCGGTTCAACACATTCGTCTTCGGCAGGGGCCATCTTCTTAAATTTCAACCGTAAGGTCAGAAGTCTTCTAGGTTTTTCTTCCAATGTTCTTCAGCTTCCCCAATCTTAACTTTCCCTGTGGGTTCCAGCTCAGTGCATGTCTAGTTGTTTCATTAGAGCATGACCTATCTATTTATTATTTTGTTTCTTTATCTCCTACTGCGCAAATTATTACAGAAACATGAAAAGTGCTTTGGTGCAGGTTTTCTGAAGGCCAATTGTAGCAGTCGTCCTATGCTTTGGCAGAGATGAATAGAAGACAAGAAGAAGAATGGAGGGACAGTGGACATATACTTTACTCCTGTTATGGTACCCAAGATCCATATTGGGAAATATTAAAACGAATAGCACATATGTGTTTACCTGTTTGAAGGTAATGCACTGGATGAGGTGGACACCAACTGGGTAGCACCAATGATATTTCAGGGGACACAGGGGCAGATGTAAGGGTTGAAATTGGCTAGGACCCAAGTGGTCTGCCGGGGTCATTATGTATGACAAGGATAAGACCAGTACAACTGCCCCACAGAGAGCATATTGTAAGAGGCGACTAACTGTGTGACATAACACCGGCCATGGTTAAATGATTTGTTAAGAGCAGCATGGATGGCGCCTAACAGGCTGTGAGTCTACTTTGCTCTAGTGTTTGAGTCTATTAAGACGGACTCACACACCAGTTAACCACCCTTTGCAGCATTTGTCCCAATGCAGTGGAGTAATAAGCTGCATGAACTTAGCCCGCTAGTCAGGAAATCCTCCTCCCGGCAACATCCAGCTCACGCAAGGTTTGGTACCTGCACAGGGGCATCCATCCCTGTAGAAGTACAGGTCAACCAAGACTAAGACAGCAAATATGTGTTACATGCTTGAAGGTGAGACACTGTACGAGGTGGACACATTCACATATTTGGGCACCACCATTGACACTTCCAGGGGCTCAGAGGCAGATGTAAGGGTTGAAAACATAAGGATAATTACTGAATAATAATGGAAATCCAGGGAAATAAAGAATAATACCAAGTTAAAATTGTTTCATTCCAATGTCAAGTCAGTACTCCTGTACGTAGCAGAAACTTAGAGAACGAACGACAAAGGCAATACAGAGAAAACGCTGTCGTTCGTCATTAAATTTCTACTGCGGATAATGGGTATAGGATGGTAAGACATGGGAAATGAACCAACAACAACCAGTGAAGCAACAGATTAAACGTAGGAAATGGGGTTGGATAGGACACCCACTGTTGAAATCACTATCAAATGTGCCCAGACAGGTACTGACATGGAATCCACAGGGGAAAAAGAAGAACAGTAGACCAAAAAACACCTGGAGAAGAGACTGTGAAAATGAACTTTGGAGAGAGGCAGAAATGGCAGCTCAAGACTGACTTGCTGGAGGAGGGTTGTCAATGGCGTATGCCCAGAACATTGATGAAATATGTGTTTAAAGTTACATAACAAAAACCATTTTAAAACCTAGATTTGCCTTTGCAGACCCCATGTTTGGAACTACTGATGTACACATACATCTAACAAAGTACACTACTTAAAAGGGGTGTGTCATAAGTCTTTACCCTGACCATGAAGGAGTAGGAGGAGAAAGTTGAAATTTGGCACAGTGCTTATTCTTTCTCAATGTAGCCACCACCTGAATTTATACATTTCTGCCATCTCTGCGCGACTCTGAGAAGACATTCAGAATAAAGTAACCTATTTTTTTAACTAAACCAGTTATCACAAGCCAGTATGACATCTTCGTCACTGTCAAAATGATTTCCTTTCACCTGTTTAAGTTTTGGGGAAAGAAAAAAGTCTGATGGAGCTACATCCAGGGAATATGGCGGGCGTGGAAGAATTTAAATACTCAAATCGTTGGCTGTTTGCTGCACAAGCCTCGCTTTTTTGCTTTATCCTACTCTGTCATAGTCAGGGTGAAGACTTATGACAAGCCTTTTGTATATGTGAACATATGTTAAATGATAAATGCTGACGACACATAAACAAAGATGAAAGAAGATGGATTTTAAACACAGACAAGCATAACCCTCATCTTTAATGGTGAAAAACATTGAAATACACTAATCTGTCCCCAATAACTGTTTTAACCCTCTATCCTTCAACATAATTTGCTGTGCTCTGTACCTGATATCCAAACATTGGAGGTCTTAGGTCGTTCTATTTTTCCCGTTCAATTTCTGCTGCTACGCTTTTTTGGATCTCAGGTGTTTCTCTGCCAATTATGGGGTATATTTTATCAAATGGGGGTGGGTTTTAGGCACCCCGATCTAGCCTGCATCATTTATTGCTGTGTCAACTAGTTTCGCACAGGCAGAGTTTTTTTCCAGATTGGTGCAGCATATTCAGCTACGAAAAAACACAGCGCAAGTACTTATGTCCGAAGTACTGATGGCTAATTTTGCAGAATTGTGTCCCTCAGTTCACGGCAATTGCTGCAATTCCGTATGTCAAATAGTTTTTTTTCTTCAAAATAAAGTAAATATTAAACAACTTGATCTTAAGGCATACAATTAGTCTATCTATGACATGAAGTATTCACAATAAAAATATATATTAGTTTAAAGCTTTAAATGTCATTAACCCTTTACAATCCAATGTAATTTACAAGATGGTAGTCTTAATGTCAAAGACAAGAACAGTAATTTTATATGTTTCATGGTTAACAAAAAGTCATCAAAACTAAAATTATGATTAATAAATTTAAAGATACATCTTAAGTTTATAAATCAATTTAGCTAAATGACAAGATATGGTTGATATATGGCATTTGGTTTCAGATAAATCAGACTGTAAGTGATGCTACTCTAGTTGACTTCAATGGACAATCTGGACCGTAAAGAGAAATGGAAAATACAGCAATAAAAATATGCTTAGGATGAAATAAGTAATTCTGTTTTTAATTTTTCTAAATCATTTATCAGTTCCTTTCTTCTGTGTCCCATCCAAAGTCTGAATCTGACACATCTTGAATATCCACAATTAATCCAGATGTTTGATCATTAGTTTTATCAAATAATAAATCTCGGGTTTGACGTCCCAAATTTTATCCGTTGGAAAGACCGACTTTAAAACATTCACCACGAGTATATATCAATGTAATATCACTATTTATCCATTTAACAAAAAGCGTTGAACGTCCAGCTATAATTTAGGTCTCGTGGCCAATGAGAGTTCGTTGCTATATAACAACTACAGATGGTATTGTTTTGATTTCTATTTCTCCCCAATTGGATTGAAGCTGCTGTGTTGTGCATTCTGATTCTTTCATGTTGCACTGGAAAAGGTTCATTTTGAATTTTTCTGTTTGATACCAGTATGACGTACGAAGAGTCAAAACGGCTTATCAAAGCCAGATACATGACCAAATGGGAAACCGAACATACTGGTTACACCAAAAACGATGCCTATTACCAGTTGAACCGAAGAGAGCAGGTCGTTGTCTTCAGACTTCGCACTGGCCACAACAGACTGAGGTACCACCTATTCAACAAATTGAAGATAGGGTGTACCGACGAATGCCCGTGCGGTACTGGTAAAATGACCACTGAACATCTGCTGCAGAACTGCCCGACATTCGAGGATCAGAGAGAGCAGATGTGGCCATTACCAGTGGAACTGCAAGACAAGCTCTATGGCAGTGGCGAGAGCCTCAGGATGACCGCCGCTTTTTTCGAAAAAATAATGGTTACTGTCTGACTGGGTACGCAGAAGAAGAAGAAGAAGAAGAATTTTTCTGTTTAAATTGTTTTGTTATGTGATTGCTATCATTTCAATCAGATTAATTGTCAGCCTAAATTAGACATGTCATCAACATTCAAATCTACTCGACATCTCTCTACTCTTGAAATAGACTCAATTCCCTGAAAAAATATAGCTTTACAAATTTGCCAAAAAAATAATATATATATTTTCTAATAATTTTCACAAGCAGGTGCTGTACATAAACTGGAAATCAGTTTGTTAATCACATCTTGCCAAATCCGAAGATCTTGTTGCTATGCTGCAGTTATTTATTTGGGTATATAAAGGACAATACTTGGAATCCTGGTATTCAAACAGGCATGTTGCCAGGTAGCCAAAGGTTATCAGCTATCCGTAGTAGGTATTTTAAACTTTCCTGTGGCTTACTAGGCCTGGGGGAAGGTACAAATAATTTGGGAAGATTTTTAACAATTTTGAATTTTGTTCGGGCAGTGGCCGTTAAGCCTACTCTTTTCGATTTCTAACTGCCAAGAGATTTTTAATGTGCTTGACACTGAACACGGAAGTCAGATCTCACTACCCAGAGATCAGAGGAATTTTTACCATAAGGTCAACGTGAAAAATTCTGGTCTCCACCGTGATTTAAACCCGCGTTATCCGGTACCCGATGCGGACGACTTACTGCGAGATCACTGAGCAAATGGCAATTTGGATAGTAAAGGATTAACCAGTTTAAAATACACCAGAAATATAAACACACTACACTAGTTTCAGTTAACATAAGCAATGATGTCAAATGCTAAGCTCTTACGAATTCTCTGTCCATAGTCCTAGTGTCAGTCAAGGGTCCTATCCGCAGCACAAGTGGGGAATAATACATAATGTAAAATGAAATATCTGAGAAAAGGTAATAGATTCTAATACAACAGTCAACATAAGACACTCGGCTCAAGAGAGGAAATTCAGATAAACACTACACTTTGTAGGACTCAAGAGAGGGAATTCAAACTCACACTACATTTTGTAAGGCTCAAGAGAGGGAAGTCAACCCCACACGACACTTTGTGGGGCTCAAGAGAGGGAAGCCAACCCCACACGACACTTTGTAAGGCTCAAGAGAGGGAAACCAACCCCACACGACACTTTGTAAGACTTAAGAGAGGGAAGCCAACCCCACACAACACTTTGTAAGGCTCAAGAGAGGGAAGCCAACCCCACACGACACTTTGTAAGGCTCAAGATAGGGAAGCCAACCCCACACGACACTTTGTAAGGCTCAAGAGAGGGAAGCCAACCCCACACAACATTTTGCAACCAAATTGAACAGGAATATCTGATCATGAAGTACTAGCCTATCATGAATTGTTCTACCTAATCAAAAAAAAAACAAAGCTTCTGGCTGCTAGCATCAGGGCCAGCAAATCAGAGCTGCCAAGACACTTCTCCACCTCCCCGCGGAGATCCTAGATAACAGACTGGCTTCGGTAAAGGGATTGAAGAGGGAAGGCTAGCCCGGTTATTAAAAAATGCCAGCTGAAGTCGAATGTGTTGGACCAAACGGTGCAAATATTGCAGTCAAGCTGTAAACTACGACAACGCATTCCATTCTCCGGACACCATCCTGCTATTTGCAAAGCCCTTTTCAGAACTGGGTAGCAGGAGATTGAGAACAAACAAAGAAGAAGAAATCCGATGCATAATGAAAAACTGTGATGTATTTTTGCAGTGTAAGACAAAGAAGCAACAAAACAGTATAAAAATAAAGCAGTCCTTTCAAGAAGAAAACTTTTTATTCGACTACCAATGAAACATGAGCTTACATCTACTATATGTAGAGGGCTATGAAGGGTAACAAAGAATAGTAACACTGTAAACTGCCAGGCATGTCATGAGAGATGACCAAGGATAGTTGGGCATGGGGCTTACTTGCCAATCATGTATATACTATACAGGCAGTCGCTAGATTCACTTACCGAGGCAGTGCCCTCACTAGAGAGGCGAATTTTGACTGTCGGGTCAATAAAAGGATTGCTAAGGAAAGATCTACGTTAGCGAGGCTCTACAGCGAGGCTCTACGCAAGCATCTGGAACCGACAAGGGATCAGTGTTGCTACCAAGTTAGGGCAAGGATGTATCATACTGTGGTATTATCCACTTTGCTGTATGCCTGTGAGACATGGACAGTGTATTGCAGACATCATGCCAGGCGGCTCAATTGTTTTCACTTGAGATGTCTGCATAGACTGTTCAGAATCAGGTGGCAGGACAAAATGCCTAATTCTGAAATTCGAAGACTAACATGCTGAGCCTCCATACACTTCTGCAAATAGGTCAGCTAATCGCCGAAGACGGATGTGTCGGACCGAAAGGTGCAAATATCGCAGCCAAGCTGTAAAATAATGACACAACGCATTCCATTCTCCGGACTACATCCTGCTACTTGCAAAGAACTGTACAGGGCTTGGTAGCGGGAGATTGAGAACGAACGCAGAAGAAGAAGAAGGTCAGCTAAGATAGACAGGACATGTTGTTCGCATATCAGATGAACACATCCCCAAGCAGCTGTTGTACGGTGAACTCACAATAGGCAGAACAAACTTCTACACAGCCTCCCTGAAAAGCTTTAATATGGATTTATAATATTTTAACCATCTGGGAGATGGTTACGCAGAACCATGCCACATGACGCGCTAGTATCACCGAAGGTGCTCAGATTGCAGAAAGTTTAGCCCTCGTGAAGACTCAGCAAAAGAATGCTGGAAAAAAAAATTCAACGATTCCACAGCCAACTTCCTGCATGTGTGCCCCGAATATGGCAGGATATGACGTTCCAGGATTGATCTTTAAAGCCATAAGAGAACATATTTTGCAGCAAGAGTCTTGACGCTGGTGTCATCTTCACTTGTGATAGGCAACTATTATTATTATAAACTATAAACAACAAGAAAAATACAAAATATAACTGCAATAAGGAAGTATTGACACTTTTATTTACTAGAAAATGTTTTTTCAATATTCTCAGATGATTTTAGTAAAGGGGTTATTAATTCAAATTTATTAAACAAATGTTAATGCTTCTCATGGAAGATAATTTTAGTTCAACAAACAGCAACAACAAAATGATTAAATGAAAAAACATTTTAATGAGTAAAATTGGTCCAAGTTGGAAGTTCAATATAGTGTCAAACATTTGATTGCTGGGCTAAGAATGTGCGAATCCTCTGTAGAAGCTCTTTCTTCACTTCATCTGGAACTAAAGCTGGAAAAAGAGAATAAGTTCAGAAGAAATAAGAAATGTTTACAATGGGATTATAATTAAGATAAAATGGATTTCTGGGCAACTACAAAAATGCATACAGATATGAAACGGATAACATTTTAGTGCAAGCCCGTTTTCTTCTCATTCGTCGCATTTAAAACAAATTATTTTTACAAATGAAGTCCAGTCCTCTGGATAAAGGTTTTTGTGGTGGAGAGTTCTTCAGTGCTTCCAAACAGTCTTGTGTGCTGGTTCATCTCCATGGGCCATTGCTTGCAGGATATGTTCGGCTGTTTGTCCTACTAGCCGGCACACACAAACACATGGGTGATGGAGCCAATTTGGGCCTGTATAATGGCCATTCAGTCTATTATTACCCATTCTCATTTGGAACAGGATCAGCACTGAAAAGCCAGAAAAATACTGAACTTAATGAATTAAGAGCAGTACTCTGTCAACTATGCCAGCAGGCCGCACCAAAAAGAGTAGTGGTGTAGTGGGTTCCATCTCACTGCAACATCCAAGGCAACGAGGAGGCAGACAGACTGGCAAAAGAAGGTGCAAAACTACCACAACCTGATACTAGTATGACATACGAAGAGTCAAAACGGCTTATTAGAGCTAGATACATGACCAAATGGGAAACCGAACATACTGGCTACACCAAAAACGATGCCTATTACCAGTTGAACAGAAAAGAGCAGGTCGTGGTCTTCAGACTTCGCACTGGCCACAATAGACTGAGGTACCACCTATTCAACAAATTGAAGATAGGTGGCACCGACGAATGCCCGTGTGGTACCGGGAAAATGACCACTGAGAATTTGCTGCAAAACTGCCCGACATACGAGGATCAGAGAGAGCAGATGTGGCCATCACCAGTGGCAATACTAGACAAGCTCTATGGCAGTGTCAACAGCCTCAGGATGACGGCTGCTTTTTTCGAAAAATTAATGTTTACTGTCTGACTGCGTACGAAGAAGGAACAGGATCACTTGATCAAGGCACTGATTGTTGTCTCTCATTTGGTCAAGTTTCCATGTAGCTTGTATAAAAGTCTTCTTTTCCTGGGAGGTGATGGTTTGTTCTTTTTGTTCTCACGCAGCTCCCTCCTTTGCTGACCTGTTTGATGCCCTATTTCCTGATATATCGCAGTGTGATGGTATCCACTGTAGCACTACCCTTCTCTTGGCTTTTAGTTTTTAAAGCTCTTGCAGTTTATCATTCTTGAGGGCTTACAGAGCGGCCATTGTAGTCGTATGGAATACAGCCTGCTGGCGTTGACTTCTGTTGCAATTTTTGTTTGTTTTTTGCATTCGCTTATTTCTTTAATCCTCAAGGCGGTGTGCGTTGCACTGTCGTTTTTATTTGGCACCTGTCGACCCAGTGCATCCGACTTCAGTATGCATTTTTGTAAGGGTCTGCTTCCTCCTGTATTTTCTAAGGGTTTGCTTCCACAGGGTAACGGCTGGTTCTGTGATGGGGATCAAACCCAGCACCTTTGGATTGTGAGCCGTGTCACTTAACCACTAGCCCACGCAATGCTCGTCTGCAGCAATAATTAGTGCCTGTACTTCAAACAGAATTTTCCAGTGGATGAACTAGTGGTTTTGTTTTCAGCGAGGGGCAATAATAATATCTACCAAAAAAAAAATACACATTTGCTAGCCCAGACTGCACCTCTTTATCTGGAGATTTCTGGTCTAAAATATGGGTGGCATTTATGATCATATACCTGGGGCAGGAAATTAAGATTTGGTTTTTTAAATGAGAAGGGAAAAAAAAATAGGGCTCGCCCGAGATTTGAATCCTGAACCTCTCGCACCGATAGCGAGAATCACATGATTCTATCAGCCAATCAAATCATTCTGCAAACTGTGGATCAATGAGGTGTGACAATAGAGAATTAATAGTATGTTTCAAACCATAAAATAACAAAATTATGTAAATGAGAGATTCACTAACATGCAACTTTTGCTACATTTCCATGTTAATATTAAATGTTCACTCACATCTTCCACGTGGTGTTATCTCATTCACAAGGTCATCCACTGTGATATGTTCCAAGCCTTTCTGCTGAACCACTTCTGAAAAAAAAATATTTTAAAAAGAATGACATTACTTATTGCCAGACTAACCAGCATGATGACAAGCGTATAGAAGGGTCTTAGTCGACCTGTGCAACTAAAGGTAAAGGTGGGCCCCCATGGCAAAAATTGCCGTCGGGAATGAAGGCACAATCTTCATGGACTAAGCCGCAGCCAATGTGAGGTGGGGTGGCCAATTCCCTTCCTTGATGTTTATACCTTCCCCAACTCATGTCAGGTACCCATTTATAGCTGGGTCGACTGGAGAAGCGGTCGTACCAGGAACAAACCACGCCCAGATTTTGTTCTGTACATACATGGTTTCGAACACTGGCACGGTGTAATCCTAAGTCTTAGCAAGCCAGCTCACTGTCGTTTAGGCTACACGCTCCACCTATGCATTTACAAGGGCATTAGGCCTTGTGCAGGTCCCAACTCGTGTGTGAGTTAGTAGTAGCCGGGTACATTTCTCTGCTTAGCGAGCTGGGCTCGGGCAGTGCTATGTTTTTTGGCTTTGTGCTAGTCTCATCCCAGGTTCCAGTCGATTCTGTCTCGTGCACGGGTTGTCTAGTGGATGGTTAACCTGTTTGTTTTAGGATCGCGGTTGTCGTGCAGCTCAAGTGAATCTTGCCATCGGGATAGATACAAGCTTCTTTTATAGAAAACCAAAACACCAATAAATTAAAAAGAAATGCCAACACACCAATTCACCAAAATAACATAAAATACACTCATGTAGTCCGGAAAACAAAAAAAATATGTCCAAGTACGGTACAAACAAAAACTTGTACAGAAAAACATAGTTTTTTTAATATTTAACTTCAGATAGTCTAAATAACGCTTTATCGGATCAGCACTCACAAAACAGCGGTGCATCAGCACTATGGCTTAGTAGGATAAAAACTTACAGCTTCCTCCACAGTAAAGACTCCAGAATTCCCAATAGGTAAAATAGTGTTATTTTTCTTATCACTTAACTTATTGTGACATATATCATAACATTTTATTTTGTCATTTAGCAGACACATCAAATATAAAGGATACAATCAATCAATCAACATCACATTTATTTAAGAAACAAGCGCCTTTGTATTAAAGAAATCCCCCACTCTCAAATTGCAATCTACGTTGAATACTGAATCAATTTAAGACGTAATAGTCGACTGTAAAAAAAGAGATCACGGTTTGACCCTGGTCCGGTTTGGTCCTGTCTGAGGATGCCAGCGCCAGCTTTGTCTCAGATCTAGCATTGGATCCTGAGACTACAATTGGTAAGAGAAGATTTAATTTGGCATGAGTATTAACCGAGATGATGGTCAGTGAAACGAGTTAGTCAGAAAGCGACTGCATTAGAGACAAGTCAAGGAGCAAAAGCTAAAGAAATAGTGCTGACAGAGTAGACCAACGCCAGACAAGACAAGACAGTCTCGCCACTCCGAGGAAAGGAAACCTGAGTAACTATAACTAGCCAGTAAATTTATACACAGCGAGCAGATAACTAGTCAATATTTTGGTCATCGATTTGCACATTGATAACTTAAAAGACAGAAGTCGAGGAGACAGTAATTCTCACATTAATAACTTGATAGGAGGCCGAGGAGTCAGCAATTCTAGACACAGCGAGCAAACAAACTAGCCATTCTTCTGATAATCAATTTTCATGTTCATAACTTGATAGACAGAAGATGTAAAGTAAAGATCCCATTTCACGCAATGTGGCGTAAGGGAAATATGGTGTTAGGCATATATTATTTGGAGACCTATAGTACATAATGAGTGATGTGGTCAGTATTATGCCGGCCGCCTTTACTTCCCAGAATTGCTCTGGGACCCAATTTCTGTCGCTGGGTCAACTACAGAAGCTGGTTTGCGATCGGAAGAAAAAATACAGCACCAACTGGGGATTGATCCCTGATCACTTGACTGGGAAGCCAGTGTACTAACCTCTGCGCTATCGCGGAATGAAGATGTGAAGTCAGTAAATCTAATTACAGCAAGCTCTGCTCATCAGTTCGCATGTTTATAACTTTCTAGAAAGGGAGGCAAGAAGAAAGCATCGTCCTCAATTAAAGCTGAGAACAAGAGCAGAACAGCTGCGGTTATCTGCCAGTTACCAGATATAGGCCCAACACCTGTTAAAGGAAGTGTAGTAAGTAGGAGTAGGTATAGTTCAAGGAGAAGAGTAGTGTGTAGGAGTCTGGCTAGGAAGTTTCTGGCCTAATGATAGTCTTGGTGTTTTAAATATGGCGCAACACCTGTGTAGTTACACGAACCGCATTTAAAGAAGGACATGAGTTAACGAAAGATCTTCCGAGACCAGGTCATGCGCAGATTGTTGTGTCAGAAGTTACCATTGCCAAAATTGATGCAGCAACTCGAATGGACCGTCACCGGGGATTACATGTGATAACAGAGGAATTTGTTGTATTGCTAGGTACAGATCGAATGGTGGTTAGCAAGAAACTGAAGTATCGATACTCATTGTGAACAGCTTCCGATACTTCAGTTTCTTGCTAACCGCCATTTGAACTGTCCCTAGCGATACAGCGAATTTCTCTGCTAGCGAACGTAAGCTCCGGTGAAGGGTCCACCTGAATTGCCGCATCAATTTTGGTGATGGACTCTTCTGACACAACAATATGCGCTTGACCTGATCTCGGAAGATCATCCATCAACTCACGTCCTTCTTTAAACATCGTTGTCCTGTTCTTCACTGTTGTCTTCGACTAGTGTCTAGAACTGATAGTAGAATAAGAGCTAGAAAATGGATGAGAAGCTGATTTAAGATCCATTAGAAGCGTTAAGTAGAGAATAGATGGTGATGAACCTGTTACAGTTTAAAAATAAATGATTGATGTGACCCAGTGTTATGAAATACAAATAAAGGGTTCAAATCCTCATTCTGCTAGGTCGTCAATTGTATTAAGTTGTGATGACTGACTCCCTTCCATACTGTTCTTGCCTTTCCTAAATCAGAGCCACGATATCATTGTTACTGAAGCATATCCTGTCAAGCTATAAGCCCAGTCCATTTACTGCAAGTAGCAAGAGCTTTAACCATTCTGACAATCACAGACAGAATCATACAGTTAGAACACACAAAAATAAAAAAATTACTTGACAGATTTACCAGACAGTCACGAGAAATACAGTCATGGGAAATACAGACCTTTACAGTATGCTTTGAGTTGATCTCTCCAGCCACATTCTATAAGTCTTGCACGGAGAAGCTCTTTTAATCTGAAGAATTATTCAAATAAAAAAGAGTTCAATGAACAAATATATTTATGGTTCTTCTTCCTCGGCGTATGTCCAGAAAAGGATGTTGTGTTGTAGTTTATAGTGAGGCTGTAATAAATGAGCCTATTGGCCAGACATATCCGATTTCAGCAGGACATTTTTGTTATCAGGTCTGCCTTCACTCTTCGATTCCTTTTATCTCAGCCAGGCTGATTTGGTGCAGTCTGTTTTCAGGGCTGCCATTTGAAGTCAGATTAGAGTCCTGACCAGTTATGATTTGCTGACTCTGATAAAAGCAGCCAGCTATGAGTTGATGGCTGCTGTCGGCTCATTCCTATTTATGGTTCAGCAAAGATAGCGCCGTATCGGCTGTGGGTATACATTGCTCTGATGTTTTAGTTCATTATGGAAGCTGCCAGGCCACGGATTTGCCTGAAATTCACACTAGCCGACGACTTACACTTGTATTCACGGAAACGTGTCGTTTTCCATTTAGAATGGTTAATTCGTTGGTTTTTTGTGTTTTATTCTCTCCGATTATCCTGGCATGGACATCAGCTATATGAATTAGCACTACACTTAAGCCTGTGTCCTATTTTCCCGGTCTAGTGCACATGGCTGAACTTCACGAGATTGGCGCCCTAGCTGCATATAGTGTTAGCTTTGATGTGACTGTGAAATATAGACACAACTATAATGGACTAGAACATGGCCCAGGAGAGATGGCCCAACACATAATTAACCATACCAGACCTGAGGCCCTGAACCTAACTGTCCCCTATACCTGGGCTCCAGAGAAAAAGCCAACATGATATAGAAAAATGTTAGTTACATGCAAACAAGTGGTTAGAATAAAATGGAACTTGCAAACATTGTAGAAAATAGGTCTACCTTTCATCTAGTGCCAATATTCCACCTTTGTGTGCCAATCTACCCAGCAGAATGAACCTTCATCACCACCTAGAACTCCCCCATCAGCTGTTTGAGGGACACACCCCCCTTCTCTTACGATCGATCTAGCTCTAGATCTACAAGGTTCAAGATTCTCCTCATCACTCGAGCTCTCACTGTCTGTCACTTGAACTGGAAAGGTATTCTTGATGAAATTCTGACTCCTCAGAGTCTGAATCAACCAAAGTATCGATCACCTGTTGGACTGTCATAAGCCTAGACCTTCTTCGCTTTCCTGTTGAAGTGCTTGAAGCCGCTCGTTTGATTGTGAATTTTCAGATTTTTTTCACGTTAAACCACACAAAGTCAATTCAAACATGGGGGCAGACATTTGCAATGGCTAACCATGAGGATTGACCACGATTGGTTGGTTATTTTTAGACTGTGACGCATTTTTTCACGTACTACCCAAAGTACCGAAAATTAGGTAATTAGGAAATTACCTAAAAATGGGTATAGCGGTCTGGTAGGGTCAACACACTGAGTAATGTCCCTACAACCTCTTGTAGTTATGGGAAAGGTACGACACACAACGATAGATGTCATCAACCTCCGCTGCCTTGTGGGATACCTGTTTACGAGAAAGGCTTGGGGAGTAAACCCAGAGGAAAAATATTTGCATTCTGTGCTATCTCCAGTCATCTTGATAAAATCTTGCCACTAGCCAAGGGTGGCTCAGAACCAGAGAGTGATGTTGACAAAAGGATCAGTTTCTTACTCACTTTAATCCAAATCACTGCGCACGCAATCACCCATTTCAGTGGACACAGCAGAGAAAAGACTACCCACATGGCTAAACAAAGAGAGTGGTCTATCAAAGTTGATGAACGAATATCATACCATTTCTGGTTCAATGACAATTAACCTTTAACACGCTCCCGTTAAATGACAGTTGACATACTCAACCTACAAATTAGAAATTGAAAGAAATTATTTTTACGACCATTTTTTTAATGCTGAATCTACTCAGATTTTTTTGCCGGTAAAAGTATTGCATGTTAGATTACAAATGGAGTTTGAACAATACTTCTTATTATGCCGACTGGAGCAGGCCAGCCGACTTTTTGCGAAAGGTGAAGTAGGTTGTTGGGAAAGATCTTTATCGAGTAGATCTTTTTATTTTGTTTGTTTAGATGTAATAACTATGTTTGAATTGGAAACTAATAGTTGTGTTGATATTATAAACACAGTATCGATACGTTGTTGTGGTTTCCATGGATTTCTATCGGAACGACTGGGCCTAGCCGTCGAGTCCCAATTTTTTTTTTTTTCAATAAATTTTCACCTTCATCTTTTTGTATCTCAGAAACTAACAAACACACAACAAAAACACCAACAAGTTCTTTATTTAATTGCGTCTTTACACACAAGAAAATCATATTTATTGACCAACAAACAGAAAAGTTACAAGCTTTGAAAGTCAACTATCATAGCAAAATATAAAGAGAACAAATGAGTAAAAAATTGTCATTCATAGGATCAGAAAAGTCAACTAAACAACCAAATGTGTTCCAAAACATTAAAAGTCAAGGTTTGTCCCAAAGTAGTTATGCACTACTATTGGTAATAATTTTGTTAGAGACTTCAGTATGCTAGGCCCCAGCTCGTATGAGGTAAGGTGGCCTGTTCCTTTCCTCACTGCCTTTTACTTCCCCAGGTGTAAATATTCCTAAATATTTGCTGACCCTAAACATTGTAAAGCAGGAAATATATCCTGCTGAAGTTGGATGTGTCGGACTGAAAGGTGCAAATATTGCAGTCAAGCTGTAAAATAGTGACACAATGCATGCCATTTTCTAGACTACATCCTGCTACATACAAAGCTCTGCTTATGGCTTGGTAGCGGGAGATCGAAAATGAACTCAGAAGAAAAAGATATCCTGTATTCTTAATTGCAAGCTATTCTCTTTTCATATTTGAGATGTAAAGGTGGGTCTTGGTTGTCCCTTGAATCTTCCCTTTAGTGTGTTCTGTAGAAGACTTTCATGTCTCATATTGTGACCCAGCCAATTCAACCGACGTTTTTGTGTCATATGCAATATTCGTCTTTGTGCGCCCACTTCATTGAGTACATTGTTATTAGATCTTCTTTGTGTCCAGCTCACTCTTTCCATTCTACGCTAGCACCACATTTAAAACGCTTCTAAGCTGTTTTCATCCTTCTTCGTTAAAGTCCATGTTTCAACCCCATACAGTGCAATTGGCCATATACAAGTGGCGATTAATCTTTTCCTCAGATCTATCCTGATATTCTTTGAGGTTAACAATTTATGTTTTTCTCTGAAGCCCTTTTTTGCCATTACAATCCTTGTCTTAATTTCTGTCTCATTTCGGCCATCTTCTGTTATGGTTTGCCCCAAATATGTAAACTTCTGTAGTTGTTCGATTATTTGTCCATTGATGGACATTTATTTGCCTATGTTGTTTTGGCATGATTTGTATATATATATATGCTAATTGTGCTGCGGACCTCAAAAGCTTGAAGCTTGCAACACAGCCAATCTTGGACACACTTAGGAATAAAATTACATGACTATTATGATGTTCTAGCTTCAAACAATGTGCTAGGTTAATTATCAAGGTTTTAAAGTACCTCTCTCTTTCCCCAGTCTCTATTAATTTTTGATTGATGGTGGCTCGCATCTGTGCATCTTTCAGCTTGCGTTCTGTAAGACTAGAATAAAATTGCAATATATTTGATTACAAAATTTACAAAACAGCAATATTAAGTAAAGTAAAAAGTAACGTAACCCTTAGCATTTCTGCCGTAGGGGTGTGAGGTGTTAGCGATCTCACATTTAAAAGGCTCGGCTATATGAGGGCGGTAGCCATCTCCTCTCCCTCACCGCTTTTACTTCCCGACTGAACCAGTACCCATTTAAAGCTGGGTCGACCCGGGAGCCTTTGCGGTCTGAAAAAACGCTACCGCCTCAACTGGGGAATGAACCCAGGACCACTCAGATGCGAAGCCAGCGCGCTACGCTGCAACATTAAGCAAATTCAATTAATCATATAAAAAAACCTTGAAACTCCATGCGGAGCATAGGTCCTTGAGGATACTCGCCAAGGCTTCCTGTACTTTGTCATCATTTCCAGTTCTGTCAACGTTTTTCCTGTTATTCTTTAGCATGTTTCAACATCCCTTCTTCATGAATGTTTACTTCTCTTACCCTGAGGATTCCAGAACAGTGACTGTCCTGTAATACCTTCAGTTGTTTTCCTTAATGTGTGACCTATCCATCGCAAGTGTCTTCTTTTAATTTCAAGTCCATAGGTATCTGTCAGTTCTTTCTCACATTTCTATATTAGTGACTTCATCGTTCCATTTCATATTCCCTCCATTTGGAAGAGGAATCCATTGATGAAAACTCAAACCTTTTTAGCTGTACTTTCTGTTGCCACCCACATCACTGTGTCATACAATAGGTCTGACCCACATCACTGAGTCATACAATAGGTCTGACTTTGCATTGAAGTTGAAGACCTGTATTTTTGTGGCTTTTTAAATTATATTTTGATTTTTACCAATTCCCTAAAGCAATAAAATCCCTTCTCACCTTTTGTATTCTAAATTTGATTTCCCTATCAGTGCCTCCATCCTTGTCTACATTGCTATCAAGATATATGAATGATTCTACCTCTTGTAGTAATGTGTCTCCCAGTACAATCGGATTATACTGATTTAGAAAATTATATTTATAAAATATACAGCTATAGGCTTGTTTAAGTATGTTTGCTTTTAAAGCTACTTTTAATGATTTCTATACTCTTGTAATGGGAAGGAAGACTTACGCCTGGTCAGGCAAAATATACTGGCCAAGACCTCACCTCGACTTCCTAGTAGCCCTCCCTGGAAACCTGCTGTTTTCATTGCAGCCTGGCTAACGAGGTGAGGGATTGATGTGACCCCTTTAGTAATGAGCGACCCTCAGATGAAGCCAAGCATAGCATAACTGCCTGGAGGACCCCGGTCCACCTTCATCAGCATGCTCGGGATATGAGAAAAGCTACTGGAACTTGCCACATGATTGTGCTTTTCAGGAAGCATAACAGAGTAAAACTACTCATTGTGGGCATTCAAAACAATAACTCTTTTAGCAAGTTCCCTGGTAGCAAGTTTCAGTGGCTTTCTTATATCCTAGGGTATACTGAAGATGGTAAACCTGGTTCCTCTTTATTAGATGCAAAGCAAGGCTTATCAGCAGCCACACCACTGTCAGGAAAGCAGTGTTGAGCCCACCTCTTTGGTCAGGCTGCTGTAACCTATCCTGTTTCCAGGTGCATGGAGCACATGGACGTAAGGTGGGGTCTTGGTCAGTATGTGGGACCTAACCCTGGTTTTAGTCATTGCACTCAAGCCTATTTAAATATATATGGAGAGCAACTGTCATACAAGCTAGACAGCTCTTGAAAGATGGTATTCAGTGACACCTAAAGTCTGTCTGAATTTAAATGATGAAAAAAATGTATTAATTTTGCATAAACTTCATCAAAAGGAATAGAGAAGAGCATATCAGCTAAACTCTGAGTTATAGTGGAGTTAGATAATGCCTGCTAAGATCACTAGATTAATTTAGAATATGAATGAAAATATGAAGCCCAGAGTTCTACATAATGGGGAGATTTCTCACCCATTTGAGATAACTGGTGTGTGACGAGGATGTCTCTTATCACCATTTCTCTTTCTGTTGGTTATTGAATGAGTTATGAAGAACCAAACTTCAGCCTATGAAAATGAAATTAATGGCATCTGCCAAAACAACTTGATGATTCTAGACTTTGCTGATGGCTTGGCTCTTTTGTCTCACAAGCCCAACCAGACGCCAAAAAAATAAGTATATTTAATGAATGGCAATTAAATTGGGCTTGAGGATACACAGAGAAAAAAACTACACACAGATTGTGAGAATAAACACAACTAACAACCAGATTGTGTTGAGCAGCTCAATAGGTGAAAGCATTTATATATCTTTGTAGCAATATAGACAAAGTAGGACATACATATAGAGATGTTAAACTAAAAATACAAAAGACAAGAGGGGTTTTGAGTGTTTTAGAAAAAACTATAAGCCCTACTGGAATGATGAGTTGCAGAAAGTGGAAGATGCAGTAACAAATGCTAGGAACATGGCAGAGCGAGAAAAATCCATGGAGGCAAACATCGCCCTCAAAGCCGCCGCGGCAAAGTACAAACACACTCTCAAGCAAACAGCAAGAGAAAGCTGGAAAAATAAAACGGAAAGTCTAAACCTGGACAAAGACGGGAACAAGCTATGGAAGCTAGTCAGAGCCATGAACGACGAAACCACGTCAAATAAACAGATTACTATCAAGCAGGGCGAGAACTTGATCACAGGTAAGAGAGCCGCAAACGCCTTTGTCGATCACTATGCCAGAGCAAACCACATCGAGGTCCCTGCAGATAAGCATACAGACATTAGCGAAGAGCTAAAGGGACACGAAAACACAAATACGGCTCCTGAAGAGCACATGATGGCCAAACTAACAATGCGCGAAATGGAAGAGGCTATGAGAACACTAAAGAAAAGGAAATCTCCCGTAAAAGACGGGATAACAAACGAAATGCTGATGGGGCTGGGCCAAACAGAGAAGAAGAAACTGCTATCGGTCCTGAACCAAAGCTGGAAAAGGGGAATTGTACCACAGGCATGGAAAGATGCAATACTGGTACCAGTACCAAAAACAGGAAAGGACAAAACAGATCCAAATGGATACAGGCCCATAAGCCTACTGAGCTGTGTTGGCAAGCTGATGGAACGGATGATAAACACCAGACTGATGTGGCATCTGGAAGAAAAACGAATACTAATTCCACAGCAAGCCGGCTTTAGACAGCACAGATCCACTGAGGACCAGGTCATCCTCATAGCCCAGGAGATAGAAGATGCCTACCAGGCACAGAAACACACAGTAGCTGTTTGGGTGGATCTGGAAAAGGCATTTGACAAAGTCTGGAAGGATGGACTTAGAGTCAAACTAAGAAGAAGTGATGTCTGTGGGAAGATGTACAAGTGGATCAACCACTACCTCAAACAAAGAACGGCCAGAGTCCAAGTACAAGGGCAGATGAGCAAAAAGGTGACACTCGAGAAGGGAGTACCCCAAGGGGGAGTATTGTCACCCACACTCTTCCTGGTATATATAAACAATATTACAGAGAATATACCAAGAAGAGTCCATAGCTCAATGTTTGCAGACGATCTGGCTATGTGGACCTCTGAAAAGAATCTCACCATAGCAAGAAATCGGATGCAGACGGCCCTAACATCGCTGGAAGAGTGGGTGAACTCATGGCTGGTCAAAATAAACGAGGAGAAAACCACATACACAATATTCTCGCTTTCATTAAAACCCCAAAGTACCAAATTAAGTCTAAATGGCAAAATCCTGCAGCCAAACGACAACCCAACCTATCTGGGAGTCACATTTGATCGGCGCATGACATGGAAAAGTCAGATTGAGAGAAACCGAATGAAAGCCAGAGAAAGAATGGCAATCATGAGGAAACTTGCTGGCACAAGCTGGGGAGCAGACGAAGGCATACTAAAGAAACTGTATACTGGAAGAGTGAGACCAGTTCTCGAGTATGGCATTGCGGCATGGACAACAGCAGCGAAGGCAAACTTCGATAAAGTTAACAAACTTCAAAACCAAGCCATGAGAATTATAACAGGTGGCATGAAGTCGACGCCAATTGTAGAACTTGAAAAGATTACAAAACTGCAATCCATGACCGATAGAAGAGACTGCAGAGCCCAGCTGCAGTCAGAGAAACTCCGAATACTGACGGACCATCCAATGCACCAGAGACTAAACAATTTGGGAAATGGGAAACTAAAGCGAAGAAACTTTGCAGA
The DNA here is from genome assembly GCA_036924085.1 of Ariolimax columbianus. Taxonomy (NCBI): domain Eukaryota; kingdom Metazoa; phylum Mollusca; class Gastropoda; order Stylommatophora; family Arionidae; genus Ariolimax; species Ariolimax columbianus. The sequence goes on along the minus strand of JAVGWX010000016.1, from coordinate 68,203,319 downwards.
AATAGCCAAAGCAAAGATGCACGAAGATCCCATAAACGCACTAACAACACCAAAACCCATCACTACTGTACGAAAACCTACCTGGAGGCAGGATATATTTCCAGAGGTGGTAGAAAATATACCAGGTATTGCAAACAAAAACTGCCAGACTGAAAAAGAAAGGAGAGATACTACCCTAAGCTTCATAACGAAAAGCTACCCAAGCATGGACTGGACCCATGCATACACCGACGGTTCTGTAACAGACACTACACAGAACAGAGGGGCAGGAGCATTCCTGAACCTACCAAATGGCAGAAAAATAACACTGTCATTTGCTACTGGTAAGTACACAAGCAATTTCAGAGCGGAGGCAGAGGCACTGAGGGCGGCAGTGGAAGAAATGGTGACACACAGTGAAAATGAGAGCCATATAGTCCTGCTGACAGATGCTCTCGCCGTAGTCACAGCGCTAAAAAGCCAGAAAAACACTGAGCTTAATGACTTAAGAGCAGCACTCTGCAAACTGTGCCAGCAGTCCGCACCAGAAAGGGTAGTGGTACAGTGGGTTCCGTCACACTGCAACATCCAAGGCAACGAGGAGGCAGACAGACTGGCAAAAGAAGGTGCAAGACTACCACAAACAGATACCAGTATGACGTACGAAGAGTCAAAACGGCTTATCAAAACCAGATACATGACCAAATGGGAAACCGAACATACTGGTTACACCAAAAACGATGCCTATTACCAGTTGAACCGAAGAGAGCAGGTCGTTGTCTTCAGACTTCGCACTGGCCACAACAGACTGAGGTACCACCTATTCAACAAATTGAAGATAGGGTGTACCGACGAATGCCCGTGCGGTACTGGTAAAATGACCGCTGAACATCTGCTGCAGAACTGCCCGACATACGAGGATCAGAGAGAGCAGATGTGGCCATTACCAGTGGAACTGCAAGACAAGCTCTATGGCAGTGGCGAGAGCCTCAGGATGACCGCCGCTTTTTTCGAAAAAATAATGGTTACTGTCTGACTGCGTACGAAGAAGAAGAAGAAGAAGAGTGTTTTAGAGAATGCATAGAAATCAAAAGAAATTGAAGTCCAACAAAATACAGATTTTCAACTTCAATGTAAAGTCCATCTAATGTATGGCTCTGTAACATGGGGAGCAACAAAAATTGCAACAAAAAAGGTTTGAGCTTTCATAAATGGGTGTCTGAACCAAATAGATGGATTAGAACAGTATGATAAAGTCACTAGTGTAGAATTATGGGATCAAACCGGATAGATGCTGGTCAAACTTGATGAAAGGACAAGATGCTCAATGACAGGACTCAAATTACGGAAAGAGCTGATAGTATTACAAGACAGTCTCTGTTTAAGAAACCGCAAGGCAAGAGAAGTACGGGCAGATATTAGCATAAATAAGGAGTACTCTTGAGTGGTGTGAAGTAAAAAGTGAAGTGCTACAGGTCTCGGTTTTGGGACCAATTTTGTTCTTGATATATATTAGCGATTTGGACATTGATATGGGATCCATGACTGCAAAATTTGCTGACAACACAAAACTATGAAGTAGTGTCTCATCTAAAGCAGGTGGATATATTGAGGTTGGATTGAGATAAAATTTAAAATTGGTCAGTAAGCTGGCAAATGGAGTTTAATGTAAATAAATGTACAGTCATCCATATGGATAGATCCAATATGGAACATAATTACAGAATGGGTGAGAACAATATTAGAAAGATAGATAAGGAAAGGGACCTAGGGGTTATAATAGATCATACAGGTAAGGTGAGTGAGCAAGTCCAGGTAGCAGTGAAAAAGGCAAATGCAATGTTACGTATGATAAAAAGAAATATTAAACAAGAGCAAGGAAGTGATAGTCAAACTATATAAAGCAATAGTTAGACCTAGATTGGAGTACTGTGTACAGTAGAGGGGATTATAAACATGCTGGAAAGAATATAATAAAGAGCGACAAAGCTGATAGTGGGATTCCAGAATTACAGTTATGAGGAAAGACTCAGAAAAACCGGCCTAGTGTCTAGAAGAAAAAAAATTTGAGGTGACTTAATACAGGTTTATAAGATGATCAGAGGAACGGATAAATTAGACTATAACAAGTTTTTCAAAATACAACTACATACAAGAACAAGAGGGCATAGCTACAAATTAACTAAAGAGAGGTTCAGATTAGATATTAGGAAATTATTTTTTAGTCAGAGAGTGGTGAATGCTTGGAATGCATTGGCACATGAGGTAGTGGAGGCAGGGACAAAATAATGCATTTAAGAATAAATTGGATGCGCATAGCTTTTAGAGCAAGGTAATGTAAATGAAACTGGTTTTAAACAGACTCTGCAGAGTCTTCTAAACCAGTAAAGTTAAGATGCAAAAAGTCATAGAAAAGAGAGCTTGCAACAAGAGCAAATATATAAAAACAACAGCGAAGACATGATAGAGGGTGGAAGACTTGGCATGTATTTGTTGACGATCTGCACTCCACAGGGAGTGAAAATGTTTTGATGATGATGGTTAATTTATAATATACTTAGCTTATTTATTTCTAAAGTTAAAGACTATACTGGCGGATCATTGCGAGGTAGTGAAATATCTGCTTGGGGCTTCTCCACTAGAGTGAGTAAGCTGATCATCGTTGAGCAGATCGGAGCATAAAGAACAACAACCGCCATTACGAGAAAATAGAGATGAAAACAACAACTGCAGTAAGAGATGGTCGTCTGGTACATCTTCAACAGGGGCAGTTATCATGTCCAGACTCCAAATCCTTACTTCGGAAAGTATAGAAGGGCTGGCTAAGGCATGACAGCTGTGTAGGCATCAAACCTGGAGAGACTGGTGTGGATCTACTCCTCTGGTCCTTTTGGGGTTCAGGGCAATTAAAGAGCTGGCATCTTGACTTAACAATGAGCTGCAGGAACAATCACTTTCCACAAATCTTCGTCATTTACGGAGAGAGACTAAGCACTTATGTGTATGCCCGGAGTGCAGTGACGTCGATTGTTAGTAACAAAACAGAGCAGAACAAAGTTAAAGACTAAAGGTATTTAATTTTATACATTTTAATTTGTGGCAGAAATAGATTGAGCAAGTTAGGGTTTACTAGACTGGCTTTCGAGACAAGATTGTGAAACTATTTTCCACATTTCTCCTCATTATGTAGCCTGTCCTGTGCTGAACGCCCCTGTCACAACAGCCAATCTGTAAGACTCGATCTCTACCCAGAACTCTCGCATCTATCACTGTCATCTTCAGAACTTCAATGATGTCTTGTGTCCATCTTCTCCAAGGTCAGCATCTGTACCGCTTTCCAAGCATCATACCCTCCAGTATTGTTCTCTCTAGGCCATTATGGGGTTCAATGTAGCCACAATATTTCAGTTTTCTAGACAGATAGACTTTTACTAGCCAATTTTTCTCGATATCCAGTTGTTGTAGGATATCTGCACATTTCTTAAGTGTTTGTGTGGTAGTTCACGTTTCACATGTGTAAGTTGCCACATGGAAGATGCAAGTTTGCAGGATTTTTATTACATAAGTTTCTCATTTTGCACAATATATTTGAATATTGTTGGATATGCACAAACGTAAGATCGAGACACGTGAGTAGTGTGAGATTAGCTGTGTACGAAGTGAAGCAGGAAAAACAATTCACCACAAAATTTGCAACAGCGTGCTATGAATATTGTGGGGACTACTGACTACCTACTCTATTATTAGTTATAAAGAAGAACAGAAGATAAAGTGGCTTAGTAATTTGATAAGGATGCAGAGTACGGTCAACCTGCAGCAAGGTCATTCTACATGGAAGTATCACTAGTTTCAGGGCTACGAGCAAGAGGTCGACCCCCGATAATTAAAGCGGATTCAAAGAAACATCCAAAACTAAACCCCCCCCCCCCCCCCCCCCCCCAAACGGCAAAAGTTTAACTTAACATGTCAGGACAGGCCTCCCACGTAGCGCAAACCAGAAGTCTGAGGTCTACCTCCTCTCTGCGGCGCCCCAACCGTATGATAAAGAGCAGTAGGACAAAAGAAGAAGTTGGTATATTAAACACAATATATAAACCAAAAGAAAAGAATGTTATAGCGGATGCACGTGCAATAATTATAATGGCACAAACAAGCCACAACAAGGACTTCGAAAACAAACAGAAACTTCTCTAAATAGCTTCATCTAATTTGCAACATTAAATAATGTTTATAGGCATAACGTTGCTAAAACAGGAAGATGACAATGTGGTACTAGATAATACGATTGAAGTCTAGATAAAGAAAACGTTATTTGCTTGGCTGCACACTTACTCTGCCATCTTTGAATTCTGAGGAGGGAGGTGTTAATGCCATTTAGCATTTACATTTTAAATGAAAATATAAAGTAATATTATTTTAAAAAAGAAAACAAAACTGTTGATAAACACTTATTAAAACTCTTTTGGGGATAAACATTTATTTTTTTTTAAATATTTTCTAAAACAACTAGAAATATCTAGCAGCACAAGTTTTTCTCCCTCCATGGAAACGAAGACGCTTTAATGGCGGACATATGTTTACAACAATTTCCGGGTCACTTTCGTTTCAAACATAGGCATAACTTGGCAATACAATTTGGAGATCGCTCGTCTCGTTGATCTAGAAAATATTTGTTGTTGTTTTGTTTTGCTGTAATTATTTACACAATATCATTTTCTAAAAGTGACTACAAAAGCCGTATACGCTATTGGTAAGTGAATATAGCTTTGGAGCCTGTGTGCATTACACATTTTAACTATTACATATTTATTCTAAGTGGAGCAGTATCTGACGAGACTAGTAATAAAACTCTACTGCTAGTTACGCCGATACCTCGTTTATGTATGTATACCGACGCTGAGGAGACGGCGCTTATTCGAACATGACACGTTAGGAATGTATTCTGAATTATTTGTTTTGAAGACGAAAAAAAAAAGGTTTGATTTCATATTTCATTATCATTTCTCTATTTATTCATTTATACAAATTATTATGTAAAGTACACATTTCGATGTATGTTGTTGTTAGTCACTTCTCATTCCGTTTCTTATTATTAGCTTAATACATTTTAGATTTGATTTAGGATTAAAATAAAAATGAAACTACGCACCATTTAGAAGGTGAACTTTGAGACACTTTCTATTTGCTTGTTTGACAAATGAAATGAAGATTGGGTGCACTGGTAATTTATAAAGAAATAAAGCTATAGGCTAAGGTTTGATTGCTGCTAAAAGACTTAAGATAGAGTCATAGATTCTTTTAAATGTTACTGTTAAGAATTGTTGTTATTGTTGTTTAATGCCCACAATAAGTATGTTTACTCATTTGTGCACCTTGAATAGGCGTTAAGTTGCGGCTTGTAGTAGCTTTCCTCACATCTCGAGCAGGTTGATGAAGGCAGACCGTGGTCCTCTAGGCCGTTAGGGCGATGCATGGCTTCATCTGCATAATGTTCACTACTATGGGATCACGTCGATCCAGACTGCCTTGCAAAATCATGTTTTTAAAAAAAACGCTGCTTGGAAGAGAAATGATGGTGTTGGTCAGTAAATTATGACTAACGCGACGAGTCAGTATATTGTGACTTACCCGACTATCGTCTCAGTATCCCACTGTTAAGAATGAAAAAGACATCATAACAGATGTCAGTTCAACGAAGAGAGCAGGCATGTTTCATGAAAGGCTACTCGTACACTCTCTGTCATTCACGTAATCTACGAGTTTATATATATATATATATACATATATATATATATATATATATATATATATATATATATATATATATATATATATATATGGTCTGCCGGGGTCTTTGTATTGACAAGAACAAGAATAGCACCACTGCCCCACAGAGAGCATGTCGTAAGAGGCGACTAACTGTGTGACATGTCATAACACTGGCTATGGTTAGGTGGTTTGCAACTAACAGGCTGCGTGTCTATTTTGCTCAAGTGTTTGAGTCTATTAATATGGACTCGCACATCGATTAACCACCCTTCGCGGCAGTTGTCCCAAAGAAGCGGAGTAATAAGTTGCTCGAGCCTAGCACGCTAAGCAGGAAATCATCCCGGCTACAACCAGCTCATACCAGAGCTGGGACCTGCACAGGAGCATCTGCCCCTGTAGAAGTACAGGTCGACTAAGAACTAAAAATTAAGTATTGAAACAAGCGAGAAAAGCTGTGCAAAGGACAGCCAGACAGTGTGTAAATGACTATTGGTAGACAGTTATGTGAGAATAACCAAGATACCGTCAATGATGGTAACACTAGAGACATGTATGAAGGGATAAAGAAAGCCATCCGCCCAACAGTGAAAAAGAGTGCGCCGCTAAAAGCTTTATCTGGGGAGATCTTCACTGATAAGAGGAAGCAGTTGGACAGATGGGTAGAGCAGTATCTTGAACTCTACTTAAGTGAGAGAGAGCTAACAGAAGATGCCATCGAGGTCATGCCAACTCTGGACCATCTGAACTCGCTTCCAACCATGGCAAGAGTTAACTATGCTATTGCTGACCTTGCTTCTGGCAAGGCTCTAGGAAAGGATGGAATCTCAATAGAGGTCACCAGGAGTGGAAAGGACATACTTGCCCCACAGATACACCAGTTGCTAACATTATGCTGACATGAAGGACATGTCCCGCAGGATTTCAAAGATTCGAGCATTGTAACCTTGTACAAAAACAATGGGGACAAAAATAAACATGGTGCTGATGAGAGAACTGGTTTTTGCGGATGATGCCGCAACTTCGACTCACTCAGAGGAGGAACTGCAAAACTTGCTATCTGCAATTTTCGGATGCCTGCCGTGAGTTCCGGTTAACAATCAGCAAAACAAAAACACAAGTTATGGTCCAGAGTGTAAACAAACCACCAGTAATCATCTCCATTGATGATGAGGCTCTCTATGTAGTAAATCATTTTACGTACTTGGGATACTCAGTCAATAATAAATTATCCCTGGACCAAGAGATCTTATCTCTGGACCAAGAGATCTTATCTCTGGACCAAGAGATCGTATCTCTGGACCAAGAGATCAATATCAGGATAGGAAAAGCAGCAACAACAATGAACAGATTAGCAAAACGAGTCTATGAGAACAAGAAGCTCACTGTTAAAAGAAAAACACTTGTGTTCTCAGGACCCTTCTTTATAGCAGTGACATGGTCTATCTACATGCACAAGGAAAGGCGGCTAAACGGCTATCACATGAGGTGTCCCCAGAATCTTGGGGGTTGGGTGGCAAGGCAGGATCACCAACACAGAGGCGTTGGAGAGAACATGCACTGTCACAATCTTTTCCATGCTTAGTCTTTGAAATCTCCGCTAGCTGGGACACACTCGGAGAATGGATGATGGCAGAATACCAAAATATCTTCTCTATGGGGAATTACAGTTGGGGAAAAGGTCTCGGGGCCGGCACTACTTCGGTACAAGAATGTATGCAAGCGGGATATGAATGATTCAGGCATCGATTTGGAATCATTGGAACAGGACGCCATGGATCGTGTTACATGGAGGGGCAGGATTAAGCATGGAATACAGACAAAGGAGATACGGATTGCTGATAGACTAAAGATTCAGCGTTTGAAAAGACATACCACACCATCCGATGCTGCAAATAGACATGACTATCCTTGCACACACTATGGAAGACGCTTCTCTGCCCGGATTGGTTTTACGAGTCACATTCGTTACCGTCATGGACTGTAGTTGCATACATTTTTTAAATTTTTCTTCAAAGCACAATTACTATCCTCTGACAAGACGGAAAAAGCTAATAATAATAATAATAATATATATATATATAGAAAGACAGAGAGAGAGAGAAATCGAGAGGGAGAGATCGTGTGAGTACATATTACCTTCAATCTTATAGATTATTGACAAGTCTTCCATAGCATTGAAATAGCTGCAGTTATGAATGCTCTGAGAAGCCAAAGTATTGAAGAAAAGTATGCTCAGCTGATCGAAGAGATAAACGCTGAACAAATATTACCATATATTTCCGGCCAATAAACATATCGATAGAATGAGTTCGACTGGTGTGATACAATCTCCTAACACTGTGCACGTCCCCCCCCCCTCGATGAAGCTGTTAGCAATCTAAATTTTTTTTTTAATGCATCAATCTAGATGCAGAAATGCTCGCTCATCTAGGATCTCTGACGACAAAGTCATTTCAATCATCGGGTTAGAGACGCTGACTGACGCCTAAATAAGTTCAGTGGAGCAGACCTGGCCATGGCCTGGCTGTCGGTCTAACAATAAATCGAAGTTAAAAATCAGTACACACCGAACACCTTTTTGTCCATAAGAGGAGCTAGGCTATGAAATAATTCCATCGAAAGTGAGAATTAGTACATTTACCTGGGCCAAGAAATTACCAATATTCACATACTTGCGTCTTAATTCACCCCAAACAAAAGACATTTCTAATTTTAGCACCATGTTTGAGGCACTGATGTCACAGAATATTTAACTTTTTAACCTTTGGGGTCGTCAAACATTCTGCGAGAGTAAATGAGAATTTCAGCTTCAGCGCCCTCTTATTCCTGCCGTCTTAGCAATGCATTTCTTGGGTTAGGGTTTGGTTAGGGTTAAGTTAGGGTAGGGTCTGGGTTAGGGTTAGCATGTTTTCTACAATTCTGTCTTTATCTAAGTCTTTACTTATTTATTTAAAATGCAATTATATCGACCTGTCTTCCCTATAACCTGAAATGAAATGTTCTGTTACAGTTATCATCAGTGAAATACGTACGATGTGAAGTCACAGAACTCTGTTTGGGGTAAATTAAGACGCAGGTACCACATCCTTTAACAGGGTTGTTATTCCAGCAATGATATATGGATGGGTGGTATGAAACCTATGAAAAGCAGATGCAGAGAAACTCTGGGTCACTCGAAGGAAAATGGAGCAAAGAACACTGACAATCTCATAGAGACGGGATTTGCAACATAGAAATCAGTCGCCAAACTGCTTTCAGTGATGTCACCGATGCTGCATTGTTTAAAAAAAGTGCAAATGGGCGGGGTTTATCGTGCGAATGCCGGACAACATGATTACAAAAGGGGGCTTCTTGGCATTTCTACAACTTTAAACGCCCACGTGGACCCCATCATTGAGATAGGGAGATAACCGGAGTGAAACACTTGGTCCAACATGGTACTCTAGGGCAGTGGTCCCAACCGCCACCCCTCGCACCGATGCCGGTCCACAAACATTTCCTGCCGGTCCTGGAGAAAGGAAATTGCTGCTGAATTCCGTATCTATTTGCTGCCCGAATTTCGGTAATTTTAAATGGCTATAGCATTTTAATTTTATAATGTCAGCTTTAACAACTAATAGACAGAATACTATATAAAAAATGGAATTTTTGTTGTCTGAGCGTTCTGCGAAAAATTGTTAATATTTTCACCGATCCGTGAATAATTGTTCCAGTTTTCACCGATGCGTGAACAATTTTTTCCTGTATTCCTCAGTCAATAATAAACTATCCCTAGACCAAGAGATCAATTTCAGGATAGGAAAGGCAGCAACAACAATGAGCCGATAAATAGAAAGAGTCTGGGAGAACAAGAAGCGTAAAAAGGTTGGGAAACACTGCTCAAGATCAGAAACCCGCATTGAGTTACAACAGTTGGCTACCTGACATGACGCTCTGATTGAATATAATGATTACTGATTACACATATTTCACGAAAGAGAATAGCAGGGTGGCTTATCTTCTGTTACATCAAAACCCATACTTTAACAGAAGCAAAAGGTCAGTTTAGGACTCATACCTTGGACAGAATTGTTTTCGCGGCTATGGTATATAGCTTTGAGGTATCAATAGTACACTTCGGCGACCATGGCCCGTCGTGTCGAATGACCATCTCCATGACCACGTCTGATAGTCGCGTCCCAGGTGGCATGCAGTTCTGTTGGAGAGGTGCCGATCTGTTTTAGCCAGGTGTTGCGAGGGCGGCCCCGAGAAAGTCTTCAGAATAAGCACGGCTTCTTCCCGTAACTCACCCCCCACAACCTGTGATAGCGTCTCGTTGGCTGGGACTTGCCGGGTAAGGCGAGCAACGTGACCGAAGAGAGAGAGAGAGAGAGAGAGAGAGAGAGAGAGAGAGAGAGAGACGATGTTCAGATAACGCCTGCATGTTGAGTACGTCGAAATACTTCACTGTTGGAAATCATGTCATGGCAGACGATCCCGGGAATGCCCCTCTGGTTGCGCAGGTGGAAGGCCAGAAAACGCTGCCGTACAGTGAGGTATGGAACCTAAGTAAAGCATATGCTGAGAAGCTTCGAGTACTCAAAAGGCAATGGGTTGACATATATTGTCAGATTCTCCAGGGGACAGAATTAGCAGCACCAACCTCCTTTAGTGACGTTGTAGATGCTGCGGAATTAAGAAAATTCAGATATGCCGAGCGTGTGGTGAGCATGCCTGACAATATATGGACACGAATAGTGGCATTTTGGTGGCTCTACACAATAAATGTTGACTTAGTCAACCAACAAAGAGACGAAGCGATGGACCAATACTTGTGTATCGATATATGATTTTAATCAACCTTTTGACTACCTGGTATCAGACACAAATCTGGCAAAGATGGCGCCATAACTGGCTGCGAGTCTACATTTCTCAACTGTTTTGGATCATTATGGATGCCGCCAGACCACGGATTTGCCTGGAATTCACACTAGTCGACGACTTACACTTGTGTTCACGAAAACGTGGTGTTGTTTTCCGTCTGGACTTGTTATTTCGTTCTTTTTTTGTGATATCTTCCATCCGTTTATCGTGGTCTGGACGCCGGCTAAATGGCACTACGCTTATACCTGTGTCGTATTTCACGGGTTAGTTCTGCCGGTTCACCTTCACGAATTTGGCGTGTGGGAATTTTAGATGCTACTATGATGAGCTGAATACAGCTGGGGAGAGATGCCAGACTCACTTACACGCTGAGTGTTGTCCATACGACCTCTTGTGGTATAGAAAAGGCACGACAAACTGCGTTAGATACCATCCCACCTTTCTACCCTGCGGGTTACATGTTTACGGAAAGGCTTCGGTGGTAACCCTGAGGCAAAATCTGCATCCTATGCTATCTCCAGTCGTCTCGATGAATGTCTTGCCATTGGCAACAGGTAGCTTAGGCTCTGTGAGTGAGGTTGACAAAAGGCGCAGTTTCTTCCTCACTTTAATCCAAATCACCGCGCAAGTCACCCATTTCAGCGGACACAGCAAGATATACGACTGTCCACACGGCTGAACAAAGAGAGTGGTCTTCATCACTTGTGATGGACAACTATTATCAGACACAAGTTATGTCTTGTTGAAGGGCGATGATTATTGGCCAAAAGACTACACTAGTGACCTAAGAAAGGGGGAGTTGATGGGCGGGTGGTGCGGAAGATGAATCTAACAAATAGGGACCAGTATATCTTTCCCTTAATGCTCAACTGACTATTAGACTCGTCATTCTGTTACACCTTTCTGCTACCAGTGTCAGACATGAATTTTAACCAAGGCACAAGAAAGATAAATCATGGTATGCGAAATCGGGTGTTTGAGAAAGGCTGCCGGAGTCACAAGGCGTGTTCAATTGAAACCGGACCGAACTCCACCAAGTGAACATACATACGATGCACATGATGACGTCACTTCTGGAATAAACAGAACATACCAAACGTCAAGTTTGCAACATTTTATTATCCTCCGACTATTAGTTTCCTCAGCAGACCGTTCAAAACATGGCGGGTGGAATACGGAATCCATCTAGAGTTGATCAGCGAGCGGTGATTCGGTTTCTAACATCTGATCAATGTCGACCAGTTAACATTCATCGCAGAATGCAGGCAGTGTATGGTGACAAAAGTGTGTCGACGACAAAAGTGAAGAGCTGGACGGCAACGATGTTTAAAGAAGGACGTGAGATAACGAACGATCTTCCGAGACCAGGTCATTCGCAAATTGTTGCATCAGAAGATGCCATCGCCAAAATTGATGCAGCAATTTGTGTGGACCGTCGCCAGAGCTTACGTTTGCTAGCAGAGGAATTCGTTATGCCGCTATGGACAGTTCAAAGGGGGGTTAGCAAGAAACTGAAGTATCGGAAGGTAATTTCACAATGGGTACATGGGTTGCTGACTAACCACCATAAGGAAGAACGCATGGGATGGAGTTTGAACCATGTGCTATTATATGAAGAGAAGGGTGATTCGTTTCTTTTGCTTATAGTGGCAGGTGATGAATCGCGGAGCCACTACTTTGAGCCGATCACCAAAAACTGCAAGCATGCAATGGAAACATCCCAGATCACCGAAACCAAAAAGATTCAAGTCACACATTTCCCCTGGTAAGGTTATGCTGACAGCGTTTTTTGACCATTAGGGACTTTTATTGGTAGACTTTAAAGAGCCTGCCGTAAACATCAATGCCATCCGCTACAATGATGAACTAGACAAGCTGCATACAGCAATCAGGAATAAACGAATCGGCATACTTTCGCGCGGTGTGATTCTGTTGCACGACAATGCGCGTCCACATGTCGTGAACATTGTTCAGAAAGTGTTAGCACAGAAAAGGTGGGAAGTACTGCGACACCCATCCTATAGCTCCAACATGTCCCCTTGTGGCTTCCATTAGTTCGGACCCTTAAACAAATTTCTGAGGGGACAAAGATTCGATTCCGATGCAGACGTTATGGCCTCTGTGACCAAGTGGTGCAAAGAGCAACCAAAGTCATTTTTTTAGGTCGGCATCCGCGTCCACCCAAGCAGTGGAATGCATATCTCAATGTATATGGCAACTTTTCTGGCTAACCCTGTGGCATGTTTGCTTCATAACAATCTCTATATTTAATTCTGTCACATCAGATGATATAACTTTCATATGTTTGTAATAAAGCCACTGGATCCTGTTCATTTGAACACGTCCCGTATTTGCAATACCAGACATCAGGGTTGCAGAGTAGAGGCAGACCACGAAAAAGATGGGATATGTTGTGCCAGTGAGACGCTGAAGAAACACAGAATAACAACAATATCGGCGATGAAGCTGGCACATGACAGAAACCTACACCTACCCATGACTCTACCGTCACAAGTCGATAGAAGATGATGATGATTCCGTTACAAGATATTGCAGTCTAGGGAAACACTGTTCAGGGGTTCTATAATGACTAATTTTTCGGAATCATAAGTAACACAAGGCTAATTATTTAAAGCAGATCCTTTCTTGTTTTCCATGTCGAATTTCTCATACAAACATTTAGTTGGTTTTTGTGTCTGTCAACGTTTAATAATAAATTGAAGCAACGTACATTTTTAACTGTGGCCTTCCGCAAGTTGAAGGTAGCTAGGTAAACTGGAATGTGTTTTCATACCTTTTGGATATAATAAACATATGAATTCCAAATTTCATATTTCTATGTCGTTTATAAGGGCTCGAACAATTCATGCGGACAGACGGATATCACGACGTTGTCATTTATATTATATATATAGATAAGGCTCGTCCAAACTCTATTTCGAGCCTAGAAGACTCATGCACCCCAAGCAGGCCTTATTCTATTTGAATTACGGGGTATATAATCTTTCGATTCGAGCCGAAAAGCCTTAGACCCTCGAGGAGAAAGGGAAGAGAGACTACACGACTTGGTCATTCAAAATATACTGATCGGACTATGTTAGTCAGGGTCAGGCGAAATATACTGACCAGCACCCCTTCACTTCCAGACAGCTCTACCTAGAAACACTTATGTTTCATGCCAGTCGGGCGGCCAACGAGCGGGGGATCGACGTGATCCCCGTAGTTCTATTTTAGTTTACAGCGAGACTGCAATATCTGCGCCTTTTGACCCGACACATCGGATTTCAGCTGTCATTTTTTAGTACTAGGTTTGTCTTTCCCTTTCTAACCCTATCCCTTGGCCAGGCTACCCTACTGACTAGTGCATCCTATTGCCAGGCTATACTGGGCATTCAACAACGGCTACCCTCGAGTGGGTAAAACTAAGATGCATTTACATCTTAAATCTTAATCTACCCATTCCTCAACAAGGTGGTTAACCTTGTGCAGGCCTAAACTCCGTTTCCACTCGTTGCGATCGGGTGCACAAGTTGACCAATGGATGATCAATTTATTCGGTATTGAGTCGCGAATGTTGTTGTTCCCCTCAATCAAGTCTTGCTATCTTTTTGATGGCCGATCGCGAGGTCTCTTTTTTCCCGAGGATATACCATAAAGGAATTATGGAACTCCAACGTTCGTCTTTCCTTCTTGCGATGTGGCCAGTCTGTCGATATTTTGAATGGCTTATAATGGCTCCATGTCTGCTTTGCCAATTTTCATGGTTTTTGTTTTTCAGATGTTAATCTCCAAACATTATTCTTTTATCTTGTTCACTGACTGTCTGAAAGCAGCGACTAAGGTCATGTTAATTATACTGATCAAGACCCTCATCTCAAATTCTCGTTCGTGCTCTTGTAAACAGACTGTGCCACAGCAGTCTGACCAACCGTGCAGTGTAATTCTCATCTCGGCGAGCTTACTGGGGAGCCTCGCATTGCATTACAGCCAGGAGGATCCCGGTCCATCTTCTCAAGTTCGTCTCGCCAAATGCGAAGAACCACTGTCACCAGCTGCCAGAGACACGTCGATAGGTAACTCATCCCACCAGAGCTTTGAATAGCAACAAAAACAATAGCATTGCTAAAGTATTAAAGAATCCATTTTACCTCATACAATTTTTGGTGTTCATTTCAGATTCTGGACCTGCAGATAAAATACGTCACGAAATCATGCCTGAGAGGCGATACTTGTTCATGAGGCCCACAAAGAAGACAAGAGCTCAGCTCGGATAATTCTCTATTATAAAAAGATTGCACGCATATCTGTCCAGAAAACCCCTCAGAACATCATTAACTTGCATGACATGTGTTGGGCTAGCAAAAAGTGTCTTTTATAAGTTTCAACGACGTCATCGAAAAGTGTATAGAAGAATCCCGTAGTTAGTATTTAACCATGTAATGCTATTTTATCGGAAGGGTATGTCAGAGCAGCGGACTGGATACGATTCAGTGACCATTTTTTAACTACTGAATTATTTTTTAATTATTTTTTTATTTTACGTGTTTGTCTCACTAGTTTCTACTGGCGGAGGCACGCCTATTCCACCCCAGACCATAGTCAATTGGGCGTGAACAGGATTATATAGTAGTCGCAACATGAACTCTAGCAAACAACATAAATCATTTTCATTGGCCAATGGTCACAGCAACAGGGAATCCGGCAACCTTTGCGTTGTTCTTGGAAATCAGACCAACTTGAAAAACACAATGCTGGATTGGAAGAAAGGTATGGGTCTCAGTGGTATAAGAAACATGGCCGTGGATTTTGGTATGAAGTCCCGTCCTGTGAGCACTCGAAGGGGCACGCCAACTGACTGGTTGAACTCGAATACAGAGAAAGGAAATCAGGTCAAGGTCTTCCAGGTAGGATTTTGTGTTCACTTCATCACTACAACGTTTGACTTTGACCAAAAAAGATGGATCAATTTCAGACAATGCCGTATGCTATAATGTGTTACGTACATAAATGTACTAAATGCACTTTTATTATTAAAATATACTTAATTATACGTCATTTCGACTATTTCTCAGATGAGTACCCTATTATCTCATTAATTCTCGATTTATGCATTCTTCCCTTCTTCTGATTCGCTAGTTCATTATAGCTGTCGTTCGTTGTCTGTGATGCAGGCCTATTGGTCGTAACGTACATTTCGTTTGTGTTTTCGTCTCAGTTGGGTATCTGACCATACCTATTTAGAATTGTTTTTCACTTCATGCATTTTACACTTAATTAAAATGTCATACTAGATCTGAAATATTATTAAAATATATACGAGGGATGGCTGAAAAGTATTGTACTTTGGTATGAAGGAGTCAATGAACTTACATGGTAATTGGTGTGAACTATAGTTCTTCTGTATGTATTCACACTGGAAGGCAATACTCTTTTCCGATCTATTCTTCACTTTCCTAATGGCCTTTGCCCTGAAGGTAAAACTCTGTCTGGGCCCGACATGACGTCTTCAGTTGAGTAATTAAGTCCTAGACGTCACAAAAACGACGTCCACGAAGCGGATTCTTCATGTTTGGAAACGGGGAGAAGTCACTAGGTACCAAATCCGGCGAGTATGGTGGATGGGACATAATTTCATACCTACACGTTATTCTGACATGACCAAGACTGAGGAGTTCTACAATCAGGGCACAAGGAAGGCATATAATAGATGGAAGAAGTGTATCGTTTTGCAGAGTGAATACACAGTGAATGACTAAGGTTCACACCTATTCCCCGGAAAATGTTTTGACTCCTTCATACTAAAGTGAAACACTTTTCGACCGTCCCTCGTAATAGGTCTGTTTAGTTTAAGTGCCATCTCCGCATCGAAGATCGGCTGCAATGATTCTTCAATGTGCTCTATCTCTTGCCATAATAGTGCAATCTTATAGGCTTTATCCAGTCCATCTCCGGATGTTTTCCACCCACTTATAACGGCGTATGTCTCTTAGACGACTGCCTTCCACCCTATTCTCTAGTATGATCTTCAACAAGGAGGAATGTCTTCTTATATGGCTAAAAAGAGCGCATGAGCTGCAGTGGTCAGCGACTCATAGCTGACTGCTAGCGTCAGGGCCAGCGAACCAAAGCTGCCAAGACCCTTCTACACCTCCACCCGGTGATCCTGGATAACAGGCTGCAGCAGGACAGACTGGCTAAGGAAAAGGGATCGAAGAGGGAATGCTTAACCGGTACTCCAAAAATGCTTGCTGAAGTCGGATGTATTGGACAGAAAGGACCAAATATCGCAGTCAAGCTGTAAACTACGACACAACACATTCCGTTCTCTGCACTACATTCTGCTACTTAAGCCCTTTCAGTGTTTGGTAGTGGGAGATTGAGAACGAATGAAGCAAAGTCAAGCCATATGGCTGAAAAAAATTAAATTAACTGACTAACTTTTATTTTGGTCATTAATTCTCTGTAAAACCCCCCCCCCCGCCCCCCCCCTCCCCCCAAACTTGTCCAGTACCTCTATATTTGGTTTTTTTCTCTATCAGGTGTGAACCTCTATTAACTAAAGAGACTTGCCATGTACTAAGTCTACTGTTATGAAAAGATAGGTGACAGCTTCACATTATTGCTACTTTGCTTTCCCCAAACTCATGTACCCATTTTAGGGGCCGAAGATGAACTACAATGAGTGAGCTGACAGCAGCTAGCGTCTCATAGCTGACTGCTTGTATCAGAGTCAGTGACTCATAACTGATCAAGATCCTATTTCGCCACTGATCGGGACCCTGACAACAGGCTGACTAGTGTAGCCTGGCTAAGGAAATAGAGTTCGCAGTGAAAATTCCGCTGAAATCGGATGTGTCGGGCTAAAAGGTACGAAATACACAATACCATTCACACACACTGAGGGGAGTACAACCATATCCTACCATTCACACACACTGAGGGGCGTACAGCCACATCCTACCATTCACACACACTGAGGGGCGTACAGCCACATCCTACCATTCACACACACTGAGGGGCGTACAGCCACATCCTACCATTCACACACACTGAGGGGAGTACAGCCACATCCTACCATTCACACACACTGAGGGGCGTACAGCCACATCCTACCATTCACACACACTGAGTGGAGTACAGCCACATCCTACCATTCACACACACTGAGGGGCGTACAGCCACATCCTACCATTCACACACACTGAGGGGCGTACAGCCACATCTTACCATTCACACACACTGAGGGGCGTACAGCCACATCCTACCATTCACACAAATTGAGTAGAGTACAACCACACCTCACCATTCACACATACAATCAATCTATCGCTCCTTTTTGGATATGAGCCTTTGATAACCCTCATCCAGCAAGTTCGATCTTGAGCTGTCCTTTCTGCTTCCTTCCAGTTGAGGTCCAGGAAGCGAAGTTCATTTTCTAGTCTGCCAGTAATGAAGCGACTTTGCGGCTGTCACTCCACTGCGTGGTACTTCTTATATTCTGAGGCCATTTCTTTTCTAAAACCGTTTGCTGTGTTGTTAGGTTGTCAATGTTTCTGTAGCCAACTTTATTTGTATGTATCTAGTTGGTAGGCCTTGGTTCAACCTATTATACTCTAAGTGTGTTGTACGTTTTTAGTCTGATTTGTCCCCTTGCCCTGTCCAGTTTGGTTACCATTCTGGTAGCTTTCGCCCCCCCCCCCCCCCTTGTGCTGCTCGATCATTGAGACACGCAAGTCCCATCACTACTCTAGGTAACGAACGCGAGGGGGACTTTAGTGTGCAGTTTTGCTTATAGAAACGTTTGGTAGGCATCAACAATGTGTGAAGACTTGAATGTTGAATATATATGTAGAATAAGTCATGAGAATGTGTGTATGGGTACCTTTTCATCTGATCCAACGAAATCCGACCATAGGGAATGAAAACAAACCAGTGATTCATTGTATACGTACATGTAAACATGCAAAGGGCGTCTATAACCGTATTATCTGTTAACGCATATTTCGTGTTTAGCATCCATTCCGTGTTTTCTTTTAAAAGAGACTACACATATTGACTGTCAGAAGTGATGTGATGCCAGTTCTGCTTAATAATATCATCATCATCATCTGGTTTTTCAGTTCGAAGACAGGGTGTAAGGTTGTCTGATCATCTCTCCATTGGACTTTGCCCTGTAGCTCTCTTCATTTCATCATTGGTTCGTAATTGAATGTCTCTGCATACCTGAGATGTGAAGGTCAGTCTTGGTCTTACACTTCCGTTTGTCCATCTTGCCTTCTATTTCTTCTGTAGAAGACTTTCATGTCGCATATTTTGTCTCCTCTACCTTCATTTGTTGAGGTATTATTTTCAATATTTGCCTTTGTACGCCTTCCTCGGTGAGAACCATGTCATTGGATCTTTTTTCTGTCCAAATCCCTCGCTGCATTCTACGATAGCATCATATTTCTAACGCCTCCGAGCTTTTTTCATCCTTCTTTGCTGGAGTCAATGTTTCAGCCCCATACAGTGCAATTAGCCATATATGAGAAGTGATTATTCTTTTTCTCAGTTATATCCCGAAATTCTTTGCGGTTAGCAATTTCTGTTTTTCTTTCTGAAGACCGTTTTTACCAAGGCAATCTTTGTCCTAATTTCCGTCTCATTTCGAGCATTTTATGTTATGCTTTGTCCCAAATATGTTAACTTCAACTCTTATTTGATTACGTCTCAACAGACGATAATATCATTTTCGTATGTTACTATTGGCTTTGTCTTCATTGTGTTTATTTTCGTGCCAAACTCTTTGCCTGATCTGCTTTTCCAAATTTGGCAAATTTGATGGCATTAACTTTCAAACCAAATACATTGACGCCTCTATTATAACTCTGAACAGCTCTTTCCATAATTATCTCAGAATATGCGTTATACTGTTTAACATAGAATAAGATGTTTAAAAAAAGGAGCGCATATGGTAAAATAATAAGACAAGGCAAACGAATCAACTCTTAACCCTTTACAGTTCAGCCTAATTGATACGATTTGTTTTTGAAGACGCAAAACTAATCAATTGGGTTGGACTGTAAAGGGTTGACTAAGTTGTACATTTCTTTTTCAGAACCAGATTTATCTGCAGGCTCCAGACATACAGGTTGGACACAATAGAGGGTTGAGGTAAGGCTTGCGCTTGTTAGAAGGTAGTTTCATAGGATACTGTTTGTAGAAAAACAAGTTTGTAAGTAAACTTTACTTTGCTTTTCAAAGCAAAGGTGTGGGAGAAAACACCCCGCTACTTGCACGGCTCAGTTTATCCAGCTGTATAGGGGTTTATTTGTAAATGGGCACCTTGATCTACGGGTATAGAAAAAAGGAAATGACCTTCCATCTTCACGCAAGCTGAGACTTAGTATCGTAAAGTCTCTAACACGTCATTCTCCACGGCCGTTTCTGTTATGGGATTCTAAACAAATGCCATGTCTGTCTTCTTTTTCTTGTCTCCTTTTCGCTCAAGCTGGAATATAGGGCCACCACTACAATTGGGCTCTTTTAAGGATCTTATGTCAAAACATCATAACATACATAACATCAGATGGAAGATGCAATTACGAAATAAAATGCAGAATAGCGCAAGCAAAATCGGTCTTGCCGTTCCCTGAAAGGAATATTGTGCAACAAAACCTTGTCGCTGGAACTGAAAAAGACATTCCTCGGGTGCTATATGGAACCAGTACTGACATATGGCAATGAATCATGGACAATGAGCAAGCAAGCTCATAGATATTTGGAAGCAGCAGCGATGTCGTTTCACAGAAGAATACTGCAGATCCCATGGACATATAAGGCGATTGATACAGTTCTCAAAGAGACACAAACACAAAGACAACTTATAGCAAGGATCAGAACAAGACAGTCATCCATTCTCGGGAATGTTATGAGAAGAGGCGAAACACGTTGTGACAACGGAAAAGATATTAGAAAAGGGAGACAGAGGAACGCAGAGAGGAAGATGCTGGAAGAATTGCATTGTTTCTGCTTGGAAGTTGAGAGTCTTTTTCAGTATAATCGAACATTTCTATTTTGCTTCCCCAACGACTTAGTATCGAACGATGTTGAACGAAACGACGTAAATCGATGAGTTGGTGTACTTTGAAACAGAAGATGATAATAATATTGATTGTTTCACGTCACATTTCTTCATCCTTCTCATTACCCCCCCCCCCCCCCCCCCCATCCCCTCCCTTCTCGACTCGTTGCATTTCGTCACAAAATGTTCCAACACACTTTCTATCTCTCCCCCTGAGACGATGAGGCTAAAGTCTGGTCAGGCAAAACACACTGATCAAACAATATTAGCCAGGGTCAGGAGAAATATACTGACCAAGGCCCTCACTTGACGGGACGATAAGGCTAACGTCTGGTCAGGCAAAACGCACTGATCAAACAATATTAGCCAGGGTTAGGAGAAATATACTGACCAAGGCCCTCACTTGACGGGACGATAAGGCTAACGTCTGGTCAGGCAAAATACACTGATCAAACAATGTTAGCCAGGGTCAGGAGAAATATACTGACCAAGGCCCTCACTTGACCTCCTCTTTGGTCGTCCTGGGAACGTCGTCCTGTTGTCGAGGGCAGTCTGGTTAACACGGTGAGGTTCGATGTGATCCCCATAGTAGTGAGTGACACGCAGATGAAGCCAAGCAGAACCGCCTGGAGGACCCCGATCCACTTCATCAGCAAGCTCGGTATGTGAGAAAAGCTACTGCAACCCGCCACCTAACGCCCTTTTCAAGGCGCACACAAGAGTAAACCTACTCATTGCGGGAATTCGAAACAACAATCTCCCCTCCCCCCCTCCCCGCCCCCTCTATTCTGCTTTCTTCACTGCGTGACGTCATGTGTGATCAATCTCCTAATAGAAAATATCGTATCGATTTTTAATTATGTGCAGCCACAAAATGTTCGCATTTTGCAATCACATTCATATCATTCTAAGAAGACAAGGCACTGAAGCCCAATGGAGATGGTCCGTTAAACATTGTATTTTCCATAATTTTATTAGGCCTGTTCTCTGCACTTCTTTATAGTATTGATCGCTGGGCGCTGCTTTAAAATTGTATCGGTATGTGGCGTGCATATTGTAAGCATAGACCTATAAATATAGAGAATATAGTAATTACGAGGGGTGTTCAATTGAAACCGGACCTAACTGCACCAAGTGATCATATGTACGATGCGCACCAGGACGTCACTTCTGATGTAAACAGCACGTATAAACCGGCAAGTTTGCAAAATTTCATTATCCTCTGACTCCTAGTTTCCTCTGCAGAAAGTTGAAAACATGACGGGTGTGAAACGAAATCCGTCCAGAGTTGATCAGCGAGCGGTGATTCGGTTTCTAACAGCTGAAGGATGTTGACCAGTTGACATTCATCGCAGAATGCAAGCAATGTATGGTGACAAAAGTGTGTCGAAGACAACAGTGAAGAACTAGACAACGATATTTAAGGAAAGATAAAGTAACGAAATATCTTCCGAGACCAGGTCAGACGAATATTATTGCGTCAGAAGTTGACATCACCGAAACTGATACAGCAATTTGGGAAGACCGTCGCCGGAGCTAACATTCGCCATACTTTTGTTACCATACACATCGGAAAGGAGTAGGACCACTATAACCGTCCGCGCAGATAATGAAAGACGACTAAACAGGGTTGCGCATGGGATCCCGCATCGTCATGATGTACAACAACTGCTTTCGCAAACACCACTGCGTATGATCTGATATTTTTATTTTTCTTCTTCTTCTTTTTTTCTACTTTTTCTTCTTCTTCTTCTTCTTCTTTTTCTTTTTCTTCTTCCTCTTCTTCTTCTTCCTCTCCTTCTTCTTTCGTATTCATCGTTCATCCTGAAAGTAACATTGTGACTTAACTTGACTTAACGTCTTTATACGGATTTAGAAGACTCTACAGAGCCTGTATACAACCAGTTTCTCAGAGAGTGGTATAACCGATATGCGAGTCGATCTTAATAGACTCAAACACTAGAGCTAAGCAACCCTGTAGCCAGTTAGGCGCCATCTATAACTGCCCTTGGCAAAACTCATGGTGAAAGGTACAAATAACTTGGGTAGGTTTTTAACTAGAATTTTTAAATGTTATCCAGGCAGCGGTCGTTAACCTCACTCTTTTCGATTTCCAACTGCCAATGAATTTTTAACGGGCTCGACACTGAACACGGTGGTCCGATCTCACTACCCAGAGATCAGGGGAATTTTTACCAGAAGATTTACGTGTAAAAACTCCCGGTCTCTACCGTGATTCGAACCCGAAACCTCCGGCACCCGATGCGGACAACTTACCCTGAGACTACTGACGTTGTGTTGTAATTTACAGCGAGGCTGCGCTATCTGCACCTGTCGGCCCGGCACATCTGGTATCAGCGGTAGGGTCTGCTTTTTCACTGCGTTCCATATTCTTTTAAATATACTACACTACTGCAGCCTGTTTCCAGCACCGCCGTTTAGAGGTTGAATAGAATCAGGGGATCAAGATGTACAGCAGTGCATTAACTGAAGCAGCCAGCTATATAATACTGACTACTAGTTTATGGATCAGCGACACAGAACAGCCAAGACCCTTTACCACCTCCACATGTTGATCCTGGATAACAGGCTGCAACAGGGCAGGCTGACTTTAAAAAAATGTTTTTATTGCTTAGATGTTTGCCTCACTAGTTTCTGCTGGCGGAGGCGGGCCATTTTCCACCCCAGACCGTAGTCCATTGGGCGATATCAGGACGCATAAACCAGTGCTTGGATGCATGTGTGCATCTGTATGTACCTATGCTACGTTTGTGCGCCCTCAGAAGCTAGCCCAACCAAAGTGCAATGGAAGGGCCTCATCATGAGGGCGCGTGTGAAAGTTGTGCAAGAGTGTGACTGTAGGACAGAGTCAAATGAAACAGAGTGAGGTGAGAAGAGAGAGAAGGGGAAGAGGGCAGGCTGACTAAAGAGGAGGGATCGAAGAGAGAATGAAGATGATGTTCAATGGCCACAATGAGTATGTTACTTTTTTGTGCGCCCTAAAAAGGACGCGTGGGGATTTTATTTCTACTACTTTCTGCATAATTTTGGATTAGAACATCCTTTGCTTTTTTCCAAGTTAGTACCTTTCCTTTATTTTCAATTGCAATGTTCGGTTGTAGCTGTTTTCATCACTCGAGGCCATTGCCAGCTTACAGAGCTTTTTGCTCTCTCTATCAAAGCCACATGCGATTTTGGAACACCCAAGCAAACGCCATAACTTATCCTGCAGGACTGCCTCATTTATGCAGATTGAAAATATGCAGGCTGACCCGGGGGAATCGACCATGCTCGAAAAGCTGTGGGGGATCAAGACCTAAAAAGCATTGTCCTTCGTGAACCTCGCCGGCCTTGAAGCATGGCATCAGTTGAGTGAAGAAGAAGAAAAATAAATAATCGGGTCATTTCCAGCCAAGCGAACAAAAATCTGAGAGGATTTTTCTAGTCCATCTCCTGATGTTATCCATCCACTTAAATCGTCTGCCCTTGAACGACTGCCTTCCACCCTACCCTCCAGATGGTCTTCAACGAGGCCCTATGTCTTGTTATATGACCAAAATATCGTAACTATCTAACCCTGATTTTGATCATTAATTCTCTTTTCACCCCCAACTTGTTTAATACCTGCAAATTTGTTTTCTTCTCTGTCCAAGTAATGCCACCTAATCTTCTACATACCCACATTTTGAAGGCTTCAATACTCTTTTCCAACTTGTTATTCATTGTCCGTGTTTCTGCGCCGTAAAGTAGTGATGAGTATACATACCACCTGATAATTCTCATTTTCAAATTCTGATTTATCTGTTTGGATGTCAGTATGTGTCGCATGTTGCCGACTACCATCTTGTATGGATGTCAGTATGTGTCGCATGTTGCTGACTACCATCTTGTATGGATGTCAGTATGTGTCGCATGTTGCCGACTACCATCTTGTATGGATGTCAGTATGTGTCGCATGTTGACGACTACCATCTTGTATGGATGTCAGTATGTGTCGCATGTTGCCGACTACCATCTTGTATGGATGTCAGTATGTGTCGCATGTTGCCGACTACCATCTTGTATGGATGTCAGTATGTGTCGCATGTTGCTGACTACCATCTTGTATGGATGTCAGTATGTGTCGCATGTTGCCGACTACCATCTTGTATGGATGTCAGTATGTGTCGCATGTTGCCGACTACCATCTTGTATGGATGTCAGTATGTGTCGCATGTTGCCGACTACCATCTTGTATGGATGTCAGTATGTTTCGCATGTTGCCGACTACCATCTTGTATGGATGTCAGTATGTGTTGCATGTTGCCGACTACCATCTTGACTATCCCTATTCTCTGTCTGTGTTTGTCTCACCTGCCATCGTCCGTCATTATATGACCTAGATAGGAGAAGCTCTGTACCTGTTCAAGTTGTTGATTTTTTATTTTTGTCTGCATACATGGTTTATTGCCACTTTTCTCAGTTATCAAAATCTTAGTTTTCTTCATGTTTATTTCCAATCCAAACTCTTGACTTATTGTGTATATTGTTGTCACAAGCTCCTGTAATTCTTGCTCACTTTTTTTCATCAAAACTGTATCATCCGCAAATCTAAGATTATTCATTGCCACTCCTCCAATGACAAACCCTGGCATCCCCTTTTTCTGTTTGAATATTTGTTCTGTGTTTAAAATATGATATTAAAAAGACAAGGTGATAATACACATCCCTGTCTGACTCCTCATTTCTCATCTATACTTAAAGAGCATAACTTTCCTGATTTTACTGTAGCAGTTTGTTCCCAGTACAGATTAAAGATCAAGAGCTATCCTGATTTCAGCCTGGCAGGTATGAAATTTCACATTTTCAAACACGCACGATCGAACAGTTGAAGCCCAGGTGTTGTTGTATCACTAACAACAACGACAACAACATTAACCGCGTGTACCCCTTTAAACCTCAGCAGTTCATGTGGAAATACGTTTATGCTCTTATCCGTGTCTTGATGAACACAGGTATGTCACACTCAAACACGTCTTTTATTATGGCAAACACGTCTTTTATTATGTCAAATACGGCTTTGACACGAAACTAGAATTAATAAAACTGACGGTGAAATTAACTCAAGTCAAACAAAAATTATATATTGAAGATAAGACGTACTTGCGCTTTTGAAACATGTGTTAATAAAAAGCAACGGATTTAATCTTTGTGACACATGTCATTCATGCAACTCAGATTATTATTGCCCGGAGTTAAGTTCACCGTCACCACATATAGTTTTGAGATATGCACCCTAGAACTATTTGGCTTTAAGGGCGTCATGGGCTTGTACCTCGTCCCCTAGCTTAACTTAACTTAACTTCTTTTTGCTGGTTTAGAAGGTTGCAGCTTGTATATAGCTAGTTTATTCTACTTCACTTGACCTAAAAATACCTATTTGCACCCAGTGTGTTCTAGAATGTATTAACTGATCCTGTCCATACTATTTCCTGTGGCAATGCATTCCAAGCATTCACTCTCAATGACTTTACGAATTTTTTCTAGTATTTTCTGTTAGCAGCAAGAGTCTTGAATGGAGAAGACCATGAACCTGCTGCCAGAGGTTTTGTGTTCGACATGCCTTAGGGTGTATTTAGGTAGAATTGAGGAGGAGGATAACTGCTACAGCAGGAAGTCTGGGGACAATCAAAGGCTAAGGAGACAAGAAGAATGCATAATACTTACCGATATTGGACGTGGAAGGCCGAAAGATGTAGATGTTGCAGTTCAGCGGTAAAACTCGACGCGACATATCTTACGATAACAATAAAGAGTTAACGTAGATGAAAAAAAAACGGATAAGAAGCCTCAAGCTAATACATCCTAAACTGCAGTCTATAGGGCCTTTGCCAGCGATGGGGGTTGATTGATTGGCTAACAATGAATCATATGCAACTGGGCTATTAACCTTGGGCACTTGTTATATATGCAAGGGAGTTAATTTTCTACCGATCTTGTTTAGGGAGCATGCAAGATACGCCTCTTTACTGACTCCGTTCAGCTGCCAATAAAAGTATGCCTCTTTACCATCCACGTACGAGAAATTGAGTCGTTACTCCGGTCAGGCACAACTTATTGACCGGGACGTCTGGTCAGAGTCAGGCACAATATACTGACCAAGACCATTATCTGTCTTCCACGTAGTCTTTCCTGGAGGCTGTTTTCAAAGCAGTCTGGCTGACGAGATGTGAACCCGTGTGATCACTGTGAGCGTCACAAGGATGAGGCCAAACATAGCACAAGCGCATGGCGGTCCACCTTCATCAGCAGACTCGGAGTGTGAGGAAAGCTACCACAACCCACCACTTAACGCCCTTTACAGGTCTCACAAAAGAGTAAACTTACTCACCGAGGGCATTAAACACCAACAGCAAGAACAACCCACCCCGCACAGATGCAAAAAAAAGTTATGACTCGTTCAACACCCACACACGTACCAATAAAGTTATAGTTCTTTACCTGCCTAATACAGATGCTAAAAAAAGTTATGACTCGTTCAACACCCATACACGTACCAATAAAGTTATAGCTCTTTACCTGCCTAATACAGATGCCAAAAAAAGTTATGACTCGTTCAACACCCATACACGTACCAATAAAGTTATAGTTCTTTACCTGCCTAATACAGATGCCAAAAAAAGTTATGACTCGTTCAACACCCATACACGTACCAATAAAGTTATAGCTCTTTACCTGCCTAATACAGATGCCAAAAAAAGTTATGACTCGTTCAACACCCATACACGTACCAATAAAGTTATAGTTCTTTACCTGCCTAATACAGATGCCAAAAAAAGTTATGACTCGTTCAACACCCATACACGTACCAATAAAGTTATAGTTCTTTACCTGCCTAATACAGAGGCCATAAAGGTATGCCTCTTCACCTCCCCTTTACGGGTACCAATAAAGTTATAGTTCATTTTCATGACTCTTTACCTACCCTGTACAGAGCTTAACGAAGTTCAGGAGCCAATACAGTTATGGCTCTTTACACACCCCAGAATGTACATTCATTTTCGGCGTTGAACAATATCATATATTATGTGCCGGACTAAGAAGACACATGTTGTTCCAATAGTTGTACTCGGTAAACCTGAGCGGTCAAATACTTTTTGGTTGTTTAAATAACTGATGCGTTGCTTAGGCGTTTGGGCCCAATTTTAGAGTACATCTCACACATTTGCGTGAATGAGTTGTTGAATGCCCACAATGAGTAGGATTACTCTTTTGTGCCCCCTGCAAAAGACGTTTAATGGCAGGTTGTTGTAGCTTTCCTCGCATCCCGAGCGTGCTGATGTAGGTGGACCGAGGTCCTCCAGGCGGTTGTGCTGTGCTTCACCTACCACTACCACTACTACGGGGATCAAGTCGGTCCCTCACCTCGTTAGCCCGACTGCCGTGAAAACAACTCGTTTCCAGGGAGGAAGGCAGGGAAGCCGAGATGAGAGTCTTGGCCAGTATGTTTTGCCTGACCCAGACTAGCATGTCTGATCAGTATGTTGTGCCTAACCAGACGTTAGTCTTCCTCCCCTTGCGTGAAGGAAAGAGCGTTATTTGTGTTTCAGTCATGACTGAATGATGATGACGCAATCTTGGAGTAACAACTCTCTACAAAGTTGTTGATTTCCTTTTCCTTTCGGCGTTATCTTTTCATTTCTCTGCGTTGCTAGATAAATTTTTTCCCAGTCTGAGGTTGATCTTCATGTTGCATCTCCACTTGGATCGGTCTGCAGCTATGGCATCCCATTATGTCAGATCCATATAAATTCCTTCATGAACCTCGGCAATGATCAACTAACTTTTTTGTCTAACGAAACGCCAGCTGTACATGGAGAATATAATTGGGGATAAGACCGTCTTCTACGTCACACATATGGCTAAGCTTTTGCAGTCTTCGCTAACTAAAAAGCGTGTACATACTTGGGAGACCGGTGCAAGAGTGCACCTCTGCGTTTGTCCCACTGTCTCTGCATGAGACGCCAAGGAAGGATCTCAGCCACCGTGGGTGAAAGATGTTGTGCCTTTGCTCTTAGGTTACCCACGTTTCGCTACCACATACTGACAACACATGCATTGTGGCTGAAAGTTTGGAGTTTTTTCAGACAGAAACATGTGCAGCAACTTTTCCAATGCGATTGCCTATTTCGGGGTCTTTATCGTACGCACTTCTTCTTCTTCGTCGTACGCATATTTCGGGGTCTAAGGAAAGCTTGTCGTTGATGAGGGACCACAGGTAAGTGAACCATTTGGGATGCAACTAACAGGACCAATCCATCGCGTCCTTCAAGCACGATAAGACTGGACCCAATAAAACAACGATATCGAATTGTCAGAATTGTAAGAATGAACAAGAGTGACCACAAATGGTACGAATGGGATCCTTAGGAAGTTTGGGAACCACTGATCGAAGGAAAGTGTTTTATGTTATTGTAAATATGGACGTTGCTTTAAAGACTTTCTCTCTTGTCAGTGCAGGCGTAGTATGTTAAGTTATGCAGAACCATTCATGCCTTGTTGAGATTAATCATGCCTGATGTAGTTCTCCTTGAACAAGTTCATAGAGAAAGCTGATCTCTGAGATCCCTAAGATTATCCGCGACGAACATTTGCACAATCTACATCACTGCACACCAACCAAACCAACAAGTGGTCATAGACTAAAACAAGTGGGGGAGAGTATTGACTATAATGATTTTCTGTGGGTCACTGGATGTATAAACATGATCCGCTCTCGTACATGCTTTTTATTGTTCAATCTACGGTCTCTCAGAGAGGAGAGGAGACTCTTCTGGTGAGGCAAAACATACTGATCGGACATGTTAGTTAGAGTCAGGAAAAATATACTGATCGGCATGTTAGAGTCATGTAAAATACACTAAACTTGCTTCTTTTTCTTCTTCGCCATCGTACACTTTTAGACGTCAACTTGAAAATATATGCGACATCATGAGGCCTGAGGCTATTGGTATCTCTATAGAGCTTGTTCAGGAATGGTATTGGTCATGGTCACACATGGTACCTCTGTTCCTAATATGTTGTCAACCTTTGTAGCAGATGATCATCTTCCATTTTGATAGTGCCGCAGACACATTCATCTGTATGTCTCATTCTTAGTTTGTTGAGCAGGTGGTATCTCAGTCTGTTGTTGCCTTTTCGGAGTTAAAAGATTACTTTCTGCTCACCTCTGTTGAACCTGTAATATGCGTTATTTGGTTGATGAACTGCATGCGCTGCTTCTACTTGTTTCTATATCTACACCTGGTAAACATCTTGGTCTCTTCATAAATTATACCTATATCAGGTTGAGGTAGCTTTCCACCTTCTCTTGACATTCTTAACTTAACGTCTTTATACTGGGTTAGAAGACTCTGCAGTCTGTTTACAACCAGTTTCATTTACATTACATTGCTCTAAAAGCTATGCGCATCCAATTTGTTCTTAAATGCATTAATTGTCCTTGCCTCCACTACCTCCCATGGCAATGCATTCCAAGCATTCACCACTCTCTGATTAAAAACATATTTCCTAATATCTACCCTGGACCTATCTTTAGTTAATTTGTAGCTTTGCCCTCTTGTTCTTGTAGGTGGTTGTATTTAGAAAAAAACGTGTTATAGTGTAATGTATCCGTTCCTTTCATTATCTTATAAACCTGTATTAAGTCACCTCGAATTCTTCTCTTTTCTAGACACTGTAGGCTGGTTTTACTCTGTCCTCATAACTGTAATTCTGGAATACCACTATCAGCTTTGTCGCTCTTCTTTTGTATTCTTTCCAGCATGTTTATATCTTCTCTATGATAAGGACTCTACATATGTACACAGTACTGCAGTCTAGGTCTAACTAATACTTTATACAGTTTGACTATCACTTCCTTGCTCCTATGTTTAATATTTCTTTTTATGATACCTACCATTGCATTTGCCTTTTTCACTTTTCTGTCAGTCTCTTCATTGCCAAAAATATTGCAAAGAGATAGAATGCATTGTATCACAACTCTCTTAAACCAGTGATACAGTTTATAGAGTTCTTAGTACGTTCTTAGTTCCTTTAGTTCTGGTTCCACAGTGCCGCCATTACTGGCACTTGTCTTTCTGTTTTCATCTGTCATTAGATTTTCTGATGCAGCTTTCAAGGTCTCCGTCTCTGCTTTGGTTACTTGAACATTTTTCAGTCACCTCTGATATCTGGTTTTGTCTACTGTATTTTAGGTTCAGTAACATCCACCTACCTACATACTCTGTTGCGTCTGATGCAAATTCATGTGTATATACATGGATCTAGATGATGCTTGCGTAGTAATTCTCAGAATTCTGATGAACTCAAACGGAAATGTTTTCAACAACATGCGCGAGATAGGTGCACATTTAGGCAGTTATATAGCAGACGTCTGTCTGGGTTGAAGTCGGCGTCTTCTCCGTCTGTTTTTTAGTGTCCGGAATGGGTTTGAAGACGCCCCAGTGTTTTACTCTATCTCCGTCTGCGCTTTCTACACTTCTGATTTCGACGTATTTTCTTTACTGCGCATCCCCGTAAACCTGTGCAATGAAGGTTTTTCTTGACCGACCTCTTTCTCTTTGTTTTATCTGTAATGACGTCTTGAACTTGCCAAACGTGTCTTCTTTCTTCTTCTTCTTCTTCTTCTTTCTTCTTCTTCTTTGTACGCAGTCAGACAGTAACCATTATTTTTTCGAAAAAAGCGGCGGTCATCCTGAGGCTGTCGACACTGCCATAGAGCTTGTCTTGCAGTTCCACTGGTGATGGCCACATCTGCTCTCTCTGATCCTCGTATGTCGGGCAGTTCTGCAGCAGATGTTCAGCGGTCATTTTACCGGTACCGCACGGGCATTCGTCGGTACGACCTATCTTCAATTTGTTGAATAGGTGGTACCTCAGTCTATTGTGGCCAGTGCGAAGTCTGAAGACAACGACCTGCTCTCTTCGGTTCAACTGGTAATAGGCATCGTTTTTGGCGTAGCCGGTGTGTTCAGTTTCCCATTTGGTCATGTATCTGGCTTTAATAAGCCGTTTTGACTCTTCGTACGTCATACTAGTATCTGTTTGTGGTAGTCTTGCACCTTCTTTTACCAGTCTGTCTGCCTCCTCGTTGCCTTGGATGTTGCAGTGTGATGGGACCCACTGTACCACTACCCTTTTTGGTGCGGACTGCTGGCACAGTTTGCAGAGTGCTGCTCTAAAGTCATTAAGCTCAGTGTTTTTCTGGCTTTTTAGCGCTGTGACTACGGCGAGAGCATCTGTAAGCAGGACTATATGGCTTTCATTTTCACTGTGTGTCACCATTTCTTCCACTGCCGCCCTCAGTGCCTCTGCCTCCGCTCTGAAATTGCTTGTGTACTTACCAGTAGCGAATGACAGTGTTATTTGTCTGCCATTTGGTAGGTTCAGGAATGCTCCTGCCCCTCCGTTCTGTGTTGTGTTTGTTACAGAACCGTCGGTGTATGCATGGGTCCACTCCATGCTTGGGTAGCTTTTCGATATAAAGCTTAGGGTAGTATCTCTCCTTTCTTTTTCAGTCTGGCAGTTTTTTGTTTCCAATACCTGGTATATTTTCTACCACCTCTGGAAATATATCCTGCCTCCAGGTAGGTTTTCGTACAGTAGTGATGGGTTTTGGTGTTGTTAGTGCGTTTATGGGATCTTCGTGCATCTTTGCTTTGGCTATTTCTGCAAAGTTTCTCCGCTTTAGTTTCCCATTTCCCAAATTGTTTAGTCTCTGGTGCATTGGATGGTCAGTCATTCTTCGGAGTTTCTCTGACTGCAGCTGGGCTCTGCAGTCTCTTCTATCGGTCATGGATTGCAGTTTTGTAGTCTTTTCAAGTTCTACAATTGGCGTTGACTTCATGCCTCCTGTTATAACTCTCATGGCTTGGTTTTGAAGTTTGCTAACTTTATCCAAGTTCGCCTTTGCTGCTGTTGTCCATGCCGCGATGCCATACTCGAGAACTGGTCTCACTCTTCCAGTGTACAGTTTCTTTAGTATGCTTTCGTCTGCTCCCCAGCTTGTGCCAGCAAGTTTCCTCATGATTGCCATTCTTTCTCTGGCTCTCATTCGGTTTCTCTCGATCTGACTTTTCCATGTCATGCGCCGATCAAATGTGACTCCCAGATAGGTTGGGTTCTCGTTTGGCTGCAGGAATTTGCCATTTAAACTTAATTTGGTATTTTGGGGTTTGATTGAAAGCGAGAATATTGTGCATGTGGTTTTCTCCTCGTTTATTTTGACCAGCCATGAGTTCACCCACTCTTCCAGCGATGTTAGGGCCTGCTGCATCCGATTTCTTGCTATGGTGAGATTCTTTTCAGAGGTCCACATAGCCAGATCGTCTGCAAACATTGAGCTATGGACTCTTCTTTGTATATTCTCTGTAATGTCGTTTATATACACCAGGAAGAGTGTGGGTGACAATACTCCCCCTTGGGGTACTCCCTGCTCGAGTGTCACCTTTTTGCTCATCTGCCCTTGTACTTGGACTCTGGCCGTTCTTTGTTTGAGGTAGTGGTTGATTCACTTGTACATTTTCCCACAAACATCACTTCTTCTTAGCTTGACTCTAAGTCCATCCTTCCAGACTTTGTCAAATGCCTTTTCCAGATCCACCCAAACAGCTACTGTGTGTTTCTGTGCCTGGTAGGCATCTTCTATTTCCTGGGCTATGAGGATGACCTGGTCCTCAGTGGATCTGTGCTGTCTAAAGCCGGCTTGCTGTGGAATTAGTATTCGTTTTTCTTCCAGATGCCACATCAGTCTGGTGTTTATCATACGTTCCATCAGCTTGCCGGCACAGCTCAGTAGGCTTATAGGCCTGTATCCATTTGGATCTGTTTTGTCCTTTCCTGTTTTTGGTACTGGTACAAGTATTGCGTCTTTCCATGCCTGGGGTACAATTCCCCTTTTCCAGCTTTCGTTCAGGACCGATAGCAGTTTCCTCTTCGCTGTTTGGCCCAGCCCCATCAGCATTTCGTTTGTTATCCCGTCTTTTACGGGAGATTTCCTTTTCTTTAATGTTCTCATGGCCTCTTCCATTTCGCTCATTGTTAATTACCATACGTGTCTGAGATTGTGGCCTTGCCGACATTCTGCGTATTCTTATTATTTATTATTTTTTCGTCAACTGCTTCTAGCCCAATTTTATTCGACTTTCTCTATGTCCTTCTAATTATTTTTTTCTTCAAAAGCACCACATCTCAAACATCTCAAACATCTCAAACATCTCCAAATACTTCTTATCTCTCTTGTCCATGTCTCCGGAACAGACAGGGTCACAAACCAGAATTCTATTACCGAGGGAAATGTATTTTTTTTCCTAAGTAAGTATTTTTCATTTCAACCGTAACCCTGTTTTTTTTCCATTGCTATTCTAGCTTTTATATATTTTTGCCTGCGGGCGTCCTCTTTAGTGATTTGCACTAAATGACGGAGCTGGCTCACTTGCTCCATCCGTTGGCATTCTATAACTAGATCTTCATTCTCCATTCCTTTGCTATGTTGTTAATTTCATTGGCCAAGTGTTCTAAAGCCCACCGACTCATCGAGTATGGCCTGATCTCTGCGAACTTAATAGTTTACAAGAGTTTGTCTTCAACTATTACCCTCACGTTGCAAGCATCGGTGACCTGTTCCATCAATTTCTCTGAGCATGAGTTGAATAATGCAAGGGGGCAGTAGACTTCCGAGTCTCACCCCCTTCTTATTGGGATAGGGTTAGTCATTTCTCACTTCAATTTTATCCCATCATTTTGTTTGATGCACAGGACTTGAATCAATAATCTAAGTACTGGCTGTTCAATCTCGACTTCTTTCCGAATTGTGAAACGTCTTCTCCAGTCACGTCGTCCGAAATCCTTATATTGATAGTTGAAGCAGACGTAAAGCGATCTCCCTTGTTCAATCATCTTTTTCACTATGAATTTATATGTTACTATTGCCTCTACCGTGCTTCGTCGCCTATACAAGCAATCCAAGTATTATTGTTGGAGATGTCCATTTTTTATAGCACATATTTGTGACTTATTTGTTACCCTGGCTGCTCTAACTGTTGGCCAGGTGCATGTTTATATGTAGTATGGGGGTCGCTGTAGCCAAGAGGTTAGGCACCCTCCTCTAAACGCGATGAACGGAAATTTCAAGCGACCCCATGTTTCCAGGGAGGTAAGTGTCTGCATCCTTAGATACTTCTGGTCGCATCGACTGGTCATCTTACCACTGGCCCAACGTAGCTCGAGAAAACAGAGTGAGGTTGATGACCAGCGCAGATTCTTCCTCACTATAACCCAAATACAACGCAAGTTACACCAACAAGACAAATAACGGTCGAGCCGCAGAAATGCACCTGGCCAAATGCACTCCTGCCTCGCTCTTTACCTCTGTCTGCTATCAGCCATTTCAATGGACGCAGAAGAGATGCAGTCCAGCGGACATTGCACCTCTGCCCTATTGTGACAACGTCCCAGGTGGTGGGGAATGCTAGGCGTGCCATCACTGCAGATGAGCCGAGAAAATAAAGGGAGCAAAGAGATACCTCGCTCACATGCATATGCTACGTTTCTGGCAGGACGTGACAATCCTGAGACACAGTCACACTGGACTGCCTCTCTTCCGGGATAGTACAAACTAGTACATAGTCCATCATATCATTGCCAAACCCTATAGACACGAGTGGGGAAGACTCGTTAGTCCTGCAAGACAACTTCCCTAAGAGAGACAACTCTGACCAAAAACAACTGCTGCCTTGCAGATAGGCTGGGGACAGTCAAAGGCTAAGGAGGGCATCCCTACGGAAATGCCTGTTGAAATCGGATGCACTGAGCCACAGGCTTAACAAAATAAAACAGTGCAACGTAAATATCGCTGTAAACAGCGTACGATAAAGAAGAAGAAAAAGAAATAACGCCTCTTGATGCCGACATCATCGATTGCAAGTGGCAACTAACTTGTTTGTGTCTGTGAACACCGTAGCCCTATAAGACCGGCATTAACAAAATCAGGCCATTTTTCTATGAAGGTCGCACTAAAACCGTCTGAAACTCGGACGTGGTACGTACCTTGAAGATTATTACACTACGTCGATAGAAAATAGTCCCGTGGCAAATGGTTATTGAACTCAAAGATCTATTTACTCCCTTAAACATTTAATTAACTCTTTCAATAAAGTTCGTTGCAGGTGTTTATTTTTTATTTGAAATATGAGGTGTCTATGGTTTTCTTGATCTCTGCCCTTTTTATTGCTTTCTCGAGACATATGAAGTAGAGAGAATTAATCAACCAGACTGTCTTTGACAAAAAATAATAAATATTAAACGTAGAATAGAAAGGAACAGAATGTATAGCTAACGAAGTCAACAACAGGAAACATTGCTGGTATAAAGGATTCAGAGCAATGTGAAAGAGAAATGTAGGACAGTTTAACATCCTAGTACGGATGAGAGTCAAGAAAAGAATACATGACCAGCACTAAGGAAATGCGGGAGTTACTAAGACAACTGGTATGAGATATGTTGAGTAATGAACGAGTTAGCTGACAAGAATAATATATCAATATATATATATTCTTCTTCTTCTTCTTCTTCTTCTTCTTCTTCTTCTCGGCGTTCGTCCTGAAAATGACGTATGTATGGTTGTGTCATAATTTACAACGAGAATACGATATCAGAGCCTTTCGGACTAACATTTCCGATTTCAGCACGGCATTTTTGGGACCAGGTTTGCTTTCCTTCTTCAATCCCTAAATTTCTTAGCCGAGCTGCATGGTTGCAGTCTGTTTCCAGGGCCGCCACTTGGAGTCGGAAAAGGGTCTTCGTCAGTTATGGGTCACTGACCCATTTGCAACCAGCCAGCTATGAGTCGCTGGCTGCGCTCATGTCATTCACTGTTGCTTCTTTGGTCCCATACATATATGAATGTATACACACACATACACACAGTTAGGCCAATATATCGAGGACCTTTAACTAATTATTCGTTGAGATTAAAAACTAGCCCCGTCAGGCACAACATACTGACCACGATGTCACGTCCGGGCCAGGCACAATATACTGATCAAGACCACTATCTCTCTTCCCGCTAACGAGATGTGGACCGACGTCATCCCCGTAGTTGTTGTTGTTATATGCCCACAAAGAGTAGGTTTACTCTTTTGTGCGCCCTAAAAAGGATGTTAAGTTGTGGGTTGTCGTAGCTTTCTTCACATCCTGAGCGTGCTGATAAAGTCCTCCAGGCGGTTGTGTTATGCTTGGTTTTATCTGCATGTTGCTCACTACTACGGGGATCACGTCGAACCTCACCTTGTTAGCCAGACTGTTGTCCTCGACAACAGCCCGTTTCCAGGACGACCAACGAG
This sequence comes from Ariolimax columbianus, assembly GCA_036924085.1. Lineage (NCBI taxonomy): Eukaryota > Metazoa > Mollusca > Gastropoda > Stylommatophora > Arionidae > Ariolimax > Ariolimax columbianus. The sequence continues at coordinate 68,166,263 of JAVGWX010000016.1, read as the reverse complement.
GAGGTCAGGTGATGGTCTTGGCCAGTATATTGCTCCTGACCCTGGCTAACATTATCTGATCAGTGTGTTTTACCTAACCAGACGTTAGCCTCATAGTCCCAATCCCGTAGCAGTGAACGTCACTCAAATGAAGCCAATCATAATTCAACCGCGTCCACCTTCATCAGCACGCTCGGGATGTAAAGAAAGCTACTACAACACGCCACTATAAAAGAGTAAGCTCACTCATTGTGTGCATTAAACAAGAAACATCACTTTAAAAAAAAAAAAACTCATTAAATATTCGGAAAGGACCAGAATATCATGAAATTAAGTGGAAAAAAAAGAACTATATCCCTTTTCGAATTGTTTGTCTGAAATATGGCATTTGGCGCCACGAATTGCACGCCTTGCAGGTGGCGCTCCGTACAGCTGTAATCCATATTCTGCAAAATGGCGTTCATTGAAGAAGAAAAAAACGGCGATCAAATTTCTTTTACAAAACAAACATTATGGTGCGAATCGGGATTCCTAAAATAAAACGTGTCACAACTTGGAAAGTATTTCATAATTTAAAACTTGCGAGTGTGGAATGTATGCAGAGTTCGACCCAAGCGCGCGCGCTTGGGTGTGTGCGTGTGCGTGGTGCATGTGTTTGTGTGTGTGACTATGTGCGTGTTGCGTGCGTGCATGTGTTTGTGTGTGTGTGTGTGACTATGTGCGTGGTGCGTGCGTGCATGTGTTTGTGTGTGTGTGTGTGACTATGTGCGTGTTGCGTGCGTGCATGTGTTTGTGTGTGTGACTATGTGCGTGGTGCGTGCGTGCATGTGTTTGTGTGCGTGTGTGTCTGTGTGTGTGTGACTATGTGAGTGTGTGCGTGTAATGTGTGTGTGTGTGTTCATATATCAAATGTGTAAGTGCGTGCGTACTCATTAAGGTGGCTAATGGAGGTGTTTTGGTCACGCCAAATGTGCTTTCTCTAAAACTAATTTATCTTGAACTTTTACGTCAAATGTCTATGAATCGATGAATTGATTCCACATCCACATTGATGTGCAGTTTATGAATTTAACTTCTTGGAAAATAAATAGGTATTTTGGCCTATTGTGACCTGTACAAGGTCTGAAGAATTCTTATAACTATCTGCTTCCAGCGACGTGGTTTCCTGTTGCCAGGATAGGGGGTTGTAGATAAAATCTGTGTTGTTGAGTTTTCTGTAGAAAATATACAAATCTGTTTCATCTTTTTTTGTTTAGATTATGTCAAAAATGAGAAAAAAACATCAATGATGAAAGACGGCTCTAGAAAAAGTATTTCAAATATGATATGTGGAAAGAAATAGTGAAGTATTTATTTATTTATTTTTTTTGTTTTGTTTTTTTGTTGTTGTAAGGTAGATAAGATCTCATGGCTATGTCGAAAAGGACAATACGGCGACACTTCTGATATTGTTGGAAGGTATTAACTACTTTTCAGTCCTGGCTGGCTACAGAAGGACAAGATCTTGAAGTAGCAGCTCTGTATTGAGTTTTGGTTTTTCTTTTCCTTGCAGTGTTGTTCTTTCACTCTCTGTATTGCAAGAGCTTGTTTTCCCCAAGTCTGAAGTGGTATTTCAGGTTTTACATCTCTTTTTGGATTGGTCTGCAGCTATGTCTTCCCAGTGTGTCAGATTTATTTCTAATATCCTTACGTCCCGCTTACACGGGTCTCTGAACCTATGGTCGGCCAACTGTTCTTTTACCAGCTGTCCACAGAGAATATATTTAAGGATGCTACAGCATTCCATGCGACTAATTTGACCAAGATATCGCAGTCTTCCCAGTTACAAATTTGACCAAGACCAGTTACAAATTTGACCAAGACCAGTTACAAATTTGACCAAGACCAGTTACAAATTTGACCAAGACCAGTTACAAATTTGACCAAGATATCACAGTCTTCCCAGTTACAAATTTGACCAAAGTCTTCCCTACCTAACTAAAGTGTAATATACTTGGGAGATAGATGCGAGAATGCATCTCTGCATTTGTAAGCTTTTCTCTTCATGAGACGCCATGAATGGATATTGTTGTAGGTGAAATGTGTTGAACCTTTGCTCTTGTTTGATATAGGTTGTCAAATTTCGCTACCTTATAAGAGCGTGCTGACGACACAGGCATTGTATACTATGGTCTTGATCTTATCTATAAGTTTGGAGTTTCCCCAGACACGTGGCGCGAGACGAGTTAATATGGCAGCAGATTTGCCAATTCGGTCGCCTTTTGTACTTATCGTTGATGAGGGACTCCATGGAAGTCAACTGTTCCACAGCTGCCAATTCAGAGTTGTCGATGCTGATGGTTGGGGTGATACCTCTACGAATACAGATCATGATCTTGCTCCATTCATAATCGCGGATTTTCTTTTTATCTGCTCCTGTTATTTGTTAGTTTAATTCGCTAAATTCGCATAATTATATTTTTCACTAGTGGGTCTAAGATACGGAAAAGTTCAGCAACTTCCGGAACAAGTGGTCGATCACAAGCCAGCTCGTTTGCTTCAGTTGTGGACCAGGAAATATCGGTCCCACCTACACCAAGACCACCGTCACTCAAGTTTAAATCTCGGCTGTCTGTGAGTAATGGCAGTGATGTTGGGCTGTCTGGGATGGACGTAATGTTGGACTGTCTGTGAGTAATGGAAGTGATGTTGGGCTGTCTGTGAGTAATGGCAGTGATGTTGGGCTGTCTGTGAGTAATGGCAGTGATGTTGGGCTGTCTGTGAGTAATGGCAGTGATGTTGGGATGTCTGTGAGTAATGTCAGTGATGTTGGGATGTCTGTGAGTAATGTCAGTGATGTTGGGATGTCTGTGAGTAATGTCAGTGATGTTGGGATGTCTGTGAGTAATGTCAGTGATGTTGGAGGAAATGGGCAGAATGATGGGCGGGTTGAGGGGGGTGGAAGTGGGTGGAAGAATGGGCCGGTTGAGGGAGGAGGATTAGATGGGCGGAAGGAATGGCGGGTTGGGGGAGGGGATGGGCGGAAGGATGGGCGAGGTTCACATATTAAACTATTCTCAACAAAATCAAGGATCGCACAGACAGTTAGCACTAATATTTCATGGATATGCAAACTTCCAGAGCTAATAGGCCAAATAGAAGGGGTCAGAGAAAAAGAAGTGCAGACAGACCTGGAAAGAAGACATATCACAGAAGAGTACAGGGACGCTAACTATCTATCAGAAAGGTGGACTCATGCATACATGGCTCAGCTACACATGCCACCCGGGACAGGAGCAGGAGAGGGGATCAGACAAATGAATGGGAAGAAGGTAGTCAAATCTATAGCCAGGGCACGGCGTGCCCTAGTGGTTAAGTGGCACGGCTCACATCCCGAAGGTGCTGAGTTCGATCCCCATCACAGCACCGGCCGTTACCCCGGGGAAGTCAACCCTTAGAAAATGCAGGAGGAAGCAGACCCTTACATAAAATGCATGCTGAAGTCGGATGCACTGGGCCGACAGGCGCAAAATAAAAGCCACAGTGCAACGACACCGCCTTGGGGATTAGAGAAATAAGGCGTACTCAAAACAAAACAAAATCTGTAGCCATAGCCACGTTCTCAAGCATCTTCCGATCTGAAATTGAAGCTGTTAAGACCGCGGCAGAAATGGCTCTACAACACACACAAACCAAATTCATGAGAAAATCGTGATACTAACTAATGCACAGTCAGCCATAACGAAACTCAAATCCCACAAGAATATTGAACTAAACGAATTGGGAGCAGCCTTGGAAAAAATGGTTCCTTACATCAATGGTTACTTACAGCAATGGTTCCTTACAAAAATGGTTCCTTACAGCAATGGTTCCTTACAGCAATGGTTCCTTACAAAAATGGTTCCTTACAGCAATGGTTCCTTACAGAAATGGTTCCTTACAAAAATGGTTCCTTACAGCAATGGTTCCTTACAAAAATGTCTCCTTACAGCAATATTTCCTTACAGCAATGGTTCCTTACAGCAATGGTTCCTTACAAAAATGGTTCCTTACAGCAATGGTTCCTTACAAAAATGGTTCCTTACAAAAATGTCTCCTTACAGCAATGGTTTCTTACAGCAATGGTTCCTTACAAAAATGGTTCCTTACAGCAATGGTTCCTTACAAAAATGTATCCTTACAGCAATGGTTCCTTACAGCAATGGTTCCTTACAGCAATGGTTCCTTACAAAAATGGTTCCTTACAAAAATGTCTCCTTACAGCAATGGTTCCTTACAACAATGGTTCCTTACAGCAATGGTTCCTTACAAAAATGTATCCTTACAGCAATGGTTCCTTACAGCAATGGTTCCTTACAGCAATGGTTCCTTACAGCAATGGTTCCTTACAGCAATGGTTCCTTACAAAAATGTCTCCTTACAGCAACGGTTCCTTGCAAAAATGTCTCCTTACAGCAATGGTTCCTTACAAAAATGGTTCCTTACAGCAATGGTTCCTTACAAAAATGGTTCCTTACAAAAATGTCTCCTTACAGCAATGGTTCCTTACAGAAATGGTTCCTTACAAAAATGTCTCCTTACAGCAATGGTTGCTTACAAAAATGGTTCCTTACAAAAATGTCTCCTTACAGCAATGGTTCCTTACAGAAATGGTTCCTTACAAAAATGTCTCCTTACAGAAATGGTTGCTTACAAAAATGGTTCCTAACAGCAGTGATACTGTGGGTTGCATTGAAAGTAATGACGAGATACTAATAACGAGAAGTCCTGCAGTCTACCCAAAGATACAAAGTTGATACACAAAGAATGTCAGGTCAACTACAAAGAAGCATACGCCATACTAAAAGAGCAATACAATGTAAAGTGGCAGGAAGAACACCCAAAATAGCAAACAGATGACGGATACTACCAAATCTCCAGAAATGACCAAGTTATCAAAAATCAAACATTCCTAGATTAGGCGAAATTGACAGTTGCAAACAGTGCATGTATCGTGTTGGAATTTAATCCTGATTAAACTATCCAAGACTGTTCAGTATGTCGGCATCATAACAGTATGAGCTGTGGCAACGGAATTAAGTAGATTAACGTAATGATAGAGCAATCGCTTTTGTTGGTAAAGGTATGTGGTATGAATCCTGATATTGGTACAGTCCAGTCGACCCAGCTGTAAATGATGATCTGGCATACGACTAGGTAAGTAAAACGCAGCGAGGAAAGGTACTGGCCACCCTACCTCATACAAGCTGTGACAGTACTGTAACTACTATGGAACAAACCTTGGCTTAGTATACTGAAGTCTCTAACAACTTCATTCCCCCACAGTAGTGTAACTACTATGGGACAAACCTTGACTTACTTGATCATACTTCGTCTCCGAGCTGGCCACAACAGAATGAGAGTCCACCTGTACACCAAATTCAAAATGGGTAACAACATCCTATGTTACTGCTGTCTGGCAAACAAGACAGCAGCACATGTACTTCTTGACTGCCTTCAGAGGAGAAGAATGTGGCCCGTGCTGACTCCCATCCAGGAGAGACTGTACGGCAGAATTGAAACAATAAAAAAATACTGCAGAATTTATTGAAGAATCTGGAGTCCCAATCTTTATGAGCAATGGCCGCAGAAGATTAAACTATTTTTATAATTATTCCGGGCAACGTCGAGTAACCCAGCAAGTACAAAATCAAGAAGCAAAGAAAATGAGGATGGATAGGAAAGAAGATTAGAAAAATTAAGGTAATGAAGAATGATAAAGAGAGATTAAGGGATGAAGAATTCAAGAAAAAACACGTCACTAAAGTTGTTTTGGCTCTGTTTTGGCCTTGTTTCAGAATACCTCAACAAATGCATTACTAGTGAATGCTGGTAGTGCCAGGTTGGGCAGCTTCACGTGGAACAGTAGTGACCAAGCTTTGAGATTGCAGAGTGAGTTGTCCAAACTCAGCTCAAGCCGTGCCCTAAAAAGAGCCTCTGTGGTATGTATAGTGCATCACTTGACTTAACTCCATAAAAAGAGATTAGGAGGTATGTATAATGCATCACTTGACTTAACTTCCTAAAAGTGGTTAGGTGGTATATATAGTGCATCACTTGACTTGACTCTCCCAAAGTAGTTAGGTGGTATATATAGTGCATCACTTGACTTGACTCTCTGAAAGTAGTTAGGTGGTATATATAGTGCATCACTTGACTTGACTCTCTGAAAGTAGTTAGGTGGTATATATAGTGCATCACTTGATTTAACGCCCTAAAAGAGTTTATGGGGTATATATAGTGCATCACTTGACTTAACTCCATAAAAGAGTTTAGGTGGTATATATAGTGCATCACTTGACTTGACTCTCTCAAAGCAGTTAGGGGGTATATATAGTGCTTCACTTGATTTAACTCCCTAAAAGAGTTTATGGGGTATATATAGTGCATCACTTGACTTTACTCCCTAAAAGAGTTAATGGGGTATAAATAGTGCATCACTTGACTTTACTCCCTAAAAGAGTTTATGGGGTATATATAGTGCATCACTTGACTTTACTCTCTAAAAGAGTTTATGTGGTATATATAGTGCATCACTTGACTTTACTCCCTAAAAGAGTTTATGGGGTATATATAGTGCATCACTTGACTTTACTCCCTAAAAGAGTTTATGGGGTATATATAGTGCATCACTTGACTTTACTCCCTAAAAGAGTTTATGGGGTATATATAGTGCATCACTTGACTTGACTCTCTCAAAGCAGTTAGGTGGTATATGTAGTGCATCACTTGATTTAACTCCCTAAAAGAGTTTATGGGGTATATATAGTGCATCACTTGACTTTACTCCCTAAAAAAGGTTCATCATGTAGCATGTCCTTTATAGAACGTCGCTCCCATCACAGTCTGTCTGAAAGAAACTCGATCCCTTACCAAAACTCCAGCCTCCGCCAGTCATACCCAGGTATTCCTGGATATCTTGGTGCCATCGTCTTCTTGGTCTACCCCTTCCTCTTTTATCTGGCACCATACCTTATATCACTGTTCTCTCGAGACCGTTGTGTTTTTAGATGTGACCAACGTATTTGCATTTTTTAGACAAAATATAGTATATAGAGTGCATCACTTGACTTTACTCCCTAAAAGAGGTCAGGTGGTATTTATAGTGCATCACTTGACTTTACTCCCTAAAAGAGGTTAGGTGGTATTTATAGTGCATCACTTGACTTTACTCCCTAAAAGAGGTCAGGTGGTATTTATAGTGCATCACTCGACTTAATTCCCTAAAGAAAGCTCATTCTAGAATGTATAGTGTATCACTTGACTTAATTTTCTTATTCAATTCCATAAGAACATTGAGAATATGTTTCTATTGAGTTTTTTTTTAAGTCCTAGCTTTTTTTCACAGTTTCGTTGATCAGCTTTTCAGACTGGATCCAAGATGGTCTTCCATCATTACAAATGTAGAGGCACAGTAACGTCATGTCATACCGCACCATAAAAACAATTCCATACTTGATTGTTTCAACTCCTCACAGCTTGAAATATGAGGGATTGAAAATAACAATAGATGCCACATTAAAGAAGGATGCACCACTCTGTGGTATCTGATGTAATAGTTGAGAGGTGTTGCTGTGGTTGAGATGTATAGCACTTGCCTCTCAAAGCGATGAACGGAAAAGGTGGGTGATCGAATCCTGCAAGTTTCAAGAGACCGCCTAGTCTCCAGAGAGGTGAGACTAAAATGCCTGCATACTGAGTTACCTTCAGTCGACTTCACTTATGTCTTGCCACTGTCCAAGGTAGCTCGGGACTAGAGAGTGAAGTTGATGACCTATGCAGGTTGTTTTACCCTGTAATTCAAATACAGCACAAGTTACATCATCAATACAAAAACTGTCTGATGATGTTGCCGTCATTGCTTGACAGAGTGGTTGTTGCTGCAAAAGTCACTCTCCTCTCATGCATTTTTAAGACTGTCTTCTTGAGCTCTGTCCATGAAGTTCCATTTATCTTGACACCCATTTCCACTATTTTTAATCAGATATTACTTGCCATCCTCATTCTTCTCTTCCCATGTGGGTTTCAGTACAAGTAGACTTCAGAGATGCTGATATAACCTACAAATGCGTACTCTCTCAGAAATAAAATTTATTCCCTAAAAATAAACATAAAGATATGCTATTATTACAGAAAACAAGAAACATACTGACAGACATGTGACTTACTTATACAATACACAAACAATCTTTTTATTGTAGCTGTTTCATGACTCATTATTTTCATGATTTCCTTCCTTTGTTGCAGTTTATAGGCCTCTACAATTCCTTAGAGAGTAGTAGGCCCACCAACTCATGGTATAGCTGAAAGTCTGTCCTGTGTACAGTAGTCATCTTGGGTTAAACATTTCTAGAAACCATCACCCAGATAAGACAGATGGGAATAGAGGAATAACTCTTTTACAACTGTGGAGACACTATGGGAGGCCAGAGAAGTACATCATCCCTCATAGAGAATATGTATGAAGATGCATTTTGTAGAGTGGTAAATGAGTGGTACATGCATCATGTGATATCTCCAGTCATCTCGATAATGTCTTGCCACTGGCCAAAGGTAGCTCAGGACGAGAGATAGGTTGACAAAAGGCGCAGTTTCTTCCACACTTTAAACCAAATCACACTGTAGGTCATCTATTTCAGCAAACACAACAAGAGAAATGACTTTCCACATAGTTGAACAAACAGAATGGTCTTCATTACATGTGATGGACCAACATCACATGAAGGAGCACTGACTAGCAGCTTTGGGGTGCAAACAGTATGCCTCGTCGCGCCCTTCCTGTTCTTGTCGGCCACAGATTGGACAATGAAGACATCAATTGATAAAAAATGTACTGGTATTCAGTGGACACTATTATCACAATTAGAGGACTTGGGCAACGTAGGTGGTCTGGTACTTTTGTCCCATAATCATAGCCCAATGCAAGAGGAACTTGATATGGTGAATCATCAGTCAGATAAATTTGGACTGAATATCACAGATTCACAGGAAGGACCAGAATTGATAATAAACAACAAATGGAGATCCAGAGAAATCAAGATTCTCACCAAAGTTAGAATATTCAATGCCAGTGTCAAAACTGGTGCTGCTGTATAGAACAAAAATATGGAGAATAACCAAGGCCATATAATAAAGACTCCAGTCTTTTGTTAGCAGATGCATGCACATGTTAATGGGAATAAAGTTTCAGGACATGGCGAGGAATGAAAAACAAATTACGCAAAGAAAATGGGATTGGATAGAACATATGCTACAGAAGGCATCGTGCAACATTGTGTCAAACAGTTTGTTACATGAAATCCTCAAGGGAAGAGAAAAAGAGGTAGACTCAAAAATACACAGAGAAGAGAATGTGAGAAGAAACTAAGATTAAATGATTACTCCCGGAGAGATGCAGAAAGAGCAGCCCAGGTTCGTGTATGCTGGCGGGATGTTGTCAGTGACTTATGTGCTGAAAGAAGTGATAAGATTTGATTAATTGTTTAAATAGAGTAATGTGTATGACTATATTTACTGTTCCAAAGTTACTTTATTTTGCTCATTCATTCACTCCGTGAATTCTTTGTTCAATGAACGCATTTATTCTTGCAATGTAAAAAAGCCACTAGGAAGTACAAGTATACTTTGACATTAATTAATAATTTTTGTGGAGAAACTTTTATGTATGATAACTGTTCAAGCCAATATATCAGCTCTATGGCATTGTGAAAAAATTAGGAGCTGATATATCAGCTCTATGGAGTGAGTCAGTTAACTGGTTCTATCTATGTCAATTTCATTTTGTCCAGTTGTTTATAAAAAAAATGTTTTGTAGAAACATTCATCTGCTTTTGTCTGGATGTTAACTATATTTGTTTCTATGCCACAATTGATTTTCCAGAGAATGATCTTCAGTTTAACATCTGTTTTACCCCAGGGTATATAGTTACGCCATATAAGATGCACTAGAAAACAACAAACATTAAATATATATAATCATCATCGAGTAGTTACCTCAACAACGGTTCTGGTAATGGATCTCCATCTGTCTCTGTCTCACGTCAGGCTGGTACATCCAGTCAAACTGTGTCCCAACCTTATCCTGATGTTATCTGTACTTCTGTCGCTCTCTTGTCCTCTACTCTGCCATCCAAAATATTTTATTTTTCTCATTTTTATTTCCTACAGAAGTGTCTGTTCCACCTAAAGTTGTTCCAGAATCTCACTATTGGTTTTCTTATCTTTCCATGAAACTCATCCTAGTCTTCTGAATACCCACTTTTCAAAGACTTCAAAACACTTCTCCATTTTCTTTGTCAGTGTCTAGGATTCTTCTTCATACAATAAAACTAAATGCACATAGTATTTTATGGTTCTCATTATTAAGACCTGAGATATCCACTTTGACAGAAGGGTATCTCTCATTCTATTAAATGTATTCTTGAATATTGTAATTCTTTTAATGATCTCCCTTTAGCATTTGCCTTCAGCTGATATGAGTTGACCAAGATATACAAAACTTGACACTTGTTCCAGAATTTCTTCATCTATGTAGATTACACCTTTTAGACTTTATTTCTTTTAGGTACAAGTAAACACCATAACTTTAGTCTTTTTGATGTTGATTTCCAATCCACATTGCTGACTTCTGTTGGTTATCTTATCCATTAACCTCTGCTATTAACATTGTATTATCAGCATATCTGATATGCACTAGAATAAATCAGTAAGTAGGTCACAAACTGATTTGGTATAGCTAAAAAATGTAGCTGGTAGTTTCTAAAGATGTCATTAAAATTTAGATTTGTGATTACTGTAAGCAGCATATGCCAGGTGTCGCATGCACGTGCGCAGCTGAGATAGATATGGTATCCATACTCACAGAGTGTTCTCAAAGAACAGGGTTTTTTTTTTAGCAGAACTTTCTTCAAATCACATTCATACAAGGAGGTGCTTCCTGTTTATGGTGAGAAATGTTTGCAGCGTAAAGCAGTGCCTAACTGGGTTGATAAAATTTTTCAAGGCCGCTCAAAAATTGCTGATGAAACCCGACCTGGTCATCCTGTTCAGATTGCAGCAGAAGCATATGTGTGGTAGTTGTGATGATGATTTGAGCTGACAGGCAAGTGTAGCAACTGCAATAGGGCGTTCTCACGGTTTAGTCTACAGCGCAAAGCATGATCCCACCTTGCTGGAAGACATTTCGCAAATGATGAAGCAGTTGAACTTGTGGCATATGACTAGGACAGCAGACCAAAGACTTCCATGCTGCACGTTTTGGTACACTGATAAAGCCATGGGATAAGATTATCTATGCTGGTGGAAAGTATGTTATAATAAATGGTTCATATCACATTTAGTTTTTGTTAAATAGCCATTTGTTTACTTACTGACATTCCCTTGTTTGTGTGTCATGAGAAGCGAGTGATCTACTTCAACGTTAGTCAGACATTCTTCGGTATTGGAAAGGACGGGCCACCTACTTTAGAAAAAGCTGAGACCTGTTACAGTGACATCTCTAACACTTCATCTCCATTGGCAGGGTTGGTAATGAGATTACCGTTGCCTCTTTCCTCCCATCATACTTTGTTTTGTTCTTGGCATTCCCAGATGGCTTCCCACCGGATAGCTCCCACATACTGCCTGTTTGGCCTAGGGCTGAGCTTGCAGAGCCGCTACCAAGTTGATGTGGCAGAGACGGTTAAACCAAATGAGATGATACCTACAAGGGAAGCGATTACATCAGATCTGAAGAAAATGTGAGGCTTAGATAACAATTTATTTTAAAGTATTGTTTATTTTTTTCGACAAAATGCGAGGTGTTGGCCAGAATAACACAGACAATAGCGGCGCTTGCACGACTAACAAATTTCTGACAAGTAAAACGTTTAGCTATATGCACGAAGATCAAATTGATACATACATTGGTCTTGTCAATATTCCTCTATGCTTGTGAGATATGAAGAATTACAGCTGATCTGCAGCGGCGGATACAGGCCTTGAAGATGAGATGTTTCCGAAGACTTCTAAATATCACAATACAAAAACCGAGTTACAAGTAAGGAAATACGAGAAAGAAGGAAAACTGCGGTAGGGCCTTTTGAGGACCTTTTGGTAACAGTCAAAAAACGGAAACTCGATTGGTACGGGCACATATCGAGATCGAATGGTCTTGCAAATACTATCATGTATGGAAAGGTGCAAAGAGGTTGTCCAAAAAGAGATGGGAGGACAATATAAAAGATTGATCTCCGACCAGAGGAGGCACAGACAGCGGCCGATAACAGAGAGGGGTGATGTGGGATTGTGGGGGTGTCTTCATGTGTGCACCAACGACCTTACCGGTTATGGGATGACTTGACTTGATTTGTTTTATTCTTATTGAAAAACAAATGCAATCTTTTTTTGTTAGGTCATCAATCAGTCGACCAATGTCCATTTCTCCATTCAAGGCACAGGCCATTGACAACCGTCCTCGAGCAAGTTCGATCTTGAGCTGCTATTTCTGCCTCTCTCCAGTTACGGCCCAGTTACCAAAGTTAATCTTCAGTTTTTACTCCAGGTTTTTCTTGATCTACCTCTCTTTCTTCCATCTGTTGATTCCATGTCACACAACAAATTGTAATTTTTATTTCCAGGGAATTTAAATGCAATACAAGAACAGCAACCCACAAATTGGTGAGTTGACAGAAGCTTATGTTCTCACTAAATCCAACACGAATCTTCTTTTTGTGTTTTACTTACTTTCCGTGTCCAAGCACCACGCCTTACAGCATTTATCCAGTATTCAGCGACATGGATTGTCCTGTCATTTGCCTCCATTATGTCGCATCTAACTTCTTGTGTTACTCCAGTAGGAGCATCAGGGCACCACTGCAGTTGGTCTCTTTGTAGAAAGCAGCTGCTGAACTTTATAAGTTCTCTTGCAACAGTTGTTTATGAAGCACTTTATTTCACATTTTGTGATTACCAGCCCCATGCACACCCTTACTTAGTAATTTGTAATGGCAACTTTAATAAGTTTTAGAAGGCTTTAATAGAGTTGAAGGACATACAGTCTGCTCGTTGTCGTCGTCTGTTAATCTTGGCTTTTAGGCTGTTTTCTGTGTCAAGAAGTCGTCTGAGGTAGGTGTTCATCCACTTCTTCTATTGACACTCTTTTTAGAAGCACGGGATTGTGCTGTGCAAAATATTTGTACACAGTCTTGGTTCTACGCCCCCCAAGTTAATATCTTCTTTCCTCTGTGTCTAATGATGTTAGCGTGTCGAAGAGTGTCTCGTGCAGACCTTTTTGACGCAGTTGTCTTACCGGCACTTTGCAATGGGAGTGAAACCTGGTCCCTAATGAAAGCAATGGAGAGAGAGCCAGCTCAGAATAGTACTCATGAGCCCAACACTCGGACAACGTCAGAGGGGCTTACAACATACAAGAAATGTCGAACGTAAAAGGCATCTTGCAGCACGTAAATAGTTTGAAACAGCTGGGTTGTAATTAAAGGAATGAATGTGCAAGCAAAGATGGCGACAGCTTCAGACGTGCTTCTAAATGTCTTCCAAATTCTGTTATTCAATTTTTATTGTTGCTACAACTTGCGCTTGAATAGATTGAAATAGGAACGATTTGCGCAGCGTCGGTTTCCGCTCTCATCCCCGGCTACCTTGATCTGGTGGCAAGACGACTGGACTTTGCATGAGATGCAGGTTTTATCCTCAGCAATTTCTTTCGAAGCCTTTTCCATAATCACGTGACCGACATGACAACAATGTAGGGTCTGCACTCTGCCTGTGGTGGGACTAATTACCGTTAAGCTGCCGTTGTGTGAGATCTTGCTGCTGGACATTTTCCACTTTTAACTCTAGGAGGTGCATCAACATTGAGTATGCACATCATTCTTACTCTCATGCTTCCTCCCTCTTTCTGTCTCGCTATCTTTTCCCGCCTCCCTATCTCTTTGTGCCTACCTTTCTCTTTCTGCTTCCTTATCTTTTCCTGCCTCCCTATCTCTTTGTGCATACCTATCTCTTTCTGCTTCCCTATCTTTTCATGCCTTCCTATCTCTTTCTGTCTCTCTATCTTTTCCTGCCTCCATATCTCTTTGTACCTACATATCTTGTCCTGCCTCCCTATCTCCCTATCTCTTTCTGCCTCTCGATTTCTTTTTGAGAACAATATACAATATTTGATATATCATTGCTTATATGTGATAAATTATTGCTCATATGTAATGAATTATTACTTATATGTGATACATTATTGCTCTTATGTGATGTTATTGCTTTTATGTGGTAAATTATTGATTTTGTGTAAATGTCTTAGTTTATTTCTTTTATTTCAAAAACAAAATCTTTTTTTTTTTTTTTTGCGTTCGCCTTATTTCTCTAATCCCCAAGGCGGTGTGCGTTGCACTGTGGTTTTTATTTTGCGCCTGTCGGCCCAATGCATCCGACTTCAGCATGCATTTTATGTAAGGGTCTGCTTTCTCCTGCATTTTCTAAGGGTTTGCTTCCCCGGGGTAACGGCTGGTGCTGTGATGGGGATCGAACCCAGCACCTTCGGATTGTGAGCCGTGCCACTTATCCACTAGGCCACGCCGTCCCCTTATTTCTTTTATGTAATACATCATCATGGGCATCTCAATCTCTATAGACAATGATGTTGCGCCCCGTTAATTTTTGTCCAGCTCTGTCTCCTGTATTTCGACACTGTCTGCAATGGCTGTACAGGCCGATTCGCGAGTGACAGTCTCTGCCACAGCTCGCACAACTATACTGGGGAGACTGGCTTGCCTGGCTGTTCTTTGATCTCTTCAGTTTTCCTCTTTTCTCAGCAGCCAGAATATCTCAACGAGCGTCAGCAGCCACAATGCCCCCTTCCAACAGACTGTCTCCAGATAGCTCGATCCTGGGCAATTTCTTCCCAGTCCTCGGATGGCATGTCGCGTGACTTCATGTCTCTCTTGCATACGTCTTTGAATCGCAGTGTGGGACGGCCGATTCTTCTAGCTCCAATGGCTAGCTGTCCATAAAGGATATTCTTTGGCAGCCTCTCTTCTTCCAGGCGGTAAACATGTCCGAACCACCGTAAACGTCGCTGGCTCAACATCGAGTACATGCTGTGAGTGTTTGCTCTCTGTAAAACCCTGTTATTTGACACTCTCTCTTGCCACCCAATGCGCAATATACATGTGATAACATTGCTAATATATTACAGATTATTGCTAATATATTACAGATTATTGCTAATATATTACAGATTATTGCTAATATATTACAGATTATTGCTAATATATTACAGATTATTGCTAATATATTACAGATTATTGCTAATATATTACAGATTATTGCTAATATATTACAGATTATTGCTAATATATTACAGATTATTGCTAATATATTACAGATTATTGCTAATATATTACAGATTATTGCTAATATATTACTTATTGTTGATTATTTATTCCAAATTACATTTGGACTTGTTCATCACTAATTATATTGCATATTTATTGTCACAGATTATTGGGCTTATTTTTGTCAAATATTGCTGCTTATATTTGTCACATATTAATGCTTATTTTAGTTACATATTATTGCTTTTTTTCTATCGCATATTATTGCTTATTTTTGTCACATATTATTGCCAATATTTGTCCCATATTATTGCTTATTTCTGTCACATATTTTTGCTTATTTTTGTCACATATTATTTCTTATTTTTGTCACAAGTTATTGTCTATTTTTGTCACATATTATAGTAAGATTTTTTTTGTCACAGGAAATAATGCAACCAAGACCTGGAGCTGATGATGTGCTTCCAGTGACGTCCTGCAGTGACACACGTACAGAGACAAGATCCAATGGCAAACACTCAATGAGAAAGTCTCGCAGTTTGCCTCCAGTTACAGCATCCAATGACTTTGGCCAACAAACAGAATTGGGTAATAATCTCCCAACACAAAAATCAAGTGATTGCCCTGAAGTAGCAGAATCAGAAACAGTCATAGACCCAGATCCAGGAATCAGCAAAATTGTCCAAGAAACAGAACTGGATAACACACTTGTAGAAACTAATAACATGCACCACGAAACAGAGTTGGATGACATACAAACAGGATCCAATGAGATTGACTCAGACACAGGATCCAATGACATTGATCAAGAAACGGTTGTGGATAACGTACACCCACAATCTACGGTTCTTGAGTCAAATACAGGATCCAGTGACTTACACCCATAGCAGAATCCACACCGCCACTTACATTAATTCACTTTGTACACCTGCTTAATCCATTTAGATACATCCACGTACATGAATCCACTTATATATGCACACCTGTTTAATCCACTGAGATACATCCAGATACATAATCCACTAATGTATCTTTACCTACATAATCCACTGATATACTCACATGTACGGAATTCCTTGATATACCCCTACTTACATAATTTCACCGATACACCTCCACCTACAGAATCCATTGATACACCTCCACCTGCAGAATCCATTGATATACCTCCACCTACATACTTTACTGAAATACCTCCACCTGTATAATTCCTACCTATAGAATCCCATGATATATCTTCACCTCCAGAAATCCACAAATACGTCTCCACCTACAGAAATCCACGGAAACATCTCAACCTGCAAAAATCCACTGATATACCTCCACCTACAGACATCTATATATATCATCCCCTTAACAGAAATCCATTGATATACCTCCTCCTACATATCTCCACGGATACACCTTCACCTACAGAAATCCACTAATAGACCTCAATCTACAGACATCCACTGATATACTTCCACCTATGTTATTCACCTGAAAAGCCTCATCAACAGAAAAGCAATGATATTCCTGCACATACAAGGATCCACTGATATTCATTTACGTACAGGGATCCAGGCTATCATGAAAAGGAACATGAATATTAGATACACGGTGTTATCAACTCTATTACTGTAATATATATTTACTAGTATATCTGTGGGACATTGTTTCTAGAGCACTGATCTTCATTCTTATTTTGCCTGATGCAACCTTTTCATCCTATGTGAGAAGGCCATACATTGTTTCTAGAGCACTGATCTTCATCCCTATTTTGCCTGATGCAACCTTTTCATCCTATGTGAGAAGGCCATACATTGTTTCTAGAGCACTGATCTTCATCCCTATTTTGCCTGATGCAACCTTTTCATCCTATGTGAGAAGGCCATACATTGTTTCTAGAGCACTGATCTTCATCCCTATTTTGCCTGATGCAACCTTTTCATCCTATGTGAGAAGGCCATACATTGTTTCTAGAGCACTGATCTTCATCCCTATTTTGCCTGATGCAACCTTTTCATCCTATGTGAGAAGGCAATGCTTCCCTATTCAATACTGCCCGACTCGCAACGGGCATTCCAAATAATGTGCATGTAGTTTTGAATATCTTTTTTGCCGAAGACGGATGCGTCGGACCGAAAAGTGCAAATATCTCAGTCAAACTGTAAACTAACGACAACGCATTCCGTACTCTGGACTACATTCTGCTACTCGCAAACCCTGTTCAGGGCTCGTTAGCTGGAGATTGAAAACAAATGCAAAAGAAGGAAAAGAATATCTTTTAATTTGTTCTCCTTAATTAGTATACACACGAACATTTGTTTTAAGCGATACAAATTTAATGGCTAAAAGTGATGAAGGGATTACCTAATGACCTAAGTTATGGGAAGGAGGATCAAGAATATATTTTTTTTCCAAATGTGTGGATCTCACGTGGCCCTCACGCTGGTTTGAGATTGAGACTCCTGACATAGCTATCCAAGAGTGTGGACCTCATGCGGCCCTCACGCTGGTTTGAGATTGAGACTCCTGCCATAGCTTTCCAAGAGTGTGGACCTCATGCGGCCCTCAAGCTGGTTTGAGATTGAGACTCCTGACATAGCTTTCCAAGAGTGTGGACCTCATGCGGCCCTCACGGTGGTTTGAGATTGAGACTCCTGCCATAGCTTTCCAAGAGTGTGGACCTCATGCGGCCCTCAAGCTGGTTTGAGATTGAGACTCCTGACATAGCTTTCCAAGAGTGTGGACCTCATGCGGCCCTCACGCTGGTTTGAGATTGAGACTCCTGCCATAGCTTTCCAAGAGTGTGGACCTCATGCGGCCCTCAAGCTGGTTTGAGATTGAGACTCCTGACATAGTTTTCCAAATGTGGGGACCACTATTACTGGATTACTGGACGACTCGCTGTTCAGCAGCGGTTACACCGTTGTGGATCACAACTTCTCTTCCAACGATCTCGCTGGACCAGTGGATAATGAGTCGCCCATCTGTGGCGTCGTGAATGTTGTTGCGCGATGCAAGGGAGTCGGTCCAACGTGTTGGTGGTCGTCCCTGTGGTCGTTTCTTGTCTCTGGGGTACCATATTGCTGTCGCTGTGCTTCAACGATCGTCTGTTTTTCGTAGTTAGTGCCTCCCCAGCTATCGAAATACATTTTATTTAAGCTAGGAAAGTCGTTAATGTTGAGCTAGGTGACAGTGTGGGAACCAAATAGGCTTCCGGTCATCATGGATGGGGATACCACTCCCCGTGAGATACTATCACATCCACTTACACTTCTGTAAAAACGACCTTAAGAGAAAAATATAAATTGTGAACATTTAAAAAATGCAGGATAGAACTGGGAAAAAGAATAATCGTTACTCATATATGATCAATTGCACTGTATGGGCCTGAAACATGGACTTCCGCGAAGAAAATTGAAATAAGCTTGGAAGCGTTTGATATGTGGTGCTACCGTAGAATGGAAAGAGTGAGTTGGACAGAAAGTAGATCCAATGACAATGTACTCACTGATGTGGGTGCACAAAGACAAATATTGCATTTGAAACAAAAACGTCGGTTGAGTTGGCTGGGTCTCAATAGGAGACATGAAAGTCTTCTACAGACGATACTAGAGGGCAAGATTCAATGGAAGAGAGGACCCGGGCGTCCAAGTGGCACCAGTACGTCTCAGGAATGCAGGGGCATTAAAGCATCAACTTATCCTGAAATGAAGAGAATTGCAGATTATAGGGTCAAATGGAGAGTCATGCTCGGACAACTTAACAACAACCAGTTTTAGGACTGACCAACTAGAGGATTGGGTCAAATGGAGAGACGACCTTACAACCAGTCTTAGGACTGATCAACCAGAGGATTGGGTCAAATGGAGAGATATAAGAGAACCTTACAGCTAGACTTAGAATTCATCAACCAGAGGATAGAGTCAAATTCCGCATTCAGCGCCCAGGCTTGCGCTCTGTGGAGGCTACTCCAGCCTCGCTCTTGACACAAAACAGAATCTGGCAGTAACTCAGGCCAAGTGAGAAGATTTCATCAATTATTAAAAAATGCCAAAATGAAAGGAAGACGGAGAGGTTTGTGTCTGACCTGAATCTTGCTCTTCAGGAACGATCTGAGTGTAATGCTACAGCTAAGTGGCCCATTATGAAAGATGCCATCTATAGTAGAGCATTAGCCACGTTTGGCAGGAGGGAACGGAGCGATCATGACTGGCTTAATGAAAGGTGTCATCTATAGTACAGTATTAGCCACGTTTGGCAGGAGGGAACGGGTCAGTCATGACTGGTTTTATGAAAGATGCCATCTATAGTAGAGCATTAGCCACGTTTGGCAGGAGGGAACGGATCGATCATGACTGGTTTAATGAAAGGTGTCATCTATAGTACGGTATTTGCCACGTTTGGCAGGAGGGAACGGGTCAGTCATGACTGGTTCAATGCAGATCTCGAAAAATGGAACCAGTATTTAAGGCCAAACGAGAAGCTTTCATCAAATTATAAAAAATGCCATAATTTGAGGAAGATTGCTGCCCTCAGTGCACAAAGCATCAATCAACGAACCGGTAGACAATGCCTGACTGAATACTGATAGAAACTGTGTGAAGAAATTCAGCTAAATGCAGAGACGGAAAATATTTAGGGCATGCATAGAAGCATATAGATAGCCCTGGGCCATACTGCGAGAAGTGATGCTCTCCTGACATCTCTGACAGGTCTAGGAATCATTGACCGTGGCCAGCAGATGGCCAGATTGGTGGAGCACTACTCTGAGCTCTAGTCACGAGAAACGGTGGTCACTGATGAGGCCTTGTGCAGGCTACAGGCGCTGTCCATTAGGAGGGAACGACATACCACTTACTCTGGATGAGCTTGATAAGGCTATCAACGATCTCTCAAACAGCAAAGCACCAGGGGGAGATGGTATCCCATCCAAAGCCATCAAATGCGAGCAATCAGTACTAGCTCAGCCGATGTTCGATCTTCTATGCCTCTGCTGAGAGGAAGACGCAGTTCCCCAAGATATGCGTGACGCCACCATTGTGACGATTTTCAAAAACAAAGGTGACCGCGGAGACTGCAATAATTATAGAGGGATCTCGCTCCTGAGTGTTGTAGGCAAAGATTACGCCCGCGTGCTTCTAAACAGGTTGAGACTGCTCGCGGACAGGGTATAACCAGAATCCCAGTGCGGCTTTAGAGTAGGTAGATCAACAACGGACATGATTTTCTCTCTTCGCCATATCCAGGAGAAGTGCAGAGAACACGACCAGCCGCTCTTTATGATGTCTAGACCTCACCAAGTCCTTCGACTTGGTTAGTAGAAAGGGTCAATTCGAACTCCTCGAGAAGATCCGCTGCCCCCACAAACTGCGTAGCATGATACATTTTTTTTCACACTGATATGAAGGGCTCAGTTCTATACGATGGATCATCTTCAAACTCTTTTCACATTAAGAGTGAAGTGAGGCAGGGATGTGTGCTCGCGCCGACTCTCTCTTCTTCTCCATGCTTCTATCATACACTTATGGAATGTTTCTGGACGGTGTCTATCTGTACACCAGGTCAGATGGGCGGCTGTTTAACCTGCCCCAGCTGCGTGCGAGGACCAAGCTGGGGACGGTGTTTATCTGCACAGCAGGTCAGGTGGACGGTTGTTTAACCTGTCCCGGCTGCGTGCGAAGACCAAGTTGGGGACGGTGTTCATTAGGGAGATGCTATTTGCGGATGATGCAGTTCTAGTGACCAAAAGTGAGGAGGCCCTTCGGAGACTGGGAGACAGATTCACCGAGGGGGGCAAGCAGATTGGACTACCCATAAGCCTGGAAAAGACAACTGTTTGCTCACAGGGTATTACCACTAACTTTCCATTAAGCTTGATGTCGTCACTCTAGAGATCGTCAACAGTTTCACTTTTCCGGGGTCTGCCATCAGCAACACTTTCTCGCTCGAGAAGAAGATAGACTGTACGATTGGCAGGGCGAGTGCCGTCATGACACGCCTTACGAAGAGGGTCTGGGGAGAACACTGCGCTGTCTCCGGGTCTATCAGACCTGCGTTCTTGGCACTCTCATGTATGGAAGCGAGACTTGGAGCACTTACGCTAAACAGGAATGGCGGCTCAACACCTTTTACATGAGCTATCTAAGGCGTGTGTTGGGGATTGGGTGGCAAGGGAGAGAGTGCCACATAATGTGGTCTTACAGCGAGCAAACACTCACATCATGTACTCGCTGTTAAGCCAGCGATGTCTATCATGGTTGTGGCATGCTTATCGCATGGAAGATGACAGGCTGCCGAAGAATATCCTCTATGGACAGCTGGTCCTTATAGTTAGAAGAATCGGCCGTCCCACAGGGCTATTCAAGGACGTATACAAGAGGGACATGAAGTCACGTGACATCCCATCTGTGAAAAAAATTGCTCAAGATCGAGTTATCTGGAGACAATCAGTTGGAGGGGGCATAGTTGCTGCTGACGCTCATAAAGGTCTTCTGTCTGCAGATGAAAGAGAAAGACAGAAGAGATCAAGGAACGGCCAGGCAAGCCAGCCTCCTCAGCATGGTTGTACGATCTGTGGCAGGGACTGTCACTCGCGTATCGGCCTTTACAACCATAGCAGACAGTGCCGAAATACAGGAGACAGAGCTGGACAAAACTTATAGGGCGCCCCGCGCATGGTCTATAGAGACCGAGACGCCTATGATGATGAATACCGGTGTTGTTCCCACCAGTCTCCTGATGTCATCGTTTCTGATCATGTCTCTCCTTGTTACACCCAATATATTTTGCAGGCATTTCATTTCTGTTGTTACGATGTAGCGGGGGGAAAGGGGGGGGGGGTTCCTTTATAGGGATTGCCTGGTGATACCGGTCTGAGGCTTTCTTAATGTATAATCCATCCATCTCCACTTTCTTCCTAGGATTTCCTGTTCTGATTTACATTGTCCCGCTCTCTCCCACAGTCTGTCGTTTGTAACTTTGTCAAACCATTTTATACCAATAATATTTCTCAGGCATCTGTTGACAAAACCCTACAGTCTCCTGTCACTGCTTTTGGTCATCCTCCATGTATCCGCTCCATACAGCAGGACTGGCTTCACATTTGAATTGAAAATCCTTATTTTCGTCTTCCTTCTTATTTCCTGGAGTTCCATATGGGTTTCAATTCTGGTGGGTATACTCTCCTAAGATATTCTTCTGTAATAAATGTCCTTTCTCAATCTTTGTGAGTTCCATTTTTCTCTATTCTCTCTATGGTTTCTACTATCTCAGATGACGGCTTTTTTCCATGGTGGGATTTGGGATGTTTGTTTTAGATCTCTAACCACTGCCTGGCTTATGATTTGGTCTACTCTTGCAATTTCTTTTGTTTTTGATATGAAGTGGTTTCTCTTTAATCTCCCTCTTCCCGTGCGATTTATCCTGTCCTATATTGGGTGATCAGGCATTCGTTTGAACTTCTTTCCCAGTTAGAGTGTTTTTTGGTCTCTACGCGTCTCCATACTTTCGATTCGTGTTTTTTTTTCACTGCATTTATTGGAGTTATTCTCAAAGCTCTAGTGATGATACCTTGGTTTTGAGTTGTATTTATTTTCTGGAAATTATTCTTTGTTGCTGTGGACCATGCTGCTATCATCTCATATTCTAACACTGGTCTCACATAACCGGTGTACAGTTTCTTTAGGGTGTCCGTGTCAGCTCCCCATATTGAGCCTGATATCTTTCTCATTATGGCCATTCTGTTCTTAGCTTTGTTGATGGCTTTTTGCATCTTGTTTTTCCATGCCAATCTTGGGTCCATTGTTATTCCCAAAGGGGAGAGTCTGACCATTTACTTTTAGGATCACTTCTTGGGGCTTCAAAGCTGGGAGAAGATTGTGCACGTGGTTTTTGTTAAGTATAGTTCTGAAGTTGCTATGATTGCTTGATCGTCTGCGAAAAAAAGAATTCACCAATGTTGCTACCTTCATTTAGGTTGGCTGTTTTACAAATGTGGTCTACATATTTAATGCACAACAAAGGGGGCAGCGCATATCCTTGCCGTACTCCATTTTTGATATGCAATTTTGCTGAGAGCCCGGTTATTGTTCTAACAGAGCACTGGCTATCAATGTAAAGACTTTTGTAAGGGTTAACTAGGTCATCCATTACTTGAGATATATATGATATATATATATATGCGTGTGTGCGTGCGTGCGTGCGTGGCGTGTCTTCTGCTTCTTCTGCCGTCTCACGTTCTACCGGGTTGTAGCCCAGTGTCGTGGTATGTATTTGTCTTTCGCCTCTCTCTCGTGACCCGAGTGACACTTTTCCCAACTTCACGACATATCTCGTTTACGCTGTCTATCCCCCTTTTCCTCGGTCTACCTCTTGCTCTTTTTCCTGATGTTCTTCTCTGGAATGTTCCATGAATGATTTGGTCTGGCGGCATTCTCACAATGTAGTCAAACCAATTCATTCTTTGTTGCTCGATGTACTGTATTGTTTCAGCCTGCTCCCAAATATTTCTGATCTTTCACTTCGGGTGTTGTTAGTGACCTTTTGTAGAGACCGCTTTTCGCAGGTGGCTAACTTTCGTTCCTGGGCCTTATTGTCCATGTCTGGCGTGGTAGCACAGGGTTGAAATGAAGATACTATTTATCATCTGCTTATTTGCTTGGAGAGAAAACTTGGGATGTCTTAGCAGTTAAAATAGTTGGTAGATGACAGCCGTTGTCCTCTGCACTATCGTATATATCTCTATATCGAATCTGCTGTCCTCAATAAAAACAGCTCCTAAATACTTACTTTATTGTATCTTTGTATGTGTGTGTGCGCATGCGTGTAAGTGCATGTGTGTGTGTGTGTGTGTGGGTAGGTCTCGGACACTGCTTTTCTTGAGAGGGCTGGTATCCCTAGCATTGATACCATCATGACGCAATCACAGATTCGCTGGGCGGGTCATGAGGTTCGCATGCCAGACTATCGGCTGCTAAAAATAATCCTCTATGGCGAGATGCAGAATGGCGAACGCTCCCAAGGAGGCCAAAAAAAGCCGTTTGAAGACATACTAAAAACGTATTTAAAAGCATTCAGCATAAACCTCGAAACATGGGAAAATGCTGCAAAAGACCATACAGACTGGCGTACAGCTCTCCGCAGAGGAGCGTGTCTTGTGAGGCTTCTAAAAAGACTGCAGCAGAACAATGGAGAAAGGTCAGAAATGCCGGTGAAATTTCAGTCTCGCGAAACTAACTTTCCATGCCCTCCCTGTCTGCAAGTATGCAGATCCCAAATCGGACTTATCAGCCATCTCCGCACCCATCCACAACCCGGAATAATACTTGACTGGAAGGACTGACTAAAATGGAAAAGGGTAGGTCTTCATCACGCTTGATGGACGAACAAAGTGTTTTTGTTTTTTTGTGTGGGTGTGTGTATGTGTGTGGGTGTGTGTGTGTGTGTGTGTGTCTGTAATTATAGTTTTTAAATATGTTTCCACATTATAGATAAATATGTATAAATGAGAAAGGCAATTGAACAAATGACAAATGCAGACATTTATCTTGAAAAATTTTTGTATTTCATTGCATCCCGTGAGAATAACAGAGAGAACATTGCAGTTGACACTGGCATGGTTCTTGTATCAAACCATACAGCACACGCGTGCAGAGCTGACATCTGTACCAATTTATTTACATTATAATCCACAAGAATAACTATTTTTAGTCGTTAATTTACGACAAGATTGAAAGACTAGTGGCCCTATTCTTTTTTTCCCCATGGTATCACGATACATGATGGATAAAGCGGTGTGTGGATATAAAGAGCTCAACAATATATAGATAGAGCTCAACAATATATAGATAGAGTTCAACAATATATATATAGAGCTCAACAATATATAGATAGAGCTCAACAATATATATATAGAGCTCAACAATATATAGACTGAGTTCAACAATATATAGATAGAGCTCAACAATATATAGATAGAGCTCAACAATATATAGACTGAGTTCAACAATATATAGATAGAGCTCAACAATATATAGACTGAGTTCAACAATATATAGATAGAGCTCAACAATATATAGACTGAGTTCAACAATATATAGATAGAGCTCAACAATATATAGATAGAGCTCAACAATATATAGACTGAGTTCAACAATATATAGATAGAGCTCAACAATATATAGACTGAGTTCAACAATATATAGATAGAGCTCAACAATATATAGACTGAGTTCAACAATATATAGATAGAGCTCAACAATATATAGATAGAGCTCAACAATATATAGACTGAGTTCAACAATATATAGATAGAGCTCAACAATATATAGATAGAGCTCAACAATATATAGACTGAGTTCAACAATATATAGATAGAGCTCAACAATATATAGATAGAGCTCAACAATATATAGACTGAGTTCAACAATATATAGATAGAGCTCAACAAAGGCACCAGCTGGCATAGATTGTAAAAGCATCCATTATCAAAATGCAGATTAAAAACTGTAGTGGCAAATTTGTATAATTAGTTCCATAGCAAAGACTTGTGTTCTAGTAGAAGTCAAGTCTAAAGTCAACTTCAGTAAGACTCAAGTCTCAAGTCCTTGTAACAAAATTTAAGTCAAGTCTAAATCTCAAGTCGAGTCTCAAGTCTTTGTTTATCATGCCAAGTCAAGTCCCTCTATGTCTCTAGTCGAGTCTCAAGTCTTCCAGTCCGTCTAAGTCTCAATTCGTGTTTCAAGTCGTCGGTATCAAGTCAAGTTTCAAGTCAAGTCTTCCTAAGTCTCAAATGATATCCAAACTCGACACGACAGCGATGATTACATAGAATAATATTCCCCACATATCTCGCCACAAATCCACATAAGTCATAAACCCCACATGACTCTTTGCAGACCTCCAGATATTCCTGAACCCCCATTTGATACTTCACAGACCCCATTCTGATCATGGACCCCATTCTGATCCTGGACCCCAGTCTGGTAACCACTATCACACAAGATTACAGAGAGTCTCCCTAAACCAATCAAACAATCAAAACAATGCACGTTTCTCACTGTTGTCAAACAAACAAAACTCTCAACGCTGAACCCCGTATCAGGGCAGTCATGCGAGACCTGATGTGACCCTTACACGGACCTTGCGTCTTGTCTGAATCAGGTATGTATGGCCATTATCGTTTTTGTCTGTATTTATTTGTTTTAATCGTTCTGTCTGGAGGTGAGAGACAAGAATGTGTATTAACGCGTCTTTTTAATATCTCATCATCATCATCATGTTGCATGACCTTTGTACAAACGTCGATCTGATCCCAGCCAGTCGATATGAATCTCCGTCTGCAGACAATCTTCCCGCCTGCTCCATGTTCATGTTTAGAGTATCCTTGATATCTTGTATCCACCTTCGCCTTAGTCGACTCCTGCGTCGCCTTGCAGGTACCATGCCCTGCATGACCGTTCTTTCCAGTCCGTCATGACGTTTGGCGCGGGCTACAAAAATCAATTTCCGAAACATAACAATGTTTTAATATCTACACAAAACAAATATTCAAATAGACAGCTGGGGTGTCATTGGAGTGGCAATCAATAACCTGAGATTTGCAGATGATACAGTTTCTATGGAGAAAAGTGAGCGAGAATTACAGGAGCTTGTGACAACAATATACACAATGAGTTTGGATTAGACATGAACATAAAGAAAACAAAGACTATGATAATTGGAAAAAGTGACAAGAAACAAAATATGCAGATAAAAATAACAGATCAACTACTTGAACAGGTACAGAGTTTCTCCTATCGGGGTCATATAAAAACGGAAGAAGGCAGCTGTGGAAAACAAATCAGAAAGAGAATAGGTAGGGCCAAGATGGTATTCAGCAACATGCGACACATACTGACATCCAAACAGATAAATCAGAATTTGAAAATGAGAATTGTCAGGTGTGATATATACTCGTCACTACTTCATGGCCCAGGAACATGGACATTGAATAACAAGTTGCAAAAGAATACTGAAGCCTTCAAAATATGGATTTATAGAAGATTGGGTCGCATTTCTTGGAAAGTAGAAACAAATTTGGAGGTATTGAGTAAGTTGAGGGTTAAAAACGTACTAATGACCGAAATCAGAGTTAGACAGTTATGTGTAATTTGGTCATATAACAAGACATACCTCCTTGTTGAAGACCATACTAGAGGGTAGGGTGGAAGGCAGGTGTTCATTAGGCAGACAACGTTATAAGTGGGTGGATAACATCAGGAGATGGAGAAAGACTAGCTTGTCAGATTGCACCATAACAGCAAGAGATAGAGTAAACTGGGCATTCATTGCAGCCGACCTTCGAGACAGCACTTGAAATGAACTGATTTGATCTATCGTTCTGTCTATCAATGACGAAAGATTATCGAAGGTCCATTTGTACATTAGAGAATAAAATAGAACTACAGACACGCTGTAAGAATGGCGTTAGAAGAGATTTAGTGTGGAGTGATACCGTTGCTGTTACAAACAGGCTCACTGTATTCTTCCAAGCATGTCGTTAAAGTCACTAAAGAAGGTCCTGCATGACCTAGCAAACTTCATCGCATAAAAGCACTACTGTTGAAGCCGTCACTGCAATTGTTTGGATAAAGGCTTCTTGCAAAGAGACCGGCTGTAGCGATGTCCATGTCCTTTCATTTCAAGCATAACGGTGAATAAAGAAAGGGCACTGACAGCATGCCACAAAAAGCGACAACGGTACAGTCTAGCCCGTCTATAGTAGAATACTCCGCATTCCTTGCCTCAGGTTATGATGACTTAATGCAGAGAATGCGGCAACGGTAGAGTAGAGCTCGAGTGGAATCAGCTGATAACTGTGCTTTCGGAGTCAAACAAAAAGTTTTGGTAACACACGAAACATCTCTGAACTTGTATACCCTTATTGGTCTTACAGGCTACAACTCGTGACGTAAATCAGCAGGTGATATATACTGAATGACTGAAGGAGAAAGTAAGAGGGCCCGCAAGACACTCCCCTGACAAAATTACCTACGTAGAACCTGCTACAGAGGATTTGTGTTTGTCAACAAGTCACAATGAATCATTAAATGCCAGAGAGTCTGAACAGACGTGTCCGACAGAGACGTTTATGTTGTGAGTTATTTAGTCCTCTTTATTAATAATTAATAATTTTTTTCATAACCCTCATGAAGATTCCCTCAATGAACTGTTGTTTGCTGATGATCTGGTCATCTTTTACCAAAATGGAGAAGACCTACAACACCACGTGAACTTCCTCCATTTTGTTTGTAACGAATATGACATGAAGATCAACACAGACAAGACGGAGACTATGATGGTATCACGTGAACACGTGCAGAGAAGTTTCCTCATCAGTGACATTGGTATCAAGCAATTACAGGAGTTCAAATACCTGAGTAGTATGTTCACTGATGACGGCAGAGTGGACAGAGAGATCGTACATAGAATTCCGAAAGCGTTCAGTGTCCACTATCAAATTACTCCGATTTTGAAACGCCCTGGGGTGTTTCTTTCAACAGAAGGCTGATAAATACACTATTTATTCCTTCAGTGTGTTACCAATGTCAATCTTAGTCCTTACTAGCAACACATAAGAGTAAGATCCAGAGCTGTGAGATACGATGTGTGGGAAGTGCAGCCGGAAAGACAATCCGTGACCGAATCCATAACACCAAGCCGATGCAAACAGTGGGGACACACCTAGTTAATTCCTACATTGACTCTCAACAAATCAAGTGGTTTGATTATTTAGTCAGAACGTATTATGACCAGCCTGCATCAAGTGGATATCATATACCCCTAACGACAGCACAAGCCTCCCATTTGGTGATAACAAGAAATCTACGCATCCCACCACTCTGCGACGCCATATATCAAGAGCAGTAGGATAAAAAAAAGAACGATTAATAATTATTTCTCCTATCTTATCTCAGAAGGATCTGGAAATGAAGGCATGAAAACAATAACTTGTCATTCCGCCATTTCGGTCACTTGTGATATTTCTGTTTTGTGCTTGATGCTTTTGTTGTTCGTCCATCGTAATTGATGAGGACCACTTTGTCAGCATTCACTGTTGGCCTGAGTTCGAACATTGCTAAATAACTCAACCTGAGCCTTGTATTGTCTGTTGCACTTTGTATGGGGAAATAAGACACCTCTTTCCACCTGAGTTGAAGAATGGTTGATGTGAGCAGACTGCGGAGAGATCGTCTCTGGATAGACTCATCTATTCTTGATGCCTCGTGTCTCTGAACACCCTCAGCAATTGTGCTGCGCCAGTCCTTCTGATTGGTAGCAATTTTTTCCCAGTCATCGGGATTAATACCGCACTGGATCAGTGATCTCTTAAGTGTGTCATTATACCTTTTCCGCTGCCCACCGCTTGCTCTCTTGCCATTTTGTTCACCAATAGAGCAGCTCTTTTGATAGACGTTGATCCGACATGCGTACCCCATGACCAGCCCATCTCAGCTGTGCTGCACATATCATGGGGTGCATACTGGACACGACCGATCGCGATAACACATCTGTATTTGGTACCATATCCAGGCCATCTAATCATCATCAGGCAGTGCATGTAGAAGTGTTTAAATTTCCTGTCATGACGACTATAGACAGTCCAGGTCTTCCATCTATATAAAAGGGTAGGTAGTACAAGTTACGTATTTCAATTCATCTTACAGAAGTAATTTGTTAATTATGTGAGGGCGAGAGGTGTTAATGTCTCATGTGATTTGTATAATAATTGGTAAACTTATTATCTTATATCTCATTTTACCGGTCTTCAATTATTTTATTACACCTCCGATATACTAAATGTATCAGGACTATCTGCCTATACTACAGATCAATAATTTGTTAAACTATCAGAACCGGTATTTGTTTAAATCTTACAAATGATGATATTGTAATATTGTATAACGATAACAAGGCGATGGTATCAGTAATAACCACAGCGAACAAAATACACCAAAACAAGACTAGTACAAACAACAAAGAGAAGAAACCACTTAAATAGAACTAAGAACAGAAGCTGTTCAAAACTATCTGCTTATACTATAATTCAATAATTTATTAACTATCGGTACCCGACTGTGTATATAATATCTACTAAAGGTATGATATTGTATTTAAACCATTATATGATAACTAATGATAACAGATTCTTTAAACAGCCTATGTTTTTTTTAGTTAATTACAACTACCGGACTACATGTCAAAAGATAGTTTGCTAATTGTAAAGATGGTTGTTTGCTAATTGTAAAGATGGTTGTTTGCTAATTGTAAAGATGGTTGTTTGGTAATTGTAAAGATGGTTGTTTGGTAATTGTAAAGATGGTTGTTTGGTAATTGTTTACAAACTTCTATCAACTGTCTGTTTGTATTATCTATTTGACCTATTGTCTATTGTGTTTAGAGTAACGGTCGAATCTGATCTGAACTGCCGTTGCTTTGCTTATATCTTTGTTTATTTTGTATTCTAAGCCCTAATACTTTATTACGAATACTAAGGATATATTATTATTTGTATTAGTACTAGTATTAGAATAATTATAACAACACTAACGGTTTACTCACCCACTTGCTTCTGTCAATTGAAAATATTACAACTTTTTATATTAACTGTTCGTTACAAGCCATCGTCAACATCAATGCTTCTACACAGACAATGTACTAACTGTTGAATATTGGTATCATTTTGATTATTGTACATAAAAGGCAACACAAACAATCAGTTGATTTATCGAGACATTAAGGAGATACACCTTCCGCACTATCCTCAAACAACCGTCCTCCATCTGCGACGAGGCCCTAGGATGCCTACCTCAACCCCTGAACAATAAAATGGACGCTCCTCTCAAAATCGAAGAGGTCAGAGAAGCGATCAACCAACTATTAAATGGGAAGGCTCCAGGTACGGACCTGATTCTGTACCTGAGATCTACAAAACTGGCAGATGTACCGTAACACAGAGACTAACTGAGTTGTATGATTCATTATTATACAATACAGGTCTTTTGCATTTGATTCACTGCTTCGTCTAGTGTGTTGGAAACTGCCGGCGATGCTTGTAAGAACCATTTACTCATGTCCAAAAGTGTATTGCACTCAATGTGTAGGTGACTGTTTCATGAGGATGAAAACAATGTCTGCACACGGACAGGTGGTGAAAGCTAACGGAGTTTAAATGGTTATTGCCGCTAATGTGTTCTGTTCGGAAGTGAACGATGAGACTTTGATATCTTCTATGTACTCTATTTATGTCATCATTACTTTTTGGCTGACAATTCGCTAAATACACCGAGACCGGTTGTCCACCTGTTCATCCAAATGTCTTTGGAATTATTCTCAATGATTCCTTTAACTGCGTGGTTGCTGCAGGGTCTATCTAATTGTTATTTGTAGGCTCATGTTGTTGTCTTGTCTGTCAGCAATCTCGTTTCCTGGTAGCCAGCTATGCCCAGAGACCCATTGACGTTAATCACGTGGGCTGTGATTATGTTGTTGATCGTACTCACCACCTAAAATATCTCCATAAAAACACATCTTTGCGTTAGGTACTAATTTTCTTATTATCTCGTTTTTAACTGTATCTGGTACTGGTGTTTGATTTTTTTTCTTCCCCGTTTCTGCATCGTGGTACTCAGTTCTTGTAGATTGAAGTAACTTTTGAATGCAGCTATTTTGGTTGTGTCGATGTTAAAGGATTCCTTTAAAAATCTGGTAGATTTCTTTGATGTGCTTTATTTACTCTGGCGAAAAGTTTGTTAAATATCTCAGCTTTCTTGGTGTTTGATACTATCTCCTCACTAGTTTCTCTGGTCAGGAGTGTTGTCTTGGACACTCTTCCTCTCTTTTCCCAAGCTGCTCAGCAACCATCATGCCTTATTAACTTCCTTTTTCACATCATATTCCTAATTGCCACAGGATACCCGTGTTGTCTGTTATATCTGAAAGCTGCACTAGGACCAGTTATAGTCAGCTACTAAGTCATCCATCTTTGACTGAGCCTAGCGTTACTGCTGACTGATTTGATGAGAACAAGGACAGCGGATCACTTCCTAATGACGTCAGATAATACGGAAGTGGCATCTCTTGCGCGGAGGAAGATTCTAAAGGATCGATATCACCATCATCACAATTATCATCATTATAATCAGGTAGGAGCATGATGCCACAGCTACAGATGGCCATAGCGCAGGAAGCCTGTGCTAAAACAGGAACTATTGTACTGGATAAAAACGAATACATTAGCACAAAATGGATTTTTGGGTCAGAAAGAAAGACATAGAAACAATACCTCAGATATGATACAGCAATGCTGAATGTAGTCTGGTTGGAGGCACTGCTATCGGGGATAAAGTGTTACAAGCGTTAGTGTCCAGGCTAAAGATTGTTTATGGTGTTGGGTGACTTCCCTTCGTCGCTGTCTTTCCTTCTCTAACAGTTAATTGGTTCTTATTTACAGCTGGTAATGGGAATTGAAACACATCCCTTTACTGTGAAAAAACTAGTGTTCTACCATTATACTGATCAGATGGTGGAGATGGAGAACAGGGGTGGTCTGACAGGAGCACAGTGAATGGGGTAACAGGAGCACAGTGAATGGGGTAACAGGAGCACAGTGAATGAGGTAACAGCAGCACAGTGAATGGGGTAACAGGAGCACAGTGAATAAGGTAACAGGAGCACAGTGAATGAGGTAACAGGAGCACAGTGAATGAGGTAATATTAACACAGTGAATGGGGTAACAGGAGCACAGTGAATGAGGTAACAGGAGCACAGTGAATGAGGTAACAGCAGCACAATGAATGCGCATACATCGACTTATATAAAGTTAAGAAAATAGGGGTCGCAATGGAAAGACAAACCCGGTATAACAACTAGCCATCTGAAATTGACATGCCATCACGAAAGGCGCACATATCGCAACCTCGCTGTAAACTACAACAAAACGTCATATTCAGGACGAACAACGAAGAAGAAGAAGTCGAACACAGACATGGTGAACTTAATAAATGATCCCAATGTTGTTTGTTGCCCGAAGGAAGCGATGATGGCGAAGCCCCTTTGAGACCAGGGTCGATTGAAACTTGCAGGCCACGAACCCACGCGGTTTCCGCTCATCCCTTTGATAGACGTGTGCCTTACCTCTCGACCACAGCGATCCAAAATGTAACAAATAAATAACTTTATCAGCCTTTATTAGAACACAAAGACACTTGCAAATGTTGATGATCAAATGCTGACAATCAAACGTGGAAATGCATGTGAAAAAATCAATTGCTGTTGAAAAGTTACAAGACATGATCGAAATGACCACCTTCCAAATGTTTTTTTTTCCTCGTGTCTACCTGTGTATCCCCCTCCTAACTTGGTGGTCTGTTCGAGGCTTCTGTGGTCAGCATACAGTTTGCTCCTCAGATTAGTGTCACTGCGTTCCTCTCAAAGATACGACATTCTTGGAGAATATGTTCTCCATCATAGATAAATAAAATAAAAAATGTTCGCTAACGGTGATGGAAGGTATGGTGCCAGGCAAAAGAGGAGGGGTAGACCAAGAAGAAAATGGCACCAAGATATCCAGGAATGCCTGAGTATGACAGTGGCGGAAGCTGGTGTTTTGGCAAAGGGAACGAGTTTCTTTTAGACAGACTCTGATGAGAGCGACGTTCTACAAAGGACATGCTACATGATGGTGAAAGCACCAGAGGCCGTTGTGTCGGTCGAAGTCACCATCGCTAAAGCACCAGTGGCCCGTTGTGTCGGTCGAACCTTGACCAGTAAAAACGGCGCTCTGCCAGACCTTGCAATCCCCAGTGGGGGGGGGGGGGCAGTGGTAGCGCTGCCGAGTCACGACTGGGCAAAGGGGGTGTCGACTGCGATCCCTGTGGGCTCCTGTGAGGGAGCCGTGTACTCTGCTGCCTTGGAATGGTAGCCGCGAGGAGTGTGTTTGAGCAGTTCACTTCTCCTAAGCGTAGAACCGGTGTCAGAGGCCGTCGTCTGCCGTTCTCGAGCTCCACCTCTGCACTCTCTGAATGTTTTCCTCCTGCGAGGCGATGGAATTCTTTCTCCATTTAGAATACATATAAATGAAAGGCTACATAGGGGTTTCGATACGGGAGAGTGAAAATTGACATCAAGCTGTGAAGAACAACCCTTGTACATCGCATCTATTCTTGGCCTGACGCTGGGGCGCGGCCAAGCGTAACGAGTTTCGTCATGTACGCCTCGATGTCCACAGCTGGGAGCTGAGCGATATCCAACCAAAAATGACCGTTGTTTTTGGTTTTATTTTACTTGATGTAAAGGCCGTAAACAAAATGCATTGCAACTTGTGAAATACACCACTCAGATGAACAAAGACATCATACAAGAGCAATTCAGTGAATAGGTCACAACAGGATACTTCAATTTTTTTTTTAAACAGAGTGAGATATAAACTTGACAACCATTTATTAATATACTTAATTGTCCATTATTTTTCCCCATAATTTCCAGCGACATTGATACACGTCCCCTGGCTTTATCAGTGCAAGGACTGGCCATTCTGTTCATTTGGTGTTTGTCAGTCAGTTGTCTGGGTTCCTAGAGCACATTTGCCGGAACTGCAATTGATCATGCAGTATGATGTAGACTAAACCATGCGAACATCATTGTGCCGCTGCTACACCGGCTATCGTTTCTTGCCTATCAGCTGCAATCATCTCCCCACCCGCCACACAGTTGCTACACCGGCTATCGTTTTTTTATGGCGCAGAAACATGGACAATGAATAACAAGATGGAAAAGAGTATTGAAGCCTTCAAAATGTGGGTATATAGAAGATTGCGTCGCATTTCTTGGAAAGAGAAGAAAACAAATTTGGAGGTATTGAAAAAGTTGGGGGTAAAAATAGAATTAATTACCGAAATCAGAGTTAGACAGTTACGTTATTTTGGTTATATAACAAGACATCGGTCCTACCTCCTTGTTGAAGACCATACTGGAGGGTAGGGTGGAAGGCAGTCGTTCAAGAGGCAGGCAGCGTTTTAAGTGGTTGGATAATATGAGGAGATGAACTGGAGAAAGTCTCTCAGATTGCACCATTACAGCAAGAGATAGAGTACACTGGAGATCCATTGCAGCCGACCTTCGATGCGGAGACACATGAACTGAACTGAAAACTCCCTGTTTTTCAGGAATCCTAATTGTGAATCACTGCACAGTGGCTCTTCAATAGATCTACTAGCTGCTCAAAGAAACGTGTGAAAGTTTTTCTGACATAGCTAAGAAGTGATATGCCATTATACGATCTGCAATCTTTTCTGCTACCTTTGTTTTGTTGTTTTTTTTTCTTCAAATAAGTACCACCACCATTCTTTGCAAATGACAATGTACCTTGCTTTCAATCCATGCCTGATTTAAGATCTTTGTGAGCCATCTTACTGCTACCTCGTGACAAGTTTAATGACATCTGCCAATTTGTTTTACACAAGAGGCTTTGTAGATAGGGCTTCTTCTAGTTACCTCACTGGCTTCTTGCTCGAATATTATCCTGTCGTTATACACAATTATTTCGAGGTTTGTACAAATACAAACGACATTAACTGAGGAATTTGTGGAGTATGTGGTTTAGAGGCCAAATGAAAATAAACGAACAATGTTTGACATGAAACAGGTCAATGTTATTATTTGACTCCAGCATCTCTGCGCTTGAATGTATCAGCCAACATGGCAGCAAACGTTCTGCTGAAAAGAGTTGGTGGCTAGATGCTTTTTTTATTTTTTTAAAAATTTAATGTGTTTGCCTCACTAGTTTCTACTGGCGGAGGCGCGCCTATTCCACCCCAGATCGTAGTCAATTTGGGCGATATTAAGACGCATAAACCAAGCCAGATGTATCTTTGCTTCACTCCATTTATAACACCGAAGGGTTCAGAGTATTCCCCAGGATCTTCAACCATCATGGAACTGTCGAACTATTATAATAAAGGCATTGGGACATTAAAATCTGTGCATGTTCTTTTATAGGACGTCACAACTTACAGTATCGAAAGCTCTTGTTGAATCCACAAATGTGGTGAGACGGTGGACATTTTGTTCTTAACACTTTTCTTGTATTTGTCTAACTGCGAAGATCATGTCAGTGGTGCCTCGTCCTTTTCTAAATCCACATCGACTCTCTGGAAGTAGCCCTTGATCTAGGTGATGCGATCTAAATCCACATTGACTCTCTGGAAGTAGCCCTTGATCTAGATGATGCGATCTAAATCCACATTAACTCTCTGGAAGTAGCCCTTGATCTAGGTGATGCGATCTAAATCCACATTAACTCTTTGGAAGAAGCCCTTGATCAAGGTGATGCGATCTAAATCCACATTGACTCTCTGGAAGTAGCCCTTGATTTAGGTGATGCGATCTAAATCCACATTAACTCTCTGGAAGTAGCCCTTGATCTAGGTGATGCGAAAGTCTGTCTAGTAGAATCCTTGCGAGTATCTTTCCTGTAATGCAGAGTAGAGATATCTCACTATAGTTGTCACAGACTTGCCGACTTTCTTTCCTTTATCATCCTCATGTATCATGTCCTTTATAGAACGTCGCTCCCATCACAGTCTGTCTGAAAGAAACTCGTTCCCTTGCCAAAACTCCAGCCTCTGCAACAGTCATACTCAGTCATTCTTGGATATCTTGGTGCCATCGTTTTCTTCGTCTACCGCTTCCTCTTTTGCCTGACACCATACCTTCCATCACAGTTCTCTCGAGACCGTTGTGTCTCTTGATGTGACCAAAGTATTTGCATTTTCTGGTCATAATGGAATTGATAAACCAGTTCTCCTCTATGCTCAACTCTTGCCGAATGTCTACATTTGCTTGGTTTTTTCACTGTCCAGTGTATTCTGAGGATCTTTCTGTAACATTTTGACTCAATGTATTCGATTCTTTGTCTGGAAGTTTTGGTAATCGTCCATGATTCGCAGCCATAAGCTTACTTACTTACTTAGTCGCTCCTCTTCTACCGTGAGGTGTAGAGGTTTGCCAAAGAGAACGCCACACTGATCTATCCGCCGTCTTTTTCCTGGCCTCTTTCCAATCCAGCCCTCTATCACTTAGGGACTGTCGTATGTTGTCTTCCCAACGTTCTTTGGGACGTCCTCGGGGTCTGCGTCCTTGACTTTTGATCTCCCACACCGCTTTGGTATCCGATCTTCTTCCATTCTACAGACATGGCCAAACCACTGTAGTTGGGACTGCTCCACTCGTATCTGCAGTGGTTGAACTTCCAGATTGCTACGTATTGTCTGGTTACGGATCTTGTCCCTTTTCGTCACCTGAACCGCCTTTCTTAAGTACCTCATTTCTGAAGTAGCCATAAGCTGCCACATGAAAAACACAGGCTCTCAAGACTTTGACTTTTATCATTTTGTTGGTGCTCTGCCATAATTTCTTCAGGCTGTTCAGTCTCTGCATTGCCATGGCTAGTCCTCTTCTGATTTCTTTCGAGCAGTCGCCATTTTTGTCAATTCTGGAGCCCAGATATTCAAAATTTGTGACCTGATCTATTTCCTCACCACCCACTGTAAATTTATGCTGACATTGTGTTTTGTAGGTGGTCATTATCTTTGTTTCATTTATATTCATAAACAGGTTTTGATCTTTACTATGTCCATTTACGGCTGAAATTAGCTGCTCTAGCCCTTCTGCACTTCTTGATAGTATCAATGTGCCATCTGCGTATCGTAACTCTGGAATTTCGTAATACATCCCTGTCGGACTCCCTTTTGTACTGCAATCCAATCTGATGTTTGCCCAGATACTCGGATAGCGGCTTGTCGATCCTGGTATAATGATTCAATGAAATTGACAAAATGCAAAGGAAACCAAATTTCCTTCATGATTCTCCACATATTTGGATGTTTACCCGTATCGAAGGCCTTGTAATCAGTGAAACATTTCTCTTATAAAGATGAGTAATGGATGCATCCTTGAAGTCTTGTGGGATGCGCTGCTTCCACATTTCACAGCAGAGTCCGGGCAGCTTCTCAGGCAGTCTCTCCCCCCCCCCCCCCCCCCCCCAGCTTTGTAGACCTAGGCAGGAATTGATTCCATTCCTGGAGCCTTTTCACTAGTGAGGAGGTCGATGGTTTTCTGTGCTTCCTGGACAGTAGGACAGTGGGAAGGTAGGACAGTGGGACAGTAGGACAGTGGGATAGAGTATCATTTGTTTCTATTTGTGGCAGACGATTGATCGCCTCATCATTAATTGAAGAGTGTCTGTTGAGAACGCTACTGAAGTGCTCTGCCCAATGTTTCAGTATTTTTCGATATCTCAGCTATCAGGATACTGCCATCTGCATCCAGCATACATGATGTGCCCCATGCATTTTAGCCATATACTTATAGGAGTCTAGTGTAGAAGTTTCTGAGATCATATCTATCTGCAAACACTTATATCTCACCAGCTTTGTTGTATACTAATGAATCGTGCGTTTCACGGATCCTTGGTTGCACACTTTGGCGAATCCTTGAAAACGCACATGATTTCGGATCAGTGTTAAATGCACGATGGAGTGTATGCTTCTCCTCTAGCAGACGCTGTATATCTTCGCAGTTTCCATCAAACCAGTCCTGATGATTGCGTGATGCAGTGCCAAGTGTGCCAGTGGAAGTGGATACCAACACTTGTATAAATCTAGCCAACTTCCCTCTATATCAACTGTTGTGTCCAAATTGATGGTGTCAAATTGATGGTGCCCAAAATTGATGGTGCCCAAAATTGATGGTGTCAAATTGATGGTGTCGAATTGATGGTGTAAAGTTGATACGGTCAAATTGATGGTGTCAAATTGATGGTGTCAAATTGATGGTGTAAAGTTGATAGTGTCAAATTGATGATGCCCAAAATTGATGGTGTCGAATTGATGGGGTCAAGTTGATAGTGTCAAATTGATGGTGCCCAAAATTGATGGTGTCAAATTGATGGTGCCCAAAATTGATGGTGTCAAATTGATGGTGCCCAAAATTGATGGTGCCCAAAATTGATGGTGTCAAATTGATGGTGTCAAATTGATGGTGCCCAAAATTGATAGTGTCAAATTGATGGTGCCCAAAATTGATGGTGTCAAATTGATGGTGCCCAAAATTGATGGTGTCAAATTGATGGTGTCAAATTGATGGTGTCAAATTGATGGTGACCAAAATTGATGGTGTCAAATTGGTGTCAATATATGGTGCTGTTGTTATCCAGCTTCGTGATGTTCGCTTGGGAACTTTACCTCCTTGTAAGCATCTTGGAGCCTGAACTCAATGCTATGTTTTGGAAATAACAATCTGTCCAACAGTCTATTCTGCACATGTCCTCAGGGACTCGAACATCATGTCTGTCTCTTCTACGGACAATAACGAAATCAATCAGGTGATAGATGTTTTGATCAGGGATGCATCCATGTTATTCTATTACGTTTCAGCAGACAAAACAAAAGGTGTTAGTAATCAGTGTAAAAAGGTGTTAGTTTTCCTGTGGCAGCTTATGGCTGTGAATCATGGACGATTACCAAAACTTCTAGACAAAGAATCGAATTCTTCGAGTCAAAATGTTACAGAAAGATCCTCAAAATACCCTGGACAGAGAAAAAAACAAATGTAGACATTCGGAAAGAGTTGAGCATAGAAGAGAACTGGTTTATCAATTCCATTTTGGCTAGAAAATGCACATACTTTGGTCACATCAAGAGAGACAACGGTCTTGAGAGAACGGTGATGGAAGTTATAATGCCAGGCAAAAGAGGAATGGGTAGACCAAGAAGACGATGGCACCAAGATATCCAGGAATGCCTGTGGAGGAAGCTGGAGTTTTGGCAAGAGAACGAGTTTCTTTCAGACAGACTGTGATGGGAGCGGCATTCTACAGAGGGTAGGCTACATGATGATGGGTAATCATAAGTTCATTCACGGCTCATGTCCTCAATAACAGGTGACCGTTTTTGTGCCTGTTCCATATTTTTGTATGATTCCTTCACATGAGGCATGATCTGTACCAACTCTTGAATTTAAATGGCCAAGAACGATGATCTTGTTGTAGCAATTACTGCATCAAGCTCTTCTTGGTATCATCAGAATGCGTCATGGTTACTACCAGAGCTTTTTTTTTATGGGTTTTAACTTGACATGCCCGTGATCGTTGTATGTGACCGTTTGTGTCTATCTCTCCTATTTTAACCAACTTTCCCACAACCTAGAGAGCTGAATTTGTGTACACAGCAACTACTTATGTGGCATGTTAATCTTTCAAATTTGTTGCGGATCCTCGAAAAACCTTCCAAAAAAACGCCAACACATTGTGTAAATTTCTATAATAACATCTGTGACGTCATTAGGTATCCGCCCACCACAGGGATATAACTGTTTATCTTACTTGAAAATAGATTTGTATGACTTGTGTCCCTTTATATATTGAACCTGAGCCGCGTAGCGCAGTTGTGAGCGAGCTGGTTTCACACCTATATGATCCTGGGTTCATTACTGAGTTGAGACGGAAATATTTTTTCAGACCGCAACGGCCCCCGGGTCGACCAA
This sequence comes from Ariolimax columbianus, assembly GCA_036924085.1. NCBI lineage: Eukaryota > Metazoa > Mollusca > Gastropoda > Stylommatophora > Arionidae > Ariolimax > Ariolimax columbianus. Next base: position 68,125,367 of record JAVGWX010000016.1, on the reverse strand, counting down.
GCCTTAAGTGGGTACCGGTTCATTCCGGGAAGTAAATGCGGAGAGGGAGAGGATATGGCTACCACCCCCATATAGCCGAGCCTTTGAAATATGAGATCGCTAACACCTCACACCCCTACGGCAGTAATGCTATGGGTTATTTTACTTGTTTACAATTTTGATGCGTTCTGAAATAATTATTCTCGTGTATTCCTTTTATATAATCAATATCGAGTTACAAATGAGGAAATACGAGAGATAATTACAACAACAATAAGGCCTATTGAAGACCTTTTGGCTATTGTCAAACGAAAGAAACTCTCTTGGTGATGGCACATATCAAGATCAAACGGTCTTGCAATTACAATCCTGCACACAAATGTGCACGGTAGACGACGAAAAGGTCGTCACAAAAAGAGGTAGGAGGACAACTTAAGGAAATGAGCCAATCTTAGACCAGAGGAGGAACAGGTAGCGGTCCGCCGACAGAGAGTGATGACGTGAGCTTGTCTTCATGTGTGCCCAGCGACCTTGTCTGTTACGGGATGACCTGACCTGACCCGAAAAGCTTTTATGTTTACGCTTATTGACAGCAGTTTACCTGACATCACCGTTGTCTGAATGGGTGAACTTCACCATAACCTAGCGAGCTTAAATTCGGTACATAGTCTCTACTTGTGCTAACTGTAGAGCCCGTGTAGTGCTACTTGTGCATTGGCATAAGTGGCAAAGAACAGTTCATACTGAAGAGTGCATGGTAAAGAACAGTGGTAGTCGTGACTAAAGAGAAAACGGTAAAGAACAGTGCAAGAGGTGAATAAAAACACATGGCAAAGACCAGTGGAAATGTGTGACTTCAATTTTTTGGTTGCGGTGATCCGGGATGTTTCCATTGCATGCTAGCAGTTTTGCTGCTCGGCTCAAAGTGGTGACACCACAAATTATCACCTGCCACTATGCCCAAAAGAAACGAATCACCCTTCTCTTCATATCACAGCAAGTGGTACAAACTCCATCCCATGCGTTCTTCCTTATGGTGGTTGGTCAGTAACCAAGGTACCCATTGTGAACACACCTTCTGATACTTCATTTTCTTGCTAACCACCTTTTGATCTGTCCCTAGCGACGCAGCGATTTCTTCTGCTAGCGAACGTAAGCTTCAGCGATGGTCCACCTCAACTGCTGGAACAATTTTGGTGTTGGCATCTTCTGATGCAACAATATGCGCCTGACCTGGTCTCGGAAGATCTTTTGTTAACTCTTCTTTAAACATCGTTGTTCAGTTCTTCACTGTTGTCTTCTACACACTTTTGTCACCATACACTGCCTGCATTCTGCAATGAATGTCAACTGGTCGACATCCTTCAGCTGTTAGAAACTGAATCACTGCTCGCTGATCAACACTGGATGAATTCCGTATCATGCTCACCATGTTTTCAACGGTCTGCTGAGGAAACTATGAGGCGGAGGATAATGAAATTTTGAAAACTTGAAGGTTGGTATGTGCTGTTTACACCTGAAGTATCATCATCATGCGCATCGTGCGTATGTTGACTTCGTGCAGTTCAGTCCGGTTTCATTTTAACACGCCTCATAATCTTTTGAAAGATAGACTGCTGTGAGAATTCTATACGAACTCTCTTATGTACCATCTCCAATGCTCATCATTTATATGACATTGACAAGACAAGATCTTGGGCAAACCCAAAAATATCCACTTTGAATTAACTCTTTTTGTGTGCATATAACTAGTGTCTTAACTCAAGAGGAAAACATACTTCAAAAGCACATGAATGTCCTAAATGTCCACAAGAAAGTGTGATTTCAGAATAAACATGGAAGTAATGATAGTCAGCAGAGTTGAAAGGACACTTCTAACGAGGTCTTTTTTTTTTTTTTTTTTTTTTTTTTTGCGTTCGCCTTATTTCTCTTATCCCCAAGGCGGTGTGCGTTGCACTGTGGTTTTTATTTTGCGCCTGTCGGCCCAGTGCATCCGACTTCAGCATGCATTTTATGTAAGGGTCTGCTTCCTCCTGCATTTTCTAAGGGTTTGCTTCCCCGGGGTAACGGCCGGTACTGTGATGGGGATCGAACCCAGCACCTTCTGGTTGTGAGCCGTGCCACTTAACCACTAGGCCACGGCGTCCCCCCTAACGAGGTCTGAAACACAGAACTTCATATAATTTGGGAATTCAGATATTTGCAATACATGTTCATATATGACAGCAGTATGATGAAGAAGAACCCAAAAAGTCATGTGTAACGACATGCCAGCTATTACTATACAAATATTCCAATGGAGACAAAAAGATAAATGATCATCACTCTCATAGATCGGTGTCAATCATGGACAGCTGGCCATGGCACAAGAATGAAAGATCACAATATGTGCAAATGAGATGTTTGCCAACCCTTGATATAGATAGACAAAACTAAATAGTTTACACATGTGACAAGAATGTCTTAAAACCTATTTGATGAGCAAGCCTTTAGCACCAGACAGCATGGTTTCAGAGCAAGAGGAAGACGAAGAAAAATATTTATTGAAAAATAAAAATACCAGACGAAAGTAGATTGCACCTCCCAAGAATATGCAACTACATGAGTGAACACGGATAAGATGAACAAATTATAGAATTTGAAAAATGAAAAAATGCAAGAAATAATGAGAAAGAAACATGAAGAGAAAAGAGAACAAAGAAACTGCAGAAAGGATAAATGGTGACTGAAAGGAAATCTGGTTAAAGGAAATTCTATACAGTAATGTTAACAGATGAAAGCCTTTGTGAAGGACTGGGTAAACAAAAGCAGCAGATACAAAACTAATTTAACTGAGCTTATGCATAACAAAAGCAGCAAGGCATACATAAATTGGTACTTATTGAACAATGCTGAACTTAATGATTTAAGAGCAGTTGTCAACTTTGCCAGCAGTCCGCACCAAAAAGGGTAGTGGAATAGTGGGTTCCATCCCACTGCAACATCCAAGGCAACGAGGAGGCAGACAGACTGGCAAAAGAAGGTGCAAGGCTACCACAAACAGATACCAGTATGACGTACGAAGAGTCAAAACGGCTTATCAAAGCCAGATACATGACCAAATGGGAAACCGAACATACTGGCTACACAAAAAACGATGCCTATTACCAGTTGAACAGAAGAGAGCAGGTCGTGGTCTTCACATTTCGCACTGGCCAGAACAGACTGAGGTACCACTTATTCAACAAATTGAAGATAGGTGGCACCGACGAATGCCCGTGTGGTACCGGGAAAATGACCGCTGAGCATTTGCTGCAAAACTGCCTGACATACGAGGACCAGAAAGAGCAGATGTGGCCATCACCAGTGGCAACACTAGACAAGCTCTATGGCAGTGTCAACAGCCTCAGAATGACCGCTGCTTTTTTCGAAAAAATAATGGTAAATGTCTGACTGCGTACGATGAAGAAGAAGAAGAAGAACAAGGTAGGTGGAGCGATAAAATAACTAGATCTACATATTTCTGAAACATTAAATTTGCCATGGATAAATCTGCAGGAGGAGACTGCAGCAGAAGCACACCTACCATATTCAATATGGAGGACCTTAAGTAGACCAGTCTAGGGTGATCAGGTACAGAACAGACCCTGATAAGATGGTGATACAATGACAACAATACCAGTGAATGTGGTGCTGTCTAGGACCAAGAAGACATCATAACGTGCCCAAACCTACCACACCCATGTACGATAAAAGACCTACTTGAGAGAAGTGAATAGCAGTGAGAGTGGCTAAATACTGAACCTCTGCTTTATGACATGGTGCTTTAGGCACAGAAAGTAAGTATCACTGAATATTAATTTAACCCTTTACAGTCTGTCCTAATTTATTTAAATCGTGTCTTAAGACATTAATCTAATCAATTTGGCCGGACTATAAAGTATTAAGACACGAATTAGTCAATTAGACCAGACTGTGAAGGGTTAAGACACAAATCTAATCAATTTGACGGGATTGTAAAAAGTTCAAGAAGACAGAAACCCCAGTAGAATGAACCGAACCTCATACCATTTCTGTCAGTTGGAGGATGGATAGCTGAATAGCATGTATATTCTGAGGCTAGCTAGTTATTCAATATTAAAACCAGAAAAGGTGTCAGAATGGAAGCAAATAAGATGCAGCCCCTTCACCATGTAAAGATGCACCACATCAATCAATTGTTTGTCTACTCCTCTGATTTGAGGTCTATACAGAAAAAAAACTGGACAGACCTTAATTAGAAAGCTCATCTGGCAGGAATTACAGGCTATGATGTATGGAATATTAGAAATATAAATGGAACAGAGAATGAGCTCGTGGAAGAAATTCATTTTTGAAATGCTAGCTCTCACAGAAACTATGAGAAACGGACAAGGACTCATGGATCTTGAGGGTAATATGCTATCTACAGCAGAGTCTACTATTGATAGAGCAGTTATAGGAGAAATGCGTTATATTATTGTCAGGAGTCAAAGGGACAACATTAAGGGACATACACATTTATTTATATGGTTCTGGACATCAAAGAAGAAGACAAGACAGTCAACATCATTCCTGTTTATGCACTAGATGAGCGGAATAGAGCTGATATCAAAGAAAAGTTCTTTGAGCTGGGTGAAAAAAAAATGCACGATTCTTGTGACAAAATGATCTTACTTTGATATTTCAATGTCAGAGTTAGAAATGATTGTTCTAGATTGATCAGAGTCATATTACCAGTTGAACAGAAGAGAGCAGGTCGTTGTCTTCAGACTTCGCAATGGCCACAATAGACTGAGGTACCACCTATTCAACAAATTGAAGATAGGTGGAACCGACGAATGCCCGTGTGGTACCGGGAAAATGACCGCTGAACATCTGCTGCAGAACTGCCCGACATACGAGGATCAGAGAGAGCAGATGTGGCCATCACCAGTGGAACCACAAGAAAAGCTCTATGGCAGTGTCAACAGCCTCAGGATGACCGCCGCTTTTTTAGGAAAAAATAATGGTCACTGTCTGACTGCGTACGAAGAAGAAGAAGATCAGAGTGATTATGAGATATGTTGAAGTTTTGAGTGACAATGGAAAGCGACTTCAGAGATTCTGCAGTGAGCAAATTCTGGTTATCACAAATACAAAGTTCCCTCATACCGGTAAGTGCATACACTCGATGTGAACCTACAAAGAATAATACATTTCTTTTTAATCATGAGGAAAGATTAATTTAAGCATGTTTTTTTTGGTCTTTTTTTGCATTCACCTTATTTCTCTATTCCCTCAAGGCAATGTGCCTTGCACTGGTGTTTATTTTGCGCCTGCCAACTCAGTGCATCTGACTTCAGCATGTATTTTATTTAAGGGTCTGCTTCCTCCTGCATTTTTTTAAGGGTTTGCTTCCCCTCAGTAACAGTCGGTGCATAGATTAAGCACTAGCCCACGCCGTCCCCCATTCAAGTATGTAAGAGATGTTAGCTTTTGGAACAGATGACCCAGGACAGAAGAACTTTATATGTATTTGTTGAAGACCTGTGCTCCACAGAGTGATGAAAGATTTTGATTGGATAAGCCTGCTGAGTGTAGAGTAGTTTTCTGGATTCGTTAGAAAGCTCTGGAAGCGCCACCCTACATCAGATAAGGCAGTGAACTAATAGTCAAATGTCCTATTCACTTGTAGCTTCGATTCCTACTAGAAATGATTGTAACAGTTAGTTTATTTCCTTATTTATATATATATAATATCGCCTTGAGTGGTCTACCGGGATTTTTGCGTATGACAAAGACAAGAATAGCACCACTGCCCTACTGAGAGCATGTCGTAAGGGCAACTAACTGTGTGACAGGCATAACACTAGCCATGGTTAGGTAGATTGCTAAAAGCAGCATATATGGTGCCAAACAGACTGCAGGTCTACTTTGCTCTAGTGTTTGAGCCTATTTAGATAGACTTGCACATCGGTTAACCACCCTACGTGCCACTTTTCTCAACACAGCGGAGTAATAAGCAGCTTGAGCCTAGCCCGCTAAGCAGGAAATCCGTCTCTCTGCTACATCCAGCTCAAGCAAGAGCTGGGACCTGCACAGGGGCATCCACCTGTGTAGAAGTATAGGTTGACTAAGACCAAAATATATTTGTCTGCGTCTATTGGTCAGATACATCTGATTTCAACATAGCATTTTAGTGACTGAATTTGACTTCCCTCTTTGATACCTGCATGGTTTCAGTCTGTCTCCTGAGCAGCCACTTGGAGACGGAATAGAGTCTTTGTCAGTTATCGGTCCTTGACCTTGATGCAAGCATCCAGCTGTGATTTGTTGGCTGCTGTTGTTGGCAGCTCATTCACTGCTGCATCTTCGGCTTCATAAAATATATTGATGTGACCGTATCTATAGCTGCAGGGAGCAAAGTTGCCTGCTACAGGTGCAACATACTGACCAAGGCCTCAACTTATGGTCACGCCATGCACTGGCAACACACTGTGCTGCAGTATCCTGACCAATAATGTGGTGATCAACAATATATTCCCAGTAGTGGTGAGCCTAGTGAGAAGCATAGTAGTGCACTACAGCCTGCAGGGCCAAGAACAATCTTTTGATAATGCTCTTTGACTCGAGAACAGCTATTACTACAACTTGCCACTATAAAAACTTCACTAATAGCACTTGTACACAGCACTTGTAGATTCAAACATTTATTAAATGTCATTGTGCAAAAGAGCAGAGAATGGGTAGATGTGTTACCATTTGCCCTTTTGTTTTAAATGTGTCCGTCATGGACTGCTATTAGTCTAGTATCTTAATAAAAACATTTTACATGATGTTTGAAATATAAAAGCAAGACAATGAGATTGTACAATTTATAATCAGCTAGAACATTAGCACTGGCTTCGCCCAGGAAATACCATTTTTTTTAATACACACAATTCGGTAGTACTTGAAGTTGGCATAGTGGCTTGAAATATGTTGCGCTGATCGCTACAACTTCTTGTGTTTGAGAGTTATTTTAATGTTTTGAATCAGAAGTATTATGAAAATCACTATATTCAAAATATTCACGTAACACGGAAAACTGTTAGAACAACACTACTCTCCAGTGAGAGAATAAAACTGAAAGCTCATAAGCGTAGCACATTGCCAACATGCCCCCAACTCCAAACCTGTCCAGGATCAAAGGACTGACCTCTCCTTGTACTGATCAGTTTCAAACATGGACTGGGCCTAGGGTTTCGAGTATGTGATCTTGAGCTGTCACGCTAAAAACAATGGCACTGTAGGGTATTTTAAATAATAGTATATCAAAAGAATTAATTTGCTGTAAATAATTTCTATTAATTAACTCAGAAAGTGACTGATGTAGCAAGTTTAAAATAGTTGCATTTACTTAGAAATTCTAGATCAAATGAGCTGTGCAAATTTCATGTTGATAGAGCTCACAAATCAAGAATTTTGGGAAGACAGACAAATAGATACATGTATAATTGTATTTTCTGTTTCACGATACACTGTCCACGATCATTCATGGTGTAAAAATAACATCATAAATGTGATATTTAATGTCCCAAAATATATAGATAATCGATGCATTTAAATGCTTTGGCCTTTCATTTCCTGCAATTTTACAGTGAAATGTTCACTAGTACTACTAGTAGTAGATCTATACTTCTGTGTCTTGCTAGGGCTGGCACCATTACAACTGAACTGTCAACTGGTCTTCTTTACAAAAATCCGACATCAGGTACATAACATGATACGTACCCAGTGCCGTTATTTTTAATAGGCTGACCAGGCTGCAGCACAGGGACAGGGCCTCAAGATTGTATGGCCCTAATTTTGTAGCCGCTACAATGTTTTTTAAAAATAAAGTCTACAAAAAGTGTCAACTTTACTTCAAGTAGTTCAAGCCTAAAATAACTAAAATTATTTTCATGATGAACCAGGCCGCGGGGCAAGTCAGGCACTGAACGTACAAAAGCACTAAGTGGTATCTTTAGCAACTCGTTTGACATAATTTGGTTACTAGCACCTTTCATAATTCTCTTGAGGCAGCTTATACTAAATTCTCTGAAGGTTTCAGTGGTGCTATTATATCTTACTGTGATCCTCACACCGATAATACACTTGGCTACATCAAAACAAACAAAACCACCACCATAACGGAACGGGATGTAGAAGTATAGATAATACAGAAACGCCTGTTCATTGGCTCAATATTGATTATGGCAGCCAATAGAACTTACGATTACATTTTCTCTAGTACTCGTTTAGAAAAAAAGATGGGTCTCCACAGAGAGTTGCAGACTATCACCCGGCAGTAAGGACGGTTCATGCCTTGAAACATATTCTAGGTAAATTCTACGAGAAGATTCTACTGAAGATTTTGGAATCCGTTGTCAGTGTTCGCTATTTTGCATTGTCAATCGGCTTTTCTGGAATTATAGTTACTCAAAGTTTTTTGGGTTAGTTGTATCAGCTGTGACGTGACCCAAGTTTAGAGTCAGTTGTTTGTGACCAGAATGAGAAGCTTGCTTCTCGTTCGTTAGTTAGGGTATTGATCAATATCTTGTCATCTATAATATGTGTAACATTAAAACTTTATAATGTTTGTACTCTGATACCAGATCACAGTATGCACACCCCTCTTTAGCAAACTGTTTTTTGATCTTGTACGGACAGGTGCATTCAAGAAATTTAATTAGGCCCTAATACAACAAGTCAATACTAGTAAAACAGTCGTATTAGATTAGATTTTTATAATAATGGACTGTAGTATAACATTTAGGCCTGTTTGGACATATTTCATGAAGTCATTATCGCGCACACATAATATCGTTTCATATAGGTGTGGATCTAGGGTCCCTAACAGAGGAGAGAAGAGTAGCACCACTGCACTCTTTGACGAGGTTCAAGTGAGGTAAAAAGTGCTAGAAGATAGCGCCTTCATCTTCAAGTGCTGCACAAGCGACCAACACAAGAGCACATAAATGCTTTTGAGGCAGACTTCCTGATAGGAAGTTATTTGCAGTGGTATCAGCATGTTCCTATTTGAGCAGAAAAGGACAATTAATATTCTTTATAAACTATATAAGGTAAAGACAGCCTCCATAGTTGACAGGGATGAAGTAAAAGACTTTATTATATGATGTCTCAGATTTTTTAAGGTGATGTTACTAGTTCCCTTCCAAACTGCATTGCTTTGTTGTCCCTTACTGTCTTTCATCTTCTACAATCAACTGATGCTATGCTGCTAGCCCATTGAGGTTCATCAAGGAGACTGCATGTCAAGTCTTCCCCAGCCTCCCATAGCTTTTGAGCATGGTTACTTCCCAAGATCAGACTGTCTCTTTTTAATTCTGCATAAGTGGGGTAGTCCTGCAGGATATGTTCTGGTGCTTGCTTGGGTGCTCTATGATCACACGTGACGCTGTCTCTTAAGACCCATTCTGTGGAGGTGGCCCTTGGGTCTGCAGTGTCCAATTCTGAGTCTGAATATCGATGTCTGCCGATCTCTATCGAGTTTGTCTTAACTGTCATTTGCTGGTTTGTATTTTTTGTGCTGGTCTCTCCATTCCGTCCTCATGGATCGTTTGATAAGTGTCTTTGCTTCTTTATAACTCTGGATGGCATAAGTCTGAGTGCTGCCACTTCCGACTTTTACATGAGCTTATCTGCCTTTGCGTTTCCAAGAATGCCACAATGGGTCGAATCCACTGTAGGACTAGATCTGCTTTTTGGAACAGCAACCCAATGTTATTTTTTATTTCATGTGAGAGTCTTATCTTGTTTGAGTCTTGAGATGACTTGGAATACGCTGTAAGAATTCCCTTACTGTAAGTCAGGTATACATTTCCTGAATTAATTTTGCTAATTGAGGTTATAAGTCTTTCAACCACACTCTAAATTCACCATGCTCTGTGTGTAATAGAAATGCATAATATTTCCATAAGTAAAAGACTTCTTATATTTTCTGCCCACCCATGTAAGGATAGAATAAAAATTACTGTTTGTTTGATTAAATTACTTTGTTAGTGTATTATAAAGTGCAAATGTCAATTGTATCTGTAATAAAACCATTTGCTCAAATGTAGATCTTTGACAGTGGGTTTATGAGACACAGGTTCAAACCCTGGTATAGCTTAGGTTTTATTCTATCAGGGATAAAATAAAAGAATCTAACCTGCACATTGCTTAGCAACAACATTGGCAAGTAACCATTATTCCTCAGTCCTATCAAACCTGTCAATGTTTCTTTATGCTTGTGATACAGGAACTTCTTCTTCTTCGTTGACACAGCATTGCTGTCTGAAAGTGAGCAAGAGTTGCAGGAACTCTTGGATAGTTACCAACATAAGTAAAGACTATGGAAATGATATTAACATTAGGAAAACACAAACTATGATAATTAGCAAAACAGACATGAAACCAACAGTAACCATCACAGTAAACTGGGAGATACTGAAACAAGTAAACTGTTACTTGTACCTCGGACAGATAATATAAAGTAATGGTAAATGTGAAAGCGAAGTGAAGAAGAGAATAAGAATGGCCAAAAGCACATTTCTTCTGTGTTTGTCCTGAAAAGGATATTGTGACGTTGTGTCGTAGTATACAACTAGGCTGCCTTACCTTTTTTTAGTACCGGGTTTGCCTTTCCACCACGATCCCTACTCCTTGGCCAGACAACACTAATGCAGCCTGTTTCCAGGACCACAGCCTTGAGACAGAATATGAGTCGCTGACTGCAATCAGCTCATGCAATGCTGCATCTTGGCTTAAAAAAAAAGCACATTCAACATGACAAGTATATTGACTACTATCCCACTGGATGAGTTGGGATCCTCGAGGGTCTTGACGAAGAATGAGTCGAACTAAGAATATATCTACATCCAGGCAAATAACTAATAAACTTAAAATGAGAGTCATCAGGTGTTATATATATCCATCATTACTATACGGTGCAGAAACATGGACAGTAAGAAAAGAGTTGGAGCACAAAATAGAGACCCTTGAAATGTGGATATACAAAAGAATGGCATCTCATGGAATGAAAAGGACACAGTTAAAAAAGTCCTTGTGAGATTAAAAATTGGAAGGGAAATACTGAAAGACAAAAAAATTAGGCAAATAAAATATTTTGGACTTTTGAAGAAACACGATACTCTGCTGAAATCAATACTGAAGGGAAGATTTGAGGCAGACAGACAAGAGGAAGACAGCGCTATAAGTGGAAGAGCAACATCAAAAGATGGACTGAAAACAGTCTTTCAGAGTGTACCGGCTAAAAAACAGTCTGTCAGAGTGTACCAGCTAAAAAAAAGTCCGTCAAAGTGTACCGGCTAAAAAACAGTCTGTTAGAGTGTACCGGCTAAAAAAACAGTCTGTCAGAGTGTACCGGCTAAAAAAAAGTCTGTCAGAGTGTACCACCAAGGCAAGAGACAGAGAATTGTTGGAGGTCCATTTCACCCAACCTTAAATACTGAGATTGCACTGGATATCATCATTTAAGCTGAGGTATACAGATCTTTTGCAAGAACCAATGCAGATATACTACTGATGGAGATTACCATAGTCATCATAACCCTAGGCAGGAAATGCAGAGAGTGGTGCAAAAGGAGGGCAGAGTTGTAGGTTAACCAGCTGATAAGTGATAGTGCTTAAAATAGTGGCGCCATCATATATACCAATAGATTGGTGATGCGCAATGAGATATCTTCTTCTTCGTACTCAGTCAGACAGTAACCATTATTTTTTCGAAAAAAGCGGCGGTCATCCTGAGGCTGTCGCCACTGCCATAGAGCTTGTCTTGCAGTTCCACTGGTGATGGCCATATCTGCTCTCTCTGATCCTCGTATGTCGGGCAGTTCTGCAGCAGATGTTCCGCGGTCATTTTACCAGTACCGCACGGGCATTCGTCGGTACCACCTATCTTCAATTTGTTGAATAGGTGGTACCTCAGTCTATTGTGGCCAGTGCGAAGTCTGAAGACAACGACCTGCTCTCTTCGGTTCAGCTGGTAATAGGCATCGTTTTTGGTGTAACCAGTATGTTCGGTTTCCCATTTGGTCATGTATCTGGCTTTGATAAGCCGTTTTGACTCTTCGTACGTCATACTAGTATCCAATGAGATATCTGATTGGGACTTCTCTGCTAGAATGAAAGTCAGGTTGTTGTTGAACAGAGTGGGGCATACATAAAAACAACCTGCAGTACGAAAAAGGAGATTACGGCAATGGTTGTGTCGACACTCCCAATTCTTACTTCAGAAGGTACAGAATGGCTGGCAATAGCATGAGTGGATGGCAACTGTAAAGATCTCATACATGCAGTGGCTGGTGCGGATCTATTGTCTTGGTCATGCTGTGGTTCTGTGTAACAAAATAGCAGACATCCCGGTTTCACACATACCAATTATTGGTTCACTGATGACATTTTCAAGGCTTATCAATGACCACCTGTTGGATGATGGCACAGCAATAGATGCACCAGCAATTCACAGACTGCATAACCTTGAAATCGAACAAGTTTTGAGTGGACTGCGTACAAAAGAGGGAGGGGCATAATGGCAAAATTGCAGTAATGATAGCTATTACTTTTTAAAGTTACTTCAAACAATTTCATTTCCACTTTCAAGCTTCACTATTGGGTTTTATGATGTTTCTTTTTAAAAGTTTCCATGTTGGTTTCAAGTGAATGACTGTATAGTAATTTCTAGATATCATTTTCATCCAATCAGCTCTATTTCGTGCGTAGTGCTTTCCTCTGAATTATTTCCTAGCTTGTCCATCTGTGCGTGTCTTATTTTTATTGCACCTGGTTCCACCTTATCGGATCTTGATTTTCTTCTTCAACGTTTGAATGTTATATATGTCCATCATTACTATACGGTGCGGAAATGTGGACGATAATAAAAAAGTTGGAGCACAAAGTAGATGCTGAATCTGCAGTTTTGTTGCCAAGACGAGTTTGCAGCCTTTTCTAGGTATACATGGTAGTCACATAGCTTCTGTCTCAGTTCTGCTTCCTCTGGTCAAGTTTGGCGTTGTTGGTCTAGTCTTGCTTGCTCTACTTTGCGTTACCTCAGCCTTTGGGTTAGCAGAGATGCTGGCCGATGCTCTGTTCCTTTCTGGTTGTAACTAATGAGATCCAAGATTGTTACATGATCATAACCTGTGGTTGCATGTGTGTTCTAATTGCATGTGTAGAGCTGCATGCACATATATATCTATATATATGTGGGATTCCATGGCGTAGTGGTAAGCAGTCGGCCTCGTGATCAGGTAGTGTGGGTTCGACTCCGGACTCCGCCAAATTTTTCACGGGTGCTTGATGTGGAGTCCTCTGCATCTCATAGTGGCCCCCTAGTCGTCTTGTCCTTGACTTGCCACTGGGGCCGGGTGGCTCGAAACGAGAAAGTGAGGATAAAAAGTAGCGCAGTTAATCCTTAGTAAAAATAGCGCTAGAAAATCAATTATGCCATCATCGTGTCTGCGATGGACGGTGGCCTTTGCCTTTCAATATATATATATATATATATATATATATATATATATATATATAAAATATGTATTTATTTAACCGTTTTGACTTATGGATATCAGTCATAGACAATGACAAAACACATAAAAGCCAGCTTAAGAAATGAGGTATCCAAGGAAGGTAATCTAGATAAGAGCCATGATCTGCAACCAGTTCATTCTACAAGTTCTTGAAATCTAGTTAAGCCACTACATTTTTGATGATTCAGCAAAACAGCAGCAGACCTCTGCTATGATAAACATAGGAAGCAGACCTCCAGGTTGAGCTTAAATTATATAGGAGGAAAACATTAGACAGCCGCAGCTGGATTAAAAACCAGAATCAAATCAGGTGAACACTCTGAAAGGATAGCTCTGGCCAACCCCTACAATCAGGGTAGAATTTGAGCGACAAAGCAGAAATATAGCACACACAAAATAAGTTAACTTGTATCTCAATATGCAGTGTTGTGGGGCATATCTTCATTGTTTTTTTTAATGGTGTTCATGTACACTTGTAGTGTCAGTTGTTATATACAAAATAAGATAAGTATACTTGAGGAGAGGTCACTGCAATTGGATCTGAAAATATACAGAAACAGTAAAAACATATTAGAATGTACAGAATATGATGTTATGAATACACAGGGAAAGACAAGCTTTAGGAAAATTAAAAGAAATTAAAACTTCCACCAAATTAAAAATCATCAACTCCAGTGTCAAGTGCGTTCTATTATAGGGCTGTGAAACATGAAGGAAACCAAAGGCACTTATGATAAAGGTACAGACTTTCCTAAATGGTTGCCCGCGAGAATAAACGAATTCAAATAGTACAATAAGATCATCAATATGGAATTATTGCAGTTTCTGTAACAATGCTTTTTTTTTAGGTTTTGATTGATAGCCTTAACCCAGTCCTCATAACTTTTAGGATGGTTGTGGACTTTTAGTCTTGCATTTCCTTTGGTGACCATTTTCGGATTAGTTGAACCTACCAGGACCACAAGACTCACACCATCATATTTCCAAGGATAAACGATGTACTCGAGGTAGTGCAGACGGGACATAGTTCATATAGTGACTAGAAACAGTGTTCTGTACAGTGTATTTATATAAGTAACTGTTTTCTTTTGCAGATGCTGCCATGTCTAGTGACTTTTATGGACAGGGGCAGGATAACAGGAATCAGCATGTCCGTCAGTGGATTCTCACCAGGTTGGATGAGAATGAAGACCACTTCCAGCCATCTGAGTCTGGATCCCCATCTTGGCAAGAGCCAGGCTATTTGTCGCAGGACTCTCCGCTGTCTTACCAGGATATGCCCCAGCATCAGAATGGCCAGGTTGAGCATGTTCTGCAGCCAAAGCCTAATCAGACCATCAGGCGAGACGATAAGGCGACATTGTCTTATTCTCATCAGGCAGCAGCTTTCGGCATACCTCAAGGGCACAGGTCTTCAGCGTCTTCCACAAGTAAGGGATCTGTGTTATTATACAACATTTCACATCTCCAGATCTTGTCTATTCCTGCTGTCTCTCTCTCCGTCTTACCAGTTCTTATATACAATACTCCTTCTAAACCATGGGCTAGTGCAATTCATACTTACTTGATAACCTGTTCCTCAGCGGGGTTGTACCGATGTGGGTCCCAACTCTGTCTCTAGGGATCTCTATCCTATGGAAGTCCAGTGGGTAATAAGCTTTTCCTTTACTGAGTAGTCTCCAGGTAAGGTGTCTGCCTCGGTTGCTTGAGTTTGCGAGTTCAAATCACGTTGGAGACTGGAATTTTTTCACTTTGGCTTTCTGGTATTTTCCCCCCGGATCTCTGGGTAGTAGAGATCGAATGCCGGTGTACAGTGTCATGCATGTTAAAAATCCTTTGACAGTTAGAAATCAAAAAGAGTAGGCTTAATGGCCACTGCCCGGACAAAATTCTAAATTATGTTAAAAATCTACCCAATCTATTACAGGATCCTCGCCAGTGTTGCAGAGTTCGTGCATTGTGCTGAGATTTTTTGTTAAATGGAGAAGAACAGAGCATTTATAGGTTAAACCATGTGCAGTGACATTGTTTCTTCGACTACACTAAACTAAACTTTCCCTTTAATGTATGATATATTTTATAGTGGGGCACAATCGAATCTGACCAATCCATTTGAGGTCTACCCTGGGGTCTTTTTCCGTCTCTAGAGTACCTGACTACATTCCATGTACATCAAATGAGTGTGCATTGCAAGCTAAGATGACAATAAAGCCATACACATCAAATAAATCCATAATGATAATTAATGGTTTCCCATTGCAAGCTAAGATGACAATAAAGCCATACACATCAAATAAATTCATAATGATAATTAATGGTTTCCCATTGCAAGCTAAGATGACAATAAAGCCATACACATCAAATAAATCCATAATGAAAATTAATGGTTTCCCATTGCAAGCTAAGATGACAATAAAGCCATACACATCAAATAAATCCATAATGATAATTAATGGTTTCCCATTGCAAGCTAAGATGACAATAAAGCCATACACATTAAATAAATCCATAATGAAAATTAATGGTTTCCCATTGCAAGCTAAGATGACAATAAAGCCATACACATCAAATAAATCCATAATGAAAATTAATGGTTTCCCATTGCAAGCTAAGATGACAATAAAGCCATACACATCAAATAAATCCATAATGATAATTAATGGTTTCCCATTGCAAGCTAAGATGACAATAAAGCCATACACATCAAATAAATCCATAATGAAAATTAATGGTTTCCCATTGCAAGCTAAGATGACAATAAAGCCATACACATCAAATAAATCCATAATGATAATAATGGTTTCCCATTGCAAGCTAAGATGACAATAAAGCCATACACGTCAAATAAATCCATAATGATAATTAATGGTTTCCCATTGCAAGCTAAGATGACAATAAAGCCATACACATCAAATAAATCCATAATGATAATTAATGGTTTCCCATTGCAAGCTAAGATGACAATAAAGCCATACACATCAAATAAATCCATAATGATAATTAATGGTTTCCCATTGCAAGCTAAGATGACAATAAAGCCATACACATCAAATAAATCCATAATGATAATTAATGGTTTCCCATTGCAAGCTAAGATGACAATAAAGCCATACACATCAAATAAATCCATAATGATAATTAATGGTTTGCACATTGCAAGCGAAGATGACAATAAAACCACACACATCAAATAAATCTGCAACACACAAATTGTTATGTCTCTCTCTTATTCACTCTTTTTCTACCCCTGCAGGTGTAGAGGTCGTCTTTTGTATATACTTACAATCAAGTGTGCACACAAATAGATTTTTTGGTCTTCATGCAGGTCACTCTCTCTCTAAAGTCTTTCAGCGCCAAAGGCAGAAATAACAATTTCCCAGTTCATTGGCCACCCGCCACCTTCTAGTTTTTGCATGGTCTCTAGCCCTTAATCGTTGCACCCTCCCTTGTGAAAGTTCTGCATACAATATCATGCAGGCCACTATTTGGTAAGAATTTCATTGCCTTTTACAATTTATGCTGCTCTTTTAAATTTTCAATTGCCAAAGGTTCTTTTACATGCACATCATGTATACAGGACCTCTGTGTTCATTGTCCATCTCCGATATGACTACATGCTGAACTCACCTTCCTTGAGACCAAGTGACACTTGAAACGTGCAGAATTCGAATACCCACTGTTTTGCATTTTCGTTAATTCGTTTCTTAAGAGGAGAGCTCCTTATCTCTCAGCTATAGCGACCACCGCCTCAAGTTGTTATGTATCACATATGAAAGTTCAAATAATCTTACTATATTTTGCATGAATAATGCTGTTGTTGTTGTGTGAATGCCCACAATGAGTAGGTTTACTTGTTTGTGTGCCCTGAAAAGGACATTTTGAGGTGGACTACAGTAGCTTTTCTCACATTCTGAGCGTGCTAATGAAGGTGGACCGGGGTCCTCCAGGCGGTTGGCTATGCTTGATTTCATCTGCATGATACTCACTACTGTGGGGATCACATCAATACCCCACCTCGTTAGCCAGAGTGCCAAGAACAGCCCGTTTCCAGGGAGGACTACAGGGAAATCAAGGTGGTGGTCTTGGCCAATATATGTTGCCTGACAAGACGTTAGTTTTCCTCCTCGTATGAATAATAAAGTTATTTTTTTATCGTGAATATCATTACTTTATTTTGTCTGTTTTTTTGTGCTTATTATGTGAAGCTGTAGTTTCCTCTCTTGATCCAAGTTTGTTGGGTCAGTTGTGTATATGTAAGATTAATGTTATATCATCCATCCATCATATAGATTTCTCATGACCTGTAAGCAGATCTTCAAGTTAAAGAAAAATTGTCAAGTTATGTTGGTCGTATTGGTGTAATATCTTAGTAATGGACCTCCAGGTTTTATATAGCTTAGGGCCTCACCAAGCCTAACCCGATACTGCCATCACTACAAAAGTACACACAATGATTTGGCGCAGACTAACTATAGAAGACCAGTTGCAGTGTAGGATCTCTGTTTAATAATGAGTGAAATAGATCCGAGCTTGCCTGGCTTATATAATGCATGAAGGGAGGTTATCTATTTTTGTCTCTGTCCAATGAAAATTGATTTAGCTCCCCTTACCTTCAGCACAGCTTTGTCCATCGGTGAAAATCAATTTTGCAGGACAACATGGAGTCCCCAAGGACGTTTTTTGTTCATTAAAAGCAAACACTTGCAGTTGAAGAGCCGCGTTAACTGTGAACACGTTTAGTTTCCTTAACATCCAATGAGTCATATGACTAAACCGTCTGACCGTTTTTTGTGTTATGCAATGAGATGGTGCTGGCTGTAACCAGACCTGCCTTCGGGACGATGTTACAGAACCTTCATTGTAACTAGGTTCTGCCATTGCTACCTTGCCTTCCCTATTTGTATGTCAGGTGCCCATTTATAACTGTTAATTTTACCAGATGAATCAAATTATGTCACCCTATGCTGGGGTAGCCGAAGGGTTTTAAAGACTGAGGACTATGGGCCTTTTCGCCACTGCTGTTGCTACATTGTACGCTAGCTATGTTTTTTAATTTTACACCCAACAGGAAAACATCATATGTCTTACCGGGGATTCAAACCGCTGCTCTCCTTGTCTTTCTTCCGTTTCTAACGAGATATATGTATATATTGAACCTCTCTTTCTTGTTACGTTTTCACCACAGAAATCAAATTATGTCCTATGCTGGGGTAGTCGAGGGGTTTTAAAGGCTGAGGAATAAGGGCCTCTTTGCCACTGCTGTTGCTACATTGTATGCTGGCTACGATTGTTAATTTTACCCCCCAACTGGGATTCGAACTGCTGCTCTCCTTGTCAGAAGGCAGGCATCAAAACCATTTGGCCACGTGCTCCAAAGTCTGTAACTACTCTAAAAACTGAAGTCTTTCTTCCGTTTCTAGCATGAGATATATGTATATATCGGAGCTCTCTTTCTTGCTACATTTTCACCAGAGGAATTATACTGGGGTAGTCGAGGGGTTTTAAAGACTGAGGTCTAAGGGCCTCTTCACCACTGCTGTTCCTACATTGTGTGCTGGCTATGTTTGTTAATTTTACCCATAACCGGAAAATAACACATGTTTTACTGGGGATTCGAGCCGGTGCTCTCCTTGTCAGCAGGCAGACATCGGAACTGTTTGTCCACACGCTCCAAAGTCTGAGTCTATTAAGATGGACTCACACATCAGTAAAAACCACCCTCCAAGTAACTGGTTGTATACAGACTCTGTAGAGTCTTCTAAACCAGTATAAAGATGTTAAGTTTAAGTTATGTCATAGGAGATGACAGTAAGGTTGCACATTGGACTGGCAGCCTCATCATGTGGAAACTATTGCAATGAACCTGCACTGCAAATGACCAGAAGGAGACTTTCCATAATGTAGGTTAGAGTACGCCAAATGCAGTGTTGGACCTATGTTCCACCAAATGGAAAAAGAAGAAGAAAACTGGATCAGAAAGTGAATCCACTCCCTTTGCAATAAGAAACAATTACTTCAGTTGTTGCACATTTTAAAAAAAAATGTCATCTTGTCTTGTTCGCCTTATTTCTCTATTCCCTAAGGCGAAGTGTGTTGCACTGTTTTTATTTTGCACCTGTCAAACCAAGTGCATCCGACTTCGACATACATTTTGTGTAAGTGCTTCCCCCTGCATTTTGTAAGAGTTTGCTTCCCCGGAGTAACGGTTGGTGCTTTGATGGGGAGCGAACCCAGCACCTTCGGCTTGTGAGCCGTGTCACTTAATCATTAGCCCGCACCGTCTCCCTGTTTGCACATTTAAATGAACAATTTAAACAGATTGTTTCTATTGACATCACATGGGACATAATACTTAGTCATACTTTCTCTTGGAACTTGCGCAAAACAGATGCAGAGAAGCTCAGAATTAGTCAGAGAGCAAAGGAACGGTATTTTGATACGGTATAAGATCCATAACTTTGTTTAAAGAATTTGTGGAATGCATGCGTGACAACAGATGAGGCACATGGAATAACGTTTTGGTGGCCATAAGCCTGTACATGTCCACAGGGATTCCATATTACACCCGCCATGTTTTCAACGACCGGCTAATTCAATTTTGCAAACTTGATGGTTGGTATGTGCCGTTTAGATCAGAAGTGACGTCATCATGTGCATTGTACGTATGTTTACTTGTTGCAGTTTGGTCCGATTTCATTTGAACACGCCATATATATACACAGTTGTTAGTTATTGCCCATCGCAAGCGATGATCGCCACATCAGATTGTTTGGTCTTAATAATATGATGTGCGCAATATTAATATTATACTGAGGAAGAGAATGCGCTGGTCATCAATCTCAATCGTGTTCCGAGTTACCTTGAATCAGTGGCAAGACTATTGGTTGAGGCGACTGGATGTTACCTCAACTCAATATGCAGGCACTCTGGTCCCACACCCCTTGAGACCAGGGGTGACTTGAAAACCTGCGGGATTCGATCACCCGCCGTTTCCATTTATCGCTTTGACAGGCGAGTGCCTAACCTTCGACCACAGCCTCCCCATCATTTTAATAAGAAATGAACTAGAGGGGACAGGCACTTTTATATACCTCGGATACCTGTGTGGATCTCCTGTCCTGGTTGTGCTGGGGCTCATGACATTGGATTAGCTGAGATCCTCATCTAAAAAGTGCCCATCTGTGGGCCTTGGATACAGATCAGGACCAGTGCCGGATTTAAGCAGAAGCTAAATAAGCTGGAACTTAAGGCCTCACAATTCTCAGGGGCGTCAACGGTAGGAGCCGGAAAGAATGAGTGCATAACCACCCTCCGCAGGACGTTTCAACACAGCAGAGTAATAAGCTGCTCGTGCCTAGCCCACCAAGCAGGAAATCCTTCTCTCGGCTACATCCAGCTCACACCAGAGCTGGAACCTACACAAGGGCAACTGCCCCTGTAAAAGTACAAGTTGGCTAAGACTAAGTGAAACAGGCAAAGATATTAAAAGCAGAATGAACAAAGCCAGAATAGCTTTTGCTAGCTTAATTAAAGGATTGAAAATCTTCACATGGCATCACAAATACCAACCGTGTAATATCCAAGAGTTGCATACACTGTGCTTTTGTATGGTGCATTGTGTTGGAGAATAACAGAAAAAGAGACGTCAACGTGTTCATCTTTCCACACAACCTGCCTAAGAAGGTTTCATAGAATGTTCTGGCCGAACATCATGACTAACCGAGAACTGCTTCCCCAATGCACACTATCATGACCCGTAGACACTGGAATTGGGTCGGTCATGTCCTAAAAAGAGGACCCACTGAAACATCACCAGAATCAACAATAAATTGGCCCCAGACGGAAGACGAAAGAGAGGCTGACCTATGACTACTTGTTGAAGAATCATAGAAGCCGAAATGTAAATCATGAATCAGAGCATGGGCACCGTTCGAATGATGGCTGCAGCCCATATGAATTGGGGGAAGAGGGGGATCAGCTTTCTGCTGCCCATAAAGATATTTAGGATATTGTTTCGAGAGCTTTCATGCAAACCCAGAAGAGTGTAGAAGCGGGTCCCAACTTCGTCTCCAGCGGACCCTGCCCTGGATCACCAAAGTCCAGTGTGCTGTAAGTACTCCTCTAGAGGCATCTCGAATGTCACAGCATGCAGCAAGGGAGTCTGGCCAACGCATTGGAGGTCTTCCCCGCGTTCTATTTTTCCTCGGGGGTAGCAGAGTACTGTCGCTATGCTCCATCGTTTCATCGTAACATGTGACCTGCCCATCTATGTTTTGCATTGTCTGCATGAATTACCTCATCCTTCACCAAGGACAATCGTCTTATGTCAGAATTGTGAAGTCCTAGCATGCGTTGGTTCCGGAAAGTGATTCCGACCAAGCGTCTCTCTAGGGAGGCAATTTGTCCTCTGGTGACTTTGTTAGTGTCCACGTCTCAGCATTGTAGCACATCGTAGGGAATACAATGGAGTTGAAGATGCCAACCGTCCAGGACTGTGTTAATAGACGAGAATGCTGTCCAACCCGCGCGCCAACGTCTTGTCAGTTCGAGTTCCAGGTTATTCTCCATATTCAACTACTGAATAGAAAAACATGCTGGGGAATAAATACATTTTGGTTCTCTAGTCTTTCATCCTGCGATGAATGTAGAAATGCGGCTGTAGTTACCACAATTGTTAACATACGCGATGAGTTAGTAGCTCACAAACTGAAATAGGATAGCTGAAAAATGTAGTTGGTAGTTTCTAAAGGTGTCTAATGACCTAATGGTGGCAGCAACATCCTGCTTTGTTGTTACTTTATGTGACGCAAGGGGTTGCGCGTGCATGTGCGGCTCAGATACAAAATGGCGTCTGTGATCACAGAGTGAACATTCAAAGAATAGCATGCTGTTGTGCCATTTGTTGTTGGTAGAACGACTTTCAGTAATTGATATTCGTAGGGGAATGCCTCGTTCTTGAACATCCACATTACAGCCTCGACTCAGTCCCGAGCAGTTTTCACCTGTTTGATGTACCAAACACTAGAGCAGGCTTTGCAAAATAAAAACCTTGGCTGAAAAAGTTCGACAAATGACAAAGTGGTTGAACGTTAAGTGCAAATGTGACTGAGACAGCGGACCAAAGACTTCTACGTTGCAAGTTTTTGTGCACTAATTAGGCGATGTGTATCAATATTGGTGGAAATATATTGAGATGTGTGAAGGAGCACACGCAATAGGATACAAATGCTATATCCTAGTGCGAGGAAAGGCAACCGCAGCTGAGTGTTGTGGCAGGGCAGACCAAGCCCTTAGCCTTGGTTGGCGGCTAGTCTAGGAGTGAAGTCCCGACATGCGAACAGATAGAGCATTGCTCTGCTGATCCGGCAGCTTCTGCAGCTTGCCTTGTTCCAATTGTATTGGTATCACCTTTCCCTTGGAGCAAACAAAGCAGACCGAGAGAGGGACCAAACTGCATGGGCAACACATGGTCTCTATATTTATGCCCGGACTTTGTGCCGAAAGCACAATTACTATCTTCTGTCAAGAAAAGAACGAACAGAGCCAATGATTAGGGACAATGTAAGTGCAATAATAAAATGTTTTAAATTTCGTGCCTTATTTTTTCATTTTAATTACCATATATAACATATTTACTGATTTTCTATTGTGGATATGGCAAGAAATCCTACAAAATGTGAGAACACCACGTGTGACAATAATTTGCCAGGGAAGAGTTGTTGTTTGTGAATGTCCACAATGGGTAGGTTACATTTTTTTTGCGCCCTGAAAAGGACGTTAAGTGTGGGGTTGCAGTAGCTTTCCTCAAATCCCGAGCGTGCTGATAAAGGTGGACCGGGGTCCTCCTGGCGGTTGTGCTATGCTTGGCTTCATCTGCATGTCGCTTACTACCACTGGGATCACGTCGATCCCCCACTTTGTAAGAGACGCTGCTATGAAAACAGGTCTTGTCAAGTATGCTTTGCCTGAACCTGACTAACATGTCTGATCATTGTATTTTGCCTGACCAGTCGTTAGTCTTATATCCCGCCAGGAAAGCGTAAACAAAGATAACCTTGATATGGCGTATTCTGTTGAAACAAAATATAAAGTTACTTTTTTCTGTTTTACCCCGTCTCATAATTGAAAATAAATAGTGCAGAAACCACCAATAGCAAGCCATATCTCTTTGTTGAAGATCATACTAGAAGGTAGGGTGGAAGGCAGTAGTTCAAGAGGCAGACGACGTTTTAGTGGGTGGATAACATGAGGAGATGGACTGGAAAAAGTCTTTCAGATTGCACCATTAGGGCAAGAGATAGAGTACACTGGAGATCTATTGCAGCCTATACATATGGATAGGAGTGGCATTAGTATCCAACCCGTAGCCATATACTAGGATTGGGTATGCCTGGAGTGCAGTGAAGTTGATTCGTAGGAACAGAACGCAACAGAAAAAGACAAGAAAACTAGAGCTGGACTTTTCCCATCTTTGGCATGTCTTCCCACAAAAAGTGTCAACGTCACGATTAACTTGCACTGTGTAGAAAACTGCATCTCCCCACGCATTAAAACAAAAGTACGCAGGGCCTCAAAGGGACATTCCTAGCATTATTTTTTGAAGATAAACATAGGCGGGCGTGTTACAGATTCCCAGCCTTGGAAAATTGGTCCTTCTTCCCACACATCCACTCCACCCTTTCATAATTTTCTCTAGGTCACGAACGGTTTTTAGTGTGACTAGACAGAGTTACGCCCATTCCCTACGTGACGCTCTGTCGTATTTGATATGCTAGCTAGCAATGTCAAGACGGCCATCAGACTCGAGAAGAAAGCGTGGGACGAGGTAAATTGGCGGGGTATTTCCATACGGTGTGCACCCTGTTACCTATTTTAACTTTAGGCAGGGATTCTCAAACTGATGTGCCGCCAATTATTATTATTCCTCCTCCTGTTCCTACCCCTCTGCTTCTTCTTCCTCCTCCTCTGCTACTTCTTCGTGTTCCTTTTCTTCCTCCTCCTCTGCTTCTTCTTCCTTCTCCTCCTCCTCCTCTGTTTCTTCTTCTTCTAACAAGCTTTTATTTAACTTGACATGATCATTGTCCGTTTGTGTAGACTATTTCTATTTCTCCTAATTTAACCAACCTAGATAGCTGACATTTTGTACTACACAGTCTCTACTAGTGTGACCTGTTAATCTATCGAATTTGACGGATTCTCGAATTCAAAAACAAAAACCTGTAGTCCCAAAAACAATAAGACATGTCTTAGTACATACGAGGGGCGTTCAAGTCAAACGGAGACTTTTTGTTTGTAAGGGAATTTTTTTTTTTAAGTAGTCAAAATGCCGTTTATTTTTCCATATAATCTCCTGCAACATTTATATACTTATCCTAGCATTTAAGTAATGATTGAAAAGCTTCAGTATAGAAATATTTGTCAGTATGTCTGAACCAATTCAGGACAGTCTATTTAACTTCATCATCAGTGCTGAAATGATGACCTGGGAATTGTTTAGGGGTCCACACAGGTGGAAATCCCTTGGAGCGAGATCTGTGCTGTAAGGTGAATGTGAAAATACATCCCAGGTGAGTTGCTGTAGGTGGCACATAGTGTGATGAGCCGTATGAGGTCGAGCAGGCTGAAACTCTTCTCTGCCGGTCAAAAAGTTAAAAGCTGTGTTGGCATCCAACGTGCACTAACCATCAAAAAATGCAAATATTCATGAATAATAGTGTTCACCGTACCCAGAGAAAGACTAGCCTCTTGTGCAGTTTCACGACAGGTTATGCGTCGATTTTCTAAGATAATGCGTTCCACAATCTGTATATTCACAGGATTGACTGCAGTGGGTTGAGAGCCACCTTCTCTAAAATGTTTACATCATTCAAATGTCCTAATGCACCTGAGTTTCTCATCACCGTATTGTGATTGAAGTCATCTAGAAATTTCCGTAGGTTTTGCACCTTCTTTCACAAGAAACTTCATCACAACACGCTGTTCCATGCAAGCACTAACAGTGTTGCCCACCATTTTTATTCATCTGTCACGTGAATGCCCAAGGCAAATGGGCCACCTCACAGTAATAGGGCACAAGTGCCTCTAACCAATGATAGTAGTTCCAGTACGCTATAACCCATTCAGGTAGAACTAGAACAAAATGTTCCGGTTTCATTTTAATGCCCTTCGTATGTATAAAACCCGTCGTATATATAAAAGCTGTTACCGAAATACTTATTTAAAAAAGAAATTACTACTACCCAGAGTGTACCCAGAGGTAGAAAAGGCTGAGAACCCACGATAGACCTGAATCAGCCAGGTCAGCGGAAATTGTTATTTTTTGTGTGTGGAGATGTTTGGAGACGTTGATGACAGCGTAACCGACGCTGGTTTAAATCACGTGATCATCCCGTCACATGTGCAGTCACAGGTTGACAGATATACTGCCCTCAATGACTCAAATTAACCAATGGTATACTTGCCTCAATGACACAAATTCACCAATGGTATACTTGCCTCAATGTCACACATTAACCAATCGGATACTTGCCTCAATGACACAAATTAACCAATGGCATACTTGCCCCAATGACACAAATTCACCAGTGGTATACTTGCCCCATTGACACACATTAACCAATGAGTATACACCACAACACATCAATATAGAAACTATAGTTAATACGTTTCCGAACAGTGACTTGCCTGTAATGCTATCATCTGGTTTCTCTAATGTGTGTCCTGTCCATCGCCAACGCCTTCTCATCTCCGCTAGCCCCACATACACCTGCCCGGTCTTTCCTCGCAGTTCTTTATTAGTCACTTTATCGTACTATTCTATTCCCTTAATTCGGTTCACGCATTCATTGATGAAAGCTTGGACCTTTTAAATTGAACTTTTCCTTGTTCCCCACTTTACAGAGCCATACAGTAGGACAGACTTGGCATTGGAGTTGAAGATCTGAATTTTTGTGGCGTGCTCAACTTCTTTGGATTTCGTGAAATTTGTAAAGCAATTAAATCCCCTCTCGTCTTTGCATTCTTAATTTGATGCTTCTATCAGTACCTCCGACCCTACCTATATTACTACCAAGCTATATGAATGAATCTACCTCTTGTAGTATCGTTTCTCCCATTATAATCTGATTGTCCTTAGGTGCTTTTTTTGTGTGGTCATAATCTGTTGTGTGTGTTGTTTTTTTTAGTGTATCCTCAGACCCGATTTAACGACTGTACAATGACCTCAACCAGTTTATTGCATTCTAAGCATCTTTCAGTATCATCAGAGAAATGAGTTATAAATCACATTGGACGTAAATACATCAAACCTAAATTGTCGGACTACTGTACCAGACCCGCTCAACGTAACTAGGTTAGTTGCAATTGGAACATATAGCAGACTTATCTCCTTATGCCTAGTTACTAAACCCCTCTTCCCCCTCCCCCATTTTTTTTCTCCCTCACATAAACCATAAATTAAACTACAAATTATTTTTCACAAAAACACAAATATATTGACAGAACGAAATGATCACACCAATACGGTTTATCTATCACTATCTGAGGTCTCTAATCGGGATTTTGTTGTTTGTTGCACCTAAGCAGATAGGGGGTTCTACTTATTTAAACCTGGTTCTGTCTGGTCAAAATCTAATTATTTCTATCCCTAACATCTCTTCTAATATTCAAATGAATTCTTGAAATTTGTCAAAATCTAATTATTTCTATCCTTAACATATCTTCTAATATTCAACTAAATTCTTGAAATTTGTCAAAATCGAATTATTTCTATCCCTAACATCTCTTCTGTGGAGCCGCGTAGCGCAGTGGTTAGCGCGCTGGCTTCGCATCTGAGTGGTCCTGGGTTCATTCCCCAGTTGAGGCGGTAATGTTTTATTCAGACCGCAATGGCTCCCGGGTCGACCCAGCCTTAAATGGGTACCGGTTCAGTCCGGGAAGTAAAAGCGGCGAGGGAGAGGAGACGGCTACCGCCCTCATATAGCCGAGCCTTTGAAATGTGAGATCGCTAACACCTCACACCCCTACGGCAGTAATGCTATGGGCTACTTTACTTTACTTTACTAACATCTCTTCTAATATTCAACTAAATTCTTGAAACTTGTTTCTATTCTGATGTTCTGGTCGGTCAATCGTTCCAGTTTTCACCGGGAAATGAAGATCTTGAATTCGTGCGATGAGATGCAATCCCTAGTGTTCGTCTCCACATTTGTTTCTGACATAGGGTTTTACACACACGTACGAAACTTCGACCAGTTACTTAACTTACCTTAACGTCTTTATACTGGTTTAGAAGACTCGGTAGAGTCTGTATACAACCAGTTTCATTTACATTTCTTTGCTTTAAAAGCTATGCTGATCCAATCTATTCTTAAACGCATTAACAATCTCTACGAACAATTCAAACTGCAAACACAGTCAACACCCATAAAGTGATGCAGTCCTTGCCAACACTCCATGAAATAAAACATATTTTCATGCGTCCGGACCCGACCATTGTATAGACTCTTTGTGACAGATCCGAACAACTGATCACAGCTGCTAGGTTCCACATTATGAAATGAAACCTAAGATTTTTTTTTGTATTGCGTTCGCCTTATTTCTCTATTCCACAAGACGGTGTGCGTTGCACTGTGGTTTTTTTAATTTTTGCGCCAGTCGGCTCAGTGTATCCGACTTCAGCATGCATTTTTATGTAAGGGTCTGCTTCCTCCTGCATTTTCTAAGAATTTGCTTCCCCGGGGTAACGACAGGTGCTGTGATGGGGATCGAACCAGTACCTTCTGGCTGTGAGTCGGTCACGTAACCACTAGCCCACGCCGTCCCCACAGGCCTAAGATGAGATAGGGAATAAGATTACAGCAGAGCAGTCAGCTATCAGTCGCCGGCTTCGTGCATCAGGGCCAGTGACCAATAACTGACTAAAAGCCTATTCAGACTACATGTGGACGAACGAAAAAGAAAAAGAAGAAGATATTAGGATATTAAAATAAACAATAGCTGACATCAGTCTTTTACTTCATCGTTTACTTCTTAAAGGAAGTTTTGTTGTTTTGTGTCGTAGTTTACAACGAGGCTGTGATATGTGCGCCTTGAGGCTTTACATGTCCTGTTTCCACTTGGTACATGTTTTTGCAATGGGTTTGTTTTCCTTCTACATTCCCTATTCTCTCAACCCGGCTGCACGGATGCAGACTTTCCCAGGCCGCCATTGTGGGCAGATCTGGTTCGTTAACCTTTACGAAATCAGTCTGTAATTCACGAAACTGCTGTCATCTCATCTCGATCACCGCGATTTCACATCCCGACATTGACTTATTGTGAATCGAGTCAAGTCTGTGATTAAGATTCTAAGCAGTGCATGAGCTGCAGTTGGTCAGCGACCCAAAGCTGACTGCTAGCTTCAGGGTTAGCGACCGGGCGTTGCCAAGATTTTACTCTGCCTCCACGCGATGATCCTGGATATCATGTTGCAACACCGCAGACTGGCTAAGGAGAAGGGATTGAAACGGAAAGGCTAACTCGGTATCCAAAAATGCCATGTTGGAGTGAGATGTGTTGGTCCGAGAGGTGCAAATATCGCAGTTAAGCTGTAAGCTATAACACAACACATTCCTTTCTCCGTACTAATCCTGCTACTTGCAAAGCCCTTTTCGTGGCTTGGAAGCGGGAGTTTGAGAACAAACGAAGAAGAGACACGTCTATTTCCCCGAAGTGTCAACAGTTTGTAAACTCTTACATCCCGAATCAGCCAGGTCAGCGGAAATGCCTCCTGCATTTTGGAGATGTTACGAGATGTGGGTAGAGCGTAAATGACAACACTGGTTTGAAATGACAGGGTCACCCCGTCAGAAGTGCACGCACTGGTTGGCAGGTATGCAGGCTTTGAAATGTTATTTTGACGTGCGAACGCTGAAGGTTGGTTATTTGGAGTGAAACGACCTTTCTGGCATTTCCTTAGTGTGGAAAACTGAAGTTCATTTGAAAGCCCTTATCGCATTCCGTATTTACCATGCGTAAAATAAAATTAAAGTTAATCTAGTAGTATATAGTTGTGTGGGTCATAAAGTGCACAAAACTGAACTCAACCACTTGGATGTTTGTAGTAAACTATTTACTGTCGCTACATTTGTTCTCATTGCTTATGACCGCCGGGTGGGTTTATATGATTGGTTGCTTGTAAAGGAGCCGAAGATGCAACAGTCAATGAGCTGACATAAGCCAGCCACTCAGACCTGGCTGCTTGCGTCTGTATCAGCGAACCAGGGCTGACTTAAGACCTATCCCGCCCCCAAACGGTGGCCATGGAAACAGTCTGCACTAATGTAGTTTAGCTCTGTCGAAGACGGTTGTTTGGGACCGAAAGGTGCAAATATCGCAGTCAAGCTGTAAACTAGCGACACAACACATTCTGCTACTTGCAAAACCCTATTCGGGGCTTGGTAGCAGAAGATTGAGAACGAACGCAGCAGAAGAAGTAGCTTAACTGAAACCGGATGTGTTGAGCTGAAATGTGCAAATATCTAACCGTCGCTCTAAACTACGACACAACATTCTTTTTAAGACGAATGCGGAAGAAGAATACGTGTAGTAAACTATTTATTGTCGCTACATTTGCTCTCATAACTTGTGTCTACCGGACAAGTTATTAGGTTTAAGGCATCAAGGTCCCTTGCCCCTGCATTCTTATGCGATGTGCAGGCTAGGATTTAAAAAATTATATTAACATAGAAACAACAACAAAAATCTAAGCCTTATCAATATTTTGAAACTGGTCCATAGTTCAAGCAATAGGTATCCTAACCGGATTTACCATCGCTCCTGCAGTGATGTAAAGTTTATAGTAAAAATATAAAGTAAAATCTATGATTACCTACTTTCCTTGCCCAGCAACCTCACATAGTCTTCGCCCCAAAACTAGCCGCCTTCTGTTACCTATGATAACCTTACTAGTCATTCTCAATTCCGAGGTCCGCTCGGAGGATTTAGAGAAGCTATTGGCTTTGACTGATTGATTGTAGAGCGATTCTCACAACAAAGGCACCAGGTAGAATCCTTGTCTCTGCTCGCTCCAGTCTAACAGGTTTAGTTTGGTTTGGTCGAAGAATCAACGTAATTGCACACGGTTTAACTCATACGTTTTCTGTTCTTCATATTGTTGTAGAATCTCAGCACAATGCACGAACTCCGTAGAACGGGCGATGATTCCGTAATAGATCGAGTAGACTTTTTACAAAATTTTGATTGTTGTCCGGACAGCGGCCGTTCAGTCTACTCTTTTCACTTTCCAGTTGCCGAGCGATTTTTAACGTTCGCGACACTGAATACGGGCGTCTGATCTCCACTACCCAGAGATCTGGGGAAATACCAGAAAGTCCTTGTGAAAAAAATGCCAGTCTCCATCGTGATTTAAATCCGCGATATCCAGCACCCGAGGCCGACATCTGACCTCGACGAACCACTCAGTCCCCTGATCGTCTTGTCAGGTGTAACTATAAAGGAAAGCATGACACGCGAACGGGAACTGGTCGCCTCACGTATTAAAAAAAATATATAACAAAACGGATTTAGAAAATCGAAACCTCTGACACTTCATTCTAGACGGCATTGTCTACTATCATCAATCAAAATAGGGTCAGCTCCCTGTGGAGCATATGTCTTTGACATGTTACACGCCAAGTAATGAATAGTTAACCTGCCTATATTTGTTATTCAAGTTTTTGTGGTGTTTAAAGTTTCCAACCGTCATTACTCGTCTCTAACTACATGCCTGGCAAGTTACAGTGCTACTATTCGTTTCTCCTTTGTTGGGCTCCCGCAACACTAATGATTTCCTATTATGGGATTACTTTTTTTAAATGTTGTGCTAAATTGAGACTAGATGGGGTTCTATCCTAGGATATCAAACCCGGTTACTTTGCTGTGAGGAGCAAGTGCTCTGTCAAAACACATCTTCTTCGGTGTTTGTCCTGATAAGGACGTAGTGGCATTTTGTCTTAGTATACAGCGAGGCTGCGATGTCAGCACATTTCGGCCGGGCGCATCCTATTTCCGCCACTTTATTTTTGGGGTGCCCAGTTTACCCTCCACTGCGACCGCTATTACCTTGGCCAGACTACACTACTGCAGCCTGTTTCCAGGGTCGCCGCTTGAGTTGAAATATATCTTGTTCAGCTGTGGTTTGTTGACTCTGATGTAAGCAGCCAGCTATAAGTCGCTGGTTGCTGTCAGCTCATTCACTGTTCTGTATCATCGGCCCCCAAACACATATAACAGTACATAACCGCATTGAGTGCCGACAAAAACCGCAACGTTGACCAGCCTGCGGAACAGCTTGCACCCATTACGTCAGTTACGTCATTGTTGTACACAGATCGTACAAATACCTTTACCCCACGATTCTCACCTGCCCCCTGCCCCTAACACAAGTTTTAGAGACCGGGACATACTTGCTTGTCCGTTGCGGTTCACGGCTCTCACATTATGGCGTCATGAATGGCTGCCGCGTTGGTTCTGAGGAATTTAGAGAGACCATAAATAGGCCACGACAAAGGTGCGCGATGCGTTGTTACGTATACACATTCTTGCGATGGGCACACATACGCTTCACACAACTTATCCATTCCAGTGCCTTCATGACGTAGGACTACAACATGGATTACTGTTTTGGACCGCCCTCTTGATGTCCGTTCACAAGACAGAAAGGCCAAAACACCATTTTCCGATTTCGCACTCAACACATACAACTTAACAGTCACTTGAACAGAATCCACACGGAACATACTCCCAGAGTGTGCACACCATCCCCTCTGAAACTGTTCAACATAATCGTTTTGAATGTCCGGGGCTTGCCGGTGTTAGGAATGAGCTTGTTCCTCCGAGGCCAGACAAATGGAACACTTTGTACGGAACTAAACAACAGCTTACAAATACTTGCAGATACCACTATATGGCATTGGGCCAAAGGGCAGTAGCCCATAGGCCGCTGGATCAATAACCAGCCATCTGGCGTTTCTTCCTGTTTTTCGCCAGGTTTTTCTTCATACTAGACACTCTTCTCCAGTGTGTTTATATCCAGGCCATGTTTCGTTATATAGTTATGTTGTTGCTGTTTGTGAATGCCCACAATGAGTAGGTTTACTCTTCTGTACGTCCTGAACAGGGCGTTAAGTGGCGAGCTGCAGTAGCTTTCCTCACATCCCAAGCGTGCCGATGAAGGTATACCGTGATCCTCCAGGCGGTTGTGATATGCTTGTCTTCAACTGCATGTCGCTCACTCCTGCGGGGATCCCATCGATCTTTCACTTTGTTAGCGAGGATGCATGAAAACAGCCCGTTTCCACGGAGGACTGCTGGGATGTCAAGGTGAGGGCCTTGGTCAGTATATTTTGCCTGACCCTGACCAACATGTCTGATTAGTATGCTGTGCCTGACCAGACTTTAGTCTTCCTCCCCATACAGTTCTGTAGGATATGCCTTGTTTGTCCCTCCTTTCCTTGTTTCGACATATAGAGAGCTGTACATGTTTCGACATATAGAGAGCTGTACATGTTTCGACATATAGAGAGCTGTACATGTTTCGACATATAGAGAGCTGTACATGTTTCGACATATAGAGAGCTGTACATGTTTCGACATATAGAGAGCTGTACATGTTTCGACATATAGAGAGCTGTACATGTTTCGACATATAGAGAGCTGTACATGTTTCGACATATAGAGGACTGCACACGTTTCAACATATATAGAGAGAGCTGTACATGTTTCGACATATAGAGAGCTACAATTTTCGACCGATAGAGGACTGTACATGTTTCGAATTATAGAGAGCTACAATTTTCGACATATAGAGAGCTGTACATTTTTTGACACATAGAGGGCTACAATTTTCGACATATAGAGAGCTAAATTTTTTCGACATAAAGAGGACTGTACATGTTTCGACATATAGAGAGCTACAATTTTCGACTGTACAATTTTCGACACATAGAGAGCTACAATTTTCGACAGATACAGAGCTGTATATTTTTTTTACCAATACAGCAAATGCACAGTCTCTTTATCGATTGTCAGCTTGGCTTACAATCCCAGCGTACGAGATTCGAAACCAGGGTATGGTTCACCGTGTTCTTTCCCCGCCACCAAATGTCTACTGGTTAGCACGAGTTCGCCCAGGCTCTAGACCTGGGATCAACAGCTCATTGTAGTTCGATAGCCACGTTCTGGACTAATGTGCCTTTACTATTGGTCTCGACTATCAGGGTGCGGCGAATGCTGGTACTGTTTTCCCAGGTCTGTTTAGCACAGGTTTCATACCCATCTCCCTTTCGCTGAAGAATCCCATATTCATGGCATGAAAAAGTTAACCCCAATCTGCTCTTCAGCTAACTCTTCTTTAACATCTCCGTTCGTATATATTACAGCTCCAAGTCACTAGAACTGTATGACCCGTCCCTAACCAACACTGCATGAATATATATTTCTTTATTTTGAAGATGTCTCTACAAATAATGTCGGCAAAGGTATGGCTCTTTCAAACTACAGACGTGCTTTTTAATTACATTTGGAAAAATCATATACTTGGTTGAACATGGACTTGGGATCAAGATGCTAAGCAGTGTATTAGCTGCAGCCGTCAGCGACCCAAAGCTGCCTGCTATCGTCAGGGCCATCTAACCAGAGCAGTTCTACTCCTCCATACGGTGTTCCTGGAAAACAGGCTGCAACAGCACAGGCCGGCTAAGGAGAAGGGATCGAAGCGGAAAATCTAGCCAGGTACTCAAAAATTCGTGTTGAAGTTGGATGTGTCTGACCGAAATGTGCAAAATATCGCAGTAAGCTGTAAACTACGACACAACGCATTCCGATCTCCGGACAATATTCTGCTACTTGCAAAACCCTTTTCGGGGCTTGGTAGTGGGAGATTGAGAACGAACGAAGAAGAAGTAGATCATGGACTTTATAGAAGATGACTAACTGCAATTGTGAGATCGTGGGCTTTTATAGAAGATGACTAACTGCAATTGGGAGAT
Organism: Ariolimax columbianus; assembly: GCA_036924085.1. Lineage (NCBI taxonomy): Eukaryota > Metazoa > Mollusca > Gastropoda > Stylommatophora > Arionidae > Ariolimax > Ariolimax columbianus. Next base: position 68,090,809 of record JAVGWX010000016.1, on the reverse strand, counting down.
CGTGGGCTTTTATAGAAGATGACTAACTGCAATTGGGAGATAGTGGGCTTTTATAGAAGATGACTAAATGCAATTGTGAGATCGTGGGCTTTTATAGAAGATGACTAACTGCAATTGCGAGATCGTGGGCTTTTATAGAAGATGACTAACTGCAATTGTGAGATCATGGGCTTTTATAGAAGATGACTAACTGCAATTGTGAGATCGTGGGCTTTTATAGAAGGTGACTAACTGCAATTGTGAGATCGTGGGCTTTTATAGAAGATGACTAACTGCAATTGTGAGATCATGGGCTTTTATAGAAGATGACTAACTGCAATTGTGAGATCGTGGGCTTTTATATAAGATGACTAACTGCAATTGTGAGATCGTGGGCTTTTATAGAAGATGACTAACTGCAATTGTGAGATCGTGGGCTTTTATAGAAGATGACTAACTGCAATTGTGACACCATACTCCTTCCTGAAACTATTAATCAGAAAACTGGAAAAAATCGGCTGGTAACGTACACACGATGCACAAATAAGGTCAACAAGTGTGGAACACGATACATCAACTTAGCTGTTAGCTTTTTTCGCAATATGGCTTAGGGAGGTGGAGAATGGCAAATCTTGGAGATCCTTGAAATATGGCTATTGTGAAGAGTATGGCCCATCTCGTGGAGAGGAAGAAACAAGAAAATAAGGAGGTATTTCCGAATATAAGTAGACGAGAGAATTAATGAACGATATTATCAGAACCAAACAGTTAAAATATTTTGGTCAGGGAGAAATATTTATCGGAATGATAATATGTGATATGTATATATATCTCAATGACATATAAAGACAAAAAGTTATAAAGATGTATAGATAGATCTATAGATAGATATAGATGTGTGTATGTGTGTGTATATATTGATAGATAGAGAGAGAGAGAGAGAGAGGATAGATAGATGTGTAGATAGATAGATGTGTAGATAGATAGATGTGTAGATAGATAGATAGATAGATAGACAGACAGACAGACAGACAGACAGACAGACAGACAGACAGACAGACAGATAGACAGACAGATAGATAGATAGATAGATGTAAAGGTAGGTAGGTAGATAGGGATCACTGTATATCGGATACATGATTTAGCACAACAAATAGCTCACCATTATAAAGGTAACAATGCTGACAAATAAATAGAAATGCACAGAGAATTATACTGACCACGTGTAAACCAAAATTATATCCTAGAACAATCCACAAGGCTATAGAATGTCCATGTTATTCAGCCTTCCTTTCCAGCAACAACAACAACAACACCACGATGACATCACCGACGAATGCTCATTCCACTGACTGTTGTGGTTCCACCTCGTCTCCTTGAAGATGAACATTCTAAGCGTGCCATTGGCGTTAAGCATCAGGGATTCCCTTGGAAACTCACATTCCCGGTTGGTGAGAAACGGTGAGCGCTCGCGCATTCCTTGGCAACAGGTAGAACACATTTCTGCAAGATTGCGTAATAAGAAGTAGGGGCGAAGAAACGCAGTAGAGTTTTATATATATATATATACCCACACATACAAATATACACACACATACAGGGTGTCCCAAAAGCATCTTATAACTTGTGTCCAATATAAACATTTTTGGGATCTGAAATTGGAGCAGAGGTGATCAAGACAAGACTGTTCTTACTTCGACCCGTTCTTCGTCAAGGCGTGGTCACACTTGAGCGGGTTCCAACTCAGGTCCCAGTTGTTTCTGTCGTCCAGTGGGATAGTAGTCTGCCTGTTGTGGGGTCGTAAATGTCGTGCTTGTCTAGTGAATCTCGCCAGCGAGCTGGGGGCCGTCCCACATGACGGTTATGGTACTCCATCTTTCGTCTTGTCGTCTAGCTAAATGACCTGCCGAGTGTTTCGAATGGTTGACGTGCTGTAGGACTTCCTTGATGTGTGACATTCTCCGGATGTCGTCATTGTCTAGTTCGTTTTGCCACTGTTGTCTGAGAGTTATGCCCACCAGGCGTCTTTCAAGTGATGCGTGTTCTGTTCTCAGTTGGTTCTCTGCTGCTTTTGTTAGAGACCAGGTTTGGCTACCATAACAGAGCGTTGGTAGGACTACCGAGTCGAAGATGTCTGCACATAGTCTTGTGGCTGTGGCGTCTGTTGCTGTAATGATGGAGTTGAAGGCTGCCCAGCCAGCCCGTTTCCGTCTGGCGATCTGACGTTTTATGTTGTTCTCTATGTTGGGGAGCCTTCCCAGATAGACATATTCGTCAGCGTCCTTTATGAGCGTTCCACTCAAGGATATAGGGCTCGGGGTCTTAGAAACGGTTGCTCATAGCTCTGGTTTTTGTATACAAGACAGTGCTAAGACAGTAAGGATCCTCTTACATCACTTAAACCATTATGGAAAAACACAAACTAATACAAACACTAATCCTCTATGTGTACCTCTACGTTGGTGAGACAGGACGCTGAATTGGAAGGAAATATTCAGGCGATTGAAATGCGAAGCTACAGATGGGTCCTTGGGAAAACATATAGTATCGGGTCTGTCTTTATCAAGACCCTTTCTCAGTGGTTGTTGTTTTTTTTTCAAATGCCTCCGATGATTAGGTGCACTCTTTTGTGCGCCCTGAAAAGAACGTAAAGTGACGGGGGTTGCAGTAGCTTTCCTCACATCCCGAGCTTGCTGGTAAAGGTGGACCGGGGTCCTCCAGGGGGTTGTGCTATGCTTGACTTCAAATGCGTGTCGCTCACTACTACGAGGATCACGTCGGTTTCTCAACTCGTTAGTCACACTGCCATGAAAACGGCCCGTTTCCAGGGAGGAATACGAAGAATCCAAAGTGAGGGTCTTGGCAGGTATATCTTGCCTGACCAGACTTTAGTCTTCCTCTCCCTCTTTCAGTGGTAAAAGTACGCAAACTCTAATGCCACGACGATGTAATACAATCGAGTGGACTACCAGACAAGATGCTCACAGGCAGTTCCCGACATGAAGAAGAGAGGTCTCTCTGAGAGGCGCTGGGCATGTGATGTTCGAAAGTGGCCGAGTAACACCTTGAAGGCGACTGAGGTGATGGCGATGGACAGACAGACGAGGCGACAGATAGTACATGAAGCAGTACTGATATGTGACGCTCCAACGACTTCCTAGGGCTACGGGAAAGACGAGGCGAGAGATAAGGTTACAAGATCTAGAAATAATCATGTTGTCTTCTTCTCCTCCTCCTCTTTCCTCTTCTTCTTCTCCCCCTCCTTCTTCCCCCTTCTTCTTCTTCTTTTTCTTCTTCTTATTCTTCTTCTTCTCCTTCTACATATTCTTTCTTCTCGTGTTTGTTCATTAGTTTGCTCATTAGCTTATATATATATATATATATATATATATATATATATATATATATATATATATATATATATATATATATATATGTATGATCGGATACCTCGCTAAGACTAAAACATATACAAAAGCTATGTTACGTTCAAAAGGCCTTCGTACGGGACAACGAACAAGAAAAATGTTTTTTTTTTTTTTTTTTTTTTTTGCGTTCGTCTTATTTCTCTAATCCCCAAGGCGGTCTGCGTTGTACTGTGGTTTTTAATTTGCGCCTGTTGGCCCAGTGCATCCGACTTCAGCATGCATTTTATGTAAGGGTCTGCTTCCTCCTGCATTTTTTAAGGGTTTACTTCCCCGGGGTAACGGCCGGTGCTGTGACTCATAGGAAGGGAAGAGTACATAAAACAATGTGATCACATAAAGGAATAAGATAGAAGGTACTTAACTGTTCTTAGATGTACATAAACATTCGCTGGGAATAGCCAAATGGTGATATGGGTACACGTATTACGTCGAACTAGAAGCAGAGAGGAGATAAGGGCTAGGTAGAAGTGTGGAAAATAATAATGTCTTACAACTGAATGCGACCCATGCGGGAGATCAGTTTACTTTCTAGTGAGAGTTGTTGACGATAGTCAGAGGTGCGTCTTAGCACGGTATCTATATATGTTTGTTTACACTTCATTTTGATCGACGGTGCCGCTGCAGCCTCGCCTTATTTTTATTTTCTTATTAAACTAATAAATATGTAACGGCATACTTATTTTTATTCGTACAAATGAGACAACGCTAGTATTTCCGCATATCCTGATTTTTAAAAAATATTGGACACATAGAAAGATCAGTTTTCGGACACCCTGTATATTATATCATCCATTTATCTGGAATGAGAAATAGCGCCAGTAAGCGAGACATACGCCGAGGGTTTACGCGGTTTACGTGTTCGTGGGAAAGACATAGATATAAGGGGAGAGAAAAACAAAAGCGGCCCACATTCAAGCTGTGTTTTGTGAAGGTTGATTCCAGACAGGAGATGAGATATGCACGCGAAGAAAAAGAACGCTTAGTGTTTCCATCAGGATGCACAAAAACGAGCCTTGTCCTCCCTTATCAAGTATATAAACAAAGATGCTATTTTCGGATACTGATGTATTTGTTAAACAGATTTCAGATTTGCCAGATATAGCTTACGAAGACTGTCCTGTTTGGCTTAAGTTTCATTAAAGTTATTTAAAATTGTTTTGGCCATCGTGATATTGTTTTATCACCTTACGTACGTCTATCTTAGAAATGTGTCTAATCATTCTTCATACGAGGAAAACGTTCGCTTTAATCCAGATTCCGAATGAGGAACAAAGAATAATTATAATCTAACCTGTCAGGATGTCGTAAAAGGGGACTAAGGAAGGTCGGGACATGGGTTCGGCGTATCTCATCTCGTAGAGACTAGGCTATACCTTACTTGAGGACGAAGATGATGCACAGAGAATGCGCTGGTAGCAGTCAGCGACTCATAGTTGGCTGCTTGCATCAGGGTCAGCGAACCAGAGTTGACCGAAACCCTATTCCGTCTCCAAGCAGCGGCGCTGGAAACAGACTGCACTTGTGTAGTCTGGCTATGAAAAATAGATATCGCAATTGGAAGGCAAACCAGGTAAAACAATAAAGCCAATAAAAACTGGATGTGTCACGTGGAATGTCGCAGATATTGCAGCCTCGCTGTAAACTATGACACAACTTCACAATGTCCTGTTCAAGACAAAGGCTGAAGAAGAATAAGATAAAGCCGAGGTTAGCACAGGCCCAACTTCAGAAGCAGACTGACACCATGGGCGCACTCAACACAATCGAATGGGAATACCGCATTCTTAATTTTATGTCGAATTACATTTTAGAAATGGACTTAATAAACGACACTTATAACTGATATATGCGAGGGAAGGTAGAAAAGTTGTTCACTTTAGTGTGAAGAAGTCAAGACACTTGCCTAGAAATTGGTGTGAACTTTATTTCTTGTCTTTGCATTCCCCCTGCAAGTCGATATACTTCTCGCATCTATTTTTCACCTTCCTGATGCCCTGATTGTAGAACTCCTCCGTCTGGACCCGGAACCACGTCTCTAATTCAATAATCAGGTTCTGGACGTCAGAAAAACCTCGTCCACGAAGCGGGTTCTTCATGTTTGAGAACAGTAAGAAGACATTAGGTGCCAAGTCCGGTGAGTATGGTGTGATGGAGCATGATTTCATACCCGCACGATTTTCTGACGTCCTGTGCGTGATTGCTGAATTGGAGATGTGGTTTTTGATCCAGTCGGATGAAATGTAGCATCAGGAAGGTGAAGAATATATGAGAGAAGTATATCGACTTTCAGGGTGAATACACACAGAAAGACTGAAGCTCACACCGATTTCTAGGCAAGTGCTTTGACTCCTTCATACTAAAGTGAACAACTTTTCATTTATCCCTCTTAATTAAATGGTCATATAGAGTCTGGTTAGTGTAGTGGTAGAGCACTCGCTTTGCAAGGCAAAGGTACTGAGTTCCACTTCCCGCTACAGGCACGTTTCAGTCGACCCCAGCTGTATAGGGGTTAATTTGTTCGAAGGATAGGTTGGGGAAAGAAAGACAGCAAGGCAGGGAACTAGCCACCCAAACTAACACGAGCTATGGATAATACCAGGAAGCCTCCACAACTTCATCCCTGACGACAGTTTCTGGTATGGGACTGGTTTGAACATGCATGTTTCATACAAATTTAAGAGGATCAAACATGTACAATAATGAATCAATTGGGCGTCGATCTTTACTGCAATGAAAAAACCTCTGCCACATTGAAACGGTTTGGGGAAACGCTGTTTTAACTCAAAATCCTATCTAGTTCTTTCTCCGCTCTGAGTAAAAATGATTTTTGCTGCCGTTTATATTTAATTATAAATAATTGTTATAAAAAATAATTTTTGGCAGTGAGTAAAATGTTTTGTAAGTATTTCTTGAATTATAAAAGCCTTTCGTTAAATAGAACATTTTTGTTCATAAAAAAAGCTAACAAAAGAAGATTACATTTATAGTAAAATTAAATTACATGTTATTTTCACTTGAATTTCATGTTCATTTAAGAAAATTGCGTTGAAAATAAGTTTCAAAATAAAATAACTAATTATAAACGCTCTGCCGTTGAAGAACTGTTATAGTACCAACTCTAATTTTTTAATTGGTTTTGATTTATTTTAGCTTTCTCTCTCTGCAAATTTTGCCCCGCCCCCACCAATTCTGGGCAAATGCCCTGCTTGCGCTCCCCACCCCAACCCCTCCCCCAGATCGGGCCCTGCTTACACAACATTCCCGACGGCAACCAGTACTATGGGGCAGCCTCTGTTTATGACGTCATTATCGTTGACCAGAATACAAAACTCGACATAGATTATTTATTTCAAGGTTTTTCTTTGGGTTTTTTTTTGGGGGGGTGGGGGGGGGCGGACATGTTGACAACCAGTTCAGAATCAATCTACGGCCCCTCTAGCGCTGAGTCACCCACACCAGGAGATACCCATGACGAGGTTTAGGCTCATGACAATGTGCCAGAATATTCCGAGAGAGCATGCAAGGATTCCTCGTGAGTCACCGGAGTAAACCCCCCACTCGTTCATTCAGAAATGTTATGTGGCTGCGGTGTGCATCATGTCTTGTCTGTTACCATCTACCTATTGTCATCACTTTAGCATGTGTGCTCTTAGCATGGGGTCATATGGGCAACTCGCTTTCGTTAATAATGTCTTTCAATGCATACGATGCTGTTGGTGTTTGATTTACACAATGAGTATGTTTACTCTTTTGTGCGCTCTGGAAAGGGCGTTAAGTGTCGGGTTGTAGTAGCTTGCCTCACATCCAGATTGTGCTGATGAATGTGGATTTGGTCATCCATGCGGTTGTGCCATACGTGGCTACTTCTGCATGTTGCGCGCTACTAAGAGGATATCGTGTCCATCCACATCTGGTTAACTAAGCTGCCTTGAAAACCGCCTTGTTTCCAGGGAACGCTACAGGGAAGAGAGATCGCGGGCTTGCTGTTTTAGTTATGATGATGACATCGTCAAGCGGTTTTGTCTTGACGATGTAACTTGCGCTGGGTTTGGATTGTAGTGAGGAAGGAATTACGCTGGTCATCAACCTCACTCTCTGGTCCGTACTACCTTGGACCAGTGACTAGACGATAAGTCGAGACCACTGAAGGTAATTCAGGATACAGGCACTTTGGTACCAACTCTCTTGAGATTTTGGGTAGCTTGAACCTGCGAGATTCGATCTCCCGCCGTTTTTGTTCATCGAGAGGTGAGATCCTTACCTCTCGACCACAGTGACACACTCAGTATATTGTGTCTGACCGAATTAGCGTCTCAGGTCACCAAACGCATACGATAAAATGATACAGTGTACAAAGAAAGTCAAAGATATTGTAGTATGAGGGTAAGTCAGTAAGCAGGCCACAAACTGATATGCGATTACTGAAAAATTTAGTTGGTAGTTTCTAAACGGGTGATTAGAGGGCAGCAACATCCAGCCTCGTGAATTGGTAGCAAACGCTAGGTGTCGCATGCACGTGCTCAGCCTAGATCAAAATGACGTCCGTGGTTGAAGGGTGTATAATCAGAGAATATCATACTGGTGTGCGGTTTAATTTCTTTTTTTTTTAATATGGGGGGGGGGGGGGCAAACAGCCTTCTGCAAAGGTTATTCGTAAGGAAATTATTCCTGCTAATGGTGAGAAGTGTTTGTTGCGTAAAATCGGTGCATGATTGAGTCGATACATGTTCTTAGGACCACTAATATATTGCAGATGAAGTCCGAACTGTTCGTCTTGTTCAGAATACTGCAACAGAAACATTTATGCAGCTGGTGGTGTAGTAGATATTTTAGATGACAAGCGAACGATAGACAGTGTCGCAACTGCAATGTGTTCGCATGGTTTAGCTTACATTGTAATGCATGATCTCACCTTGACGGGAGACGTTTCGCGAATGACGGAGATGTTGAACGTGATGAGTAAATGCGACTGAGACTTCTATGCTGTAGGTTTCGCTGCACTGATAAAACGATGAGATAAATGTCTCATTCTTTTGGAAAGTATGTAGAGAAATAAGAGATAGTTTAAGTGCAACAATACTTGTGTGTGTGCGTGCGTGCGTGTATATATATATATATATATATATATATATATATATATACATACATATATATATATATATATATATATATATATATATATATACATATATATATATATATATATATATATATATATATATATATATATATATATATATATATATATATATATCCATATCCCATCTATGTGGTTTTTTCTGTTCTTCTATGATTTGCGTTCATTATTGTTGTCCCCGGCGAAGGCCTATTGGTCGTAACGTAGGTTTCGTTTGTGTTTTCGTCTCAGTACGGCATCTGACCATACCTATTTATATATATATATTTTGTTTGGTGTCTGTTTTAAAAAAACAAACACTTTTGTGCTTGAACTGTATGCTAGCGTTCGTGTATAGCCGTGCGTTAATTCACATAAAGTCTTGTCCTGGTCCTCATAGAGAACTGTAGTTGCCCATGTAGAGCCCAGTGGGGATCCATGTAGAGCCCTGTGGGGATCCATGTAGAACCCTGTGGGGATCCATGTAGAGCCCTGTGGGGATCCATGTAGAGCCCTGTGGGGATCCATGTAGAACCCTGTGGCGGGATATATAAAATAATGTTGGGATCCATGTAGAGCCCTGTGGGGATCCATGTAGAGCCCTGTGGGGATCCATGTAGAACCCTGTGGGGATCGATGTAGAACCCTGTGGGGATCCATGTAGAGCCCTGTGGGGATCCATGTAGAGCCCTGTGGGGATCCATGTAGAGCCCTGTGAGGATCCATGTAGAGCCCTGTGGGGATCCATGTAGAGCCCTGCGGGGATCCATGTAGAGCCCTGTGGGGATCCATGTAGAGCCTTGTGGGGATCCATGTAGAGCCCTGTGGGGATCCATGTAGAGCCATGTGGGGATCCATGTAGAGCCCTGTGGGGATCCATGTAGAGCCATGTGGGGATCCATGTAGAGCTCTGTGGGGATCCATGTAGAGCCATGTGGGGATCCATGTAGAGCCCTGTGGGGATCCATGTAGAGCCCTGTGGGGATCCATGTAGAACCCTGTGGCGGGATATATAAAATAATGTTGGGATCCATGTAGAGCCCTGTGGGGATCCATGTAGAGCCCTGTGGGGATCCATGTAGAACCCTGTGGGGATCGATGTAGAACCCTGTGGGGATCCATGTAGAGCCCTGTGGGGATCCATGTAGAGCCCTGTGGGGATCCATGTAGAGCCCTGTGGGGATCCATGTAGAGCCCTGTGGGGATCCATGTAGAGCCCTGCGGGGATCCATGTAGAGCCCTGTGGGGATCCATGTAGAGCCATGTGGGGATCCATGTAGAGCCATGTGGGGATCCATGTAGAGCCCTGTGGGGATCCATGTAGAGCCCTGTGGGGATCCATGTAGAGCCATGTGGGGATCCATGTAGAGCCCTGTGGGGATCCATGTAGAGCCATGTGGGGATCCATGTAGAACCCTGTGGGGATCAATGTAGAACCCTGTGGGGATCCATGTAGAACCCTGTGAGGATCCATGTAGAACCCTGTGGGGATCCATGTAGAACCCTGTGGCGGGATATATAAAATAATGTTGGGATCCAGGTAGAGTCCATCGTGGTCCGCATAAAGTCTAGTTGTGGTCCACGCAGAGTCGTGTTGGGATCCAGGTAGAGCCCATCGTGATCTGCATAAAGTCTAGTTGTGGTCCACGCAGAGTCGTGTTGGGATCCAGGTAGAGCCCATCGTGGTCCGCATAACGTCTAGTTGTGGTCCCCACAGAGTCGTGTTGTGATCCGCGTAAATTCCCGCTTGGGTCCACATAAAGCAATTTGGTGGCCCATGTAGTTTTCTGATGCTTGTTGTAAAGCTGCATAGTGCGATCTACATAGAGCCATGTGCTGGAACGTGGAACAAATGGAGTTAGTTAAGTCACTCTTTTCTTACTGTACCGTTGTTCTAGGCAATGAAAGGATCGGCGGATTCCATCTATCGATGCATTGGGGACGGAGTGGGCTAGTGGTTAAGTGACACGGATTACAACCCAAAGGTGCTGGGTTCGCTCCTCAATCACAGCACCGGCCGTTACCCCGGGGAAGCAAACCCTTAGAAAATGCAGGAGGAAGCAGACCTTTACGTAAAATGCATGCCGAAGTCGGATGCACTGGGCCGACAGGCGCAAAATAAAAACGTAGTGCAACAACAACAGCAACAAAAATGTATCTATGAACCCTAATTCCGTTAGGATCGTTTTGGGAACTTTGTGAAAACATCAACACAAGAAGTCCTCCATAGCTCTCTATCCTCAGCTCTACGAACAAGAATGGGAAAACAGTATGTCCTGTCCTTTCTTTGATGTTATCAACTCATTATTGTCTTTGACCTCGTCGCTTCCTTCCGCCTGCAAATGTTCCCTACAATATTATTTTTTGAGACGGAATCATGTCTCGTTACGTGCTCAAACTTAGCAGACTGGCTAAGGAGAAGGGATCGAAGAAAGAATGCTAACCCGGTACTCAAAAAATGCTTACTGTAGTCGGATGAGTTGGACCAAAAGGTGCAAATATTCCAGTCAAGCTGTAAACTACGACACAACGCATTCCGTTCTCTGGACTACATTCTGCTACTTAAGCCCTTTCAGATTTGGTAGCGGGAGATTGAGAACAAACGAGGCCAAGCCAAACCATGTAAGTTTAGAGCTGTCACTACTAAAAGAACTGGTTACTGTTGACCGGCCGGGGAATTTATTTGATCACTCACATAATCATTTGTTTTATATTATTTGTAAAAGATGCGCAACATTGTTCTGTAGCATTTATATTCAAAAGCATGTATCTTTCTTTCCATATCAGCAGTTATTGTCCAGCTCTCACACCTGTACATTAAAATATATTTTAAAATGTCCGCGATCAGGAAATCGCTGTAAACCATTGCGGTAAGAAATAATGCAGACACGGCTGGCATTTCTGATCTACTGCAGAACCAGGTGTCGATTCTATATACCCTTACATTTAAGTAACGCCAAGCAAGATACAACCTCAGAACTCATCGAAGAGGCTCGCTAACATAACTTCTCAACACCTTTATACTGGTCCAGGAGACTCTACAGCGTCTAGTCTACAACTAGTTTCTCCTACTCCACTTGATCTAAAAATAAAAATGTGCATCCAATCTATTCTTAAATGCATTTTCTGACTTTTCACCCACTATTTCCTGCGTCAGTGCATTCCAAGCATTCACCGCAAAGTCAAGGAAGTCTCATAACTGAAGCTGCTGTCTAGGATGAAATGTTAGAGGGTTCATTTTACTTGGTCTCAGTCCATTTTCACAATCTCGTATTCAACTTGACATGACCGTTGTCCGTTTGGGTGCACTTCTACTCGCATCTATCCTATCTTAATCAACTTCATCCTAACCACATAGTCGAGCGTGGAGCCTAGTCGACAGTGAAATGACTTGCTAAGACTGGAATTACAGCGTGCCAGGGTTCGAGATCACAGACGAAAAAAAAAGCCCTGCCTGATCAGACATTAGTCTTCCTCCCCATATTCACTTGCTATGAAATGAGTACCAATACTCTTCTTTTCGTTCAGCAACTGTAGATTAGTTACATATTTACATACAGCTGGGTAGACTGGAGTGTGTCGCTAACTTTGAACGAACCCAGCACCCTTGACGTGAGATGCGAGCGCTTTAACCACGTAAACGCTGTAAACCTAACATAGTACATGTTATGTTGATCAGCACGGATTTGTTTCCCTCACCCTTGGAATTCTTGCGTAACCGAGTCATCAGTGAGTGGCTCAAACCTTCAGCATGAGAAAAAATGGCAGAAATGAAAATAAACGAAGGTGGGAGACATACATTCACGAACCAATTCTTGGTCTTGATCTAATTCCTGGCCCCTTAATTCTGATTCCAGGAGCGATGACGCACCCCTCTGGCTGGTGGGGTCTTTTCTGGAACCTGTTCCTGTTTGTGACTCACGCACATGCACCTACAGAAATAGCTGTGCGTTTAAACAGGTGCGTGGCTGAGCTGTGAGTCATGGCTGTGACTGTTTCCAGAATACTCACGCTGGAAGTGGAGAGAAGTCCCCCTTGGGAGAGCCGGCCCGTGGCTGCAAGAAGTGGTGGGGCAGATTGTATTGAGTCGACGTAATGGCGTTACGTAAACCAGACGTTGTGTGTGTGTGTTGGGGGGGGGGGGGCAGTGCAATGCGTGGTTTATATATTTTATCAACATGTGGCAGAGCTTTTAGTGCGCAATTTCTCATTGCAAAAACTGACAGTACGTTTAAAGGTCTTCACGTTTCAGTTCGCGATTATCATCCAGTAAACATGTACCTAATTGTTGTAGCTATTTTTAAAAAAACAGTTGAAAGGAAAGCTAGAGCAACTAGAAATAATATCAAATTGATGTTACTGCCCTGTTAATTCAACAATTTCACATAAGATCACATACGTTAGCTTGGAAGAAACCAGGAAATGCATCCTCAGATAGTGTGATAGAAGAAACAGAGTGAGGAACATCGCCAAGCTTTAGCATATGTAGACAGACAATTAAATAGATTGGTTATTTTATAAACATTTTATTAAACCTACCAGTAGCCGTATTGGTTATTTTATAATCATGTTATTAAACCTACCAGTTGCCGAGAATAACAACAGACAGGAGGGCTTCAGAGTAAGAGAAAGGCCAAGAAAAGATATATTGACGGTGCTAAAGATCAACTTACAGAGGCATGTATTAACAGTTCCAACTCTCACACCCGTCTTCTTCTTCTACAGCGTTCATCCCGTAAAGGATATCGTGATGTTGTCTTGTAGTTTACAGCGAGGCTGTGATATCTACGTTTTCCACCCGATACATCCGATTTCAGCTGTATTTTTTGGATTATGCGATCCATATTATCTTAGCTGTACAACACTCGTACAGCCTGTTTACTGTGCCGCCACTTGAAGGCAGAATAGGGTATTGATCAGCTGTTGTTCACTGACCCTGATGGAGCGCCCAGCTTTGAGTCGGTGTTTGCTCTCAGCTCATTCACTATGCTGCATCTTCGGACCAGACCACACTAGTTGCACAAGAATGAAGATTGTGCTGTTCCACGACTTCTAACGACAAATGTAATGAGATGGTGAGGAATGAAAGAGAAACCCAATGCATCGAGAAACCATAACAAATTCATCTTTTTCGTATGCTCAAAGGACAGTTAATTCTATGTTACATAAGATGACTAGAAGGAGAACACACCACCCCACTACACAAGATTAGGTATTGTAGCTGAAACTAACGATTCATTAACAACGGCAGTAACTTCTTCGATCAACTAATGCTATGCTTCTAGCTCGGTGAGCTCCATGAAGGAGACTGTGTTTCAGGTCCCCGTCGGCCATCCACAGCGTTACGTGCATGGTCGCTTCCCCGTACCAGACTTTCTCTGACCTGTCTGTATAATTAGTGTAGTCCTGCAGAAATAGGAAATATACATCTGTTTGCACGAGTGCTCCACAATCGCACGTGACATTGTCTCTGGGAGACAATTATGTCACTGCTGCTGGGGTCGGGCAGCTCGAGACGAGAGAGTGAGGATAAAAAGTAGCGCAGTTAATCCTTACTAAAAATATCGCTAGCAAAATAAATTATGCCATCACCCCATCATCGTCTACAATGGACGGCGGCCTTTTCCTGAACCTCTGTAGTGTCACGACCATACTCTCCTGATTTATGTTTGGCAATCTCTGTTGTTGCTTGTAGTCTGGGTAGAGCATTACATATCGCTTTGTACCCTCCTTAAAAATGCTTTTTCTCGTCAGTTCTTCAATCAACTCATTACATTTGTTTACCTGTAATGTTTTTTCTTGTAAAATAGCTACAAAACCAAAGATTGCCGTTAGATTTGCTCATATTTTCACCAATGACATCATCATTATGGCGGCACAACTCACCATCTCCCACGCCCCACATTTCCGATAATGACGACAGCAGTCCCGGGAATAGACCTGTGTGATACACGCTGTTTTAATTTACCGTAATTGTCATGGAATCTATCAGGCTGTATGTCCCATTGACGCATACCCGCACAACAATATATTTCTAGTTTTTCACTTCCCATTCAAGGCTCTTTGTTACGGCCTTTATTTTTCACCATCATGATCAATCGGAGTCATCCCCAAAAAGAACTGTTATGTGTGACAGTCCAAACGCATGTTACTATTCAGTCAGTTAATTTGAATGTTTCGGGCTGGAAGATTCAGTGTTTCTTACTTTACACTTGATGTGTGTGTATGTGCGTGCGTGCGTGTGTGTGTGTGTGTGTGTGTGTGTATGTATGTATGTATGTATGTATGTATGTGTGTGTATGTATGTATATGTGTGTGTGTGTGTGTGCGCGCGCGGGCGGGCGGGCGGGCGGGCGAGCGGGCGGGCGAGCGAGCGAGCGAGCGAGTGAGTGAGTGAGTGAGTGAGTGAGTGAGTGAGTGAGTGAGTGAGTGAGTGAGTGAGTGAGTGAGTGAGTGAGAGAGAGAGAGAGAGAGAGAGAGAGAAAAAAAAACGAATGAACGAAGAAGAATGGTTACAGAAATCACCATTGAACGTAAATACTCTATACAATCTTACTATCAGGGGTCACAGCTGCTATATGGTAGTCTCATATTTTGTATGGAGTGAAAAGGAGACGGAAAGAGAGATTCCACACCCTGACAGAGGGTGTCACTCAACTCAATTCTATCGCTGTTAGTTGTATCTATTGTAAAAACTTGTATTTGATCGCTTCACTCTACTATGAATGTTGTACATTGAGACGAATAGTTGTGGTGGTGACATCATTACGTGGATCGTTGCAATCATTCGATTCTTGTTACTGTTTGTAAGTACTGTATTTATAGTCGCGTACATACTTGTTAATCAAGTATCGTCTGTCTGCATCATCAAATGTCGTGTCTGGCACCGTTGATTATCGATTCATTCCACAGTAATCATTTATTGAATCATTTCAGCATGTTTTTTTTCCCACCCAGACTAGCATCAATCAAATCAAAGCCCGTCGTTCCTCTTGGTGCATATGCCATTGACAACATCCTGTCAACATACATGGTCCTGGGCTGCTCCTTCTGCTTCTCTTCAGGTGCAATCATTTATTCTTAGTTCTTTCTCACATTCTCTTCTCTATATATATTTTGAAGTACCTATCTTTCTCTTTCTCTGAGGTTTCCAAGTAAGAACCTGTCTGGTTGTGTTGACGGTGCCATCCGTAGCGTATACCATATCATCCCCATTGTCTTCGTTTAATTTGTTCCAGTGGCTGTTTACTTCTTCTTTTCCACAGATCTTCATTCCTCGTCATGCCCTGCCACGTTATGCCCATTATCCTTCATAAACATATGTTAACGAAGGAGTGGTGTCTTGATCACTGTCCGTGTTTCGGCTCCATACAGCCGAACCGACCGGCGTTGAATATTCTAACTTTGGTGTAAATCACCTATTTTGTTCGTTGTTGTCCTCAGCCTCTCTTGCTCTCGATCTTTCCCATTATCGCACGATGTTCCAGGCCGTCCTGTCTGGGAATATGAAAAATAATGTTTGTGTGTCTTATTTGTATTTTCGTTATTACTTTTATTTCTTGATAGTCTTTTCGTTTCATTTTTAAGGTGTCCAATGTATACTTCTTCCTCTTTGTTTTGGTTTAATCTTCAATGACTCTAACACAGTCAGCAGCCGACTGTTCTCTGTACACTTTTGTATAGTCTTTAACTTGTTAATAACACGCCCTACTCATTTGACTAGTGCATGATGGGCAGGACTACAATATGTGTTCTCTGTCATGGGAGCAGTGCCACAGACCATAGCGCCAATCTTGAATTTATGATAAAGATAACAGCTCAGTCTGTTGTGTCCTGCGCGAGGCCGTAAGATAATCACCTGATCTCGTCTGGAGATGTGATAGTAGTCGTCACTTTCTATGTGGCCATTTTGGTCTCCTTTCTATTTTC
Source organism: Ariolimax columbianus (assembly GCA_036924085.1). Classification (NCBI taxonomy): domain Eukaryota; kingdom Metazoa; phylum Mollusca; class Gastropoda; order Stylommatophora; family Arionidae; genus Ariolimax; species Ariolimax columbianus. The sequence goes on along the minus strand of JAVGWX010000016.1, from coordinate 68,074,357 downwards.
ATCTGTACGCGATCTTGATAATTGCTTTTAGCTTGTCATATGTTTTTGTTGTGTCGCTTTGTTTAGTCATTCCTCCTGTTTTGGCAAGAGCGTCTGTTTCTTGATGTCTTGTATACGAAACATTGTTCTTAAGATCCACATTTCCGTCGTCTCTAGTGGTTTCCTTATGTGTTTGTTAGTCGTTGAGAACGCACAATCAAAAAGCAATATTAATTCTACATGACATTGGTTATGTAATGCAATACATATCACAGACACACACATTTTAACTCGGCGCTCTGGCATACTCTCTCGAACACTTGCACTAGTGCTTCAACTAAAGCATAGTCCAGTGAATACCAGCCCACTGCAACATTCCAGACAACGAGGAGACGGACAGACACGCCTGAGAGGGAGCGAGTGATGCAGCAACCACAAAGGATGAGACAAAAGCAGCCATCAGGGCCAAGTACAGAGCAAAATGGAAAAAAGACAGTCCTGGCCTCATAGAAAACGATGACTACCACCAACTCTCCAAGCGAGACCAAGTGATCATTCTTCGGCTACGCACAGGAAGGACACAGCAGATTGATATGGCATCTATACAATAAGTTCAAGATTGATACTTTTGTACCTGCGGCACAGCCCCCATGACAGCAGAACACATGTTACAGTCCCGTCCATGGTATACCGATACAAGAAGTAGCATTTGGCAACAGCTAGTGTCCTTCCACGAAAAGCTGTACGGAAGTACACGTAGCCTAGTCGACTGTTGCCTTCGTTATTGAAGTCGATGTCGGAAGACGAACGAGGAAGATGAAGATATCACAGACAGACACTGTCTGATGAAGCACAAACATTCTACTTCTTTGCCAATACGAAATCAATTAACAACATTACAACAGCGAACAAGCCATTAATAATAATAATAATAATAAGTCACGTAACAGGAACTGCTGTCAAGAATGTAATGTTCACCTGTTCTAATCTACAGCTCGGTTGAGGTTGGATAGCCAGTTCCCTTCCTCAGTACCTTTCTTTCCATAACCGTATGCCAAGTACCTATTTACAAATGAACCCCCTATACAGCTGGTTCGACTGAAGAGTTTTGGTAGCTGGAGTTGAACTCTGTACCTTTGCTTTAAAATAAAGAGTACTCTACTACTACACTAATCAGAAATATCGTCTGTTCGACAAATCAGACACTGATATATTAACATAAACAGTTGGACCTAAGTCTGTCGGGTCAGCAATACAAGGAAAGTAACAAACCGCCCGTAACCCAATTAAGGATAACCCGTATGGTGACAAGAGAAACTTGAGACATGCCGCCACGTCTATAAAGGAAATAAATATGGCTATTTGAGAGCGAGACGACAACGAAGAAAAAAATACTAGTCAAGCGTAAATGAATGTGTCAGCAGGTCATTCCTTTTGGAACAACGGCCTCTGTTGGGGAATAGTTCAGTCCTCACAATAACTAACAGCGACAAGATACAGGCCTACGACTCGGCGTATCCCTCGCATGCTATCCCGGCACTAGACATGCTTCATTCTCGTATTTGCACATAGTTGTGACATGGGGCTTCGGTATCTCTTTGTGTACAGCTCAAGACCACAGCCGGACATTCTACTTCCAGATGAAACACGCATGGAATTCAGATATAGGTGAAAGCTGCCGTGGAATTATTCAAATTCTCTCGCAATAATTTCTAAGTCTCAAAAGTGCGGTAGTCAAACCACGTTTCGGGATCAAGATGCTGAGCAGTAGTGACCAGCGCCCTAGAGCTTGCTGCTGGCGTGAGGACCAGCGACACAGAGCTGCCCTTCTCTTCTTCCACTGGGTGATCCTGGATGGCAGGCTTCAACAGGGTAGACTGGCTACTGAGAAGGGATCGAAGAGAGTAGTCTAACCCGGTACCCACAAATGCAACGCTGAAGTCGGATGTGTCGGACCGAAAGGTGCACATTTCACAGTCAAGCTGTAAACTACGACACAACGCATTCCTATCTCCGGACTACATCCTGCTACTTGCAAAGCCCTTTTCAGGCAGGACTTGGTAGTGGGAGTTTGAGAGCGAACGAAGAGGACGAAGACATCTGGTTTCTATCATGCATTTTGGCAAGTTCTAATGCCTTTTCTTGCTTCATCGAAACTGTTTTTCTGTGGGCGTTCCATTTTGTATTATTTGACCTTTCCACTCATTTATTTCACTCGGGGATTCCACTCCAGCACGTGTCTTGCTATATGTATGGAGTCAATCCATGCTAGTATGCTCTATCCAGCTTCACTTAACAGTCACAATATCGTCGGCTTCTGCCCGGTATGCGAGGTAGCCAACAATGTCTTGTATATAGTGTAATCCTTCGCCGTATCATACAAGTTCGGACGCAGGTCTCTCATCCCGCCATCACATGGATGGGCGTCCGCGGGGGCCTGTGTAATCGTATGTCACTAAGAGCGCATGAGCTGTAGTGGTCAGCGACCCATAGATGCCTGCTAGCGTCAGGGCCAGCGAACCAGAGCTGCCAAGACCCTTCTACACCTCCACGCAGTGATCCTGGATAACAGGCTGCAACAGGGCAGACTGGCTAAGGAGAAGGGATCGAAGAGGGAATGCTAACCCGGTACTCAAAAACTGCTTGCTGACGTCGGATGTGTTGGACCGAAAGGTGCAAATATCGCAGTCAAGCTGTAAACTACGACACAACGCATTCTGTTCTCTGGACTATATTTTGCTACTTAAGTCCTTTTCTGGGTTTGGTAGCGGGAGATTTCGAACGAACGAAGAAGAAGAAGAAGAAGAAGAAGAAGATTACACCAACAGAAATGATAAAATAAAAAAGACCCATAGCAGAAACTGCCGCTGGAGATGAAGTGTTTTATACTTCATTATGCTAAGTCACAGCTTGTGCAAGGTGAGGTGGCAAGTTCCCTTTCTTGATACCTCCAGTCAGGTTCAGGCAAAATATACTGGCCAAGACCCCTACCTCGACTTCCTCGTAGTCCTCCATGGAAACTCACTGTTCTTCTTGGCAGCCTGGCTACCAAAGTGTGAATCACTGCGCAGATGAATCCAAACATAGCACAGCCAACTGGAGGACCCAGGTTCTTCTTCTTCTTCTTCTTTTTCTTCATCGTACGCTGTTTACAGCGATATTTACGTTGCACTGTTTTATTTTCTTAATCCTGTGGCTCAGTGCATCCGATTTCAACAGGCGTTTCTGTAGGGATGCCCTCCTTAGCCTTTGGCTGTCCACAGCCTAACTGCAAGGCAGCAGTTGTTTTTGGTCAGAGTTGTCTCTCTTAGGAAGTTGTCTTGCAGGACTATCGAGTCTTCCCCACTCGTGTCTATAGGATTTGGCAATGATATGATATGATGGACTATGTACTAGTTTGTACTATCCCGGAAGAGAGGCAGTCCAGTGTGACTGTGTCTCAGGATCGTCACGTCCTGACAGGAGCGTAGCATGTTCATGTGAGTGAGGTATCTCTTTGCTTCCTTTATTTTCTCGGCTCATCTGCAGTGAGGGTACGCCTAGCATTCCCCGCCACCTGGGAGGTTGTCACAATAGGGCAGGGGTGCAATGTCCGCTGGACTGCATCTCTCTTGCGTCCATTGGGATGACTGATAGCAGACAGAGGTAAAGAGCAAGGCAGGAGTGCATTTAACCAGGTGCATTTCTAGGGCTTGACCGGGCCGTGAGCCCCAGGTCTCAGCCATGTCGTAGCCTCCCATCACAGCGGTGCTGAGATTTAGGGCGGGATTCTGGCTTAGAGGTATTCGGCCGTAGTATGTGATGGTAGCTTCGCACCATTGGCTTATCACCCAAGCAAGCGTACCAAATGTCAGCGACCTGCGATTTCTCTCGAAGGAGTGCATTTGACCAGGGGACAAGCCTGGTCATGGCACGGAGATGTTGTTGGCTTATGTGCCTAGTATGTGGACAAATGTCTGTGACTCCTCTCGAGTTGAGCAGGATTACCGTAGCAACGCTCTGTCATTAGTAGGGTAAGACTGACCTGTCTTCCGAGGGTCTAATACCAGCACCTGTTCATGATTAGACCCAACTAATCAATAGAGGGGACCCAGGTTCAACTTCATCAGCACGCATGGGATGTGAGGAAAGCTACTGCAACCCGTCACTTAACTCTCTTTTCAGGGCGCACAAACGAGAGTAGAAGTTACTCATTGTGGGCATTCACAACAACAACAACAACCGTAGATCTGGTACCCATTTATGAGTGACATGACATGGCTGGTTTGTCTCTCCTGGTGACTTAAAGGCAGCTGTTATCAATTGATCCCGCCTCATCATATGATTTCCACATTTTATGTTGCTGTAAATCTCCTCCCTGTCTAGTACGGCAGTCTGCCTCCTCGTTGTGCAGGATGCCACAGTGAGCGTGGTATTAACATTTTGTTGTTGTTGTTGTTGCTTTTCTTATTCGTCGTTTGTTCTCAATCTCCCGCTACCAAGCCTTAAAAAGGACTTTACAATTAGCAGGATGTAGTCCAGAGAACGGAATGCGTTGTGTCGTAGCTGCAATAGTTTACAGCTTGACTGCGATATTTGCACCTTTTCGCACAGCACATCCGGCTTCAGCAGGCAATTTTGAGTGCCGGGTTGCCTCCCCTCTTCGATCCCTTCTCCTTAGCCAGTCTGCCCTGTTGGAGCCTGTTATCCAGGATCACTGCGTGGAGGTGTAGAAGGGTCTGGGCGCCTCGGGTTCGCTGGCCCTGACGCTAGCTGTCAGTTATAGGTCGCTGACAGCTGCAGCTCTTGCGCTGCTCAGCGTCTTGATCCTAGGAGTAGATATGAATCAAGGAAGCTGCACGGAGACGAGCCACACGAAAGTCAAGATATGAGTTGCCTCCGTCTGACGGTCAGACAGTGTTTCTCTGCCCTTAGTGTGCCAGACGCTTTCGGGCTCTGATTGATATGATCAGCCACCTCCGAACCCACTCCAGGATTGACAGATGACAATGTGGTCCTCTTCGGAAACGATTGGCAAACAACAATAACATATAGTATGTCTGCTTTTATACTCCATTCGGAGCAAAGGCGTACCACTACAGATGACTCATTGTAGTCAGCCTACGTCAGATCACTTTGTATGATCATAGCAGTGGTAGTTTCTGTAGCACATCTCTTATAATGTCCCATGTGCGACATGCATAGAAATGACTGGACCTACTATTTCATCCCCACTTCTTCCTCTTTTTTTCTTCTTTGTCTTTTTTTTCCTTTTTTCTGCCTTCTTTCTTTCAGGTTCATTCTTTTTCATTTTCTGCTTCTTCCTCCTCTTTCTTATTCTTCTTCCTCCTCTTTCTTGTTCTTCTTCCTCCTCTTTCTTGTTCTTCTTCCTCCGCCTTCTTCTTTCTTCTTCTTCTTCTTCTTCTTCTTCCTCCTCCTCTTTCTTCGTCGTCTTTTGCTGCTTCTTCCTTCTTCGTCTCCTTCTTCTGTGTTCGTTCCGAAAAGGACGTCTGCGACGTTGCCTCAAAGTTTTCAACTATACTGCAATATCTGCGCCTTTCGGTCTGATACATCCAATATCAGCACAGCATTTTTTGAGTCCCAGTTTACCTCCTCTCTTCGATCCCTAATATCTTAGCCAGACTACATTGTTGCAGTCTGTTTCCAGGACCGCCACTTGAAGGCAGAATATGGTCTTCGTCAGTGATTGTGTCACTGACCCTGATACAAGCATCCAATTATGAGTCACTGACTGCTGTCAGCTCATTCACTGTTTTCTGCTCGAACCAATCGACTTCCCTGATACACAACAAGAAAAGGACAAAAATGCATCCATTAAAAAAGCAAAGCTATGTTTTGTGCTGAGCGATTTACCCCCAAACCGACTTCTTATTGGTGTTCTGTTGGGAAACACTTGATTGTAAGACGGCGTCTGAGAGTAAAAAGGGAAATAATTCTAACTAGATTAGATAGGAAGGGTTAGTCTAATCGGGTTGAAAGACGAGGCCGGACGTGCAACGTTAAGGTCTGCTTTGTAGCTATCTACAACATCTGGTGAAACGGTCTTAAGCCAAATCGGTTCATTAACACAGGGAAAGGTGGGAGACGGATGTAGTGTGCAAAAAAGTTGTCTGATTCCCTTAATGAGAAAGATGTATACAGACTACTCCCGTTATAACGTGATCAATCAATCAATCAATCAATCAATCAATCAAAACCCGTCACTTCTCTTGGTACATATGTCATTGACAACATCCCGTCAGCATATACGGTTCTGGACTGCTCTTTCTGCCTCTCTCCATGTGTAGTCATGTAATCTTAGTTCCTTCTCACATTTTCTATTTCTCGTGTATCGGTGGGTCTACCTCTCTTTTACTTTCCCTGATGATTCCCTGTAAGAGCCTGCCTGGTTGTGTTGGCCGTTGCCTACCGTAGAGTATGCCAAATCCATCCCCATTTACTTCATTCAACTTGTTGTTCCAATGGATATTGTTCGCTATTTCCCCATAGATCTTCATTCCTTGTCATGCCCTGCCACTTTATGCCCACTATCCTTCATAAGCATCTGTTAACGAAGGACGTGAGTCATTGTTGTGTGGTCTTGATCGTTCTCCATGTTTCGGCTCCATACAGCAGCACCGACCGACGCTGAATAGAATATTCTAATATTAGTGTAATCACATATTTTGTTCTTTGTCGCCATCAGCTTCTCTTGTTCTCTATCTTTCCCAAAATCGCGGGATGTTCCAGGCCGTCATGTCTGAGAATATGACAAATAATGTTTGTGTGTCATATTTTTATTTCGTTATTAGTGAAATTCTTTTCGTTTTTTTTTTTTTTAGCTGACCGGGGTAAATTTAATCTTCATTGCTGTTGTTACGGACCCAGCAGCATCATGGCTCTCGCCCTTCGGCCCAATGTCATCTAATGGTATATGCACGTGTTTATCAGTTGCTGTCTAGTGCCAAACAAAGTGTTCCATGTGTCTGGCCGCGGAGGAAGGACGTCGCCTTATAAGCAAATCGCACTGCATAATTCTAGTCATTTTTCTACATTCACTTCATACCTGCTATCAATTTCACAGATGTCTCTTGTTTTCCCCGGGGATAATTGTAGTGCTATAGAATAACAATATATAAATCGTGTTTGAATCTTTTATAGATGCTTCGTACAATAAAGTATTTAAAACGCAAAAAAATTCGGCTGTAAATTTGCACGTAATTACTATAAACACAATTTTCGTTGACACGCAAAAGAAATGCACGTATATACGCTATGTTAGCGTTTTATTTTATATTAGGATATGTTATGTTATATTAGGGTGTGGTATGTTATGCTGTCCATATAATTTTAAAATTGTATTGTAAAAATCATATCACTGTTGGCTTGTATCTATTTTCTTGAGTTTACGAGGGTAAGTCAGTAAGTAGGTATCAAACTGATATGGGATGTATGATAAAAGTATTTGGTAGTGCCTGAAGGTGTCATTATGTGGCAGCAACACCCAGTTTTGTGATTACTATAGGCAGCAGAGACTAGGCGTCGCATGCTCGTGCGCAGCTCAAATCCAAAATGGTGTCCGTGCTCGCAGAGTGTACAATAAAAAAAAACAGCGTACTGTTTTGCGGATGTGTTTATTTGTTTATTTTGTATGTTGGATACTTTATGCACAAAATATTCGTAAGGAAATGCATCCTGTTTATGACGAGAAGTGTGTTACGTATACAACTAAATAGATACGATGCTCTCAATGACGCTCCAAAAATTGCTAATGAATCTTGACTTTGTCGTCCTATATACGAGGCACGTTCAAATGAAACCGGACCAAACTGCAACAAGTGAACATACGTACGATGCGCACGATGACGCCCACGATGATGTAAACAGCACATATCAACCGTCAAGTTTCTAAAATGTCATTATCCTCCCGACTGATAGTTTCCTCGGCAGACCGTTGAAAACATGGCGGATGGGATACACAATCCGTCCAGAGTTGATCAGCGAGCGGTGATTCGGTTTCTAACAGCTGAAGGATGTCGACCAGTTGACATTCATCGCAGAATACAGGCAGTGAATGGTGACAAAAGTTTGTCAAAGCCAACAGTGAAGAACTGGACAACAGTGTCTAAAGAAAGATGGGAGTAAATGCAACAATATGCGCCTGACCTGATCTCGGAAGATCTTTCGTTCATTCACGTCCTTCTTTAAACATCGTTATCCAGTTCTTCACTGTTGTCTTTGACATACTTTTGTCACCATACACTGCCTGCATTCTGCGATGAATGCTAACTGGTCAGCTATAAGAAACCGAATCACCGCTCGCCGATCAACTCTTGACGGATTCCGTATCACACCCGCCGTGTTTTCAACGGTCTGCTGAGAAAACTATAAGTCTGAGGATAATGAAATTTTGCAAACTTGACGGTTGATATGTACTGTTTACAGTTACTATATACAGTTATTGTTCATCGCAAGCAATGATGGCCACAACATCAGACGGTTTTGTCTTAATAATGTGACGTGCGCTGTATTTAGATTATAGTGAGGAAGATAATGTGCTCTTTCACTCTTGTCCCTAGTTACGTTTACGTTCATCCCTGTGACATGCAAGTGTCTACACCTATTGACTACAGCGACACCCTCTCATATATATATATATATATATACGTACGTATTTACATGTATATATGTGTGTGTGCGCGCGTGTGTGTGCGCGCGCGCACACGCGTAAACAAACTCAAATACACACACGCGTGTGGGCAAGTCAGGATACAGATCACGAAATCTCTATTAGAAAACCACTACATGAGGTTTCGAACTTGAAAACCATTTATTATTTCACTTACATTGTCCCTTATTTCTCGACATAGTTTCCGCCAACACTGATACACCTATCACTGCAACAACAAAACCCTCAACATAGAAGACTCTGTTCTGCTGCCTCAGCCACATTTTCCTCATTCGCAAAATGTCCCCCGACAAGGTGGAGTTTTAGTGCACTAAACAGGTGGAAATCGCTGGGGGCTTAAAGTCTAAAGAGACAAAGATTCGAACCCGATACAGACGCCATGGCCTTGGTGACCAAGTAGTTCAAAGAGCAACCAAAGTCATTTTCTTCGGACGGCATCCGCCGTCGACCCAAGCAGTGGAATGCGTGTCTAAATGCCTATGGCGACTTTTTCTAACTAACCTCGTGGCATGTTTGCTTCATAACAACAGAAATATTTAATTATGTCACACCAGATGATTTAACTTTCATATGTTTGTAATAAAGTCACTGGATTCCGGTTTCAGTTGAATATATATATATATATATATATATATATATATATATATATATATATATATATATATATATATATATACACACACACACACACACACATCTTAGACTTCCTCCAGGTTCTTTCTCTAATTTCCTCAAGGATTATACATATACATTAAAGTATTTTCACCAACGTTAGTAATAACAAATGATAAAAGTGCTTAACTGCTTTGTGAAAGAGTCTAAAATACGAAAAAAATGGACACTTCTATTTCCGCTCTAGGAGCTGTGCGTATGTAGCTGAACCAAAAGATATGGACTAGGTGTAAGTAAATACAGGGTTTACTGATATGGGAATGCGGTGTACGGGATAACAACGTCTACAAATGACGGGTGTAAGAGGAAATGCTGCAGATAGTTGGAATGCCATGTCATTTATACGCAGTATTTGTACTGTGAAGGAGATCGCGTATGCTCTGTATATGAGTTCTATTTACGTTCGTACCTGTTATACTTAGCTACCTGCGGCGGGCAATATCATTATGTAAAAGGGAGCGCTGGAGAAGCTGCATCTGCAAGGGTGCACATGTTTTGAGGGAAGAATCTCGCAAGCAGGTCAACTGTTGTGGTGCTCCTATGCTGCTAGTGAAATGGGTTTTGTTCAATTTCTCCACAGCAGACCTAATTGCTGGGCGGGATTGAAGGGTTGTTGTTGTTGTTGTTTTTGTTGTTGTTGCGAATGCAAACATTGAGTAGGATTGCTCTTGTGTGTGCCCTGAAAAGGACGTTAAGTTGCGTGTTGATGAAGGTTGACCGGGTCATCCAGACGAGCATCACGTCGATCCCACGCCTCGTTAGCCAAGCTGCCATGAAGATAGCCTGCTTCCGTGAAGGAATACGAGACGGTGGGTCTTGGCCAGTATAGTTTGTCTGAACAGACGTTAGTCTTCCACCACGAATTAAACGGTTAGACCACAGTATAATAATAGTTACCTATTGCTGGCTCTCCAGGCAAGCGATCGGGATTGTGTCTCCAGATAGTGCGTGATTTTTCCGATTGCAAAACGGTGCCTGCGGTAGACCAAATCTTAGATATTTGGTACCAGTATAATCTGGGAAAGCGAAAGCGGCCGGCGTGATGTTGACCACATGAGCCCTAGTGTGTCGTTGGTCAAGAAAAATATAGGCCTTACAACGCATTCTCAATATGCTCCACTGGTTGGCGCGTTACCGGGATCTTTACTTTTCACAAGCGAAAGACGGCGACAGCATCAGACGTGCTGCGAGCTGTCTTCAATTTCTCGCAGATTTTTATTTTCGGGTAGTCTAATGCGCAGCGCAGTGGCTCCTGGGTCAACCCAACCTTAAATCGGTACCTGTTCAGTCCGAGAAGTTAAAACGGCGAGGGAGAAGCGATGGCTACCGCCCTCATATAGCCGATCCTTTCAAATGGGAGATCACTAAACACATCACACCCCTACGGCAGTAATGCTATGGATTACTTGACATGACTTTTTACTAATACTGTAACTTGCGCTGGAATAGCTTAAAGTTGGAAAGAGGTACGCTGTGTTAACCCGGCTCTATCTTCCTCTGCTACCATACTCGGTAGCAAGACGTAGTCCAGACGACTGGAGGTAGCACGTTGTGCAGATCTCCCTCAGTTCACTCCCGACGTCTTTACCGCAGGTTTTCTCAACAAGGGGCTAGGAGAAAATCTGTGTTTGACATTTCCTTTGGCAAACGACCCAATGTACTCTGTGTTTTGACACCAGGTGCACTGAAGTAGATTGAAATCTTCAGGACGTTATTTTTACAGTCAACATAGCCCCATACAGACTAGTCCAGGAACACACATCATCGAAACATGAAATGAACGGACGCAGACCATCAAGATCGAACTGCTGGAGGAACTTGCGCCTGGACACCACTTGCGTAACGCAACATGGAACTCACGATATAGAATCATAAATCGGACTATCACGATGCATGAAGAACTTAGAGAGATGCGTATACAGGGATAATGATACATGCTACTTTGGAGCAAATCAAGTACCAGACCACTCGATAATCTGCCTAAACCTTCCAGAAACATGCAATATGGAAGACATTTTGAGATGGAATGACAAGGTAATCCACCTCGGCAGATCATTGGAAACACGACGTCTGATGTCGAAACGGGACATGTAAAGTAAGTAAGTATTACCTCTAACCATCTAATACGAAGTCTGTTACGAAGACACTTGTTAATGAATGTATGCAGTCCCCGCACAGGCGACAACAGACTGAGGTACCACCTATTCAATAAACTGAAGATAGGTGGCACTGACGAATGCACTTGTGGTACAGGGAAAATGACCGCTGAACATCTGCTGCAAAACCGCCCGACATACGAGGACCAGAGAACGCACATGTGGCCATCACCAGTGGCAACACTAGACAAGCTCTATGGCAGTGTCGACAGCCTCAGGATGACAGCTGCTTTTTTTAGAAAAACTACAGGTTGATGTCTGACAGCGTACGAAGAAGACGAAGAAGAATAATAAGAAGAAGAAGAATGTCTGCAGTCCGAATAGCGTTAGTCACAAACCATATTACATGACCGACTCATATTGCCTAGAAATGTACAATTGGTGAGGAAATAACAGCTGCAAGTGACGTCATGCTGGGTCCAAGCAACTAGACAAGCTGTAATGGTCGAGTCGCCATATGCTTTTTTTTTCTAGCGAGAACAAGACGCGACAATGTGGTAGAGCGGCTAGAGGTCTTCTTTCTCGAAGTATCGGAGTTGGGAAGTCAGTGCATTAACCAGTGCGCTATCTCGGCTCTAATTCTTCTTCTTCTTTGCGTTCAGGATCTTTGGTCATGTTATATATGTAGGCCAGGCGTCATGATGAAATATGTAGTCTTCACCAGGTCAGAGCGGCTGCCCCACAACTTGTGTCTCAGTTCCGCGCCCTCTGGTCAGATCATTCATCGGTGTGTGAGATCTTTAGTTGGTGTAAATGCTCTAGTATTCTGCAGCGACTAGTTCTCAGGCAAAATAAGGTAGTTTGTTGGTTTCTTTTGAGTTGGTGAATTGGGTCTGGTCAATCGTTTATGACCATGTCTTATTTCTATTGGTATATATACTGATTTATTATGATGTTATTGATCTCTATGTATAGTACTTCGATTTTTTTTTATATTTGATTTTGCGTTGGCCTTATTTCTTTATTCCCCAAGACGGTGTGCGTTGCACTGCGGTTTTTATTTTGGACCTGTCGACCCAGTACATCCGACTTCGACATTAATTTTATGTAAGGGTCTGCTTCCTCCTGCATTTTCCAAAGACTTGCTTCCCCAGGATAACGGCCGGTTCTGTGATGTGGATCAAACCCAGCACCTTCGGCTTGTGAGCCGTGTAATTTAACCACTAGCCCACGCTGTCCCGCTGATACTCGATGATTAGAATAGTTATAGAAGTCAAGGGGTCACCCCATCTCTGAAACTGATCAAGACTTAATACATAGGCATCTTTAACACTTCACCAGCGACAGCGAGGCCACCATTACCATCTCTGTAGTAGGAATACAGTGCGCCCATTCTGTCCACCATGATAAAGGTCACATGACCTACACGAGCGGCTCTTGTCTGAATACGCTATTATACATTTGTAGATGTTATCAGAAAACGTCCAAGACTTCCGCAAACCTTATCAGTCAGTGCATAAAGGCACAGGTTACTGTGAGATATCTGTGTTCCCAAAATAGCATCCCCGTAAGCCAGAGGAGAATGACTTCGTCCAACGTCTTCCCTCCCTGTGTGTTCTCTCCCCCCCCCCCCCCCCCCCCGTCTTATTCCCCGACAGTTGTTTCTTAACTCGACACCTGGAGGGCAGACGGTTCATGCCTACGGAATGATGTCATACGTTTTCGACCTGCCTATAGTTAAAACAAATGGGTAACGGTTACTGGAAATAAACAGGGGATGGGCAGGGGGCAGCAAGGAGAAGGGCGTTTCAGTTTTACGGAGAAGTAAAGTGGAGGTATGTCCCAGTGTCATTTGATATGAAGTGTTGCAGACATCTTCGATGTAAATGTATGTTAAAAGCCGGTTGTCCTATTCCTTTTTTAACAGTTTTGGTACCCTTCTTCGGCTGAATATCAACATGAAGAAAAGTAAGCTACTTAAGCTCAATACTTCTAACAAAGATCCAATCATGCTGGTGGGAGAGCAGTGTCTTTTAGTTAGAGAGTGGTGAGTGCTTGGAATGCATTGCCACAAGAAGTAGTGGAGGCAGGGTAAGTTAATGCATGTAAGAATAGATTGGATAGACATAGCTTTTAGAGCACGTAAACGAAATGGAAATTGGTTGTATACAGACTCTGCAGTCCTCTAAACCAGTATAAAGACGTTTAGTTTTAAGTTGAAAAAAGTGGATACCTTTACGTGTTTGGGCAGCATATTTGACATATCATGAGATACAGAACCAGAATTGGAAGGGCAATAATGGCATTCCTGAACAAAATATGCAGATTCAGAGACATCAAGATTCACACCAAAGTTGGAATATTCAACGCCAGTGTCAAATCGGCGCTTCTTGATGGTGCGGAGAACGACCAACGCCATTCAACAAAGACTCCAGTCGTTCGTTTAACAGTTGCCTACGAAGGGTAATGGGCATGAAGTGGCAGGACATGGGGAGAAATGAAGTCCTATGGGAAAGAAGCCAATAGCAGCCACTAGAAGAACACATTAAGCGAAGAAAATTGAACTGGATATGATACGGAAGGCACTGCCTGACATACCCAGACATGCTCTTACGTGAAATATCTAATGGAAGAGAGACAGAAAGAGCAGTCCAGGATCGTGTATGCTAGCGAGATGTTGTCAATGACGTATGTACCGACAGGATCGACGGACATTGATTTATTGATCGATCCACTCATCTACAATCTACATGGGTAGACTTGAGCTTTGTCGAGACTCAGGATTGAACCTGGTAGCTGTACCATGAGAAGGTAAAGTTAAAGGTGCTTCCGTAGCAAAAACTGTCTAACCATTCCGCTATCAGATGCTTCCTTGATGCATGTCCGAATCAATTGTAGTTGCTCTATTAAATAAAGGTAGTTGCTCATCTCAAGCGATGATGGTCACATCATTAGACAAGCTACATTGGACCAGTGACAACACGTAATTCGAGACGACTGAAGCAACTCATGATGCAGACACTAGTCCAACTTCCCTTGAGACTAGTGGTCGCTTGAAACCTGCGGGACTCTGGGGCCCACCGATTTCCGTTCATCGCTTTGATGGGCGAGCTGCTCTCGCATGAGTTTGTTGTTCGTTAAGGTCCTAATTTTCTTTTGACGTAGTTCCTTTTCAACTACAGACATACTTTTTGCAAGCTTTTATTTAACCAGACATGTGGTGTGTCTATTTGCGTGGACTTCTTAACATGACCATTGTCCGTTTGCGTGTATTTCTATTTCTTCTATAGTAATCAATTTCCCCCATAACCCAGAGATATGGAATTCTCTACACCTAAGCTTTATATCGAAAAGCTACCCAAGCATGGACTGGACCCATGCATACACCGACGGTTCTGTAACAAACACTACACAGAACGGGGGGGCAGGAGCATTCCTGAACCTACCAAATGGCAGACAAATAACACTGTCATTCGCTACTGGTAAGTACACACGCAATTTCAGAGCGGAGGCAGAGGCACTGAGGGCGGCAGTGGAAGAAATGGTGACACACAGTGAAAATGAAAGCCATATAGTCCTGCTTACAGATGCTCTCGCCGTAGTCACAGCGCTAAAAAGCCAGAAAAATACTGAGCTTAATGACTTAAAAGAGCAGCACTCTGCAAACTGTGCCAGCAGTCCGCACCAAAAAGGGTAGTGGTACAGTGGGTCCCATCACACTGCAACATTCAAGGCAACGAGGAGGCAGACAGACTGGCAAAAGAAGGTGCAAGACTACCACAAACAGATACTAGTATGACGTACGAAGAGTCAAAACGGCTTATCAAAGCCAGATACATGACCAAATGGGAAACCGAACATACTGGTTACACCAAAAACGATGCCTATTACCAGTTGAACCGAAGAGAGCAGGTCGTTGTCTTCAGACTTCGCACTGGCCACAATAGACTGAGGTACCACCTATTCAACAAATTGAAGATAGGGTGTACCGACGAATGCCCGTGCGGTACCGGTAAAATGACCCGCTGAACATCTGCTGCAGAACTGCCCGACATACGAGGATCAGAGAGAGCAGATGTGGCCATCACCAGTGGAACTGCAAGACAAGCTCTATGGCAGCGGCGACAGCCTCAGGATGACCGCCGCTTTTTTCGAAAAAATAATGGTTACTGTCTGACTGCGTACGAAGAAGAAGAAGAAGAAGAATTCTCTACACATCTTCTACTATTGAGAGCTGTGAGACCTCACTATAGTGTTGAATGCAAATCTGCAATGAGGTCAATAATAGGATTGCTACGGCGAGCTTTGGTTTGGGAGAATCCAAGTAAATGTCTGGAACCGACAGGGCATCACTGTCGCCATCAAGTTAAAGGTGTCTCGATATGTGGTATCATCCACTCTGCTGCATGCCTGTGAGCCATGGACATTGTATAGCAGACATTCTAGACAGTTCAATAGATTTTACTTGAGATTTTTGCGTAGCCTGTCCAGAATCAAGTGGCAGGACAAAGGGCCGAACTCTGAAATTCTTACCAATACTAACATGTTGAGCATCCATACACTTCTGCAATTGGTTCAGCTAAGATGGACGGCGCATGATGTTGGCATGCCAGATGAGCGCATGATGTTGGCATGCCAGATGAGCGCATGATGTTGGCATGCCAGATGAGCGCATGATGTTGGCATGCCAGATGAGCGCATCCACAAGCAGCTGTTTTACGGTGAGCTCAAAGCAGTGGTTATCGCGCTGGCTTCGCATCTGAGTGGTCCTGGGTTCATTCCCCAGTTGAGGCGGTAATGTTTTTTTCAGACCGCAATGGCTCCCGGGTCGACCCAGCCTTAAATGGGTACCGGTTCAGTCCGGGAAGTAAAAGCGGCGAGGGAGAGAAGATGGCTACCGCCCTCATATAGCCGAGCCTTTGAAATGTGAGATCGCTAACACCTCACACCCCTACGGCAGTACTGCTATGGGATACTTTACTTTACTTTACTTTACTTTACTTTACAAAGCAGACATACTCTCAGTAGGATGGCAGAAGAAACGCTACAGAGACGCATTGAAAGTCTCTCTAAAATGCTTCAATATTGACGTCACCTCATGGCAGATGCTTGCACAAGACCGTACCACCTGCCGAGCTAGTATCACCGATGGCGCTCAGATCGCAGAGAGTACAGCTATCGCGGAAACTCAACGAAAGCGTGCTGCTCGAAAAAAAAAATACTCAAAACGATTCCACTACCGGCTCCTGGCATATGTGCCACTGAATGTAGCAGGCTGGGCCGATCCAGGATTGGCCTTTACAGCCATCAGAGAACACATTTCCCAGCAATAGTCTGATTATGTCACCGTTGCGATTGGCAACTTTGTATTATTTTTAATATTATTATTATTATTATTATTATTTATAGTATTACAATTATTATTGTAATAAATATTATTAGTGAAACCTGGTAATCTTTCAAATTTTAACGTGAAAATGTGCTCAGATATAAAATGGTACATGGAAGCGACGTCATGGCTATACATGGGGCGCCTCCGTGTTCCTTTCATTATTTGAAGTGTCCGCGACAGGGTGCAATCTCGGCAGCTCAGAAATGTGTCTCTCCATTTGACTTGGCTTCGTTCATTCTCAATCTTCCGCTACCAAGCCCTAACACGGGCCTAAGTAGCAGAATGTAGTCTAGAGAACGGAATGCGTTGTGTCGTAGTTTACAGCTTGACAGCGATATTTGCACCTTTCGGTCAAACACATCCGACTTCAGCATGCATTTTTTGAGGACCGGGTTAGCATTCCATCTTCGATCCCTTCTCCTTAGCCAGTCTGCTCTGTTGCAGCTTATTATCCAGGATCACCGCGTGAAGGTGTAGAAGGGTCTTGCCAGCTCTGATTCGCTGGCCCTGACGCTAGCAGTCAGCTATGGGTCGCTGACCCCTGCAGCTCATGTGCTGCTCAGCGTCTTGATCCCGTCTCTCCATTTGACCCTATCCTCTGGTTGCTCAGTCCGGAGACTGGTTTTAAGGTTGTCTGAATGTGTCTCTACATTTGACCTTATCTTCTGGTTGCTCAGTCCGGAGACTGGTTTTAAGGTTGTCTGAATGTGTCTCTACATTTGACCTTATCTTCTGGTTGCTCAGTCCGGAGACTGGTTTAAGGCTGTCTGAATGTGTCTCTCCATTTGACCCTATCCTCTGGTTGCTCAGTCCGGAGACTGGTTTAAGGCTGTCTGAATGTGTCTCTCCATTTGACCCTATCCTCTGGTTGCTCAGTCCTGAGACTGGTTTAAGGTTGTCTGAGTATGTCTCTCCATTTGACCCTATCCTCTGGTTGCTCAGTCCGGAGACTGGTTTAAGGCTGTCTGAATGTGTCTCTCCATTTGACCCTATCCTCTGGTTGCTCAGTCCTGAGACTGGTTTAAGGTTGTCTGAGTATGTCTCTACATTTGACCTTATCTTCTGGTTGCTCAGTCCGGAGACTGGTTTTAAGGTTGTCTGAATGTGTCTCTCCATTTGACCCTATCCTCTGGTTGCTCAGTCCTGAGACTGGTTTAAGGTTGTCTGAGTATGTCTCTACATTTGACCTTATCCTCTGGTTGCTCAGTCCGGAGACTGGTTTTAAGGTTGTCTGAATGTGTCTCTCCATTTGACCCTATCCTCTGGTTGCTCAGTCCTGAGACTGGTTTAAGGTTGTCTGAGTATGTCTCTACATTTGACCTTATCTTCTGGTTGCTCAGTCCGGAGACTGGTTTTAAGGTTGTCTGAATGTGTCTCTCCATTTGACCCTATCCTCTGGTTGCTCAGTCCTGAGACTGGTTTAAGGTTGTCTGAGTATGTCTCTACATTTGACCTTATCTTCTGGTTGCTCAGTCCGGAGACTGGTTTTAAGGTTGTCTGAATGTGTCTCTCCATTTGACCCTATCCTCTGGCTGCTCAGTCCGGAGACTGGTTTTAAGGCTGTCTGAATGTGTCTCTCTATTTGACCTTATCTTCTGGTTGCTCAGTCCGGAGACTGGTTTTAAGGCTGTCTGAATGTGCCTCTCTATTTGACCTTATCTTCTGCAGTTCTCTTCATTTCAGCATAAGTTCGAACTTTAATGTCCCTGCATGCCTGAGATGTAAAGGTGAGTCTTGGGTCGTCCCAGTCTTCTCTTTCCTTGAATCTTACATTCTAGTATCTTCTGCAGAAGACTTTCGTGACTCATATTGTGACCCATCCAACTCAACCGACGTTTTTGTATCATATGGAATATTTGTGTTTGTGCGCCAACTTCATGTAAGAATTGGGACTAAAAAAAGGACATCGGTGTTTAACCAACAAATGTCTTTCATAAACCCAGAGCGGTTTATGGGATTGCATAAGCTTTTCTCACATTCCCAGCGTACTGATAAGGTGACCGGTACATCGGAAATGTCCACTGTTACATTGCCAACATGTCGTAAGAGGGGACTAAAGCGAGCTGTGCATGTGGCCAGCAGCCTTATCGTGTAATAATCATTTATATGAAACTGCAGTGCTGTCGTGTACCAATGATTCAATAAATTCAGCTAGGGAGAACTTCTAACTCAACTTAACGTCTTTATACTGGTTTAGAAGACTCTGCAGATTCCTTATACAACCATTTTTATTTGCATGTCCTTGATCTAAAAACTGCGCATCCAATCTATTCTTCAGTGCATTAATTGACCCTGCCTCCACTATTTCCTGTGGCAATGCATTACAAACATTCACCACTCTCTGACTAAATAAATATTTATTAAAATCTAATCTGGAGCGTTCTTCAATTAATTTGTAACTATGCCCTTTTGTTCTTGTAGACGGTTAAACTTTGGATAAAAAAAATTTGTTATAGTATAATTTATCCTTTCCATTGATTATCGTATACACCTGAGTGGTTTGCCGGGGTATATGTGTATGACAAGGACAATAACAGCACCACTGATCCATAGAGAGCTTGTTGTAAGAGACGACTAACTGTGAAATGGCATAACACCGGCCATGGTTAGGTGGTTTGTTAAGAGCAGCGTAGATGGCGCTTAACGGGCTGTGGGTCTACTTTGCACTACTGTTTGAATATATTATCATAGACTCGAACATCAGTTAACCGCTCTCCATAGCGGAGTAATAAGCTGTTCGAGCCTAGCCCGCTAAACAGTTTGGCTACACCAAGCTCACACCAGAGATGGGACCTGCACAGGAGCTTATGCCCCTGTAGAAGTACAGGTCGACTAAGACTAAAATTGTATTACGTCACCTGGAATTCTTCTCTTTTCTAGACACTGTAGGCCGGGTTTTGTTAGTCTTTCCTATGATTATATCAAGGACTAGAAGCGTATCGAAAGTAGGAATTGTTCTAACCACTCTGTTACGCAGAGGCACATGATGGTGATAGTGAGAAACGAACGATATACCTGCATCCCTTCACCAACCCCCGACCCTTCAAGGAGAGATGTAGAAGGTAGCGTTTGTAAAGCTGGTGCTCCTTTCATTGGAGGCCTCTCTTTCCCAACCTTCTCTCGCGCCGAGCGCAACAAGTGGGGAACACCCAGACGCGGGTGTGGTTTTGATAAACATACCCTGCCGGCGCGTTCGCCAGTCAGACGCAGTAATAGCTTCACTGGTATCCCACGCATCCTCAGTAGTGGTAGTGTCCACTGCCTTTGGCGGTACCTCGTGCCACCGTGAACGACCGATCGAACGACGCGCGTACAGTTTGACTTATTCCCAGTGACCACATGTACATTACCTGGATTAGTGCAGCGCGCTTGAACATTTTCTAATAGTAATCGACTTTGTAAGTAGTTTTAGATTATTTTGCAGTGTCTAAGGCCTTAGGTGACGATTTAACCAAGTGTGCAAGTAAAATGCAGTTTTATATAGACATGGAAAAAGAAGGCTCGACATTCCTCCTACACACGAGTTATACTTATCATTTAGTAAGCCTGCAAACATTAGACATAGATTAATATTCAGACAAGATTAGGTATACGGGAGAGTGCAGTAATACATGTCATTTTAGTGTGTTAGCCTGAACATGTTTGTCTTGTAAGGAAGTAATTGCTATCATTATTCCATTTCCCCTCCCACAAATTATCTCTCCTTTAAGACAGATTGGAACATTTAGCAGTGTAGCTCTAAATAGGAGTTTAATTGTGTGTCCGGTAGAAATAGCTAACTTTGTCCAGGCTAGCGTGTTTTCCGGATTGAGTTTGTAATACCTGAGAAATAGGATTATTTTCTATGAGTTTTCATGATTTTATTGCTGGTCTAGGGAAGAGGAGACTAACGTCTGGTCAGGTAACATAGCTGATCGGAAATGTTAGTCGGGATCCTGCAAAGAATGCTGGCACTGGCTCAGATCCACCTCGGCTTCCTCGTAGTTCTCCCTGAAAACGGGCTGTATTCATAGCAGCCTGGCTAACGAGGTGGGGGATCGATCGACATGATCCCTGGCATTAGTCAGTGACATGGAGATGGAGCCAAGCATAGCACAACAGCTGGAGGACTCCGGTCCACCTTGATCAGCACGCTCGGGATGTGAGGAAAGCTGCTGCAATCCGTCATTGGTGTCCCATTTTAGAGCACACAAAAGCGAAGACTTACTCATTGTGGGCATTCAACACCAATCATTATTGGTCTAAAACACAGAGTACTTATTCAATCTTATTCAATAATTATTCAAATTTGTTCAATCTTATTTGTTTCGTATTCAATCTTATGCAATACTTACTAAATCGTATTCAATCTTATGCAATACTTACTAAATCTTATTAAACCTTTTCAATAATTATTCAATCTTATTCAATATTTATTCAATCTTATCCAATATTTATTTAATCTTATTCAATACTTATTCAGTAATTATTCAATAATTATTTATCTAATCTTAAGCTCTTTAGTGTAGAATACTTTCATATTCATGCGATTATCTTTGTTCTTCTGTGACTTCTCGTGACTACGTTTCAAATATAACTATCATTACTGTGCTTATTGCCATTGCGTATGTTCGCAATGAAGTTTTGTATGGCTGAGGAGTAAATGGTGCTTGTCTATGCAGTTGCTATGTCGTGTACATGTTGATTATTTACCTAGTAAGACTCAAAACCCAAAAAATTTGCGAAGTTTTGATCGCATGTCTCCATTGTCAGAACACCAACCTCCTAAACTTTGTTTTGTATGTTTAAAGTATTGCTTTTCTTAATTTGAATGGCAAAGGCACGCTCCATTCAACCCCAGGCCGTAGTGTTTAAAGTTATATCAGGACGTATTGGCCACTGTGTGGATGCGTGTGTTTATCAGTTTGTTGTGCAGATGTATTCGCCAGTAGATGTGTGTATGTATCAGTTTGTCGTGGGGACGTATTAGCCAGTAGAGGTGTGTATGTATCAGTTTGTCGTGCGGACGTATTAGCCAGTAGATGTGTGTATGTATCAGTTTGTCGTGCGGACGTATTAGCCAGTAGAAGTGTGTATGTATCAGTTTGTAGTGCGGACGTATTAGCCAGTTTACGCGTGTGTGTGTCCGTTTGTATTGCGGACGTATTAGCCAGTACACACCTGTTTATCAGTTTGTAGTTTTGATGTATTGGCCAGTAAAGGTGTGTGTCTCTCTGTGTGTGTGTATCAGTTTGTAGTGCGCACGTATTAGCCAGTAGACGCGTGTGTGTATCAGTTTGTAGTGCGGACGTATTAGCCAGTTGATGCGTGTGTATATCAGTTTGTTGCGTGAACGTATTAGCCAGTAGACGCGTGTGTATATCAGTTTGTTGCGTGAACGTATTAGCCAGTAGACGCGTGTGTATATCAGTTTGTAATGCGGACGAAATAGCCATTAAATCTGTTGGTTCGTAGTGCGAACGTTTTAGCCATGATATGTGTTGTTTCAGTTTGTAATCCGGACTTATTAGCCAGTGGAGGTGTGTGTGTCAGTTTTGTAGTGCGGACGTATTAGCCAGTGGAGGTGTGTGTGTCAGTTTTGTAGTATGGACTTATTAGCCAGTAGAGGTGTGTGTGTCCGTTTTGTAGTGCGGACTTATTAGCCAGTGGAGGTGTGTGTGTCAGTTTTGTAGTATGGACTTATTAGCCAGTAGAGGTGTGTGTGTCAGTTTTGTATTGCGGACGTATCAGCCAGTGGAGGTGTGTGTGTGTGTGTCAGTTTTGTAGTGCGGACTTATTAGCCAGTAGAGTTGTGTGTGTCAGTTTTTTAGTGCGGACTTATTAGCCAGTAGAGGTGTGTGTGTCAGTTTTTTAGTGCGGACTTATTAGTCAGTAGATGCATGTGTGTATGATGTGTCTGTTTGTGAACCTCTCGACCACACGCTCCTAATATAGGCATCTATAGATAGCTACGGTTTCCATGAATATTTGAAAGAATGTATTTAAGATAAAAACAGCTTTTAATAACGACGGCGTTCGGGATTGATTTTATTAATTGTATTTAATATATAGACAATTATTAAATACATACAGTTTCCATGAATGTTTGATTACACATATGTTCTTCTTAATGTATTTGCATGGCTTTTAGCATAGATCTACGAGAAATTGCTATATTTTCAGGAATTATTTTCTTTGTTGCTGCTATATATATATAAATATCCATAAAAGGTTGTATTTTCAAGACATATTCTCATGGCTTCTAGCTAATATAGTTCTAAATATCGAGAAACAGCTAAATTTTCATAAATTATTTCATGTCTTCTACTGTAAATCTAAATATGAAAAAATTGCTATAATTTATCATTTAGGACATTTTTCATGACTATTAAAGTAGATCTGAATACCAAGAACTAGCTATAACTCAGGACTTATTTTCACAATTGTTGTTGTAGATTTAACAATCGAGAAATAGCAAGGTTTTTGTGTTTTAATCTTGAGAATTTATTTTTGATTAATGTAATTGTTGATAAAAACCTAACCTCTCTAAAGTAGAATACTTTGCTACTCATGGGTATTCCATGCTCCACCAATCACACATACCATAATCCAACTAAGTGTATAGTTACTTGGTTTTGAAAGTAAGCTACGCAAATAATGTCCCGTATATGATACAGAAATAAAACAAGTGAATAACTCATTAAACCGGGAGAAGAGAACATACACCTACCAAGACGTGTTTAGTTGAATGAATACAATTCTGATTGTAGATTTCAGACAAGTACTAGTTACGTTCATTCGGTAAGTGATTGTGATTATATTGAACACCTGCCTGGACATTATGTATTGCTGAAAGTCAAGGGATACTGAGATCACCATCATCCAGAGCATGTGAGTATTAGCTGGACTTGCTTCCTCTTCTTCTTCTTCTGCGTTCGTTCTCAATCTTCCGTTACAAGCCCCTGGACAGGGCTTTGCAAGTAGCAGGCTGTAGTCCAGAGAACGGAATGTGTTGTGTAGATAGTTTACAGCTTGACTGAGATATTTGCACCTTTCGATCCAACACATCCGTCTTCGACATACTGTACTTGCTGTTGTTTGATGCTGGCCTGTAGTCCATAAAATATAGTCCCAAAGAAGATCCTTGAATATGTTTCACCTGGACCTGACTAACATAGTCTGATTAGTATGTTTCACCTTACCCTGCCTAACATAGTCTGATTAGTGTGTTTCACCTGACTCTGACCTAACATAGTCTAATCAGTATGTCTCACCTAACTCTGACCTAACATAGTCTAATCAGTATGTCTCACCTAACTCTGACCTAACATAGTCTAATCAGTATGTTTCACCTGGCCCTGCCTAACGTAGTCTGATCAGTGTGTTTCACCTAACTCTGTCTTAACTTAGTCTTTTCAGTATGTTTCACCTGACTCTGACCTAACATAGTCTGATCAGTATGTCTCACCTAATTCAGTATGTCTCACCTAACTCTGACCTAACATAGTCTGATCAGTATGTCTCACCTAATTCAGTATGTCTCACCTAACTCTGACCTAACATAGTCTGATCAGTATGTCTCACCTAACTCAGTATGTCTCACCTAACTCAGTATGTTTCACCTGACTCTGACCTAAGATTGTCTGATCAGTCTCACCTAACCCTGACTAAACATTGATCAGTATGCTCTGCCTCACCGGACGTTAGTCTCCTCTCCCCACCTAACGGAGTAAAGGTCCAACACTCCACTGGGTTTACCTTAACCAGTATTTAGGTAATTCGTTATCCAGTTGTTTGTAGTTCGGTTCTTCTTCTTCTTCTGCGTACGCAGTCAGACAGTAACCATTATTTTTTTCGAAAAAAGCGGCGGTCATCCTGAGGCTGTCGCCACTGCCATAGAGCTTGTCTTGCAGTTCCACTGGGGATGGCCACATCTGCTCTCTCTGATCCTCGTATGTCGGGCAGTTCTGCAGCAGATGTTCAGCGGTCATTTTACCAGTACAGCACAGGCATTCGTCGGTACACCCTATCTTCAATTTGTTGAATAGGTGGTACCTCAGTCTATTGTGGCCAGGCGAAGTCTGAAGACAACGACCTGCTCTCTTCGGTTCAACTGGTAATAGGCATCGTTTTTGGTGTAACCAGTATGTTCGGTTTCCCATTTGGTCATGTATCTGGCTTTGATAAGCCGTTTTGACTCTTCGTACGTCATACTAGTATCTGTTTGTGGTAGTCTTGCACCTTCTTTTGCCAGTCTGTCTGCCTCCTCGTTGCCTTGGATGTTGCAGTGTGATGGGACCCACTGTACCACTACCCTTTTTGGTGCGGACTGCTGGCACAGTTTGCAGAGTGCTGCTCTTAAGTCATTAAGCTCAGTATTTTTCTGGCTTTTTAGCGCTGTGACTACGGCGAGAGCATCTGTAAGCAGGACTATATGGCTTTCATTTTCACTGTGTGTCACCATTTCTTCCACTGCCGCCCTCAGTGCCTCTGCCTCCGCTCTGAAATTGCTTGTGTACTTACCAGTAGCGAATGCCAGTGTTACTTGTCTGCCATTTTGGTAGGTTCAGGAATGCTCCTGCTCCTCCGTTATGTGTAGTATTTGTTACAGAACCGTCGGTGTATGCATGGGTCCAGTCCATGCTTGGGTAGCTTTTCGTTATGAAGCTTAGGGTAGTATCTCTCCTTTCTTTTTCAGTCTGGCAGTTTTTGTTTGCAATACCTGGTATATTGTCTACCACCTCTGGAAATATATCCTGCCTCCAGGTAGGTTTTCGTACAGTAGTGATGGGTTTTGGTGTTGTTAGTGCGTTTATGGGATCTTCGTGCATCTTTGCTTTGGCTATTTCTGCAAAGTTTCTCCGCTTTAGTTTCCCATTTCCCAAATTGTTTAGTCTCTGATGCATTGGATGGTCGGTCAGTCTTCGGAGTTTCTCTGACTGCAGCTGGGCTCTGCAGTCTCTTCTATCGGTCATGGATTGCAGTTTTGTAATCTTTTCAAGTTCTACAATTGGCGTTGACTTCATGCCACCTGTTATAATTCTCATGGCTTGGTTTTGAAGTTTGCTAACTTTATCGAAGTTCGCCTTCGCTGCTGTTGTCCATGCCGCAATGCCATACTCGAGAACTGGTCTCACTCTTCCAGTGTACAGTTTCTTTAGTATGCCTTCGTCTGCTCCCCAGCTTGTGCCAGCAAGTTTCCTCATGATTGCCATTCTTTCTCTGGCTTTCATTCGGTTTCTCTCAATCTGACTTTTCCATGTCATGCGCCGATCAAATGTGACTCCCAGATAGTTTGGGTTCTCGTTTGGCTGCAGGAATTTGCCATTTAAACTTAATTTGTTCCTTTAGTTTTAGTGAAAGCGAGAATATTGTGCATGTGGTTTTCTCCTCGTTTATTTTGACCAGCCATGAGTTCGCCCACTCTTCCAGCAATGTTAGGGCCGTCTGCATCCGATTTCTTGCTATGGTGAGATTCTTTTCAGAGGTCCACATAGCCAGATCGTCTGCAAACATTGAGCTATGGACTCTTCTTGGTATATTCTCTGTAATATCGTTTATATATACCAGGAAGAGTGTGGGTGACAGTACTCCCCCTTGGGGTACTCCCTGCTCGAGTGTCACCTTTTTGCTCATCTGCCCTTGTACTTGGACTCTGGCCGTTCTTTGTTTGAGGTAGTGGTTGATCCACTTGTACATTTTCCCACAAACATCACTTCTTCTTAGCTTGATTCTAAGTCCATCTTTCCAGACTTTGTCAAATGCCTTTTCCAGATCCACCCAAACAGCTACTGTGTGTTTCTGTGCCTGGTAGGCATCTTCTATCTCCTGGGCTATGAGGATGACCTGGTCCTCAGTGGATCTGTGCTGTCTAAAGCCGGCTTGCTGTGGAATTAGTATTCGTTTTTCTTCCAGATGCCACATCAGTCTGGTGTTTATCATCCGTTCCATCAGCTTGCCGACACAGCTCAGTAGGCTTATGGGCCTGTATCCATTTGGATCTGTTTTGTCCTTTCCTGTCTTTGGTACTGGTACCAGTATTTCGTCTTTCCATGCCTGTGGTACAATTCCCTTTTTCCAGCTTTGGTTCAGGACCGATAGCAGTTTCCTCTTCGCTGTTTGGCCCAGCCCCATCAGCATTTCGTTTGTTATCCCGTCTTTTCCGGGAGATTTCCTTTTCTTTAGTGTTCTCATAGCCTCTTCCATTTCGCGCATTGTTAATTTGGCCATCATGTGCTCCTCAGGTGCCGTATTCATATTTTCGTGCCCCTTTAGCTCTTCGCTAATGTCTGTATGGTTATCTGCAGGGACCTCGATGTGGTGTAGTTCGGTTCCAATATCAATGGTTTCTACATAATGAGGTAACTTTTATCATGCACATCCCTCACTCGTCACCTTTTAGAACACGCCGTGAAAGAAAGATCCGCTAGGTAGTAAAACATCATTCAAGGAAGTATGTCAAATCAAAATGCGTTGCCTGACCAGACATTAGTCTGCTCTCTCTTATGTTTTATCATCATCAAATGCCCTGCCGGTTGGTTTTGCCGTTCATGGACCTCCATCCTTGTCTATCACGTCTGTCGTATACCGACTCTGTAGTTGATTGTCGCCCATGCCATTCTCTCAGGCTGTCCAGCATCTTCTCTTTCGGCTTTCCCCTGTCTCTCTTTCCTGCTATCTTTCCCGTTGTCACCACGTGCTCCAAGCCACCTCTTCACATAATATGCCCAAATAAGGATAACTTCCTTTGTTCTGATCCTTGCAATAAGTTGTCTTTGTGTTTGTGCCTTATGCAGTACTGTATCATTAGTCTTCTTTGTTTGTGTTTGTGTCTCTTCGAGTACTGTATCATTAGTCTTCTTTGTTTGTGTTTGTGTCTCTTCGAGTACTGTATCATTAGTCTTCTTTGTTTGTGTTTGTGTCTCTTCGAGTACTGTATCATTAGTCTTCTTTGCAGTCGGTGGGATCAGCATCATTCTTCTGTTAAACCACATTTCCATGCTTGTTAGTTGTCCACGATTCACTGCTATATGTCAGAACTGGTTCCACGTAGCATCCAAGGACTCTCTTTCTCCGTTCCAGTGACAAAGATTTGTTGCACAATATTTATGTCATGGCCTAGAAGACCGATTTTGTTTGGACTATTCTGCATCTTATTTCGTAATTGCATCTTCCATCTGATGTTATGTATGTGCCCATGTTTTTAAACGCGTTAACTTGTTTCAGTTCGGTCCCCACCGTCTGACGCAGGATTTTAGGAGAGTCTGGTCTTCCCCTATGTTAAAGTAAAAGTAAAGAGGAAATTCAGCAGAATTAACCGGCTGGCTGGAAATGGAGTTTTTGAAGACTCCATTGTTCCAAGCCGCAGTCTGTGAGAGATGGTGGGGACAGTGCCCTTCCTTGTTATTTTTACTTTCCCTAACTCATGCGTCAGGTACCCATTTATAGCTGGGTTGACTGGAGAAACCGTATCCGATTCAAATGAAGACCTGAATTCTTTTTAGTCTTCCAACACGTTTCGAACCATTGACGCAGTTACCACAGATAATAAATTGCTCGCTATGAGCTAACGCGCCCCTCCCCTTATGTTTACTGAGCTAACGTGCCCCTCCCCTTATGTTTACTGAGCTAACGCGCCCCTCCCCTTATGTTTACTGAGCTAACGTGCCCCTCCCCTTATGGTTACTGAGCTAACGTGCCCCTCCCCTTATGTTTACTGAGCTAACGTGCCCCTCCCCTTATGTTTACTGAGCTAACGTGCCCCTCCCCTTATGTTTCCTGTAATTAAATCGTAAGGCCGGTGTATCTGCCTTAACTAACCGTTAACTGCTCATTCCTGTAATATATGTTCAACAGTGTGTTCCGTCATTGTATATATCTGGCTTCTCCGCACACGACAAATTCAGTTTCATTGTTTGAGACTTTAAATAAATGAACACCTCTGGTGAAAACATCGATCTGCAGCAATATAAGAGATTGCACAACTGGCATGTAATTTTCATGGCTATTAACATACTGTCATAATTGTTTCTCAGGTAGTTTCTCTGTACGACACTCGATAAAAATGCATATAGGAAATGGCTCAGTGACCGCACGGGGATAAAACCGCACATAGGAAATGTCTCAGTGACCGCACGGGGATAAAACCGCACATAGGAAATGGCTCAGTGACCGCACCAGGATAAAACCGCACATAGGAAATGGCTCAGTGACCGCACCGGGATAAAACCGCACATAGGAAATGGCTCAGTGACTGCACCGGGATTGAAACGAAAAGGATACCTAGGTTACGGCTACAAGGCTTTCGTCGGGGATGAAGAACGAACGAAATCAACTAACAAACTGCAACAACAACAAACAAGACACAATGTAAACTGACTGGTTAAAGTTTGCCGGCATAACAGGATGTGCTAGGGAAGTGTGAGACACGGTTAGCCAGTTATGAAGTAGAGTGGACCAAACCGTAAATTGTCAATATGATTTCACACACAGACAAAACAGACGAAACATGAAAAAACTACAACTGTCAAAAAACAACAACAAAACGCAAAAGATAAACAAACAGACACATATAAACAAAGATAGGTGTACTGAAATTAATGAATAAATAATAATAATAATACAATTTTAATTCATGTCTTCTTTTTTTGTTGTAATTTGTAAGTTGTTTTCTGTCATTCTTTGTCCTTGACGAAGATCTTGTATCCGTAACGTAGATATCGTTTTCTTTTTGTTCTGTTGCTGTCACTGAGCCATTACATCTATGTTTTTTTAAATAGACTTTTAACCTTCAGAACCGTTGGTGCTTTGGTCTATTTATTTCTCTGCACGACACAGACGAGAATGGGGCTGCTGTTCACACTGACACAGACGAGAATAGAGCCGCTGTTCACACTGACACAGACGAGAATAGAGCCGCTGTTCACACTGACACAGACGAGAATAGAGCCGCTGTTCACACTGACACAGACGAGAATGGGGCTGCTGTTCACACTGACACAGACGAGAATAGAGCCGCTGTTCACACTGAGAGCATGTCATAAGGAGGTACACGAGTTCGGTCTTAACCCTAGATCACCATCCATACCTTTCGACATTTACTGAGAGAGAGAGAGAGAGAGATGGGGGGAGGGGGGAAGCGAGTGGTCCGCCAGGGTTTTTGTGTATGACAAGGACATGACTCGCACCACTGCCATACAGGTAGCATGTCGTAAGAGGTGACTAACTGTGTGACCTGGCATAACATTGACCATGATTAAGTGGTTTGTTAAGAGCAGCATAAACGGCTGCAAGTTTGCTTTGCTCTAGTGTTTGAGTTTGTTAAGAAGGACTCGCACATCAGTTAACCACCCCCGCGGCACTTGTCCTAACGCAGCGGAGTAATAAGCTGCTCGAGCCTAGCCTGCTAAGCAGGAAATCCTCCCGGCTACATCCAGCTCACGCAAATGCTGTGACCTGCACAGGGGCATCCGCTTCTGTAGAAGCACAGGTCGACTAAGACTAATAGAGGGTGAGCGAGAGAGAGAATGAGAGCTAGCACACGTGAATCTGCCCGGAATGCAGTGTTGTTGATTCTGTATAACCTAACAACATATGGAAATGTGGCGGTTTTTTACTGCCGGAAGCCAACCCTCTTAAGTAATGTTCCAACGACTTGTGTCAACAACTGAAATAAGTACAGGGTGTTGCGCAACTGACAAATTGAGTTTAATGTAGATAAATGTACAGTCAACCACATGGATAAATCCAATATGGAATATGCTTGAAAGGTTACAGTGGTTAGAGTATAGTAAAGTAAGTAGCATGTTCTTTTACTGAACGTAGCTTCTTACAACCGCCACCTATTTGGCTGTTATAAGTTTTTCGCAAGTGTGCAGTACGGTAGGTTGCCATTACTTTCCGTACGTGAAGGAGCATTCGCCCGAAAAAAACACTGTCTGCCAAACTGGAAACAAGTGGGAATCGAACCCGGAACGTTGGGAGTGTGAAAAACAAGCGAGTTTCATTCCTAGGCCACGCAGCCTCTGCTTAGAGTATAGGCAGACACTAATTGTTCTGGAATGGGGGAGGAGCCGGACATACTGCCGCCAGCAAGCTGGGTGGTTGATACTTGAATGATCTCAATCTTGGAGGTTAGCTGTGAATACTAAATAACTGTGAACCAGAAACTATGGCCTGCATATAGATAAAAAGTTGGCAGCCCCTCCGTCATGCAAAGACACAACAGGCCAATCACCTGTTTTGTCTACCCATCTGATTACAATCAACAAAGGGAGAAACCAGACTGACTTTAGAGATGTCGAACGCGCGAATTAGGACTACAATTTTTGTAGTGTGGAATATTAGAAGTATTAACGGAAAGGAGAGTGAGCTTGTGGAAGAAAATAAATCTAAATTGGAAATCTTAACTTGCATAGAAGCTGAGAAAAAAAAATAACAGGACGTCATGGCAATTTAAGGAAATGCGCCTCTCTACAGTAGAACCTGTTTGGGGTGTAGGGCAGAAGTGTGCAAGGGATAATAGGTGGTGAGGAAATAGATCAGATCACGAATTTTGAATATATGGGCTCCAGAATTGACAACACATGTGGCTGCACAAAAAAACCAGAAGAATACTAGCCATGACAACGCAGCGGCTGAACAGTCTCAAGAAATTATGGCAGAGCACCAACAACAATTAGTTTTGATAGCCTGTGTTTTTTCTGTGGCAGCATATGGCTGCGAATCATAGACAGATAGACAAAGAATCGAATCCCTCGAGTTAAAATGTTACAGAAAGATCCCCAGAATACCCTGGACGGAGAAAATGACAAATATAAATATTCGGCAAGAGTTTAACATAGAGGAGAACTGGTTTATCAATTCCATTTTGGCCAAAAAATGTTAATACTTTGAACACATCAAGAGATACATGAGAGAACAGTGATGGAAGGTATGGTGTCAGGCAAAAGAGGCAGGGGTAGACCAAGAAGACGAGGGTATCAAGATATCCAGGAGTGCCTTGGTATGACTGTGGCGGAGACTGACGATTTGGCAAGCGAAAGAGTATCTTTCAGACAGGCTGTGATGTTGGCGATGTTCTATAAAGACATGCTACATGATGATAATGTCAATAGGACTCCCACTGCCGACAGATCCCATGGAGGATTGGACTGAATTGTATCCAGGAGTCAAAGGGACAGCATCAAGGGAAGAAAATTTGTCTCCGAACGCATGATGGCACTGGACCTCAAAGAAGATGTCAAGTTAGACAGCATTGTCATTGATTATGTCCGGAATGAGGGGATAGAACATGTCAGACGAGTTCTTTGAACTGCTTAAAAATCGAGTTGGCAATTGTCATGACGAAGTTAATCCTTGGAGATTCCCACGCCATAGATGGAAAACATTATTCTAGCTGGGATGTAGTGAATGGAAGATACAGGTAAAATGTTTTAAATGACAATGGAAAACTACTCCTGAGATTTAGCCAGTTGCGTAATGAGCACTGGCCCATGGAGACGAACCTCCACACAAAGTTATTCGGAAGCCTTAAAGAACTCTCCACTACATCCACCTCTATCCAGATAACCCCGCTTCCCATGCAGACAACCTTTAGCACTCCAAGTACTTTCTGACACAGCCAAACTTCACTACAGCCACCTCTATCCAGATAACCCCGCTTCACATGCAGAGAACCTTTAGCACTCCGAGTACTTTATGACACAGCCAAACTTCACTACAGCCACCTCTATCCAGATAACCCTGCTTCACATGCAGAGAACCTTTAGCACTCCGAGTACCTTATGACACAGCCAAACTTCACTACAGCCACCTCTATCCAGATAACCCCGCTTCACATGCAGACAACCTTTAGCACTCCGAGTACTTTCTGACACAGCCAAACTTCACTACAGCCACCTCTATCCAGTTAACCCCGCTTCACATGCAGACAACCTTTAGCACTCCGAGTACTTTCTGACACAGCCAAACTTCACTACAGCCACCTCTATCCAGATAACCCCGCTTCACATGCAGACAACCTTTAGCACTCCGAGTACTTTCTGACACAGCCAAACTTCACTACAGCCACCTCTATCCAGATAACCCCGCTTCACATGCAGACAACCTTTAGCACTCCGAGTACTTTCTGACACAGCCAAACTTCACTACAGCCACCTCTATCCAGATAACCCCGCTTCACATGCAGACAACCTTTAGAACTCCGAGTACTGTATGACACAGTCAAACTTCACTACAGCCACCTCTATCCAGATAACCCCGCTTCAGATGCAGACAACCTTTAGCACTCCGAGTAGTGCATGACACAGTCAAATTTGACTCTCATTTAAAAAAATTAATTTATTCATAAATAAGTAAGCACGGAGCCCCTACCAATAGCCATTTTTGTTACTGCCAAATACGTCACGTCGATCTACACAAGCTTTTTGTCGGTAAAAGTATTGTGCGTTAGATTAGAAATGGATTTTGAACGATGTATCTTCTTATTACACCGATTGGAGCCGGCCGACTTTTTGGGAAAGGTGAAGTAGGTTGTTGGGAAGGATCTTTATCGGGTAAATCTGTTTATTTTGTTTGTTTAGATGTAATAACTACATTTGAATTGGAAACTAACAGTTGTGCCGATATTATAAACACAGTATCGATACTTTGTTGTGGTTTCTATGGATTTCTATCGGAGCGACAAGTCCAAATGTTTTTGTTTTCAATAAATGTTCACCTTCATCTTCTTGTATCTCAGAAACTAACCAACACACAACAAAAACATCAACTTCTTTATTTATTTATGTCTCAACACATAAGAAAATCATATTTATTGACCAACAAACAGAAAAGTTAAAACCTTTGAAAGTCAACTACCATAGCGAAATATAAAGTTGCGAAAAATGTTCAAAAACTTTGTGCAGCGTGCTAAATACAATAAAAATGACGAACGAGAAGAAAATTTAGTAACATAAATAGTGTTAGGGCACATCATTTGCGGTATTTATGTTACACTAACCCTTTACAGTCCGTTCTAATTGACGTATCTTAAACTGTCACACTGTTTATTGTTGATAAGTTGCCCATCGCAAGCGAAAATGGCGACATCATCAGACTGTCTTCGTCCTGAAGATGTAACCTGCGCTGAATTTGGATTATAGTGCGAAAGAAGCTGCGCTTGACATCAATCCCACTCTCTCGTCCTGAGTTACCAGGTAGCAAGACATGCAATCAAGACGCTGTAAGTAGCTCAAGATGCAGAAATTCGGGTCGTACAATCCGTGAGATAAGGGGTCGCTTGAAACTTGTAGGAGTCGATCGTCCACCGTTTCCTTGACGATTTGAGAGGCGAATGTCGTACCTCTCAACAGCAGCAGTCGCCACGCGTAGACTAGAAGACGCTGCTGCTGCCCAGCGCCCACATCTGTAGGTCTAGGTGAGGGACCATGGCTGAGTGCAGATTCCGGTCGTGGCATGCAATGAAAATGGACGCAATTTGCAAGTAGGTCGTGCACATCAACCAAGGGCGGTGCGCAATCTGTAGTGACGTCTTATCTAACAACGTGTATTCTATATAGCGACACATGAAGACCTGCCCCCACGCGTAGACTAGAAGACGCTGCTGCTGAACAGCGCCCACATCTGTAGGTCTAGGTGAGGGACCATTAACCCATGGCTGAGGGGATATTACAGTCGTGGCAGGCAATGTTACTTACTTAATGACCGATAACTGTCCATCGTTGTCGATGACGGCTAGCGACATCATCCCTGATGTATGTGTTTTGTTGTGTTTTGTTTCTACACTGCCTGTCATGTTTCCTGGTCAGCAGGTGGCCTATCAGTCCAATGAGGGTACGGAATGTTCTGTTGCAGGGCTTGTACACTGGGTCTTCTGCTGCCTGTGAGGGTAGTCTCGCTGCTCTTTCCTTCCGAGTCAGGCACTAATAGAAGGCGAGATAAGACGCTAGTTCGGTCAAGCACAACATACGTCGCGTTAGACGTAATGTACTGACCAAGATCACACGTCTCTTCTATGGAGCATTCCTTGGAAGCATTTTGTTTTCAAGACAGTCTGGCTAACTAGAAATGGATCGATGCGATCCCCATAGTAGTGAGCGACACGCAGATGAAGCCAAGCATAACACAAAAACAGCCTGGAGGACCCCGGTCCACCTTCATTAGCATGCACGGTATGTGATGAAATCTACTTCAACCCGCATCTAACGCCCTTTTCAGATCGCACAAAACTGTAAACATACTTATTTTGGGCATTCAGCAATAACATGAATAACAACAACAATATAACTAATACAAATGTCAGTAGACTTTTACTATACCAAACGCTCTCAGACTATTAATATTCAGCCGCCAAGTTACATAGTTTTGATGTCTGCCTGCTGACAAAGAGGACAGCGAATCGAATCCACGGTAATGCATATGTTGGTTTTCTGTTAGGGGTAAATAAACAAACATAGACAGCAGACGACGTGGCGACAGTAGTGGCGGAACTGCCTGTAATCATCAGCCGTCAAAACCCCTCTTCTACC
The DNA here is from genome assembly GCA_036924085.1 of Ariolimax columbianus. Classification (NCBI taxonomy): domain Eukaryota; kingdom Metazoa; phylum Mollusca; class Gastropoda; order Stylommatophora; family Arionidae; genus Ariolimax; species Ariolimax columbianus. The sequence continues at coordinate 68,039,041 of JAVGWX010000016.1, read as the reverse complement.
CCAGCAAAGCAGACAATGTCGGTCGTACTGCAGTTACATGCCCCTGTTGGTATTGCGTCAAATATTAAAAGCTACTATTCAGTGCAGCCCTCCTACACACAAAAAACATTCATATATCACAACGATATTTTCGGTAGCCATTAGTTTTACATAGTGACGTTGCCAGACCCATTCACAACCTTATGTGGCCTTTTAGCACATGCATAGTAGGATACAATGTCTGTATTATTTCTGCCCTATTAATTGGCCCCTGGGATCAAAATGGTGAAGGACTGCATATTAGTACTGCAGTCCAACTGATATACTTTCAGAAATGGTGACCTTTTTTGCGATTGGGAATGGCTTCCAGTTTACTCTTTCTCATCAACATATTCAGTCGTTCAGTGGTAGAGACCGTAAAACAGTGGAAGATGTCGTCATTTAGGGTTCTTCATTATATAGTTCTCGACACGCTCTAGTCTACGCAGCTGTGATAAAGTACCAGAATTACAACTATCCATAAGCGGTAGGCCAAATCCAATTCACCAACTCAAAAGATATCAACACACTATGTTATTTCGCCAGAGAACTTGTCACTGCAGGCTACTAGAACATCTTTACCGACTAAAGATCTCACACACCCATGAATGCACATATGGTAAAGGGGGCCAGAACCCTGAACACATTCTACAAGAATGCCCACTCTATAGGGAAATGATATAGCAGCCAATGGGTGCGGAGCTGAGACAAAAGTTGTGGGGCAGCTGCTCTGACCTGGTGAAGACTACAGACTTCATCATGGCGATTGGCCTGCGGATATAGCATGGTCAAAGATCATGAACGCAAAGAAGAAAAGACAACTAAGGAAGGCAAGGAAAGGGGTAAGAGAACTAGTCATTCCGTCTAACAAAACAACTTGAGAGCTAAATTTAAAAAATGGCGTCTTCAACACTTCATTCCCGACGGCAGTGTTTTCTTTGGGGACCGCTTTTACCTATGCGCATACATATTCATTTGTTTATACAATGGTCGTTCAGTAAGTATCCGGACTGAAATTTCTAGACAACTATGAGAGATTAATTCGAATTACCTGTACTATATTTCGACATAGCCACAGACCACTGCAACATATTTTTCTCATCTGGCTACGAGCTTTTGTTTTTCGGCAGCGTAGAATTCTGTTGGCCGGTCCCTGAGACATCGGACAACTTCCTGACGCACTTCGTCATCTGTGTGAAACTGTTGTCCTTCTAGATGTTCTTTAAGAGGGGGAAAATGTGACAATTACTCGGAGCCAAGCCGAGACTAAGGCGGGTGTGGCAGTACCTCTCAATGTAATTGGCCAATGACTGCTCCAGTTTTGGCGTCCGTATGGGGTCTTCCGTTGTCATGTTGGACAAGAACACCGTTTTGGTTAAAATTCGGTTGTTTCGACATCAACAATACCAAAATATTTAAAAAAAATTAAGGTGATCCATGATGATAATGCCCACAGAACATTTGTTTCAATTAAGGTGATCCCTGATGGTAATGTCCACAGAACATGTGTTTCAATTAAGGTGATCCCTGATGGTAATGTCCACAGAACATGTGTTTCAATTAAGGTGATCCCTGATGATAATGTCCACAGAACATTTGTTTCAATTAGTAGCCATCGTGATCTTGCATACAGTAACTCACCGATCGCTCAAAATAACCTGTTGGACACTTCTTCATGGCTTCCCGAAAGGACACTTTTCGGTCGACTTTCACAAGACTCATCAACGATGGATTCACGTCCTTCTCGAAATCGTTTAGACCATTACAATACTGATGAACGTGTCAGTCCGTTCTCCAAACACACATGGCAGTCGGCGATGAATTTCAACAAGTTTTGATCCATCATTCTTCAGAAATTTCACATCAATACGCTGTTCATGAAGTAAAGTCAACTGATGCGACGCCATTTTGACAAACAAAACGCTGGAAAACACATTGCTCATTCCACTACCAGATGTCAGACATGTACTGTTCATTTTGGAATAGTTACTACTATACTTATTCAAGTTTGTTTGAGTTATCCTGTCAAAACCCGGTTATTTACTAGAGACCCTCGTATAATACAGTACAACAATGTCTCGTTTTATGTTCATGAATATTCACTCAGGATGTGAATAATCGTAAAACGAAACTTTTGTGTAATGTATTTAAATGGTATTCGTGAATGAATTGCACATTCTTATACATACAAACATTGCTAATGAAATAGTTTAAATGCACAATATTATTTATACGAGTATGGAAGTCTGCATTTGTAGTTACGCATACGTGATAAGTATTATAAATATTGAGAACAATAACAATCAAGTGTGTTTTTTTTCTCGAACTGGTACAATATTTTTTTAAGACATACATCACTGCTTCCTTAGATGTATTTGTCGGTCGTCTTTCTCTTGCATAATTCAGAAATAATGGCGTATCGTGGCTTGTTACTGTGAAACAACGCTTTCAGACGGGATTAATTCGCTGAATATGTGAGTTGCATTGACATGTGCTCATGGATGTCATGAATGTCACTTGTCTGCATTGGTTTCATAACATTATTTTTCGTATCCGTATTTTTGATATTTTTTCTCCTAAGCAAGGCAAAGAACGATTTTCTCAATTTATATTTCATGAAATTCTACATTTTCTGTGCTGAATTCGAGGGAAATTCTTCATTCTTCTTTGGCGTTCATCCTCAAATATCGTGTCCTAGTTTACATTAAGGCTGCGATATCTACACCTTTGGCTCAACACGTTACTTTGGATTTTTTTAGTACAAAGTTTACTTTTCCGCCTAGCCAGACTACATTAGAGCAACCTGTTTCCAGGGCCGACGCATTGGATGCAGAATAGTCGCTCTGATGTGAGCTCAATCACAGTCCTGCATCTTGTGCCACGATTGATATATAACATTGACTGCGTTCATACAACTTTATATAAGTCTATAGCCGACCGAATGGACGCCATGGAGAGGGCGTTAAGTGGCGGGTTGTAGTAGCTTTCCTTACATCCCGAGCATGCTGATGAAGGTGGATTGCGGTCCTCCATGCGGTTGTGCTATGCTTGGGTTCATCTGCGTGGCGCTCATTACTACAGGGATCACGTCAATCCACATCTCGTCAGCTAGACGACCTTGAAAACAGCCTGTTTCCGGGAAACGCTACATGAAAGAGAAATAGTGGTTTTGGACAGTATATTGTGTTTGGCTTGGCTTGGATTCGTTCATTCTCAATCTCCCACTACCAAACACTGAAAGGGCTTAAGTAGCAAAATGTAGTCCAGAGAACGGAATGCGTTGTGTCGTAGTTTACAGCTTGACTGCGATATTTGCACCTTTCGGTCCAACACATCTGACTTCAGCAAGCATTTTGTGAGTACCAGGTTAACATTCCCTCTTCGATCCCTTCTCCTTAGCCAGTCTGCCCTGCTGCAGCCTGTTATGCAGGATCACCACGTAGAGATGTAGAAGGGTCTTGGCAGCTTTGATTCGCTGGCCCTGACGCTAGCAGTCAGCTAAGAGTCGCTTACCACTGCAGCTCATGCGCTGCTCAGCATCCTGATCCCGTATATTGTGTTTAGCCCTGACGCGACGTCTTAACCGAACTAGCGTCCCAGTAACCCATCAGGAGACGTAAAAACGGATCATTGTAAATGAGACCCTCCTCTCGCTTATTCTCTCACACTCTCTCACTCTCTCTCTCTCTCTCTCTCTCTCTTTCTGTGAATGAGGTGTATGTGCGTATTTGTGTGTGTGTGTGTGTGAGAGAGAGAGAGAGAGAGAGAGAGATTGAGTGAGGGGTCGAGAGATAAGGCATTCGTCTTTCAAAGCTATGAACGGAAATGGTGGACGATCGATTCCCAAAAGTTTCAAGCAACCCCTGGTCTCAAGGGAGATGGAACCAGAGTGACTATGTCCTGTGTTACCTCCCGTCGTCTTGATTTATGACTTGTCATTGGTCCAAGGTAGCTTGGAACCAGAGAGTGAGGTTCATGACCAGCGCATTTTCCACTATAATCCAAACATAGCGCACATTACATCAAGACAAAACCGTCTGATGGTATCGCCATCATCGGTTGCGATGGGCAAATAATGTGTGTGTATATGTATGTATGTATGTATGCATATGCTTTTGCCTTGTACTGGCGTATCCCTGTATACAGTTCGCTATACAGGTGGCCTGCTCCTGAAACTAGTGAACCGAAACTTACGGAAGTTACGAATGTACGAGGCATGTTCAAATGAAACCAGACCTAACTGCACCAAGTGAACATACGTTCGATGCGCGCGATGACGTCACTTCAGGTGTAAACAGCACATACCAACCGTCAAGTTTGCAAAATTGTATTATCCTCCAACTCAAAGTTTCCTCAGTAGACCGTTGAAAACATGGCGGGTGTGATACGGAATCCGTCTAGAGTTTATCAGCGAGTGGTGATTCGGCTTCTAATAGCCGAAGGATGTCGACCTGTTGACATTTATGGCAGAATGCAGGCAGTGTATAGTGACAACAGTTTGTCGAAGACAACAGTGAAGAACTGGACAACGATGTTCAGAGAAGAACGTGGAGTTAACGCAACAATATCCGTCTGACCTGGTTTCTGAATATCTTTCCTTAACTCACGTGCTTCTTTAAACAGTGTTGTCCAGTTCTTCACTGTTGTCTTCGACACGCTTTTGTCACCATACACTACCTGCATTCTGCGATGAATATCAACTGGTCGATATCCTTCAGCTGTTAGAAACTGAATCGCCGCTCGCTGATCAGCTCTTAATGGATTCCCGCCATGTTTTCAACGGTTTGCTGAGGAAACTATGAGTCGGAGGATAATGACATTTTGTAAACTCGACGGTTGGTATGTCCTGTTTACACCAGAAGATACGTCATCATGCGCATCGTAAGGATGTTCAGTTGTTTCGGTTTGGTCCAGTTTAATTTGAACACGTCTCTTAAAAACAGTGCTAAATTATGTATAATATAAAAAGAAACAATTGACATGTAGACTGTATAACTGTTTAACTATTGAGTACTACTGTGATAAATCCCTGTCGTATAGATAAGGAAAACAGTGTCGCCACCAAGGTTGGTATGGTTGCCATAGACAAGAATTCCTGCTGTTGTTGTAACTTGTAGCGCCAACAACCCTTAAGTGTATATGCAGTTTATGGGCATTCATTCCGCATACAGTAGTTATGTTACACCACGTCAGGAACTACTGTTGTCAACTTTACTTGATTGTAACCTTCCACTGATGACATAGGCGTAGTGGTGAGCTGTAGGTCTCCTACTTGGGCCAGATGTGTTGCTGTAAGCCTATAATGGTATAGGATGTCTTTGATGTTGTCTGTCCATTTGCCTCGTGGTCTTCTCTTTGCACTGAATCTCGAAATCCGACCGATCTGGTTTCATTCTCATGAGTTGGTCAAACCACTTTATTCTTTGTTCATACGTGTATTCTTGGGAATTTTTTAAGGTCTTCTCTCTCTCTGTCTCTTCTGGTGACGTTGATGACTTTTCTTTGGCACGTCAAATACACATGTTCCAATTTTCTTCTCTTGTGCCTTAGATAGAGGCCATGTTTGGCACTAATACCAAATAGTATGTAAGAAAATAGTGTTTATCAGTTGCCGTTTTGTTTCTATACTGATGTTCAGATGTTTGAGTAGTGGTGACCGTTGTTAGGTCGCTGTACTTGGTTTTGGTTTTTTTTTAAATTATTTTTTTTATTTTACATCTGGTTCCGATTTCTCTGTCTAATCGTCCATCCTCAGTGAAAATGCCTCCCAGTTATTTGAACTCTTGCACCTGTTTGAGTCTGTTGTTGCATGTATGTTTAAAAGTCCTGGCGATCCACATAATTTCATGATTTCTGTTTTTGAAGAACTAATTTTCATGTTGCATCTCACACAAGTTGTATTAAAGATGTTTTTTTTTATGATCTTGTAAGTCACTTTCATTCTCGTACATTAGACATTGGTCGGTCTGCGAAAAGTAACTTTCTCATCGACTCGTCGTCTTGGTGAACTGCCATTTAATGTTTATGTTCCATGTCTATAAGGAAGAACTCGGTGGTATTGAGAGTTGAACCGTTGCGTGCCACGCAGTTGTAATGTAATTGAAAATGGAGATCTATATACAGTAGAAAGGTTAGTATAATTTATGTTTGTTTAAATACCTGTTTTTCTGCATGAGTAAAGAACAGTACGATAAGCTTTGAAAATTATACCTTCTTAATATATTGCTTACTGAAATAGGTTCGCTCATTTCAAATATAACACACATCATTTACAATATTCTGGTCACTCAGAAGCACAGGACTTGAACAACTATACGCTAAATCTCTTGTTCTGTGCCATCTGTTCCAGTTCACTCCACGTCTTTATTACTTCTTTTAGCTCTCTTGATCGAGGACCCACTTCTCTTTTGGATGGTTGTTGTTGTTTCACCCCCACCCGCACCCCTCATTTCAACTGACTTGTCCATATTTATTAAAGGTTCTTTTGGCAGGATGGGATTACCAGTCCCATTCCCAACCCTTCATAGTCTATATGCCATATATAGCAGGTTACACAGAAGATCATTGCTCTCCATTCGGACTATGGTAACGCATTTGGAAATTAAAATATACTTATTTCATAAAATATTCCAAAATCATGTGTATCCTGGAAAGACCCTATCTCACTACTTCCAGGCTGTTTCATCGTAGTCTGGCTAACAAAGTATGGATCTACGTGTGATCCCCGTAGTAGAGAGCGACACGCAGCTGAAGCTAAGTATAGCACAGCATCCTGGAGACTACGGTTCACCTTCATCACCAAGCTCCTGATATCTTCTTCTTCTTCGTCCTTCGTTCTCAAATAATGGCATATATCTCCCTCATGGACCTCACGGTACTTCTCGGGCTTTTCTCATCGCCATACAGTTTATCTCGCAATTGGGTTGGGGCGGGCCGTGTAATCACTCTGCTTCTCTCGTGGAGCCGGCAGACCAGCAGAACATGTCCCACTGTTTGTTGTCCCCACATTGGCAAAGGTCTGTGTGTCCAATTTTTTAATTTGTTGAACAGATTATTTTTCAGTCTGCAGTGACCCGTTCGCAGTCTGACTATTGTCACTTGATCTCTTGTTGGCAAAGAGTAGTAACCTTCTGCTATATCAGATCCGGGGTGTTCTCTGTACCACTTGTCTTTGAAGTTAAATTTTATCATTGTCTTCATTTCTTCATCTATGTCGTCAGTTTGGGGTTTGCCACCTCCTTCTTTTGCCAGTCTCCCCCACATAAAGCCCTTTTCAGGACGCATAAAAAAGGGAAAAATACTATCTTGGACATTAACAACAACAACGTGGTTGTTGCCATGGCTCCTGACTCACACACTACACCAAAACATGCAGACCGGCTTGGTTTCCCTTCAAGTTTGAGTACACACTCGATACTTAGTTATTCTGTTGCAGATCAGGGTCAGAGGTTGGAAAGTTCAAGCAACGTGCTTTCAACAAACGAGATTCCCGCGAGGAATGTGGATGAACATAGTCCGACCTTTTCCACGTAAGCTGTAACTATACACCAGGGGGTCTTAACAATGGATCCACATACCCCATAGTTCTCAGAGGGCCCTTCAACTTAAACGGGGAAAAATGTATGTCTTTATAATTTTTTACTAATCTCTAGCTTCTTCTTCTTCTTTTTCTTCTTCGTCTTTTCACATCATCGTCGTATTATTTTTATTTGAAGTTTTCGCTTTCAAATAATATCTATTTTTCTAAATGACCTTAAAAACCTAAAGATCAGTGCCTCTGTATTCGCCAGATGTGTATAGGCTAGGTCAGTTTTGTTTTTAAACCTGTGTCCTCCAAGATCAACAAGCCGCTGTCCGAGTATCAGGCAAAACATTGAATTGGTTTGCAGTACAAAAGGGAGTCCGACAGGGATGTATCCACTCACCTTATCTGTACAACATATATGCGGAATGTATAATGAGAAATGTTCGAGAAGATGAGAACATTGAATGTTTCGACCCATTTACGATTGGGGGATACGAGATTCCAGAGTTACGATACGCAGATGACACAGTGATACTATCAAGAAGCTACTTTCAGCCGTTAATGGACATAGTAAAGATCAAAATCTGTTCATAAACATAAACAAAACAAAGACAATGACCACCGAGGAAACACAATATCAGCATAAATTTACAGTGGGTGATGAGGAAATAGATCAGGTTACACATTTTGAATATCTGGGCTCCAGAATCGACAAAAATTGTTACTGCTCGAAAGAAATCAGAAGAAGACTAGCTATGGCAATGCAGAGACTGAACAGCCTGAAGAAATTATGGCAGGGCACCAATAAAATGTTAAAAGTAAAAGTCTTGAGAGCCTGTGTTTTTCCTGTGGCAGCTTATGGTTGTGAAGCATGGACGATTACCAAAACTTCTAGACAAAGAATCGAATCCTTCGAGTCAAAATGTTACAGAAAGATCCTCAGAATACCCTGGACAGAGAAAAGAACAAATGCAGACATTCAGTAATAGTTGAGCATAGAGGAGAACTGGTTTATCAATTCCATTTTGGCTAGAAAATGTAAATACTTTGGTCACATCAAGAGACACAACGGTCTTGAGAGGACGGTGATGGAAGGTATGGTGCCAGGCAAAAGAGGAAGGGGTAGACCAAGAAGACGATGGCACCAAGATATCCAGGAATGCCTGAGTATGACAGTGGCGGAGGCTGGTGTTTAGCAAGAGACCGAGTTTCTTTCAGACAGACTGTGATGGGAGCGACGTTCTATAAAGGACACGCTACATGATGATGATGTCCTCTTGACCAATACACCAATGCTCTACCCGCTCGAACAACCATTCTACGGTACATAGTTAGTTAGCTCATACTGAGTTATTATATGTGTATGTTCTCGTCTCGGTGCGATATCTGACCATACCCATTTTTAAATTTTGATTAAACTCAACCTTAACAAACCTGTACATTTTGTTTCATGTTTTTTTCCCCGGTACATAGGTTTCCGCCTCCTTGTAAACGTGGCAGTCTTTCTCTCTCCTCTCTGGTTACCTCACCATGCAGTTTATCTCTTGTGGATTGGAGAGGGTCATACAGTCATGGTGTCAACAGACTTGGAAAACATCACTGTCTTATTTCCCGTATGCATCCAGAGTATGCGGGGGTGATTTGTTTAGCCGATTGAATCACCCGATTCTCGCTTACGGGGTGAGAAGGTCCGCTGTGCAAATACCTGACCAGCCCTAACATTTCTTTCTTCCTTTCGGTTTTTTTTAAACAATCTTATCAGTACAACAGTCGGATTATTTTTGTCTTCTAATTTTCTTTTTAAAATCTGATTTAAACTTTGATCATTTTAGGAAAACCTCACCATAGGGAAAAAAAAGTTATAGCTATTTTAAACTAAATGTATAATGCACTTGTCTTTTGGAAGATGGATGAGCGGGTGATGAAAGGGGCGGGGGGGGGGGGGATGACCGGAGGAAACAGTGCAATGGAAATGAGTGTGATACCATGACATTTTTGTTGTTGTTAGAGAGTGGTGAATGCTTGGAATGCATTCAAGAATAGATTGGACGCGCATAGGTATATTTAGATCAAGTGAATGTAAATGCAACTGTTTGTATACAGACTGCAGAGTCTCTTAAGCCAGTATAAAGACATTAAGTTAAGTGAAGAGAAGGGAGCGCCTTCAATTGTTAATGTGCTCTTGTTTCCTTAAAATTGAATAATCGGTTGGCTGGACGATGTTCTGCTCGCGTCCGCTAGTGTTCAACGTTTGTCTGTCCTTCCCACAAAAGAGCAATTGTTTACATGTCAGATTTTAATTTTTGAACAAGTCTGGTTGTTTTTTTTTTTGTTTGTCTGTTTGTTTGTTTTTTGGAGGAGGGGGGGGGGGGGGGGGGTCTTTCGTCTGCGTTTTCTTATTTTCTTCTTTTTCTCCATTTTGTTTTCTTTAATTAGCTAAAAGTTCTGGGAGGGTGTAAATCGAGAGCAAGCTTGGTTTGCTACCCCGACATACCGGGTTCGGAATTACTTCGCAAGTCAGGTGATTTTTCTCGGTATGACCACTTCTCCACGCACAGGAAGTATTGGCTAAATTACTGTACTGCAAAACTGCCATAGGAGAACATATTGCAAACTGAAACAAACGCGCATACATGTACTGGTCTATACGTCCAGATTACAAGCATATACACAGACCTGTCCATACACTACACAACACGTCCTGATATCGGCGAAAGGACTACTGGGGTGGAAAAGTGCGTGCCTTCGCCAGTAGAATCCAGAATGGCAAACTTTTAATCAAACCAAAAATCTTTACAGACGACATAGCCCTCCTGTCTCACAAACAAACAAACTCTAAGTGCAGAGAAGAACAGTAGAATTGCACATAATCGTCCAGCAAGTAGGAATGAAACACCTAAGGGTAGGCAATACCAAGTCCTGACCCTCTAGACCAGCCATAATTAACAAGATTTCGTCAGATTGATTTTAATATTTTCTTTAAGCGTCTGATTAGTGTAGAGTTAGAGTACTCGCTTTTCACTGCAAAGGTACGTGGTTTAACCTCCACGACCACCAAGCTCCAGTCGACCCATCTGTAAATTGGTACTTAGCATACGACTTTGAAAGTAAAAAGCGGCGTGTAAATGAACTGGTCACCCTACTGCATACAAGCTGTGGATTGAAGTCTAACACCATCATTTCTCGACAGAATCGTAAATACTGTGGGACAATCCTTGACTTTTTAAAATATTATTTTTACTGCGAAACAGTGTGAGGTGCTGTAGTTTTTACTCTTAGACTTAAGTTTGATGTTGTTTTGCTGTTGTTGTTTTGCTGTTGTTGTTGATTGTTCACAATGAGTAACTTTCCTCTTTTGTGCGATCTGAAAAAGACGCTAAGTTTAGGGTTGTAATAGCTTTCCTCACATCCCGAGCATGCGAATAAAGGTGGACCGGGGGTCCTGCAGGCGGTTGTACTATGCTTGAGGTCATCTGCGAATCGCTAACTACTACAGGGATCATGTCGATCACCAACCACGTTAGCCAGACTGTCATAAAACATAATGTTTCCATGGAGAACTAGGAGAACGTGAGGTGTGGATCTGGGCTGGTATATTTTGTCTGACTCTGAATAACATGTCTGATCAGTATATTTTGGCTGACCCTGATCAGTATGTTTCATCTGACCTTGACTAACATGGCCTAATCAGAATGTTTCACTTGTCTTTGACTAACATAGTCTGATCAATATGTTTCACCTGACCCTGACTAAACATAGTCTGATCAGTACGTTTTGCCTGACCCTGACCTTATATAGCCTGATCAGAATGTTTCACCTGCCTTTGACTAACATATTCTGATCAGAATGTTTCACCTGACCTTGTCTAAACAGTATGATCAGTATATTCTACCCGACACTAACTGAACATAGTCTGATCAGTATGCTTTGCCTGAGCCAACGTTAGTCTCCTCTCCCCAAAGTTTGTTGTAAGCTAGAATCGCTAACACAAAAACAATTTAAGAACCACTGTCCTACTCGGTGCATGATAGTGTGTGTCCTAGTAAGGCCGTTCCCCTATTCAGTGGCGAAGAAAGAAGTAACATAGACGAAAATAAAACACAATTATACAGCTCGGTGATGTATACATGGCGACGACCTTTGGAAATGACATTATAACACCACACAGGAGATGACAGTACTTGTCCAACATTCAACACGTCTCGTGTCTATATATATATAACTGACTTCTTCTGTTCTTTTATTGCTCCCTGATCTGCGCAAATGATATATTATTTCAACATATTGTAAGCGCCTGCATATGTGAGATTAACATGGGAAGTTCATGTGAGGGAAGCAGATGCAGTAGACCGTCGATATCCATCGCTTTCACTTCCGTCGTTGAGTTCCCAGATCCATCGTTGAGTTCCCATATCCGTCGTTGAGTTCCCATTATCTGTCGTTGAGTTCCCATATCCGTCGTTGAGTTCCCATTATCTGTCGTTGAGTTCCCAGATCCGTCGTTGGGTTCTCATTATCTGTTGTTGAGTTCCCATTATCCGTCGTTTCATATCCAAAGTTTAAAATTGGAGCTGAAGATGCAACACGGGGAATGGGCTGCCCGCAGCCAGCTACTAATATCATCAGTATATGTTCTTTGCAGGTTGGCGTTGGATTATATACCCCCATCTGCTACTATCACGTGTGTCGTTTACCAACTCTATTGTTGATGATCACCCGTGCCATTCCATCGGGCTTTCCAACATCTTCTCTCTCTCTGCCTTCTGCTGTCTTCTTTTCTGCTATCTTTCACGTTGTCACAACGTGCTTCAAACTGCCTCTTCTCATAACATGCCAGAAAAAGGATGACTGCCTTGTTCTGATCCTTGCAATGAGTTGTTTTTGTGTTTGTGCCTCCTCGAGTACTGTATGGGATCCGCAGCATTCTTCTGTAATACCAAATCGCCGCTGCTTCCAAAGATCTATGAGCTTGCTTGCTTATTGTCCATAATGCACTACCATATGTCCGTACTTGTTCCACGTAGCAGCCAAGGACTCTCTTTCTCAGTTCCAGCGACAAGGTTTTGTTGCACAAGATTCCCTTCATGGTCTGGAAGTCCGATTTTGCTTGGACTAATAGATGGCTTCTCACTTCAGGGCACATGCTGAAGTCGGATGCACTGGGCCGGCAGGCGCAAAATAAAAACCACAGTGCAACGCACACCGCCTTGTGGAATAGATAAATAAGGCGAACGCAAAAAAAAAATTACTTCAGGGCTGACGAACCAGAGCTGAGGAAGACCCAATTCCGTCTCCAAACGGCGGCGCTAGAAACAGGACTAGTGTAGACTAGTTCAGAGAATGGAGACCGTATTAAGAAGGCAAACTCGGTATCAAAAAATAGGCAGCTAAAACCGGATGTGTCGGGACGAAAGGCGCAGATCTCACAACTTTACTTTAAACTATGACACAACGTCCTTTTCAGGACGAACGCAGAAGAAGAAGAAGAAGTGGAAGAAGAAGACGAAGACGATACACACTCATGTATACAGATTTTAATTTCTGCAGATATAATTAATCTATTGCCAAGAAATTATTATGTCTGTGGCAGGTAGCTCTGCAGATAGCCGATTATATTGCCAGGCAAATCTTGTAACCGATGCCAGGTAGTCCTGAAGATAGTCAGTTGTATTGCCAGACACACATTGTGCATGATGTCAGATAGCCGACTGTATTGCCAGACACACATTGTGCATGATGTCAGATAGCCGATTGTATTGCCAGACACACATTGTGCATGATGTCAGATAGCCGATTGTATTGCCAGACACACATTGTGCATGATGTCAGATAGCCGATTGTATTGCCAGACACACCTTGTGGAGGATGTCAGATAGCCGATTGTATTGCCAGACACACATTGTGCATGATGTCAGATAGCCGATTGTATTGCCAGACACATATTGTGCATGATGTCAGATAGCCGATTGTATTGCCAGACACACATTGTGCATGATGTCAGATAGCCGACTGTATTGCCAGACACACATTGTGCATGATGTCAGAAAGCCGATTGTATTGCCAGACACATATTGTGCATGATGTCAGATAGCCGATTGTATTGCCAGACACACATTGTGCATGATGTCAGATAGCCGACTGTATTGCTAGACACACCTTGTGCATGATGTCAGATAGCCGGTTGTTTTGCCAGACACACATTGTGCATGATGTCATATAGCCGATTGTATTGCCAGGCAATCCTCGAGCATAATGTCAGATAGCCGATTGTATTGCCAGGCAATCCTTGAGCATAATGTCAGATAGCCGATTGTATTGCCAGGCAATCTTCGAGCATAATGTCAGATAGCCGATTGTATTGCCAGGCAATCCTTGAGCATAATGTCAGAAAGCCGATTGTATTGCCAGGCAATCCTTGAGCATAATGTCAAATAGCCGATTGTATTGCCAGACAATCCTTGAGAATAATGTCAGATAGCCGATTGTATTGCCAGGCAATCCTTGAGCATAATGTCAGATAGCCGATTGTATTGCCAGACAATCCTTGAGCATAATGTCAGATAGCCGATTGTATTGCCAGGCAATCCTCGAGCATAATGTCAGATAGCCGATTGTATTGCCAGGCAATCCTTGAGAATAATGTCAGATAGCCGATTGTATTGCCAGGCAAACCTTGAACATAATGTCAAATAGCCGATTGTATTGCCAGGCAATCCTTGAGAATAATGTCAGATAGCCGATTGTATTGCCAGGCAATCCTTGAGCATAATGTCAGATAGCCATAATCAGTTTGAATTTGATCGTAACTTGCATGTTGTAAAATGCTAAACGATCAATGAGCGACTTCAGTATGCTCTACCTCCGTCCCCGCCAACCGCTTGTAACGCCCCTATCACAAGCTCATTCCCCATCTCCCTACTCAGTTATCCATATTTAATATCCACATTGTAAAGCTTTAGCCGGTATCATGTCAATGATCTCCGCCAATACTATGAGCTCTGCGTGACTACGACATGGAATGTGCGAGGTCTCGGCGTATGCTGTCTACTCGTGCCGTGGGACCTCCCAGCAGAATAGAGAATGGTTGTAGGTAGCTGTGATGGGCAGGGTGGCGGGGGTGGAAGTCACCAAGCACCCTCTGCAGTTTATATGCCGGTTTGAAGCCTCCCTATTACACCAAGCGGCTTTGTATGGTGATACTGCACTTCACGGGAACTACACGACAGTGTTCTTGTTGCTAGCTAGATTCTTTACACGATCGGCATCAGCTATTGAAAATGTATTTAAAACCTGTCCCTAGCGGCAGTTATCAGAATAGGTAGCGGGAGAGGGACCCTACCAGACTCTGCCGTCAGTGATAAAGTGTTGGAAGCTTCAAACTGTGTGAGGTGAGTTATTGATATCTTAAATATAAGTGTAGAAACCTGGACACTTAATTCGTTTACAGTGTCTTGTGGCAATATAAGGGCA
This sequence comes from Ariolimax columbianus, assembly GCA_036924085.1. NCBI lineage: Eukaryota > Metazoa > Mollusca > Gastropoda > Stylommatophora > Arionidae > Ariolimax > Ariolimax columbianus. Next base: position 68,024,028 of record JAVGWX010000016.1, on the reverse strand, counting down.
ACTGAAGTTCCTGTTTAGTCATAGAATCATTAGCATTTTGACTCTGTAACTGGTTAGCCAATAGTAGATATCTTCTTCTTTTTTTCGTCATTTTCAGTCGCCGGTACCAAAATCTGAAGATGGCTTTGCAAGTAGCAGGATCTTGTAAAGAGAACGGAATGCGCTGTGTCGTAGTTTGCAGCTTGACTGCAGTATTTGCACTTTTCAGTCCGACACGTCAGACTTCAGCAGGAACCGTAGATATGAGGGCTGGGGACTGAGTGACCTCGCGAAAAGACGTCGGCATCGGGGGCTAGAAGTCGCAGGTTCAAATCACGGAATTTTTTTCACGTGGACTTTCTGGTATTTCCCCGGATCTCTGGGTAGTAGAGATCGGACGTCCGTATCCACTGTCGCGCACACTAAAAATCTCTCGGCAGTTGAAAATCGAAAAGAGTAATCTTAACGGCCGCTCCCATGGCAAAATTCAAAATGATGTTAAATTTATACCAAATCTATTAGGGGATCCCCGCCGGTGCTACGGAGTTCGTGCATTGTGCTGAGATTCTCCAACAAATATGGATAAGAATAGAGCACTCCTGGATTAAACCGTTTTCAATGATGTTGCTTCTTCGACTAAACTAAACTGAACTAAGATATGAAATCTGTGTATACTTCACAGAGTGGTACACACACAGTACGACCATTACCTTGCCCTCATTGGCTAATACGACCTCTTGTTATTTCTAACGAGGGTTGATTGCTTGCTGTACCTTTTATTTATAACTGCTATGTCATTATTGTGTGGATCTCGTCACTGCTTTTACTGGAACACCAGAAGAGACCCAGCTACTAGTATGCATGACGTATGCACGCCAAAAAGGAGGATTGCACGCGAGGAGGGCAGGCAGCCTGATCATGTGATATCAAGTTCAGCACACTATATATGCTTTGTTACGGACTTCCTGCAAGAAGGTCACCTGCTGTGGTAGGCCGTTTCTTCCATTGAAGTAGAAAGAAAATATTATTTTATTGTTTAGTTGTTGTTGTTTGTTGTTTAATTCCCACAATAAGTTTACTCTTTTGTGCGCCATGAAAAAGACGTTAAAAGTGCCCGGCTGTAGGAGCTATCCTCACATCTCAAGAGTGACGGAGATGGTGAACAGTGGTCCTCCAGACGGGTTGTGCTATGCTTGACTTCATCTGCGTGACGCTCACTACTATGGGAATCACGTCTATCCACATCTCGTCAGCCAGACTGCCTTTAAAATAGCTGTTTCCAGAGAACGCTACGTGGAAGAGAGATAGTGGTCTTAGCATATTGTGCGTGATCGTTACGCGACGATTGTACCTCACAGCATAATATTCTGGATCACCCCGGTCCACCTTCATCAGCACGCTCATGATGTTAGGAATGCTACTACAGTCCGCCATTTAACGCCTTTTTTAGGGCAAACAAAATAGTAAAGTGTCACTGTGGACATTCAACAAGAACAATATTATTATTATTTAAAGCGCCTATAGAAAGAAGTAAGAAACATAACAGCCGGAAGAAATTAAGACAGAACACCAACAAAACGACAAAAGTAAAGTTCTTGAGAGCCTGTGTTTTTCCTGCGGCAGCTTTTGGCGATTGCTAAAACTTCTAGACAAAGAATCGAATCCTTCGAGTCAAAATTTTACAGAAAGATCCTCAGAATACCCTGGACGGAGAAAAAGACAAATGTAGACACTCGCCAAGAATTGAACATAGAGGAGAACTGGTTTATCAATTCCATTATCGCCAGAAAACGTAAATCCTTTGGTCACATCAAGAGACACAGCGGTCTTGAGAGAACAGTGGTGGTATGTATGGTGCCAGGCAAAAGAGACAGGGGTAGACCAAGAAGACGATGATACCAAGATAACCAGGAATGCCTGAATATGACTGTAGCGGAGGCTGGAGTTTTGGAAAGGGAAAGAGTTTCTTTCAGACAGACTGTCAGAGGAGCAACGTTCTATAAAAGACAGACTACTTCAGGAGGGTGATATAAATAAGATCCATCGAGGATGTCATTTGTAAGAAAGTAAAAGCAGAATGACGTTGACGTGACATGTCCGAGGCGCATACTCCATGTTCGCTGGTAGGACCATATCACAAACAATACAGAGCAAGCATACATAGCATTCGTGCACTTGACAGAAGGCTCATCTCAGATGGGCTGGCCGCCCTGCTTGAATGTCAAGGGAAAGGATTCAAAAGATGCCTCTATTCGTCGATATGACTACGTGACGACGATCACAGGGACGCCATTAAAAAAAAGCAATGGAAGGACAGCATGAAAGAGTTTCTAAAGTGCTGTTAATATCATCTTGGATAACCTGGCCCAAAATCGTTGCGCCTCGAAAGTAAAGTAAAAATGGGGATTACAAGCGAGGGACTCAGACGTACGATCAGAAAGTCTAGAGCCGGGGTAACAGTAAATATTGTTTTTTAAAGTTTGTCCCTCATCGCAAGCGATGATGGCGATATCATAAGACAGTTTTTGTCTTTATGATGTAACTTGAGCTGTATTTCAATTATAGTGAGAAAGAAGCTGATCTAGAACCTCACTCTCTGGTCCCGAACTACATTGGACCAGTGGCAAGACATACGTCAAGACGACTGGTGGTAATTCAGGATACAGGTACTCTGCTTCTACCTTTTTGAGACCAGAGGTGGCTTGAAACCTGCGGGGCTCAAACCAGTGAATAAATAAAAATGATGATGTTCATTTGCAGTTTTCTAAGTGACCCTAAAACGAACAGTGTGAATTATTGATACTTGAAGTCCCTTTTGACAACTGTCACTACCCACTGGGTTCTGAGGCCCTAGAATCTACTTTGCCCATACCACCATCAGTTACGCCGCTGCTTAAACCTCACGACTATAGGACCTCAATTCATTTTATTCTGGTATGATTTCCAGCCAGATGTTAATAATTTGTCGTGACCAGTTGAGCGCTAGAACAGGTTTGCTATAGAATGGCCAGCCCACACACATTATCTGCATTTTCTAGTAGCTTTGTCTGACGTCAGAGCAGGCATGCGTTACCGCAGCTTTTGTCAGAGCGTCAGCGCATTTCTGTGTGTTACGATCCGGCGTTCTGGTTGCCCGCCCACTAGGATCGCGCTTGCACTTCCGGTTCGTCTATTCTTGCTATCAGAACCATCTCGCAGCTAGCACCATAACAACCAGGACAAATGACTAGCTACCTCCCGCCCTTTGTGCCCATTATAATTTAACTGGTGCGTAAGGTTGTCTAAACAAGGCAACGGAGTTATTCCAGTCACACAATCTTATCCATCCAACACTCATGACAAGTGTATCAGTTCAAGTGTCATCTCCGCATCGAAGGTCGACTACAATGTATCTCCAGTGCACTTATCTCTTGCCGTAATAGTGCAATCTGACAGGCTTTTCCCAGTCCATCTCTAGATATTATCCACCCACTTATAACGTTGTTTGCCTCTTGAACAAATGCCTACCACCCTACCCTGTAGTATAGTCTTCAACAAGGAGGTATGTTTTGTTATATGGCCAAAACAACTTAACTGTCTAATCATGATTTCGGTCATTAATTCTCTTTTTCACCCCCAACTTTTTCAATACCTCCACATTTGTTTTCTTCTCTTTTCAACAAATGTGACCCAATCTTCTATATAACCACATTTTGAAGGCTACAATACTTTTTTCCAACTTGTTATTTAATGTCCATGTTCTGCGCCATAAGGTAGTAGTTACCAGTATACATAACACCTGACAATTCTCATTTTCAATGTATGGCTTATCTGTTTTGGGTGTCAGTGTGTGTCGCATGTTTTCCAATACAATTATCTATTCTCTTTCTGATTTCGTTTTCACAGCTGCCTTTTCCCGTTATTGTATGACCTAGATAGGAGAAACTCTGTACTTGATCCAGTAATTGATCTTTTATTTTGATCTGCATACTTCTTCTTCTTCTGCGTACACAGTCAGACAGTAACCATTATTTTTTCGAAAAAAGCGGCGGTCATCCTGAGACTCTCGCCACTGCCATAGAGCTTGTCTTGCAGTTCCACTGGCAATGGCCACATCTGCTCTCTCTGATCCTCGTATGTCGGGCAGTTCTGCAGCAGATGTTCAGTGGTCATTTTACCAGTACCGCACGGGCATTCGTCGGTACACCCTAATTTTGATCTGCATACAATACACACTCAATGTCTGCAGGATCATTTACCTAATCTTTTGATGACATAGTGCAATCTACTAATACAATGTGATATTATTTTTTTTTAATGTTAACACTTATATGGCACATCTGATATTGCTTCAAAGTGTCTTCACTTGTTCGGCATCGTGTAAACACATTTGTTGAACCTTTCTCATCTGCTCTGCTGCAGCGCAGATGCACATTCGTGTTGGTTTTGTCTCAATCTGTGATTATATACTAATTCATCTGTTATTCCTCTTGCCCTCATTTTAAGGCACTCGACACGCTCTGGGGTCTAGTGGTACCCGTGTCTGTTTATTGGACAGGAGGAGGCTGCGTGCCCCATAAACAACCATTTTTGGTCGTCTTTAGCAACATGCATGAAAGGTTGATAGGTAAAGGTCAGTCACATGGCAACAGTTGCCGTCGGGGATGAAGAGAACTTCTTGTACTGAGCCACAGCCTATTTGAGGTGTGTTGTCCAGTTGCTTTCCTTGCTATTTATACCTTCCCCGTCTCATACGTCAGGTGCCCATTTACAGCTGTGTCGATTGGATGAGCGGTTGTACCAGAAACGAACCACGCTCGACTTCTTTGTGTGTGTTTATGTGTGTGTGTGTTTGTGTCCGTTATTTCGAACCCTGGCGCCTTGTAATCACAGTCTTAGCAAGCAACCTCACTGTCGGCTATGCTACATGCTCCACAATAGTAGGTTGCAGATTGTCTAACTGGTGCACACCGAAAGCCACATGAGTTAACTTCTGACACAAGGATTCCCTAACATCTATGCTATGATATTTTCTTATCATTTGAGTAACCGAAGTGTGCCGCCAAATTGTGTGACATATTATTTCATGTTGCAGGATAGATCGATTTTTTTTCGCTCCTCCACTTATGGAAAGTAATGGCAACCTACCTTACTGCATATGTTGGCAGTTGTAAGAAGTGACGTTCTGAAAAGCACATGTTGCTTACTTACTACCTAGAATGGAACAATCTGTTTACATAGTGTCTATATAGAATCAAAAACTATCATCCACAATCAGTACAACTCAAAATGGGAGGAAAACATGGGTGTGCACAATGAACTTGACCTAATCCTCCACCTCCACAAACACCAAAAAGCCACCATCTTTCACCTGACAACAGGCCACTGCTGATTTAAACTAGTTGGGGATCAAGATGCTGAGCAGCGCATGAGCTGCAGTGGTCAGCGACTCATAGCTGACTGCTAGTGTCAGAGCCAGCGAACCAGAGCTGCCAAGACCCTTCCACACCTGCACGCGGTGATCTTGGCTAACAGGCTGCAGCAGGGCAGACTGGCTAAGGAGAAGGGATCGAAGAGGGGATGCTAACCCTGTACTCAAAAAATGCTTGCTGAAGTCGGATGTGTTGGACCGAAAGGTGCAAATATCGCAGTCAAGCTGTAAACTACGACACAACGCATTCCTTTCTCTGGACTACGTTCTGCTGCTTAAGCCCTAACAGGGTTTGGTAGCGGGAGATTGAGAACGAACGAAGCCAAGCCAAGCCAAGCCAAACTATAGTTGATTAAATTACAATTTGCTATCAAGATTTAAAACGCAGTGTTCTAGTTCTATACTTCTACCTTTAGTACTTAGCCGTTGCACTGAATAGAATATACATATCTGACCTCTGGCCACTCCCATATGTGTTCGATCCTATTGAACAGAAGCAATTGCTCTTCAAATCTTGGAGTTTTGCATACTTCACTAATTACGAGGAAAGCTCAGAAAGTCATTTCTGGTAGGATTAAAAAAAAATTTTTTTTTAATATAAAACACATATAGAGAGATTCTGTAATTGGTATTATTTTTATCACACTGTGACCCCTGTATTTTACTTTTCAACATGGTCCCCACCATTATCGAGGTACTTATCCCTACCTCGCAACTTGCTTCAAGTAGCCTTGCTACTATCTCTCACTCTCTCTCTATCTCTCTCTCAGACGCCCCTCACTACTGTCTCCCAATCAACCCCTTCCAAACATACCTCTTGACTCCACTCCTACAGTCTCAGGAACCCCGCTGCTATATCTCACTCTCTCTCTCTCTCTCTCTCTCTTTCTCTCTCTCTCTCACACACACACACACACTCAGACGCCCCTCACTACTGTCTCCCAAATCAACCCCTTCCAGACATACCTCTTGGGCTCCCAGCCCTACAGTCTCAGGATTGCTAACTTAAAAGAATGACACCTCAACGTCAACAACTTGGACCCCCCAGTTATCAAGAGACACATTAGACTTGTTATCACGCAGCGATGAAAGACAGCTTTCTGGCGCTTATTTGATAACCACATAATATACTAGATTCCTACCGCTGTAATTAGATTGTCAAGGGTACTGAATACATTTACGACCTATCTATGGTAGCACCGACATGACACGGCGATTACATTTCAGTTTCTAACAGGACACAAAAACATTATTTATAAAAATCACGCCGTGATATTTATGTATGCAAAACAGTTATGTCGTTTTAATATGCTTCTTTTTATATACCTTGGAATTTCTTGATAGAATAGACCTTTCATTGTAGGAATTTAAATATAGGAAATTGTTCGTCGTTAAGAGCGAGCAGCGTAAAAAGGAAATAGCGTAATGACTACAGGAATATTTCCCGTCAAGCACATTCTTTCATTCCGGTGCTAGGCGCTCTTTTGTTATAAGACAATGCATGGTGCTATGTCTATGTATCTGAGTGCAGACCTTTCCAAACAGGTGTCTCCTCCGCATTCTGTCTGTTAGATGGACAGATGAAATATAAAAAGCACATGTGTGGCAAAGGGCAGTTAATTTTCAAAAGAGAATGGTTGAAATTGATGTTCGTTAATCACGTATGATGATGACCATTGTCTCTGTTCAGCTGCTTGCGACATCTTTTCTTTTTGCTCTGTCTGCTGAAATGCGTGAAAAAGTGACTTGGGCGGTGATTTGAATTATAGTGAGAAGTTTTGCGAAATTTATCAACCTCACTCTCTCGTCCCGAGCTACCTTCGGCCAGTGGCAAGACATTATCGAGACCACTGGAGATGACACAGGATGCAGATTGTTCCTCGGAGTTTACTTACTAATTCTTTCTTGTAAACAGATATCCCGCAGAGCAGTGGGGGTGTGACATACAATAGGTTTGATATTGTACAGTTCGATTGACGGGCAGTGCTTATGCACGACTATTACTAGTATATTAAAAGATCCTTCCCATTCACCTCATCTCTGTGAATAAATACTGCATTTCTAGGTTGTTAGATAAGGCAATGTTACGGAGTTACTGAACCGACAGGATGTGGGATTGTACATGTGCGTGTATTACATTGTCTCTCGTAGACTGTATTGATATACTTGTATCGTGTAATCATTGGTATCGGTACGCTCCAGTCATTCCAGCTGTACATTGGAACATAATCAACAGTTAGGGAAGGAAATTCTATGGTCAAGGGAACTCGTCACCCGACCGCGCACATAAGGCAGCGAAGATTACGATGATTTGGTCATGTTTGTCGCAAGTAAGATGGTCGCATCCTCAAATACATTTTATTTGGTGGATGGCAAAAGAGCAGTTTTCCGAGCACATCAGAGCTTCTTCTTCCTGTTCTTTTTCCTTTTCACCTTCGTCTTCTTTTTTGTACGGTACGCTTTCAGGCGTCAATTTGCATAAATCTAAAGAAATCATTGGTTAGCCTGCGGCAGTTGGTATCTATATAGAGTTATTCCATGAATGGTATTGGGGATGGCCACACGTGCTTTCTCTGTTCTACGTATGTTGGACACCTTTGTAGAGATGCTCAACAATTATTTTTTTAGTGCCACAGACACATCCATCTCTGTGTTCTATTCTTAGTTTGTTGAACAGATAGTATCTATTTTGTGGCCTGTGCGGAGTTAAAGATGACCTGCTCACCTCTGTTGAGCTGAAAATATAAGTCATTTGGTTGATGACCTGCATGTACTGTTTCCCACTTGGTCCTGTATTTACACCTCTCGACTCTTCATAATTTATACCTATTTAAGGATCAGGTAGGTTTGCACCTTCTATTGACAGTCTGTCAGACTCTTCATTGCCACAAATATTGCAAAGAGATGTTGTTTTCGGATGCCCACAAGAGTGGGTTACTCTTTTATGCGCCCAAAAGGACGTTAAGTGGCGGGTTGCGGTAGCTTTCATCACATCCCGAGTGTGCTGATGAAGGTGGACCGGGGTCCTCCAGGTGGTTGTGCTATGCTTGGTTTCATCTGCGTGTCGCTCACTACTACGGGGATCACGTCGATCCCACACCTTGTTTGCCATGAAAACGGTCCATTTCCGGTGAGGGTCTTGTCCAGTATGTTTTGCCTGAACCTAGCATGTCTGATCAGTATATTTTGCCTGACCAGTCGTTAGTCTTCCTTGCAAAGAGGTGAAATCTACTGTATCTGAACTCTCTTTAACGGGTGATATAGTTTATAGAGTGTCATTCTTAGTTTCTTTAGTTCTGTATTTTTCTAGTTTGCCTGTGCCGGAATCACTGACCGTGAGTCTGCGAAGAGTACTACTTCTCTGTCTGTGGTTTCATCTGTCATTATAATTTCAGTTGCAGTTTGCAAGGCATCTCCCTCTACTTTGAAGTTACTTGAATATGTTCCAGTCGCCACTGTTAGTTGTCTTTGTGTACTGTTTTTTAGGCTTAGAAAGATCCTTCTACCTCCATTCTCTATTGCATTGTATTCTGACCCGTCTGTATATACGTAGTTTCAGATATCGCTGTTGTAGTGATTCTCTGTGTGTTTTACAGCTAGTTCTCTTCTCTTTGTTTCTTTCTGACTGCTTTTCTTTTCTAAGCCGGTAATGTTTTCTATCAGCTCCGGGAAGCATTGTTTTGTCCAGGTAGGAAGGAAACGCGTGTGTAGTGTGTATAATCTGAGAACCAAAGATGTGATTAAGCCGGACATGAAGGCACTGGGCCTAAGTCTGACTGACATCTTGGGAAGCTGCAGACCGATCCAAAGGGACATGTACCGGGACGCGCCACCTCAGAGTTGGTGAAAGAAGCTCTTGCAACACCGACAAGTCAGACGGCAACGCGCAATTAAAAATAAAACAAAAAACTCCCATAGTTACAATTCTAAGGTCGCATAGTCAGTCATGACTGCAAGGGGCTCTAACCTCACCGCTAGCACACACACACCACACCAAGACGCAGTACAATGACGTGTCTAACCATGGCCATCTCCAGTCTAGAGAAGGTCATGGTCTAACCCTTCCAACCGACGGCGGTGTCTGGATTACCTTAACATTTTGTTGTGTCCGAATTAGTTGAGGCCACTGACTTTTCTGGTAGGTGTGTTGGATCAGGCAAGCCATTCAGTCTTTGTACTGTGTCTCAAGATAATGCCAGTGATAAGAATGCCACCTTTTTTATACAGCAATAGCAGTGGCGTAATCTCCTCTGAACCCTGGCTGGTAAAAGGTCCCGACAGCTCAGTGAGCAATTGAGTCCATCGTTCATCACCATATGTATTGTATTTGCAGGAAACCGATGCGAGTTATTGTTGTTGCTGTTGTTGTTCAATGCCCACATTGAGTAATTTTACTCTTGTGTGCTCTGAAAAGGGCGCCAAGTAGCCGGGTGCAGTAGCTTCTTTCCTCACATCCCAAGCGTGCGGATGAAGGTTAACCGGGTTCCTCCTGGAGGTTGTGCTATGCTTGGCTTCATCTGTGTCACTCACTACTGTGGGGATCATGTCTATCCCTGACCTCGTTAGCCGGATGGTAATAAAATGTTACCAGGGAAAACTATGGTAAAGTGAGGTGGGAGTCTTGACCAGTATATTTTACCTGACCCTGACTAACAAGTTTGATCAGTATGTTTTACCTGATCCTGACTAACAAGTTTGATCATTATGTTTTACCTGATCCTGACTAACAAGTTTGATCAGTATGTTTTGCCAGACGTAATATTCTCTCCCCGCAGATGAGTTAAGCTAGTCAAGGGCAGGTTTCGTATGAATATTCAAAACTTTCCGATCTGCCTGTAAATAGATTGAGGTTAATCGCAACTTTCATATGTCACAAATGGAAATCAATTGTGCATGTACAGTTGGGGTTGGATCATGGCTGATGTGTGAGCATATATATGGCCTTCTTTACCTACTTGTAATATCTTCCAGTTGTTTGGGAGGCGTTTCCACAGCTTTGTATTACCAACCAGGATTGGTTTTAATTGTCTACGGGTGTACCTCTCTAAAATCAGGTAAATGAGATAATTACCTTCTAACGCAACTGAGAATCGCTGTTTTACCCAGCCTTTTCATCTCGATTACGTCATTAACTATGTCACACGTCCGGAAATCGGTAAACAAACTAATTATTAGCACTTTTCAGTATAAACGCATAAACATATGTCCATTTCTCGTGAAAGGAACGACATAGCGACTAGAAATTAGTTGCATTGATCTAGAAATTGGCCGCAGGAATGTTTAGTGAAAATTTTAGCTCGGTATATTGTTCATGAGTTATGATGTCTTCAGATATATATTATTTGGCCATTACGAGATCGCTTGCCTCAAACTCGCCATAGAATATTGTCTTTGGAAGCCGCTCATCTGACATGCGGATAACATGGCCAGTCCGTCTAAGCTGCGATTTACAAAGAGTTGTGTGGATGTTTGCCATGTCAGCCCGCGAAAGAACGTCTGCATCTGTGATCCTATCTTGCCATTTTATGTTTACCAGTATTCATAGGAATTCCAGATGAAAGGTGTCAAGCTCCTTCGTATGTCGATTGTACACAGTCCATGTTTCACGAGCTTGTAGAAGAGACTGGTAGATTAACCTTCAATTTGGTTATAAGCTTAATTCCTCTCCAGTCCCAAACTGAGGATCTTAATTTTCCAAACGTGTGACCGTCCTCAGTGTGACAAACGGTTTCGGGCACTGATTGCTTTGATCAGCCACCTACTAACCCACTCCTAGATTGGCAGATGCCAATAGGGTTCTCTTCTGAAACGATGTACAAACAATATATACATGGATATATATATATATCCACACACACGAGGCGTTTTCAAATGATACCGAACCTAACTGCACCAAGTGAACATACAACAATGCACATGATGACGTCACTTCTGATGGAAATAGCACATACCAACTGTCACGTTTGTAAAATTTCATTATCTTCTGGCTCATAGTTTCCTCAGCAGACCGTTGATAACATGGGGGGGGGGGGGGGGATACGGAATCCGTCCAGAGGTGATCAGCGAGCGATGATTCGATTTCTAACAGCTCAAGGATGTCGACCAGTTGACATTAATCGCAGAATTCAGGCAGTGTATGGTGACAAAAGTGGGGCGAACGTAAGCTCCGGTGACGGTCCACCCGAATTGCTGCATCAATTTTGGCTCCTGACCTGGTCTCTAAAGATAAATCACGTCCTCCTTTAAATATCGTTGGCCAGTTCTTCACTGCTGTCTTCGACACACTTTTGTCACTATACACTGCCTGCATTTTGCTACTAGCTGCAGCTAAAACCTATATTTCATATTGTAGCAGGAAGGTTAATCATTGGGAACAGCCTTGCTATTACTTTTTAAAACACCAGTTGCAGTGGTGATATGTTTCGCTTTGGAGAAATAAAATAAAGATAATAATGCTCTGCACATGTTGCTGCAGGAATTGGGTTGAAGCATTCTGCGACAGGCAAAGGCCGCCGTCCATCGTAGACGATGATGGCATAATTAATTTTGCTAGCGCTATTTTTAGTAATGATTAACTGCGATACTTTTTATCCTCACTCTCTAGTCTCGAGCCGCCCGTCCCCAGTGGCAAGTCAAGGACACGGCGACTAGGGGCGACTACAAGATGCAGGGGACTCTGCATCAAGCACCCATGAAAAAGACGGCGGAATCCGGAACTCACACCACCTTATCACGAGGCCGACGGCTTAACTACTTCGCCACGGAATCCCCAATGTAACAACAATCATGAAAAATTGCATTATACTATTTCGTTAAGTCCGAGATCTGGTGCTTCATCTTTCGACTAACTTCATTTGGCTGCCTGCTCCCAGCTTGCTTGTATAGTTTGTGCCTCGCTTGCTCTGATCCCTACTATTCGACGTGACCGATTTGTTGTACCCCGCTACAGCCGGCATGGCTCTTGCGTTTCTCTACAACAATAAAGTCGAGGCACGCGAGGAAAGAATAATCATCTTTCCATCCAGGGGAAGTAAACAAACAAGGGAAGTAAACAATTAAAACTGTATATTATTTTTGTTCTTTAACTCATTCACTCTTATTAATACTTTTTTAGTCCTAGGCACGTTTGTTTCTGCATTGAAAAATACCTGTAGAGAGCACAGGCCTATATATACACTGAAGAAAACCAGGTGGGGAAAAACGTGTGTATATATATATTAAACAATTGATCAAGCCAATATATCAGCTTCATGGCATTGCGAGAAATTTTGTGAGTCGATTTCTCGGCTCTGAGGCATCAATCAGAGCATGTTAAAATAAGGGTATTTGTTTGACCTCTCCTCGTATTAACTGAGTTATTCCTTAATCGTGTGGGTATTTTTTCTAGACACTTGATTGGTACCTGGGTGGAAAAGAACAACCTTCCAAGCCTCTTGTAAAAGGCGCCCGAAGAAGACTTTGCAATGGGCTAGCAACCTCATCATACTAAACCGGCTCTAATTAATAACAACAGCCAGTATGTTTCCTTTACAAATTCTTAATGGTGGACCAACTGACTTGATGTAATGTTTGACAGTGCCTCCTCGCTCTGAAAATAAATCCGTGGAATTGGAATTGTTCACGTGGGTAGACTAGCACGTCAAGATCTGAGTATAGAGATCTCGGGACTGGGTGGTCTCGAGGTAAGACATCGGCCTTGAGTGCTGGAGATCGTGGGTTCAAGTGAACAATGTTGTCTTATTATTTCTCAAATGTGAGTCTGTCTGTATTCCCATGGTTTGGAGGGGATATCTTAATTGTCTAATCAAATCACGTGATGTCATTTTAAGTCGGTAAAAATGAGGAAATAAAACCGCTCCCACGTTGGAACTATAAACGAGCCGACTGGGACAGATTTGCAATTCTGACAGATGGGCTGTGTGAAACCATTAACACACGGAGTAACAATATGAAACCTATGGTGGAAAGCCTAAGCAAAGCAATAATGCAAGCAGCCACCGAAACCATCCCAAAAGGGACAAGGAAAAACTACAAGCCATACTGGAATGATGAATTCTAGAAAGCGGAAGACGAAGTCTCAAATGCTAGGAACATAGCAGAGAGAGAACAATCTATGGAGGCAAATATCGCCCTTAAGGCTATCACGGCGAAATACAAAAGAACACTAAACCAAATAACAAGAGACAGCTGGAAAAACAAAAAACAGAAAGCCTCAATTTAGATAAAGACGGGAACAAACTATGGAAGTTAGTCAGAGCCATGAATGACGAAACACCATCAAATAAACAAATTACCATCAAGCAGGGCGAAAACATACTTACTGGAAAAAAAGCAGCAAACACCTTTATAGAACATTATGCCAGAGCAAACCACATTTATGTCCCTACAGACAGGCACACAGACATTAGTGAAGAACAAAAGAGCCACGACAACATCAATATGGCACCAGAGGAGCACATGATGGCAAAACTAACAATGAATGAAATGGAAGAGACCATGAGAACTTTAAAGACAAAGAAATAGCCCGGAAAATATGGGGTAACAAACGAAATGCTGATGGGGTTGGGCCAAACAGCAAAGAGGAAGTTACTATCAGTCCTGAACCAAAGCTGGAAAAGGGGAATTGTACCGCAGGCATGGGAAGACGCTGTACTTAGACCAGTACCAAAGAAAGAAAAAGATAGAACAGATCCAAATGGATACAGGCCTATCAGTCTACTGAGCTGTGTAGGAAAACTGACGGAGCGTTTGATAAACACCAGACTGATGTGGCATCTGGAAGAAAAATACATACTAATTCCACAGCAAGCAGGCTTTAGACAGGACAGATCCACTGCGGACCAGATCACTCTCATAGCCCAGGAAATAGAGGATGCTACACACAGTAGCGGTTTGGGTGGATTTAGAGAAGGCCTTTGACAATGTGTGGAAAGAGGGACTTAAAGTCAAGCTACGAAGAAGTGAAGTGTGTGGGAAAATGTACAGATGGATCAGCCACTACCTCGAAAACAGAACAGCCAGAGTTCAAGTACAAGGGCAGATGAGCAAAAAGGTGACACTTGAGCAGGGAGTACCCCAAGGGGGAGTACTGTCACCCACACCTTTCCTGGTGTATATAAACAACATCACAGAGAATATACCAAGAAGAGTCCACAGCTCCATGTTTGTAGACGATTTGGCTATGTGGAGCTCTGAAAAAAATCTCATCATAGCAAGCAATCGGGTGCAGCAGGCCCTAACATCGTTGGAGGAGTGGGCAAACTTATGGCTGGTCAAAATAAACGAGGAAAAAACAACATGTACGATATTCTCGCTTTCAAACAAACCCCAGAACACAAAAATAAGTCTTAACGGCAAATATCTGCGGCCAAACGACAACCCAAACTATCTGGGGTCACATTTGATCGGCGCATGACATGGAAAGGTCAGATCGAGAGAAACCGAATGAGAGCCAGACAAAGAATGGCTATCATGAGGAAACTTGCTGGCACAAGCTGGGGAGCAGACGAAATTATACTAAAGAAACTGTACACCGGAAGAGTGAGACCATTTCTTGAGTATATCATTGCGGCATGGACAACAGCAGCAAATGCGAACTTTGACAAATTTAGCAAACTCCAAAACCAAGCCATGAGAGTTATAACAGGAGGCATGAAGTCAACGCCAATTGTAGAACTGGAAAAGATTACAAATCTGCAATCCATGACCGACAGAAGAGACTGCAGAGCCCAGCAGCAAGCAGAGAAACTCAGAAGACTGACAGACCATCCAATGCATCAGAGACTAAATAGATTTGGAAATGGGAAACTAAAGCGGAGAAACTTTACAGAAATTTCCAAAGCAAAGATGAGCGAAGACCCTATGAACACATTAACAACACCAAAGCCCATCCCTACTGTACACAAACCCACCTGGAAGCAGCATATCATTCCGGAGGTGGTAGAAAATATACCAAGTATTGGAAACAAGAACAGCCAGACTGAAAAAGAAAGAAGATACATAACATTGAGGTACATAACGAAAAACTACCCAAGCATGGACTGGACCCATGCATACACCGACGGTTCTGTAACAAACACAACACAGAACGGAGGGGCAGGGGTATTCCTGAGCCTACCAAATGGTAGAAAAATAACACTGTCAGTGGCAACTGGAAAATACTCAAGCACTTTCAGAGCGGAGGCAGAGGCACTGAGGGGTGCAGTAGAAGCAGTGCTGACAGGCAAAAGAAATGAAAGCTATATAGTCCTGTTTACAGAAGCCCTGGCCGTAGTCACAGTACTAAAAAGCCAGAAAAATTCTGAACTTAATAATTTAAGAGTGTACTCTGTCAACTATGCCAGCAGTCCGCACCAAAAAGAGTAGTGGTACAGTGGGTTCCATCTCACTGTAGCATCTAAGGCAACGAGGAGGCAGACAGACTGGCAAAAGAAGGTGCAAGACCACCACAACCAGATTCTAGTGACCTACGAAGAGTCCAAAAGGCTTATTAGAGCCAGATACATGACCAAATGGGAAACAGAACATACTGGCTACACAAAAAAATGATGCTTATTACTAGTTGAACACAAGAGAGCAGGTCGTGGTCTTCAGACTCCGCACAGGCCACAACAGACTGAGGTACCACCTATTCAATAAACTGAATATAGATGGCTCTGACGAATGCACTTGTGGTACCGTGAAAATGACCGCTGAACATCTGCTGCAAAACTGCGCGACATACAAGGACCAGAGAAAGCACACGTGGCCATCACCAGTGGCAACACTAGACAAGCTCTGTGGCAGTGTCGACAGCCTCAGGATGACCACTGCTTTTTTTTAGAAAAACTACAGGTGGACGTTTGACAGCGTATGAGGAAGAAGAAGAAGAAGAAGTCGGTAAAAATGGCGTTTGGTGCGAGGAACTACAGTACTAGGCGCTATCCGGGATAATTATAAAATGATGGATCTGGATCGACGGTGTGGGGATAGGCTTAGTTGAAGTGATGGGTTGTTTTAAGATCGAGGAAGAAAATATGTGTAGGTCGGAGCGTGGAGCTTGGGGAAAGCGTGCATTTGGGGTGTGTGGCAGGGGATAAATTAGGGGAGGAGAACATCCTGTTAAACTGTTGCTGTTTCCGTTATATTTTGCAGTTCTCACTGATAGGCACATGTTCTACGCGGTTCTGCTAATTGTTATACTGAGGGGGAGAACAATAAAAGTGAATACATTTTATATTGAGGGGGAAAACATTTATAGTGAATACATTGTATATATATATATATATATCGAAGGGGAAACAATAATGATGAATGCCTTTTATATTAAGGTGAAAACATTAATAGTGAATATATTATTTATTTATTTATTTATTTATTTTTTATTTTTTTTTGGGGGGGGGGGGAGTTATAGTGAAATATTACGTTGGGGGAGGGGAGAATTAATAATGAATGCATTTTGTATTGAAGGAAAAACATTAGTAGTGTATGCATTTTATATTAAGATGGAAAACATTATTGGTGAATATTTTTTAATATAGCGGGAAACATTAATAGTGAATGCATTGTATATTGAGTTGGGGAACAAGATGAGGTTCGACGTGATCTCCGTAGTAGTGAAGGACACGCAGATGAAGCCAAGCATAGCACAACCGCCTGCGGGACCTCGGTCCACCTTCATCAGCACGCTCGAGATGTGAGGAAAGCTACTGCAACCAGTAACTTAACGCCCTTTTCAGGACGCACATAAGAGTAACCTACTCATTGTGGGCATTCGAAACAACATTGAGTGGGGAAAACATTAATAGTGAAAGCATTTTATATTTAGGGACAAAACATTAGTAGTGAATATTTTTATATTGAGGGGGGAAACATTAATAGTGAACAATTTTTTATGTTGACAAGCAAGGAAGACATTGTGAAGATTGAATAATTGCTATATTAAGTGGGGAAAACAAGACCAACTAAATTGTGAATAGTAAATCATTTCTACATTGAGAAGGATACAGTTTATTTGGTTCACTGATACCTACTCAACTCTTCGCGGAGTTCAGCTTGAGAACCGCTGTGTTAAAGCCAAAACTGAACGTATATTGATTATGATTGTTCAGCTCATAATATAAGAGGTACCCCGCTTAATTAATGGCCAGGTGTCCCTGACTTAGCAACACCACTGATTTCACGTCGTCAAGAACATAGGTAAAATAGGGCCCGGGGTAGATATGGTTGTTTTAGTGTTGTTGCTTAATGCCCACAATGAGAAAGTTTCCTCATTTGTACTCCCTAAAAATTGCGTTAAGTGGCGGGTTGTAGTAGCTTTCCTCACATTCCGAGCGTGCTGATGAAAGTTGACCGCGGTTCTCCGTGCGGTTGTGCTTTGCTTGACTTCATCTGCGTTACGCTGACTACTACGGAGTAGTCCCATTCACATGTAGTCAGCCAGAGTGCCGCGAAAACAGCCTGTATGCAGGGAATGCTACATGGCAGAGAGAAAGTGGTCTTGGTCAGTATATCTTGGTCGCTTATCTTGGCAAAGGTTCCCCCACATCTGTCCTCGTTGTCGAAACGCTCCCGTTGACCCAGCTGTAAATGGTCACCTGCCTTGCTGTTAGAGAATGAAAGGCAGGAAGGAAGATGTGGCCTAATACAACTCACGAACACTTCATCCCTGACTGCAGTGTCTGCTATAGGACTGCCTTTACCTTTACACGGGGAAAAAGTCCATTTGTTGTCCTCACCGAACCTATTAAACGTGTCGCGCCGTCGACTGTGTACGTGTCTGATACACGGGAGACCGTGTGTTCTGTCTCTGTGTACTGCCCCGAGGAATATAGCCTCGTTGATCCGACTGACTTTCGGAATGTACTTCCAATTGCTTTGTGGTGTAAAAAGTTCCTGTTGAGTCCGTTGTATGTGTGTGTGCGCGCATACGCATTAGATAGACAACGTGTGTGCTAGGATTGCAGTGGATGAGCGGAGAGTGAGTTACACGCGACCACACTAGGCCCGGGATATTGATCATCATCACATGAGCACATACCAGGTGGGTCTACCAGTCAGCACTTTTACATACCTCAAGGTCATAACAACTGTCACCTCCCTAGAGATATCCTGATGGCTATCTAGAAGCGATCACAACTCCCATCATACTTGAATAGCTTATCTGGTATGTAAAGTGTTTAACGTGTATCCAAGTGAATTCATTATCAGTTTTTAACCAGTTACACACCAACCATTATATAATGTTTGGAAGCCATCATTATTGTGTAGTTTTCGAAGTGTTTATTATTATTGTGTTTCTTTTATCACTTTAAAAACACATTGTTCTGTTTCATATGTTTCTTATCTTATTTTTAAAATTTTTTATTGTTGTGTGTGTTTCAAATGTGAAATATTGTTTTTCTATTTCTTGTGTCTTTCGTATTCCTAGGTTCAATAACTGCTATGGTATGTAAAGTGTTTAACGTGTATCCAAGTTAATTCATTTTCAGTTTTTAACCAATTACACACAAACCTGCCCATGATATTTTGTTTGGAAGCCATAACTATTTCTCTGTTCAATGCAATATTTTAATTGTATTGTGTTCGTAGTTTTTTTTTTATGTCGTTGCTTCTTTTACCACTTTAGAGACATATTTTTCTGTTTCACGTGTTTCTTATTTTTGAAAGTCGTTTTTTGTGTTTAAAATGTGAAATATTGTTTTTATATTTCTTGTATCTTTCATGTTCTTCGCTTCAATAGCTGCCATTGTATGTCATGTTTTTAACGTATATCGAGGTGGATTCATTTTCATCTATATTGGGAGGAAGATATGAATAATATCCGCTACACAATGATAATCATGATGGAGTGTAAGCACAACAATGTATTTGATTTACCGTAACAATTATGTGCGTAAGATTGTAATTGATTTACCGTAACAATTATGTGCGTAAGATTGTATTTCATTGACCTTAACAATTTTGTGCGCAACATTTGTATTTGATTTACCGTAACAATTATTTATGGAACATTGTATTTGATTTATCGTGACAATCATTTATGGAACATTGTATTTGATTTATCGTGACAATCATTTATGGAACATTGTATTTGATTTATCGTGACAATCATTTATGGAACGCTGTTTCCCCCAATTATAACAGTCATGTACCCATTTACACCTAGATAAACTGGAGTTCAGCGCGATTAAGTTAGTAAATTTTGTATTGGAGGTAAAGGTAGTCCTATAGCATACCCTGATGTTAAGGGTGGCGTATTAGTGATCTCATTGTACTAATTTTCCGCTTTTTATGTAATGGGGCTACCAGCTCCCTTCCTCGCTGCCTTTCCTTTAATGTACAGATGTACATCTGCGTAGAATAGAGCGTGTCGATTACGCCTATTTTCTTCGTTGTTCGTTCTCAATCTCCCGGTACCAAACCCTGGAAAGGGCTTTGCAAGTAACAGAATGGTGTCCTGAGAACGGAATGCCCTGTGTCGTAGTTTACAGCTTGACTGTGATATTTGCATCTTTCGGTACCACACATCCAACTTCAGCAGACATTTTTGGGTACCGGGTTATCCTTCCGTCTTCGATTCTTTTTCCTTTATCATTATGGGGATGTTGCAGCCAATTATCCAGGATCACCGCGTGGAAGTGTAGAGTCTTGACAACTCCCGGTCGCTGGCTCTGACGTTAGCAGTAAGCTATGGGTCGCTGACCACTGCTCATCATCTTGACCCCGATTACGGGGAGAACCTTCGCGTGAGAAACAAACCGTCTACATCTCTAATACTGAGGCAGTCCAAATTCCGTAATGTATGTGAAGTTACAACTAGGCCGGTGTTTCCTAGCCTAAGACAGTCATTATTGACAAGGTAATCTCTCTGTGTTTGTGGACAAATATAGGTTAATGTGCTTGTTTGTAGGTATAATCTCCAGGAAATAGGAGACCTGACTAAACGAGGCACCTGTGATCCCACCACAGTTTTGTGTAGACGTTATGTTGTGTATTTGGCCACGTTTTTTCTTGGTTTGTCCGTGTCACGTGGTAGCTAGCCCAGAATAGCAATGCGACCTATGCCATGTCAACTCCTGACGTAGATCCCGGCCTACTGTTCAGGTAAGGGAAGAATAACCGCACTGCACATCCATTCATGTCTTTTTTTTCTTCTTCGTGAACTTCATTCTTCGTCCTCAATCTCCCGCTACCAAGCTATGAAAAAGGATTTGCAAGTAGCAGGATGTAGTCTAGAGAACGGAATGCGTTGTGTCGTAGTTTACAGCTTGACTGCGATATTCCTACCTTTCGGTCTGTCACATCCGACTTCAGCAGGCATTTTTGGGAACCAGGTTAGCCTTCCCTCTTCGACTATTTCTCCTTAGCCAGTCTGTTCTGTTGCAACCTGCTATCCAGGATCACCGCGTGAAGGTGTAGAACGGTCTTGGCAGCTATGGGTCGCTGGCCCTGACGCTAGTATTCAGTTTTTGATCGATGGCCTCTAGAGCACATATACTGCTCAGCATCTTGATCCAATATTTTTAAATGGTCGACTGGTTGGTTTAAAAATCATGTTCGTAAAAATGTACGTTAGAGCGAAATTTCGTTCTTACGCAAGAGTTCTGGTTATTATTGGAGACGTTCATATGTGTGAGAGTTCGTAAAGCGGGTGCTCGTATATCAGGACACTGCTATACTGATACACATTACATCAATTCCCTAGGTTGTTTCCACTGAGTGGCTCTTAAACAGATTCAACTGACGTTGACGGCTGACAACGCTGCACCGAGTGTTCTCTATCATTTAACGAAGACACAAACACAACATACAATGTTTTTCTTAAGCTGAGTATATCATTAGTGTAGTATTAGTGAATGCCATAACCGATTAACAAATACATATTAAAAACGGCTTCGAACAGAGGTTCCCAACCAAAAGTATTTCTAACGCCAAGTGCATGGGTGGTAGGTGATACTGCGGCCATAAATCAGCAGGCGGTCTTGTAAATCATTCAGTGCTACATTTTGAGTTAATCCAAATGTTGCTAAATAAATCTTTCATTAATATATCTTTCTTCACTGTTTGTTATTTATTATTTCATCTGAAAATTAACATATTTAAAATGCCGAAGAGTGAAAGAAGATTCAGGGATATAATCCTCCTCGACTGACGACCACAAATAAAACATTAGTAAGTTATAAGGACGAGTCTGACACTCGCTTTACTCTTGATTCAGTTCTATGCAACTCTAGAATTTACTTTAACTTCCCCGCCAGACTGACGCCACTGCCGCACAAGTTAGATGTTTGCAAAAATGATGTACATTTTGAAGTGCATTTAATTACAGTTTACTAAATACGGTCTTACTTAGATTTACAGCCGAACGAAATGCACCCTTCCAATATGAAAATGTTTCCCTACCCCTGGCCAAGTGCATACTACACGTTTGATAAGACTGGTACGGCAAGGTAGACCCATAATAGACAATGCAGTCGGGGATGAAGTGTTAGGGACATCATTATTATCTCCTCTGTTCTTTGGTTCGGTGACCAGTTGCCTTCCTAGTTGCATGTTCTTCACTAAAAGTAAGTCAGCACCCTAATAACAGCAATGTAGAATGTGTCGTGTCGAAACCGGGGATTGAATCCTGTCCTTTTTCCATGGCAAACCATTGTTCTATATTAATGTGCCACTAAGACGCTCGTGCGAAGGAAGCACTGAGAATATTGTGGACCTTGTGTTATCATTGTAGAGCGTGTAGCCTAGTCGACAGTGAACTATACCGCGATTACAGCGTGTCAGGGTTCGAATTCACGAACGGACAGATAACATTCCGAGTCGTTGCTCGTGCCTGCTACGGCCTCTCCTCCAGTCGACCCAGCTGTAAATGGATACCTGACCATCCCACCTCACATAGACTATGTCTTAGGACTTGACCAGTAGTGTTCATCCCCAACGGAGATTGTTGCCTTGAGACTGCCCTTTACCTTTTATCATGGATGTGAAATCTTTCAGAAGTGATAATGTTTGTCCCACAGATGTCCCAATTGCATGATTCGTGTTAGATGACCAGATAAATAAGATAAACTCTTATAATAAGAAGAACAGTTATTTTTAATTATAAGTGCATAGAAGAGTATGTACAACGGACAATCTTATTTTCGAACACAAAATGTCTCTTTGGCAATACTCTCTATACGACGATGAAACCACATCCGAAATATAGCGTACAACATGGCCGCTCCACTGCCTACTTGCACCTTGCAAGAATAATGAGGCGTTATTCATTGTTTGTTTTGGATTTGTTTGTTTTTTTCAGAGATTGTGGAACCTTTTTAAATTACAGAAGAATGAAGGTTCAGTGTGGAGATAGTTGTTTCAGTCAGAGGAGAATATATAAATAGGTAGAATGATTTCAAAACGGAAGACAAAACGTCATAAATGAACATGCGGCCTGGGTGACCAACACGCGTGGCAGCTGACACTGCGAAACAGAAGAGCTAGTCCGTGATAACAGATATGTTTCTATTGGTGAAATAGCCGTATATTTCTACACGAGTCACGGCGCTGCAGACACAACACTCCTTAACATTGGTGTTAGGAAAGTGCTGTAGCAGTTTGGTCCCAAGGCAGCTGACGACGAGGTAATGGAGCCGATGCAAAATTGCTTCAAGCTCACGCCAAAAGACTTGTGTCTATAGGGCATCTATACGGTAATGAACAGGTGGACAAAGTGTGTTGCCAGGGGACTATGTACACAAATAATACCAAAAATATATGGTTCACACTCTTGTAAAACTACTAATAATAAAATTGCTGTTATTTAGTGACTATCCCTCGTAATAATAACAATAATAATAATAGCAGTAGCAGACCAAGACTCAATGCGTTGATCTTCTGTGGCCAATATTAATGGTCGATGCCCATTAGGCGTATAGCTCTGATGAGGTGCAATCATTTTGTCGCAACCAGATGTTGTGCGTGTCTCCAACTGGGACAGGGTCTTTTCTCACCCTTAATTTTTACATCAGGCGGACCGGGACATCCTGGAGATGGTGGACCGGGACATCCTGGAGATGGTGGACCGGGACATCCTGGAGATGGTGGACCGGGACATCCTGGAGATGGCGGACCGGGACATCCTGGAGATGGCGGACCGGGACATCCTGGAGATGGCGGACCGGGACATCCTGGAGATGGTGGACCGGGACATCCTGGAGATGGCGGACCGGGACATTCTGGAGATGGTGGACCGGGACATCCTGGAGATGGTGGACCGGGACATCCTGGAGATGGTGGACCGGGACATCCTGGAGATGGTGGACCGGGACATCCTGGAGATGGTGGACCGGAACATCCTGGAGATGGTGGACCGGGACATCCTGGAGATGGCGGACCGGGACATCCTGGAGATGGCGGACAGTGACATCCTGGAGATGGCGGACAGTGACATCCTGGAGATGGCGGACAGTGACATCCTGTGGGAAGCGGGCCACGTCCGAAGATAAATAGGTGGTAACTATCCATCATAGAAACAATACTCTCGAGATGTTGTCGGACGATGTGTTTGTGGAGTTCAGGGATGCTCCTTTGACTCCGAGAAGTGAACGCTGAGCAAAAAGAGATCAGAAGGGTATCTAAGTGTTCCGAATACACTGATAGGTGGCGCAAAAAGATACAGAGACAAAAAAACACCTCAGAAGGAGCAGAATAGTTGTGTTGGCGAGAGAAAGCGTAGGCGGGTGTTATTGTTGGAAACTATTTGTGCTGAAATATCGAAGTTTCTTTGGTGGCGTGTAGAGGGGCTTTTCATATTACCGAGGTGTACTTGAGTAGACGGACCGTAGTCTTCCTGACCGTAATGCAATGAGAGGTTACTCGGTAGGCTCGCCACTATGTTGATTACAGCGTGGATATCCATCTCGTTGGCGTTGAGAAGGTAGATTGTGTCGTGAAGGAAGGGATGAAGAAAGAGCATTGACCGAATTATTGTCAATACTAATAAGGCATAGTGTCTGTTATGAATGTGTGTGTGTGTTTGTGTGTGTGTGTGTATATATATATATATATATATATATATATATATATATATATATAGATATATATATATATAAGGTCATCCCGTAACCGGTGAGGTCGTTGGGGCACACATGAAGACACCCCACAATTCCACGCCACCCCGCTCTGTAAGCGGTAGTTGCCCGTGACTCCTCTAGTCGGAGATTGGTCCATACTTTTGTGTTGTTCTATCATTTCTTGTTATGACAACCTCTGTGTTGCCCGCCTTGCACCTTTCCAAGCAGGATCGTATGTGTAAGCCCGTTTGATTTTGATATATACCAATAGAGTTGACGTCTTTTGACCGCTGCCAAAAGGTCTTCAAAAGACCCTATTGCTGTTATAATTCGTTCTCGTATATATATATGTGTGTGTGTGTGTGTTTATAAGACCGTTATAGTACTGAAAGGTTTATTAAAACACTATTGGTTTACTAGAAGATTTATCATAAGGCTATTGTGTACTGGAAGATTTATTAATAAACTATAGAGGTACTGACTAGTTAATTGAAAAACAATAGAGGTACTGAAAGATTTATTTAAGGTCTGTGGAGGTACTGAAAGATTTATTTAAGGTCTGTGGAGGGACTGGAAGATTTATTTAAAGAATGTGGAGGTACTGTGAGGTTTGCTTAAAGAATGGGGAGGTACTGTGAGGTTTGCTTAAAGAATGTGGAGGTACTGGAAGGTTTGCTTAAAGAATGTGGAAGTACTGTGAGGCTTGCTTAAAGAATGTGGAGGTACTGTGAGGTTTGCTTAAAGAATGTGGAGGTACTGTGAGGTCTGCTTAAAGAATGTGGAGGTACTGTGAGGTTTGCTTAAAGAATGTGGAGGTACTGGGAGGTTTGCTTAAAGACTATGGAGGTCCTGAAAGGTTTATTTAAAGACTATTCAGGTACTGACTTATTTATTAAAAGACTGTGGAGGTACTGGAAATTTTACGTAAAAACTATGGAGCTACTGGAAAATTAACAAATAGACGTTAGGGATACCGCATTTTTGATGTTAAAGACACGACGGTCCAGGAAAGTTTACTTTCAACAAACAATGTTAAACATTACGATTGACTCAAACACAATTGTGGAACACAAACTGAAATAAAACAAGTTTGGGAACACCTGGGTTATAATAATGATTGACAGGATACAGATACGTATCATGACAAGTTCTTTCTGTTTGTGTCAACTCGTGGCTATATTTATTCCAAGCGAATTTAGCGAATTTATCAATTGGGGAAATGTAATGACAGTTCGCAATTGAAGTACTATTTTGTCTAGATTACTTTATTTCGTTTAAAAACAAGAGGGACTAGTGGCAAAGATTCAGGTTAGAGGCGCTAAACTAATATAAAGCTTTCTCTGTATGTGTTATGTTTTGTAATCATCAAGGAGGGCCGATATGAAGTCAGTTTTATCTATAGATTAGTAATCTTCACATCATATCGGTGTTTTAGCATATCTGCCTGGTTATTTAATTGTTAAATATTTTTTTAATTTTAAAGAAAATGGAAAGTCATTATCCTATCACATCGGTATTTTAGCAAATCTTCCTGGTTTGTTAACACATTGTTTTATTACAAAAGAATGATATCATCTGTCCTATTACTTCGGTATTTTAGCAAATCTTCCTGGCTTTTAAAAATTAAAATGTTTTTAATAAATAGAAAACAAATAATAACTATCCATTATCTTGCTACATCGGTATTTTAGCAAATCTTCTTGGCTTTTAAAAATTGTATGATGTTATTTTGATAGAGAAAATGGATATTTATTTACTTTCGTGTCTAAGCAGCACGTTATACAGTGTTCATCCAGTATACAACAACATGGATTGTCTTATCATTTGCCTCCAGCATGTTGTATCTATTGGATGTTCCCTGGAGGTTGGGGCAGGTGATCAGGTGGTCCGGGTCCAGTTTTGCTTCACAGTCACATGTGTCATCATCTGTGTAGGGATATCGTTTCATATTCCTCTTGTACCGTATTACACCAGTTTGGAGTCTGTTCAGCCACTTTCGTGCTGTGTATGGACGATAATGTCCTGGGGGCAGGTTCCTCCCGAAGTTCCATCACTGGTGCCTGCATCAACTCGTGCCATCTCTCAATACGGCGACTTTCAGGGTATGTCTGTATGGGCTGTGTTGATTTTAATGAAGCTATCTATGTCTTGATTTGAGCCTCGTGCTCTGTGCCATTATGTATGCTATTACATCGGTATTTTAACAAATCTTCATGCCGTTTTTTTTAAATTAAAAATTATTTAATTTTAAAAGCCAAAACAAAATGAAATTATTTGGCTTTTATATCGATATTGTAGCATTTTATTTCTGATATTTTCTGATTTTTTTTTTTCATTTAATAGAAGACACCGACCCGACCGACACCACCACCCCCCCCCCCCCTTTCCGCCTCCGCCACAACGTTGTTTTCAGGACGAACGCCAAAGAAGTACTGTCAACTATGCCAGCAGTCTGGACCAAAAAGAGTAGTGGTAAAGTGGGTTCCATCCCACTGTAACATCCAAGGCAACGAAGAGGCAGACAGACTGGCAAAAGAAGGTGCAAGACTACCACAACCAGATACTAGTGTGACATACGAAGAGTCAAAAAGGCTTATTAGAGCTAGATACATGACCAAATGGGAAACAGAACATACTGGCTCACAAAAAATGATGCCTATTACCAGTTGAACAGAAGAGAGCAGGTCGTGGTCTTCAATGTCGCACTGGCCACAATAGACTGAGGTACCACCTATTCAACAAATTGAAGATAGGTGGCACTGACGAATGCACTTATGGTACCGGGAAAATGACCGCTGAACATTTGCTGCAAAACTGCCCGACATATGAGGATCAGAGAAAGCACATGTGGCCATCACCAGTGCCAACACTAGACAAGCTCTATGGCAGTGTCGTCAGCCTCAGGATGACCGCTGCTTTTTTCGAAAAAATACAGGTTGACGTCTGACAGCGTACGAAGAAGAAGAAGAAGAAGAAGAAGAACGCCAAAGAAGTCAAAGAAGATGAAGCATTGGTGTGACATGGTGATGCTGCCTGTACCATTCACAACCACCCTTACTAACGATGTTTGACATTCAGAGTCTAGTAGTGTGTAGTTCTGCCAGGTCTGTCTGAATCGTATCCCTCAAAACACGCGTTTTTTGTTCGTATTTTTTAATCAAATATAGGGCATTGAGGGACGGCATCGTCCAGTGGTTAAGTGACACTGCTCACAATCGGAAGGTGCTGTGTTAGTTCCCCAATCACCCTCCATTACCCCGGGGAAGCAAACCCTTGGAAAATGCAGGTTGAAGCAGACTCTTACATAAAATGAATGCCGAAGTCGGATGCGCTGGGCGACAGGCGTAAATTAAAATAATGCAACGCACTGCGCCTCGTGGACTAGAGAAATAAGGCAAACACAAAATAAATAACTTGTGTTTATGACTTTCTTTCAATCCCAGGAGGCTACTCTACACTAGGCACACTGTTGGTCTGTCTGAGTGGCTGGGGGCGTGGTGACCTTCGCTGGGAAGCTGTCCAATCTCACGGTTATACTGTCCTGTTTCTCTCCTCTTGCGACATGCTCTCAGTTCTGCAATGCCCGTATAATCGTCTCTGTCACAAAAGGAGACCTCACCGGAAACTACTCAGGCAGTTATGTTAGACACAACTAATTGCAGTTCATGAGTTTCTTCAAGTCGCACGCTAACACATATAACCTCTCTTGTTGTTGTTGTTCTTATTCTTCTTCTTTTTCTTCTTCTTCTTTTTCTTCTTTTTCTTCTTCTTCTTCTTCTTCTTCTCTTTTATTTACTATGCTTCTCACATTTGTATAAAAACATTTTAGTTTTCAATTTTGTTGTTTTTCCATTTTTTGCTTTATCATTTTAATTTTTGCTTTTCCACCACATATTTCACACTTCTGTGACCCCAACTCTCCCCTTTGACTATAGCACCCTATTATAGGCCTGTCTTTAGTCTCATACTTCATATACTTTACTAGTTTAAATTTCAAACACAATGATTAAACATATACTTTTCTACAGCATGCTGTCATTTAGATGTAAACCTCTTCTGTCTAACATTTTACTTCTGTCTATTTTCACATCAATAAATTCCATTCCCATTTCCGTACACATCACCTGCAACCTAAAGTTGA
Source organism: Ariolimax columbianus (assembly GCA_036924085.1). NCBI lineage: Eukaryota > Metazoa > Mollusca > Gastropoda > Stylommatophora > Arionidae > Ariolimax > Ariolimax columbianus. Next base: position 67,995,461 of record JAVGWX010000016.1, on the reverse strand, counting down.
TACCTATTATCTTACTATCTAGATAGTCTGACCCATCTGCTCTGTCTAAAATGACCATCATTGTAACCTTTCTTAACTTTTTTTCCTTAAGTGTTCCCATAAGACTCTTGTATGTGTTCATAATTATTTCTGCACCATTTCTCTTTACATTATTAGTTCCTACCAATACCACAACACGACTTTTTGCTTTGTCATCTATCCTCTTTATTCTCCCCTCTATGTCCTCAATTTTTGCCCTCCCAAACATCAATTTTTCAAAAATGTTGTGTTGTTCAGTCAAATGTCTGCCAACCTTCCTCACCATTGAATCCCCTACTACCGACACTGAACCCTAACCTATATTTGCATACTTCTCTGAAAAGCTCCCTACCCTGTGTACTGTTTCCTCACTAAAATCTCCATTACTTCCAATTCCTATTACCTTCTCTAACCCATACCTCCCTGCCCTGTGTACTGTTTCCTCACTAAAATCTCCCTTACTTCCAATTCCTATTACCTTCTCTAACCCATACCTCCCTGCCCTGTGTACTGTTTCCTCAATAAAATCTCCCTTACTTCCAATTCCTTCTCTAACCCATACCTCCCTGCCCTGTGAACTGTTTCCTCACTAAAATCTCCCTTCCAACTCCTATTACCTTCTCTAACCCATACCTCCCTACCCTGTGTACTGTTTCCTCACTAAAATCTCCCTAACTTCCAATTCCTTCTCTAACCCATACCTAACTCTTGAATACCCAACTGCAGCTTCTTTAAAATTTCCTCCATTTTCTCCCTTTTCCCTTCTATTTTGATCTGCCTCTATTCTATCTCCTCCGATCTCTTCTCATTTGTCCTAATGTCGTACTCCATTCGAACCTGACTCTCTTCTACTCTACATAAAACTTTTCCTTCATCTTCCAACGTTGTATCTAACCCTACACTAATACAAACATTGCCGCCACACAAATCACACAATCTGACCTGGCCTTTCTTCGTAGCATTTCGTCTGGTCTTAACGGCCATACTAATTATACTATTTATTTACCGTTAGCCAATACGATATACTAATACCTAATACAATGTATACTTGTTACAGCAACACCCCCCCCCCCCCCCCCCTCCCAAAAAAAAAATAATGTCGCTGGTATTTATCTTACAACAACTTATCCCTAACTACTAGGCCTAAATATGTTTGGGTACCCATTGTTATGTAGAAATAACAGTTAATTAGTGCCTAGTTTAAATCTGTTAACATAACATGACTGTAGATAGGACTATGCCGACTGTTGAAATTTTTGACTGGCTGGTGAGCCACTCTAATATTTTTCATGCCCCGTCTGTGGGTATCCCGGGAGTGCAGTGAAATCGATTCTTAGGAACAGAACAGAGGCAAGTAATACAATAACTGAGGAGCTTCATCCTAGTACAAACAAACAAACAAACAAACCAGTTGGTTGGGCGCTAGAAATCTAACATGTAATCCACGACACGACCACATGAACGAATGAATAGATAGTGACTAAACGAGATGAGAAAAGTAGCATTATCATCACACAGGTTACAGGAATAAGCCGAGGAAAATCTGTGGAAATTCTATACGATGTTTGTTAGATACAACCACACGTACAGCGAGATTGAGAGAATGAGCCACAAGACAAATGGACATTAATGGAGCTAATCAAATTTATTACAGGATTTCTTCAGCGGTCCAGCCAGTAGCCTATAGACAGTCAGAAAGAGGCAGCGATCGATTCTTAACCCTTTGCAGTTCTGCCGACGGAAAAAAATGGTGGCTGTACTGGGAAAGTGTTAAAACTGTTGGCTTGGCTGGAAAGTGTTAAATTCTTGACAGGACTACAAGAGTTAAATTGTTGACAGAACTGGAAATGGTTCAAATGTTGACCGGACTGGAAAGAGTTAAACTGTTTGCAGGACGAGAAAGTGTTAATAGGACTGGAAAGGGTTACATTCTTGACATGGCTGGAAAGTGTTAAAATTCTGGTGGGACTGGAAAGGGTTAAACTGTTGAGAGGACTGGAAAGGGTTAAGCTCTTGACATGGCTGGAAAGGGTTACAATTCTGGTTGAACTGGAAAGGGTTAAACTGTTGACATGACTATAGGGGCTAGACTGTTGACTAGAACGGAAAGGATTAAATTGTTGACATGAATGGAAAGGGTAAAATTGTTGACAGAACTACAATAGTTAAAATCTTGACTGGACTGGAAAGAGTTAAACTGTTCACAGGAATGGAAGGGGCTAAGCTGTTTATAGAACTGGAGAGGGTTAACCCACCCTGCCTAATAGCACGACGCGCTGACGTTAGACAGTGTGACAGAGAATGAAAGAAAGTTGGATACTAAAAGGATATATATTTTAAACGATAACTCGGAGACGTCCGATTCAAAGTCTTCTTCACTTGCTATATTTTTTTAAAAGTCTAAGATACTTTATGCCGCATTTTACGTTTGCTTTACGATATCTGCGCCTTTATATGCGGCACATCCGTTTCCGCAAACACATTTTTAAACTCTTTATTTAACTTCACTTGTTCAGGTCAAATCTTGAATTTGAAAATTCAGACATTCCCGATAAGCTAAGTGGCGGAAACTTTCAGGATATGTACAAACCTGGTGACAATACACTTTCATGATATTTTGGAGACAATTTTGAGACTTTCTTACTTTTTGTGTCCGGCAACCTCGCGTAGTGTGGGGTACCTCGCGTAGTGTCGGGTACCTCGCGTAGTGTTCAATCAAAAGGCGGGTATCGTCAATGCTCTTTGATTTGCTACCATCAGGTCCTATACTGTATAGGATTCCTGCATACCGGGACATATATTATTCTTCCTTCGCTCTCATCTCCCGCTACTAAGCCCTGAAAAGGGATTTACAAGTAGCAGAATGTAGTCCGGAGAAAGGAATGCGTCGTGTCGCTTCACTGTCGCTTTGCACATTTCGGTCCAACACATCCGAATTCAACAGGCATTTTTGAGTACCGGGTTGCCTTCCCTCTTCGATCCCTTCTACTTAGCCAGTTTGCCCTGTTGCAGCCTGTTATCCGGGATCACCTTTTGGGGGTATAAAGGGGTATTGGCAGCTCTGGTTCGCTGGCGCTGACGCTAGCAGTCAGCTATGGGTCGCTGACTGCTGCAGCTCATGCGCTGCTCAGCGTCTTGATCCCACTGGGACAAATAATCAGGTGTTCCGGGTCTTGGATGGTCCCACATTCGCAATATTCATAATCTGCATATCCCCACTTAACCCTGCATATCCCACACACCTGTTCTTAACCTGTTTACAGATCTCCAGGTAGTATGGCTTGGCTTGGCGTCGTTCATTCTCAATCTCCCGCTACCAAACCCTGAAAGGGCTTAAGTAGCAGAATGTAGTCCAGAGAACGGAATGCGTTGTGTCGTAGTTTACAGCTTGACTGCGATATTTTCACCGTTCAGTCCAACACATCCGACGTCAGCAAGCATTTTTTTAGTACCGGATTAGCATTCCCTATTCGATCCCTTCCCCATAGCCAGTCTGCTCTGTTACAGTCTGTTATCAAGGATCACCGCGTGGAGGTGGAGAAGGGTCTTGGCAGCTCTGGTTGGCTGGCCTTGACGCTAGCAGTCAGCTATGGGTCGCTGACCGCTGCACCTCATGCGGTGCTCAGCATCTTGATCGCTCCAGGTAGTATAAGGCAAATCATAAGGCAAAGTTCTTCTTCAATCTTCACCCAATCTTGACTGTTGAAGTGTCGATCCTCCACATTGTTGGCCAGTTTGATGTAGCATGTCCTGTTTCCAGGAGCACGAACTATGACGTAAGGGGAAAGACGAGATCAGTATGGTTCATCTGGCCCTGATTACTCATTGCTACCTCACCGAGTGGTATGCCGGGATCTTTGTGTATGACAAGGACAAGAATAGCACCACTGCCTCACAGAGAGCATGTCGATAGAGGTGACTAACTGTGTCACGTGGCATAACACCAACCATGGTTAGCTAGTTTGTTTAGAGCAGCATAGATGGCGCCTAACAGGCTGTGAGTCTACTTTGCTCTAGAGTCTGTTAAGATGAACTTGCACATCGGTTAACCACCTAACGCAGCGGAGTATTAAGCTGCTCAAGCCTAGCCCACTAAGCAGGAAATCCTTTTCTCGGCTATATCCAGCTCATACCAGAGCTGGGACCTGCACAGGGACATTTGCCCCTGTAGAAGTACAAGTCGACCAAGAACTAAGAACCTCCCCTGACAGTATGAACAACCCCATCCAGATCAGACTAGCAGCTGGGCATTTGCTCTTTGATGTTATCTGCTGTGCATGCCCGAAAGCATTTTGTTCCTCTTCTGTTCTACTACTACTTCTTCTTCTTCTAAAGCTTCTTCTTCCTCTTCCTTCTCCTCTTCTTCTTCTTCTTCTTCTTCTAACGCTTCTTCTTCCTATTGCTCTTCTTCCCGTATTTCTCTTCTCTAGGGGACTGAGTGGTCTCGAGGTAAGAATTCGGCGACTGGTGATGTAGGTCACCGGTTCAAATCATGGTTGAGACCGGGATTTTTCACTTGGACTTTCTGACATTTCCCTGGATCTCTGAGGAGTAGAAATCATACGCCTGTTTTCAGCGTCGCACACGTTAAAAAATCCTTCGGGAGTTGGTAATCGAAAAGATTAGGCTTAACGGCTGCTGCCCGGGAAATTCAAAATTAGGTTATCAATCTATCCAAGCTATTAGAGAATCCTCGCTACGGAGTTCGTGCATTTTGCTGAGAGTCTACAAAAAAATGTAGACGAACAGAGCACTGTGAGTTAAACCATGGCCAACTCTAGATATCTAGCGGATATCCAGTCCGCTAACTACTGCGCTACCTCGGCTCCATTATGTACTTGAAATCCTGGTATCAAAAAAGGCATGTTAGTGTTTGTTGCCAGTTAGCTGAATGATTCGGCTATACGTAGAAGGTATTTGACAGGTTCATGCGGCTTACCAGGTTTTGAGTAGATTTTTAACTAGAATTGTTTAAATTTTGTTCCTTAAGCCTGCTCTTTTCGATTTATAACATGGCAAGTGATTTTTTAACGTGCTCACCACTGACACGGACGTTCGATCTCACTACCCAGAGATCATGGAAATTTGTACCAGAAGATCCACATAATAAAAATCCCGGTCTCCGCCGTAACTTGAACCGGCACCCGAGGCGGACGCCTTACCTCGAGACCACTTAGCCTCCATTATGTACGGTTAACTAAAATATAATTTATATACAATTACGTCCCCCCGATAACAGCGTATAATTAGTCCATAGAATGAAAGAATGCGTCAGACTTGTTATTTTCAGCATGAACACTTAAATTCGCATAAGTTCAATACGCCAATCAAATAAATGTTACGAGAGTTGCCTGGACATGGCGAACGGACTAAGAACTGTTCTGTTGTAATATGCTTCCAGCCGTCAAATCTGACGACTGTGGTAATATCCATGACGTAGAAAGGGCTTGTGTGTCTATTACTGCCTTGCTAAGCGTCACAATAAGCACTAAAAATACTTCGGGCTGTTTATTCCTGTGACTTCTAAAACGAGAAAGGACATGATGAAAAGAGCGTGGGGGCAAGAAACAGGTCTAATATCGCTACATCAGTTCCACTCCTACCAGGTCCAAAGATCTTATCAAACGGCTTCTTCGCCCGTCCCTCTGACTGCGCTCACTTTCTAGCCGACTCAAGTGCGCAGAGTTTAGACTGCGGCCGTCCCCCCGACTTAGATTAACGGGTTGAACGTCCACTACGTTGCGTCAGAGCCAATCTGGTCTTTCAGTTTGGCTGGGAATGTTCAAGGTTTCCACAAACAATTTTCTGCAGAATTGGCTTTTTAATTTATAATTTTGGCCTTGTTGGAACTCATTGTCTTGTAGAGCTTCAGACATCGATGATTAATGATAAGTAGTTGCAGTGTCGTGAATATTTTATTTTAATGCAAGGATATATATAATATATATACACTCCGAGTCGTCCGCCGGCGTTTTTGTGTATGACAAGTACAAGAATAGCACTACTGTCCCACCTAGAGCATATCTCAACAGGCAACTAACTGTGTGACATGTCTTAATACCGGCAATGGTTTGTTTAGAGCATCATAGATGGCGCCTAACAGGCTGCGGGTCTACCATAGTGTTTGGGTCTATTAATATGGGATCGTACATCGGTTAACCACCCTTCACGGCATTGTTTCAACGATTCGGAGTAATAATCTGCTCGAGTCTAGCCCGCTAAGCATGAAACCCTCCTCCCGACTACATCCAGTTCATACCAGAGCTGGGACCTGCACATATGGGCATCAGCTCATATAGAAATACAGATCGACTAAGAAGAAGAATCTCTAAATATAAATGTATGTCTTCTGGTCCTCATAAAACCGAGGTATTCGCTGTACTATTTTTGTATCATAAATGGTCATTGCTTTTAGCGTTAGATGGAAGTTGATTTAATATTCAGGGAGAAGGGCACATAAAGCCTTGCAACAACAATAAATATCAGGACAAGAGCGATATAGGAGAACATAGAAAACAGATTTGGGGCGGCACGACAAACTGGGTGGGTAGCTCCGATATGTGGTGCTTAAAATACTCAAAGGACACACGGTCTTGGAGAGATTGATCGTTAATGCCACTTAGCATTTCACATGATGGTGGCGGCGTGTGCTAGTTGTTAAGTGACACGGCTCACAAACCGAAGGTGCTGGGTTCGATCCCCATCACAGCACCGGCCCGTTACCCCGGGGAAGCAAATCCTTAGAAAATGCAGGAGGAAGCAGACCATTACATAAGATGCATGCTGACGTCGGATGCATTTGGCCGACAGGCGCAAAATAAAAACCACAGTGCAACGCATACCGCCTTGGGGATTAGAGAAATAAGATGAACGCAAAAAACAAAAAAAAACATGATGATGATGAGTGACAGCGTGTGCAAAGCATAATTGAAAAGTCTTCTGCCTTAGAGTGGTTACACCACATTGTTAGTCGCGTCTTACGTCGTGCTCTATATGGTAGTTGTCCTACCGTTATCTCTGTCAGATTGAATTCTCTCCTGGAAACCACTCGTACTATGACATCCGGTAGTCTTACATGAGCACATATGTCCAAAATAACCATGTGCGTTACGACTTAAAGTTCTTCGCCATACACAAACAAGTTATAATAACGAACACATACAAAAACAACATCATTAAATGCTATGTGCATTCAATGTTATTCTATGGAGTAGAAACCTGGATCCTGACAAAGAAAATTCAGTATTGAAGCCTTTGAAATGTCAGAAGATCTGGATGAGTTTCGTAGAGAGATAGGAAAACAAAAAGTGAGGCCCTTGAGCAACTCAAGGTGGAGAATGTACTTCTGAAGGAAATAAAGAGCAGAAAAAATTAATATTTTGGTCATGTCATGCGACATGACAGTCTGCTAAAAGTTATATTAGGCGGAAGATCAGAGGGCAAGATAGCCAGAAGGCGGCGGAGGTACACATGGACAGACAACATATTGGTGTGGTCAGTACACAGTTTGAATACGTGTACCAACCTGGCCATAGATAGCTGGAAATATATTATCGTCAACCTCTCATGCGGAGACGGCACTTGATGATCATGACGAAAATAACCACCCGCTATACTAGCATAGCGCCTTGGACAGAGTTTAGGAACAGCACAAACAGGAATACATAACTCACAAATATACAAACACAAAACAACATGCTTGTAAGTCAACATGTGTTTACAACGGATTAATTAATTCCGTGCCCAGAGGCTCGTGTGGCTTCTATAAGGACTTAATATAATCATATGTTCTATATATCATTGCTCATAGTGTTCCATGTTAAAGAAGTGGTACTTAGTTTCTCTTCCATCATGCAACGCCATGTTGTTCGCGTCCCACATGCTTTTCTTTGCCCCTATGATGTCCAGGTGAGGGTTGTCTTTTGTGTGCATGGGACTCACTCTCATGATCTGTCCAACCCACCTCTATCTCTTCTTCTTTTAGGATGCTGCCCGTTTTGTTTTAGGATGCTGTCTATAGTATCTTGCTGGCATGTCCAAGCCACGTACATCTCTTCTTGTTCAGGATACTGTCCAAAGTCTCTTGCTAACTTGTCCAAACCATCTCCTCTTTTTTAGAATGATGTCCAAAGTCTCTTGTTAAAATGTCCAAACCATCTCCTCCGTCTCCTCTTGTTTAGGATTATGTTTGAAGTCTCTTGCTGGCATGTACAAGCCATCTCCATCTTCTTTTTTTAGGACGATGTCCAAAGGCTCTTGCTGGCATGTCCAATTCGTGTCCATCTCCTCTTTTATGGTACTGTCTAAAGGCTCTTGCTGGCATGTCCAATTCGTGTCCATCTCCTCTTTTAGGGTACTGTAAAGACTCTTGCTGGCATGTCCAATTCGTGTCCATCTCCTCTTTTAGGGTACTGTCTAAAGGCTCTTGCTGGCATGTCCAATTCGTGTCCATCTCCTCTTTTAGGGTACTGTAAAGACTCTTGCTGGCATGTCCAATTCGTGTCCATCTCCTCTTTTAGGGTACTGTCTAAAGGCTCTTGCTGGCATGTCCAATTCGTGTCCATCTCCTCTTTTAGGGTACTGTAACGACTCTTGCTGGCATGTCCAATTCGTGTCCATCTCCTCTTTTAGGGTACTGTAAAGACTCTTGCTGGCATGTCCAATTCGTGTCCATCTCCTCTTTTAGGGTACTGTAACGACTCTTGCTGACATGTCCAATTCGTGTCCATCTTCTGTTTTAGGGTGCTGTGTATAGTCTCTTGCTGGCATGTCCATGTCATCTCTATCTCCTCTTCTTTAGGATGATGTCCAATGGGACAGCAACCGGATAATATATTTTATTTCATGGGAGAGTCTATCTTAATTGGAGCTTGAAATGGTTTGGAGTAAGCTCCTGGAGTCTGTTAGAATCACCAATTTTCTTGTCGCTGTCTTTTGGCGGATAAAAATCTTGAGTTGCAGGAAAGGATCATTTCCGAACATCTTTTTTGATCATTCTCCAGCATTCCTACCCGTTCAAATGAAGGGACAAGATAGTATAATTGTATATCCTGAGATGTATTTATGTACTGTATACATGTTGGATGTCCAGATAGGTTTCATCCTAACACGATCTGTCAGGACCTTTGTTCAAGGGAGATTATATTTCTTCCTCTACTCCGTCCCAGGCGAAGTCCTTGTCAATATGTTGTGCCTGACCCTGACGCGAAGTCCTGGTCAATATCTTGTTCCTGACCTTGACACGAAGTCCTTGTCAATATGTTGTGCCTGACCCTGATGCGAAGTCCTTGTCAATATGTTGTGCCTGACCCTGACACAAAGTCCTGGTCAATATGTTGTACCTGATCATGACGCGAAGTCCTTGTCAATATGTTGTGCCTGACCCTGATGCGAAGTCCTTGTCAATATATTGTGTCTGGCCCTGATGCGAAGTCCTGGTCAATATGTTGTGCCGGACCGTGACGCGATGCCCTGGTCAATATGTTGTACCTGACCGTGACGCGAAGTCCTGGTCAATATGTTGTGCCTGACCCTGACGCGTAGTATTACCTTAACCTTTTGTTTTTCATGAGCAGCGAGTCATGAGGAAGAACAGACAAATGCATTAGCTAATAAATAACACAACCAATGACCCCGACACTTGTTTTTCATGAGCACCGATCCATGATGAAGAATAAATAGAGAAATGTTTTAGTCAATGCATAACACAAACAATGACCCCGACACTTGTTTTTCATGAGCACCGATCCATTATGAAGAATAAATAGAGAAATGTTTTAGTCAATGCATAACACAAACAATGACCCCGACACTTGTTTTTCATGAGCACCGATCCATGATGAAGAATAAATAGAGAAATGTTTTAGTCAATGCATAACACAAACAATGACTCCCGACACTTGTTTTTCATAAGCAACAAGCCATGAGGAAGAATAGACACATATTTTAGTAAGTAAATAACAAACAATGACCTCCACACTTGTTTTTCATCAAAGATAAATTCAGACGGAGAAACAGGAAATTCGCTGTGGCTGTAGTGCTTTGCTAGATCCTCCGCTCGACACACCCATCGTCCGAGACAAACCGACTTGTGAATGAATCCATTTTCGTCCCTCGATCGACCCTCTGTGTTTATTTCTGTCCTGGCCACCCGCGTCAATAGTGAACTTACACTACTCCATTGATCTCGTTTTTACAACAGCCTCCCGATTTTGCCAGCTGTGTGCGTCATCGGTTGCGTCCGCATCTCTTCGGAACGGGCGAGATCAATGATGGTTTCTTGTCTTGCTAATATTTCTCCGATCATTCTGTCACCTCTATTCTCTCAGGCTTCACACAGCTTAATGTCGACTCTTGTGCCGATGGTGTGGTTGAAACAGTCAAAACAAAACAGTCGCGTCACGGTCGTTGGCGCAACTACTCATCGGTTGGGTTCGGTAGGTCTCATATGCAAGTCAGTAAAAGACAGTAGAATGAATCCTTGTCTTTATATATATAGTTTTTAGTTTTTAGTCGACCTGTACTTCTACATGGGCAAATGCCCCTGTTCAGGTCCCAGCTCTGGTAAAAGCTGGATAAAGCCGAGAGAAGCATTTCCTGCTTAGATGGCTAGGCTTAAAACTCCGCTGTATTGGGTGATTAACCGATGTGCGAGTTCATCATCTTAATAGACTCAAGCAATAGAGCAAAGTAGACCCGCAGCCAGTTAGGCGCCATCTATGCTGCTCTAAACAAACCGCCTAACCATGGCCGATGTTATGCCATACCACACAGTTAGTAAACTCTGGCGACATGCTCTCTGTGAGGCAGTGGTGCTATTCTTGTTTTTGTCATACACAAAGACCTCGGCAGACCATTCACCATATATAAAATAACAATAATTTTCCAACAATTGTGCATAATTACAGTATCCCATGTCATACTACATCATCGAGTCGTTGTTTGCATTTGTGACTGTTCAGACTAATTCGAGCGCGGAAAGTTCATACGTACACATATACATACATAAATACATAATACATACATACATACATACATACATACATACATGCATATGCATGCATGCATGCATGCATGCATGCATACATACATACATACATACATACATACATACATACATACATACATACATACATACATACGCGCACTAATGTTTGTATGCATGCATACACATATATAGACACACGTATATATTATACATTTCTGGACATGTGTTACTAAAATCTGATACGGCAAAGTATACTGATCAAGCTATATTGATCAGAGCCAGGCAAAATATACTAAACAAGCTATGTTGATCAGAGCCAGGCAAAATGTACTAATCAAACTATGTTGGTCAGGGTCAGACAAAATATACTGATCAAACTATGTTGGTCATTGTCAAACAAAATATACTGATCAAACTATATTGGCCAGGCAAAATAAACACAAAAGAACATCGTCCCCTGTATTGTGCACAACGTCCCCTGTCATGTGCACAACGTCCCCTGTCCTGTGCACAACGTCAGACATCATGTTTCCAATGTTTAACTTCGTGGTTTGTCCTGTCATTCCCCCTGGACATGTCCTCCATACTGCGTGTTTCCAGAAGGTTTAGGCAGATCATCAGATGGTCTGTGTCTTGTGTTTGCTGCACAATGGCATGTCCCACCATCACTGTATCTCCGTCTCTTTAAGCTCCTCCAGCATCGCGATTCACCAGTTAGGATTCTATTTAATGACGTAATTATATGTTGCGTCAGATAAGTGGCGTCCAATCGCAAGTTCCTTCCGCAGTTTGATCCAGGGTAATTGTCTCAGCTCTTTCCATTTGTCGATGTATATTCCTTATTTTAAACATTTTGGCACAGGAAATTGCATTGAGAGTAGACATGAATAATTTGTTTGCAATAAATATACACCTTGCCTGTCATTTTGCCAAATAATATGTCTATTCCTTATTTCAGGCATATTTGTGCAGGAAATAGCAATAGGAGAAGACATGAATAATATCTTTGCAATAAATATACACCGATGGTTTATTAGCAACATCATTAGCTTTAGCTTGGGGGTTAACGCTCATGTGATGTCGTTGTTTGTCGTGTTGTTGCTGTCCTTAGAATGGGTATCTTTCATTGACTGTATGTTTAATGTCCTTGTAATGTTTACTGCGATATCATAACATTTTTGCAAGTTCCTGTTGACTGTCTTTGTTTACTCTTAACTTTTAAAAAACAAAAAACAAACAGTATTTCACGTCGCTGTTACTGATTTTAATACTTCCTCTTGTCGTTTTGTGATTGCCTGTTTTGTATTTTGTTACAAAAACATCATTTCAATTTCATTGTAATTTGAAGGTAGATCTAATAATGTTTTGTTTTTTTTCCATTTCCTTTAATGATCGTTGCTTAATGCGATATTCATATCAAAGCTGTCAGTTTATGTCTACCACACGCAAAGAACCATAGATGTATTGAACAATTGTATCCTTCACACCGTCAAAATATATATTTTTGTATTTAAAATATAAGAATTTAAGGACATATCCCGTCCCATCAAACGTCCTATATTTATTCCCGTTTATCTTTCTTTAGGCGCACAGAATAATAGCTAATTTTACATGCGGTCAGAAATAGACATAACATGTTAAGAGGGAATAGAGCAATTTATTTCCAGCCATATTTTTAGCTTTGTCAAAAAATAGTGCTGGCAAGTCGCATCGATTGCTTCCCGATAAGGGAGATAATGTCCGTCTGTGCCAGTCAGCACTTTTGTCAAGTCACCGCAAATGCCCGCGTCCCATTTGCCCGATTTACGTTTGTTCTATTTTTTGTTCTTCTCTAATCGCCGCTTGAGTTTCTTTCTACAACAAATTTTATCTTTTCCGCCGGCCTTTTTTTTTTCTTTCTATCCTGTTATAATCGGGTGTAGTGGCGTCACCGCAATATTTCCAGCTCACAATGAAGTATTGATCTCGTGCGCACGCCCGGCCATAACCTGCGATCCGATTGGCTGTCTGGAGACACAGTGGCCTATATCTGGGATGTCGTCGGTCACGAGGCAGAAATTATCGAGCGTTACTGCGTCACGCTGACGTCACGCACAGGACGGAAGTACGCCGACTGACGTCACGACTCCACGCGGATTCCCGCGCGCGTACTTAAATCAAACTTTGCGCTATGTTTAGCGGGGAGTAGAAATCATGAAAATTGAAAGACAGGCGAAAAACTGAAAAAAGAAACGTTTAAAGATGGCTATCTCAATTTAGAGCAATTGATTTCATGCGAATTTCCGTTGTAAACATTTTCTTTGCGTAAACACTTTAATGAAATGAGCTCGGTCTGGAAGTCCCCCTACCCATTTGTTGTCTTTTTGATGCATGTTTTGTTGTATGCGGTTGTTGACAATTAAATGCGCTTATTGTTTTCTCGCGACTTGTTGTTGTTGTTTGTTTATGAGACTAGGGGACGCTAATTGGTGCTGGACATGGTATATACACTATGTAACTTGAGGTACAGCACCAGTCGCTTCTCAGTTCCCGGACAGGACGAGGCTCGTGTGCTTGTGTAGGGACTAGGTATTGGCATAATTCTCAAAGGTCACTAACAGATTCAGGCCTACAGCCTTTCATACACTACTGACTTAGGTGCATGTATCTTAAGCTTCAGGTAATAGGATCTCCCGTGTTATTTGAGATGAATTATTTCAGTGATTAAGTGTGAGGAGAATGTTCAGTTAGTAGCCCTGGCCTCTGTCATTGAACTGACAAGCGTCGAAGTGTCATAGAAGCTGGCAGTGTTACACTGGGTCCGCCTAACACTGATTGGGTCCATTCAGTATGTGAGAAGGAGGAAAACAAAATAATTTAAAGAAATTAGATTTGAAACAGGACGGAAATAACATAGTTTATGTTAGTTTTAATTTGAGTAATGGAACAATATTGAAGAAAGATTAATTTTGTAATATTCTTAGTTCTTCATTTTTTTATGATTTCATTTTTTATTATTTGAAAATATTGAGGGACTTATAGTTACAATATTCTCTAATCTGGTCCCACATCTGCTACGGTTAAACGCCATTGAAAAATATATATGTGTGCGTGTTTGTGTGTATGTATATATATATATATATATCATCATCTATCCGCTTGTGTTGTTAGACGTCGTTGGGAGGTGTAGTTTTCTGTCGTTTGCCAGCGTTGGCTTATAGTGATGTAACTATTTATGTCTGTGTGTGGATTACATATTTACAAAATTAGTGTCTTTCTTCGTTGATGATTGAGAGACATTAAAGTGTAAATGTGCCACAGTCATTAATGGACTCGTGAGTTTCTATTATAGTCTAGTCAATGTACGTTGATATAAGTGCACTGTTAAATAACGTGGCGGTGTGGTGTAATCTTTTAGTATGGAATCATTTAACAAGTGTTATTATTGAGTGTATAGGTGGATGTATATTCTGTGCGGTTATAACAAGAACGTGACATTTCTTCTTATCATCAATTGGATTAACTGCCTCCCCAGTGCCCAGGATACTACCGAAATGAAAGGAAATTTAGTTTAAATATATTCTTTTCATTGTATGTTTGTTTGTTTGTTTCCAATGTTTCAACTACTGCCGAATAATTACTGTTTATTGATTGCGGTTGCTATGCCAGTATGTGAGTACCACCCGCTTAATTTATTTCACCTGATATTGTTACGCCTCCTCTGGCATTAGTGGATTAAATGCTACGATATCTCTGCTCACTATTTATGTGGTGTAGAGTTGCATTGTCTGCTCAGTGTTGGTCGTAATGGACTCGTATTGTACAGTATCAGAAGCCAGTATTTTTTTTTTTGATTTTTTTTTTTTTTTGGGTTTCACCAAAGCCTGTCATTACGGCTTTTTATCACGCGGCTAGATCCGATGGGAGGATTTATAGAAGATCTATACAGAGAGCAAGTATACGTCGTAGAGAGTAGTGTTAGTTAATGTGGCTGTATATTGTAAGCTTCGGGTAACGGTCTCACAAGTATTGAGTTCTCAGGGTTATTAAGTACAGAGCGTCACTGTCCAGGATATCTGACATTCCTCTTCGGATTAGTAGTCTTCTAATATATATATAATATCATCAGGTGCCGCCCGGTTGGTGATAATCAACTCCCATCTGCTTCTATGGCGTATGTCGTTTACCAACTCTGTTGTTGATTGTCGCCCGTGCCATTCTCTCAGGCTGTCCAACATCTTCTCTCTCTGCCTTCCTCTGTCTCTCAGGCTGTCCAACATCTTCTCTCTGTGCCTTCCTCTGTCTCTCAGGCTGTCCAACATCTTCTCTCTCTGCCTTCCTCTGTCTCTCAGGCTGTCCAACATCTTCTCTCTCTGCCTTCTTCTGTGTTTCAGGCTGTCCAACATCTTCTCTCTCTGCCTTTCTCTGTCTCTCAGGCTGTCCAACATCTTCTCTCCCTGCCTTCCTCTGTCACTCAGGCTGTCCAGCATCTTCTCTCTCTGTATGTATGTATGTATGTATGTGTGTATGTATGTATGTGTGAATGTATGTATGTATGTATGTGTGTATGTGTGTGTGTGTGTGTGTGTGTATGTATGTATGTATGTATGTCTGTATGTATGTGTGTATGTATGTATGTATGTATGTGTGTATGTTTGTATGTATGAATGTATGTATGTGTGTATGTTTGTATGTGTGTATGTTTGTATGTGTATGTTTGTATGTGTATGTTTGTATGTGTATGTTTGTATATGTATGTTTGTATGTGTATGTTTGTATGTGTATGTTTGTATGTGTATATCTGTATGTGTATGTTTGTATGTGTATGTTTGTATATGTATGTTTGTATGTGTATATATACATTTAATTGTTCCCTTAAGAAATCTTATCATCCTACTTTGTCGTTCCTTCTCAACAGTTTACAGCGAGGCTGCGATATCGTTCCGACACATATAGTTTCAGTACGGCATATTTGGAACTGGGTTTGCCTTTCCTCTTCAATCCATATTCTCTTAGTCAGACTGCACCAGGGCATCCACCTTCCTGAGTAGCTATTTTAAGGTTGAATATGGACTTGGTCATCTAGGGCTCGATGATGCAATTAGCCACGAGTCACCGGCTGCTGTCAGCTCATTCACTATTACGTACTCTCTTCCTGTCTTCAAAGAAATAGATGTTGCGTTTCTCTTACGTCGTTTTAATGCCCATCGCAAACGATGATGGGGGCACATCAGACCGTTTTTGTCTTAATGATGTAACATGCGCTGTGAGTATTAATCTGCGTTGGTCACCAACCTCGCTTTCTGGTCCCAAACTATCTTGGGACAGTGGCTGGTTCATACTCATTTTTTTTAAACTAAATTATTAGTCATTCTCTACCCCCAACTGACTTCCGCGCTGGTATCCCTGGAAACGGGCTGTTTTCGTGGTATCTTAGCTAACGAAATGAGGATCGACGTGAAGGCACGCAGATGAACCCAAGCGTAGCACATCCTCCTGGTCCACCTTCCTCAACACGCTCGGAATGTGAGGAAAGCTACTGGCAAACCATCACTTAACGACCTTCTTACTCGTTGTGGGCATTCAACGATAACAACAGCATCTTCTCTCCACCTTCCGTCACACAATCGTTTGTGTGTTCTTGTCAGCAATTCTACATTCGCGATTTAATTAGATGATTTCAATTCATCTGTTGTGTCTTGTCCGTGAAGCTGTACGGTTCTGAAACATGGACAATAAACAAAAAAGAGGAGGAATACTACGAGGCTATTGAGATGTGTTGCCATGGAAATATGGATAAAGCCGGAGTTTGGGAACGAAGAAGAAAAAGAAGAAGCAGAAGATAAAAACGAAGAAGAAAACATAATATGCCCATTTTTCCTTTCTTGCATGTAAGCGGCTGCTAAAGAACGTTATGCGCTGGAAACCTCGCCATGTAAAAAGCATTGCTATAAAACCGCACTGCGAATGACTGGAATCGGGATTTCCCCAAAATACTGGCCATGGCGAAAAAGTGCGGGTTGAAGCTGTACTTCAAGAAATGAAGCGGCGATGGACGTTACGGTCTCTTCTTCCGCCCGCACCTCCCGCCTCTCTTTTTTGTTTCTTGAGATCGCATCTATGATGTTTACACAGTCAGACAAGTTCTCTTGGTGAGCTTAGTTAAGTTAGGGTCACCTTACACTGTAATTACGTCACTGGCATTAGTGGACTCGTTCGATACCACATGTAAAGACATTATATAGGTTGTGCAGCGTTGCACTGTCTGTTCATAATGGAGTAGTGTTGTACATTATCTACACCCAGTATTTATTTGTTTTTTAATATATTAATACAAGGTTTCCCCCCCCCCCCCAGTTGCCTGGGGTGATATATATATATATATATATATATATAGGAGATCTATCCTGTTATCATCATTATTGTGATCACCATTGTCGTGTTTGTCAACCCTAAAACTAGTTGTAAGGCTGTCTGAGCATGTCTCTCCATTTGACACTATCCTCTGGCTGATAAACCTTATATTTGCCTGACTCTGACTGACACGTCCGATCAGTATGATTTGCCTGACCCTGACTGACACGTCCGATCAGTATGATTTGCCTGACCCTAACACGACCGATCAGTATGATTTGCCTGACCCTGACTGACACGTCCGATCAGTATGATTTGCCTGACCCTGACTGACACGTCCATCAGTATGATTTGCCTGACCCTAACACGACCGATCAGTATGATTTGCCTGACCCTAAAACGACCGATCAGTATGATTTGCCTGACCCTAACACGACCGATCAGTATGATTTGCCTGACCCTAACACGACCGATCAGTATGATTTGCCTGACCCTAACACGACCGATCAGTATGATTTGCCTGACCCTAACACGACCGATCAGTATGATTTGCCTGACCCTAACACGACCGATCAGTATGATTTGCCTGACCCTAACACGACCGATCAGTATGATTTGCCTGACCCTAACACGACCGATCAGTATGATTTGCCTGACCTTGACTGACACGTCCGATCAGTATGTGTTGCCTCGCCAGACGTCAGTCTTCTCTCCGCTTAGGAGTAAGGTAAAAGACACAAACAACGTAGTCTGTCAAGGGAAATAAACAATTATTATATGTAGTGTAGAATGAGAACGTCAGTGGTAGAGAACCCGCCCTTCATGACAAAGATACAGGGCTCAACTCCCGCTACCGCAGCTCCAGTCGTCTTAGCTGTAAATTGGTACTGGTTGACAAATATGGAAGGAAAATGGCAGCGAGGAAGGGAACTGGCCACCAATTGTCTGCTATGAGACCACGTTTGCCAAGAGAACCACTTTTTCAACTTATTCTATAGGGGACGGCGTGTGCTAGTGGTTAAGTGACATGCCTCACAAGCCGAAGGTGCTGTGTTCGCTCCCCATCACAGCACCGGCAGTTACCCCAGACAAGCAAACCCTTATAAAATGCAGGAGGAAGCAGACCCTTACATAAAATACATGCCGAAGTCGGATGCACTGGGCAGACAGTCGCAGAATAAAAACCGTAGTGCAACGCACACCGCTTGGGGGATAGAGAAATAAAGCGATGGCAACAAAAAAAAAACTTATTATTCTGTAAAACAGGGATACTTCGTCTTCGCTCATCCTCAGATCAAGGTCACGGCTTCTCTGTTTCATCTCTTTTACAGCTTGTATCTCATATACGTTTAAACACATTGACTAAATCCAGCTTTCTGTCTAATGAAATTGCCTTCATGAAGTCCATGGCCAATTTACTGGACTTTGTGAGGTTGTTATGATAGTTATGTTTGAGACCCCTCTGTTAGAGTGGCCCGTCAGTTCCTGGTCGAGAATTGCGTGTGACGAATTAGTGTTTATTGGCAGAAGGAGAAACAGTTGGTAACTTTGAGACAAATATTCCAGAGTCCTTGACACTGTTGTAGCTTACTCGTCAAATGATAAGAGGTCGTTCACCTTTCTGCGTAACTTACCTCGAATCTGAACTAGATACAGACAGTGTATCGCTGCGATAATAACACGTTGAATGTCTGAGTTGTAGAATTGTAGAGGATTCGCTTCACATGGCAACCCTACATGGGTTCTTCTTCTTCTTCTTCGTTTGTTCTCAATCTCCCGCTACCAAACCCTGAAAGGGCTTAAGTAGCAGAATGTAGTCCAGAGAACGGAATGCGTTGTGTCGTAGTTTATAGCTTGACTGCGATATTTGCACCTTTCGGTCCAACACATCCGACTTCAGCAAGCATTTTTTGAGTACCGGGTTAGCATTCCCTCTTCAATCCCTTCTCCTTAGCCAGTCTGCCCTGTTGCAGCCTGTTTTCCAGGATCACCGCGTGGAGGTGTAGAAGGGTCTTAGCAGCTCTGGGACGCTAGCAGTCAGCTATGGGTCGCTGACCACGGCAGCTCATGCGCTGCTCAGCATCTTGATCCCCTACAGGGGTTCGATCCCCGTTATCGACACGCTCCAGTCGACCTATCTGTAAGTGGACACCTGCTTTACTGTCAGTGAAGGGTATAAAGGAACACTACAATACACCTCATACAAAGCGGGGGGATAGTACAGTATGATGTTCATCCATCACATGTGATGAAGACCACTCTCTTTGTTCAGCCGTGTGGACAGTCTTTTCTCTTGCTGTGTATTCTGAAATGGATGGCTTGCGCAGTGATTTGGATTCAAGCGGAAAGACACTGCGCCTTTTGTCAACCTCACTCTCTGGTCCTAAGCTACCCTTGGCCAGTGGCAAGATATTTATCGAGACGACTGGAGATATCTCAGGATGCAGATTTTTTTGCTAAGGGTTTACTCCCGAAGCTTTTTCCGTAAACCGGTATCCCGCAAGGCAGCGTACAAGGCAGGATGACATCTAACGTTGCGTGTCGTGCCTTTCCTAAAACCGCAAGAGGTCGTATTGACATTACTCAGCGTGTGAGTGAGTTGGGCATCTCACCCCAACTGTGTTCAGTCCATTATATTGGTGTCTAAATTTCACACACCAAAACTGCATAGTATAGTGATAACACAGCAGTCTTCAACCAGTGTGTCTTGCACTATTTCCTCTGCTCTGTTAAGATTCGACGTCATTGTACTCTGAGAAAACCCGTAAGTATAAGTAAATGGGGAAGTGTGGAGAAAAGTATGTTTCTCGTAGCTCGCTGAATGTGCACTTTCCTACGCCCATGGGACATTTTGTGGTTTCAATTAGCGTGGGGCGGGAGGGGGGTGTTTTGACAATCAATCAATGTTCTTTAAGTGCCATACACGGCACACACGGCAGAAACCAGAAACCTTCCAGTTTGATCTATGGGACGTCACTCTTTAAGTGCCATACATGGCAAACAGGGTAGAAACCAGAAACCTCCAGTTTGATCTGTGGGACGTCACTCTTTAAGTGCCATACATGGCACACAATGCAGAAACCAGAAACCTCCAGTTTGATCTGTGGGACGTCACTCTTTAAGTGCCATACATGGCACACAATGCAGAAACCAGAAACCTCCAGTTTGATTTGTGGGACGTCACTCTTTAAGTGCCATACATGGCACACAATGCAGAAACCATAAACCTCCAGTTTGATCTGTGTGACGGAAACTCATTTCAGTTCATGCATGTTGCTCAAGCTCATAGTGGAGCCCTCTCTGGCGATTGTTCTGCGGAGAGTTTAGTTTAATCTTCCCCTTTTCCACAGCTTTGTTAGCATGGTCGCTCCCTGTCCAGACTGCCTGTCTTTGGTCTGTATAAGTAGGGTGGTCCTGCAGGATATTTTCTGGTGTTTGCTTGGGTACTCTACAATCACACAATCTTTTAGACCCATTCTGTGGAGGTGGGCCTTAAGTCTGCAATGTCCCGTTCTGAATCTGAAAATCTTTGTCTTTCCATCTCTGTCAAGTTTGTTTATGATGTCATTTAATGGCAAGCATCCTTTGTGCTGGTCTCTCTATTTCGTCCTCATGGATAGTTTGATGAGTGGCCTTGCTTCTTAACTCTGGATGGCTAGTCTGTGTGCTACCACTTTCGACTTTTCCGAGCTCATCTGCTTTCTCGTTTCCAATTATCCAACAGGATGAACGCCACATGGTGTAAAGAAACTCTCTGCAGAACAGCGCAACACGAGCAAAGTAATATAGTCACAAGCGCTCCAAATCGAGCCAGCATTACTCACCGCCATCAGTCAGTCAGTGACCTGCTGTTTAAATATATTGGGAATAGTATCGTCACATAACGACGATCTGCTCAACCCGAAACTGAGAGTCCTGAATTATTACAACCAGCTTCTACCATGTGTGCTTATTCCTGTGATGTACGTCCCTTGTTATAAAATACGGTAACCGGAAACTGTGCAGAACAGTGGATATACCGTCAGGTAATGTGATCATCAAATGTCGTTCACCGCCGTTGAGCGTATGTTTTTTGTCTATACATCTTCTGACAGTCTTTGAGGGGTTGGGGTATGGAAAGGGGGGGGGGGGTGGTGTGCAGTGCAGACCCATTTTAAGTATGATTCCCAAGTATTTTCCCCTCCCATATTTCCAATTCGCTAAGTTGTGACGCAGAGCATACATAAAACGGCAGTTGAACGTCGTCCTAGATGGAGTGAGATTAAACGACGTGGACGAGTACATCTGCTCAACATGCAGAACGACTTGAGACCAGAGCTGACAAGATGGCGTCGCGCGGGTTGGGCGGTTTTCTCTTCGATAAAGCCGGTACTGGACAACATCCACGACCAGAGCCTGCGCACTTATCTATCCAACTCCACAGTACTACCTGCAATATGATATGCGACGGAGACATGAGGGAGGGGGGGGCAGACTTACTGCGACTTTCGTTGGAGCACAGCGACAGCAATATGGCACCCTATAGATAAGATACGACCACGGGGACGACCACCAACACGTTGGTCAGACTCCCTTGCATCCCCCAACAACGATGCCACAGATGGACGACACATTATCCACTGGGCCACCTAAGACGGAGACCGTTGGAAGAGCAGTTAGGACACGCAACGGTGTAACCGCCGCTGAAGAACGGGTCATCCAGTAATATTTGTAATTTAATCTGCTGCACTCTGAATGACAGACCAATGTTTTACCCATTGTATCCGTAAACAAATGAAAAATTTGTCAAACCTTGTTACGGTACAAGCGTTACTTATATGGGTTGGTTGGACCACAGGATTGGAATTTTTTTTATTTTGGTAAGTTTGCTTTTTTATTAGGTCATTTGAGGATCCGTCTTTCTCTTTGGTGTATTTGGTAGGTTATTCGGGTATCTGTCTTTCTCTTTAGCGTTGTTGGTTGGTGATTGGAGGATCCCGCTTCATCTTTGGCGTTTTGGTAGGTCATTCTAGTATCCGTCTTCCTCTTTGGCGTTTTTGGTAGGTAATTTGGCTTAGCTTGGTTTGGCTTCGTTCATTCTTAATCTCCCGCTACCAAACCCTAACACGGGCCTAAGTAGCAGAATGTAGTCCAAAGAACGGAATGCGTTGTGTCGTAGTTTACAGCTTGACTGCGATATTTGCACCTTTCGGTCCAACACATCCGACTTCAGCAAGCATTTTTTGAGTACCGGGTTAGCCTTCCCTCTTCGATCCCTTCTCCTTAGCCAGTCTGCCCTGTTGCAACCTGTTATCCAGGATCACCGCGTGGAGGTGTAGAAGGGTCTTGGCAGCTTTGGTTAACTTGCCCTGACGCTAGCAGTTAGCTATGGATCGCTGACCACTGCAGCTCATGCGCTGCTAAGCATCTTGATCCCGGTAGGTAATTTGAGTATCCGTCTTCCTCTTTGGCGTTTCTCCTGTAAAGGACGTTGTGATGTAGTTTAGTGCGAGGCTGTGATATGTTCGACCTTCGGATCGACATATCCGATTCCAGCACGGCATTTTTTGGCTTCCCTCTTTGATCCCTAATCCCTTAGCTAGATTGCATGGTTCCAGTGCATCCAATGATGATAATTTAGAGACGGAATAGGGTCAAGTTAATTAAGAGCGTGTAAAAATGATAGACTATAGTGAACATTGAAAGATTTGATAACAGTGTTTTGGCGTTGCTTATACATTTATGAAAGTAGTTAATGGTTTAAACCCCTTCCCTTCTTTATATCCCCTTTGCACTCCCGATCTGCCCTCTAACTAGCCACTGTTCGTCCCTTATCCCACCCATATGTCCGACTATTTCTTCTCTTATCAACCTGCGGATCTCATCCATCCAATCTTTCCTCAGCCGTTGCCGTTGATAAATATGAAAGTTGTCAATTCATTTTTAAAAACTTCTTCCTGCTCTCCCCACATCCCCCATTGCAATTCTTCTCCACTCGCCCTTCTCGTCCATCACTTCCCTCTCCTCTATCCTTTTCAATCTGCCCATGTCTACCACACCCTAACCGTTCATCCCTCCACCATGTGTTCCAAACTCAACTTGTCCAATTCGCTAATATGTCTGCAATACTTTAAATAAGAATATTGCATTAACGAAATAATAAAACACTATGTTTGTCCATGTTAACGTCGAAGAACGATACGTTTACCGATTCGGAAACGGCTTCCCAAAGTATCTGAATTGTTACTGTGACGTCGACAAATTTCAAGGTCACATGGTATCTCACACATTCGCATTTTGGACAAGCAAATTTGGTCATGAGGTAAATAGACAGTTAACAATATTCTTCGTACAATGAAATGGCATAACAACATGAAATAAGTTTCTTTGATCTACAAATCGGTCATAGAATGTTCAGTGAGAATTTCAGCGCATGCTGTCCTTAAGTTCGCGAGTTATGGCGTCTTCAGACAAATATTCTTTTGAGGACGAACTCGGAAGAAGAAGACCCCATTAGTTAACTCATTCGCCACATTCATCTGACACGTTACAGTGTTACTAACTCCCAATTCAGGCACCGGTAACACACCGGCGCACTCCATACTATCCTCGTGTCACAAGGTTAAACCGCCTATCCTAGTCCTTCTTGGTCATTCTGTCTCCTTCCACAAAAAAGGCGCCTGTTGTAACAGTAGGCTCTATTCCCAACGATCGCCGAACGGTCGCTTGTAAGCTACTGGTAGCTTTCGTCGGTATCTTCCGTAGCTTGTAAGAAGTGTAACGGTCCTCCATAAAAAGCACAGCTGGTTTAATTTATATGTTAATGGGCGCTGAAGAGTGTTGACACAACTTTACAATGTGTGTGGCCTTTTGTTTCAACAGAAACGTACCAAATTTTGGCTCGAATTGCACTCAACGTGAAGTCATTGTTCTGTTCTACTTTCCTTTGTGAGTCTTTGTTTTTCACAATGAAATAACAAATACACAAACAAGCTGACATACGAACATATGGATAACTACATTCCAATAGGATTGACAAATTACTTATCAAAATGTAAACAAGTCGTGGAGGAACATGACTACCAGTCTTCTCACTAAGTTATAGTTCAAGTTATGTTTGTTACAGTAACTTGTACACCACATTTATTGATTTGACAAAGGCATTTGATACAGTAAACAGAGGAGGGCTGTGGATGATAATGTCTAAGTTTGGCTGCCCCAACAAGTTCATAACAATGGTGAAACAGCTACACGAAGGCATGTGTGCTCGTGTACTGGACGGCGGTGCAATCTCTAAAACGTTTCTAGTATCAAACGGAGTAAAACAAGGATGTGTACTCGCCCCGACTTTGTTCAGCATGATGTTCGCGGCCACGATGACAGACGCCTTCAGATCATTGGAGCTTGGAATACCCATAAAGTAAGATGGCAAGTTACTCAATTCCAGAAGAATGAAGGCCAAAACCAAAGTGGCTGGCGACATAATCAGGGAACTTGTATTTGCTGACGACTGTGCTCTAATGAGCAACTCAGAACTAAACATGCAGGTTGGAATGGACCAGTTCTCTGCCGCATGCGAAAATTTTGGCCTGACCATAAATGCCAAAAAAACAGAGGTCATGTACCAACCAGCACCAGGCATGCCGTACACAAAACCAGAGACTACAGTCAGCGGGCAGACGTTGAATGCCGTAGACAAATTCACATATCTGGGCAGCACGCTGTCGAGATCTGTCAGCCTAGACGATGAGGTGGCAAGCAGAATAGCAAAAGCCAGCACAGCCTTTGGTAGAATACGCTCGATAGTCTGGGCACGTCGTGGCATCAGCGTCAAGACCAAACTCAAAGTCTACCGTGCAACCATCATTCCAACCCTACTATACGCTTGCGAAAGCTGGACTGTATACTCTGGACATGCAAGGAGGTTAAACCACTTCCACACAGGTTGCCTGAGGCGAATATTCCACATCCGATGGCAAGATCGTGTCACTGACATCGAGGTTCTCTCGAGGGCTAACATGCCCAGCATACATGCACTGCTAGAAAAAGCACGACTAGGATGGGCCGGACACCTCGTCCGTATGTCAGACGAGCGGCTCCCAAAGAAGCTTCTCTACGGCGAGCTGAGAGACGGATGGCGCGAGAGAGGGCGCCCAAAGAAACGTTTTAAAGACGGTCTGAAGGACTCACTAAAAAGTTGCCAGATAGACTTCAACACCTGGGAATGTCTTGCGAAAAACAGATCTGACTGGAGAAGTGCAGTCAAATCGGGTGTAGCTGCCTGTGAAGATGACCGTGTTGTGAAAGCCCAGAACAGACGCGAGACGCGGAAATCCCGAGCAGCGGGAACACCATCCCCTTCTACAAACCTCGTGTGCCCGATATGTAGCAGATGTTTTCGTGCTCGCATTGGCCTGTTCAGCCACATGCGCACCCACACCCAACAGGGAAATCTGTGACAAGGATGATGTCGGCGGTCCTCATCGACAACGATGGACAGCTATTATAACTTTGTCCCACCCATGAACACTTTTATAGGTCTAGAATCATAAATATGTTGTTTTGTTTTATTATGTGTGTGAATAACTTTTGTCATAATGTTATGTTATCATTGTGAAATTCACTTTCTTGTGTCTTGCCTTTGTGTACGTCATGTATTTGTTCAAGTTCTAATACTTGTCAGTACGTGGAGTGATGAACATGATGTACGTTAGTAGGTTGTTGTTGTTTGCCCACAATGAGTAGGATTACTCTTTTGTGGGCCCTGAAAAGGACGTTAAGTGGTGGGTTGTAGTAGCTTACCTCACATCCCGAGCGTACGGATGAAGGTGGACCAGAGTCCCCCAGGCAGTTGTGCTATGCTGGGCTCCATTTGAGTGCGCTCACTACTACGGGGATCACGTCGATCCCTCACTGTGTTAAATCTGCAATGAAAACAGCCCGTTTCCAGGAAGGCCTACGTTGAAGCCAAGGTGAGGGTCTTGGTCAGTATGTTTTGCCTGACCCTAACTTTCTGATCAGAATGTTTTGCCTGACCCTGACTAACTGTCTGATCAGTATGTTTTGCCTGACCCTGACCAACATCTGATCAGTATGTTTTGCCTGACCCTGACCAACTTTCTGATCAGTATGTTTTGCCTGACCCTGACCAACATCTGATCAGTATGTTTTGCCTGACCCTGACCAACTTTCTGATCAGTATGCTTTGCATGAGCAGACATTAGACTTCCTTCCCTTCGTTGGTAAGTAGCTCGGAAAATAATTGTAAATGTTAAAGTAGCTCGCATACTTACTGAGTTTGACGACCACTATCTGATCCTTTTATTCTCATTACGCGCCTGGACTCGAGACGCTGAGCAGCGCATGAGCTACATCAGGGTCCATCCATAGGTGACTATTACTGTCAGGGCCAGACAACCAGAGCTGACAAGACCCTTCTACGCCTCCAAACGGTGATCCTGGATAACAGGCTGCAACAGAGCAGACTGGCTAAGGAGAAATGAACGAAGAGGGAAGGCTAACCCGGTACTCAAAAAATGCCTGCTGGAGTCGGATGTGTCGGACCGAATGGTGCAAATATCGCAGTCAAGCTGTAAAGTACGACACAACGCATTCCGTTCTTCGGACTACATTCTGCTACTCAAAGCCCTTTCAGGGCTTGGTAGCGGGAGATTGAGAACGAACTAAGCCAAGCCATTACTTGCCTAGACATACCTGCTGATTCATACCTTTTATCCAATCTACCGTTGTTTCACGACATTGTGGAATACTTTCATATCCATCTTCTGCTTCTTCTTCGGGTTTCGTTCTGAAAAGGATTTTGTGAACGTTGTGTCGTAGTTTACAGCGAGGCTGCAATATCTACGCCTTTCGGCCCGCCACATCCGATTTAAACGTTTTTTGTGTTTTGGGGTAACAGCGACACGGATTTTTACTATCCATTGCGATCCCTGTTATTCAGTTGGTCAGACTAAACTAGCTGACCCTGTTTGCAGGTCCCCCGCTGACCCTGATACAAGTGGCCAGCTGCGAGTCGCTGTGTACTCATTTACTGTGCTGCATCTTCAACGCCTGGAAAGGAGGTGAGGAGGGGACGGGGCATTTGGCATGGAGGCGGCATGAAACCACAAGTCGTAATAAAACAATTTTAAAAAACAGCTACCCATCCTGGTTACCCTAGTGAGTAGTGCAGCCTGTTTCCAGGGCTGTCACATCGAAGCAGAATAGGGTCTTGCTCAGCTATTGATTCGCTGACCCTGATGCAAGCAGCCAGCTATGAGTCGCCGACTGCTCTCAGCTCATTTGCTGCTCCGTCTTTAGCCTCGCATGTGCATCAACGTCGCCACGTATGCATCTATCTCGTCATGTCATTCCTTCTCTGTTTTTCATCTGTTCTGGTCCTGTACTTTTCATCGCCTATCTCTCGTGGCTAAGGGACCGGGTTCAATACCTGGCTTCGACACGCTCTAGTCTACCCAGGCGTGAGTTTGTTTTAATCAGTCAGAGAAGACAATGCGCCGGGAAATGAAACTACTCAACCCCATCTCGGACAAAATTTGCGATATGCTGCAATGAACTCGCTTACACGTGATCCCCGGCGGCAGTTCATGCTATGGGATTATCTTTTACATTCGTTACTTGCCAACATTGAATATTCTTCTCCAAACTCCATTTTCTCAAACCACCTGTTGTCAGTGGGACTTCTGCCAAGTAGGTCTTCCTTTCACTCATTCTAATTGAGTGTTTTACGAGACCTTTCACGTGCCTGTGTATATGGTGAGAATTGTGACGGATCGATTTCTGTGACGTTGACTACTGGCAAGGTGATTATCATCTCATCTGTCCTTTTAAGATTCAACTTATTATTATTCTTCCTTCCCTTTTTTTTATCGTTTTAGTATTCTTCTTCCAATCTTGACGCGTTTGTAATGAAAAGGACAGTGTGGTGTTCGGTTAGTTGTTGTTATTGTTTCGTATCCAACAGCATCCGAGCTCTTGCCCGTCGGCCCAATGCCATGCAATGGTATCCGCACGTGTTTATCAGTTGTTGTATAGTAGGTTGCTGTAGTCAAGATATGAAGGCACTCGCCTCTCATAGCGATGAACGGAAACGGTGGGTGATCGAATCCCGCAAGGTTAAAGCGACCCCTGGTCTCACGGGAGGTGAGGTGAGACCAGTGTGCCTACATCCCGATTCACCTCCAGTCGTCTCGACCAATAATCTTGCCACTGATCCAAGGTAACTCGTGATAAGAGTGAGATGGATGACCAGCGTATAAGCTTCCTCACAATAATCCAAATACATGTGCAGATGACATTATTAAGATAAGAGTGAGATGGATGACCAGCGCATAAGCTTCCTCACAATAATCCAAATACATGTGCAGATGACATTATTAAGATAAGAGTGAGATGGATGACCAGCGTATAAGCTTCCTCACAATAATCCAAATACATGTGCAGATGACATTATTAAGATAAGAGTGAGATGGATGACCAGCGTATAAGCTTCCTCACAATAATCCAAATGCATGTGCAGATGACATTATTAAGATAAGAGTAAGATGGATGACCAGCGTATAAGCTTCCTCACAATAATCCAAATACATGTGCAGATGACATTATTAAGATAAGAGTGAGATGGATGACCAGCGCATAAGCTTCCTCACAATAATCCAAATACATGTGCAGATGACATTATTAAGATAAGAGTGAGATGGATGACCAGCGCATAAGCTTCCTCACAATAATCCAAATACATGTCCAGATGACATTATTAAGATAAGAGTGAGATGGATGACCAGCGTATAAGCTTCCTCACAATAATCCAAATACATGTGCAGATGACATTATTAAGATAAGAGTGAGATGGATGACCAGCGCATAAGCTTCCTCACAATAATCCAAATACATGTGCAGATGACATTATTAAGATAAGAGTGAGATGGATGACCAGCGCATAAGCTTCCTCACAATAATCCAAATACATGTGCAGATGACATTATTAAGATAAGAGTGAGATGGATGACCAGCGCATAAGCTTCCTCACAATAATCCAAATACATGTGCAGATGACATTATTAAGATAAGAGTGAGATGGATGACCAGCGTATAAGCTTCCTCACAATAATCCAAATACATGTGCAGATGACATTATTAAGATAAGAGTGAGATGGATGACCAGCGTATAAGCTTCCTCACAATAATCCAAATACATGTGCAGATGACATTATTAAGATAAGAGTGAGATGGATGACCAGCGTATAAGCTTCCTCACAATAATCCAAATACATGTGCAGATGACATTATTAAGATAAGAGTGAGATGGATGACCAGCGTATAAGCTTCCTCACAATAATCCAAATACATGTGCAGATGACATTATTAAGATAAGAGTGAGATGGATGACCAGCGTATAAGCTTCCTCACAATAATCCAAATACATGTGCAGATGACATTATTAAGATAAGAGTGAGATGGATGACCAGCGTATAAGCTTCCTCACAATAATCCAAATACATGTGCAGATGACATTATTAAGATAAGAGTGAGATGGATGACCAGCGTATAAGCTTCCTCACAATAATCCAAATACATGTGCAGATGACATTATTAAGATAAGAGTGAGATGGATGACCAGCGTATAAGCTTCCTCACAATAATCCAAATACATGTGCAGATGACATTATTAAGATAAGAGTGAGATGGATGACCAGCGTATAAGCTTCCTCACAATAATCCAAATACATGTGCAGATGACATTATTAAGATAAGAGTGAGATGGATGACCAGCGTATAAGCTTCCTCACAATAATCCAAATACATGTGCAGATGCCATTATTAAGATAAGAGTGAGATGGATGACCAGCGTATAAGCTTCCTCACAATAATCCAAATACATGTGCAGATGACATTATTAAGATAAGAGTGAGATGGATGACCAGCGTATAAGCTTCCTCACAATAATCCAAATACATGTGCAGATGACATTATTAAGATAAGAGTGAGATGGATGACCAGCGTATAAGCTTCCTCACAATAATCCAAATACATGTGCAGATGACATTATTAAGATAAGAGTGAGATGGATGACCAGCGTATAAGCTTCCTCACAATAATCCAAATACATGTGCAGATGACATTATTAAGATAAGAGTGAGATGGATGACCAGCGTATAAGCTTCCTCACAATAATCCAAATACATGTGCAGATGACATTATTAAGATAAGAGTGAGATGGATGACCAGCGTATAAGCTTCCTCACAATAATCCAAATACATGTGCAGATGCCATTATTAAGATAAGAGTGAGATGGATGACCAGCGTATAAGCTTCCTCACAATAATCCAAATACATGTGCAGATGACATTATTAAGATAAGAGTGAGATGGATGACCAGCGTATAAGCTTCCTCACAATAATCCAAATACATGTGCAGATGACATTATTAAGATAAGAGTGAGATGGATGACCAGCGTATAAGCTTCCTCACAATAATCCAAATACATGTGCAGATGACATTATTAAGATAAGAGTGAGATGGATGACCAGCGTATAAGCTTCCTCACAATAATCCAAATACATGTGCAGATGACATTATTAAGATAAGAGTGAGATGGATGACCAGCGTATAAGCTTCCTCACAATAATCCAAATACATGTGCAGATGACATTATTAAGATAAGAGTGAGATGGATGACCAGCGCATAAGCTTCCTCACAATAATCCAAATACATGTGCAGATGACATTATTAAGATAAGAGTGAGATGGATGACCAGCGCATAAGCTTCCTCACAATAATCCAAATACATGTGCAGATGACATTATTAAGATAAGAGTGAGATGGATGACCAGCGCATAAGCTTCCTCACAATAATCCAAATACATGTGCAGATGACATTATTAAGATAAGAGTGAGATGGATGACCAGCGTATAAGCTTCCTCACAATAATCCAAATACATGTGCAGATGACATTATTAAGATAAGAGTGAGATGGATGACCAGCGTATAAGCTTCCTCACAATAATCCAAATACATGTGCAGATGACATTATTAAGATAAGAGTGAGATGGATGACCAGCGCATAAGCTTCCTCACAATAATCCAAATACATGTGCAGATGACATTATTAAGATAAGAGTGAGATGGATGACCAGCGCATAAGCTTCCTCACAATAATCCAAATACATGTGCAGATGACATTATTAAGATAAGAGTGAGATGGATGACCAGCGTATAAGCTTCCTCACAATAATCCAAATACATGTGCAGATGACATTATTAAGATAAGAGTGAGATGGATGACCAGCGTATAAGCTTCCTCACAATAATCCAAATACATGTGCAGATGACATTATTAAGATAAGAGTGAGATGGATGACCAGCGCATAAGCTTCCTCACAATAATCCAAATACATGTGCAGATGACATTATTAAGAGAAGAGTGAGATGGATGACCAGCGTATAAGCTTCCTCACAATAATCCAAATACATGTGCAGATGACATTATTAAGATAAGAGTGAGATGGATGACCAGCGCATAAGCTTCCTCACAATAATCCAAATACATGTGCAGATGACATTATTAAGATAAGAGTGAGATGGATGACCAGCGCATAAGCTTCCTCACAATAATCCAAATACATGTGCAGATGACATTATTAAGATAAGAGTGAGATGGATGACCAGCGCATAAGCTTCCTCACAATAATCCAAATACATGTGCAGATGACATTATTAAGATAAGAGTGAGATGGATGACCAGCGCATAAGCTTCCTCACAATAATCCAAATACATGTGCAGATGACATTATTAAGATAAGAGTGAGATGGATGACCAGCGCATAAGCTTCCTCACAATAATCCAAATACATGTGCAGATGACATTATGAAGATAAGAGTGAGATGGATGACCAGCGCATAAGCTTCCTCACAATAATCCAAATACATGTGCAGATGACATTATTAAGATAAGAGTGAGATGGATGACCAGCGCATAAGCTTCCTCACAATAATCCAAATACATGTGCAGATGACATTATTAAGATAAGAGTGAGATGGATGACCAGCGCATAAGCTTCCTCACAATAATCCAAATACATGTGCAGATGACATTATTAAGATAAGAGTGAGATGGATGACCAGCGTATAAGCTTCCTCACAATAATCCAAATACATGTGCAGATGACATTATTAAGATAAGAGTGAGATGGATGACCAGCGTATAAGCTTCCTCACAATAATCCAAATACATGTGCAGATGACATTATTAAGATAAGAGTGAGATGGATGACCAGCGCATAAGCTTCCTCACAATAATCCAAATACATGTGCAGATGACATTATTAAGATAAGAGTGAGATGGATGACCAGCGCATAAGCTTCCTCACAATAATCCAAATACATGTGCAGATGACATTATTAAGATAAGAGTGAGATGGATGACCAGCGCATAAGCTTCCTCACAATAATCCAAATACATGTGCAGATGACATTATTAAGATAAGAGTGAGATGGATGACCAGCGCATAAGCTTCCTCACAATAATCCAAATACATGTGCAGATGACATTATTAAGATAAGAGTGAGATGGATGACCAGCGCATAAGCTTCCTCACAATAATCCAAATACATGTGCAGATGACATTATTAAGATAAGAGTGAGATGGATGACCAGCGCATAAGCTTCCTCACAATAATCCAAATACATGTGCAGATGACATTATTAAGATAAGAGTGAGATGGATGACCAGCGCATAAGCTTCCTCACAATAATCCAAATACATGTGCAGATGACATTATTAAGATAAGAGTGAGATGGATGACCAGCGCATAAGCTTCCTCACAATAATCCAAATACATGTGCAGATGACATTATTAAGATAAGAGTGAGATGGATGACCAGCGCATAAGCTTCCTCACAATAATCCAAATACATGTGCAGATGACATTATTAAGATAAGAGTGAGATGGATGACCAGCGCATAAGCTTCCTCACAATAATCCAAATACATGTGCAGATGACATTATTAAGATAAGAGTGAGATGGATGACCAGCGCATAAGCTTCCTCACAATAATCCAAATACATGTGCAGATGACATTATTAAGATAAGAGTGAGATGGATGACCAGCGCATAAGCTTCCTCACAATAATCCAAATACATGTGCAGATGACATTATTAAGATAAGAGTGAGATGGATGACCAGCGCATAAGCTTCCTCACAATAATCCAAATACATGTGCAGATGACATTATTAAGATAAGAGTGAGATGGATGACCAGCGCATAAGCTTCCTCACAATAATCCAAATACATGTGCAGATGACATTATTAAGATAAGAGTGAGATGGATGACCAGCGCATATGCTTCCTCACAATAATCCAAATACATGTGCAGATGACATTATTAAGATAAGAGTGAGATGGATGACCAGCGCATAAGCTTCCTCACAATAATCCAAATACATGTGCAGATGACATTATTAAGATAAGAGTGAGATGGATGACCAGCGCATAAGCTTCCTCACAATAATCCAAATACATGTGCAGATGACATTATTAAGATAAGAGTGAGATGGATGACCAGCGTATAATCTTCCTCACAATAATCCAAATACATGTGCAGATGACATTATTAAGATAAGAGTGAGATGGATGACCAGCGTATAAGCTTCCTCACAATAATCCAAATACATGTGCAGATGACATTATTAAGATAAGAGTGAGATGGATGACCAGCGCATAAGCTTCCTCACAATAATCCAAATACATGTGCAGATGACATTATTAAGATAAGAGTGAGATGGATGACCAGCGCATAAGCTTCCTCACAATAATCCAAATACATGTGCAGATGACATTATTAAGATAAGAGTGAGATGGATGACCAGCGCATAAGCTTCCTCACAATAATCCAAATACATGTGCAGATGACATTATTAAGATAAAAGAGTGAGATGGATGACCAGCGCATAAGCTTCCTCACAATAATCCAAATACATGTGCAGATGACATTATTAAGATAAGAGTGAGATGGATGACCAGCGCATAAGCTTCCTCACAATAATCCAAATACATGTGCAGATGACATTATTAAGATAAGAGTGAGATGGATGACCAGCGCATAAGCTTCCTCACAATAATCCAAATACATGTGCAGATGACATTATTAAGATAAGAGTGAGATGGATGACCAGCGCATAAGCTTCCTCACAATAATCCAAACACATGTGCAGATGACATTATTAAGATAAGAGTGAGATGGATGACCAGCGTATAAGCTTCCTCACAATAATCCAAACACATGTGCAGATGACATTATTAAGATAAGAGTGAGATGGATGACCAGCGTATAAGCTTCCTCACAATAATCCAAACACATGTGCAGATGACATTATTAAGATAAGAGTGAGATGGATGACCAGCGCATAAGCTTCCTCACAATAATCCAAACACATGTGCAGATGACATTATTAAGATAAGAGTGAGATGGATGACCAGCGCATAAGCTTCCTCACAATAATCCAAACACATGTGCAGATGACATTATTAAGAGAAAACCGTCTGATGTTATGCCCATCATCGCTTCGTGCTGGGTAATAACTTAGTGTGTTATACGAAGTGTTCCTCGGAGGAAGAAGTACTTTCTTAAAATTGTTGAGCACAGAGCACTAAAGAGATGATGATCAGCGGTTTCAAATGGATGTGCACACAGCCATGGGGAACAGCGTTCGTTTTGAAAAATATGGCGTGTCGTAGTTTACAGTGAGGCTGAAATATCTGCGCTTTTGAGCATGACACATCCATTTTTTGGATTTGGGAGTGCTTTACTTGTTGTATTCCTTTTCTCTCGGGCAGGCTGCACAGTTCCAGTCTATTCCCAGCGGCTGGGAGATGAGACTAACGTTTGGTCAGGCACAACATACTGATCAGACAACGTTAGACATGGTCAGACACAACATACTGATCAGACATGATCAGACACAACATACTGATCAGACACAATATACTGATCAGACGTTAGACATGGCCAGGCACAACATACTGATCAGACGTTAGACATGGCCAGGGAAACAAACTGATCAGACGTTAGACATGGCCAGGCACAACATACTGATCAGATAACGTTAGACATGGTCAGACACAACATACTGATCAGACATGATCAGACACAACATACTGATCAGACACAATATACTGATCAGACGTTAGACATGGCCAGGCACAACATACTGATCAGACGTTAGACATGGCCAGGGAAACAAACTGATCAGACGTTAGACATGGCCAGGCACAACATACTGATCAGACGTTAGACATGGTCAGGCAAACATACTGATCAGACGTTAGACATGGTCAGGCACAACATACTGATCAGACGTTAGACATGGTCAGACACAACATACTGATCAGACATTAGACATGGCCAGGGAAACAAACTGATCAGACGTTAGACATGGCCAGGCACAACATACTGATCAGACGTTAGACATGGTCAGGCAAACATACTGATCAGACGTTAGACATGGTCAGGCACAACATACTGATCAGACGTTAGACATGGTCAGGCACAACATACTGATCAGACGTTAGACATGGTCAGACACAACATACTGATCAGACGTTATACATGGTCAGGGAAACATACTGATCAGACGTTAGACATGGTCAGGGAAACAAACTGATCAGACGTTAGACATGGTCAGGCACAATATACTGATCAGACAACGTTAGACATGGTCAGGGAAACAAACTGATCAGACGTTAGACGTGGTCAGGGAAACAAACTGATCAGACGTTAGACATAGTCAGGGAAACAAACTGATCAGATGTTAGACATGGTCAGGGAAACATACTGATCAGACGTTAGACATGGTCAGGGAAACAAACTGATCAGACGTTAGACATGGTCAGGCACAATATACTGATCAGACAACGTTAGACATGGTCAGGGAAACAAACTGATCAGACGTTAGACATGATCGGGGAAACAAACTGATCAGACGTTAGACATGGTCAGGGAAACAAACTGATCAGACGTTAGACATGGTCAGGGAAACAAACTGATCAGACGTTAGACATGGTCAGGGAAACAAACTGATCAGACGTTAGACATGGTCAGGGAAACAAACTGATCAGACGTTAGACATGGTCAGGGAAACAAACTGATCAGACGTTAGACATGGTCAGGGAAACCTACTGATCAAGACCCTTTACATCACTTCCAAGCAGTTCTTTCTGGAAACACAATGTGTTATGACAGTCTGACTAACGAGGTGAGAATCGACATGGTGCCCGTAGTAGTGAGATTTAAGCAGATGAAGCCAAGAAAAGTCTGGAAGGCCCCGTTCCACCTTCATCAGCACGCTCGGGATCTAAAGATAAGTGCTTCAACCCACGACTAAACTCCTTATTCATATCGCACAAAAGAGCAAACTTACTCAACATGGTGATCCAACAATATCAATTTGCAAGGACACCACTTGTAGGCGGAATAGGGTCCTGGTCAGACATGATTCATTGACCCTGACGCAAGCAGCCAGCTATGAGTCGCTGGCCGCTGTCAGCTCATTCACTGCTGCATCTTCTACTCCGCCGGAATGATGAACTTCTTGATCCATGTATTGTATATGCGGTAGTGTTTCTAGAACTTTCTGGCAAAGCTCAAATAGGTACTCCACATCCAGCATGACTTTGACATGCGTGGAGATCGAAGAGAGTTGGAGAGTCTTCTACTGATTAGTGTAGTGCTAGAGCACTCGCTTTTCATGGCAAGGGTAGTGGTTCAACTCTCATGATCATCACGCTACAGTCGACTCAGATGTAAATTGGTACCTGACATACTTTTTCTTCGTTCGTTCTCAATCTCCCGCTGCCTGGCCCTGAAGGGACTTTGCAAGTAGCAGAATGTAGTCCAGAGAACGGAATGCGTCGTATCGCTTGACTGCGATATATGTACCTTTCGGTCAAACAAATCCGACTTCAGCAGATATTTTTTAGTGCAGGGCTGGCCTTCCCTCTTCGATCCCTCCTACTTAGCCAGTCTGCTCTGTCGCAGCCTGTTATCAGGCGTGGAGGTGTAGAAGGATCTTGGTAGCTCTGTTTCGCTGGCCCTGACGCTAGCAGTCAGCTATGGGGCGCTGACCGATGCAGCTCATGCACTTCTCGGCGTCTTGATCTCGTACCTGACATACGACTAAGAAAGCAAACGGCAGCGGGGAAAGGAACTGCCCACCTTACCTCTTACAAGCTGTGGCTTACTATACTGAAGTCTCGAACAACTTTATTACCCGACAGCGACAATACTACTATAGGACAAACCTTTACCATGCTACTATTTAGAGCTTGGACAGCACTGTTAATCAACACTTACAATAGCCAAAAACATGGATTTTAATTAGACTCCCGTCTCCAACAGAAATACATCTCTTTCGTTATATGTGGCCGGCCTACCTAATCTGGGACTTCTGCAACAAGGCGTGGATGCTCGGCATTTTGGGCTTTTTGGCAATCTCGGTGTTTGGTACCCTATCCTGCCATTGTCTCCTGAACAATCCACGAAGGCAGCTTGTATGAAAGTTGTTTGTTTTTCTAGCATGCCTGTTGTACACAATCCACATCTCTTAACTTAACGTCTTTATACTGGTTTAGAAGACCCTGTAGAGTCTGTATACAACCATACTGGCATACAGACTTTGTAGACTTCAAGTTTTGTATCAAGGCTAAGACACCTCCGATCCCACATGTTGCGCAGCCTCCCCAAGGCAGCACTGGTCTTGGAGATTCTGTTGCTGACCTCAGTGACATTAGTAGTTTCTCTGGGGAGAGTGCTGCCAAGGTAAGTGTCTACTTATTGGAGGCGCTCGTTCTTGACGCTGATATCTGCAAGTATATTGTTTTTTTTTAAAGAAGACTTCTACACCTTCAGGACGCCTCAGTAATTGTTCTCTGCTCAGCGATGCGGGCACCACCATGTGTTCTGTAAGTGCGTCAGGCTGAGCCGTTCGTATCAAGCAGCCTCCAGGCAGCGCCATCAACGGAGAAACTAGTCAAAGGAACTTTTAGACTGCCTTTGTATCGTTTCTTCAGCCGCCCACCTGCAGCCTTTATTCCATCAGCAATAAACACTAACCTGGCAGATCCCAGCAGTTGGAGTACACTCTGTACCGATAGTTGTTTTGACTGCTCGATAGCTCAACGTAGAAATGAGCTCTTCATTCCGAAGGGCCATTGAGTAGCGATGTGCGACAATCTCATTCTGCTTTGCCCGGAGTTTGACTGAACTCCAAAAGATACGTTGTTGCGATTTGTCAAGTCCAATGTGTCAAACATGTTATCTGTACGCTTAGATCTCCAAACAGAAAGACATTGTTTCCTTAAGCTCCACTATCCAGTCCCACTGTTCTGTCACATTCACGAACCGTTATCTGTGCCTTGTTTTTAGCCTCACAACAAAACGGACTTTGAATTCTGTGCCTGACTATTGTATGTGCGTGTTTCCGATCCTTAAAGCTTCGAGTTGTTCCTACAACGTTTAACGTGTGTTAGTGCACTGTTTGCGGATTGTAGCTGGACATGCTTGTTGACTTGGGTGGCTTAATAAGGTTAGTAATGCATTATGTCGGTATTGTTTACTCGTGCGTCATAGTTTCTTCTCAAGTAACTACATCCTTATGTCTCATAAACTTGGTAGTCTTGTCATTGGTCTCTCTCTCTCTCTCTCTCTCTCTTTCTCTGTCTCTCTCTCTCTCTCTTTCTCTGTCTCTCTCTGTCCCCACAATATCATTCAAATAACCACAGCCATTTCCCTTAAAAACTTAATCATCTATCTATGGTTTCTTTCTCTCCCCTCTCTATCTCTCTCTCTCTGTCTCTCTCTCTCTCTCCACCATACGATTGATCATTCAAATAACCACAGCTGTTTCTCTTATAAACTTGGTCATCTGTCTATGGTATCTTTCTGTATCTCTTTCTCTCTCTCTCCCTCTCTTTCTCTCTCTCTTTCTATCTATCAATATATATATATATATCCACCATCCAGTTTATCTCTCAAATAACCACTTCTATTTCCTTTATAAACGTGTGTGGTCTGTCTCTTCACTTTTCTTCTTCTTTTCCATCTTCTTCTTCTTCTCTAATAATCATCTCTATTTCATTCATAGACGTGAATGTCCTTCTCAGTCTTGCCTCGTTGCCACACAGATTATCCCTCATTTTTGGTATGAGGAGAGCCAGACTGTTACACACATCCTCTCAGGGAGCAGGCAGACTTAGATAGAGTTAAGCTAAATATAATAATGTTCATGAGACCACGGAGCAACAACTAGACTTGGAAGCATGCGCCAAAGCATGCATGCGCGTGTTGTAGTTTTTGTTGCATTTCATCTTACGTCACGTGGCCAGCTTAGTGGTGCCTTGTTAACCATCACCAGTTGCATTATGCCACATGCTTAGTATGATGTACCGGACATATTCTCCTCCTCCTAAAATAAGAGACTCTTGGATCAAGACAGAAATAGTTGTAACTGTAAGTGAATGTGAGTGAGGGGGTTTATTTGGTTGGTTGGTTAGTTAGTTAGTCGAGAGTTAAGGCAATCGTCTTTCAAATTGATGAACGGAAACGTCGCGGTTTCGAGCCCCGCAATTTTCAAACGACCCCTTGTCTCCAAAGAGGGACGAGTGCCTGCATCCTGAATTACCTTCAGTCGTCTTGATTTATCATCTTGCCACTGGCCCAATGTGGTTCGTGATCAGAGAGTGGGGTTGATAACCAGCGCAACCTCTTCCTCACTATAATCCAAATTCAGCGCAAGTTACATCTTCACGACCCAAAAAAAAAACTGTTTAATGGTGTCACCATCATCGCTGGCGATGGACAACTAACTTTTTTTTGTTGCATGGTTGGTTGGTTGGTTAGTTGGTTGGTTGGTTGCTTGGTTGGTTGGTTGGCTGCTTGGTTGGTTGATTAGTTGCCCATTGCAAGCGAAGATAGCTCAGCGTCATGCATCTTTATTCAGATGTGACCCTATATGACTGTACAGTTTGATCTGAGCGTAATAAACTCTACCGCTCGGGAGATCACGTGGACAGCGTTAGTAATTGGGCTGTCATGTATTCTGTCCTCTCTTCTTCTTCTTCTTCTTCTTCTTCTTCTTCTTCTTCTTCGTTCATTCTCAATCTCCCGCTACCAAACCCTGAAAGGGCTTAAGTAGCAGAATGTAGTCCAGAGAACGGAATGCGTTGTGTCGTAGTTTACAGCTTGGCTGTGATATTTGTACCTTTCGGTCCAACACATCCGACTTCACCAAGCATTTTTTTAGTACCGGGTTAGCATTCCCTCTTTGATCCCTTCTCCTTAGCTAGTATGCCCTGCTGCAGCTTGTTATCCAGGATCACCGGGTACTCTTCTGTCCTTTCGTTTAGCTTGCTTGTCATGTGCCTCGGTAATTGTTCTTTGCATAACGATGCGAGCACCATGTGTTTTGGAAGTGCACCAGGCTGAGCCGTTTGGAGCAAGCAGCCTCCAGACAGCGACATCAATGGAGAAACTATTCGAAGAAACTTGTATAGTGTCTTTGTAGTATCGCTTCTTCTGCGCTGTGGGCAAACGCTCTCTCTAACTCACGCTACATGGAAGAGAAAGTGTGGTCTTGGTCAGAGTGTTGTGCCTGACCCTGACACGACGTTCTGGCCATTGCCTGGCTGGACTAAAGTCTCAGTTCCCCGTTGAGGAATGTAAAAACAACAAGTAAGGGAACTGGCCAACCCCACTTCACATAGTCTGCGGCTTAGTACATGAAAAGTTATCTTCATCCACGGCGGCAAATGTTGCATTGTGGCTGAGGTTTACCACTTTGCCTCTTACAGCAATAGCAAAGAAACAATGTGATGGTTGTTGTTATTGCTTTGAATGCCCACAATGAGTAAGTTTACTCTTTTATGCTCCGTGAAAAGGACGTTAAGTGGCGGGTTGCAGTAACTTTCCTCACATCCCGAGCGTGTTGATGAACCTGGACCGGGGTCTTCCATGCGGTTATGCTATGCTTGGCTTTATCTGCGTGTGGATACCTCACCTCGTTAGCCAGGCTGCCAGGCCGTTTCCAGGAAGAGCTAATAGGAAGCCAAGGTGGGGGTCTTGGCCACTATGTTTTGCCTGACCCTGACTAACATGTCTGATCAGTATGTTTTGCCTGACCCTGACTAACATGTCTGATCAGTATGTTTTGCCTGACCCTGACTAACATGTCTGATCAGTATGTTTTGCCTGACCCTGACTAACATGTCTGATCAGTATGTTTTGCCTGACCCTGACTAACATGTCTGATCAGTATGTTTTGTCTGACCCTGACTAACATGTCTGATCAGTATGTTTTGCCTGACCCTGACTAACATGTCTGATCAGTATGTTTTGCCTGACCCTGACTAATATGTCTGATCAGTATGTTTTGCCTGACCCTGACTAACATGTCTGATCAGTATATTTTGCCTGACCAGACGTTAGTCTTCCTTCCCACTGTGGTCGTTAATTGTCGTTTAAAAAGTCGTCACAACGAGATAAACAAGTTACGGAAAGAGGCCGCGGTGTGCGGTACGGTTACTGCTGGCAAGGATTTCCGAAATCACTTGGTGTCATTCAAGCTGCATTGTATTCTTTTACATAATACAACACAGCTGTTTGTCTCGTCCCGTATCCGTCCGTGTTGTTGGTGTTGTTATCGTTGCCCTGGTTTGAATTTCCCTTGCGGGAATAGTTCAGATTACTTTTGTGGGCGACGTTACTTAAGCGGACGTGGGTGTTATTGTCTTATTTTTGTTATGCGATAGGTCTTTTTTGTTATACCATAGTGTTTTTGGGGTATACCATAGTGTGTTTATTGCAGCATGTCTATTTTTGTTATACCATAGTGTTTTTGGTTATACTATAGTTGTTCCGGTTATACCAGTGCTTTTGGTATTCCATAGTCTTTTTAGTTTTACTGTAGGTGTTTTTGTTATACCATAGTGTTTTTGGTTATACTATAGTTGTTCCTGTTATACCAGTGCTTTTGGTATTCCATAGTCTTTTTAGTTTTACTGTAGGTGTTTTTGTTATACCATAGTGTTTTTGGTTATACTATAGTTGTTTTTGTTATACCAGTGCTTTTGGTATTCCATAGTGTTTGTGGTTTTACTGTAGGTGTTTTTGTTATACCATAGTGAATTTTGTTATACCATATTGTTTTTGGTTATACTATAGTTGTTTTTGGTATACTATAGATGTTTTTTGTTATACCATAGTGTTTTTGTTATACTTTAGGTGTTTTGTTAAACCATGGTGTTTTTTGGTTATACCATATGTGTCTGTTTTGTTATGCTATAGTGTTTTTGGTTTTGCTATAGGTGTTTTTGTTATATCATAGTGTTTTTGTTATACTATAGCTGTTTATGTTTTACCATGGTGTCTTTTGTTATACTAAAGGTCTTTTTGTTACACCAAGGTGTGTTTTTGGTTATACTATAGGCCTTTTTCTTATAAGATAGTGTTTTTTGGGTATACTATAGGTCTTTTTTGTTGTACCATGGTGTTTTTTGTTATACTTTAGGTGTTTTGTTAAACCATGATGTTTTTTGGTTATACCATATGCGTCTGTTTTGTTGTGCTATAGTGGGTATACTATAGGTTTTTTTGTTGTACCGTGGTATTTTTGTTTTACTATAGGTCTGTTTGTTATACTATAGGTGTTTTTGTTATACTATGGTGTTTTTTGTTATACTGTAGGTATTTTTATTTTACCGTATTGTTTTTGTTTTACAGTATTGTTTTCGGTTATACTATTTGTGTGTTTCTTTATACCGTAGAATTTTTATTATAGCGGCTATTGTTACACTGTTGTATTTTTGGTATAACATAGTGTTTTTGTTTATACCATAGTCTTTTTGACTATACTATAGGTCTTTTTCATTATACTATAGGTCTTTTTGGTTATGCTTTAGGTATTTTTGTTATACCATAATAGTCTTTTTGTTAACCATGGTGGTTGTGTTGTATCATAATGTTTTTTGTGTTACTGTAGTGTTTTGTTACACCTTAGTGCTTCTCAACTTTCCTTTTCCCGGACTCTCAAAGCGGTCATTGATAATTGATATCGCAAGTTTCTCATTTTAGTTACGATAGACAAATATGTACAGTACCGTCGCTTTTGGACCCCAGGAGGTCAGCGTGCTAGCCGATCGGCCACTCAATCCTCCACGGATAGACTGTATCAGTCAAGCAGGGAGACAGAGTTGGGACATATTGCGTCAGTCCAGCTAGTAGAGATAATGGTTAGATTGCGTCGCTTTAGCTAGCAGAGATAATGGTCAGATTGCGTCAGTCTAGCTAGTAGAGATGATGGTTAGATTGCGTCAGTCTAGCTTGCAGAGATGATGGTTAGATTGCGTCGATCTAGCTTGCAGAGATGATGATTAGATTACGCCAGTCTAACTAGAACTACTGGTCAGGTTGTGTCAAATTAGTAGAAATAATGGTGAAATTGCGTCAGTATAACTAGTAATAATTGTTAGATTGCATCAGTCTAGCTAGTAATAATGGTTAGATTTCGCCAGTCTAACTAGTAGAGATAATAGTTATATTGCGTCAGTCTAATTAGAATTAATGATTAATTGCGTCAATTTAACTAGTTCTAATGGTCAGATTTCGTCAGTTTAATTAGTAATACTGGTTAGATTGCGTCAGGGATCAAGATGCTGAGCAGCGCAAGAGCTGCAGTGGTCAGCGACCCATAGCTGACTGCTAGCGTCGGGGCCAGCGAACCATAGCTGCCAAGACCCTTCTACACCTCCACGCTGTGATCCTGGATAACAGGCTGCATCAAGGCAGACTGGCTAAGAAGAAGGGATCGAAGAGGGAATGCTAACCCGGTACTCAAAAAATGCTTGCTGAAGTCGTATGTGTTGGACCGAAAGGTGCAAATATCGCATCCAAGCTGTAAACTACGACACAACGCATTCCGTTCTCTGGACTACATTCTGCTACTTAAGCCCTTTTAGTGTCTGGTAGTGGGAAATTGAGAACGAACAAAGAAGAAGAAGAAGAAGATTGC
Organism: Ariolimax columbianus; assembly: GCA_036924085.1. Taxonomy (NCBI): domain Eukaryota; kingdom Metazoa; phylum Mollusca; class Gastropoda; order Stylommatophora; family Arionidae; genus Ariolimax; species Ariolimax columbianus. The sequence goes on along the minus strand of JAVGWX010000016.1, from coordinate 67,951,057 downwards.
TTCAGTCTAATTAGTAATAATGGTTATTGCCTCGGTCCAACTACACGTTCCGCGACTGTGTAGGCGTATTATCAGTGCGTGTATATCTTTGTGTGTATATGTTTTGGTCTATGTGTGTTTGGGCGTATGTGTGTGGGCTTACGTGTGGTGTGTTTGTGTCAATGTGTGTGTATTTGTGTTTTGTGTGTATGTGCATGTATGTTGTGTCTATATGTGTGTTGTTATTGTGTACGCACATATGTGCTCCTGTTTATGTTTGATCTGTATGTATATATCAGTGGCTGATGTGGTACACAAGAATAGTGTGGACAGATGGCTATCCCTACATTTTAAGAAGACGGATGTGATAGTGATCTCGAAGGGACAAAAACAAGTGAGTTGTAGCATAATAGTGAATGGGGAGATATTACAACAAACACAAAAAGTTTGTAATCCGGGTACTCTCACAACATCAGACTGGAGATGAAACACTGAGATAAGAAACAGAATAGATAGGCAAAGGCAGCGTTACAGACAATGAAACATATATTATGCAACAAGTTACTATGTCATGAAGGGGGAGAAGACGTACTTCAGTGTAATATAATTCCGATATTGACATAGGGTTGTGAATCATGGACGATAAGTATACGTGCAAGTGGTCCATTAAAGGCTGCGGAGATGTGGTTTTGTTGGCGCAACTTGAGAATTCAGTGGACAGACAAAAAATCCAATTACTATATACTGTTTTATGTACGCACACAACGACAACTTTTCAACAAAATTAGAAAGAAGTAATTCAGTGGGTGGGGGGGTGTTTCTCTCGAAAATATGCACAGTGAAGGTTATAAACGTTATGCAACAGGCAAAGTTCCGAGTAGGAGAGACGGTGGAAGACAGGTACATACAATACTGGATGGGCTGAGTATGGGGCATGGGAGTCTATCAACTAAAAGTAAGTAACCTCCCCTTTGCAGAACGTTGCTTCTTACCACCACCAACCTATTCGGCTGGTATACGTTTCTTGGTCCGTACGGTAGGTTGGTATTACTTTCCGTACGTGGAGGAGCGAAGCAGATAATCATGTTTGCCAAACTGGACACGAGCGTGATTCGAACCGGGTGCGTTAGAGTTGTGAAACGGACGCTTCACCTCTAGGGTACGCAGTCTTTTATTATCATATGCAGAACTTAACTTCGAACACCAGAGACAGAGAGTTGTGAAGGTCAGTGATCACCTTCTACAGCCCGCACAGCACTCGATGATGATAACCATCATGTTTGTTCATATGTGTTTTGGGCAATTTTGCCACAACTGCCTGCAGCGGTCAGCTACCCATAACTTACTGATAGCGTGAGGGCCAGCGAACCAGAGCTACCAAGACCCTTCTACACCTCCACCCAGTGATCCTTGATAAGAGGCTGCAGCAGAGAAGACTGGCTGAGGATAAGGGATCGAAGAGAGAAGGCTAACCCGGTATTCCACAAATTCCCACTGAAGTCGGATGTGTCGGACCGAGAGGTACAAGTATCACAGTCAAGCTGTAAACTACTACACAACGCATTTCCGTTCCCCAGACTACATCCTGTTGCTTGCAAAGCTCTTTTTAGGGCTTGTCAGCGGGAGATTAAGAACGAACGAAGAAGAAGAAGATACGTGTTTTATTGTTATATATGTTTGTGTTAGGATGTTTATGATGTCCTTGTGTGTGTGTCAGTGTTTGTATTTAGATGCATCCTTGTGTGTATGTGTGTTTCTTGGTGGCGTCTCGTGTTCACATTAGAACGTTACACATAGCCGGAAATGTTTCGGTGACATTGAACCGAGTCTTCGAACTGGCGCAAGCAGTGACTACGCTATTAACACCACCTTCTAGTGCTGCGAAGCTTGACCTTCACCTTCGGAGGGTCATTGACAAAGGCGCGTATATGCACATACACATAGACACAGCTTGCGAATTCACGCATACACACTTACTAACACATTTCGAATGACGTGCAGTTAGCTGACAGACTTCAACAATATAGGACAGCGTTCAGGACCCTTCAATACGTGTCAATCCTATTACCCACTGTCTGCCATTCAATCAATCAATGACCGACGCTCCGTTCGGAGCATAGGCTAATGTTCTCCAGCCAGTTCGATCTTGAGCTGCCCTTTTTGTATCTCGCTACGTGCGTCTCAATTCATCCCAAACAAAAAAATAACCTATTGTGTGCATCGAATTTGAGATAGGACGTCACAGGATAGTCCATTTTTTTTTTTTAAAACTGTTTCTAGTGTCAAACAGTTTGCGAGAATAGACGAGAATTTCTGCCGGCGCTTATTCCTGCCGTCTTAGCAATAAATTTCTGGAATCTGTCAACGTTGGTCCATGATAAGGAGAGTAGCATCCATTTTCTGGAATCTGTCAACGTTGGTCCATGATAAGGAGAGTAGCATCCATTTTCTGGAATCTGTCAACGTTGGTTCATGATAAGGAGAGTAGCATCCATTTTCTGGAATCTGTCAACGTTGGTCCATGATAAGGAGAGTAGCATCCATTTTCTGGAATCTGTCAACGTTGGTCCATGATAAGGAGAGTAGCATCCATTTTCAATAGAGGCATGGCATTATCCATGCTGTTAGCGGATGTAATAGCAACCATATTATCACATCTAACTCTAACCATAACCCTAAACACCAACCATAATCCTAAACATAACAATAACCCTAAACTCTAACTCTAGCCCTAAACCTAACCATAACCCTAAACACCAACCATAACTCTAGCCCTAACCCTAACCATAATCCTAACCACAATCCATCGCAAAACTGAATATAACCATCTTTCCCGCACTTCTGTCTTAATCTAAGTCATTACTTATTTATTTAAAATAAAATCATATCTACCAGTCCTCCGCTAAACCTGAAATGGACTGTCCTGTGAAGTACAATGGGAACCCAGAAAACTCTGTTTGGGGTGAATTAAGACGCAAGTACCTGCATCTCTCCAGCTGGTCGACCCAGCCACAGAAATTGGATACCATAAAAATGTAGCCGGGAGGAGGATTTCCTGTTTAGCCGTCTAGGCTTGAGCAGATTATTACTCCGCTTCGTTGGGACAAGTGCCGCAGTGGGTGGTTAACCGATGTGCGAGTCCATCTTAATACGAGGGCCGTTCAAATCAAGCCGGGACTATTTGTTTTTGGTAAGGAAAATAAATGTTCAGGTAGTCAAAATGCCATTTATTTTTCGAAATAATCTCCTGCAATGTTTTATGTATGTATCCCAGCGTTGTAGTAATGATTGAAAAGCTTCAGAGTAGAAAGATTTGTATGTACGTCTTAACCAATCTAGGGCAGCCTGTTTCACTTCGTCATCAGTGTTGAAAGGTTGACCTCCCAGAAATTCTGTTAGGGGTCCAAGCAGGTGGAAATCGCTTGGAGAGAGGTCTGGACTGTAAGCTGGATGTGGCAGTACCTCCCAGCCGAGTTGCTGCAGATGGCTCATAGTGCGATGAGCCGTATGAGATCGATCGTTATCTTGCAGGAGCAGGACGCCCTGTTTGATAAACCAAGTCGTTTATTTCCGCAGACGGTTATGCAATTCACTGAAAATGCGTATGTGATGTTTACTGTTGAAGGTGGCATCAAGGGGGTCGAAAATTTTCAGCAAGTTTCATGCTTTCTTTCACAAGAAACTTCATCACAACACGCTGTTCCATGCAAGCACTAACAGTGTTGTCTGCCATTTTTATGACTGGCCGGTGGGAAGTGGACCACCCAGTAGTAATATGACACACGTGCCCCTAACTATATGATAATAGTTCCAGCACGCTATAACCCATTCAGGTAGGATTAGAACATAAAGTTCCGGTTTGATGTGAATACCATTCGTTGACTCAAACACTAGAGCAAAGTAGACCCGCTGCCTGTTAGGCGCCATTTATGCTACTTTTAAAAAACCACCTAACCATAGCCGGTATTATACCATATCACACAGTTAGTCACCTCGTGCGACAGGGTCCCTGTGGGACAGTGGTGCTATTCTTGTCTTTGTCCAAATACCCCGGCTGACCACTAGATTTTCACAGCAAATATACCCGTTTCTCTTATTTCGTCGTTCATCTTGAAAAGGACGTTATGACGTGTCGTAGACTCCGCCAGACACACCTGGTTACAGTTATAATTTATATTTTTTTGGTGTGTGTTTGTAGGATGCAAGAATAAAGATCGTTTGATCCGTCAGTCTACGCGTAATATGTAGACATACGTTGTTATCTCACTTCAATTTGAAACAAAACCTTAACCAGGCCCTTTGCATTCAATGGCAGTTGGTCTTGGAGGGAAATCCCGGCAGGCGTGCAGATAGAACATTGCTTGCTAATCAGGTAGCTCCAAATGTGTTGTTATCACCTTTCCCTTGGATCAGATATGGCTGACATAGAGAGAGATCCATGTATAATATATATATATATATATATATATATATATCGGAAGGAAGACTAACGTCTGGTCAGGCAAAATATACTGATCAGACATGTTAGGGTCAGGCAAAATATACTGATCAGACATGTTAGGGTCAGGCAAAATATACTGATCAGACATGTTAGGGTCAGGCAAAATATACTGATCAGACATGTTAGGGTCAGGCAAAATATACTGGCCAATACCTTCACCTCGGCTTCCTGGTAGCCCTCCCATGGAAACGGGCAATTTTCATGGCAGCCTGGCTAACAAGGTGAGGGATCGATATGATCTCCGTAGCAGTGAGTGACACGCAGATGAAGCCAAGCATCGCACAACCGCCTGGAGGACCTCGGTCCACCTTCATCAGCGCGCTCGGGATGGGAGGAAAGCTACTGAAACCCGCAACTTAACGTCCTTTTCAGGGGGTACAGAAGAGTATCCCACTCATTGTGGGTATTCGAAACAACAAACAACATATATATAATTTACCAATATTGCCCTCTCTCGTATTATCTTCCTTTCTAACCCCACATGTATATATTGCCCTCTTTCCTCTTCTTCCCTTAAACTATCTCAATCTCTCTTTTCTGCTCCCTTCTTTGTCCCTCACAACTCAACCGTCTTCTCTCCCTCTCTCCCCCAATCACTCTGTTTTCCTATTCCCCTCTCTCTCCCATCCCCCTCTCCCCCTCTCTGTTCCCCTCTCTCTCTATTCTCCTCCCCCCCTCTCTGTCCCCCTCTCTCTGTTCCCTCTCCCCTCTCTCTCCCTCTCTGTGTCAATCATGTCTGCCCATTCCTCAATGCTCTCCATATCCCCTCACACTGGTATAGTTACCAAACACAATACGTGAAACCCCCAGCGTGAAACATCTGTTGCCCATACCATTAGTTGGAGGATCAGGAGCTCTTAACCTGGGGAGTGCGACTTCCCAGGGAAGCTGCAGAGGAAACATGTTCTGTGGATCTTATAAACAATTATTGTAATTTGTAATTCTCTTTTCTCTGTATCTGAGGTGAAATTTGGAGAAAGAGGAGATGTGGGAACGTTAGAGTCACTTTCTTTCAGAGTAGATGTAAGAAAAAATCGACTTAAGGATCCCTGATGTAAAATGTTAAAAATCTATTGAATGAATCTGTATGAATGAATTTTGGCGGATTCGCGAGTGTTTAGTTCTGTCTACAGTTAGCATCGATAGTAGTGTGTAGTGCAGGGGATTGCAATATGCTGTGTTACTTGAACACGCTTGGTATCCTAATGAATCATGTCGTTAAGTTTGCTGTCTGGTGCATAAGTTGAATCCATTTGGCAGTGTTGGGGAGAGAATAACGTCTGGTCAGGCAAGAATACTGAGTGAACATGTTAGTCAGGGGAAAGAAGACTAACGTCTGGTCAGGCAAGACATAATGAGCGGACATGTTAGCCAGGGCCAGTTTAAATATCCTAGTCAAGACCCCCATCTCACTTACACTCAGTTTCTCAGGAAACTGACTGTCTTCGTGACATCTTAGCTAACGAGGTGCAGTATAGACGTGATGCATGTAGTTATGAGTGACATGCAGATGAAGCCAAGGATAGCACAACCGCCTGGAGAACCCCGGCCCACCTTCATCAGCACGCTTAGGATGTGAGAGAAGCTACCGTAACCCTCCACATAACGACCTTTTTAGGGCGCACAAAAGAGTAATCTTACTCATTGCATGTTTTCAACAATAAAAATAATATTTGTCAGTGTTGCTAGGACTATGTACACACTTGAAAGTCCACCAATTCATCATGTGGAACCCTTCGACAGCCCTCTGAAGCCTGCTTAATCCTTTGGCAGTTATATCAAGTTTGACTCTTTAGCAGTTAGATGAAATTATTTAGCATTGTTGCAATTATATAAAGCTTATTGGAGGGTACCCAGAGGTCTTGAGGTACGGTGTTCGCCTCTGGTGCTGGAAGTCGCGGTTCAAATCAAGGTGGAGACCGGGATTTGTTCACGTGGATCATCGAGTAAATATTTCCCCTGATCTCTGAGTAGTGAGATCAGACACCCGTGTTTAGTGGCACGCACGTTCAAAAATACATTAGCTGTTGGAAATCGAAAAGAGTTGGCGTAACGGCCGCTGCTCGGGTAAAATTCAAGTTAAAAATCTACTCAAATTATTCTAGGGATTCTCGCCCCCGAGAGAATATGTCGCAACAAAAGGGACTGTGTGGCTATAACTTTAGGTCTTGGTTATGTGGGTAGCTGAGTGGCTTAGATGGCGCCTGACATGCTGCGAGTCTACCTTGCTCTAATTTACGCTACCACTTTCAGCAGTCTCAAAAATTGGCGATCGTATATTCCAGGGGCTAACAGATGCTGGGATTGACCTGGCAAGTCACCAGTGGATTTTCACCAGCCAAAAAAATATGAAAAAAGAGGTCACACCTTCCCACGACGTCTAACGACATAAGTGGACTGAAGATAGATAGAAAAAGCTTATAAACCCTTTGGTAGTGATGCTTGTAATATTTGCTAGGGAAGTTTATTAACCGTTTGGTAGTGGCGCATGTTAACACTTTGTTACGGCTCCTCCCCCCTCCCCCAATCTCTACAACAAAATGAAGATTGGGACAGATGACAAGTGTCCATTTGGGGAACATACCAGGACCGTGGAACACATCCTACAAAGCTGCATGTTCACGCAGGAAAAGAGGGAACATTACTGGCCTTGCAAGACAGGTATGAGACAAAAGTTGTATGGAGATAAAACAGCCTTACAAACAACGGTGTCATTTGTAAGAGAAACCAGGACCTTGATCTGAGGATGAACAAAGAAGATCATAATAACAAGTTCACTTATGAGTCTGAGGCGTGTTGCGTCGACCGGCCCCACCCATGGCCCACTGTTGCAGCACTGTTCCAGGCCTCGTCTTGAGTGGAGGCTGTTATCTGTTGGAGCCATACTGTACGAGGTCGGCTTCTTCTGCGCCTCCAGTTAGTCGGGGGGACGTGATTTGGCGCTGAGGAAGGATTTGTGAAGTATTATGTGGACTGGGCTCTTCTGGTCCAATCGTATGACATGACCGAACAAAGACGCTCAGAGGCGACCCAGTGTTTCTGAGATTGGGTGAAGGCCTGTTTTAGCTTAAACTTCTAAGTTGCGGATGTACTCATGTCAGTGGATGCACAGGATACGCCGCTGGTTGCACGTGTGGAATGTTCCTAGTCTTATATATGACATAACTGAACTTAACGTCTTCGTACTGGTTTAATAGGCTCCACAGAGTATGTATACAGTTGACGAGATGTGGATCGCCGTGATCTCCGTAGTATTGAACGTCACGCAGATGAAGCCAAGCATAGCACAACCGCCTGGAGGATTAGGTGGGCATTAAACAACAACCAGTTTATTTTACATTTACTTAATCTAAATGTAATTATGCGCATCCAATCTATTCTTGAATGCATTAACTTAATTGACCCTGCCTTCACTATTTCCCGTGGCAATGCATTCCAATCATTCACCACTCTGACTAATAAAATATTTACTGGTATCTAATCTGGTCATTTCTTTAATTAATCAGTGGCTGTGCCATCTTGTTCTTGTAGGCGGCTGTATTTGTATTTTGGGGAAAAAACTTGTAAAAGTCATGTTTGAGTTGGCATCCTCTCCTTTAGAAACCATTGCTCTCGAAGCTGCACTGCAAATACCATGTTCCGGGCTTCCCTAAAGGCTGGTTAGACTAAACCAATTACAGTGTTAAACCCATACTCCACCATCTGGAGTCCAGAAACGAAAAGAAATAAGAAGAAAGTTGTGTGGAAAGACATGTTGGATATTTCGAGCATGGTCGTAAAACCTATTCACGTTTTATTACAACGAGTTCATCGATTCAGGGTTGTCCTTTTATGCCACCACGTCCTCCGTTCGCTGTTTTGTTTTATTATAAATATACATTGGCGTAAGATGCATTATGCTGCATTGCACTGTTTAAAAAAAAGCACACAACAGCAATCAGAATCTACTTGGATACACGTTATTACAAGAAGTAAATTCATTCAAATATCTTGATAGTAATATAGACATGATCAGAGGAACTTATCGAGATATCGTATTTTTTACTGGATTATTGGCGGTTACGCCGCTGCGGGTCACAACTTCGTTTCCATTGTCTTCTATCCTGTTCCACTGTGGGCCAGTGGGTGATAAGTTTCATGTCATCTAGCATCGTAGATAATGTTTATGAGTTCGAGGGAGTCCGACCAGCGCCTAGGTGATCTTCCCCGTGGTCGTCTTCTGTCTCGTGGAATCCAGACTGCTGTCGCTGTGCTCCAACGGGCATCAGTTCTTTGAAGTAGGTGACCAGCCCAACGATGCGTTACCTTAACTGCATCCTTCACCAATGGCATTTGCCTTACGTCAGTGTTGTGAAGACCTTTTAAACGTTGGTTGTGGGGCGCGAGGCCGATCGTACGTCTCTCGAGAGAGTCTTGGATCACTCTTGAGTTTGTAAGTGCCCATGTTTCTGCGGCATAACACATTGGCGTTGAATAGAGAGGCGGGATCAAGATGCTGAGCAGCACATGAGCTGCAGTGGTCAGCGACCCATAGCTGACTGCTAGCGTCAGGGCAAGGGAACCATACATAGCTGCCAAGACCCTTCTACACCTCCACGCGGTGATCCTGGATAACAGGCTGCAGCAGAGCAGACTGGCTAAGGAGAAGGGATCGAAGAGGGAATGCTTGCTGAAGTCTAAGTGTTGGATCGAAAGGTGCAAATATCGCAGCCAAGCTGTAAATTACGACACAGCGCATTCCGTTCTCTGGACTACATTCTGCTACTTACCCTTTCAGAGTTTGGTAGTGGGAGATTGAGAACGAAAGAAGAAGAAGAATGGAGTGGCGCCCAGACTCTGGTCGTGGGTATTGTTTAGTGTCGTCTTTATGGACGAGAGAGCCGCCTAGCTCGCGCTACGACGTCTTGTTATATATCAGATTAAGAATACAAAAAGGGAGAGGGATTTTTATTGCTTTACGGAATTGGTGGAAATCGAAAGAAATTAAATCCGCTTCAAAAATACAGATCATTAACTTCAATGTCAAGTCCGTCTTATTGACGTGGGTAGTAAATAAAAATATTATTTATTGATGTAACACACAATAGCAATTTGTTCAATGATATATAGTCTCGATTATTACGTAACCGTGTCATGCTTTTAGTGGTGCTCCCCGGAACAGGAACGATAAATACATGTGGCCCACTGAGGTGAAAATGTTACCCACTACTGGTTGTATAACCACAGCCACAAACAACCAAGCATTTGTCGGGTTAGCGTAACTTGTTCAGTATAATCATTTGCGCATACAATATTTCCACGATCGGCACTGTCTGTAAATATAGTGAAGACAGTGGCTGTAAGTCGGTCGCTATTATTGCGCTATAAGTGGCATTATTATTGCCCTAAGAGTGGCTTATTATTATTATTATTATTCAACTCGGATAAACGCGTGTTACATTTCCGGTATTGTTTCTAGAGCTTTCTTTTATACCCAGAAAGCTACTTTACGCTCAGCCAGCTTTAGATGCTAACACTGGAAGTGGTGGTTTTAAATTTAGTCTGGATATAATTGGAGAATGCTTTCCACTGGTAGATGGATGGATTAATGGATGGATGAATACAATGATTGTTTGTTTGATAATCAAAGATGGCTGAAAATATTCTTCAGGTGTAATTTTGACAGGTTTGTTAAAGGTTTACCTCTGTTTTTAATAAAGATTCACCCTTTTCGGCCTCAGACATAGTCTTATATATTGTGTGGGGACGGTGTGGGCTAGTGGTTAAGGGACACGGCTCACAATCAGAAGGTGCTGGGTTCGATCTCCATCACAGCACCGGCCCGTTACCCCGGGGAAGCAAACCCTTAGAAAATGCAGGAGGAAGTAGGCCCTTACATAAAATGCATGCTGAAGTCGGTTGCACTGGGCCGATAGGCGCAAAATAAAAACCACACCGCCTTGGACAATAGAGAAGTACGGCGAACGAAACAAAAACCACATATATTGTGTGAACAGATAGATAGGTATGGGCAGATACCGCGCTATGACGAAAACAATCTAAACATACGTTAATACCAACAGTCTTTCATTACGGGTAACGAACAATAGATATGTGAACTAACAAACCGTGGATGAAGGGGGGAATATATAGAATACAGAAATGAACACTTAAAGGAGAAAAAATAAATACAGAAATGAACACTTAAAGGAGAAAAAATAAATACAGAAATGAACAGTTAAAGGAGCAAAAATAAATACAGAAATGAACAGTTAAAGGAGCAAAAATAAATACAGAAATGAACAGTTAAAGGAGCAAAAATAAATACAGAAATGAACAGTTAAAGGAGAAAAAATAAATACAGAAATGAACAGTTAAAGGAGCAAAAATAAATACAGAAATGAACAGTTAAAGGAGCAAAAATAAATACAGAAATGAACATTTAAAGGAGCAAAAATAAATACAGAAATGAACACTTAAAGGAGCAAAAATAAATACAGAAATGAACACTTAAAGGAGCAAAAATAAAGACAAGTACTTACCTGTGTAGCACATCGACACGGTTTCCTTTCCAAGGCAAGTCAGTGGCCAGATAAGTGGGAGATACAAGCGAGCGGAAGTGACATGGTGAGAATGCACAGTCGTAAGAAGGGATAGAAGGCCGGATAAACCGGGAGCGGCCAAACTGGGAATGACCATATGGTGTCATTTGAAAAAGATCTCGCCGAACGGAAAAGAAAAGAGGACAACCGAGGGAGACAGGAAGGAAATCATAAAAACTAGATGAAGGTGGGAAAAATGGGGATGCCATGCCGCTGGAGGCAGCCCATATGTGAGATCAGTTTGTTCACAAGTACTACATACTTTCCGTGTCCAAGCACCATGTCATACAGCTTGCATCCAGTTTTCAGCGACATGGATTGTCTTGGCATTTGCCTCCAGCATGTCGCACCTTTGGCATGTTTCCTGGAGGTTGGGGCAGGTCATCGGGTCCTGTATTGCTCCACAGGCACATGTGTCATCATCTGTGTACCCTCATCGTTTCATATTTATTTTGCACCTCGTGATACACCAGTTCGGAGTCTCTTCAGCGAACAAATTGCTATTGTGTGTTACATCAATAAATAATACTTTTATTTACTACCCACGTCAATAAGACGGACTTGACATTGAAGTTGATGACCTGTATTTTTGTGGCGGACTTAATTTCTTTCCATTTCCATAAATTCCGTAAAGCAAAAAAAAGTCCCTCTCACCTTTTGTAGATGATGTCCGGTGGCAGGTTCCTCCCGAAGTCCCATCTCTGGAGCATGCATCAATTCGTGCCAACTCTCGATACGGCGGCTCTCATGGCTTGTCGGTATCGGCTTTGTTGACTTTAGGAAGCTATGTCTGAATTTGAGTCTTGTTCTCTGTACCTGATGTCCAAACATCATTGTGTGCATTGATTTGAGTCTTGTTCTCTGTACCTGATGTCCAAACATCATTGTGTGCATTGATTTGAGTCTTGTTCTCTGTACCTGATGTCCAAACATCATTGTGTGCATTGATTTGAGTCTTGTTCTCTGTACCTGATGTCCAAACATCATTGTGTGCATTGATTTGAGTCTTGTTCTCTGTACCTGATGTCCAAACATCATTGTGTGCATTGATTTGAGTCTTGTTCTCTGTACCTGATGTCCAAACATCATTGTGTGCATTGATTTGAGTCTTGTTCTCTGTACCTGATGTCCAAACATCATTGTGTGCATTGATTTGAGTCTTGTTCTCTGTACCTGATGTCCAAACATCATTGTGTGCATTGATTTGAGTCTTGTTCTCTGTACCTGATGTCCAAACATCATTGTGTGCATTGATTTGAGTCTTGTTCTCTGTACCTGATGTCCAAACATCATTGTGTGCATTGATTTGAGTCTTGTTCTCTGTACCTGATGTCCAAACATCATTGTGTGCATTGATTTGAGTCTTGTTCTCTGTACCTGATGTCCAAACATCATTGTGTGCATTGATTTGAGTCTTGTTCTCTGTACCTGATGTCCAAACATCATTGTGTGCATTGATTTGAGTCTTGTTCTCTGTACCTGATGTCCAAACATCATTGTGTGCATTGATTTGAGTCTTGCTCTCTGTACCTGATGTCCAAACATCTTTGTGTGCATTGGGTCCTGTTCCAGATTGTTCTTATTCCATTTCTTCTGCGAGATTTCTTCGGATCTAGGGAATGGCTATGTCAATTAAGGTCAGGTCATCCCGTAACCGGTGAGGTCGTTGGGGCACACATGAAGACATCCTCACAACTCCACGCCATCCTTCTCTGTCAGCGGCCGCTGCCTGTGACTCTTCTGGTCGGAGATTGGTCCATTCTTTTATGTTGTCCTCCTACTTCTTTTTGGGCCGGCCTCTTCGTCGTCTGCCTTGCACCTTTCCGTGGAGGATTATATTTACAAGACATTTGAACTCGATATGTGACTGTACCAATCTAGTTTCCATCTTTTTGTAGTTGCCAAGAGGTCTTCAAAAGGCCATATTGCTGGTGCAATTCTATCTCGTATTTCCTCATTTGTAACTCGATCTTTGTACGTGACGTTTAAAAGTCTTCGGAAACATCTCATCTCCAAGGCCTGTATCCTTCGCTGAAAGTCAGCTGTAACTTTCCATGTCTCACAAGCATAGAGGAATATTCACAGGACCCGTGTACGCATCAATCTGATTTTCGTGCATAGTGCTAACCGTTTATCTTGCCAGATCTCGTTACGCCATGCAAGCGCCGCTATTGTCTGTGCTTTTCTGGCCAACACCTCACATTTTGATCCTTCATCACTGACAATCGAACCTGGAAATTTAAAACGGTCTGCCAGTTCCTGGCCATTAGCTGTTATCCTGCTGTTGAAGCCCTCGGCGTTGTTGGTCATTGTGTCTTTTATGCGGTATATTTTATCAATGGGGTGGGTTTTAGTCACCCCTTGATACTATTCGCCCCGCCTCGTTTATTGTTGTGTCAAGTGCAAATAGATGACAATCATCCGATAACTGTGAAACAGATATCATCTTTAGCCCAATGCACATGGCCATCGAAGTGACTGGCGGTTTGGTCTTAGATATTGTGCGGCTCAATACTAGTCTAGCACGTATTACGGTACGAGTGTTGCTAGCATGCCTTGTAAATAACACAAATCGTTGCACAGCAGCGGAGAAAGACGTGGGTGAAAAAGTAACAATGAATGTCCCCTGATCCGCAAGTTGACGCCTTCTTTACCGGGAGTCAGAAGCGGCTTACAGCACCGTGACCTGGAGTGCCGTACATTTGGTTCAGGAACGCCCTCCCTAACAACTCAGCCCTACATTCGCCGTTTACCTGTCTGACAAGGCACGATCCCATGCAGCGAAACGGCTGCAGTTATTTACTACAGAAGCCGGTCGAGGGGGTTGGGGATGTCATAATTCAGCGTGGCAAGATTATACAATGGGCATTTTTCAGATTCTTGTCCTTGTAGCCCGGGGAGTAGCTGCGCCAGACATAGTTGTATGTGGTATTATGGGTTAATATTGGATCGATGGGGAAGACTGAGTGTTGAAAAGGAAGTTTCTATAACTTGCGCTGTCGTTGGGGATGAAGTATTAGAGAAGTCATTGTATAAGGTTTTAAACTTTTATCAGAGGGGGGGGGGTCAACACAGTTCCCTATATCGCTACCTTCCTCTTTCAACTGGGTAAACTGGAGAGTAAAGTATTTATCTTCTTCTTGTTCGCCATGTTGTTTTTTTTTTAAATTATGTGTACATGTGAAGTCCGTTTATCTGGATAAAGGTGGAGAGTTCTTCCGGACTTCCATCCAAACAACTTTCTGGGGAGATTCATATAAGTGGGTTCGTGCTCAGTACGCAATTGGCTAAACATATAACAGTCTTGCAGGACGTGTTCGGCTGTACGTTCTGCTTGTCCGAGCATACATACGGCTGATGGAACCAATTTTAGTCCGTATAAGTGGTCATTCAAGCTGCTTTGTTCGTATCTTATGCGAACAGGAACACTTCCTACGCTACATTCAGGCAGGGAAAGTTGTCTCTTGTTTGGTCGACTTTCCTTAGGACTTGGATAAGGTTCTTCTTCTCTTGGAAACTGATTGTTTGTTCTTTTTGTTCTCGTATTGCACTCTCCTTTGTATACCGGTCTGCTGTACTGGAGTGTGACAAAATGGGGGATCGAACTCGGAGTCCCTTTTCCGCGAGTTACAGTCACTCTCACCTTGTTGCCGGGGAGAAAGGCTAACGTCTGGTCAGGCAATATATACTGATCAGACATGTTATTCGGGGTCAGGCAAAATATGCTGGTCAAGACTGTCGCCTCGGTTTCCTAGTAGACCTACCTGGAAACGGGCTGTTTTCGTGGCAGCCTGGCTAACAAGGTGGGGAATCGACGTGATCACCGTAGCAGTGAGCGACACGCAGATTAGGCCAAACTTAGATCAACCTCCCGGAGGACACCGTTCCACCCCCATCAGCACGCTCTGGATGTGAGGAAAGCTACGACAACCCGACACTTTAACGTCCTTTTCAGGGCGCACAAAAGAGTAACCCTACTCATTGTAAGCACTCAACAACAACAACCATTTTGCCACACAAATACTCGAATCTCCAATATTGCCGTAGAATGTGGATCAGTGCAGGCGATGAGTATGGAAGACATTCAGTATCGTGCGTTGTGTTTTACAGAATGGACATGCGTATTGAGAAGATTGACCAGTCTCCTCCTGACTGTACCGCAGGACGAGGTAAGAATGTCACCACTAACGAGATAACATTTTAGCGATAAATCTAATCATTCGACTGACTTGTACATCCTCTAAGTAAGCATATCCATATCGTTGTTGGGATTATTTAGTTGTTTTCATTTGTGTTGCTTTGTCCCTGGCGAAGATATTATCATCGTAACTTACTTGAGTTTCTTCTTTACATGGTTATACCGATTGCGGCTATTGAGCGAATTTGTGTGATTGTTATCACGTTTTTATGTATCGGTGCATCTCATGTTTCTTTGTGTACACCATTGTTTAAAGTAGCTCTCTCCTCAGATATTACTATTCGCTACTAAAGAACTAGATATTCATCCAAAATTACTGTTTGAACTTCCAGACTAGTTAGCAAAACCATTAGCGATATTTTTTTTGCAAAATTTTCAAGTCCATTATTAAGGACACCATAGTACTGCACTTGGAAAAGTTTAATGTAATCAGAAATAGTCAACATGGGTTTACTAAAGGAAGATCGTGTTTAACCAATCTATTAGAATTCATGGAGGAGGTTACCAAAATGTTAGATGATGGAGAGCTGGTGGATGTTATCTATCTGGATTTTGCAAAGGCCTTTGAAGGAGTACCTCATCAACGATTGTTTCGAAAGTTGAAAGCACTTGGAATAGGTGGCGAAGTTGCCAATTTGATAAAAAAATTGGTTGACGGACAGAAGGCATAGAGTGGGCACAAATAGTACTCTGACTAGTGTGATGTAATAAGTGGTGTGCCAAAGGGCTCGGTTTGGGGACCAATTTTGTTCTTGATATATATAAACGATTTGGACATTGATATGGGATCTATGATTACAAAATTTGCTGATGACACAAAACTATTCAGTAGTGTCTCATCTAAAGCATAAGTGGATATATTGAGGTCGGATTTAGATAAAATTCGAAAATGGTCTGTGAACTGGCAAATGAAGTTTCATGCAGATAAATGCACAGTCATCCACGTGAGTAGATCCAATATGGAACATAATTACAGAATGGGAGAGAACAATATTAGAAAGATAGATAAGTAAAGGGACCTAGGGGTTGCAATAGATCATACAGGTAAGGTGAGTGAGCAAGTTCAGATAGCAGTGAAAAAGGCAAATGCAATGTTAGGTATAATAAAAAGAAATATTAAACATAGATGCAAGGAAGTGATAGTCAAATTGTATAAAGCATTAGTTAGACCTAGATTGGAGTACTGTGTACAGGTGTGGAGTCCTTATCATAGAGGGGACATAAACATGCTGGAAAGAATTGGGACCAATTTTGTTCTTAATATATATCAATGATTTGAATATTGATATCAGATCCATGATTGCAAAGTTCCCAGAGGACACACAATTATGTGGCATGGTCTCTTTACCGGAAGAGGTGGATCTATTGAGGTCGTATTTAGATACGATTCAAAAATTGATTGAGAGCAGGCAGATGGAGTTTAATGTAGAAAAATGTACAGTCCTCCACATGGGAAGATCTAATAATGAATATGATTACATTATGGGAGAAAACAATATTAGGACAATAAAAAAGGAAAGAGACCTAGGAGTTATAATAGATCATACAGGAAAGGTGCGGGAGCAAGTCCAGGTGGCAGTGAAAAAGGCTAATGCCATGTTGGGCATAATAAAAAGAAACATTTCACATAGAGCAAGGAATTAATAGTTAAGTTATATAAATCATTGGTGAGACCTAAATTAAGAGTAGTGTGTTTAGGTGCGGAGTTCATATAATAGAGTGGATATAAACATGCTGGGAAGGGTACCAAGAAGAGCTACAAAAAGGATCGCCTCGTTTCAGATTTATAGTTATGAGGAAAGACCAAAACAAAACTGATCTTCCGTGTCTAGAACAAAAGAATTCGAGGTGACTTTAATACAAGTGTATAAAATAAAAAATGGAAACGATAAATTAGACTATACCAAGTTGTTTCAAAGTACAACCGGCTACAAGAACTAGAGGGCATAGCTACACATTTTTTAAAGACAGGTCTAGATTAGATATTAGGAAATGCTTTTTTAGTCAGAGAGTGGTAAATTCTTGGAATGCATTGCAGCAGGATGTAGTGGAAACAAAATCAGCTAATGCATTCAAAAATACATTGGATGCTTACAGTATTTTCGGTATCCGTGGAGTGAAATAAACTGGTTGTATACAGACTCTGTAGAGCCTTCTAAACCAGTATAATGAAGATAAGTTCAGTTAGATATCTGCTCAGATGTTACTATACTTAATTATAAAAACTAGACCTTGCCTCGGATGTTACTATACTACACAAAGAACTAGACCTTGCCCCAGATACTACACACAAAAACTAGACCTTGCGTCAGATGTTACTATACTACACTAAAAAACTAGTCCTTGTCTCAGGTGTTACTATACTACACTAAAGAACTAGTCCTTGTCTCAGGTGTTACTATACTACACTAAAGAACTGGTCCTTGTCTCAGGTGTTACTATACTACACTAAAGAACTAGTCCTTGTCTCAGGTGTTACTATACTACACTAAAGAACTAGTCCTTGTCTCAGATGTTACTATACTACACTAAAGAACTAGTCCTTGTCTCGGGTGTTACTATACTACACTAAAGAACTAGTCCTTGTCTCAGGTGTTACTATACTACACTAAAGAACTAGTCCTTTCGTCGGATGTTACTATACTTAATACAGATCTAGACCTCGCCTCAGATGTTACTATACTTAATACAGAACTAGACCTCTCCTCAGAGGTTAAAATATTACACTAAATAACTAGACCTCGCCTCAGGTGTAACTATACTCCACTAAAGAACTATACTTTGCCTGAGAAGTTACTATACGACTGTATATGGCTTTGATTGCACGTTGTCAAACACTCCTCGTGTGTGCAGTGTGTACCCCAAGGTCATCTGAGAGGTTAACAACGCTGCAAGACAAGGTCAGGGTTATTTTTGGCCGTTTCTATAGGTCGTAAGAACTATGCCAGGCTGGGATTTCTTGAATTGAGGGCTGCATTCTTTCAGCAGGCGAGGTTCGGTCTGGTGGCTTTTGTCTTCCCACCGTGTGGGGAAGTATCTAGGTCACATTGTTTTGTTTTGTTCGCTTCTTTGTCAGTCTGTATTGTTGTTGTTTATGTTATTTTCTGTGTGCAGAAATGCAACCGAGCAGTGCTCGTGTTGAAAACTATAGAGCTACTGCTAAGCTTCCAAGGCGTGAAATAGATTTTGTGCACAGGCATTGTAACCGCATCGTGTTGTTGCTGTTATAGTTGGAAGTCACTCGTAATGAGGTAATTTAACTATTGACGAAAGTTTCTTTGTGGTGGGTTACAGTGACTCTTCTCACACGCGGAAGGTTGATGGCGTTCCTCCTGGATGTAGTGCAGTGCGAGGCTCCTCAGTAAGTTCACAACCATCGGGACGACAGTGCCGATCCCCACCTCAGACTGCCATGAAACAGCCTATTTCCATAGATAACTGCTTGGAAGTGATGTGGGTCCTTGATCAGTATGTTTCACCTGGCTTTTGACTAACATACTCTGAGTATGTTTCACCTTGACTAACATACTCTGATCAGTATGTTTTACCTGACTTTTGACTAATATACTCTGATCAGAATGGTTCACCTGACTTTTGACTAACATACACAGATCAGTATGTTTCATCTTACCTAGGCTAACATAGTCTGATCAGTATGTTTCATCTCACCCAGGCTAACATAGTCCGATCAGTATGTTTCACCTGACCCAGGCTAACATAGTCTGATCAGTATGTTTCACCTGACTTTTGACTAACATACACAGATCAGTATGTTTCACCTGACTTTCGACTAACATACTCAGATCAGTATGTTTCACCTGACTTTTGACTAACATACATAGATCAGTATGTTTCACCTAACCCCGAACTAATATAATAGATAACACTTCATTCTTCAAGGCAATGCATGTTATTTCCTCTCACCTGGACCCGCCTATGATGATCAAAACCCTGCTATCTGTGCATCACTGGTTCATAGACTACAGTGTCATCATCCCATTGACCGGTCCTTGATCAGCTCCAAAATGTCACTTCTTTCCATTGTCAATGCACCCCCACGGGTGCCCCTGAAGCCAGAATACCATCCCTTTCATTCCCGTAAACCCCAGCATGACCAGGACTGTAGACCCACACAAGTTCCCCGGGGTTACAGACCACTATCTCCACATGCCATAGCCAGCCCTTATGTACCTTCCGATGCAACGATTGAAAGCCAGAATAGAAATCCTAGATGTGCTGTTTGTATTTACATAATGAGATTGCTCGCAACATGCACAACCCACCATAGTAATCATCGAAGACGTGCTAGGGAAGTTACACTACCATACATTTTACTCCTAGAACTCACATGGTGGAAAACAGTTGGCTAGTGTTTAATTGTGTGTGGAATAGCACTGTAATGTGATTACTCCCGTGTACCGAGGATTCTTCTAAATTACCCCGCATGGATTCCAGAAATAGCCCGTATTGGGATGTAAATTACCGAAGCCTGTTCAGCGTATTGTTGCTTCCCTAGAACCGTGACGTCAGTGGCGGCCATTATTCAGTGGCCAGCCGAAAGTGCATGCTTGGAGGCCATTAATTTCAGGTTTGTCCTGTTAGCGCCCTCTCTCTAGTCGGGCCCTAGTTCTTTGAGTAATTGTGTGAGCCAGTTGATAACTGCTTCCAGCGGACCGCAGCCCTGATACCACATCATCTTTTGCGTCATTCGTGCAGATGAACCTGGATTGGATTCCGTCTATGGACTTTTTGTTATTTTTGCTGGGGTTGAAATAAAACATGCGTACGTGCGTGTGTGCCAGAGGGCCCATTATGGGAGAGGACAGATTAAGGTCCCTGTACTATTCTTTTGAATAATGATGCTGTCGCCGTCTTCGTTAGCGATGGACTATTATTATTGTTATTGTTATTATTATTATTATTATTAATTTTTATTATTATTTTAGACGAAATACACAAACCAAGAACTCCACCTCACTTCCGCGCAGTTCTCTCTGGAAACGGGATGTTTCGTGGCAGTCTAGCTAACGAGGAGGGTAGGGGGATCGTCGTCTTTTCTGTAGTAGTAAGCGACCCGCAGATAGAGCGACGGACAGCACACCCGCATGGAGGACCCGGTTTCACCTTCATCAGCACGCTCATGTTGCGAGTACCGCAACTTGACGCCATTTTCGATGCGCACAAAAGAGTAAACGCGTATTATGATGCATATATTAGATGTCTGAATAGCGTTGTGCTAGCGAATTCGCTTTTCACGGCAGAGGTGCGAGTTTCAAGTTCCGTTAAAGCACGCTCCAGTTGACCCAGTTGCACATTAGTACCTGACTTACTGTTAAATAAGGAAATTATGACGGGAACGGGTCATACTACCTCATAAACAAACTGTGACCTCGCAAAATGAAGTTATAAAATGTGGAGACGGTGGAGGTGGTACAATGATGCTTTTCACACTTCATCCCTGACAGCAGTGTCTACTAAGGACCATCTTTATGTTTTCCTTTAGTAGTTTGGCTTTTTGTGAAGGTGGAGGCAGTCAATCTTACAGCATGCACTGCTGTCGAGGATGAAGTGTTACAAACCTCATTGTACTATGCCCCATCTTGTTTATCGGATGAGGTAGCCAGTTCTCTTCCTCCTTGTGTTTCCTTCCCTAACAGTTATCTAGTTACCCATTCACAGCTGGGTCGACTTAAGTGTTCCGGTAGCAGAAGTAGAACTCCGTACCCTTGCCGTGAAAACCTAGTGCTCTACTACTACGCTAACCAGACATGCATGGTTGTTGTTGTTGTTGTTGCTGCCCACAACGAGTACGTTTACTCTTGTGTGCGTCCTGAAAAGGACATTAAGTGGTGAGTTGCAGCAGCTTTCATCACATCCTGAGCGTACTGATGATGGTGTTCACGGGTCCTCTGTGCTATGCTTGGCTTCATCTGCGCGAGGCTCACTACTGCGGGGATCAGACATACATGGTATGGCGCATTATACATTTGTTCCTCTCCACTCAAGGTGCCCCTGTATCCCCAAAGAAGATAGACTGCAGTAACCCTCAAAATTGAGTAGAGTGGCCCCGGTATCCCCAAAGAAGACAGACTGCTGCAGTAACCCTCAAAATTGAGTAGAGTGGCCCCGGTATCCCCAAAGAAGACAGACTGCTGCAGTAACTCTCAAAATTGAGTAGAGTGGCCCCGGTATCCCCAAAGAAGACAGACTGCTGCAGTAACCCTCAAAACAGAAAAGAGTGGCCGGAGAACATCAAGTCTGAGAAGTCATGGAAATATGTCGAAGTAGAAAATTGGATGGCAGGACGGAACTAGTGATACCATTTTAGTCAGACAGCCTACCTGTCTACTCCGCCCCTGTTTCTGCGAATGGATGAAGCATTACTCACCGCCAGCCAGCTGCTATTACCGTGGAAGAGTAGTCACAACACGGCGGTTTGTTCAACCCCAAATTGTGGGTCGTGAGCGATTACAGCCAGCTTGTACCTTTTGGGCGCTGCTCTTGTGGTCTATATCCCTTGTTAGACAATGTGGTGATAGGAAAATCTGCACTGCACCGCAATAGCGGGTACTGTATGATCTGATCGTCAGAAGTCACCCAACATTAAGCTTAGGTTTAGACCAGTGACGTTCAACCTGGACGGTACCGCCTGTAGTGGGCGATTTTTATACGGTAGCAAAATAATTACTATGTTTCAAAAACATCAAAAATATACAGACTTAGGGGACGGCGTGGCCTAGTGGCATGGCTCACAATCCGAAGGTGCTGGGTTCGATTCCCATCACAGCACCGGCAGTTACCCCGAGAAAGCAAACCCTTAGAAAATGCAGGAGGAGGCAGACCCTTACATAAAAATGAATGCTGAAGTCGGATGCATTGGGCCGACAGGCGCAAAATAAAAACCACAGTGCAAAGCACACCGCCTTGGGGATTAGAGAAATAAGGCGAACGCAAAAAAAAAATATATATATACAGACTCAGTAGACGATCGCTGAATTATTCAATTTAGATTTTAGTTAGTGGTCAGGACAATTTATCCTCTCAAAAGTTATAAAAGTGGATGGCTAATATAAAACTATTGAAGAGCCCTGATTTGGGCCAATTAATGTCTGCACAATAGGGGGTGAGGAGGGTATACTGCATTGAGTCATAACTCCCGACTATTGTTTTCGTATTTCGGATTTTTCGTTCATCCATATTTAGGGTCAGTAATTGGTCATAAATCGCTATTTTTTTCAGTAAGATACAAACTTGAGAGCCATTTATTATTGCACTTACATTGTCCCTTATTTATCAACATAATTTCAACCAACATTGATACATTTATTCTATAGCTTTAACAGTGCAAGGACAGACTCTCCCATTCGGTTCATTTTGTGTTCGTCAGTCAGTTCTCCGGGTACACACCGTGAACTCATTTTCAAGAAATTCAGTCGATCATGCATTACGTTGTAGGCTAAACCATGCGGATAACCTATTACAGATGCTACATTTTCTATCGTTACGCGCATGTGGACTCGAATCATCTCCATGCAACAAAAACGTTGTCACCGTAAACATGAAGCATTTCCTTATAAATATCATTTGCAGAAAGTTCCTTAACCCATACCTACCCCCCCCCCCCTTTTTTCCAAAACACTCACAGCTGTACGTAGTTCTCCTATTGTACACTCCGTGAGCACGGACGTGATTATGTTTTTGAGCTGCGCACGTGCATGCGACACATAGAATCTGCTACAGCACCACATTCTCTTTTCTTACCTCGCACTTTGTTTCATTATATTCTGTCCAACAATCACACTCTTACACAACTTTCATACTCGCCCTCAGGGTGAGGCCCATCCATTCCACTTTAGGTGGGTTGACCTCTGAGAGCGATCTAACTAGCATATACACATACAGACACATACACACGCATCCAAGCACTTGTTAATACGTCATGTTGTCTCCTAAAAGACTGCGGCCCGGGTGGGTAGGGCGTGCCTCCACCGACTGTATACAGAGAGACAAACAAAAGCTACCCCCAGTAATCACAAAGCTGGATGTTTCTGACATCTAATCACACCTTCTGAAACCGTCAGTGTATTACCTATGTACTGACTTACCCTCGTATCACCTGTTTGAACGGACAACCTTCTGGCTGATATGTGTATGTAGGAGAAAGAGTTTGTTTTTTAAATCATCTTAATTTGCTAATAACAGCTAATTTTTAAAAAATATATCAAGTATAAATAAATTACGGGGACGGCGTGGGTTAGTGGTTAAGTGACCCGGCTCATAAACCGAAGGTGCTGGGTTCGATCCCTATCACAGCACCGGCCGTTACCCCGGGGAAGCAAACCCTTACATAAAATGAATGCTGCACTGGGCCAACAGGCTCAACAACAAAAACCGCAGTGAAACGCACACCGCCTTTGGGGATTAGAGAAATGAGGCGAACGCAACAAAACATAATTTTTTAATAAATAAATAAAGTAAAAAATAAATAACGTAAAATAAAATATAAAGTGTGCAATAAAGCATAAAGTAAAAATAAAAAAGTAAAAATATGTAAAATAACAAATGTATAGTAAAATCAAGTATAAAGTAAAAAATATGTGGTGTCAATAAAGTATAAAGTAAAATATAGAAAGCACCAATTTTATATAAGTCAAAATATATGAAGTATACGTACCAACCAGCACCAGGCATACCGTACACAAAAACCAGAGACTACAGTCAGCGGGCAGACGTTGAATGTCGTAGACAAATTCACATATCTGGGCAGCACGCTGTCGAGATCTGTCAGCCTAGACGATGTGGTCGCAAGCAGAATAGCAAAGGCCAGCACAGCCTTTGGTAGAATGCGCTCGATGGTCTGGGCACGTCGTGGCATCAGCGTCAAGACCAAACTCAAAGTCTACCGTGCAACCATCATTCCAACCCTACTATACGCTTGCGAAAGCTGGACTGTATACTCTGGACATGCAAGGAGGTTAAACCACTTCCACACAGGTTGCCTGAGGCGAATATTCCACATCCGATGGCAAGATCGTGTCACTGACATCGAGGTTCTCTCGAGGGCTAACATGCCCAGCATCCATGCACTGCTAGAAAAAGCACGACTAGGATGGGCCGGACACCTCGTCCGTATGTCAGACGAGCGGCTCTCAAAGAAGCTTCTCTACGGCGAGCTGAGAGAGGGATGGCGCGAGAGAGGGCGCCTAAAGAAACGTTTTAAAGACGGTCTGAAGGACTCACTAAAAAGTTGCCAGATAGACATCGACACCTGGAATGCCTTGCGCAAAACAGATCTGACTGGAGAAGCGCAGTCAAATCGGGTGTAGCTGCCGGTGAAGACGACCGTGTTGTGAAAGCCCAGAGCAGACGCGGAAATCCCGTACAGCGGGAACACCATCCCCTTATACAAACCTCGTGTTCCCGATATGTAGCAGATGTTTTCGTGCCCGCATTGGCCTGTTCAGCCACATGCGCACCCACACCCAACAGGGAAATCTGTGACAAGGATGATGTCGGCGGTCCTCATCGACAATGATGGACAGCTATTATAAAGTAAAATATAAAAAGCAAAAATTAAATGTAAGTAAAAAATATATTAAGTGTAAGTAAAATATAAAAAGCAAAAATAAACTATAAAGTACAAATATGTACCGTATAAATACAGTATACAGCTGCGATATATAAAGTATGAATAAAGCGTAAATTAAAAATACATACTGGATAAATAAAGTATACCGATAAAATATATAAAGAATAAATATTGTAAAAAGTAAATATAAATAAAGTTCAAAGTAAAGATATATAATGTATACATAATAAATTATAAAAATATATAAGGTATCCGGTAAAATATATAAATAATATTTGAATGTTACGGTTCCACTCCCTCTCGCATAGAAAACTTGACTTGTCCTCCTCATTCATCTTCTGCCATGTCGTGTAGATGTGTTCATGTTTGTGCATGTTGCTGATTGTTCTTACATGATGTTGTGGCCGGGATATAGCCTTCCTTTGTTACTGCAAACGATATTCCTGTCCTGGTACGGTGCAGCGTAACTATTATTGCATTTCTTGTCAGGCCTCGACAACGTCTTCGAGCGGTGTGTATGTTTGTGCGTACGTGTGTCTTCCCCCCCCCCTCCCCCCGCTCCATCCTTTTACGGATCTTCCAATACCAATAAGTGTTCTATATCTGTTGGACTGAAATTTGGCTTCCCAAATCTGGCGAAAATTGTATAAAGAAAAAACAATCCGTAGAGGACACACACACACATACATACATACATACATACATACATACATAGATATGGGGAGAGAGAGAGAGAGCAGGAGAGAGAGATGGAGATACTTTCTGGAATGTACCCATTCACTCCCAGCTGATTCACAGATTGGAATGCACGTACGACTGACTGACTGTTCTCACCCGCGAGACGTGCACGCGCCCCGTCTGCCTCGTAAAGTTTGGCGGTGAGTGGAAAAACTAGAGTGCGTGTTTGTGGCAGTGAGAATAACAGTAACGGATGGCAGCTAGAGAGAGATAGAGAGAGAGTTAAAGAGAGATATAGAGAGTGTCCGGGGGTTCCCATCCACAGATTGCGGGATCCTCCTGTTGAACCATTTAGTCGATCGCCGCGAGCCGCCCCGCTACAACCCGAGGTTACGCTGGCGCTGTGACGTGCGTGCGCCTTGGTGAGATCCGCAGCCAGAAGGAGTGAGTGAGTGTTCGTGAGGAGTCAGGCTTGCGTTTACAAACCGCTGAGGCTAACTGTATTTGTACGTCCGTGACACCAGGACCATGCGAAGGGACTGACAAACCGCTGGGGCTAACTAACTATATTCGTAGCCTCGTCACACTTGGAGTATGTGAAGTGACTAGTAGTGTAGGCCTGGTTTCTGCTGTTTTCTATCAACGTAAGTTGGTTCATTCAATCATTAATTTCGTCGCTTTTTAAAAAATTAGTTGTGATTAATTGTGTTTATTGTCATTGAATTGTTTACTGTTTCTTCTAAATTTTGATCATTGTGAAGGATATAATAAACGAAAACTTCCACCAGATCACACTGCATGCTATTTCTGCAGTTAATTTATTTTATATCAAAGAGTTGCTAGCCTCATTCACAACTCTCTTTGGTTAATATTATACCTCGCCCTGTCGCATTTTTGCTCCCTGTGAATGATATGACCAGCAACAGTAGTTCAGGTCACTAACAGGGTTCTTTCTCCATTGACGTTACACTCCTGCAGTGTAGTCCGAAGCAATTTGTTTTACTCCATGACATTGCTAGCGCTATGCATGACTCTTTCTAGTCGCCTTTTTCATCATGCTAGGAATGTGAAAATGGTCCCTATTTATTGCTGCCACGACCCACGTGAGGGTATTCACAAATGGGACGTATACTAGTATTGAGCAACGGAATTCTGACCCCCATCGTATGTACGGGATTCAGCTGCAAGCAGTTGTTATGGATTTCATGTCCTGCGTGTTATTGTTTATCTCAGTGATGGAGCACGGGTTCCACTCGGTGTGTTTAGTTCGCGCAGTTGTGTACATTTTAGCTTTTTCGTTGTGTTATTGTTCTTGTTGTTGTTAATGCCACTCGTACTTGTATTAGGTAGTCTTAACGGATTTCTTTTAATGGCCGGTTACAGTGGTTCTCCTAACATCCCTAGGCGTACTTGTGAAGGTGGGGCGGGGGGGGGGGCTTCTGACTTTAGTGCATTGTGAGGATCTTCGGTGAGATCACCACTGTAGGGATCACAGTGTAGATCCCCACCTCGTTAGTTAGACTGCCGTGAAACAACCTGTTTGGAAGTGTTGTTCAGTATGTTTCACCTGACCCTGTCAAACATAGTCTGATCAGCATGTTTTACCTGACACTGACTAACATAGTCTGAATAGCATGTTTTACCTGACCTTGACTAACATAGTCTGATCAGCATGCTTCACCTGACTAACGTAGTCTGATCAGCATGTTTTACCTGACACTGACTAACATAGTCTGAGTAGTATGTTTTACCTGACCCTGACTAACATAGTCTGATCAGTATGTTTCACCTGACCCTGACTAACGTAGTCTGATCAGCATGTTTCACCTGACCCTGACACACATAGTTCTATCAGTATGTTTCACCTGACCCTGATTAACATAGCCTGATCAGTATGTTTCACCTGACCCTGTCAAACATAGTCTGATCAGTATGTTTCACCTGACCCTGACAAACATAGCCTGATCAGCATGTTTTACCTGACCCTGACTAACATAGTCTGATCAGCATTTTTCACGTAACCCTGACTAATATAGTCTGATCAGCATGTTTCACCTGATCCTGACTAACATAGTCAGATCATCATGTTTCACCTGACCCTGACTAACATAGTCTGATCAGCATGTTTCACGTGACCCTGACTAACATAGTCGGATCAGTATGTTTCACCTGACCCTAACTAACATAGTCTGATCAGCATGTTTCACGTGACCCTGACTAACATAGTCTGATCAGCATGTTTCACCTGACCCTGACTAACATAGTCTGATCAGCATGTTTCACGTGACCCTGACTAACATAGTCGGATCAGTATGTTGTACTTGGCCATCCGTTAGTCTTCCTTCCCTTTCGCTAAATCTCCTATCTTTATGCGTCGTGTGGAATTTTGTTGACGTTAATTTGGGCTTTCTCGTCCATTAGTGTTGTGATATTAGTCAACATGTGTGACCGTGTGACGCGTTTCGGCCCGCACATCTTATTTCAGTACGGACATGTTTTTGTTGTTGTTGGGGTGGTGGGGGAACTAGGTTTACTATCGTTATTCTCTTAGTGAGACTACACGTGCAGGCTGCTTCAGGGCCGCCACTTGAAGTCGGAATAGGGTCTCTGTTAGCTGACGTCGCTATGGATACCTGACTGCTGTCATCTCATTGACTGCTGGATATCGGCCCTAGTAATATTATGTATTGTCTGCCCCAGTTGCGTTATGTATTTTCGGCCCCTGTAGTATCAAATATTTTCGGCCTCAGCATTTTGTTCTTTCGGCCCCAATAATATTATGTATTTTCAGCCTCAGAAGCATTTGTTATTTTCAGCCTCAGTAGCATTTATTATTGTCAGCCTCAGTAGCATGTTTTATTTTCAGCCTCAGTAGCAATTTTTATTTTCAGCCTCAGTAGCATTTTATATTTTCAGCCTCAGTAGCATTTTTTATTTTCAGCCTCAGAAGCATTTTGAATTTTCAGTCTCAGTAGTATTTTGTATGTATCCAGCTGTCCACTTACCAAACCTGAAGACGTGTAACTCATCATCCTTCATACGACGCGTCCACTAGGGTTACTATATTTGACATGCTTTCATTGGACCTTCACACTTTTAAGGGCAAGTGATAACCAAACTGTATAAAGTATTAGGTAGACCCAGATTTTAATACTGTGTTCAGGTGGGGAGTCCTTATCGTAGAGAGGATAAACACAGGATACAAAGACGAACGGCAAAACTGATAGTGGGATTCCGATATCATAGATGCGAGGAAAAAGGAAAATCAGTCTAAAGTGTCTAGACAAGAGAAGAATTCGAGGTGATGTAAAACAGGCTCATAACATAATCAACGGAAACGATAAATTAGGCTGTAACAAGTTGTTTTTCGTTCTTCAAAATACAGCCGCCTACCAGAACAAGAGGGCACATCTACAAATTATTTAAAGGAATGTCCAAATTAGATACCGGAAATATTTTATTAGTCAGAGTGGTGAATGATTGGAATGTCTTGTCACATGAAATAGCGTAGGCAGGGTCAATTAAATGCATTCAAGAATAGATCGGATGCGCATAGTTAGTTTTAGATCAAGCCAACGTAAAGGAACCTGGTTGTTTTCAGTCTCTGCAGAGTCTTCTAAACCAGTATCAAGACGTTAAGTTCAGTTATCTCACAGCTCTTAGCTGTCAAACAGCCATGTAACGTATCCTTCATATAATATGCCAACTAGGTTTACTCTATTTGACGTGTTTTCATCGGATATAACATATAGTACTTCCCTAGGTCTAACAAATCGGTTCTTGTAGGTTGGAATAACAGAGATATCCCAAAGATATTCTCATAGCATCTATAAAAACAGTTAAGCAGTTACGGACAGCAACATCTTTAACGCCACCATTACTTTTCGTTGGTCAAAAGATAGACTTGTTTCTACACTCCCCAATACACACACACATGTAATAATTTTAAATACAATTAAATAAAGGTTTAAGAATATTTTCATACGTAAATACGAAATAAAATTAAATGTTTCTCTGCTGTCTTTTAGCAGAGCCATCGACCTATTCAGATACAGCATTCTCAATTTTCTCCATTATATCTTTGACACTGTTGACGACACTTAGAGGTAGCTTCACTCGTGTAATTGTCGGGATTTGTCACGACCTCAGCAATGTTGGCATCGGAGAAACACTACAATGGCTGTCAGTGCTCTACTTATTGTAAATTATTACGGCATTCACGCAATAGATGCTATCGTTTAGCAGTGGAATGCTAGAGACTTTTTTTGTACGATGTTTCAGTTTGGTTTTTGTAGGTGGATTTACAAGTTCATTTCCTCGCTGCCTTGTACGATGGGCGTTCAAATCAAACCGGGACGTTTTGTTCTAGTTCTACCCGAATGGGTTATAGCATGCTGAAACTACTATCGTTAGTTAGGGGTATTTGTGTCCTATTACTGTTAGGTGGCCCACTTGTCATGGGCCAGTCAAGTGACAGACAAATAAAAATGGCGGACAACACTGTTAGTACTTGCATGGAACAGCGTGTTGTGTTGAAGGTTCTTGGGAAAGAAGGCGTGAAACCTGTGGACATTTTCTACACTGGTGAACATTACATACGCATTTTGAGTGATGTCTGCGGAAAAAACGTCCAGGTTTGATCGCAAAGGGCGTCCTGCTCCTGCAAGATAACGCTCGACCTCATACGGCTCATCGCATTGTGTATCATCTGCAGCAACTTGGCTGTGAGGTATTGCCACATCCACGCTACAGCATATACCTCGCTCCAAGCGATTTCCACCTGTTGAACCCCTAAAATAATTCCTAATAGGTCAGCATCTCAGCACCGATGATGAAGTGTAACAGGCTGTTCTGGGTTGGTTCAGACATGCTGACAAATCTTTCTGCGCTGAAGCTTTTCAAGCATTACTTAAACGCTGGGATAAGTTCTTAAACGTTGAAGGAGATTAAATCGAAAAAGTTGCGGTTTGACTTGATCGCCCCTCGTATTATTGCTAATAGTAATCATTTCCATCGCAAGCGAAGATGGCGACATCACCATACTTGTGTGACGAGATGTGTTAGCATAGGACTATAGAGACCAATCCTGGCAAGGTAGGATTTGTCGCACCCGGGGCACTCATGTGGGGAGTCGGCTGTGGATTCGTCGTGCCTCTGCTCTTTCGGGTAGCTCGCCTGCTCTGATGCTCTGCGATTTGAGCACCTGTGTGGAGGCTAATGCGCCTGGTGGAACGGATTTGTGCAAGCAACTCCCATTAGTGAAGCTTTTCATAAATACTTTCAGGGAGTCTCTGTAGCGTTTCTTCTGTCCTCCTAATGAGCGTCTGCCTGCTGTGAGCTCACTGTATAACAAATGATGTGGGAGTAGAAGGGGGAATCGGGGAAGGGGGACGCTCATCGGGCATGCGCACAATATGTCCCAGCCATCTTATCTGGGTTTTTCGCTTATGCGTATGGATGCATGTTAGTCGTACTAAGAATTTCAGAGTTAGGCCCCTTGTCTTGATGATCATGAGCAGACCATGCAGACATCTCAAGTAGTCTGACCTGTCTGCTATACACTGTCCATGTTTCGCAGGAATACCGCTGAGTCTTCAACACTACATCATTTTACACTTTAAACTTTAGTGGCGACACTAATGCTCTCTTTACTCCAGACGTTTCCTAGCCGCCTCCCAAACGCAGAGCTCGCCTTTGCAAACATGCTGTGAACCTCAGTCTATATTCGCCTCCCCAGTGATGGTGCTCCCTAGGTGGGTGAAGCAATCGACTGCCTGGGGATGTTGATTCTGTACGGTAATGTTCGGTTCAGTGTACGGATTCTCGACAGTAGGCGGGAAGAGTACTTCAGTGTTTCTAGTGTTGATCGTGATATCAAAGTTACCGAATACCGTCGAAAACTCCGTCATGGGGGATTGTATTATAATAGCTAATGGTGCACCGACTATTAGATTCCTATTCGACTCTCTGCCGAAGAGTGCATTCAATTAATTATTCGTAATCGGCCGAATATTACCATACGATCTAATACAAATAGAACAAAGAGCGGCGTCATAATCTTTGATCCAAAATGTTGGATAACTTTCAGTTTAAATTCCTTACTCACTTACAATATCATGGCGGGCGGGCGGACACTAAGAGAAAATGTTTGTTGCCCATCGCAAACTACGATGGCACAGGTATCGGGCGGTTTTTGTCTTGATGATGTAACTTGTGTTGAATTTGGATTATAGTTCAGAAAAACTGCATTGGTCATCAACCTCACTCTCTAATCCGGAGCCACTTTGGACCAGTGGCAAGACGATTAGTCGTGACTACAGGACGTAACTCAGGATGCAGGCACTGTGGTCAATTTCCTTTGATACTAGGGGTAGCTTGAAACTTGCGGGATTCGATCTCCCACCGTTCCTGTTCATTTGAGAGGCGAGTGCCTTACCCTCTACTGCAACGAGCCCCTATATTAGAAACACCATTTTAAAAATGGAAAATGGTCCAAAGAACCGGTTTCATAGCACCTGACGCCACCATGTTGAATCAATTCGTTCCTCAAAGAGGCGGCGATAGAGCACGAACTCCGTCGCGCCCGCGTCGGCTCTCAAATATTCACCTGACTTCGCCAGGTACATATTTTCAGCTGGGTGGAATGGGACAAGCTGTCATGAAAAAACCCACGTCTCTGCAAGACTTTATTATTTGTTTTGTAAAACAAGTATATGTTTTCTTAAACTACGTTTTGTTCGGTGCAACTTTTAGAATGATCTGTCCAGGGTCCGTCAAAATGGTATAAACACGTCACTAATAGAGGGTGTGTACACAACTTCAGCCGTCTAAGTTGTGGCGCATCTTTGAACCTTAGCTATGGACAGCCGACGGTTCTCTTGCCAACTGTCCATAGCAAATATCATTGGGAATAAGACCTACTTCTATGTGGCGAATCTGATCAAGCCATTGTCGTCTTCGCTGTCTAAGGGGCGTGTGCATGTTGGGAGGTCAGTGCGATAATGCACCTCTGCATTTGTCACTCTATCTCACCGTGTAATTCCAAGAATAACATATGTTTCAAGACTAAGAATTACATTTGTTTTTTAATATATGATGATATTACATACAGACTCACAGCACCAGACAACACAGCTTTAATAGCAAGAGAAAAAACCAGAAATAACGGTTTGTCAATTTTAAAGACATACAACCAACTGAAAATAACAACAGATTGAAAATAACAACAACCACATACAGATTGCACACGACGGAATATTGCTCCTCCCCACGGCGTTTATAGATGGGATGGTATGAAATGACTATTCAACTTATTACTCCGTCCCGGTTTAGCCCGAACAGCCTGTTTGCATTCCTCGCATTATTTCCACGATAACAACGATAACACAGTGCATTGCATGCATCTATTCTCCCTGCCATGCCAAGTTAATTGCTCATCAATGTCCACTATCAGATAATCACAACTCCAAGACTGCTTCAAATGAATACCTTACATCTTTTTTTTTATTTCTTCAAAATATATTCAAAAAGAGTGGCACAACTGCTTTATATTTCTACGTAAATTCCCATTACGTTCATGAAAGTCCCCCAGCGTATGTAAATGCATGGATTCATCTAGAAAAAAACGTATTTTCGTAGCTTGTGCAGTCACTCATGAATCACGTACTGCACCTCTTCATCGGGCCTTCTCCTATCTCTTCGGTATTGGTCCTATAAATGACGTTGTGTAATGTTTGCAGCGAGAATGCGATATCTGCGCCTTAAGGGCCGACACGTCGGTTTCAGAATGCATTTGTGAGTACCAGGTTTGCCTTCCTACTGTGATCTCTATTCTGTCAGTAAGACTACACTAATGCAGCTAGTTTCCAGGGCCGACGCCTGAAGGCGGAATTTGATCTTGGCCTGCCTGTCCCAAAACTCACGCTGTGTCAAAGCTTCCTATTCTACTCCTACACTTGCAGGAGTGACCGACATGCATCGCCATACTGAACTTTCATCTTAACAGCGATACTGCCAAATTACACCACAATGGCACAATGTTTGAAATTTATATCCCGATTGTAAGGTTCTCATTCGAAGATAGGTAGGAGACAAATACTATGTCGCGCCAACCGTCGTGAGCTCGATAAGGGAGTTCCAAGCTGCATGCATATCTTTCTGATTGGACTTAACCATGTGGTGTACAGACAGCCACGGGGGCCGGGACCATGGCGGAAAGGGTCGTGTACTACAATTGATGTCCATGTCCTGCTTTAAGAGCTGGTGGGCGGTAACATTCTGAGCATGGCACGTCAATGTCCAAATATTACCAAATAGTGAAGATATATAGCATGTTGAGTATGCTATTGTGGTATGTCGGTCGGGCGACTTCGTTGTTTGAGACCCGTTAATACCAGGGGATCGTAAGAATTTCGTTTCTGGCTGCTCATATCGAAGTCTTCAATGCGTTTCTGATCGCCCTACAGAACAGTCCAGATTTCCGAAACCTACAGAAGGATGAGGGACGACACCAGC
Source organism: Ariolimax columbianus (assembly GCA_036924085.1). Classification (NCBI taxonomy): domain Eukaryota; kingdom Metazoa; phylum Mollusca; class Gastropoda; order Stylommatophora; family Arionidae; genus Ariolimax; species Ariolimax columbianus. The sequence continues at coordinate 67,917,017 of JAVGWX010000016.1, read as the reverse complement.
TATGTAAATTCGAATCTTAGTTTTCAGTGAAAGCCTCTACTGGTTCCAGGCTCGAAACGGGACGTTCATTGAAGCGACAGCCAGACCCGATCCTTCCAATGATGTCCGGATCGCTACCTGCATCACAGATGTGTTTACTGGCCAGTGGAGTCCTCGGCATGATTGCCACCGACAATAACTCCTGCTGTTGTAGGATTGCAACCAAGTTTTTATATCTTGAGCGTGTAGCCTAGTCGACAGTGAGCTGGCTTGCTAGACTGGGATTGTAGCATGCCAGGGCTCTAATTCACGGAAGGTAGAAAAGCAATCATAGCCGTGGTTCGCACCTAGTACGACCGCTCTTCCAGTCGACCCAGCTTTAAATGGGTACGTGACGAAAGAGTTGGGAAAGTAATAAAAAAAAAACGGCAAGGGAGAGAACTGGCTACTCCACCTCACATTAGTACATCATCCCCTACAGCAATTGTTGCCATAGGACTGACCTTTAACTTACTATTTCTTTCTGGGTTTTTTCTTTTAAAAACATGGCGGGCAGTCTGAGGTGTCACAATTATCTCTCAAATGGATTGCACTTGTCCTTGAAAGCTACTCTTGTCGACTTCATTTAACTCGTGACATTTCTTTGATTGTACGTTACAGTGACTCTTCTAACAGGCGGTACGTAGTTAAAAAAGAAGACCTTTGTCCTACTCGTTGTAGTGAAATACGAAGCTTTTCAACAAGTTTTTTTTCAACAACTTTACAAATCGGTTGTACGAGACCTGTTCAAATGAAACCGGACCAAACTGCACCAAGTGAACATACGTACGATGCGCATGATGACGTCATTTCTGGTGTAAACAGCACATACCAACCGTCAAGTTTGCAAACTTGCATTATCCTTTGACTCATAGTTTTCTCATCAGACCATTGAAAACACGGCGGATGTGATACGGAATCTGCCAGAGTTAGTCAGCGAGCGGTGATCCGGTTTCTAACAGCTGAAAGATGTCGACCAGTTGACACTCATCGCAGAATGCAGGCAGTGAATGGTGGCAAAGGTGTGGCCTGGACAACGATGTTTAAAGAAGGACGTGAGTTAACGAAGATCTTCCGAGACCAGGTCAGGCGCATATTGTTGCGCCTCGTAGAAAACCGTTGTCACTCTGCGTTGTCGTCTTCATGAATATATTGTACTGTTCAACTGTCCTGCCTTTACCGGCACATGTCTGTGTTTCGGCTTGTTAGTTTGTGAAAGAGAGGGCATTCAAGTCTTGCTGTTTTCAATCCTCTGACTGAACATTTTCAATTCATCACTTCTTGTTATGCAGTAGTATTTGCTACGTTTATTACTACCACCACTATTACTGCTGCTACACTTTAAACTACCACTACTACTGCTGCTACACTTTTAACTACAACTACTACTGCTGCTACACTTTTAACTACCACTACTACTGCTGCTACACTTTTAACTACCACTACTACTGCTGCTACACTTACTACTACCACTACTACTGCTGCTACACTTTTAACTACCACTACTACTGCTGCTACACTTACTACTACCACTACTACTGCTGCTACACTTACTACTACCACTACTACTGCTGCTACACTTACTACTACCACTACTACTGCTGCTACACTTACTACTACCACTACTACTGCTGCTACACTTACTACTACCACTACTACTGCTGCTACACTTTTAACTACCACTACTACTGCTGCTACACTTTTAACTACAACTACTACTGCTGCTACACTTTTAACTACCACTACTACTGCTGCTACACTTACTACTACCACTACTACTGCTGCTACACTTACTACTACCACTACTACTGCTGCTACACTTTTAACTACCACTACTACTGCTGCTACACTTTTAACTACCACTACTACTGCTGCTACACTTACTACTTCCACTACTACTGCTGCTACACTTTTAACTACCACTACTACTGCTGCTACACTTTTAACTACCACTACTACTGATGGTACACTAACTACTACCACTACTACTGCTGCTACACTTACTACTACTACTACTACTTTTGCTGCTACTATTGCTCCTGCTACTACTACTATTACTGTACTGCACGTACTGCTATTACTACTACTGCAACAACTATTACTGATATTACTACCACTACTTCATACTACTACTACTGCTCATGCTACTACTACTACTATTACTGCTATTAATACTACTACAACTATTACTACTATTGATATTACTATTACCGCTATAACTAATACTGCTGCTAATACTGTTACTGTTACTATTACTGCTACTACTATTACTTTTACTACGATTACTGCTACCACTACTACTGCTGCTATTACTGCTACTATTACTACTGCTACTACTAATACTACTACTATCACTGCTATTACTACTACTACTTATACTATTGCTATTACTACTACTATTACTGCTATTACTGATATTACTACTACTATTACTGCTATTACTGATATTACTACTACGACTAATATTACTACTGTTACTGATATTACTACTACTATCACTGCTATTACTACTACTACTTAATACTATTGCTATTACTGCTACTATAACTAATATTACTGCTATTACTACTACTTAACCACTATTACTGATATTGCTATTACTACTATTACTACTACTAATACTACTGCCGTTGCTTCTATTACTACTACTACTACGACTGCGTCTACTACTGTTACCACTACTACAACTAATACTGTTACTATTACTAATACAACTACTACAGCTACGATTACCACTTTTACAACAGTACACTACAAATTCTGCTTCTACAACCACAATTGTTCAGCTTTGACAACATTAACATCTTATTTCCATTTTCCTCATTCCCTTTACCCTCTCCCAGGTCCCCAAAAACTTAACAATCATTCTGTCTGCGTAACAGCACTCTAGGTGTATTCGACCTTCGGTATTCGTGCATTGATTTTTGTAGATACCTGCTGGTCGATTCAGCCAACAGCTTTCCATGTTTGAACGTGAACACAATATCCTCTCTCCGCGCCCAGAGAATAGGATGGCTGGGAGAAGAAGACTGTTCGATAGATCTATTGGGATGACTGACGGAGATCAGCAAACGTCTTTGAGGGTTTCAATGTCAGTGCGGTTGTCTCAGATATAATGGTTGTTAACACATTTCATAGGGAGGAAGACTAACGTCTGGTCATGACTAACGTCTGGTCATGACTAACGTCTGGTCATGCACAACATACTGATCAGACATGTTAGTCAGGGTCTTTATCAGCACGTTCGGAATGTGATGAAAGCTACTGCAACCCGCCACTTAATGTCCTTTCCAGGGCCTACAAAATAATAGACCTACTCATTGGGGGGCATTCGAAACAACAACACATTTAATACCTTTTCATGATTTGTCCATGTGTTATACGTCTCCTCTCTCTCTCTCTCTCTCTCTCTCTCTCTCTCTCTCTCTCACTCTCTCTCTGCCTGTTTCTATCTCTCACTTCTGTTTTTCTGTTTTGTATTTATTTTCCTATTCCTTCTTTTTCTTATATTCTCCTTCTTCGTGGTAATCTTCGTCTTTTCTAATTGCCTCTCAAATGCTCAAATCTATTACCCTTATAATCTTTGCGGTTTTCTCAGATATAACGGTTTAAACATATTCCCTACATTTATTTGCACGATTTGTCCTTGTTTAATTCTATCTCTCTCTTTTTCTCTCTTTCTCTCTCTCTCTTTCTCTTTCTTTCACTCTCTCTATCTTTCTCTCTCTGTCTTTCTCTCTCTCTTTCTTTCTTTCTCTCACTCTTTCTATCTCCCTCTCTCTGTATTCTCTCTTTCTCTCTCTCTCTCTCTCTTTCTCTCTCTCTCTCTCTTTCTCTCTGGCTTTCTCTCTTTCTTTCTCTCTCTCTGTCTTTCTCTCTCTTTCTCTCTCTGTGTCTTTCTCTCTCTGTATGTGTGTGTTTTTCTCTATCTCTCTATTCTACTTTTCCCCTTCTTTTTCTTTTTTTCTTCATACTTTTTTCTTCTTTTCTTCTTCTTTTTCTCATGCTTGTTCGTTTTTTCTAATTAGCTGTCAAATAATAAAATCTATTTATCTTATAATCCTAACGACTGTCTCAGGGACCTTCCTCCCCCCCCTCCCCACCCGTCCTCACAGTAAAGTGTATCACCCATTACGGTAGAGAGAGCTATTCTGCTCCATGCGGGGAGCCGACAGACTTAGACTGATCCCTATAGTGGTGAGCTTACTAAGGAGCCTCACATTTCACTACAGCTAGAAGGACCCCGTTCCACCTTTTCAATTACGCCTCCCTCAGGATGTTAGAAGAACCACTGTAGCCTGCCACCAAGGAAGTCGCCAAGAGCACCCAACTCAAGTGCTAGTGGCATTCACAACAACACCATCGCCCAGCAGGAAATGGTGCAACATGTTTGGATATGTTCACGTCTACCCAACCGTAAACGAGAACCTACCTTACACTTGGAGACTGCGTGTCATAGGTGTGAAATTCACTCGGTTTTCACAATCCCAACGGTCCGGGTTCGATTCCCACTTGTGTCCAGTTTGGCAGACACTGGGCTTTTTCTCTAGGGCGAATGCTCCTCCACGTACGGAAAGTAATGGCAACCTACCGTACTGCACACTTGCCCAGAAACTTATAACAGCCAAATAGGTTGGCGGGTGTAAGAAGAGACGTTCTGTAAAGGATATACTTCTTAGTACATTACACTTATAAAAGACCAGAGGCGAGGAAAGGAACTAGTCACCCAACTTAACTTCATCTTTCGAAAAGTTGGTTTAAAAGGCTCTGCAGAGTTTGCATACAACCGGTATCTTCTACTCCACTTAACCTAAAAAATATGTACAATCTATTCTTGAATGGATTAACTGACACTGATCCCACTATTTCCTGTGGCAATGCATTCCAGGCATTCTTAAAAAAAAAAAAATGTTTAAATAATATTTCCTAATATCTAATCTGGACCTTTCTTCACTTAATTTGTAGCTGTGTCCTCTTGTTCTTGAAGCCGACTGTGCTTTGGAAAATTTGTTAAGGTCTAATTTATCTTTTCCCTTGAATATAAAGAGTAGGTTTACTCTTAGTACGTCCTGAAAAGGACGTTAAGTGGCGGGTTGCAATAGCTTTCCTCACATCCTGAGCGTGCTGATGAATGTGGACCGAAGTCCTCCAAACGGCTGTGCTGTGCTTGACTTCATCTGAGTGACGCTCACTACTGCGGGATCACTTCGATCCCCATTTCGTTAGCCAGACTGCCAAGTAGGACAGCCTGTTTCTAGAGGCGCTGCGAGGAAGCCGAGGTGAGGGTCTTGGCCAGTATATTTTGCCCGACCCTGACTAACATGTCTGACCAGTATTTTCTGCCTGACCAGACGTTAGTCTTCCTTCCCTGATTATCCTATAAATATGTATAAAATCACCTCGAATTCTTCTTTTTTTATATGCACTGTAGGTCGGTGTTTCTGTGTTTTTCGTCATAACTATAATTCAGGAATCTAACTACCAGTTGTGTCGCTCTTTGTATCCTTTCCAGCATGTTTACATCCCATCTACGATAAAGACTCCACACCTGAACACAGCAGATATAAAATCGAGTGCAATAAAGTCTTTATCAACACTTCATTCCGACTACTATTAGTTCCCCATTACAACCCTTACACGTATTCCTATAAACAGTTTGTTTATCTTGATCTCTTTATCGTTAATTCCTCATTCAATATCCGTGTTCTTCTGCTGCAAACATGCACCTCTTACGTGCGGTCTGTGCCATGTACGGTAATGCACTAGGTTTGTATGGGACGTTCGCTCACACACACTGGGTCACCTCGTGCTGTGACTCCCCTGATACGGTGGTAAGTAATGAGTAGGCAAGTGGTTAACACTTAACACTAACGCACACCCCCCCCCCTTCCCTTCCCTCCTTCCAGGTCGCCTGACCGAGATGTGTGTATGTAGAATCTACCAATATCTTAACATGCTCGCACGCTCATCCTCTGTCTTGAATTGGTTGATCTTCTGCCTTGTTAATTAGCTGACATTCGTTGTTTATCTACCAACTTCCCACTGTTTTAGTCTGTCCAAGGAATTAAAGAATGGGTCCAACCAATTATTTCCAAAACAGAGCGGTGCATGGGGCTAGCCACCTCGTTGTTTAACATTAATAGCTGCTGATTACAGATACCACCGCAGGAAGACAGCATACACTGGTTTGTCACACGTTTAATGTAGGACGGCAATGGCGGTGCTGATCCTATACTTCGTAAAAAGCGGCGGAAAGGGGACATTATGAAGTATCCCACTCTCTCACTCTTTCTCTCTCTCTCTCTCTCTCTCTCTCTCTACATCCCTCTGGTATCTGTATCACTGTATCTCTCTGGTTGCTGTAGCCCTCTAGTATCTCTCTCTCTGTACTCCTGTAGTATATGTCTCATTGTACCCCTCTAGTATCTCACTCTGTACCCCTCTAGTATATGTCCTCCTGTACCTCTCTAGTATCTCTCTCTATACCCCTCTAGTATATGTCCCCCTGTACCCCTCTAGTATCTGTCTCCTTGTAACCATCTAGTATATGTCCTCCTGTACCCCTCTAGTATCTGTCTCCTTGTAACCATCTAGTATATGTCTCCCTGTACCCCTCTAGTATATGTCTCATTGTACCCCTCTAGTATATGTCTCCCTGTACCCCTCTAGTATCTGTCTCCCTGTACCCCTCTAGTATCTGTCTCCTTGTAAACATCTAGTATATGTCTCCCTGTACCCCTCTAGTATCTGTCTCATTGTACCCCTCTAGTATATGTCTCCCTGTACCCCTCTAGTATCTGTCTCCTTGTAACCATCTAGTATATGTCTCCCTGTACCCCTCTAGTATCTGTCTCATTGTACCCCCCTAGTATATGTCTCCCTGTACCCCTCTAGTATCTGTCTCCTTGTAACCATCTAGTATCTGTCTCCCTGTACCCGTCTAGTATATGTCTCGTTGTAACCCTCTAGTACCTGTCTCCTTGTACCCCTCTAGTATCTATCTCCTTGTACCCCTCTAGTATCTATCTCCCTGTACCCCTCTAGTATATGTCTCCTTGTACCCCTCTAGTATCTGTCTCCTTGTACCCCTCTAGTATCTGTCTCCCTGTACCCCTCTAGTATCTGTCTCCTTGTACCCCTCTAGTATCTGTCTCCTTGTACCCCTCTAGTATATGTCTCGTTGTACCCCTCTAGTATCTGTCTCCCTGTACCACTCTAGTATCTGTCTCCTTGTACCCCTCTAGTATCTGTCTCCTTGTACCCCTCTAGTATCTGTCTCCCTGTACCACTCTAGTATCTGTCTCCTTGTACCCCTCTAGTATATGTCTCCCTGTACCCCTCTAGTATCCGTCTCCTTGTAACCATCTAGTATCTGTCTCCCTGTACCCCTCTAGTATCCGTCTCCTTGTACCCCTCTAGTATCTGTCTCCCTGTACCCCTCTAGTATCCGTCTCCTTGTAACCATCTAGTATCTGTCTCCCTGTACCCCTCTAGTACATGTCTCGTTGTAACCCTCTAGTACCTGTCTCCTTGTACCCCTCTAGTCTCTGTCTCCTTGTACCCCTCTAGTATCTGTCTCTATGTACCCCTCTAGTATATGTCTCCCTGTACCCCTCTAGTATATGTCTCCCTGTACCCCTCTAGTATATGTCTCCATGTACCCCTCTAGTATATGTCTCCCTCTAGTATATGTCTCCCTCTAGTATCTGTCTCCCTGTACCCCTCTGGTTTTTTGTCTTGTTGTATCCCTATCGGATTTGCAGCCTTCATGTATTTGTCTCTCTCTATCTCTCTCTCTCTCTCTCGCTCTCTCTCTCTCTCTCTCTCTCTAGGCCTTTGATATCTCTATCGCTCTGGTATATATATATATATATATATATATATATATATATATATATATATATATATATATATATATATATATATATATTTCATTGATCTCTCTGAATGACGTTATCTCAGACTATAATGTAACTAATGTCTTGCGTTTCAACTGTATGCGGTTCCCTGGGTTGTCCAGGTAAGCTTTAAATATGATATATATCGAGGTACCCATAGCTGACTGTTAGCGCTAGGGCTAGCGAACCAGAGCTGCCAAGACCCTTCTACACGTGCACGCAGTATTCCTGAATAATAGGCTGCTACAGAGCAAAATGGCTAAGGAGAGGGGATCGAAGAAGGAAGGCTAATCTGGTACACAAAAATGCCTACTGTGTCGGACGGGAAGGTGCAAATGTCGCAGTCAAGCAATAAACTACGATACAACGCATTCCGTTCTCCGGACAACATCTTCCTACTTGCAAAGCCCTTTTCATGGCTTGGTAACGGGCGATTGAGAACAAACTAAGAAGAAGCAGAAGAAATACTTCGAAAGTTTTCTATCCAACCGCATTGTCTGTTCATGCATCTGTGTATGTCATCTGTATTCGGCACAAGACTTTGTGCCGACTATTCTACGAATGCCGTCGTTCCGCAATCTATCGTTCCTGGTAACACCGATGAACTTCCTCAAACACTTCATTTCACGCGTCGAAATTCTGCTCTCAGGCGCCCTGGACATAAGCCATGTGTGGCATTGGTAGCACGCACTCGGCATAAATGTACTGTTTATCAGATGTTGCTTTGTTGTCAAACTAATGCTCGGATGCCTAAGTAGTGAGGACAGCTGAAAATACCGCAGATGCTTTAGGACACCTAGTCTCAACTTCCCTTTTGACAAGTATGGATGGAAAAGAGACAATAATAGTCAGTAATCTATACTGGTAACAAACTGCGAAGTTAATGTTAATGCAAATATCCTAAAAGAACTGGATATCGAGGACAATTGGCTAGTGAACAATATCTAGAAAACTGAAATATTGCTGCCACATCAAACGCCATAATGGCCTGGAGAGAACGGTTCTGGAGGGTATGGTGCCTTGAAAGTGGGGCAGAGGCAGACAGAGGAGAAGATGGGCACAGGACATCACAGAGGTCCTGAAGATGACAGCCACAGAGGCGGGAGTTCTGGCCAGAGATCGAGATTCTTACTTGGAGGACACAGTGGTCCCAGGTAAGGTGTCTGCCTCGGTTACCGGAGGTTGAGGGTTCGAATCATGGTGGAGACCGGGATTTTTTCATGTGGATCTTTTGGTAAAAATAGTGAGATTGGACTCCCGTGTTCTGTGTCGAGCACGTTAAAAATTCCTCGGCAGTTGGAAATCGAAAAGAGAAGGCTTAACGGCCGCTGTCTGGACAAAATTCTAGTTAAAAATCTACCCAAATTATTTGTACCGTCCCACTGGTGGTTTGTTAAGAAATGCTATAGATGGCGCCTAACTGGCTGCGGGTCTACTAAGCTCAAGTATTGAGTCTATTAAACCACCCTCCAAGAAACTGGTTGTATACAGACTATGTAGAGCCTTCTAAACCATTATAAAGACGTTAAGCTAAGTTAAGATCGGCTGTTGTCAGAGCGAAATTCTGCAAAGGACATACTATATGATGAGGGTGAACAAACATCCACTGTATAATCTGTCAGGCTTGACTCACCATGTATGTATGTAGAAAACGAGGAGCGGGTCAAGGATGCATACTGACCCCCTTCTCTGTTGCGCATTTATATAGAACACATTTTTTCTACAGATTAAGAAATACCAGAACTCATTATCAGTGAGGCAGCAATAAATAATCTCAGATATGCGGATGATACATTTCTGTTAGCAGGATACGAACAGGAATTACATGAATTGGTGATTGAGATCAAGAACACAAGTAATGTGTATGGGTTTGGACACAGCACTGAGAAAGCGGAAACTTATAATTAGCATAGTAAACTTGAAATCTGGAATAAGCTATAATTGAATATGTGTGTCCTGGAAAGCGAGGCAGGCGTGGAGAAAATGGACACATTCTGAAGAGGATAATAACGTAGGTAAGATAACTGGCCAAAGAGCGATAGTCTTACAGCACTGCTGGAATAACAGCGACGTTGTGCAAAGGAAATACTATATGGTGATGATGATGATACTTACTTTCCGTGTCCCAGGTGCTGCGTCACACATCATTCTTCTAGTATTCAGCCACATGGGTTGCCACCCAGCAGGTCATCCATACTCCAAGTCTCCGGGAGGTTTGGGCAGATCATCAGATGGTCTTGGTCCTGTGTTGCTCCACATTGGCATGCTTCATCATCCCTGTATCCACATCTTCTTATTATGTGTTTCCTGCATCGTGATACACCCGTTCGAAATCTATTTCATTTCAGGACGTCCATGTTGCGTAAGGCAAGTGGCGTCCAGGCGCTGGTTCCTCCCACAGCTCGATCCAGGGTACCTACGTCAGCTCTTTCCATCCTTCTATGCAGTGTTTTCCAAAACTAGTCTGCAGGGGCTGGGTTGACTGTAAGAAACTTTGACTTGATTGAAGTCTTGTGCACTGTACCTGGTGTATAACCATATGCTGATGAGGATGGTGATGATACTCGAAATTAACTATACACACAAAGCTAGATGATGAAACAAGTTAAGAGCTACTCTTAACTTTGAAATTTAATAACCGAATATGGAAGATGCAACATGAAAATCAAGAGAGAAAATGGAAGGCACTATCTGAAATTGGCACCCAAACAAGTCACTTACTGTTACTGTATCCTTCCACTGATGCCGAGAAACGTATTCGGAAGATGTAAGTCTCCTACTTGGGCCAGATATGTTGTTGTGAGCCCATGCTGGTATAAGATACTTTACTTTATCCGTCCACTGATGCCGTGAAGCGTGGTGGGGAGATGTAGGTCTCGTGCTGGGGTTACATGATGATAGCTTACACTTATGCTAATTGGACCTGGTGTTCTGCAAAAACGTCATTGTTTTTGCCTTTGATGTGCTGTTTTTCATATTACAGCTTTCACAGACAAAACAAATTCACATGATTGTATAGTCTATCTTCATCCTCTTACATGATTCTTTGGCCGCCTGCTATAATAGCTGTGTTTTGTGGAATGTTTAAGGATAACCTGTCAGACAATAGTACCAGACTCATGTAACAATTATAGGAGAATCTGGAACTGCAATCCCCACTTGTTGTCAATGTTATTGACTTCCAAAAAGCATTTGACAGTCTGCATCATCCAACGCTTTGTAGAATTCTCAACACTTTTAGCTCTCACCAAACTGTATAAATATCATAAAAGCTATATACGATATTTCACAAAGCTGTATTCGAGCGGCTGAAAGCAAAACTGCTTGGGTTCACATTGAAACGGGTGTGATACAAGGCCGTATTATGTCTCGTTTTGTATTTGGAATAGCTATAGTTATGAAAATATTTGCCCGACAGACGTTTAGGTATAAAAAGAATATATAAACTTAATTTAACTTAACGTCCTTATACTGGTTTAGAAGACTCTGCAGTTTGTATAACGCCAATTTCATTTACATTTCCTTGCTCTAAAAGCTACTCGCATGCAATCTTTTCGTAAATGCATTAATTGTCCCTGCCTTCATTACGTCCTGTAGCAATCCATTCACCACTCGATGACTAAAAAAAAAAAATTCATAATATCTCATCTGGACCTTTCTTTAGTTAATAGTAGCAATGTAGCAATGCCCCCATGTTCTAGTATGTGACTGTATTTTGAAGAAAAAAAATGTTATAGTCTAATTTATCCGTTCCTTTGATGCTATAGTCTAATTTATTCGTCCCTTTGATTATCTTATAAACCTAATTAAGTCACCTCGAATTCTTCTCATTTCTAGACACTGTAGGACAGCGTTTCTGTGTGAAACGTAGTGGGAAGATGGTATAACACTAGAGTATCTCGGTTTCACAGATGACATAGCTCTACTGATTCCAACTTTTGAGGAAGCGCAAGAATAAATAGATGTGTTATGCCACTTATCAGAACAGATAGAACTCCCATGTCAATGCCTCAAAGACGGAAGTCATGAATTTTACAAAGCTGCTGATAGCAAAATGAAGAACTAGTACAGAAGATTAAATGTTTCACCTGTTTTTAAAAATAAAATGACACAAGATACAACAAAAGAAACTTCCACTCGTATTGCTTTGACCTCATGTGCCTTCAACCAGCTGAGAAAAATCTGGAAATCGAAATCATTGAACAAGCACACAAAGCTCTGACTGTTCAACTCTAACTTTATATCAATGCTAACAAATGGATGCGAAGGCTGGAAAGCGACAAAGACACAAGAAAATAAACTAAATGCTTTTGAAAATAAATGTCTTAGAAAATGTTAGACAATTAGTTGGGTGAATTGAAGACCAGCAATCGAATACGAGAAAACACAAAGCAGCCATTTGTTTCTACCTTCATGAGAGAAAAAAACAGTGGACATACATCGGGCATGGGTTTAGAATAAAGAACAGCAGTCTTCCATTACAGACAGTTATGTGGGCTCCTACTTGCAGCAGAAAGAGAGTATGACCGAAAGAGACTCTTCCCAGAATGATCATCAGAGAGAGAGAGAGAGAGCTTAACTATGGGACTAAACAACATACAATAACTTAGACAAGGGGCATTACGTCGTTCAAACTGGAGATAACTTGTTTCTGCCTTACGCGACGTGTTTGGCGATTAAAGAACATAGATAGGCAGACATACAAGACAAACAAGATAGACAACACAGACATACAGATAGATAGATAGACAGATTGATTGACAGATAGATAGATAGATAGATAGAGAGAGAGAGAGAGAGAGATAGATAGATAGATAGATAGATAGATAGATAGATAGATAGATAGATAGATAGATAGATAGATAGATAGATAGATAGATAGATAGATAGATAGATAGATAGATAGATAGATAGATAGATAGATAGATAGATAGATATTGGATGGATGGGTGGGTGGTTGGGTTGGATGGGTAGGTAGGTAGGTAGTTATTTGCCGAAGACGGAAGTGTCGGACCGAAAGGTGCAAATATCGCAGTCAAACTGTAAACTAGCAACAAAATACATTTCGTTATCCTGACTACATCCTGATAGTTGCAAAGCTCTGTTCAGGGCTTGGTAACGGGAGATTGATTAGATTAAATTAGAATAGATTAGATTAGATAAGAATTAGACTAGATTAAATTAGATAAGAATTAGATTAGATAAGAATTAGACTAGATTAGATAAGATAAGAATTAGATTAGATTAGGTAAGAATTAGATAAGGATTATATTAGATAATAATTGGACTAGATTAGATTATATAAGAATTATGTTAGATTAAATTACATAGATCTGTTTTCCTTTTCTTAACAATCAGATCGCTCCAATATGGATGTCTTAACTGTAAAATATGTAGATCAGTCTTTCTCTGTTTAATGAAATGCCTTAAAGGTTACGTGTTATTACTATTATTTGCCCCCCTTTCGAGCCAATGTAACACGCAGGCAGCCAATAGAGATGGCTATACCAAAAGCTGGGAAAAGAATGACCTGGAAGAAATGATTCTCGTGACTGTGACAGATATTGTAAAATACAGAATGAGGACACGTTAGTTCTCACGGTCCACATTGGTTAGAAACCTATGTAACATTTCTGGATCTGTTGCTCTATTTGCGTTGTAGCTAGGAAGGACACGTTATATTAAAACACTTTTTAATGTTATTAATTACTGTATGACATATGCTATGGAAATCACCATCAAACATGATCAGACAGGTTCTGGCATGGATTTTTTTTTTTTTTAAATATTTTTATTATTGTTCGCCTTATTTCTCTATTCCCCAAGGCCGTGTGCGTTGCACTGCGGTTTTTATTTTGCGCCTGTCTGTCCAGTGCATCCGACTTCGGCATGGATTTTATGTAAGGGTCTGCTTCCTCCAACATTTTCTAAGGGTTTGCTTCCCCGGGGTAACGGGCGGTGCTGTGATGAGGATCGAACCCAGCACCATTTGGTTGTGAGCCGTATTACATAACCACTGCCACACGTCGTCCACGAGCATGGACTTAACAGGGGAAAAGGAATAGAGGTAGAACCAGAAACACCCGGAGAAGAGACTGAACTTCGATCCCTAAACATGAACTGGAGAGAGGTAGAAAGGGCAGCTCAAGATCAACATTGCTGGAGGAGGGTTGTCAATGGTATTTGCCTCGAAAGGAACGAAGGACATTGATGGTGAATTGATGTATTAGCGGGACGTTGTGTCGTAGTTTACAGCGAGGCTGCGATATATGTGTCATTCGTCTGGACACATCCGATTTCAACAGACTTCTCGTGCACCTGGTTTGTCTTCCCACCGCGATCCCAATTCTGTATTCAGACTGCACTAGTACAGTCTGTTTCTAGTTTCGCGCATCGAGGCGGAATAGGGTCTTGGTTGGTTCTGGCTCTCTGACCCCCATTCAAGAAGCCAGCTATGAGTCGCTGGCTGTTGTAAGCTCACTCACTACGCTGCCATTTCGGCCCCTGGATGAGTATAACCTCATTTAATGATGTCACTAATAACACGTCGTGTCCTTTGACCAATTCATCTCTGAAAATACCTTAACCTTACACCAACATTGAACAGTCAGAAGACACATGGCCATTCCTATATCGCCAAAACTGAAAACCCGTCCAATGGTATCAAGTAACAAGTATATATTTAAATACTACGCTCTTTCAGTACACGCCTTTATTTTATACTAACGTTTTGTTTTCTTTTCAGGACTTCGTGAATGTAAATATTTTTCATGTTTATTTGGCGAATTGGATAATTTGTTGTTGTTTGTTTAATAAAAAGTTTGATGCGGTCATCACTTAACTTCTTTATACTCGTTTAGAAGACTGTAGAGTCTGTATAGTTAGTTTTCTTTCCACTTGTGTCGTTTAGCGTCGTGGGGAGCTTGAGTCGTCTATCATGCGCCAAGTGCGTTTCGTCGGTCAATGTGAGCCCTTGTCGTTGCTCAATCAGTCTGTATACAACCAGTTTATTCTACTCCACTTGATCTAAAAATAACTATGTTTATCCAACCTGTTCTTGAATGCATGACTCTTCCCCCATTATTTCCTGTTACAATGCATTTCAAGCATACATCCACTTTCTGATATTTTTATTTGTATTACTAATACCTAATGTGCACCTCTCTTTAATTAATTCTGTGCTCTCTTGTTCTTGTAACCGGCTGTACACTGAACAACTTCTTATTGTCTAATGTATCTTTTACCTTGGTCATGTGGGAAACTGAGACTCTAGTCCGGTCAGGCACAACATACTGACCAGAACGTCTCGTCAGGGTCAGGCACAACATACTGACAGGACGTCGCGTTAGGCACAATATACTGACCAGAATGTCGCGTCAGGGTCAGGCACAACATACTGACAGGACGTCGCGTTAGGCACAATATACTGACCAGAACGTCTCGTCAGGGTCAGGCACAACATACTGACAGGACGTCGCGTTAGGCACAATATACTGACCAGAATGTCGCGTCAGGGTCAGGCACAACATGCTGACCAGGACGTCGCGTCAGGGTCAGGCACAACATGCTGACCAGGACGTCGCTTCAGGGTCAGGCACAACATACTGACAGGACGTCGCGTTAGGCACAATATACTGACCAGAATGTCGCGTCAGGGTCAGGCACAACATGCTGACCAGGACGTCGCGTCAGGGTCAGGCACAATATACTGACCAAGACCACTATCTCTCTTCCATCTAGCGCTTGAGTGTATTCAAGGCATTCTGGCTGACGAGATGTGGATCGACGTGATGTCCGTAGTAGTGAGCGTCTCGCAGATGAAGCCAAGTATAGCACAACCGCCTGGAGGACCGCGGTCCACTTTCATCAGCACGATCGAGATGTGAGGAAAGCTACTACATCCCGCCACTTCATGACCTTTTCAGGTCGCACAAAGGCGTACACTTACTCATTATGTGCATTAAATAACAGCAGCAACGACCTTTTTCACTTACATTTCTCCTCATGAAATTCAATAAATCAAGTTGGTCATCATTCATTACCGACTTTAGTTTTTGAAAATGATCTCAGTTCAAGTTGATTTCTTCACCTGCGCCATCGTCAGTGTTTAACGTAACTCAACTTAACGTCATGATCCTGGTTTAGAAGACTGCACTGTCTGTTACAACCAGTTTCTTCGAGGGTGGTTAACCGATGTGCGAGTCCATCTTAAAAGACTCAAATACTAGTGCAAAGTAGACCCGCAGCCTGTTAGGTGCCATCTATACTGCTCTTAACAAACCACCTAACCATGACCGGTGTTTTGCCATGTCACACAGTTTCGTCGCCTCTTACGACATGCTCTCTGTGGGGCAGTGGTGTTATTCTTGTCATTGTCATACACAAAGACTCCGGCGGACTACTCAGCTGGCTCCTGATTTGCCAACTCAATTAACGCGTGTGCCTGTTCGAACGAGACTTCACAATGCTGCTCTCGCTGTCGATGCAAATAAATATTTTTTAAGTGGTGTTTTCCGATACAAACTTTTGGATGACCTGTACAGGATCCGTCAACATTTGATTGATTAGTGGGTCGCACTAGTAGAAGCAGAACTCCAGGAATGGGTCAGAAGGCTCGATGAAACAGCACTTGACTATGGTATGGGGATAAACGCTGTAAAGACAAAATTAATTACTAACAACGCCGAGGACTTTAACAGCAGGATAAAAGCTAATGGTCAGGAACTCGAAATGGTTGCCCGTTTTAAATATCTGTATTCGATTGTCAGGGAGGAAGGATTAAAATGTGAGAGGTTGGCCAGAATAGCACAGACAATAGCGGAGTTTGCATGGCTTAACAAAAGCTAGCAAAATAAACGGTTAGCAGTAAGCACGAAAATCAGATTAATGCGTACACTGTTCCTGTCTATATTCCTCTATGCGTGTGAGACATGGACAGTTACAGCGGACCTTCAGCGAAGGGTACAGGCTTTGGAGATGAGATGTTTCCGAAGACTTTTAAACGTCACGTAGATATATCGAGTTACAAATGAGGAAATACGAGATAGAATTGCAACAGCAATAGGGCCTTTCGAAGACCTCTTGGCAATTGTCAAAAGATCTAAACTCGCTTGGTACGGTCACATATCGAGATCAAATGGTCTTGCAAATACGATCCTCCACGGAAAGGTACAAGGCAGACGACGAAGAGGCCGTCCCAAAAAGAGATGGGAGGACAACATAATAGAATGGACCAATCTCCGACCAGAAGAGACACGAGCAGCGGCCGATGACAGAGAATGGTGGCGTGGTGTTGTAAGGATGTCTTCATGTGTGCCCCAACGACTTCACCTGTTACGGGATGACCTGACATAACTAGTAGATGCTGTGTACACAACTTCAGCTTTCTAGGTTATGGGAAAGTTGGTTCAAATAGGAGGACAAGAAGTCCACGGGCAGCGGCCATCTGATGTAAAGCTTGTAAAAACACACTTCAACCTGTCCAGCATTGCCCAATATGAGACAGACCACATATACATAACTGATACATTGCAGCAAGGACCAGAATTGGTCCAGCTACAAAGACACCAGCTAACTACAATCTTCCGTCTGAGAATGGGCGACTACAGACTACTGGGCCACCTTTATGGGCTCTAAATCTCTCGAACAAATGAATGTCCATTTGGGACAGGAGTACTGACCCCTGAACACGTACTTCAAGAATGTCCATTTGGGACAGGAGTCCCGACCGCTGAACACGTACTTCAAGAATGCCTGGCCCAAAAAAAAACTAAGATGACAGACCTGGCCAGATATAGCAGAACTGAGGCAAAAATTATGGGGTCACCACTCAGACCTGGAAAGGACTGTGGCCTTCATCCTGGTGATAGAACTGAAGATTTCGCATGATCAGAAAATCCAAACGAAGAAGAAGAAGAAGAAGAAGTAAATTGAGACTCAGAAAAAGACGAATATTGAGTAGCAGAAAAGAACAACAAATTGAAGAAGAATATGAAGAAGGTCACCCACACCTTTTCAAAGCTGAGAACTTCACACAACAATAAAACTAAGAGTTCCTCTCGTTGGGCAATGTCCGCTTTGTGCCAGCACAACTTTTACCTTTTCACTCATTAAACTCGGCTAGCGCGTCACGTAACCTTAGCATTATGACGTCACTGAGTCCATTTTAAGACCGTCTGTGACAGCAGTACATATTTCTGGTCGCATGTCACAAGTGGAGACTGGGAAATGATATCAAACTACACTATTAATCTCCAACGCCCACGTCTCGCGCGCTGCTGACGTCGCGTGCTTTGTTTGGAAATAAGCAAATCTGTCCTTTGAATTATCTCGCGCGGCTGGAGTGATTTCTTTTTTTTTTAAATTAAAAATCTGCAATGTGTTTTTTAATTCGTTAGCCATTTAATAATACCATAATAGTGGGAAGTCGATATGTTGTATGAGAGAGAGAGAGAGAAATAGAGAGAGAGAGAGAGATGGATTGATGTGAGTACGGATGGACGTTGCTGTTATTTTTGAATGCCCTCAATGAGTAAGTTTACTCTTTTGTGCGCCGTGAAAAGGGCGCTAACCTTTCTCATATCCCGAGCATGCTGATGAAGCTGGACCGCGGTCCTCCAAGTGGTTGTGATATGCGTGACTGCATCTGCATGACGTTCACTACTACGAGGGGATCAAGATGTGAAGCAGCGCATGAGCTGCAGTGGTCAGCGACGCATAGCTGACTGCTAGCGTCAGGGCCAGCGAACCTAAGCTGCCAAGACCCTTCTACACCCTCCACGCGGTGATCCTGGATAACAGACTGCAGCAGGGCAGAATGGCTAAGGAGAAGGGATCGAAGAGGGAATGCTAACCCGGTACTCAAAAAATGCTTGCTGAAGTCGGATGTGTTGGACCTTCAGGGCTTGGTAGCGGGAGATTGGGAACGAACGAAGCCAAGCCACTACTACGGGGATCACGTCGATCCACATCTCGTCAGCCAGACTGTCTTGATTGAATACAGCATGTTTCCAGGTATCGCAACATGGAAAATAGATCATGATATTGGTCAGTGTATTGTGCCTGACCCTGACGCAACATCCTGGTCAGAATGTTGTGCATGATTGGACTAGCGTCTTGAGTTCCCCCGTACGGATGGATAGGTGCATGGATTTGGGTATTGGTGGAGAAATAGGTAAGGACGTATACATAGGTACGGATGAATGGATGTGTGCGAAAAGTTGAATGAGTGGATTGGTGGATGCAGGTTCGGACTAATGAATGGATGTGAATATAGATAAGATGGATGGATGAATCTGACAATCAACTGATGCGTGTGTGTATGGTTGGATTGGTTAATCAGTCAATAAACCTTTAGACGACAAGGTTTGTGGAAGTGCCATGGTGAAAACATAACACACAGTCCTGCTTAGCTCTCTTTCCTCAGCCCTGCGAACGAGTGTGGAAAAATCATGTCCTGCCCATTTTTTTATGTTATCAATCCTTGACTTTCTTTGTCCTCCTCACTTCATTCCATCTTCAATTGTTCCCTGCATTATTATTATTTTTGTCAATGGAGTCATGTTTCGCTACATGTCCAAACCGTGAAAGTTTCAACCTTTGACAACTAACAGAAGTGGTTCTTGTTGACCTGCCAGGGAATTTATTGTATCTCAAACAAACCCAATTGTTGTTTATAAAAGATGTTTTAAAATCTTGAGTAGAATGTAGATAGCAAGCACTAGTATGTAGATAGCAAGCTCTAGTATGTAGATAGCAAGCTCTAGTATGTAGATTAGCGAGCACTAGTATGTAGATTAGCAAGCACTAGTATGTAGATTAGCACGCACTAGTATGTATATTAGCAAGCACTAGTATGTAGATTAGCAAGCACTAGTATGTAGATTAGCAAGCACTAGTGTGTAGAGTAGCAAGCACTAGTATGTAGATTAGCAAGCACTAGTATGTAGATTAGCAAGAATATGAATTATTAAAAATCTCGCTCCTGATTTAATTGCGGTTTTCCGCGTACTCCGCATCATTGAATGTGTTCTTATCGTGTGATTGAATGACATAGTGTTGCCATTTACCTCCCTCGATTTCTTTCCTTCCTTAAATCTAACATAATCAGGTACCAATGTGTTCTTCTTCTTTAGTAACCCCCGGGAAAGAGTTTTTCACTCATCTATTGTACTTCTTTTTTTGTTTTCTTTACTAACAATTTATTCAAGCGTATCTTCTCCTGAATAGTTCCCTACACGGTTGATACAGGACAAGAATGCAACCAATGTTACCAGCGTATCTACAACACCAGACATCAGGGTTGCAAAGCAAAAGGCACTATCCAATAGAATAAGGATAGATGGTGTCAGTGAGACACCGAAGACACACGGAATGACAATAAGATCGGCGGCAAAGCTGGCACACGACAGAAAACTACACCTCCCCACGTCGTCTAACGACACAAGTAGATAGAAGATGTTGATGACTCTTGATACACCGCTCCCAACGTGCGTTCAATTTGTTTATGCGTCCTGTAACTGTACATCTACTACAACCTGCTACCTAACGCCGTTTTCAGGGAGCACGAAAGAGTTAACACACTCATCATCATGTAACATGTCCTTTATAGAACGTATCTCCCATCAGTCTGTCTGAAAGAAATTCGCTTCCAGCCTCCGCCACAGTCACACCCCCCCCCCCCCCCCCAAGGCATATCCTTGTGCCATCGTCTTCTTCGTCTACCCTATCCTCTTTTGCCTGGTACCATATCTTCCATCACTGTTCTCTCGAGACCGTTGTGTCTCTTGATGTGACCAAAGTATTTGCATTTTCCAGCCAAAACGGAATTGATAAACAGGTTCTCTTCTATGCTCATCGTGGGCATTAAACAACATCCGTAGGCAGACCGGTGTGTGTGACGATAGCGTCTTGTAGAGAGAGAGAGAGAGTTCATGAATTCAACCAGCCCGATGAATACATAAAACGTAGATATGGTCACATAAAGAATTTTTGTTTTTCAAAAACAAAAGGTATAACATAAAAAATATCGGCACGGGTCTTCTTGCCCGTGGGCACGCCTTATAGCAAGTGACGCAGGTCTGTAGTTTCAATGCCAGCTGTCCGTTACTCCACTTTCTTTATTGTTCGTTATGTATGTTAGCACGATCACAGAACAAAATGCTTGTCTCTGTGATCGTTGCCACTATCACAATGTCGTCGCATTTTACTACGTGCATTGAAGGGTACAGTGGTGAAATTGTTCTCCAACCAGAGTTAGAACAAATAAATGGAACAAAAATGTTTAAAGTTGATTAAAATTCAATTTAATCAGAATTTTAAAATGAGTATGGTCAGATACCGCACCGAGACGAGAACACAAACAAAACCTACGTTACGACCAATAAGCCTTCACCGGGGACAACAAATAACAACAAAGCTGAACTAGCAAATCAACATATACGGAAAAAATGGTCTACTTATCTGATATAGTGTATATCATCGCGACTTGTCAGGTTGAAGGATAGACTCTAAAATCAAGACTCTACCCAAGTTAGCACGTAAAAGATGCCGTTAACAAATAAGTAAGTTGCACATCGCAAGCGACGATGGCGACATTATCAGACTGTCCTCATCCTGAAGATGTGAACTTGCGCTGAATTTGGTTTATAGTGAGAAAGTAGCTGCGCTGGACATCAATCCCACTCTCTCGTCCTGAGTTACCGAGAACCAGTGGCAAGATATATAAACAAAACGACTGGAAGTAGCTCAAGAGGCAGACATTCAGGCCGTACAATCCGTGAGACGAGGGGTCGCTTGAAACTTGTGCGAGTCGATCGTGTCCTTGACGATTTGAGGGGCGTAGGACATGCTAGAAAACTATCGCCACACAACTGCACTCCATGCATTAATTGTAAGGAACAGACCACACGAAAATCACAGACCATGAGAGCAGCTTTTGCTTGGTCGCCATCCTACCGGGAAACGCCAGTGTTGGCATATTGGGAATATGGTGTTAGACATTTGTTCTTTACCAATGTCACGCTAAAGGCAGGCCACCCTTACATTTCCAGGGGACGCTGTGGGATAAGGCACTCGCCTCTCAAAGCGACGATCGAATCCCGCAAGCTTCAGGAGTACACGGTAGCTCTGGACCAAATAGTTTGGTTGATGACCAGCTATAATCGCTCTACAGCGCTAGTTACATCAGCAAGCCAAAACCGCCTGATGATGTCACTTTCATTGCTTTGCAATGGACAACTAACTTTCCCATATTATCCTAGCACCCATTTTGTTAGGATGGGTCAATCCCCCACTAACTGATAACCGAACCATGATCGCTCGCGTGAGAAGCTAGTGCAAAAACCACTGCGTGGTCGGCCTCAGGGGCCGTTTTGCCATAGGAAAAATCCCGCACAAACTGGAAACCAAACCCCGACCGTTCGCCTGAGAAATCAGTGCACTAACCACTGCGCAACCTCGTCTCCCGAGTAAGAAACATTATTCATTGTCTTAATAAATTTGTTTTGTCTGCCTAACAAACATCTGCATGTCTGTTTTTACATTTTTGTCTACGAGGATTATAAAACTATTAAGATTTCGCATTAAGAATGGATATTTCTGACGCAGATACTGGCGTCAAATGCCGTTGTCAGCAATCTCTTCCATCTGTTTCCCCCCGTCCACCCCTCCCTTCGTCCTCGTTCTTCGCCCAAGGCCAGCAGCGCCAACTTCCTGCGTGGTCAAAAAATAGCCGCCGGATCAATGCGAGCCTGCTATTAGTGGAATCGTAGTGAGGGGGGCCCGGTATTTGTGGTCGCGCGATGACGTAGTCTGGGCGTTGAGCTCATTCACCAAGATAATCAACCGAGTCGGGTGGCTGGCGCGCGCGCTGGAGGTCACCAGGAAGACGCGGGTGAGAACGTGAAAGAGAAGCGGCAGGTTATACAATCTTGTGGTTTACGTCTGTCAGGGGTTGTCTTGACATTGTGGGGAGGGGTGGGGGCGATAGGAACTGGGCCCAGCAAGTATTGAGGGGGGACAGATGGCTAAGTCACGAAAGGGCGTTTGAGTACAACCAGCAGTATCAAAAATAGTGGCGAGTTGATTATTTCAAGACTGGTTCTCAACTTTGTTCGTCTTTGAGGCCATTGATAATCAAGAGAAAAAAATGTATTATTTCAGGCCCAGTGGCGCGGCGCTTAAATGTTATTGTGGAAGCCTTAGTCGTTGTATTCATGTAGTAGTCACTGATGTCGAGGATGAAGTGTGTGAGATATTATTGTATTAGATCTCAACACTTTTGGGAAGTGGAGTTGCCGGTTAACTTCCTCGTCGTCTTGTCTTCCTAACAGTAAGTCAGGTAATTACAACAGCCACTAGAACAACAAATTAAGCGAAGAAAATCAGGCTGGATAGGACATTCGCTACGGAAGACACCGTCCACATAGCCAGACAGGCTCTTGCGTGGAATCCTCAGAGGAAGATAGAAAACGAGAGAGATGGACCCAAAAATACGAGAATGGAATGTGTATGGAACGAAGATTCAATTTCTTCTTCGTCGTTCGTTCTCAATCCACCGCTGCCAAGCCCTAAACAGGGCTTTGCAAGTAGCAGGATGTAGTCTGGATAACAGAATGCATTGTGTCACTAGTTTACAGCTTGACTGCGATATTTGCACATTTCGATCCGACACATCCGTCTTTGGCAGAGATTAAATGATTGCTTCTGGAAAGAGGCAGGAAGAGCAGTCTAAGCTGGCGGGATATTGTCAGCGGCCGATGCACCAACAGGAGTGACAAGGCTTTGATTGAGTGATTCACAAAATTATAATCCTCTATGGACATTATCTTTGTTCAAATGTGCACTCCCGACAACATTCTGGAGACAGGGAGAACGTTCAATTAATACAATATCGCTTCTTTTGAATATTGTTAGGGAAGCGTAACTCGTTTAACAGAATGAACCGGAGTTATCTTTCTTGTGTTTTGTCTGTTGACTTTCCATCAATGAAATGAATAGCCGACTTAATTGCAGTAAAAAATACGTTTTTTTAACACTCATTTGTAGGGTAGAAAGAAAGGAATAAAGGAGATGGAGTGGGCACTCTTTTTTATGTGTGTTTTTACTTGATGTTTGTTGTTGTTGTTGTGGAGCGCGTGGCCGAATGGTTTCGAGGCGTGTCTGCCGACAAGGAGGGCAGCGGTTCGAATCCCGGTATAGCATATGTTGTTTCTCTGTTGGGGGTGAAATAAACAAACATAGCCAGCACACGACGTGGCGACAGTAGTGGTGAAGCGGCCTGCAGTTCTCAGCCTAAAAAGTCTCTCGACTACCCCAGCGATGGGGAAAAGTCGTATTGACAGTTGTTATTGTTGCTGTTGCTGATGATGATGATTATGACGCTGCTGCTGTTTCTGTTGTGGGGAAAAAATTAGTGTGTTTACTCTTTTGTCCGGAGAGCTGAGACGCTAGTCCAGTCAGACACTGACCAAGACCACTATCTCTCCTCCATGTAGCGTTCTCTACAACATGCTCTTTTCACGGCAGTCTGGCTGAATCGACGTGATCCCCGAGGGCGGGAAGTGGCGGGTTGCGGTAGCGTTCCTCACATACCGATCGCGCCGAGGAAGATGAACCGGGGTCCTCCAGGTGGTTGTGTTATACTTGACTCTATCTACGTGTCTCTCACTACTACATGGATCACATCTATTCCCCCAACTTGTTACCCAGGCTTCCATGCGTGGTAGCCAGAACCTGACTCCCTTTCTGCTGAAGTAGATTTGAGAGATATTGAGAAATTAGGTCGCTCGTGCAATCTATCTATCTATCTATCTATCTATCTATCTATCTATCTATCTATCTATCTATCTTTCTATCTATCTATTTATCTATCTATCTATCTATCTATCTGTCTGTCTGTCTGTCTGTCTGTCTGTCTGTCTGTCTGTCTGTCTGTCTGTCTGTCTGTCTGTCTGTCTGTCTGTCTGTCTGTCTGTCTGTCTGTCTGTCTGTCTGTCTGTCTGTCTGTCTGTCTGTCTGTCTGTCTGTCTGTCTGTCTGTCTGTCTGTCTGTCTGTCTGTCTGTCTGTCTGTCTGTCTGTCTATCTATCTATCTATCTATATATCTATCTATCTATCTAGCTGTCTGTCTGTTTATCTATTTATAAATATATATATATTTATATATATATATATATATATATATATATATATATATATATATATGTATCTATCTATATTTTTTTTCTTGCTTTCGCCTTATTTCCCCAAGACGTTGTGCGTTGCACTGTGGTGTTTATTTTGCGCCTGTCGGCCTAGTGCATCCGACTTCAGCATGCACTTTATGTAAGGGTCTGCTTCCTCCTGCATTTTCTAAGGGTTTGCTTCCTCGGGGTAACGGCCGGTGCTGTGACGGGGATCGAACCCAGCACCTTTGGGTTGTGAGCCGTGCCACTTAACCACTAGGCCACGCCGTCCCCACTCTATCTATATATCTGTCTATCTCTCTCGAAGCAAATACTGCCGTCGAGGATGAAATTTTAGGGCCTTCCTTGTACTAAGCCACAGCTTTTGTGAGGTGGGATAGCTAGTTTTCTCTCTCTCTCTCTCTCTCTCTCTCTCTCTGCCTTTTTTCCTTCTATAGCCGTCAACTAATTTACCATTTACAGCTGGGTCGACTGTAGCTGCCGGTAGCGGGAGTTTACCACGTACCTTTGCCATGCAAAGCAAGTTCTCTACGAATGCGCTAATCAGCCGCTCGCCGTTATAGCAAGGTCCGGTGGGGATCAGTATGCTTCACCTGACTAACATAGCCTAATCAGTATGTTTCACCTGACTAACATAGTCTGATCAGTATACTTCACCTGACTAACATAGTCTGATCAGTATGCTTCACCTAACTAACATAGTCTGATCAGTATGTTTCACCTGACTAACATAGTCTGATCAGTATGTTTCACCTAACCCCGACTAACATAGTCTGATCAGTATGTTTCACCTGATTAACATAGTCTGATCAGTATGTTTCACCTGACTAACATAGTCTGATCAGTATGTTTCACCTGACTAACATAGTCTGATCAGTATGTTTCACCTGACTAACATAGTCTGATCAGTATGTTTCACCTGACTAACATAGTCCGATCAGTATGTTTCACCTGACTAACATAGTCTGATCAGAATGTTTCACCTGACTAACATAGTCTGATCAGTATGCTTTCCTGACTAACATAGTCTGATCAGTATGTTTCACCTGACTAACATAGTCTGATCAGTATGTTTCACCTGACTAACATAGTCTGATCAGTATTGTTCACCTAACCCTGACTAACATAGTCTGATCAGTATGTTTCACCTGACTAACATAGTCTGATCAGTATTGTTCACCTAACCCTGACTAACATAGTCTGATCAGTATGTTTCACCTGACTAACATAGTCTGATCAGTATTGTTCACCTAACCCTGACTAACATAGTCTGATCAGTATGTTTCACCTGACTAACATAGTCTGATCAGTATTGTTCACCTAAACCTGACTAACATAGTCTGATCAGTATGTTTCACCTGACTAACATAGTCTGATCAGTATGTTTCACCTGACTAACATAGTCTGATCAGTATTGTTCACCTAACCCTGACTAACATAGTCTGATCAGTATGTTTCACCTGACTAACATAGTCTGATCAGTATTGTTCACCTAACCCTGACTAACATAGTCTGATCAGTATGTTTCACCTGACTAACATAGTCTGATCAGTATTGTTCACCTAACCCTGACTAACATAGTCTGATCAGTATGTTTCACCTGACTAACATAGTCTGATCAGTATTGTTCACCTAAACCTGACTAACATAGTCTGATCAGTATGTTTCACCTGACTAACATAGTCTGATCAGTACATTTGAGCAGACACTAATGTTACATTTCACTCTCGATCTAATATATAAAGAGAGTTCCATCTCATATATACCTAACATAATATAGCCAAGAGATTGTTTAATTCAACGATTGAACGGGGCTTAGCCTGTCTATAAAGCAGAGAGAATGCCATACATGTACAATGTGTAACATTATAGCTCTCTACGTTCTAGATTTTCCACTTGATAACGAATGCCCGATTCTGACAATTGGTAATTACAAATCTATTACAAATATCAACATTTGCGAAATGGGAATGACGGTGGTATGCCCAAACAAAAATATATCTGGGTGCACATGCTTGTGAGTTGTGTTATGTGCATCTCGTTGAGGAATGAGTAATAGGTCACAGGAATTAGGTCAGTGGTTCCTAACCTGGAGTGCGCGACAAGGACTGTGTGAGTACGCGGCAATGACCGACCATCTTACGTCATATATCTAGGATGTTCTTCGCAAGGACCGAACATCTTACGTCTAAGATCTAGGATGTTCGCAGCAAGGACCGAACATCTTACGACTAAGATCTAGGATGTTCGCGAGCAAGGACCGAACATCTTACGACTAAGACCTAGGATGTTCACGAGCAAGGACCGAACCATTTTACGACTAAGACCTAGGATGTTCACGAGCAAGGACCGAACCATCTTACAACTAAGATCTAGGATGTTCGCGAGCAAGGACCGAACATCTTACGACTAAGACCTAGGATGTTCACGAGCAAGGACCGAACCATCTTACGACTAAGACCTAGGATGTTCACGAACAAGGACCGAACCATCTTACGACTAAGACCTAGGATGTTCACGAGCAAGGACCGAACCATCTTACGACTAAGACCTAGGATGTTCGCAAGCAAGGACCGAAACAGTTTGCAGCTAGGATCTAGGATATTCGCTACAATGACCGAAACAGTTTGCAACTAGGATCTAGGATATTCGCTACAATGACCGAAACAGTTTGCAGCTAGGATCTAGGATATTGGCTACAATGACCGAAACAGTTTGCAACTAGTATCTAGGATATTCGCTACAATGACCGAAACAGTTTGCAGCAAGGATCTAGGACGTTCACATCAAGGACCAAGAGGTTCACATCAAGGACCGAGAGGTTCATGACATGTACCCAAGATGTTCACATCAACGACCCAGTATGCTCACACCAACGACCCAGTATGCCCACATCAAGGACTGAGAGGTTCACATCAAGGACCGAGAGGTTCACATCAAGGACCGAGAGGTTCACATCAAGGACCGAGAGGTTCACATCAAGGACTGAGAGGTTCACATCAAGGACTGAGAGGTTCACATCAAGGACCGAGAGGTTCACATCAAGGACCGAGAGGTTCACATCAAGTACCGAGAGGTTCACATCAAGGACCGAGAGGTTCATGACATGGACCACCGAGGTTCACATCAACGACCCAGGATGATTGTCAAAACAACCGAGAGCGTTTTTTTCACACTTAGATATAATCTTCACACTTGACAAGGATTTGGTTTTAGTACTTTGGGGGATTTCAAGACTGGGATGGGCGGTTTATAACAGATTTAGATAAATCTTTTGATTTATAAACTATGCTAATGAGTGACACACAGACTAGGAGATCAATGTCTTTCATGTTCGCTAGACTCCAAGCAGGCAGTCTAAGCCAATATATATATATATGTGTGTGTGTGTGTCTGCCTCGTGTGTATTTGTCTGTGTGTGTATATGTCCGTGTGTGTGCGTGTATGCATATTTGTATGTGTGTGTGTGTGCATGTTTGTATGTGTGTGTATGTTTGTATGTGTGTGTATGTGTGTAATATAATGATGACTAAGCCGAGATACATTTGTTATTTCCGCTGCTATATATCACACTGGCATAAATGTGATGATTAAGCTGTGACGTAACCAACGAATCCTACACATGGTGACTGTTCTCTAATGTACGCCAGACGCAGGTCTCCCTGGGAAAGGTCTGTTCTTCGTGGCAGCATATCTGACAAGGTGTGAGGTCAATGGAATCCCCATAGTAGTGAGTGATACGCAGATAAAATCAAGCATATCACAACCGCCTGGAGCACTCATATCTATCTTCATCAGCACGCTCGGAATGTGAGGACAACTACTACTGCTATCCACTACTTAACGCTCTTTCCACGGAGCACAAAAAGAGTAAACGAACTAATTTTTGGACATTCAACAACATCAACAATCCTATTCTGGAACTAAGCCGATTATTTGGATAGCCTTTCAGCTCCATTTAGGAGCCAAGACTGTCGGGTCACGTTTTTAGT
Organism: Ariolimax columbianus; assembly: GCA_036924085.1. Lineage (NCBI taxonomy): Eukaryota > Metazoa > Mollusca > Gastropoda > Stylommatophora > Arionidae > Ariolimax > Ariolimax columbianus. The sequence continues at coordinate 67,887,924 of JAVGWX010000016.1, read as the reverse complement.
TATTTATCTTTAACTTTACTTTAAGCGGGGGCTCGACTTCATTGCCTCGGATTTTTTCCCCATTTTAGCTCTGTCTCTCTCGACAGATGCACAAAGCACGAACTCCGTAGCTCCAGCGATGAATCCAGGGATCTCCAGAAAAAAATTGACATCATGGACCGACCGTTGCAGCTCGAAATCGAACCCCGACCGTCTGAACACGAGGCAAACGGCTTGACTACTTCGCCATAGAGACCCCCAGTTATTTATCTTAGCTTCTTGATACGAGTGAACTATTGACGGCGTTTCTTTGAAAATGGGTTATATTGGCTCTTCTTTCATCTCGAGGTACGCTTGAGAAGATGGACAGGGGTTCTACCAAATGTAGTGCCTCCCGAGGCTGCTCGGTAAGCTCACCGGTATTGGAATCACAGTGTCGATTCTTGGAACTACGGCGAGGAAGTGAGATGAGGGTCTTGTTCAGTTTATTTGACTTTCCCCTCTTGCTAGTCATTCTTCCTCTTCTTGGTTCGTTCTCAATCTCCCGCTACCAAGCTCTGAACGATCTCAATCTCCCGCTACCAAGCTCTGAACGATCTCAATCTCCCGCTACCAAGCTCTGAACGATCTCAATCTCCCGCTACCAAGCTCTGAACGTTCTCAATCTCCCGCTACCAAGCCCTGGACGTTCTCAAACTCCCGCTACCAAGCCCTGGACGTTCTCAAACTCCCGCTACCAAGCTCTGAACGTTCTCAAACTCCCGCTACCAAGCCCTGAACGTTCTCAATCTCCCGCTACCAAGCCATGAACGTTCTCAAACTCCCGCTACCAAGCCCTGAACGTTCTCAAACTCCCGCTACCAAGCCCTGAACGTTCTCAATCTCCCGCTACCAAGCCCTGAACGTTCTCAAACTCCCGCTACCAAGCCCTGAACGTTCTCAATCTCCCGTTACCAAGCCCTGGACGTTCTCAAACTCCCGCTACCAAGCCCTGAACGTTCTCAAACTCCCGCTACCAAGCCCTGAACAGGGCTTCGCAAGTAGCAGGATGTAGTCCGGAGAACGCATTACGTTGTGCTTCTAGTTTACAGCTTGACTGCGATATTTGCGCCTTTCGGTCTGACACATCCGTCTACGGCGGCATTTGCTAGTCCTGTTCCTAGCGTCAGGTAAAATATACTGGCCAAAACACCAACCTCGCGTCAGTGCATTGCTCCTGGCAACATCTGTTAAAGTAGCCTGGTCAGCGGGGTGGGGATTGACACTGTCCTTAAAGTGGTGAGCCTTTTTGAGAAGCCTCGCATTACACTACAACCATGAAGTTCCAGGCCCACTTTCTTCAGTACGCTTCTAGATATAATTAAAAAAATATTGTAACCTGCTGCTAAAGAAACATTGTGAGGAATGAACTGTCGAAGATAAATATGTCGGACCAAAATGTGCAAATATCGCAATCTATCTGTAAACAGGCGACACAACACATTCCGTTCACCGGACTACATATTCCTACTTGCATAGCCCTGTTTAGGGCCTGGTAGTGGGAGATTGAGAACGAACGCAGACGAGAAGAAGAAACGAAAAAAGGAAGAGGAACTGAACAAAAGTAGCTTCAAACAAAAATATCAACAAACTCCATTCACGCGACTTCCAAGTACGCGAGACTTCGGAATAACCGCGCCCCTCGCGTATATCGGGGTTATTGCAGGTTACGACAAATCTCGGACACCATGTCGCCTAGAAATGTTTTCTCTGGCGTCTAACATTACAGGACCGGTGACGTTTTTGCTCGATTTATATCCTTCATCGCGTATTTATTTTCTTCTTCCTTTGTTTTTTCTTCTTCTTTTTCAAATTCTTCTTTTTATTTGTCTTCTTTTTCGTCGATTTTTTCATCTTCTTCCTCCTCTTTTCTTCTTCTTTTTGTATTTTCTTCTTCTTCGTTGGCGCTCGTCCTGAAAAAGGAAGTTGAGACGTTGTGTTTAAAGCGAAACCACTTTATCTGCATCTCTATGCCTGATACATCCGATTTAAGATATTCTTCCATAGTTTTACCAGTCTCTGTAGCCTCTTTATTACCATTGCCAATCTCCTTCTGATTTCCTTTGAGAAGTCGCCATGGTTGTCGATTATGGATTCTAGATACTCGAAGTTCGTGATCTGTTCTATTTCCACACTTCCGAATTTGAATTTATGCTGACTTCTTGTTTTGTTGGCGGTCTGTTTGGTTTATGTTTATGAAGAGGTTTTGATCTTCGCTGCATCTGGTTACGACTGACTGACTTTACTTTCCGCGTCCAAGCACCACGTCGTACAGTATGCATCCAGTATTCGGCGACATGAATTACCTTGTCGTCTGCCTCCAGCATGTCACACATATTGCATAGTTGTAGGTTGGGCAGGTCATCAGGTGGTCAATGTCATTTATTGCACTACAATCACATGTGACACCATCTTTGTATCCCCATAGTTTTATATTTCTCTTGCACCGTCATACACCAGTTCGGAGTCAGTTCAGGGACTTCTATGTTGTGTATGGTAGATGATGTTTACGGCTGCAATTATCTGATCTAATCACTCGACACTGTTTGATAGTACCACTGTGTCGTCTTCGTATCTTAGCTCTGACGTGCTTTAGCGGCACTGTTTGGTAGTACCACTGTGTCGTTTTCGTATCTTAGCCCTGACATGCGTTAGCCGCACTGTTTGATAGTACCACTGTGTCGTCTTCGTATCTTAGCTCTGACGTGCTTTAGCGGCACTGTTTGACAGTACCACTGTGTCGTTTTCGTATCTTAGCTCTGACATGCGTTAGCGGCACTGATAGTAACACTGTGTCTTCTTCGTATCTTAGCTCTGACATGCTTAGCGGCACTGTTTGATAGTACCACTGTGTCTTCTTCGTATCTTAGCTCTGGCATGCTTAGCGGCACTGTTTGATAGTACCACTGTGTCGTTTTCGTATCTTAGCTCTGACGTGCTTTAGCAGCACTGTTTGATAGTAACACTGTGTCGTTTTTGTATCTTAGCTCTGACATGCTTAGCGGCACTGTTTGATAGTATCATTGTGTCGTTTTCGTATCTTAGCTCTGACATGCTTTAGCAGCACTGTTTGATAGTAACACTGTGTCGTTTTTGTATCTTAGCTCTGACATGCTTAGCGGCACTGTTTGATAGTAACAATGTGTCGTTTTCGTATCTTAGCTCTGACATGCTTAGCGGCACCGTTTGATAGTATCATTGTGTCGTTTTCGTATCTTAGCTCTGACATGCTTTAGCAGCACTGTTTGATAGTAACACTGTGTCGTTTTTGTATCTTAGCTCTGACATGCTTAGCGGCACTGTTTGATAGTAACACTGTGTCGTTTTCGTATCTTAGCTCTGACATGCTTAGCGGCACTGTTTGATAGTACCACTGTGTCGTTTTCGTATCTTAGCTCTGACATGCTTTAGCGGCACTGTTTGATAGTAACACTGTGTCGTTTTCGTATCTTAGCTCTGACATGCTTAGCGGCACTGTTTGATAGTACCACTGTGTCGTTTTAGTATCTTAGCTCTGACATGCTTAGCGGCACTGTTTGATAGTAACACTGTGTCGTTTCCGTATCTTAGCTCTGACATGTGTTAGTGTATATGCTCATTGATTTTGACTAACGTGTGTGCATTTGTTTCATCGGTAGGATTGGATGGCCAGTCATTGTACTGCACTGAAGTTCTTCCTAGCGCATCCCCTCCCAGTCAACAGGTCACAGTTGAGGGGGGTGGGGTTATTAGGCATGCCTTGGTGGCTGTCAGTGGAGCAGCGTGTAGTCAGCCAGTGCAATACACCATCATTATCACAGACCCTCAGCTTCAGCAAAACAACAGCGGTGGCAGCAACAGCAGCAGCACATCTGGCGCCACCAGCATCCTGCTGAACACACTGGTACAGCAACAGCATCAGCAGCAACAACTTCAACTGCAGCAGCATCAGCTCCAGCAGCACTTGGCTAGCATTTCCGAAGCCAACAGTTTAATTGCTGGAGCAACCAATGCAAGTTTACTTGTAAACAATAACAACGTGAATGGCAGCAATAAATTCAGCAGTTTGTTGATTTGCAATAATAACAACAACAGCAACAACCTCGCCACCGACGGCGGAATCGTTAGTAACGCAACAACATTCCCTGCAAACTTGATCACTAACAACCAAAACAGCTCTTTCACTGATAGCAAGGGTATCCATTTTACCAAAGTGACACTCTCCGCCAACAGCAAACTTCCCCCATCTCTTATAGACAGCGCAGGTGTCGAGGGGGGTATCGTTATTCTCAACTACTCAGACCCACAGTTAATAGCAGGTTCGGCCAATTTAAACAACATTAACCAACTGGTCAGTGTTCATAGCCAAGTTGCTAATAATACTGATGTAATCACTCGGGGAACTACTCACCAGCTCATCAAAGCGGCCAGTGATACTAACACTGTTTCTAGTGGTTGTACCAACAGGGATGTGACTGCCAGTAGCAAGATAAACTTAGCTTCCCATTCTGATCTCTCTCAGGTAGATTACAGCACCAGAGCTACAGGCTCTGTGTCTTACAATGGACAGGTATTTCTAGACAAAGAGGACTCGGGCGACCAGGATAGTAGCCAGGACAGCGTGTCGCATATCATCAAACAGTTGCCCATCTCAGACGAGCAACAGCTGTCAGAATCAACATCTTCCAGTGATAGGGTGTCCGGGGGCATGCACAGTGGGCGCACGGGATCAGGGTCAGGTCAAGCTCACAGCAGTCATCCCCAGCAGCAACAGCGGCATAGTCCCGTCTGCAGCAGTTCATCCTTCACAGTATCCGCGACATCCAGCCAGTCCGCCATGTTATCAGCAGGACAGCCGGCGCTACCTTCAGGCATTTTCAGGACGGGGGCAGATAATTCCTCCCCGTCGCAAAGACTTTCTGCTTCAGGGAGCTCCAGTTATGTCCCTCCTCAGTACCCGCCTATCTACGGCATGCACGGGCAGGCCACAGGTCATATGGCAACCCTTCAACCGTACTCCACGTTTTTCCCGGGCTACGGGGGCTCTGGTGCTTCGGCACACACCTTCTCCCATGGCTCAATAATGGCTGGCACATCTCAGGGCCACTATCCTCACATCGAGTCCTATTCGGCGATGCTGGCCAGCATGGGAAGCCATGCTCAACACCGAGGTGCACAAGTGGCAGACAGGTAAAATATCTCATAACTAGGTCCGTATAAATTTAAGAGCTACGCTCCAGAACACTCAGATCGCAAGTGGCAGACGGGAAATATATCATAATTAGTTCCGTATAAAGTTCTTCTTTTTTGCTTTCGGTTTCGTATGCTCGTTTTATGCCACCTGATGGGCTGCATCCATGAAGTGACACGTCAGTTGCAGGTCCTCAATGGTTCCCCATAGTTTGTCTTGTATGTTTCTTTCCTCGGGCCAGGTCTTCTCACGGGAGTCTTGGTGCAGTGGACATGTTTGCAGGATGTGTTCTGGAGTCTTTGGGTCCTCTATGACATGTGCATAGTGCAGTCTGTGCTGCTTTCATTTTATGCATGTGTGCATTTATTCTGCAATGACCTGTTCTGAGGTGAAAAATTGTGGTATACTGTTTCCTATTCAGTCTATTGATTAGGTCCTGTGGGTATTTACTGTGGGTATTTGCTGTTTGTTCTCTCTATCCACTATGGTTTATATATTTTTTTTTTTTTTTTTTTTTGCCTTGACTTCTGTCAGTGACACTGGGTGGGTGAATTGTTCTCTCTGTCTTCCCTCCTTAGCTAGCCTGTCCGCCCATTCATTCCCAGATATGCCGCAGTGAGCTGTAATCCACTGGAGGGTGATTTTACTGTGGTCTGAGAGTTTGTTTAGCTGGCATATCAGCTCCCTTTCCATACTATTTCGTGGTCCTCTTTGTATGGCCTGCAAAATTTCCATGCAGTCGCACAAAAACACTATTCTGTTATCCTTTAACCCTCTTTTCATCCAATAGTTTGACTGCTTCAATTATTGCCTGTTGCTCTGTTCTTAGATTTGTCGAGGGCTCCCCGGCAGCACTTGCTTTTTTTATAACGGTTCCATACTTTCCTCAATACTTCCTCTGATGATCCATCTGGGTAGACGTGCGTCCACATGGGTTGAGGATAGGCCTCTCCAATATGCTTTAGGGTTTTTTCTCTCAATGCATGGTCTGATTCTTCCACCTTTCTGTCGATACCTGGTATTTTCGCTTCCACCGTGAAGTTGGGCTGTTGGTCTGTATTTTTCACATACTTGTATAATTTCCCATGTCGTTGGACATTTTGATATGATGTCAATGTTCCTGGCTGTAAGGGCTTTTGATAGATGATTGACGCTTGTTCTTTTTATGCGGTTTTTTGTTAATTCATTGACTTTTCCCTGCATTGGATGTTTACTCATACGCTTGTATTTTTCTGTCAGGTTTAGTATTCTTCCTTTTCTGCTCTCACCGAGGCTCTGGAGGCCTGCTACCGCTTCGAGTTCTCAAATTGGGGTGCTTCGCAGACCTCCGGTAATAATTCTGAGTCCGGTATTCTGTGCCCTGTCTAGTTTCTGTAGGTTGGTCTTTGCCGCTGTTGCATAGGCACCCATGCCATATTCCAATGTTGGCCGTACGTATCCAGTGTAGACCTGACTGACTGTGTTTGCATCTGCGCCCAATTTGTCCCTGCCAGTTTTTTCATCAGCTTTAGTCTGAGTGTGGCCTTCTTTTGAGTATCCTCTATGTGTGGGCCCCATGTTAATCTTTTGTCATATCTCATTCCTAGGTATGTATGATTGTTTTCTCTAGGAAGTAGGCTATTTTCTAAATTTAGCTTGACCTGCTCTGGCTTTGTAGAGAGCGAGAAGAGTGTTGAGAGGGTCTTACTTTTGTTTATTGTGACACCCCATGAGTCTGCCCATTTCTTTACTGCATTAATTGCTTCCTGCATTCTTGCTTTTGCGGTTCTAATGTTTTCTGCCTGGGTCCATATGGCCAGGTCATCCGCATGGAGTACCTTGTGTGATCTGAACTGTTTTGGCAGATCATTAATAAAGAGGATAAACAAGGTAAGGGATAGTGATCCTCCCTGGGGAACCCCCTCATGCAGTTTGACCATTTTGCTCCAGTTTTCTTCCAGCCTGACTCTCGCACATCGTGAGTGGAGGTAGTCTTTGATCCAGTCAAGCATTTTCCCCCTTATTCCGCAGCCCGCTAATTTTAGCATTAGTCCTTTCTTCCAGACTTTATCAAAAGCTTTAGTCAGGTCAAAGAAGGTGGCCCATAGTTTGCATTTCCTCCGTATAAAGTTAAGGACTACGCTCCACAAGATGAGTAGGTCAGTCAATGTCCTTGATGAATTGAGTCAGACACTATCATTAAAGAAGAGTCATGTCCTTGATGCTTGTCTTTGATGAATGAGTCAGTCAATGCCCTTGACATATACTCTAGTAAAGATAAAAGCAGAGTTCACAACTCAGATACAATTAAGGAAGGCAAACCCGGTATAAAAAGTGCTGTGTTGAAAATGAATATCTCGGGGCCGAAAAACGCAGTCATTGCAGCCTTGCTGTGAACTGTGACACAAGATCCTTTTCAGAATTAACACCAAAGAAAACGATGAGGATATACATAACTTTGCTAGCAACGATAAAACCTTTTCTTGTAATGTTTGGCTAATTAAATCTACAAACGTATGCCTTTACCAGCAAGACATTTCTGCCAGGAGACCAGAGGTTCGACGCTACTGAAACATCTACACGTTTTTCTCTGGGTATTTTTCGGGTGATTATTGTATACTCGTCTTTGCTATTATCAGCACTGAATTATTTATCTGAATTATTTTTGCATTGGTCAGTTTTATTTACATGGTTTTTTTTTGGTTTTTAAATCAGGATGTCCAACGTCAAGTGATGAGAGTGTCTGTAACCGAACACAACAACCCATTTATATTATGGTTGTTTGGTTATTGATCCAGTAGCCTGTGGGTTCCTGTTCCTTGGCCCTATGCCATATAGTGGTATCTACAAGTGTTTGTGAGTGAGCTGTTGTTTAGTTCCATACAGAATGTCCCATTTGTCTGGACTATTAAGAAGAAGGTCTTTCATAACACCAAGCAAACAGCAAGAGAAAGCTGGAAAAATAAAACGGAAAGTCTAAACCTGGACAAAGAAGGGAACAAGCTATGGAAGCTAGTCAGAGCCATGAATGACGAAACCCCGTCAAATAAACAAATTACTATCAAGCAGGGCGAGAACTTGATCACAGGTAAGAAAGCCGCAAACGCCTTTGTCGATCACTATGCCAGAGCAAGCCACATCGAGGTCCCTGCAGATAAGCATACAGACATTAGCGAAGAGCTAAAGGAACACGAAAACATAAATACGGCTCCTGAAGAGCACATGATGGCCAAACTAACAATGCGCGAAATGGAAGAGGCCATGAGAACACTAAAGAAAAGGAAATCTCCCGGAAAAGACGGGATAACAAACGAAATGCTGATGGGGCTGGGCCAAACAGCGAAGAAGAAACTGCTATCGGTCTTAAACCAAAGCTGGAAAAGGGGAATTGTACCACAGGCATGGAAAGATCCAATACTGGTACCAGTACCAAAAACAGGAAAGGACAAAACAGATCCAAATGGGTACAGGCCCATAAGCCTACTGAGCTGTGTCGGCAAGCTGATGGAACGGATGATAAACACCAGACTGATGTGGCATCTGGAAGAAAAACGAATACTAATTCCACAGCAAGCCGGCTTTAGACAGCACAGATCCACTGAGGACCAGGTCATCCTCATAGCCCAGGAGATAGAAGATGCCTACCAGGCACAGAAACACACAGTAGCTGTTTGGGTGGATCTGGAAAAGGCATTTGACAAAGTCTGGAAGGATGGACTTAGAGTAAAGCTAAGAAGAAGTGATGTCTGTGGGAAGATGTACAAGTGGATCAACCACTACCTCAAACAAAGAACGGCCAGAGTCCAAATACAAGGGCAGATGAGCAAAAAGGTGACACTCGAGCAGGGAGTACCAAAAGGGGGAGTATTGTCACCCACACTCTTCCTGGTATATATAAACGATATTACAGAGAATATACCAAGAAGAGTCCATAGCTCAATGTTTGCAGACGATCTGGCTATGTGGACCTCTGAAAAGAATCTCACCATAGCAAGAAATCGGATGCAGACGGCCCTAACATCGCTGGAAGAGTGGGCGAACTCATGGCTGGTCAAAATAAACGAGGAGAAAACCACGTGCACAATATTCTCGCTCTCATTAAAACCCTAAAGTACCAAATTAAGTCTAAATGGCAAAATCCTGCAGCCAAACGACAACCCAACCTATCTGGGAGTCACATTTGATCGGCGCATGACATGGAAAAGTCAGATTGAGAGAAACCGAATGAAAGCCAGAGAAAGAATGGCGATCATGAGGAAACTTGCTGGCACAAGCTGGGGAGCAGACGAAGGCATACTAAAGAAACTGTACACTGGAAGAGTGAGACCAGTTCTTGAGTATGGCATTGCGGCATGGACAACAGCAGCGAAGGCGAACTTCGATAAAGTTAACAAACTTCAAAACCAAGCCATGAGAATTATAACAGGTGGCATGAAGTCAACGCCAATTGTAGAACTTGAAAAGATTACAAAACTGCAATCCATGACCGATAGAAGAGACTGCAGAGCCCAGCTGCAGTCAGAGAAACTCCGAAGACTGACGGACCACCCAATGTACCAGAGACTAAACAATTTGGGAAATGGGAAACTAAAGCGGAGAAACTTTGCAGAAATAGCCAAAGCAAAGATGCACGAAGATCCCATTAACGCACTAACAACACCAAAACCCATTACTACTGTACGAAAACCTACTTGGAGGCAGGATATATTTCCAGAGGTGGTAGAACACATACCAGGTATTGCAAACAAAAACTGCCAGACTGAAAAAGAAAGGAGAGACACTACCCTAAGCTTCATAACGAAAAGCTACCCAAGCATGGACTGGACCCATGCATACACCGACGGTTCTGTAGCAAACACTACACAGAACGGAGGGGCAGGAGCATTCCTGAACCTACCAAATGGCAGAAAAATAACACTGTCATTCGCTACTGGTAAGTACACAAGCAATTTCAGAGCAGAGGCAGAGGCACTGAGGGCGGCAGTGGAAGAAATGGTAACACACAGTGAAAATGAGAGCCATATAGTCCTGCTGACAGATGCTCTCGAAGTAGTCACAGCGCTAAAAAGCCAGAAAAACACTGAGCTTAATGACTTAAGAGCAGCACTCTGCAAACTGTGCCAGCAGTCCGCACCAAAAAGGGTAGTGGTACAGTGGGTTCCGTCACACTGCAACATCCAAGGCAACGAGGAGGCAGACAGACTGGCAAAAGAAGGTGCAAGGCTACCACAAACAGATACCAGTATGACGTACGAAGAGTCAAAACGGCTTATCAAAGCCAGATACATGACCAAATGGGAAACCGAACATACTGGTTACACCAAAAACGATGCCTATTACCAGTTGAACCGAAGAGAGCAGGTCGTTGTCTTCAGACTTCGCACTGGCCACAACAGACTGAGGTACCACCTATTCAACAAATTGAAGATAGGGTGTACCGACGAATGCCCGTGCGGTACTGGTAAAATGACCACTGAACATCTGCTGCAGAACTGCCCGACATACGAGGATCAGAGAGAGCAGATGTGGCCATTGCCAGTGGAACTGCAAGACAAGCTCTATGGTAGTGGCGAGAGTCTCAGGATGACCGCCGCTTTTTTCGAAAAAATAATGGTTACTGTTTGACTGTGTACGCAGAAGAAGAAGATAACACCATCTAGCGCCAGGCAATCTAAAAGATGAACATCAGCAGTTTCATAGGGATATGTGCACAGCTGTCAGGAGTATGTTTTGGTTGGATTCTGTTCAAGGGACTGTTAAGTTGTATGTGTTGAGTGTGATGTCGGAAAATGGTATTTGATCTCACCTTTTCTGAAGGTTGATGTTGTCTTTGGGATTTTGGATGGCCATATGTTTGTAAATTTCCCTCGCAGTATTTCCCATTGCCCAACTATTCAACAAAGCCTCATTGTTCGCAGTCTTCAGTATTTTTTTTACTGTCTGTAGGATTGATGGTGTGTATTATTGTTCTTGACTAGATCCCTTCTTAGCCAGTCTGTCTGCCTTGTTTGTCATTTCCAGGTGCATTTGAGTTACCAGGGATCCATTGCATAACTGTTTTGACTTCATTGGATATAATGATTACTTACGTTAATGAAGTTTGCATTCTTCAGTTTAATGGACATGTTTTTGTTTACAAATCAGGACACCCAGGGTTCAAGTGTCTGGAGTGTCTGTGACCCAGCACACCAGCCCGTTCCTATCATCAACAGCACAGTTGGCAGCACCTGGAGGACAGTATCCCAGCGTCCCGTCCTCTTCTCACCGCCGTCCTTCTGCTAGCAGCTCGCCCAGCCCTGGGCCCACTGCTCCAACGCATAGCTCCCCATCTGCCAGCTTACACCTGGACCCCATGTCGTCTCATCACTTGGAAAAAATGGCAGTCATCAAGGGAGGAGGCAGCCTACAAAGCAGAGAAGGGGAGGTGACGAGAGAGATCAGACTTTACGGAGATTCTTCGTCTTTGCTGGAAGACAAGCCCAGACTGTCTCCCTCCATCACATATTCAACCAGCAGCCATATTCCTAAGGTGTCATTTGATACAGTTGTCAAAGAGTATGGTGGGGGCAGAGACTCTCCAACATGCAGAGGGGACCTTTATTTTCGAGCTACCTTGAGTGGGAAAGAGGGCAGCCTGAAGCATAGAATCCTGACGCGGCCATCAGATTCCGAAGCCCTGGAAGATCTGCACAGAGTCAGCGGCATTCATGGTCTGAAGCACGAGCCCTCAGTTAAACGGCTGAAAATGACTAATGTGGGATCTCCATGTGTTGCTTACAGTACCCAGATTCCTCAGGGGCACCACGGTGACAGCCAAAGGTCGAGCGGTCGTTACCACCCCTTGCCGCACACATCACATCATTCTCAACCGACCACCAGCAACACTGTGGACAGTAGAGGAACAGGACCAAGGCACCACACAGACAACAACCACTTGTCTGGCCACGAGGCTCAGCAGCCGTCTCCCTACCAGCACCACCACAGTGAGGATAGCAGCACCGACGTCAGATACCAACAGCCACACTATCAATCTTCCCCAGCATCCACACCTCCTTCCCTGTCTCCTTCCTCTGAATGCCCTTCCTCACACCTCCAATATCCTTCCCACTTCATGAAGGGCTCCATCATTCAACTGGCAAACGGAACCCTCAAGCGAGTGGAGGATCTCCAGACTGAAGACTTTGTCAACAGTGCCGAGATCTCCTCTGACCTCAAGGTTGATTCCAGTACAGTTGTCAGGATTGAGGAGCAGGCTGACCGAGGCACAGCCATGCTCAGCTTCTCTGTGGGGGAGCATCGAGTTCAAGTGAGTAGCCATGTCTAAATATCATTGTTGTACAGAATACACATGGGTCGGTCAGTGTCCTTGATGAGTAGGTCAGTCAGTGTTCTTGGTGAGTGGGTCAGTCAGTCTCCTTGGTGAGTGGGTCAGTCAGTCTCCTTGGTGAGTGGGTCAGTCAGTGTTCTTGGTGAGTGGGTCAGTCAGTCTCCTTGGTGAGTGGGTCAGTCAGTCTCCTTGGTGAGTGGGTCAGGCAGTGTTCTAGGTGAGTAGGTCAGTCAGGGTCCTTGGCGAGTAGGTCAGTCAGTGTCCTTGGTGAGTGGGTCAGTCAGTCTCCTTGGTGAGTGGGTCAGTCAGTCTCCTTGGTGAGTGGGTCAGGCAGTGTTCTTGGTGAGTGGGTCAGTCAGTGTCCTTGATGAGTGGGTCAGTCAGTCTCCTTTGGGAGTGGGTCAGTCAGTGTCCTTGGTGAGTGGGTCAGTCAGTGTCGTTGGTGAGTGGGTCAGTCAGTGTCGTTGATGAGATGGTCAGTCAGTGTCCTTGGTGAGTGGGTCAGTCAGTGTTCTTGGTGAGTGGGTCAGTCAGTGTCCTTGGTGAGTGGGTCAGTCAGTGTCCTTGGTGAGTGGGTCAGTCAGTGTCCTTGGTGAGTGGGTCAGTCAGTGTCCTTGGTGAGTGGGTCAGTCAGTCTCCTTTGGGAGTGGGTCAGTCAGTGTCGTTGATGAGATGGTCAGTCAGTGTCCTTGGTGAGTGGGTCAGTCAGTGTTCTTGGTGAGTGGGTCAGTCAGTCTCCTTGGTGAGTGGGTCAGTCAGTGTCGTTGTTGGGATGGTCAGTCAATGCCCTTGATAAGTTGATCCTGCCCTGTACTTGCTGAGTAGTGGCCTTAAGAGGTTACTAAGCTAGTCACTGTTCATAAGGAACATGTTCTCGATTAGGGGTCAGTCACTGCCCTAAAGGAAGTGGTCATCTCCTTGATGGTTCGGTCAGTGTCCTTGTGGAAGTTGAGTCTGACACTGTTCTTAAAGAAGAGGTAGGTCTTTGGTGAGTGTTTCAGCCATGGTTTTTTTGAATGGGTCAATCAATTTCCATAATGAATAACTCATGTCTTGGATTAGATGTCAAACAATGTCCTTAATTAGAAGACGTGTCCTGGCCAATCAATGTCCTTGTTGAGAGGACCTATTAATATTCTTGGCTCGCCTCAGTCTTTAGGTCAATGATCATTTGCTTGTGTTTCATCTCATATTTCCTTGTCTCTCTATCTGTATGGCAGTATCTCACTCTCTCTATCTTCCATTGGTTGGGCTTCATTCATCTATTGTATCAGAGAGAGGACCATGATGAGAGGACCTATTAATGTCCTTGACTCGCCTGAGTCTTTAAGTCAATGATCATTTGCTTTTGTTTCATCTCATGTTTCCTTGTATCTCTATCTGTATGGCAGTCTCTCACACTTTCTGTCTCCTTCTCTCTCTCCTCTCTCTCTCTCTCCTTCTCTCTCTCCTTCTCTCTCTCTCTCTCTCTGTTCCATATGTTGTGCTTCATTCTTCTATTGCATCAGTGTCATCCCTGCTCAATGTGCTACAGGACATGATTCTTCTTCTTCTTCTTCATTCATTCTGAAACTCCCACTAACCAAGCCATGAAAAGATGTTTGCAAGTAGCAGGATGTTGCTCAGAGCGCGGAATGCGTTGTGTCGTAGTTTACAGCTTCACAGCGATACTTACACATTTCTGTCCGACACATCCTACATGCTACTTCCGCAGGACAGGCCATGTTTCATTTCTTTCAACCTTCACGTCGATCAAAGCTACACATATGTTCACTCCTCCTCTTAAACATTCCTTAATTATCTCGTATGTAAAGTTTAGGAAACTAATCATTGATGATTTCATATTCTTCTTGACCGGGTTCAAACTTTGGACTCTATGAAATCACAAAAATGAAAGTTATGAAACATATATAATATCCCATAATATATCCATCCATTGTAACCTTCAAGTTGTCTGCACTAGTTATTACGATTTGATGTGTACACGCATTGCCAAAAAATATAACATCTAAGTCTGGATAGTATGTATTCTTCTACATATAAAACCCCCAGGCTAGTGAATCCTGAACAAAGTTGGGACCATCATAGCTGAGACATGCGTTTGTCTAAGCTCTCAGATTAACCATATTCATGTTGTGCATACTTTCTCATATGTAACGTTTCCTGCTAGATCAAATCTCTTGAGATTGATTGTGCACTATAATAAGTCATCGACTTACGTGGATTCGAGCTGTGCATATCTGTTTGTTATTTTGCTGTTTGTTGTCTTCATTTTGGCGAGGCATACACTTTCATGGACATGAGGTTTCTGTTGGACCTGCCAACTGTGCTGAGGTTTAGGCGGCAGATGTGTCAGGTTCGAGCTTACCTCAACAACAGCGCCAACGAAGAGCATCCGTTGCATGAGGGGTTACGGAAGATGAAAGGCACACAACTTGTAAGGAAAGAATCATGGATGGGTCAGGCTGAGGATGTTGTGCAAAGCGCGTGTGCGTTGGGAGACGCATGGCGAAAAGCGAATGATATTACCTGAGAATTTGCTGCAGACTTTCCGTGTGATTGCCCCACTTGACAGAGCGAGTGTCCAGTTGAATCCGGTTGATGTGGTGTCGGGGGTTAAGGTTTTGGTCAGTGAAAACTCCACGGATGATGGCATTATCTACACAGATGGATCCGTCATCCGTGGGTTGAGAAGCGCATCGGTCTACACGGCTCATGGGGGTGGGAAAACGGTCAAGGAGTCGTCTGGGGCTTTTGCGGTGACCACAAGCTGTGTGACCATGGAGATCATGGCTGTTACGATGGTGATGGTCTGACTTGAAACAATGAGTGGCACACATGTGTGCATCCTCAGTTTGTTGGGTTTTTTTTTGTGTTCGCCTAATTTCTCTGTTCCCCAATATTGCACTACGGTTTTTATTTTCGCCTGTCGGCCCAGTGCATACAACTTCGGCATGCATATTATGTAAGGGTTTGCTTCCTCTTGCATTTTCTAAGGGTTTCCTTCCCCGGGGTAACGGCCGGTGCTGTGATGGGGATTGAACCCAGCACCTTCGTACTGTGAACGTAACCACAAGCCCACCCAAAATAAAAACCACAGTGCAAAGCATACTACCTTGGGGATTAGAGAAATAAGGCGAACGCAAAAAACATACATAAGGTTACAGACAGTGAACAGGGAGGATAGTATGAGTTAAACAAGTTATTGGGTGGTGTAAATGTTTTAAAGATAGTAGTGAAAGAGTTAAGAGTGATGAACTCTCTGTTTGGGAGGCCCGCAATGAACAAAAATGAAAACAATGTCGAACTTTTATCGATCTGAAGTGAATTGTGCATCATGAATACCATTCATATGACCATACAATTAATAAGGAGCACTGTTGTCAAGTTTTGTGGCATTTGATGGACACACTTTGTCGCAAATGGCCAGCATTGCATGGGAGGGGTGAGCAGCGACACCATCATCATATCACGCCTGCCTATGCATCAAAGCTTGTGCAGCAGTTTCTTGCTGAGCACTTCATTCCACAGGCTGGCAAACCAACCGGTACTGTCTATAACTAAGTATGTTTTTCCACATCTTTTGCTATGTTTTTGACAAAATCTTATACAAGTTTGTTGATCAATCTGTTTCCATCATGACAATGCAATGAATGCAGGACATAAGGCCAAAGCACTATTGCAAACAAACCAAACCAGCAGGTCAGACATGGCTCAGGCTACATACACAATATGTTCAGAGGTGAACCTGTCCCTAGCAACTTCTGGCTGTATCCGACAGTTCTGTAATTATGATACATATCCCGATACTTCTGTAACCACTCGTACATATTTTTATTTGTATGTACTTCAAAGGAAACTGATAATTTAATTCCCTCAAATTGTTTTTTCATAACACAATCCGTTGATTTATCTATGATACAAACACTATCTTAGAAATTCATTGCATTTAAACACCATTCGAGTAATGTAGTTTCCTTTCCCATTTGTGTTTAGACCTTTGGAGTAAAGAAACTGCACGTGTTGTCACAATGTGTTGTCCTGGCGAAGAACAGATGGAGGAATATAATTACTTAGACATGAACTATTCCACATTTTTTATAGTCTTTATAAGTTTCCAGAGACCTTCACTTTTCCCAATATTCTGCTAGTATAATCAGCTTGCATGCTGGAGGGAAGGGAGACCTTCCCTTTTCCCAATATTCTGCTAGTAGAATCAGCGTGCATGCTGGAGGGAAGGGAGACCTTCCCTTTTCCCAATATTCTGCTAGTAGAATCAGCGTGCATGCTGGAGGGAAGGGAGACCTTCCCTTTTCCCAATATTCTGCTAGTAGAATCAGCTTTCATGCTGGAGGGATGGGAGACCTTCCCTTTTCCCAATATACTGTTAGTAGAATCAGCGTGCATGCTGGAGGGATGGGAGACCTTCCCTTTTCCCAATATTCTGCTAGTAGAATCAGCGTGCATGCTGGAGGGAAGGGAGACCTTCCCTTTTCCCAATATTCTGCTAGTAGAATCAGCTTTCATGCTGGAGGGAGGGGAGAGGGGGGTCATGGTCCAATCCCTTATGAAGACTTATTGTGGGGTCGCAGTGTCCCTATTTAATAGTCGCACATGTTTTATTATCACATACTCCCTTAGGTTGAGACCCTTCCATTGCATTTTGGTTGGGCTGGCTTCTGAGAGTGCACAAACCTAGCATAGGTACATACAGACGCACACATACATCCAAGCACTGGTTTATGCATCTTAATATCGCCCAGTTTGACTTCGGTCTAGGGTGGAATAGGCGCGCCTCCGCCAGTAGAAACTAGTGAGGCAAACACATAACAAATTTTTTTAAATAATATATACTTTTTTTTTTTAGCAAAGAAAGATTTGTTTTATCTGAACTCTATTGAAATTTAGAACTGTAATGTTTACACACTGCATATTCTTGTAGGAAACACTTTTCTTGAGCTCCACTGATAAGCCTAGACTTCTTTTTGAATTGACCATTCTTCTCCAACATTGTAGGTATACAGCACACTGCTGGTTATTATGGGTCCTTTCCACCTTCTTCTTCTTCTTCTGCGTTTTTAAGATTTTTTGGTCATGCTAGATCTGTAGTTCCATTGCAGGGACAAAGTCCACAGTCCTCTCCAGATTAGAGTGGCAGCCCCACATCTTCAGCGTCACCTTGGCTCCCTCTGGCCAAAGTTTGGTCACATAGGTCTCTGTATATTGGGCAGTCCTGTAGGGTGTGTTCAGAGGTCTGGACTCCGATTCCACATGGGTAGTCACTTGCGTGTGATATCTTGAGCCGATATAGGAGACCCAATAGTCTGCAGTTGCCTGTTGCAGTTGCCTGTTCTCAGGAGGAAGATGGTGGTTTGTTGGTGTCTGTGGAGTCGGTGGATTGGGTCAGGTCTATTGTCACGTCCATGTATTTCTTCCATTTTGAGTGGCACTGATTGTGGATGATAGTTTTTGCCTCTCAGTAGAACACTGCATGGATAAGTTGCTCCATCTTGCCACCTGCTTGGGACAGGGCATCGGTTCTCATTCTTATGATTCCACAATGGGAGGTTAGCCACAGAAGAGCTGCTGTTAAGGTTCTTTGGATTTTGTTGAACCTCTCATCTGATTTCCTGAAGCATTTGTTCACCTCTAGTGTTTTGTATTGCTTCTACTAGTGATCTGCAACCTGTAAGAAAAACAATCTGAGTTGACTGGTGTTTGTCTGATCTAGTGAATATTCCAAGTGCCTGCATGATCGCCACAGACACTGCCCTAAGGCAGGAAGAAATTATCCCAGTACATAAAGCTCTATGCATTATTTTCCAATTGTTGTATCTTACAAAGATGCTATCCATCTTTAAGTTTCTCTCTTTAATCTCTACGTAGCCTTTTTGGTGGATTTTTTTAATATTATGTCTGGTCAACCGATACAAAGTATCCAACACAGATATATGTTATGATGAAAGTGTGCAATCTGTATGTGAAAATGGAAAAGGGTTAATAGAACTAACTTCATTGCACCTGGACACCCCCATATGTGCTCGGTCCCTTTCATTGGTGAAGGTGCTGAATGTGTAGCTTCCACAGCGACTCCTAAGTTTTCCCCTGGCTTCATCAGGTATCCCTTTACAGCTCGGTCGACTGGAAGAAGCGGTCATATCGTGAAGAAAATGAAACAGCCTTATGTGGTCTGTCAAGCTGAACACAACGTGAGCCTGGTACGTTCATTCTCAGTAAACTGAGCTCACAACCCTTGGTCATCGAATCTCCTGTGTGGGATACTTTGTCTTATACCATGTTGCCATGCCACGTTCCCATTCCATGTTCCCATGCCACGTTCCCATTCCACTTTCCCATGCCACGTTCCCATTCCACGTTCCCATGCCACGTTCCCATTCCACTTTCCCATGCCACGTTCCCATTCCACTTTCCCATGCCACGTTCCCATGACATGTTCCCATGCCACATTTCCACGATGCGCTCCTATTCCACATTCCCATGCCATATTGCCATTCCACTTTCCCTTGGTGTGTTCTCATGTCATATCTCCATGTCATGTTCCCATGTCACTTTCCTATACCATGTTCCCATACCATGCTTCCTTCCATGCCATGTTCCCATGTCAGGTTCCCATGCCATGTTGCCATGCCACATACCCATTCTACATACCCATACCATGTTCCCATTCCATGTTCCCATTCCATGTTCCCATTCCATGTTCCCATACCATGTTCCCATTCCATGTTCCCATTCCACATTTCCACGATATGCTTCCATTCCACATTCCCATTTCCATATTGCCATGCCACTTTCCCTTGCTGCGTTCTCATGCCATATCCCCATGTCATGTTCCCATGTCACTTTCCCATACCATGTTCCCATACCATGCTTCCACGCCATGTTCCCATGTCAGGTTCCCATGCCACGTTGCCATGCCACATACCCATTCTACATACCCATACCATGTTCCCATACCACACACTTAAAGACTGCTACTATATTTGTGTTGAACACCCTTTTCTTATGATCCTGTGAGAATGCTGTAGCCTGTCAACATTTACTCTTATTTTAACCACTACATTACTACCACAGATAGTATATCTGAGTTGGTTTTTTTTCCATTTGTACAGGTGACAGTAGAGGCTACACTTGAACATCCGTTCTTTGTTTTTGGGCAAGGATGGTCCTCCTGCTCTGCCACCAGGACCCTGGATCGTTATGGCCTTGACTGCCAGAAGCTGAATGTGGGCGACGTCTGTATATCCCTCACCCACAAGGATGTTCACCTCAAGGCGGCAGAGATTGGGCAGCAGCAGCAGCAAGTCCAGACATATTTAGCTGACCCACAAAATAAACTAGCCACTACATCTGGCTCTGCATCCATGGAGCACCAAACTCCTGCCCTTCAGTCCACATCATCTTCAGCATTGTTCTTTACATCCCCATCCACCACATCATCGTCGTCAGTTCCATCAAAGTCTTTACTGGCATCTCTGAAGTCAGAAAACACGGACACAAGTTTCCTGCAGCCTCCCCCATCGTCAGCGTCGCTGACAACAGGCAAGAGACGGCTCTCCCAAACAGAGCTGCCACCCCCTTTGTCTAACATAGTCCTGGTCAAGAAAGAAAACAACAATGGCCACAGCTCACGGAGGAGGGGTTCACAGAGAGTTGAGGACGAGTTACAGGAAGAGAAGGTATTTGAGGAAGAGGATGACTCAGACTCGACCTTGTCTCTGCGGAAGAGAAGGTGGTCTGCTCCTGACCCAGGCTCTGTGAAAGTTGATCCAGAACGAGAAAAGGATAGACAGAATCTAGCCAGTGGGTCACAGAAAGGGGTGGAGACTACAGACAAACACCAACAGTGATAATGGTCGGCAGTGACAAAATTCATGGAATCTTTACTCAATGACGGATTCTCCTGAAGTCATGAATTTGTCGAATTTCATGAACTTTGAATACCTGAATTGTGACTGCTGTAGCTTTAATTTGTAGTTGTGTAGTAGTGGTAAATATATTCTGTTTAGTTTGTTGTACTGAACAAAGAGTGTAGTTCATATCAATTATTGTGGTTTGATAATTAAGTTTGTTATATGTTAGTTGTGGTCACTTAGTCGGCATTTAGCATTTAGACATTGATTGGTCAACTAGAGATTGGTTGGTCAACTAGATATTGATTGGTCAGTTAGATATTGATTGGTAAACTAGACATTGATTGGTCAACTAGACATTGATTGGTAAACTAGACATTGATTGGTCAACTAGACATTGATTGGTCAGCAAGATATTGATTGGTCAGATAGATATTGATCGGTCAGTTAGATATTGATTGATCAGTTAGATATTGATTGGTCAACTGGCCATTGATTGGTTAACTAGAAATTGATTGGTCATTTAGACATTAGCCAACTATTTATTGGTTGGTCAGCTAAATATTTACTGGTCAATTAGATATTAATTGGTCAATTAGATATTGACTGGTCAACTAGATACTGACTGGTAAACTAGATATTCATTTGTCAACTAGATACTGAGTGGTCAACTAGATACTGACTGGTCAACTACATACTGACTGGTCAACTACATACTGACTGACCAACTAGATACTGACTGGTCAAATAGATACTGACTGGTCAAATAGATACTGACTGGTCAACTAGATACTGACTCGTGAACTAGATACTGACTCATCAACTAGATACTGACTCGTCAACTAGATACTGGCTGGTCAACTTGAACAACTAGATTTTGACTGGTCAATTAGATATTTACTGGTTAATTGGATATTGACTAGCCAACTAGATACTATCTGGCCAACTAGATATTGACTGGTCAACTAGATATTGATTGGTCAGCTAGATATTGATTGGCCAGCTAGATATTGATTATCCAGCTAGATGTGTTCCACAGTTCGCAGACTTCCATTTCATCAGTTTTTGTAAATCTTCTCATCGTCATTAGGGAGAATTAGCGGTAATTATCTGCCTCTTAATGAAACCATGGGCTTGTCAAGCTGATTTTTTGAGCTCATAATTTGAGCTCATTCTTCTGGGTTTCAGTAGTGCACACTAAGCTTAATCGTGACATGTTGGTAAGCTTTGTCTGTGTCATTTTTGTATAGCTTTGTGTACAATTTGTCTGCGTGAATTATTTTGCAACGTTTATTCAATTTTAAACAAAAATGGGAAATGAATATACTGTCCTATATGCATTCAGGTCAGTCATTTTGTAGACAGATGGTAAAGAGTTTCCCTGTTGTAGTCAGCCAAGTATGTTATACTGTGTTAAACAGAAGGGACATGACAGTACCACAGAAAGACTCACATGTGCTGGCTGTCTCTTTCAATACATTATTGTTCATTCTGTAGAAGGATGGTTTAGAGATTTCCTGATGGACTTGTCATAGTTTGTTATGTGATTGTAAGAAGAATTTATATTATGGTGCTCAGACACTTTCAGCACGGTTATCGCAAAGATTGTTGTTTAAGCGCACAAAACAATATAATTGTGTCATTTACTTTAATGGTAGCGGCATTTATAGGACTAATGTATCAAGGATTCATCGTGCCATTTGTTTCAATCTTAGGGGGCATCAGCAGTATTTGTAGGACTGAAGGATTTATTGTGCCATTTGTTTCAATGGTAGGGTCGACCTTCGGCATTTATAGGTCTGAAGGATGTTTCATTGTGCCATTTGTTTCGATGGTAGGGTCCACAGCAGTATTTGTAGGACTGAAGGATGTTTCATTGTGCCATTTGTTTCAATGGTAGGGTCGACCTTCGGCATTTATAGGTCTGAAGGATGTTTCATTGTGCCATTTGTTTCAATGGTAGGGTCGACCTTCTGCATTTATAGGTCTGAAGGATGTTTCATTGTGCCATTTGTTTCGATGGTAGGGTCCACAGCAGTATTTGTAGGACTGAAGGATGTTTCATTGTGCCATTTGTTTCAATGGTAGGGTCGACCTTCGGCATTTATAGATCTGAAGGATGTTTCATTGTGCCATTTGTTTCGATGGTAGGGTCCACAGCAGTATTTGTAGGACTGAAGGATGTTTCATTGGGCCATTTGTTTCAATGGTAGGGTCGACCTTCGGCATTTATAGGTCTGAAGGATGTTTCATTGTGCCATTTGTTTCGATGGTAGGGTCCACAGCAGTATTTGTAGGACTGAAGGATGTTTCATTGTGCCATTTGTTTCAATGGTAGGGTCGACCTTCGGCATTTATAGGTCTGAAGGATGTTTCATTGTGCCATTTGTTTCGATGGTAGAGTCCACAGCAGTATTTGTAGGACTGAAGGATGTTTCATTGTGCCATTTGTTTCAATGGTAGGGTCGACCTTCGGCATTTATAGGTCTGAAGGATGTTTCATTGTGCCATTTGTTTCGATGGTAGGGTCCACAGCAGTATTTGTAGGACTGAAGGATTTATTGTGCCATTTGTTTCAATGGTAGGGTCGACCTTCGGCATTTATAGGTCTGAAGGATGTTTCATTGTGCCATTTGTTTCGATGGTAGGGTCCACAGCAGTATTTGTAGGACTGAAGGATGTTTCATTGTGCCATTTGTTTCAATGGTAGGGTCGACCTTCGGCATTTATAGGTCTGAAGGATGTTTCATTGTGCCATTTGTTTCGATGGTAGGGTCCACAGCAGTATTTGTAGGACTGAAGGATGTTTCATTGTGCCATTTGTTTCAATGGTAGGGTCGACCTTCGGCATTTATAGGTCTGAAGGATCTTTCATTGTGCCATTTGTTTCGATGGTAGGGTCCACAGCAGTATTTGTAGGACTGAAGGATGTTTCATTGTGCCATTTGTTTCAATGGTAGGGTCGACCTTCTACATTTATAGGACTTCTTCTTCTTCTTCTTCTTCGTTCGACCTCAATCTCCCACTACCAAACCCTGAAAGGGCTTACGCTTAAGTAGCAGAATGTAGTCCAGAGAACGGAATGCGTTGTGTCGTAGTTTACAGCTTGGCTGCGATATTTGCACCTTTCGGTCCAACACATACGACGTCAGCAAGCATTTTTTGAGTACCAGGTTAGCATTCTCTCTTCGGTCCCTTCTCCTTAGCCAGTCTGCCCTGATGCAGCCTGTTATCCAGGATCACTGCGTGGAGGTGAAGAAGGGTCTTGGCAGCTATGGTTCGCTGGCCCTGACGCTAGCAGTCAGCTATGGGTTGCTGACCACTGCAGCTCTTGCGCTGCTCAGCATCTTGATCTCATTTATAGGACTGAAGGATAAAGGTTTCATTGTGCCATTTGCTACAATGGTAGGGTACACCAGCAGTATTTATAGGACTGAAGGATAAAAGATGTGTGCCTCATCGAACAATTAACAGTATGCAGGCTAGGTTATTAGTTAACATCAACCCACAACCCTCGATAGAAAAAAAAAGCGCTAGACCTTATCAAAGTTGGAACCCAAGTCTCCAGAAGAAAAGACTAGTATCCTAAATGGCTGACCACATACTGCTCATGTAGCATAGTAAGTAAGGTCAAGTAACCCATAGCATTACTGTCGTAGGGGTGTGAGGTGTAGCGATCTCACATTTCAAAGGCTCTGCTATATGAGGGCTGTAGCCATCTCCTCTCCCTCGCCGTTTTTACTTTACGACTGAACTGGAACCCATTTAAGACTGGGTTGATCCAGGAGCCGTTGCAGTCTGAAAAAACATTTCCGTCTCAACTGGGGAATGAACCCATGACCACTCAGATGTGAAGCTAACACGCTAACCACTGCGCTACACGGTTCCCTCTGTAGCGTAGATACCAGGAAAAATATCCCTATGAACAACTGCTTCCACCCTTTCGTATCATGTAGCCCCCTTTTAACGTCCATGCTATACATATTCTCTCCTCTCCCCCCCCCCCCCCCCCATATCTCATAAGAGGTATACAGTTGGCAAGTTTTTATACTGCTTTTACATTGAAGAGTGAGTGGTCGAGGAGTTATGATACTGGCCACTTCACCAATGAGACAAGGGCTCAAAACCTCTGTCAGATTTATTTTATTAGAGAACAAATAAAGAGAACAAATAGCAATAGGGCCTTCTGAAGACCTCTTGGCAACTGTCAAAAGAAGGAAACTGGTACATATAGAGATCAAATGGTCTTGCAAATATGATCCTGCATGGAAACATGCAAGGCATTCGACAAAAAGGCCATACCAAAAAAATGTGGGAGGACAACATCAAAGAATGGACCAATCTCTGACCAGAGGAGGCACAGGTAGTGGACACTGACAAAGAGGGATGGCGTGGGGATGTCTTCATGTATGCCCCAACGACGTTACCAGTTATGGGATGACCTGACCTTAACAGTTAAAAAAAACTAGTCTGTAAACTTTGTTGTGACTGTGGTGATCTCCAACATAATCCTCTCAGTGGACCCTAACAATGGGAATAAGCAGCGGACACTTTTTTTAATTTTTTTTTTTTTTGCACAAGGTATCTGGGTAGTTAGAGCTCTTGCTTCTCATGGTAAATGTCTATATCTGTCTATCTATCTTCAGTCCACTTGTGTCGTAAGGAGGTGGGACCTCCTCTGTTTCATATCTTTTGACAGGTGAAAATCCGCTGCTGACTTGCCAGGTCAATCCCAGTATCGCTAGTTTGGTAGCCGCTGGGATATAAGACCATCTATTTTGGGAACTGGTCATGGTGTAATAGTAAATTAGAGCAAGGTAGTCCTGCAGCCTGTCAAGCGCCATCTATGCCACTCCGTTAACCATATAACCAAGACCTCATGTTAAAGCCACAGTCTCCCTTTTTTTTGTGACATTTTTTGTCAGGCAACGATTTTCTAAAATAATTTCAGTAGATTTTTAACTTGAATTTTGCATGAGCAGCAGATGTTAATCTTACTCTTTTCAATTTTGAACTGCACACGTGTGTCTGATCTCACTAATCAAAGATCAGGGGTAATATTTTCCGGATGATCCACGTGAAAAAATCTCGGTCTCTACCGTGATTTTAACACGACCTCCAGCACCTGAGGGAAACATCTTTCCTCAAGATCACTGAGTCCCCCAGTAAAGGTGAGAATATTAAACAAAAAATATATCCAGACTATCGTGGACCCCCCCCCCCCCCTCAGTTCTTGTCATGGACCCCCCCCCCCCCCCCCCCTCTCGGTTCTTGTTGTGGATCCCCTCGGGTTTTGCTATGGACCCCCCCCCCCTCGGTTCTTGTTGTGGATCCCCTTGGTTGTCATGGATCCCTTTAGTTCTTGTTGTGGACTCCTTGGTTCTTGTCATAGATCCCCTCAGTTCTTGTTGTGGACAACTTTGGTTCTTGTGAATCCCAGGGTGAGAACCTTTGTTGTCGACAGGAAGAGATCGAAGAGATGAACATATTGATAATGCTATTCATAGCTTGTCTTTGTTGTCGACAGGAAGATATCGAAGAGATGAACATATTGATAATGCCATTCATAGCTTGTCTTTGTTGTCGACAGGAAGAGATCGAAGAGATGAACATATTGATAATGCTATTCATAGCTTGTCTTTGTTGTCGACAGGAAGAGATCGAAGAGATGAACATATTGATAATGCTATTCATAGCTTGTCTTTGTTGTCGACAGGAAGATATCGAATAGATGAACATATTGATAATGCTATTCATAGCTTGTCTTTGTTGTCGACAGGAAGATATCGAAGAGATGAACATATTGATAAATGCTATTCATAGCTTGTCTTTGTTGTCGACAGGAAGATATCGAAGAGATGAACATGTTGATAATGCTATTCATAGCTTGTCTTTGTTGTCGACAGGAAGATATCGAAGAGATGAACATATTGATAATGCTATTCATAGCTTATCACATAATATAGTTTCTATTGATGATGATGGTAATAATCTGGCTTTCTCATTAGTCAGTTTCTAACAATCTGGCTTTCTCATTAGTCAGTTTCTAACAATCTGGCTTTCTCATTAGTCAGTTTCTAACAATCTGGCTTTCTCATTAGTCAGTTTCTAACAATCTGGCTTTCTCATTAGTCAGTTTCTAACAATCTGGCTTTCTCATTAGTCAGTTTCTAACAATCTGGCTTTCTCATTAGTCAGTTTCTAACAATCTGGCTTTCTCATTAGTCAGTTTCCAAACTTAAGGGACAGCTGATTACAAGTAAACAATAGGGTAAACGAGACAAGAGGGAGCAGTGCAGCAGTTTGACAAAAGTAGTGAAAGTAATGGCCCTGCTCAAGTCTGGCCCACAGATCAGGAAAGAGATGGCCTATATCAAGCCCAGAACCAACAGCCCAGACACCCCACAGCATCAGTATGACCTTTGCAGGGGCAAATTCAGTGGGCATGATTAATCCAATCATCCACCGGTCATAACATGACAGAACTACACGACTGGAGACAGGGTTAGGGCCTGTACAAGATTGACTACCTTGAGGAGAAACTTGTCACTTTTGATTATGATGGTAACAGTTTGCCTAATCGCTTCAATTGGAGCATAGTGCCACCACTACATCTGACTTTTTTACAGAATGCCTGTCTCCAAGTATTTGCAGTGGAGGGTTTCAATAGCAATGGTCTTACATGATGAGGTTGCTGGCCCCATGCACAACCTTCTTTAGCCACTTTTTAAGACATGCTTGTGGAGGTTATAGTGGTCCTATTGTTTCAACACTGGTGCCAGTCGGTTATTAGTTTCTGTTGACACATTTATATTTCATGGATTGGTTTTGTTTCCTCCATTTGCCCAAAATTTTTGGTTCTGCGGTCCTGGATTATCATCATCATGTGGTTGATTAATCCTAAGACTGGCTGTAAGGTTGTCTATGTCTCTACATTTGACACTATCATCTACAGCTCTCTTCATTTCAGCATTGGTTCGTACTTTAATGTCTCTGCATGTCGGTATCTCCAATCTAGACGAAGTTTCTTTTAATCAATTCAGTTTCTACAGAAAACAGCTCATAGGAAAATGGAATGAACTGGTGTAGATTTCCTGGATCAAGCTGCAGCAGGAGGAACCTGCGTCTGGACATCACTTGCCTTATCCAACATGGAAGTCACTAAATGGACTCCGAACTGATGTATCACAATGCAGGAAGAACTTAAAGAGACGAGGGAGGATACAAGGATGATGAGGCATGTCACTGTGGAGCAACACAAGATCCAGACCACCTGATGATCTGCCCAAACCTATTGGAAGCATGCAATATGGATGACATGTTGAGGGGGCATGGACAAGGCAATCCACGATGCTGAACATTGGAAACATGATGTCTGACGTGGTTCCCAAGACAGGGAAAGTAAGTAAGTGGTGCCCAGGACAGGGGAAGTAAGTACAACACTGGCAAGCCCACCATGAGATGGCACTCATCTCTAAGATTACAATAACTTATGTCCCATCTCAATCGTAGTAGGTCATAATTATTTAGACTGGATTGGCATTGCAGTTTGAATTTTCAAGATGGCCTGGTCATTGTTATGTTTTAAGAGATCATATTCAAACTGTAGCAAGAAGGTGGCTAAGTGGTTTCGGTAAATGTTTACTTACCGAGGAGGCCCGGGTTCTTTTTATTTGTTGAATGGGTGTTATATCTCTGTGTGAAGTGTAAAGATTATCAGTTGTCTACTCTTGTTGAGCTGGTTGTTGGTGATGTTTTTTTGTATCCAGCAGCATCTGGGCTCTCGCCCTTCGACCCAATGCCATATAATGGTATCTGTGTTTATCAGTTGTTGTCTAGTGCCATACAAAATGTTCCATTTATCTGACCTCGGAGAAGGAAACTGTTGAGCTGGTAATGTGCATAACTTTAGTGGGGGCCAATATGCTTTGGAGAGTGCACTTGATCTTGGATCAAAGGTAAAAGCTCTCCTATAGCAGACACTGCTGTCAGGGGGGAAGTGTTAGAGACTTTATTATACTAGGTTTCAGCTTTTTATGAAATGTGGAAGACCTATTCTTCTCTTCATTGCATTTCCTTCCCTAAACAACCAGTTTCATTTACATTTCCTTCCTCTAAAAGCTATGAGCACCTAATCTATTCTTAAATGCATTAACTGTCCCTGCCTCTACTGCTTCCTGTGGCAATGCATTCCAAGCATTCACCACTCTCTGTACAACTTTAAGTTTAGTGTTGAGTCATTTGGCCAGTATGTCATTCTCAGCAGGTTGTTTAGCGGACAGTCCTGTCAAACATGCTCTCCACTTTGTTTGGTCTCCATGTGCACAGTGGTGAAGCTTGTACATGTGTTGATTGAGCCTGTTATGCTGTGTCCTGAGACAAAGACTGGTGATCTGTCCCTGCCGGTCAAGGGTGGAGTTTTTTCTGATCTCTTCTTCTTTGAATTTTTATATTTTTCGTATGCAGTCAGGCGTCGACTTGAATTTGTTCAAAGAAAGTAGCTGTCATCCTGGGGCTGTCGACACTGCCATAGAGCTTGTCTAGTGTTGACCACATGTGCTTTCTTTAATCCTCGTATGTCGGGCTATTTTGCAGCAAATGTTTGGGGGTAATTTTCCCAGTACCAAATGGTGCATCCGTCAGTAGCACCTATCTTCAGCTTATTAAATAGATGGTAGGTACCTCAATCTGTTGTGGCCTGTGCAGAGTCTGAAGATCGCCACCTGCTCTCTTCTGTTCAACTGGTTGTTGTTGTTGTTGTTTTGAATGCCCACGATGAGTAGGTTTACTCTTTTGTGCGCTCTGAAAAGGACGTCAAGTGGCGGGTTGCATTAGCTTTCCTCACATCCCGAGCGTGTTATGAAGGTGGACCAGGTTTTCCAGGGGGTTGTGCTATGCTTGGTTTCATCTGCGTATCGGTCACTACTACAGGGTTCACGTTGATTCCTCAGCTTGTTAGCCAGGCTGCCATGACAATAGACCGTTTCCAGGAAGGGCTACGAGGAAGCCAAGGTGAGAGTCTTGCCAGTATGTTTTGTCTGACCCTGACGACCAACATGTCTGATTAGTATATTTTGCCTGACCAGACGTTAGTCTTCCTTCCCGTTCAACTGGTAATAAGCATAATTTTTTGTGTAGCCAGTTTCCATGTTTCCCATTTTTCCATGTATCTGGCCCTAATAAAGCCAAGCTGATCTCTTCCAAAGACCTGGATAGTTATCTCTCTCTCAAAGTAGGGGGGGGGGGTGTGGTTGATAACGGAGTAAATCCAGTACCTTTGTTATCAGACATTGAGTGCTGTATCGCATATGAAACTGGACAAAACTCCAACAAGTGAACATGCGTATGATGCCCATGATGTCACTTCTGGTGTAAACAGCACATACCAACCGTCAAGTTTGCAAAATTTCATTATCCTCCGACTCAAACTTTCCTGAGCAGACCGTTGAAAACATAGGGGTGGGATACGGAATCCGTCCAGAGTTGATCAGCGAGCGGTGATTCAGTTTCTAACAGCTGAAGGATGTCGACCAGTTAACATTCATCACAGAATGCAGGCAATGTATGATGACAAAAGTGTGTTGAAGACAACAGTAAAGAACTGGACAACGATGTTTAAAGAAGGACGTGAGTTAACATAAGATCTTCCGAGACCAGGTCAAGTGCATATTGTTGCGGTAACTCACTCTTCAGCTATTAAAAACCTAACCATCGCTGATCAACTCTGGACAGATTCTGTATCACACCCGCCATGTTTTCAATGGTCTACTGAGGAAACTATGAGTCGGAGGATAATGAAAATTTGGAATGTGCTGGTTTACACCAGAAGTAACGTCATCATGCGTATCGTACATATGTTCACTTGGTGCAGTTTGGTCCAGTTTCATTTTAACACGCCTAGTAGGATCTTCTCTTAAAAACCTTCTTGGACTTGTCATAAGCTTAAGTACTTGCATCATATTGAGGTAGCTTTTCATCTTTCCTTGACAATAGGTCAGCAAATTGTTCTGTGAATAGCAGCATGCTCGTTATGACAAACTCACTGAGAAGGCAGCTTTTGATGTCTTCTACAGTTTATGTAACAAGTACCCTCATCATTTGACATTGATCTTACGTAAATAAAGAATTTCAGTTGTACTCATAGTATTGTTTATAAATTAATTTGTACTTGTATTATTGTTTATGTAATTAATAATAAGAATTACTTTTTACTTGCATTATTTTAATGCAAATACAAATAAGAATTAATTTCCACTCGTATTATTTTAAAATGAATAAATTAATTTCTATAATTTTGTATGTAAGCACAATTTAGACAAATTTG
Organism: Ariolimax columbianus; assembly: GCA_036924085.1. NCBI lineage: Eukaryota > Metazoa > Mollusca > Gastropoda > Stylommatophora > Arionidae > Ariolimax > Ariolimax columbianus. The sequence continues at coordinate 67,857,235 of JAVGWX010000016.1, read as the reverse complement.
TGCACGTCTATTTTACATTTAAAAAATAATTTTGTCTTCTATTATTTTAAAAGTATTTACTATTCAGTTTTAATTTTTACTTGTAATATTTGAAAATCCTTGTGTCTATCCTGGGAAGTAGAGGATATGTTCACTGCACCACTGTGTATGTCATAAAAGACAACAGAAGAGAGCAGTGCATAGGGATAGCAATTTAATCTTGTGAAAGGAATTACTATGAAAACACTATCTGCAAGATCATATGACATACTTCGACAGTCATTCTGAAATGAGCCATCCATAGTGGGTACTCTATGATTCTTCAGTTGTGAAATTTTAATTATTCTAAAAGTAAGTACAAATAAGAGTTAATTTTTGTTTCAAAAGTTAGTGCAATTAATAGTTAATTTTTGTTCTAAAAGAAGTAAAATTAAGAATTAATTTTTACACTCAAAATAAGTTCAATTAAGAAATAATTTTTATTCTAAAAGGAAGTACAATTAATAGTTAATTTTTATTGCCAAAGACTGATGTGTCAGACCAAAAGGTGCAAATATCACAGTTAAGCTGTAAACCAGTGACACAACACATTCCGTTTGCTGGACTATGTCCTGCTACTTGCAAGGGTTGGTAGCAGGAGATTGAGAACGAACGAAGAAGTTCATTTTTGTTCTAAAAGTAAGTACAATTGATAGTTAATTTTTGTTCTGAAGGTAAGTACAATTAAGAATTAATTTTCAATCTAAAAGTAAGTACAATTGATAATTATTTTTTTTCTAAAAGTAAGAATTTCAAATTAATTCCCTGAATTGTTCCAGGGACATACAGAATAGAACCACTGTTTCCTTCCTTGCATGTTGTAACAGACGACTAAATATGGTTGTGCAAAGTTTGGCAACCTCACCATGTCATTACCATTGCTATGAAATCGCTGTGGAAATACTGTAATCAGGATTTCCTACCAGTTGGTTAGCGCGGCCATTTACAGTATTGGATCTATACTTCAACAAATGGAGGGATGAAGGAAAGTTGAGTTCATTACAATTATAAATGATTTATTACTTATATTTTTTTCAATGTAAGTTCAATTCAAGTTTTATTTGTGTTATTTTAAAAATGTGTACAAAGAACTATTTAAGTCATATATTTGTGTATAGTGTGAATAACTGCAGATATGTTTCTCTCATGTACAAAGTTTTATTTTTGTTTTTCTAGTGGTCCCAAGTATTTAGGGCACTATTTTTTTGGTATTTGCTGTAAACAACAAATTGCTATTAAGATTGTGATACATTTCTTCTCAGAGCTGTAATTAAGTTTTTTTCCTATCAATATTTTGATGTTGTTAATGCTTCCTAGATCGATGGAGATTTGTCCGTCCGTCTTGGTCTGTAACAGAATTGGTCAATTATTCTGGCTGTTGTTGTTATGTCAAGTTATTTGTAACTCAAGCATGAGGAAGTTGAGGGTTGTCGTGAAAGGCAAGGAGATTTTGGGCATCTGCGAAAAGCAAAGTTGGTCGAGCGAAAGGAGAAAGTGTTAAAATGGGTCTGTAGATTTGAACACCTGAGCATACTGAAAACATATGATTGGAGATTCTTCTTGTTGCTAATGTCACTTGGTAATTTTCTTTGGTGGTGGGTTACAGTGGCTCTCTTCACATCTCAAGAAGGTGAACTGGGGTCCTCCTGGCTGTAGTGCAAAGCGAGGTGCCTCAGTAAGCTCTGCTAAGGGGATCGCAGGTCAATCCCCACCTTGTTAGCCAGACTGCCATAAAACAGCGTGTTTCCAGAGAGAACTGTGTGGAAGTGAGGTAGGGTCTTGATTGGTATGTTTCAACTGACCCTGAATAACATAGTCTGATCTGTATGTTTCAACTGACCCTGAATAACATAGTCTGATCTGTATGTTTCAACTGACCCTGAATAACATAGTCTGATCTGTATGTTTCACCTCAACCTGAATAACATAGATCTGTATGTTTCACCTCAACCTGAATAACATAGTCTGATCTGTATGTTTCAACTGACCCTGAATAACATAGTCTGATCTGTATGTTTCAACTGACCCTGAATAACATAGTCTGATCTGTATGTTTCAACTGACCCTGAATAACATAGTCTGATCTGTATGTTTCAACTGACCCTGAATAACATAGTCTGATCTGTATGTTTCAACTGACCCTGAATAACATAGTCTGATCTGTATGTTTCAACTGACCCTGACTAACATAGTGTGATCAGTATGTTTCACCTGATGCTGACTAAAATAGTCTGATTGGTATGTCTCACCCGACCCTGACTAACCATAGTCTGATCGGTAAGTCACACCTGACACCGACTTCCCACCCCCCACCACCACCACCTACTCCCATGATTGTAAGTAGACTTTAGATATGAAGAATGGAATAGCCTAAACAACATTATACGAGAGGACAACTTTACTAAGCTACAAGTCACTGTCAATTGGAACAAGAAGTATATAGATGTAACACGCAGCCAACTTGCAGTATGGCCGAGGGATCAGGGATTATATGTACATAAAGAAAACATTCTATAGAGCCTGTGGTAATATATTGTTTGTAGAGGAGTCTTTGCCCACGTGGTTTCAGAGAGTCCTGAGTGTGGCAGATTAGAATACGGTCACTGCCGCGCTGAGAACATGTTGCTAACAGTGAGGCATTACAAGGCAAGAGAAATAATACGGTCACTGCCACGCTGAGAACATGTTGCTAACAGTGAGGCATTACAAGGCAAGAGAAATAATGCGGTCACTGCCACACTGAGAACATGTTGCTAACAGTGAGGCATTACACGGCAAGAGAAATAATACGGTCACTGCCACGCTGAGAACATGTTGCTAACAGTGAGGCATTACACGGCAAGAGAAATAGACTCATTGCACACCCCACCATTCATATAGGTAAAAATGATATTGAATGTGTAGGCTTGTGGGTTTGACGGAAAGCTCTAGAAACAAAGTCTTCTCTAAATGGGGTACAGAAATGAAAGTGGGAATGATGGGTTTTCCTGGAATTTGAAAGAATAGAGACAACAAAACACTGTTAGTGGAAATATGAAAGAAAGCTATTAGTGTTACATAGAGGTAAATCTATGACTTAACAGAGAAGACACAGAGATGTAAATCTATGACATAACAGTGAAAACATGGAGATGTAAATCTATGACATAACAGTGGAGACATAGAGAGGTAAATATATGACATAACAGTGAAGACATAGGTCAATCTATGACATAACAGTGAAGACATATAAATGTAAATCTATGACATAACAGTGATACATAGGTAAATCTATGACATAACAGTGAAGACATAGATATGTAAATCTTTGACATAACAGTGAAGACATAGATAGGTAAATCTATGACATAACAGAGAAGCATTGGATGACCATTACAGCTCACGTCCTCAGAGGAAGCAAGCCTGTGTTGTAACACATAAGTGCACTCTTGCAGTACATGTAATGGTTTCTGCTGCAATCAAGTAGATACAATAAGGTTGATGCACGACCTACTTTACTTTAAACAACTTCAATTCTTCCTTTCGGGTTTGGGGGGTTTGAGTTGAGATGAAGCATACAGTAGCAATAAGTAAATGTGAATAAAGCTCTAGAAGCCATCTAGATACCCTGTTGATAAGGTGAAGAATTCCATTGAAATGGTTTATGAAGTTGTCAAAAGGGAGACCATCACTTATAAAAACCTTATAACACAAGTCAGGAAGAGTTGAGTCCTCATTGTAATGGCTAGGCCCTTCATGGGAAGAGGAAAGTCACAATACATTGAGACAACTAAATCCTTCAGGTTTCCTTTCTGAGCATCAGCTGCTCTACTCTGAATCCAGTTTGGTCCATCTTCTTGAACTCTGCCTGTGAAACTCTAGTCTTGGCATCTTCTTCAATCGATCTTCACAAAGAGAACATATTGTAACAACAGGAAAATTGTATGTGAAATCAAAATTGGTAGATGAGGATTACAAAGAATTAAGACAGTTCACAACTAAAGATCATTGTAGGGGGGAAAAGCATTAACAGAATTATCAAAGAGGGCTATGGGCAAGAATCTGTGAGAGACATCACTTGTCAGTACAAACAAGAATCTGTGAGTGACATCACTTGTCAGTACAAACAAGAATCTGTAATTGACATCACTTGTCAGTACAAACAAGAATCTGTGAGTGACATCACTTGTCAGTACAAACAAGAATCTGTAATTGACATCACTTGTCAGTACAAACAAGAATCTGTGAGTGACATCACTTGTCAGTACAAACCAGAATCTGTAAGAGACATCACTTGTCAGTACAAACAAGAACCTGAGAGACATCACCTGTCAATATAGACAAGAATATGTGAGAGACATCACCTGTCAGTACAGACAAGAACCTGAGAGACATTGCCTGTCAGTACAGGCAAGAACCTACGAGACATTGCCTGTCAGTACAGACAAGAATATGTGAGAGACATTGCCTGTCAGTACAGACAAGAATATGTGAGACACATCGCCTGTCAGTACAGACAAGAATATGTGAGACATTGCCTGTCAATACAAACACGAACATGGGAGACATTGCCTGTCAATACAGCATGTGATACTGACAAGAATATGTGCCTCTATCTCTGAATATGTTTGAAGTATTTTGTTTTTGTTACCTGTCGTTTTATGAAATATTCTCTCAGTGGCAGAGACATTTGGATGTGATTCATTTAATATCAGTGTCCCTCGTAGTAAAATCCATTTTTTGGTTTCATTGTTCATGTTGTTGTTTAATAATGAAGTATTTATTTTCTGCTGGATACGATAAATTGTGTCATCTTTGGATGTTTTATTTTCTCAGTGTTGATGTACCACTCGTCTCTGGAATATACCACTCACAAAGATCTATATATGTAAATGTATACATAAAGTGTTTTGCTAATCACATATCATTTGATGTCTGTTGTTTATTTAGTAACCAGAAAAGATTGCATCTGAAAGTGGAAACATGCAGAGAATTAAACGTTTTATACTATTTTTTATATACATCCTGCAACAAAAAGATTGTCGATGGAGCACAACCACAGCAGTCTGGTACCTCCAAGGTAAGATGAGACCGCGGGGAAGACCTCCAATACGTTAGTTAGTCTCCCTTGCAGTACGCCGCAACATCCAAGATGCCTCTAGACGAGCACTTACCACACACTGGACTTCTGTGGCCCAGAACAGGGTCCGCTGGAGACGAAGTTGGGAACCGTAGCTATGCTGAGGAACGGGTCATCAAGATCAAAATACTATTTTGTTATCAGAACTCGGAAAAATCCACAGATCCCCGACAATAGTGCCCATATGGCTACCATCCCACTGCAGAATCATGGGAAACAAGAAAAACTGGCGCTCTAACAAAAGATGGCTGTAGAAAGACACAATTTAATCATTGAGTACCATACAGAGAGATCAAGAACATCATCAGATATCAGTACATACACCAACAGAGAGAAGACATGAGCATAAGCAGTAGTCAGACCCAATTCATCAACTCAAAAGAAACCAACAAATTACCTTATTTCACTTGAGAACTGGTCACTGCAGACTACTAGAACATCTATACTGACTGAACATCTCACACACCGATGAATGTCCACGTGGGACAGGGGGATAGAATCCAGAGCACATTCTACAGGTAAGCCCACTCTATCGGGAAATGAGACACCAGACCTGGCCAGAGGGTGCGGAGCTGAGACAAAAGCTGTGGGGCAGCCACTCCGGCCTGGTGAAGACTACAGACTTCATCATGGCGACTGGCCTGCAGATATAGCATAATCAAAAATTCTCAAAGCATAGAAGAAGAAGAAATTATTTTTTGTGATTGTTTTTATAGGTTGGTCGTTTGCCTCATTTCCTAAAGTGAAGTACTGTGTTTAACATCTTAAAACCCAGTGCATCTGACTTAGGCAGGAATTTGTAGATTAGTTAATTTCCCATAGAATATAGTTCATGAATATGAACGCATGCAAATTTGGCTTGTTTGCCATGCCACTAGGCTATGCCACCACCCAGTGGTTACACATATAACAAGAGTATATCAATACCTACAAGCCACACGAGCCTATACCACCAGACAGTAAAGTACCAGATTAACATGAAGACTAATAAAATGTGTTCACAGTGTTATAGAGACACTACATAGGCACGGATTGCAAATAACAAAGACAACTCAGATGAGACCAGGAAGAACATTCTTAACTTAACGTCTTTATACTGGTTTAGAAGACCCTGCAGAGTCTTTATACAACTATACAACCAGTTTCATTTACATCACCTTGCTCTAAAAGATATGCGCATCCAATTTATTCGTAAATGCATTAACTGTCTCTGCCTCCACTACCTCCCCTGGCAATGCATTCCAAGCATTCACTACTCTCTGACTAAAAAAATATTTCCTAATATCTAATCTGGACCTCTCTTTAGTCAACTTGTAGCTATGCTCTCTTGTTATTGTGGGTGGCTCTATTTTCAAAAACTTGTTATAGTCTAATTTATCCGTTCCTCTGATCATCTTATAAACCTGTATTAAGTCACCTCGAATTCTTCTCTCTTCGAGACACTGTAGGCCGGTTTTTCTGAGTCGTTCCTCATAACTGTAATTCTGGAATCCCCCTATCAGCTTTGTCGCTCTTTTTTGTATTCTTTCCAGCATGTTTATATCCCCTCTATGATAAGGACTCCACACCTGTACACCACCACCCGTCTTCTCCAGTTTCACCTCCCTTTCCACCCCACACACATTGGATAATGTTATAATAGTTGCCCTTCTTGCATTCTAACCACACTCTTGCGAAAGCTGGACTGTATACTCTGGACATGCAAGGGGATTGAACCACTTCCAAACAGGTTGCCTGAAGCGAATACTTCACGTACATCCAATGGCAAGATCGTATCACTGACATGCCCAGCATACATGTACTGCTAGACAAAATCGACTAGGATGGGTCGGACACCTCGTTCGTATGTCAGACGAACGGCTTCCATAGAAGCTACTGCGAGCTGAGGGAGGGATGGCACGAGGACGCCCAAAAAAAATATTTTAAAGACAGTCTGAGGAACCCACTGAAAAGTTGCCAGATAGATGTCAATACCTGGGAATGTCTTGCGCAAAACAGATCTGACTGGATAAGAGCAGTCAAAGCGGGTGTAGCTACCAGCGAACACTACGGTGTTGTGAAAGCCCCCAGCAGACGTAATACCCGGAAATTACGAACAGCAGAAACACCATCACGTTCTACAAAGCTCATGTGCCCGTCATGCAACATATGTTGTCGTGTCCGCCCCCATTTGCCTGTCCAACCACATGCTAACCCACGTCCATCACGACAAGCTTTGACACGGATGACGTCGGCGGTCTTTATCGGCAACGATGGGCAGCTAATAGTTGTCCATCTCAAGCAAAGATGGCGTCAGACGTGTGTATTTAGATGTGGCCACATACGACAGCGTCAGACGTGTATATTTAGATGTGGCTACATACGACAGCGTCAGACGTGTGCATTTAGATGTGGCCACATACGACTGCCAAGTCCGACGGATACGAGCACAACAGACTTTACCGCGCGTTGACAGCATTGGGGACATTAGACCGTTTTTGCATTTTGTCCTTTCATGCAGATAGTTTTTTTCTGCGCCGCGGTGATGACTCTCCTTTCATCGATGCGAGCACACGAGTGTGATGACAGTACACTTGACTGAGGTTTTCCTAGCAAGCAACTCCAAGGAGGCCACATAATGAGGATACCGTTCAGAGATACTGTCAAATAGTCTATGTATCATTCCTTTTGCCGTCCCCCCCCCCCCCCCTTTCCGTTGAGCTTGTCCCTGTCCTGAGCTCACCATATAACAGCTGATTAAGGATACACTCGTTAGGCATGCAAACAACATGTATAGTACATCTGATCTGTGTTTTCTGCAGCAGCCTGTGCATGCCCGACAGCAACGCTCTGCTGCGTACTTCAGAATCGGGCACTCTATCCTGTTAGCTTATCCTTAGCAACCTGAAGAGACAGTTCACCTTGGAAATGGTTTAGTTTCTTGGCATGAATGCTATATACAAGCGGTTCTTAACCTGTGGTCTGTGGTCCCACGGGGAGGGGATTCACAAGGCATTGTCAGGTGACCTTCGAAGACTTGAAGAAATGTAATAAACTGTTACGCTTAATATAAAAAGATCAATAAAAAGATATAAAAAACAGAAAGACAAACAAAAAGCAAATGCTGCAAAAGTTAATTTAGACGACGTTTATACAATTATATCAATGCCGATTAAATATATGCTCCGGTGGGAATTTGGACAGGTAAGGCAGATGACCAGACATCACTGTAGAAAAAACACCCACAGAGTCGAATATCAAACGATATGGACCAGACAGAGTCAAAATACCCTCACATATGATAATAAAAATGTCCTATGGTCAGAGAAATTAAAGTCAGTTTGCTTGATTGGTCATGTCCTAGATCGCTAGAAGAATGAAACATGGTAAAGCAATTGGTTGGGACAATCTTGGGAAAGATAGGATAAATAACATCACGTTGAATTTTCCTAAAATACATTTTGGCTGAGTCTCAGGATGAATCACTACCTGCATTTCTTCTTCTTCTACTTCTTCGTTTGTTCTCAATCTCCCGCTACCAAACCCTGAACGAGCCTAAGTAGCAGAATGTAGTCCAGAGAACGGAATGCGTTGTGTCGTAGTTTACAGCTTGACTGCGATATTTGCACCTTTCGGTCCAACACATCCGACTTCAGCAAGCATTTTTTTAGTACCGGGTTAGCATTCCCTCTTCGATCCCTTCTCCTTAGCCAGTCTGCCCTGCTGCAGCCTGTTATCCAGGATCACCGCGTGGAGGTGTAGAAGGGTCTTGGCAGCTCTGGTTCGCTGGCCCTGACGCTAGAAGTCAGCTATGGGTCGCTGACCACTGTAGCTCGTGCGCTGCTCAGCATCTTGATCCCACTACCTGCATTTGAAATGTAAGCGTACTGATAATGTTTGATGAAAGTGCATCCTGTTCAACGCAAAATGAAGTTTCTCCCAAGCATCTTAAACACCGCGTCCGTTACAGCAAGGAATATCTGTTGATTGGTTTCACGTGTCCAGAAGGTAATTAACCTCAGTGTGTTAGGTTACGACATATTGTCCTACGAGGCAATTCAGTTCAGTTCAAGTGCTATCTCTGCATCGAAGGTTGGCTGCAATGGATCTAGAGTGTACTCTATCTCTTGCCATAATGGTGCAATCTCAGAGGCTTTTTCCAGTCCATCTCCTGATGTTATCCACCTACTTGAAGCGTTGTCTGCCCTTGAACGACTGCCTTCCGTCCTACCCTCCAGTATGCTCTCCAACAAGGAGGTATGTTTTGTTATATGACCAAAATAACGTAACTGTCTAAACCTTGGTTTTGGTCATTAATTCTCTTTTAACCCCCAAGTTTTTCAATACTTCTAAATTTGTTTTCTTTTCATTATAATACTAATAGTATTGCTTGCGATGGGAAACTAATATTCCTTGCACTCATTTCGAGCCACGATAACACTCGACCTCTTGTTCTGGGGGTGAATTGTAAGTAGGCTCATTGACCATTCTCGAATCGTACCTAAATATATCCACTTCTGTTTTAGATGAGACACTACTGCATAGTTTTGTGTTATCCGCGAATTTTGCAATTATGGATTCGAAATCATTGTCCAAATCATGTATATATATCGAGAACAAAATTGGTCCCAAAACCAAGTCCTGTGGCACTCCACTTTTCACTTCACATCATCCAGAGAACTTATTTATGCTCACTCTCTGCCTTCTTCCCGTTACCGCAACCAATTTTCAATTATTTTGGCAACTTCCACAACTATTCCATGTGATTTTAACTTTCTAAATAATCTTGACTTGGTATTGCAATCACCTAGAGTTTTGCCCCTTTCTATGCTTTAGATCTTATCCTTCTACTCTGGCATGTTTAACCTTCACCTTCCCTTCCAGTACTGTTTTCATCAAGGTCTTTTGATATGGCCACCATTTCTGAACTGATTTCGTTCATCAAATCTCTTTGCATTCCAAATTTCTCTAAGACTACCTGACTTATTGTATCTTCCTGCTGGTCTCACATTAGATCCAGTGACTGACACGGCAGTCAGTGATGATCACGCCTGATATCGTTTTTTGAGGCAATGACAAACTTCCTACACTTCACCAAGCTTGAGGTTATCCTTCATGTGTTACCCTAGTTCTGAATCATGATTTCTATTTCAGATTCTACCGTTCTTCGCCAAGATGTCTTACATCAGTCTCTTTTGTCGCTTTTCGTCTGCGATCAAACAAACGCGAATACGAAAATATATTGCAAGTTGGGTGAATTTTTTCTTTAGTCTTCTCCACGCCTGTTTACCCTCCCCCTTCCCCTTTTCTTCCTCCTCCTCCTCACCACCACCCACTCCCTTCCCCGATGTAGATTTTTTGGCTTGTTGCTACAGTTTTAGTCTGGCAGCCGTGTATACAAACATTCCTTGCAGGACGTCACCAGCTGTGCTGGGGCGTCTCCTGTTGGACGGGGAGCACGCGTCCACATAATCTAGTCTCCGTCACTCATGGATCCCCCCAATGATATTCAACAGGTATTTTAAATATTATTTAATATTATTAGTTTTACATTTGTTAAAAATCATTATAATTAGGGCCTACTACAGATTTCTCACATTAATAATTAGATATGTGTGTATGTGTGTTTTTATGTAGACTACTCTTCCCTTCTCTCTCTTCTCACCTCACTCTGTTTCATTTGACTCTGTCCCACAGTCACACCCTTGCACAACTTTCACACGCGCCCTCACGGTAAAGCCCTTCCATTGCACTTTGGTTGGGCTAGCTTCTGAGGGCGCACAAACCTAGCATAGGTACATACAGATGCACACATGCATCCAATGCATCCTGATATCGCCCAATTGACTACGGTCTGGGGTGGAAAATGGCGCGCCTCCGCCAGTAGAAACTAGTGAGGCAAACATCTAAGCAAACCAAAAAAAATACTTACTACTTCTATTTGTTTATTGAATTATGATTTATTATTTTATACGTTAAAAAAAATGTAAAAATACAATTCTTCTTTGCCTTCATTTTATTTCATTCGAAGTCGTCTGACTGCATCCTATTATTGAGTTGTAGTTTTTTAACTTCAATCCTTCATCACACTTCCAAGACCAATGTACGTCCCTAGTCTATCTATCTGTCAGTTACGACATCCTCTTGTTAATGGGAACAATAGAAAATGGAGATCTCTAATGTGGTTGCAATAATTTCAGACTCAATGCTTGTTTCGTGAGATGCAGATAGGCATGATGTGTTATGCTGAAATAACGACTGCTGTGGTCGTGCTGGAGTTTATGGCAATGAATGATCTGGCATCCTTTCTTTGTACTTGTATGCACCTGTAATGGTAACTTTGGATACAAATAGGGCTGGCATTCTGAGGGCGATTAATGGCACTGCAATCGATAAAACAGCAATTTAATTTTTAAATCAAACGTGTGTGGCAACAGCAGCAAAGGCGAACTTTGATAAAATTAGCAAACTTCAAAACCAAGCCATGAAAGTTATAACAGGAGGCATGAAGTCAACGCCAATTGTAGAACTTGAAAAGATTACAAATCTGCAATCCATGACCGATAGAAAAGACTGCAGAGCCCAGCTGTAGTCAGAGAAACTCCGAAGACTGACTGACCATCCTTCTTCTTCTTCTTCTTCTTCTTCTTCTTCTTCTTCTTCTTCGTACGCAGTCAGACAGTAACCATTATTTTTTCGAAAAAAGTGGCGGTCATCCTGAGGCTGTCGACACTGCCATAGAGCTTGTCTTGCAGTTCCACTGGTGATGGCCACATCTGCTCTCTCTGATCCTCGTATGTCGGGCAGTTCTGCAGCAGATGTTCAGCGGTCATTTTACCAGTACCGCACGGGCATTCGTCGGTACACCCTATCTTCAATTTGTTGAATAGGTGGTACCTCAGTCTATTGTGACCAGTGCGAAGTCTGAAGACAACGACCTGCTCTCTTCGGTTCAACTGGTAATAGGCATCGTTTTTGGTGTAACCAGTATGTTCGGTTTCCCATTTGGTCATGTATCTGACTTTGATAAGCCGTTTTGACTCTTCGTACGTCATACTATTTACTGTTTGTGGTAGTCTTGCACCTTCTTTTGCCAGTCTGTCTGCCTCCTCGTTGCCTTGGATGTTGCAGTGTGATGGGACCCACTGTACCACTACCCTTTTTGGTGCGGACTGCTGGCACAGTTTGCAGAGTGCTGCTCTTAAGTCATTAAGCTCAGTATTTTTCTGGCTTTTTAGCGCTGTGACTACGGCGAGAGCATCTGTAAGCAGGACTATATGGCTTTCATTTTCACTGTGTGTCACCATTTCTTCCACTGCCGCCCTCAGTGCCTCTGCCTCCGCTCTGAAATTGCTTGTGTACTTACCAGTAGCGAATGACAGTGTTATTTGTCTGCCATTTGGTAGGTTCAGGAATGCTCCTGCCCCTCCGTTCTGTGTAGTATTTGTTACAGAACCGTCGGTGTATGCATGGGTCCAGTTAATGCTTGGGTAGCTTTTCGTTATGAAGCTTAGGGTAGTATCTCTCCTTTCTTTTTCAGTCTGGCAGTTTTTGTTTGCAATACCTGGTATATTTTCTACCACCTCTGGAAATATATCCTGCCTCCAGGTAGGTTTTCGTACAGTAGTGATGGGTTTTGGTGTTGTTAGTGCGTTTATGGGATCTTCGTGCATCTTTGCTTTGGCTATTTCTGCAAAGTTTCTCCGCTTTAGTTTCCCATTTCCCAAATTGTTTAGTCTCTGGTGCATTGGATGGTCGGTCAGTCTTCGGAGTTTCTCTGACTGCAGCTGGGCTCTGCAGTCTCTTCTATCGGTCATGGATTGCAGTTTTGTAATCTTTTCAAGGGCTTAAGTAGCAGAATGTAGTCCAGAGAACGGAATGCGTTGTGTCGTAGTTTACAGCTTGGCTGTGATATTTGCACCTTTCGGTCCAACACATCCGACTTCAGTAAGCATTTTTTGAGTACCGGGTTAGCATTCCCTCTTCGATCCCTTCTCCTTTGCCAGTATGCCCTGCTTCATCCTGTTATCCAGGATCACCGCGTGGATGTGTAGAAGGGTCTTGACAGCTCTGGTTCGCTGGCCCTGACACTAGCAGTCAATTATGGGTCGCTGACCACTGCAGCTCATCATCAATATATTTAAGAAAGAGAGCTCTTGGATGTTACGTGGAACAAGTACTGACATATGGCAGCGAATCATGGACAATCAGCATGCGCGTACAGGGATCATTGTAAGACAGAGGAAATGTGATTTTACAGAATAATGTTGAAAGCTGCAGGGGTCGCAAAGAAATCAAATAACGTGGTTCTTGAGGAAGCACAGACACAAAGACAGCGTATGGTACAAATCAGGACACGACGGACATCATCTATCGTGCATGCCATGAGAAGAGACTGGATCACACAATTATAACGCGCAGAATTGCTGGCAAGAGGGACAGAGGGAGGCAAAGAGAGAAAATATTGAACAGCTGGAAGGCATGGGTCGCGATCAAGGGTGGAACTCATAACTGACACACGTGATATAAGAGGTCGATGATCGTCTACTCCATCCGGCAGGGCACTTGATGATGCTAATGAGAATGTTGACTTAGCAATTTGAATGTCGGTCAACCTGACATGCCTTCAAAACCTCAGTACGAGGTATTTTAGATTTGTTTTTGTTTTGTCGTGGGGGGATAAAAACATAGCCTGTACATTGCGTAGCGACTACAGACGAAAACCGCCTTTATAAATCCTCACACATCAGGTATGAGAATAAATACCGTAATTTATGTCTTATTACGTGTTCGTTCTGAAAATGACGCTAGTGGTAGTTTGCAGCGAGGCTGCGATATCTGCGCCTTTCGGCTCCAATATATTCGGTTTTAGCACTATTTTTTGAGAGACTAGGTCTTCGACCCCTTATCTCTTAGCCAGGCTGCACGGTTGCTAATCCTGCGTTAATCACAAGGCATCGGTTACTTGCATCTTAATTCAGACACATTCTCGACTATTCTCGTAGAATGTTTGACACACTCAACAGTTAAAACGTGGACTATTCTGTAACATCACTACCTCAAATTTGGTATGGCATGAGCTGCAGTGGTCAGCGACCCAAAGCTGACTGCTAGTGTCAGGGCCAGCGAACCAGAGCTGCCGAACACCCTTCTACACCTCCACGCGGTGATCCTGGATAATAGGCTGCAGCAGGGCAGACTGGCAAAGGATAAGGGATCGAAAAGGGAATGCTAACCCAGTACTCAAAAAATTCTTGCTGAAGTCGGATGTGTTGGACCAAAAGATGCAAATATCACAGTCAAGCTGTAAATTACGACGCAGCACATCCCGTTCTCCAAACTACATCCTGCTACTTGCAAAGCCATTTTCAGGGCTTGGTAGCGGGAGTTAAGAACGAACGAAGAAGAAGATTCACAGCACGACAAATTCAGAAAACATTTAATGAAAAGTATTGTGGGATCAAGATGCTGAGCAGCGCCTAAGCTGCAGCGGCCCATAGCTGACTGCTAGCGTCAGGGCGAGCAAACCACAGCTGCCAAGACCCTTCTACACCTCCACGTGGTGATCCTGGATAACAGGCTGCAACATAGCAGACTGGCTAAGGAGAAGATTCGAAGAGGGAATACTAACCCGGTACTAAAAAAAGGCTTGCTGAAGTCGGATGTGTTGAACCGAAAGGTGTAAATATCGCCAAGGTGTAAACTACGACATAACGCATTCCGTTCTCTGGACTACATTCTGCTACTTAAGCCCATTTAGGGTTTGGTAGCGGGAGATTGAGAATGAACGAAGCCAATCCAAGCCAAAAGTATTGTGGCCAATACAAAACCTTCGTGAACCTGCCTAATGGTCTTGACATTGTAAACAAAAGCTGGCTGTGGTATTTTATAGCCAAATTTGACTGTCTGATGAAATTCATTACCATGGTCCACCAATTCCATGGTCCACCAATTCCATGGTGACATAGGTTCAGAATGATGGAAAGCCATCTGCGCCATTTTCAATAACAAAAGTCGTGAAACAGAACTGTGTTCTTGCACCCATACTGTTTAGCAAGGCGTTTGCAGTAATGCTCTCTGATGCTTTGGAAAATACTGATCCGGGTCTCCAAATCAGCCATAAGATGTACGTGGTGGCTCTTCAATCTAAATCGTCTTTGATCCATCACGAAAATGTCAGATGATACTACAGTAGACCTCCTATTTGCTTACACCTGCGTCCCGGACATTAGTTCAGAGCAGGACATTATAGACGCGTTTAAAAATTAATGCTTTCGTGTTAGTATCACAATATATACAAATAAAACTGAGGTCCTGTTCCTGACTGCCCCAGGGAGACCTTATCACGAACCGACCATCACAGCGCATACCCAGCGTCTACATGTGGTCGGTGGACTGAAATACCTGGGCAGTACCATAACCACAGTTAGACTTAGAACTCAACAATAGGTTTGCCAGGACCAGCTCTGCGCGAAAGTATTTGGAATTGACGGGGCATGAATGCAGAAAACAGGGTCCAAGTACACCATGCTATCGTTCTTACCACCCTCCTCTGTGCTTTCGAGACCTGGACGGCTCAATCACTTCCACGGGAGCTCCCTGTGCCGGTTGCTCAAGATCAACTGACAGGGTAGTGTACTCAACTACAGAGTGCTACAAAGGGCAAAACTTCTTAGCATACACTCTGTTGCAGAGCACCAATTTTCGATTGGCTGGGCTTGATATTCGCATGCCCAACCATAGCCTACCTAAGCAATTCATGTCCTGTGCACTGAAGACAGAACAGGGGAGGGGGGGGGGGGGCTTAAGAAAATATTCAAGGATTCGTTAAAGGTCTTCTTGAAAGTCTTTTATATTGATGTTGCCTCGTGGAAATCGCTTGCGTCGAACAGCTCAACTTTGTGCTCTGCAATTGCACAAGGTGCTCGCATGTTTAAGCAGAAAATATCAAATTAAGCGAGCAGTCCGAAAGGTCGCCACGCAGGACCTCATGGCTACCAACGCCGTTTGAATGTGCCCCTCGTGCGGTATGGTGCAGATTCAGGATAAGACTGCACAGCTAGATACAGATCCATACGCGGTCACGTCTCCTCACATACATCTGATGATGTCGCCATCTGAGTTCTCGGTGGCCAGCTGCTACCACTACTAATTCTACATTATAAAGACGCGTCTCCATCATTATGTTCTGGTTTAGCCCTATGCATTATCTTCTTATTCGACAGTTCGCCCGTAAAAAAACGTTTGTGACGTTGTGCCACACTTTATAACGAGATTGTGATTTCTGCGTCTTTTCATCCGACACATCTAATTTCAGCACGTTATTTTTGTAAAGGGCTTACCTTCCCTCTTCGATCCTTAATTTCTTAGTCAGGCTGCAGTCTGCTTCCAGGACCGGCACTTGAATAAGGAACAGGCTTCTGGCCAGTTATGGGTGAATGACCCTGGTGCAAGAAGACAGCTACGTACACGCGAGCGCATGCAACTGAATGCATCTATAAGTATATACATACATATACTCACCTATATATACTCATCCCACCACATCGTCTGGTCTGTTCTAAGCTAACCCCCCCCACCCCCCACCTTGTTTTATCCCTTAAAATTAGCATGCGCTTGATGACTCTTTTTTTCGGCATATTTGTTTGAATTATTCTGACTGTGTTTATGGTTCTTTTTGTTGCTTGTGTATATAGAATAGTCACTTTAGTTTGGCTTGGTTTCGTTCATTCTCAATCTCCCGCTACCAAACGCTGACACTGGCCTAAGTAGCAGAGTGTAGTCCAGAGAAGCTTGTGTGTGTATTTATTGGGGAGGAAGGGGGGGGGGGGGGTTAGATGTTGAGCAGTCCATGAGCTGTAGCGGCCAGGGATCCAAAGATGACCCCTAGCATCAGGGCCAGCTACCCAGAGCTGCCAAGATCCTTCTCCGCCTTTACGTGGTGGTCCTGGATAACAGGGCTGACTGGCTAAGGAGAGGGGATCGAAGAGGGAAGGCTAACCTGGTACCCAGGGGAGAGAGACTAACGTCTGTTCAGGCAAAACATACTGATCTGACATGTTGGCCAGAGCAGATAAAATATAAAAGCCAAGACCCCCCACCTCGGCTTCCTCGCAGCCCTCCCTCGAAACGTGCTGTTTTCACGGCAACCTGGCTAACGAGGTGGGGGATGGATGTGATCCCCGTAGTAGTGAGAGATATGCAAATTAAGCCAAGCATAGCACAACCGCCTGGAGGACCTCGGCCCACACCTTCAGCACGATCGGGATGTGAGGAAAACTACTGCAACCCGCCACTTAACGTCCTTTTCAGGGCGCACAAAAGAGTTACCTACTCAAAATGGGCATTCCAAACAACCTGGTACCCAATAACACCATGATGAAGTCGGATGTGTTTGACCGAAAGGTGCAAATATCGCAATTCTCGCTGTAAACTACGACACAACGGATTCTATTCTCCGCACTACATCCTGCGACTTGCAAAAACCTTTCCAGGGCCTGAAGTTTAAGAACGAACGACAGCGAAAAGAAAGATTTCATCTGGTCATCCCAGGACCGCCACTAGAAGGAGGAATAGGGTCTTAGTCAGTCATGGGTGACTGCCCCTGATGCAAGCAGTCAACTATTGATCACAGACCCTAAGAGCTGTGTCAGGTACTACATACATCGCTCGAGATCTTCATCTTTATGCTGTATTAGCACTGCTAATAATGGCTTGACTTCGTTCATTCTCAATCTCCCACTACCAAACACTGAAAGGGCTTAAGTAGCAAAATGTAGTCCAGAGAACAGAATGCGCTATGTCGTAGTTTACAGCTTGACTGCGATATTTGCACCTTTCGGTCAAACACATCCGACTTCAGCAAGCATTTTTTGAGTACCGGGTTATCATTCCCTCTTCGATCTCTTCTCCTTAGCCAGTCTGCCCTGCTGCAGCCTGTTATCCAGGATCACCACGTGGAGGTATAGAAGGGTGATGGCAGCTTTGGTTCGCTGGCCCTGACGCTAGCAGTCAGCTATGAGTCTCTGACTACTGCAGCTCATGCGCTGCTCAGCTCTGGTTCGCTGGCCCTGACGCTAGCAGTCAGCTATGGGTCGCTGACTACTGCAGCTCATGCGCTACTCAGCATCTTGATCCCGCTGCTAATAATGACGAGGCAAGATTTCTGTTCACGACATGCTTGATATCCTACCCAGTAGAGATGAGGTCGAGAAAGCA
Organism: Ariolimax columbianus; assembly: GCA_036924085.1. Classification (NCBI taxonomy): domain Eukaryota; kingdom Metazoa; phylum Mollusca; class Gastropoda; order Stylommatophora; family Arionidae; genus Ariolimax; species Ariolimax columbianus. The sequence goes on along the minus strand of JAVGWX010000016.1, from coordinate 67,838,901 downwards.
ATAGATACCTGGGTCGGGTGCTCTTCCTGTTGAAGTTTACAAAGCACGAGGTCCCATTCTGCTGCACAAACTAACAGACCTCTTTCGCTGGATTTGGGATGTCCGTTATGTAGCACGAGAAGTAAAAGATACCACCATTGTTTACATGTAAAAGCACAAGGGCAACCATCAATCTTGTGATAATCACACAAGAGAATCTTCCTCCTGTTGATCCCTAGCTCCTCCACAGAATGGGTCTAAGACACACTGCCACGTGCGATTGTGGAGCACCCAAGCAAACACCAGAACATATTCTGCAAGAATGCCCTACCTATGCAGACCAAAGAGAGGCAGTCTGGCCTGGGGGAGCGACCATGCTTCAAAAGCTGAAGGGAACAGTCTCCTTCGTGAACCTCACCAGGCTAGATACATATCTTCAGTTGATCGATGAAGAAGAAGATCCCTGGCTAAATTCTGGCTAGAGTCTCTCACAATCGCTTAACAACTCGTCTCAAACAGGGGATCCCTTCCGAGAGTCAGTGCAGTTTCCGAGCTGGTACGGGGAACTGTTGACATGATTTTTGCAGCTCCTCAAAATTCAGGAGAAATGTCAGGAACAGCATAGTGATTTGTACACGGCTTTTGTTGACCTGATAAAGGCCGTTAATACTGCCAATAGAGAAGGATAGGAGGATCATAATAAAATTCGGCTGCCCCGGAAAATGTATGACAGTTGTCCGCCAGCTGCATGATGACATGTCTCGTGTACTGAATGATGGTGAACTCTCGGCAGCATTTTATGTCATAAACGGAGTGAAACATGGATGAGTGCTGGCCCCTACGTTCTTAATATATTATGTTGCTGTTTTGATTTCTGCTGCTACGAATAGTTATGCCACTGACATACACATCAGATAATAACAATAGTTGGTTGGTTGGTTTTTGATCCAACTGCCTTTGGGCTCCTACCCTTTGGCACAATGCTATATAGGTGATTTATCATGTGGTAGCAACAATGAAAGTGTATGTGGAGAAATAGAAAGCGGGGGTGAAAAAACAGTGATTTGAGTGTGCTATAGATGTCCATCAAGTCAAAAAGAGGAAGATGAGGAGCTGATTAGTAGCATAGCAAAGGCAAGTGAAGGGAAATTATTATTTATGGGGGATTTCAACTTTCCAGAAATAAAATGGGATATAGCAGAAACACTTGTAGAGTCAAAAACTTTTGTTAAGTGCATAACTGACAGTTTTTTAATTCAACATGCAGAAGCAGCCACCAGAGGCAAAAACACAATAGACCTATTTTTTACTGCAGAGGAAAATATGTTTGAAAACGTTACCGTTGGGGAACTGTTTGGCTCAAGTGACCATCAAATCATCCGATGTGATCTTATTGCAGGGAAAGAAGTAAACATAAACACGCGAACATACGACTACTCTAAAGCAGATGTTAAGAGGATGAAAGAGGCAGCGAACCACATAATCTGGAAAGATATTGTCGTAGGAACAGATGTTGAACAGGAGTGGGAGAGTTTTAAAACAGTTCTAGAAATGCTAAAAGAGGAATATGTTCCATGTAGGGAGGTAAACCTCAAGCGTAAAAAGTGGATAACTGGATTTGTAGTGAAATGTAGAAGAGCGAAAAATAAAGCATGGAAAAATAATATAGAGGCAGGTAAATCATAAGAAACATATTTAAAATATTTGGACAAGCAGAACATATCTCAGAAAGCGAATAAAACAGAAGAAAAAAAACTTGCTCAGAGGATCAAGACTGACAGTAAAAGCTTCTTCTCTTATGTTAGAAATAAACAAAGAACGAAAGACAAAGTAGGCCCTCTCATAGACAGTACAGGGAAAATAATGTGAGAATAGGGAGACAGCTAATCTACTCAATCAGTAGTTTGGCACAGTCTACACAAAAGAGGACTGCTCCAAGATCCCAGAGCCTATAGATATTTTTCAAAAAGACATGGATACAGCGGGATTAAGATCAATCTGTATTACAGAGGAAAGGTTTTTTTTAAAATTGGAGGGGTTGAAAGTAGATAAATGTCCAGGTCAAAATCATATTCATCCAAAATTGCTGTATGAAATTAAAGACCAACTAGCAAAACCATTGGCTATATTATGTTCTCAATGACTCACCAAAGGGATTGTTGCACGGGATTGGAAAGATGCAGGAGTGATCCCTTTTCAAAAAAGGCAAAAAATCAGATCCAGCGAATTATAGACTGGTGAGTTTAACGAGCATAGTCTGTAAATTGTTAGAGTCAATAATCAAAGAAAACATTGTAATGCATTTAAACAAATGTAATCTAATTAGAAATAGTCAGCATGGGTTTACTAGAGGGAGATCATGCTTAACAAATCTATTAGAATTCATGGAGGAGGTTACTAAAATGATAGATAGGGGGAGCCAGTGGATGTTATTTATCTAGATTTTGCAAAGGCCTTTGATAGAGTACCTCATCAAAGATTATTTCGAAAGTTAAAATCACATGGAATAGGTGGGGAAGTTGCCAAATGGATTGAAAATTGGTTAACGGGAAGAAGGCAGAGGGTGGGCATAAATAAGGAGTACTCTGAGTGGTGTGAAGTGAAAAGTGGTGTGCCACAGGTCTCGGTTTTGGGACCAATTTTGTTCTTGATATATATAAATGTCCATGATTGCAAAATTTGCTGATGACACAAAACTATGCAGTAGTGTCTCATCTAAAGCGGAAGTGGATATATTGAGGTCGGATTTAGATAAAATTCGAGAATAGTCTGTAAGCTGGCAAATGGAGTTTAATGTAGATAAATGTAGTCATCCACATGGGTAGATCCAATATGGAACATAATTACAGAATGGGAGAAAACAATATTAGAAAGATAGATATGGAAAGGGACCTAGGGGTTATAATAGATCATACAGGAAAGGTGAGTGAGCAAGTTAAGGTAGCAGTAAAAAAAAAGTAAATGCAATGTTAGGTATAATAAAAATAAATATTAAACATAGGAGCAAGGAAGTGATCGTCAAACTGTATAAAGCTTTAGTTAGACCTAGATTGGAGTACTGTGTACAGGTGTGGAGTCCTTATCATAGAGGGGATATAAACATGCTGGAAAGAATACAAAAAAGAGCGACAAAGATGATAGTGGGAATCCAGAATTACAGTTATGAGGAAAGACTCAGAAAAACCGGCCTACAGTGTCTCGAAGAGAGAAGAATTCGTGCTGATTTAATACAGGTTTATAAGATGATCAGAGGAATGGATAAATTAGACTATAACAAGTTTTTTTTTAAAATACAACCACCCACAATAACAAGAGGGCATAGCTACAAGCTGACTAAAGAGAGGTCCAGATTAGATATTAGGAAATATTTTTTTAGTCAAAGAGTGGTGAATGCTTGGAATGCATTGGCAGGGGAGGTAGTGGAGGCAGGGACAGTTAATGCATTTAAAATAAATTGGATGCGCCCAGCTTTTAGACCAAGGTGATGTAAATGTAACTGGTTGTATACAGACTCTGCGTGGTCTTCTAAACCAGTATAAAGACGTTAAGTTAAGTTAAGTTAAGAAGTGTTTGTAAGCTGTTGTTTAGTTCCGTACAAAGTGTTCCATTTGTCTGTCCTCGGAGGAAGAAGCTATTTACTAACACCGGCAAGCGCCGGACGTTCAAAAAGATGATGTTCAACAGTTCTACAGGGATGTATGCACAGTCGGCACTCTTAAGTACGTTCTGGTTGGATTCTGTTCAGGTGGCTGTTAAGTTGTATGTGTTCATTGCGAGGTCGAAAAATTGTGCTTTGGTCTCTCCTTTTCAAGAGGTTGATGTTGTCTTTGGAATTTGGTATGGCCATATGTTTGTAGCTTTCTCTCCCAGTATTTCCCATCTATTCAGCTAAGCCTCTTTGTTCGCAGTCTTCAGTAGACATAAAAGTTGCCCATCGCAAGCAAAGATGGCGATGGTTCAGGGCAATGAAAGAGCTGACATCTTGGCGTCACAAGCTCCCATCATGGGCACATTAGTGATGGATAGAAGTTACATTTTGAAATCAATCAATGTCCGCCTGCTGGATGAGGACACCGCAATAGATGAAGCAGAAATCCACAGACTGCAAAGATGGCGACAACATCAGACTTTTGCTGCGAAATGTGTTCTCTGATGGCTATAAAGACCAATCTTGGTACGACATACCCTTCCACATTATTCGGAGCACACATGTGCGGAGCCGGCTGTGAAATCGTTGTGAGTATTGTTTGCGATGGCTATTCTCTCTAGGATATAAGCACCTTATGTGATACTAGGTCGTCAGGAGGAACGGTCTTATCCAATCATCTCCCAGGAGGTGACATTGAAGCTATTCAGAGACCCTTTCACGGAGTTTCAGTAGCATTTCTTTTCTCACACCCTCCCCTCCCCCAACCCCAATCCCTGGTGAGCATAAGCCTGTTGTAAGTTCACCGTATAACAGCACTTTTGGATTCGCTCATCTGGCATGCGTACAACATGCCTCGTCCATCTTAGCTGTGCCAATTTCAGAAGTGTATGGATGCTCAACATGTTAGTATTTATAAGAATTTCAGAGCTACGCACTTTGTCCTGTCACCTGATCAAGTGCAAGCGATTGAGTTGTTTGGCCTGTCTGCTATATACTGTCTCTCAGGCAATAGCAGAGTGGATAACACCACCGCACAGTACATTTTTATAACATTTATTATAACACATCAGATACAGGACGGGAGAGCAGCTGAGAGCAATATTTGCTAAATAAATAATCTTCAAACACGATAATGCTGGCTCATTTGGGAGAATGTATTAATTAGGATCAAGAATGTAACCATCGTGCTCGATGAGAAAAGATATGGGCAAACAAATATATAAGTAAACAGTTAAAAGGGAGCAGAGGCAACAAAACATCAACATTAAACAATGACGGCTCCCGTATTCTCAGATCAGAAGTTGAGAAATCAATAAAAGATATGAGCCAATGGAAAGCAACAGGCATTGCCCCAATAAAAATAGACACTGTAAAGGCTACAGAGCAGTGGGTCCCAAACTGTATGCCGCGGCACTCTGAGATGCCCTGGCTGGTTTACAGGTGTTAGCGAAAGCTGCATTAAATACGCACTGCAACTGTTGTGAATGTTCACAATAAATAGGTTTACTCTTTTGTGCGCCATAAAAAGGACGTTTAGTGGCCGTTGGCAGTAGCTTTTCACACATCCCAAGCGTGCTGATGAAGGTGAGCCGGGGTTGTCCATGCAGTTGTGCTATGCTTGGCTTCATCTGCGTGGTGCTCACACCTATGGGAATCACGTTCCCCCACCTCGTTAGCCAGGCTGCCAAGAAGAACAACCTATTTCCACGGAGAACTACGTGGAGGTCGAGGTGGGGGTCTTGGTCAGTATATTGTGCCTTAGCCTGACTATCATGTCTGATCAATATGTTGTGTCTGACCAGACGTTAGTCTTCCTCCCCCACTGCAACTGTTAAGTAGGCTTATTTTCGGATTTAGGCTACCGTGGAAAAATTCTGCTACACTAAGGGTGCCGAGGACTGATAACGTTTTTGAACCACTGCTCTAGAATAATTCTGAATGCATAAAATCAACGATCTGTGTAATGACATCTATACCCAGTGACCTGATTACATCAGTCTTTATAACACTATACAAAAAACTTCGTGCCACCAAATATTCAAATTTTAGAACATGGATCAGCCCTGTGAGCCACACCATTACTATTCAACATTATACAGCAGAGAATTAGACGTAGAATACACAACGAAGTTCATGGCGAACTATTTTGATTTCGACAGACCAGTGGAACAAGATAAGCAATATATTGTGCATGACCACTGGCAGAAGCAATATATAGAAGAAGAAAACCGAACTATATATGCTTTAAATACAGAAAGGCTTTTGACAGTCCAGCATGAAAAACTAATTACATGCCTGGAATTAATTGGCATAGATTGAAACGTCATATGTATACTCAGTAATCTTAAGTGGGATAAAACTGTCACTAAGATCTGGGAGACTTTATTCACTAGATGTACAAAGAGGAGTGCGACAAGGACGTGTGTTCTCCCTTGCCTGTTTAACACTTGCACATAAAGACACGTTTTAACAGATATAAAGAATGGCAGGACTCAAAGTCTTTGGAGTGTTCATAAATAATACCAGATATGTGAATGATTGTTGTCTAAGAACGAACAAGAACTACATAAACTGATGAGTCAAGTAAAGAACGAAAGGCAGATAAATGGATTGAACGTTAACAAAATAAATAAAAACCAAAACTGAAAATTAGCAAATTGGACTTGCAAGGCCATAGGTACACGGGATGCCATCGGAGCAGTGCAGATTATCGTAGAAATAATGATCTATCAAGAACGACCACTATTTATTTGCTTTATTGACTACGAGAAAGCTTTTGGCGAGTCCCCTGGAACAAATTTTTTCAGATCCTTCAACAAATAGGTACCGTATAGAAAAAAACACTCATTAAGTGAATGCAGAACCTGTATGAAAATCAAGAGGCGATTATTTTCAATCACAGAAGGTCTCACGGATCCAGTTTCCATAATACAAAGGGCACGACAGGACTGCTTGCTTTCACCGAGTCTTTATAATGCATATTCGGAGAGGATGATGGACAAGGTTATGCGAAGTTATAATAGGGGTGTCAAAGTTAATGGCATGAAAGTTAATGCCATCAAATTTTGCCGATGACCAAGCGAAAGTGGGAGGATCAGTAGCAACGTTGCAAATGCTGCTAAAAAAATTAATATCACAGCCAAAGAGTTTAACATGAAAAAAAAAACACATCGAAGACAAATACCTTGGTAATATCCAAGCAACGTAGACACATAAATGTGATAATCAATGGAGTAATAATAGAACAAGTTCAAAAGTTTACATATTTGGGCCAACCCATAACAGAAGATGCCAGAAACGAGACAAAAATAAGACAATGATTGCTATGGCAAAAACAGAGCTTCTGATAAAAAAAACGGAAACTGTTAACCTCAAAGGGAGAGAACTGAAGAAAAGAATAATCGCCACTCATATATGGCCAATTGCACTGTATGGGGCTGAAACAGGAATTCTAGCAAAGAAGGATAGGAAAAGATTGGAAGCGTTTGAAATGTGGTGCTACCGTTGAATGGAAAGAGTGAGTTGGACATAAAAAAGATCTAATGACAATGTACTCACTGAAGTCGGCGCACAAAGACAAATATTGCTTATGATACAAAAACGTCGGTTGTGTTGGCTGGGTCACAATATGAGACGTGAAAGTCTTCTACAGAAGATGCTAGAGGGAAAGATTCAAGGGAAGAGAGGACCAGGGCGTCCAAGATTCAATTTGAAATCACAGGCATGCAAGGATATTCAAGTACGAATCTATGCTGAAATGAAGAGAGATGCAGAGGATAGGGTCAAATTGAAAGATATAATCAAACAATCTTACAAGCAGTCACCGGACTGAGCAACCAAATGATTATGATGATTTGTCATTCACTCTACAGATGAAAATAGGCAATGAAAGACTTGAATGTATCAAGAACTTTTCTTATCTTGAAATATATTAACGAAGGATAAAAGATACGAAATGGAAATCAAAAAAGAGATTGGGGATGGTCAAATTTATTTTAACCAACATGAGTCATATATTGACATCCAAACAAATAACGCGATTAAAAATATCAGTGATCAGAAATGTTATGTATTCTCATTACTGTAAGATAAAACGAGGTCGAGGAGCAGTTAGAGAAGAGAATTGCCGACTTTGAAATGTGGATTTATATCAGGATTAACGCATCTCGTGGGAAGGAAAAAGAAAACGAATAACGACAATTTGGGTAAAACAGAAGTGAAAAGAGAGTTGATGATTCAAATAAATCAGATTGTTAAGAAATTTTGATCACATCAAAAGTCAACACCTTAAAACAAAACTGGAAGGAAGGGTGGAGAATTAACGTGCAAGATCATGAAGATGTAAACAAAGTTATAGTTATAAGTCTAATAAATGGTGAGGATAAAAATCAAAACATACGCATATTGCAACTTCAATCAAAGAGAAAGAAGACATTGTAGTTATATTGCAGAACTTGGATATGACACCTGAACTGATTATTGTTTTGATTAGTTTGACCATGGGTTTGACTGTTCCCTCATGCGGGACTATCCACTTTTTTTAAAACCACTCAAGCTTTTATTGCGCATGCCCAGTGACATCAAAATAGGACTTAGTCGTAGTTTCTGTCGGCCATATCAGCTTTCTGGGGCTCCAAGTTAACATTCGACTGATATGTCTATCGCCAGTGAGAATCAATCGTTTCAACCGTCCACCGTAAGTTGAATTTTATCTTAGATTGCTTTTGATTTGTGTTTTTTATCGTTTTAATCCTTCTGTAGGACTGTTTGGTCGGGTTGAATGTGGTGCTGAAATACTGCGATTTGCGGCTAAGTCCCAAGATGGCTGAAAATTTTCTAAGTCCGAACGCGCCACGCTTCACGTTCTTGTCAGTATTGTATTTGTATCTTGGGTGAATGCTATATTTCTTGACTCGAATTATCGTAATAGACAATTTTTAACCTAAATTAATAGTTCATATAAACTTTATTTGTGTTTAATTCAATATTTTGGTACATTTTCCCTCACGCCTCTTTGTTTTACAGGACGACGGGAATCATGGCCTAAAGGACAAGAAGTCCGGTAAGACACGATTTACTTTTGTTTTAAATCCCCGCATTTAGACTAGAAAATTACTACTATTTCTGGTCCTACACTGTTTAAAATATGCTACAATTAAAAGAAAATAACAATAAATTTTGATAATTATCTAAAATAATGTTTTAATATTTGTGGTGTGTGTAGAAGAGTGTAGTGTGTCTTGACACAGTTTTAACACAGTTCAGCCAAAAAACAACACTTGCTCGATCCATTCATTTCTGTTTCAATTCTAGGTGAAGTCATTATAATCTGTTTTATGGCCGTGTCCACTTGTAGTTATAGGGGGGAAATATGAGTGAAAAGTTTATCATGTATGCTTTTTTTTTTAGTTAGTCTTGTAATCTTTTTTATTAACTTTCATGTTATAGACTACTTAATTGAAGCAAACTGAAGAAATGGTGGCCCTTTTGGTTAGTGATATTAATATTATGATTGTAGTCTAACTGTTGCATGTTATTGATTACCATTTTATCTTTCCTTTATTTGGACTTTTAAAAGTTTTGTTAGACTACTGACATTTTTAGGGTTGTTCTTGGTAATAATAATTGGATATAATTCAAATTGATATTACAAAATGATTGTACTTAGCAATTTAGAATCACAGAACTGCAAGTGCAAGTATTAGCTTTTTTCTCTGAAACTTAAGCTTCTTATATCTTTCTTTATCTGTATTTTATTCTATCTTTCTTTTCTTGATTCGAACACACTTTTTATCAATATGAAAGAAAGGTCCTAGATGCTGCCATAGAGTTCAGGATGAGCTATTCTGTTTAAATGCTTCAACAGCTTGTGCAACACCTAATCTTTGACAGCAAAAGCCCAGGAGATTAGGCGATGTGCGGGTCTCTGACACCCTAAAACCAAACTCTGGGCAGATGAAACCTGTCAAATAGGAGAAGGAAAAATCTATTTCAAAACCACCGGCTGCCATGGAAGTAGATTACTGACAGCCGATGGGCGATTACCCTTGTGGTTTGGCATAATGAACACCCAACATTGCATTTGTTCTGTAGGAGCAACCCAGACTCTGAACTTCTGTGAAATTGATGCCAACCCATAGACCTAAGGCGTTAACATGCAGTACTTGAGGCTACATAACGATATAGAAGAATAAATGACCTAAGATCAGTACTCTAACTATGCCAGCAGTCCAAACTAAGAAGAGTTGTAGTACAGTGGGTTCTATGCCACTAACATTCAAGGCAATGAGGAAGCAGACAAGACAGACTGGCAAAAGCAGGTAGAGGATTACCACAACCAGATTCAAATGTAATTCGTAGTTCAAAAGATTTATAATGACCACATATATGGACAAATGGGACACAGAACATACTGGCTACACAATTATTGATGCTTATTACCAGTTGAACAGAAGAGAGCAGGCGGTGGTCTTCAGACTCTGAACAGGCCACAGCAGACTGAGGTACCATCTATTCAATAAACTGAAGATAGGTGCAACTGATGAATGCACCTGTGGTATTGGTAAAAGGATCCCTGAACATCTGCTGCAAAATTGCTGCACATACAATGATCAGAGAACGCACATGTGGCCAACACTAGACAAGCCCTATGGCAGTGTTGACAGCCTCAGGATGACCGCTGTTTTCTTTGAATAAATTCAAGTTGGTGTCTGACAGTGTACGAAGAATAAGATACAGAAGAATGTGATTACAATACCCAAATAAACTGGCTTAAAACTGAAAACAAATTATTATTCTTTCACTAGTCCAGTTCTGCTATAAAGCATCAGGTTGTGAAGAGATCTCTAGAACGATCCCTATTGTTTGCCTCATGCACAGAGGTACTCAGTCTTGGATATTCCCATGTCACCTTTTTCGTGGTCAGCCTTTGGCCTTGAATTCGTTGTATCTTAATAGCATTGCTCTGTTGAAGGGTGTTGTTTGGTGGTAGGCTTGTTACATGGTCAAACCATTTTAGTTGCTGTCTTTTGATGTAGTCTAATACTGGTGGTGTTCAGTGATAATGAAAGCTAATTAGCAGATTAAAACAAAAGTCCCCATTACATGAAGCAATAACTATACAAGAATAAAATCATCTCCCACAAATATGGGACATTTCACAAAAATGACCAGTCCTTTATTAAGGGAAGGAACTTAGCAGTCTACAGTAAGAACCCTACTTTTGGAAAGTACAATGACAAGAGAAACCAACCCAATGAAACTAGGCAGCAACCCCTAGAAACAATAGACAGCTACTCTAACACTATGAAATATGCATTTACAGATGGTTCTGCTTTCAAGGCTGCTATAAATGCTGGCTTGAAGCTTTAATAATGTACCAAAATACATTAGAACAATGTGAACCACATGGAGAATATTGTAATAACCACAAAGCAATACACAGCTCAATCCTGGTATTTCAAGCAGTCCCAGCATTGTTATCATCGTCATCTGGTTACGGTTGTCTGTGTGAGCATGTCTCTCCATTTGACCATGTCTTCTGCAGGTTGCTTCATTTCAGCATAGGTTCGCACTTTTGACTCTGCATCCCTGAGATATATAGGTGAGTCTTGGATACTCCCTTCCTCGTTTCCCCTGAATCTTATCCTCTAGTATCATCTGTAAAAGACTTCCATGTCACATTTTGTGTCCAAGCCTACAATGGAAATAAAAAAATGGCAGCGCATGAGCTGCAGTGGTCAGCGAACCAGAGCTGCCAAGACCCTTCTGCACCTCCACGTGGTGATCCTGGATAACAGGCTGCAGCAGGGCGGATCGAAGAGGGAATGCTAACCCGGTACTAAAAAAGGCTTGCTGAAGTCAGATGTGTTGGACCGAAAGCTGCAAATATCGCAGTCAAGCTGTAAACTACGACACAACATATTCCATTCTCTGGACTACATTCTGTTACTTAAGCCCTTTCAGGATTTGGTAGCGGGAGATTGAGAACGAAACGAAGCCAAGCCAAAAAAAAATCCCATCTAATATTAGTCGTCACTGATTCAAGAATAACACTACCAGCACTAGATACAAACTAACAATAAAGCTGGCTGAGACGGTTGATAAGATACAAATAACACACAACATAAAGTTATTCTCCAGTGGATTCTAGGGCATATAGACATATCAGATAAAGATAAAGCAGACAGACTAGCAAAACTAGGAGCAAACATGGTTCAAATAAACATACCAGCAAAACAAATACCTAAAAAACAACTTCAAAGAGGAATGCCTGAACCAATAAATGGATGTCTACTGGGCGTGCCATGTATAAAGAAATGACATCCGCTGACTGCAACAAAGGGAGCAGAGCATAATCTAGCATAATTAACGAACAAGGCATCTCAAATGTTGAAATGGGGCGGCGTAATTAAGTGACACGGCTCACATCCCGAAGGTGCTGGTTTCGCTCACCAATCATGGCACTGGCCGTTGCCCTGGGGAAGCAGACCCTCACATAAAATGGCATGCCAAAGTCTAATGCAATGGGCTGACAGGCGCAAAATGATAACCTAGTGCAACGCACACCACCTTGGGGAAAAGAGAAATAAGGTATAAACACATACATACATACACACACACACACACACAAAATGGTGAAATAGGCTGTAAGTTAGGTCATCATGTAGCATGTCCGTTGCAGAATGTCACTCCGTTAAGTCTGTCTGGATGAAACTCGATCTCTTGCCAAATCTCCAGCCTGCTCCAGGGTCATGCCCAAGCTAGGTAGTCAGCCCAAAAATGACAAAGCTGTAGTGTTAAAGGAAATTAAAATGCTGTACCAGTGCACACCAGGCTTATTAGAAAGAAGCACAATTTAATTTGTTAGGCGAAGAAAGTGTTAAATATGTGGATTGAAGACCAAGTCAGCCATGACAGTTCAGTTCTAAAGATGATCTTCTCCAATGTTCTACATTTTGAATCTCCCAAAATCGCCATTAAAAACTGTACTAACTATAAAAATGTGTCTGCTTACTCAATAATTTTATGGTGAGATTGTATTTACGTATTGTTTATTTATTAGTGTATTTTTTATTGTTATTTTTCTGTTTATTTAGGTGTTGCCCATATTCACAAGAGTTATATAGTTAAGGTTTTTTGGCATGTTAGTACATATATAAGCTAAATAAAGATTATCATCTGACTTTGACGGAAAGTAAGATGGCCGCGCCTTAGTGGTTGTGCTCTCGACTCTATCTTTGTTTGTGTCGAGTTTTCTGATGTTTGGTGGTTCTTGTTTGGATTATATTTCACAACTCTTCACCTGGTAGTATGAAGGACTTTATTCTGTGGAATTGATGTGCTTTTGATCGGTTATCTTGTTTGTTATGTTATGTTTCAAGCCATGGGAAACCAATCCATGACAGAGTTCAACGTTCCACTTAACTGCACACCAGAATTCAGTCCAGATTATCACTACTCAAGGACATTCCTGCCCGTCCCTTCCTCCACCGGAGGTTACATGATACCGCTCACAATCTCGTATTCTCAGCACAGCAAGTGTCACGCTGACCAACAGGTGGACACAAGTCAGAAGCCTCGGCGGCGGGACACGTAAAAACAGGGGAGCGTGACACAAACATTGGCCTAACAAACTCCTCACGGCCCTCATTTCAAGGCTGCAGAGTACATGGCTCCACCTGGGGAGTCTGTAGGGATTTTGGTCGACATGCTACATGTAAACACAGCCTCAGCAGTTGGACATGGTAGTGGTCAATTGACACAATGGGCCTTTGATGCCTACATTATTATTATTATTTGAAGTTTGTTGGACTTCTGGTCCCTAGCCAGTTGACATAGATATACCTGCACTGATAAAAGAGTCCAAATTAAATTCCGAAAGTGAAATCATATACACTGTAACTGTTCTTCAAACAAAAATGGAATTGTTTTTTTTTTATAAACTGACTCTCATCATAACAGCATTACTCCAGTGACTGGGGGGGGGGGGGGGGGGGGAAGAGTTTATATGGCAATGGAATAAATTCTGCTTGCTCGTGCAATGTAGTGTAAGAGCTAGGTTTTTATTTTATCCCTCATGGATAAAAAGCTGAGACAAACAACAATTTGAACGCGTCTTCATTTTTTCGTGATGTTCAGCCATGCATTCGTCAGCCGTCTTTTATAATTGGTGGATATTTGAACGTGAATTGTTTTTTCTTGAGGTTAGCATGTCAATTGAAATTTTGTGCCTTTTAAATAATATTTTACATTTCTGCAGTGGAGGACTTCAGAGGAAAACTGAATGGTCTGAGTGAGAACATCACTACATCTACCTCTCCAAGTGGTCCTCAAGGTGATGGTAGTGAGGGGTCAAAGGAAAATGGTCCAATCAGTCACAAGGTTCCATCAAAGTCTGACCACAAACATGGCGATGGCCATCACCATTCATCCTCAAAGAGCAGTGGCTCTGATAAGGATAAGAATCACAGTTCTAGTTCATCCAAGCCCAAAGAACACAGCTTATCGAGTTCCTCCAAGCATGGCAGCTCCAGTTCTATCTCTAAGCCAAAAGACAGCTCAAGCTCATCTTCATCAAAGCATAGAGATGGTCATAGTTCGTCTTCCTCCTCGAAGCACAAGGACGGGAGCAGCTCAAAACACAGTTCTTCAAGCTCCTCATCCAAACACAAAGACGGAAGCAGTTCATCAACAGCTCGTACAGACAAGGAAAAAAGTAGCAGTTCCAGCTCTAAACCTAAAGGGGAAACTTTGTCATCGCCAGAAAAGCACAGTAGCAGTGATGGAAAACATAAAGATAACAAAGATGGAAAGCACAAAGATAGCAGTAGAAACAAGGAAAGCAGCAGTGATAGAAAGCACAAGGATGGTAGCAGCAGTGGAAAGCACAAAGAAAGCAGTAGTAGCAGCTCAAAACAAAAAGATGGTAGCAGCAAACCTAAAGAGGGGAGTAGTAGTAGCAAAGATAAAAACAGTAGCTCTGCTAGTTCAGATAAAGCCAAGGACAAGAGCAGCAGTTCATCTTCATCGAAACACAGCACTAAAGAGGCCATTAGTGGCAGTGACAAAAACAAGGGGTCATCATCATCGAAGCACAATGAAAATGATAAACACAAGGCAGCTTCCAATACAGACAAGCTTAAAGCACATCCGCCCACTTCCAAGAGCGAAAGCACAGACAGTAAAGAGCATCATTCTTTGCCGTTCAAGAGTGAGACTGTATCAGAGGATGTAAAGATAAAAAAGGAGGTTGCAGAAGCAGTGTCAGTGGTTAATACTGAAATAAAGTCAGAAGCAAGTTCAGAGTTGTCTTCAGTAGGAATAAAGAAAGAGGAACAGAGTTCTCCGATCAAGACTGACAGAGAGGCTGTTAAATCAGAGGACACTTCTGAAGATGACGATGACAAACCTTTGGTGTGTATATTTCTATATCTATCTCTCTCAATATATATATATGTATGTATGTATGTATAAATATATCTGTGTGTGCCACCAAACCACGAATTTGCCTCTAATTAACACTAGTCAACGACTTACACTTGCGTTCTTGGAAATGTGTTATTTTTGTCCATTCAGACTGGTTAATTCTCAAAATTGGCGCCCCTCGCCCTAGCTACAAACAGTGTCAGTTTTGGTGTGTTAAATTTAGACACAACTATGATGGACTGAAATCAGCTGGAAAAGATGCCTAACTCACTCACACGGTGAGTGACGGCCCTAAGACCTCTTGCGGTTATGGAAGAGGCATGACCCACAACAATAGACGTCATCCCTCTCCGCTGCCTTGTGGGATATCTGTTTACAAGAAAGTCTTCTGGAGTAAACCCTGAGGAAAACTTTGGATCCTGTGCTATCTCCAGTCGTCTTGATAAAATCTTGTCACTGGCCAAAGGTAGCTGAGGACCAGAGAGTGAGGTTGACAAAAGGCGCAGTTTCTTCCTCACTTTAATCCAAATCACTGCGCAAGTCACCCATTTCAGCGGACACGGCAAGAGAAAGGACTGTCCACACGGCTGAACAAAGATAGTGGTATTCATGTGTGATGGATGAACATTATATATTCTGTATGGTAGACGACACCCTAACTAATTTTATCACTCACCTGTCATTCACACATACCTATAGTTTGCTGGGAGTGTACTAGTTATCTGGATTATATAGACAGCTCTAAAAAGTTCCCCAAATAGGAGTTACAGGGTAAAAAAAACTAATTTCCTCGATCAATAGAAGTAGAGCATCCTTTTTTTTTTCTATACCATAATTGTTGCTTGAGCTTCCAGTGGAAGAGTACAAACCAAGTCTGAACCACTACTACCTTATAGTACTGAGACCACATACAGTGAAGTCTCTAACACTATCCTCAATTGCAGTATCTTTTTTGCGACTACATTTACTTGTTAATTAATGTACATAGTTTTATTAATACAGCTACATATTGCTTGTCTTATGTGTTTTCTTTGGCGTACATCCTGAATAGGACGTTTATGACATTATGTTGCAGTTTACAGCTAGTCTGCCATAACTGCGTCTTTCGGCCAGACACATTCGAATTCAGCACATAATTTTTCAGACCTTGTTTGTCTTCCCTCTTTGATCCCTAATCGCTTTGCCCGGCTGCATGGTTGCAGTCTGTTTCCAGCTCTGACAAATGGGGATGGAATAAGGTCTTGGTCAATTATGGGTCACTGACCCTGGTTGCATTAGACATTTGTCAGTCACTGACTGTTGTCAGCTCATTCAATCTTCTGCCCTATGTCCGTGTTTAAAAACACACTTAGCACCACTATAGATCCTCTTATATCTAGTTTCTTTCAACACATGTTTGCTATTATTAATTGTTCATGGCACTTGTTTGTCAAATTTTTCGTCTTCTGAAGATACAACAAAAATTTCCATCTTTTTTGGTTCATTGCTATTTACTATTGACAGTAAACTTCCAAATACAGATGCTATTCAGCTTTCCACCACAAAGCTCTCACGCCTGGTAGGAGGACAGGCTCCACTCCCAAGCATAATAACTATGCCACTTAAATTTTTTACAATTGTTGTGTTATTTATATCTTGTACTTGGTTTCCAGTCTGTGCGTAAGAAGGAATCGAAACCAGCTAAGCGATCTGTGAAGAATTCCTATTATGAGGAGGAGGATGATGACGAAGATGAAGACAGTGATGTACCATTATCAGTACGGTAGGTTTTGTTCAATTATAATTTTGTTTCACCTCTTCACTAGTACAGTGTTTAACTATTAAAGGCCTATAGAGTGCTCATAGCACTCGTGTAGGAGACCCCTTGACAGCAGAGCGCTAATATTTTTTATGTAAGGGTCTGCTTCCTCCTGCATTTTCTGCAGGTTTGCTTCTCTGGGGTAACGACCGGTGCTGTGATGGGGTAGCGAACCCAGCACCTTCAGATTGTGAGCCGTGTCACTTATCCAATAGCCCACGTCGTCCCCTCTGGATTTTAGTGAATGTTATATGAAAAGGCATTAACTGATTACATTTTTATTTGTGAAAGCGAGGCGTGTTTACAAAAAAATTTGGCCTGTAAGAGTTAAGGACAAGGATGCAGTCACAGTGTTGTTTTTTTTTTAATTTGTTGGGTATGAAAGCTATCTTTTTCATATTACTGTGCTAGTTGCTGTTTCCATTCTGTTATTCCATATGATTAAATTGTCCAGTTTTTGTCTGCCTATATCTCATGTTGACAACCATTTTGTCTGCTGTCCTTTAACTTAACCTTCTAGTTTCGACATTTTAAAAATGACCTCACATGCATTTAGACGTGCTCATTTTTAGGTACACCAGGTATCTTGTAAATCCATGAAATTGCTACAAAGCAATTATAGTGTTCCTAACCAGATTTGCATATATATTAGTTTTGACTACAAACATGTTTATTATATCTACATAAACAGACCTACCTCAGAAAAATCCATTGCAGCAGCTTAACTTCATCACAATCAATAATGGAATAACCTTCCAAATTCACCTGAAACAGAGAAAAAAATCTTTAACGGTTTAGTGAAAGTCAATCATGCTTACTTACTTAGTCGCTCCTCTTCTACCGTGAGGTGTAGAGGTGAAAGTCAATCATGCCCTTTTCAAATAATTTTTAAAAAAAAAGGTAATTGGGCCATTTATTCTCATTGCTGAAGCTCGCTGGGAGGATTTACACGACTTAGGAATACAGGTCACTTATCCATGTCAGGTTATTTTGTTCATATCTCCAATACCGTACAGTAGTTTGGAACATCGTGGTCAGAAGGTCGACGTACCAACCGTTCGGCCAGTCGCTTTGCACATTTTATAATATGCCACAAAAGAAGATTGTCTTTTATTTGGTAAAATTAACCATTTTAACTGTCCACAGTGTTTTAAATATTATTCTCTTAAATTGCAATCCATTGTTGTCTCCATTAATGTCCCAGTCAGATTCTTCATATTGGTTGGCCGGGGGGGGGTGAGTCAGATACTATATAATGGATGGTCAGGGGGCCAAAAGATGGTGTCAAATACTATATAATGGATGGTCAGGGGGCCAAAGATCGTGTCAGATACTATATAATGGTGGATGGTCAGGGGGCCAAAGATGGTTTCAAATACTATATAATGGTGGATGGTCAGGGGTCCAAAGATAATGAGTCAGATACTATATAATGGTGGATGGTCAGGGGGCCAAAGATGGTGTCAGATACTATATAATGGTGGATGGTCAGGGGGGCCAAAAATAAGGAGTTAGATACTATATAATGGTGGATGGTCAGGGGGCCAAAGATGGTATCAGATACTATATAACGGATGGTCAGGGGGCCAAAGATGGTGTCAGATACTATATAATGGTGGATGGTCAGGGGGCCAAAGATGGTTCAGATACTATATAATGGTGGATGGTCAGGGGGCCAAAGATGGTTCAGATACTATATAATGGTTGTTGGTCAGGGGGCCAAAGATAATGAGTCAGATACTATATAATGGTCAGGGGGCCAAAGATGGTGTCAGATACTATATAATGCAAATGGATACAGGCCTATCAGCCTACTGAGCTGTGTAGGCAAACTGATGGAACGTATGATAAACGGCAGACTAATGTGGCATCTGGAAGAAAAACACATACTAATTCCACAGCAAGCAGACTTTAGACAGCACAGATCCACTGAGGATCAGGTCACCCTCATAGCCCAGGAAATAGAAGATGCCTACCAGAAGCAAAAACACACAGTAGCAGTTTGGGTGGACCTAGAAAAGGGATTTGACAAAGTCTGGAAAGAGGGACTTAAAGTCAAGCTACGAAGAAGTGAAGTTTGTGGGAAAATGTACAAATGGATCAGTCACTACCTCAAAAACAGAACAGCCAGAGTTCAAGTACAAGGGCAGATGAACATAAAGGTGACACTTGAGCAGGGAGTACCCCAAGGGGAAGTACTGTCACCCACACTCTTCCTGGTGTATATAAATAACATAACAGAATATACCAAGAAGAGTCCACAGCTCAATGTTTGCAGACGATCTGGCTATGTGGACCTCTGAAAAGAATCTCACCATATCAAGTAATCGAATGCAGCAGGCCCTAACATCGCTGGAAGAGTGGGCGAACTCATGGCTGGTCAAAATAAACGAGGAAAAAACATGTACGATATTCTCGCTATCAAACAAACACCAAAATAAGTTTTAACGGCAAATACCTGCAGCCAAACGACAACCCAAACTACCTGGGAGTCACATTTGATCGGCGCATGACACGAAAAAGTCAGATCGAGAGAAACCGAATGAGAGCCAGAGAAAAAATGGCAATCATGAGGAAACTTGCTGGCACAAGCTGGGGAGCAGACGAAAGTATACTAAAGAAACTGTACATGGAAGAGTGAGACCAGTTCTCGAGTATGGCATTGCGGCATGGACAACAGCAGCAAAGGCGAACTTCGATAAAATTAGCAAACTCCAAAACCAAGCCATGAGAGTTATAGCAGGAGGCATGAAGTCAACGCCAATTGTAGAACTTGAAAAGATTACAAATCTGCAATCCATGACCGACAGAAGAGACTGCAGAGCCCAGCAGCAAGCAGAGAAACTCAGAGACTAAACAATTTTGGAAATGGGAAACTAAAGCGGAGAAACTTTGCAGAAATAGCCAAAGCAAAGATGCACGAAGACCCTATGAACGCACTAACAACACCAAAGCTCATCCCTACTGTACGAAAACCTACCTGGAGGCAGCATATATTTCCAGAGGTGGTAGAAAATATACCAGGTATTGGAAACAAAAAACTGCCAGACTGAAAAAGAAAGAAGAGATACAACCCTGAGGTACATAACGAAAAACTACCCAAGCATGGAGTGGACCCATGCATACACCGACGGTTCTGTAACAAACACAACACAGAACGGAGGGGCAGGGGCATTCCTGAACCTACCAAATGGCAGAAAAATAACACTGTCATTGGCAACTGGAAAATGAGTCAGATACTATATAATGGATGGTCAGGTGTGCCAAAGATGGTGTCATATACTATATAATGGATGGTCATGGGGCCACGGATGAGTCAAGATACTTCATATTGGATGGTCAGGGGGGCACGGATGACAGATACTTCATATCGGATGGTCAGGTGGCCAAAGATGAGTCAGATATTATACAGTTGTACAATATAATATCCTTGACTTCAGTCTAGCGGGTGTGCCGTATGAAATGTCTTGTATGCAGTCCGATCTTTCGCCATGCCATACTATTTCGGACCCAGTTCTGTCAGACCATCTTGCCACCATATGGGTGGGTGGCCGCGTAGTCGTGTAAAATCATGTGGCCACCAGAACATAGTTCTGAGTGTCCATCTGTTACCTAGCACGCGCACACCGTGGCCAGCCCAGTGGTATTTACGAGACATCGCAGTCTCCACGCCGTCTCGAAATAGAGTGCGTTCTCTTATTTCAGTAATGTGAATTCGATCTCTCATCGAGATCCCAAGGATGTGTCTTTCCATCGCTCGCTGGGTAACTCGTAGTTAAAATGTATATAATATATTCGTCCAACGTCGTAGATGACCACCACCATCATCATCCGATGCTATATGTATATATGGATGCATGTTTTGTAGTGTTTATATATCAATCTCACAGTTTATAATCTCTGTTTCCAGAAATAAGGCTAAAAAACAGAAATTGGAAAAGAAACCAGCCATGAAAAAAGAGCCAGTGGCACCAGTAAAGAGCACTGCACCAACTAAGAAGAAAACTGTAAGTTCTATAAAATACATGGGCATTAAAGAATATGTAAAGTGCTTACAACAACCCTTCTTCCTGTACCAAGGTGTCGCTCAAATTACAGACTTGGGATCCATCATCATGTAGCATGTCCTTTGCAGATCATCATTCTTTTGAAAGCCGATCTGTAAGACACTCGATCCCTGGCCAGCTCACCCACCTCTGCAACTGTCAAACCTCAGTGTCCCGTGTCCATCTTCTCCTCGGCCTGCCTCTTTTGCCAGGTGCCTTAATTTGCTAGACATAATGTTGTTTACTAGCCAGTTTTGTTACAAATCAAGCTCCTTTAGGATTACCATGTTTTTCTTGTTCGCTATGTATTGTATTTTGAACAGTTTCCTGTAGAATTTTAGCTTGAAAGATTCAGTCTTTTTTTGTAGGCTTTTTGTCTTGCATCTGTACATTGCCACTAGGAAGAAACAAGGCTCAGTATCTTTATTTTTATCATTTTGTTTGTGTTCTGTGAAACGTTTTTCATTTTAGTTAACCGCTGGAGTGCCATGTCCATTCGTCTCCCTATTTGTTTTTGACAATCTACATTGTTGCTTAACCTTTAGCACGCCCTGATGTCATGAAAAAAAAATTTTTACCGAATTAAATTACATTTATTTCTCGCTATGATCGTCGGCTTTCAAAAATATGATTTTCTTGTGTGTAAAAACACAATCGAATAAAGAACTTGTGGGGGTTATTGTTTTTGTTGTGTGTTTGTTAGTTTCTGACTTACAAACAGATGAAGTTAAACGAGAGAAAAAATTGGACTTGACCACTAGGCCTAGTCGCTCCGATAGAAAACCATGGAAACCACAACTTATCGATACTGTGTTAACAATATCTACACAACTGTTAGTTTCCAATTCAAACATAGTTCTTTCATTTAACCTGTAGCGCACTACGGTCAAGTGCTAGCCAACCAACTCGGCCTACAAAAATGGTGTGCGAAAAAATAAAATTTTTTGTTGAACGGAACCACGA
Organism: Ariolimax columbianus; assembly: GCA_036924085.1. Classification (NCBI taxonomy): domain Eukaryota; kingdom Metazoa; phylum Mollusca; class Gastropoda; order Stylommatophora; family Arionidae; genus Ariolimax; species Ariolimax columbianus. Next base: position 67,817,039 of record JAVGWX010000016.1, on the reverse strand, counting down.
CAGCCATTTTTTACTGCTGAATACGTCCTCCATATATACACGATATTTTGTCGGTTAAAGTATCGTATGTTAGATTACAAATGGCTTTTGAACAGTTTTAATTTTGTATACTCCGTTTGGAGCAAGCGGGAGATTGAGAACGAACGCAGAAGAAGAAGAACCATGTATTCAGTATAAAATTGTGTCACATATATTCAAAATAGGATTGTACCATATAATAGACTTTTTAAAACTTGGTTCAAAGTTTATTAGTATATAATAGGGTATCCTCTTAGTTGTTTGCTTGCATGGAACAGTGTGTTGTGAAAATGAAGTTTCTTGTGAAAGAAGGCGCGAAACCTGCGGAAATTTACAGAAGACTGCAATTGCAATACCGTGATGAGACACAGCCACAGTAAGACATTTGAATGGTGTTAACATTTTAGAGAAGGCGTACATCCGTGAGCGATAATCCTGGCCGTGGTGGCTCTCAACCCACCAGTCATTCCTGTGAATATCCAGATTGTTGAACGCCTTATCCTGGAAAATTAACACATAACCGGTCTCGAAATTGCTCAAGAGGCTAGTCTTTCTCTGGGTACGATGAACACTATTATTCATGAACATTTGCATTTTTTAAAGATTAGTGCACATTAGATTTGAAAACAAAAGGCGTCCTGCTCCTGCAAGATAACGCTTGACCTTATATGACTCACCACACTTTGTGCCATCTGGAGCAACTCAGCTGGGAGGTGTTGCCACATCCACCTTACAGCCCAGACCTCGCTCCAAGCGATTTTCACCTGGTTGGACCCCTAAAATAATTCCTGGAAGGTCGGCATTTCAGCACTGATGATGAAGTGAAACAGGATGTCCTGGATTGGTTCAGACACACTAACAAAGCTTTATACTCTGAATCTTTTTAAGCATTACTTAAACACTGTAATAAGTACATAAACGTTGCAAGAGATTATATAGAAAATAAATGGCATTTTGACTACTAGTCTTGGTTTGACTTGAATAATAATAATAGCTGTCCATCGTTGTCGATGAGGACCGCCGACATCATCCTTGTCACAGATTTCCCTGTTGGGTGTGGGTGCGCATGTGGCTGAACAGGCCAATGCGGGCACGAAAACATCTGCTACATATCGGGCACACAAGGTTTGTAGAAGGGGGTGGTGTTCCCGCTACTCGGGATTTCACAACACGGTCATCTTCACCGGCAGCTACACCTGATTTGACTGCTCTTCTCCAGTCAGATCTGTTTTGCGCAAGACATTCCCAGGTGTCGATGTCTATCTGGCAACTTTTTACTGAGTCCTTCAGACCGTCTTTAAAACGTTTCTTTGGGCGCCCTCTCTCGCACCACCCCTCTCTCAGCTCACCGCAGAGAAGCTTCTTTGGGAGCTGCTCGTCTGACATACGGACGAGGTGTCCGGCCCATCCTAGTCGTGCTTTTTCTAGCAGTGCATGGATGCTGGGCATGTTAGCCCTCGAGAGAACCTCGATGTCAGTGACATGATCTTGCCATCGGATGTGGTTTGACCTGAACACCCCTCGTATAATGAATTGTTATCATCATCAGGTGTTTGCTATGTGACAAGACATGCAATATCTTGCTAGTTTAATATTTTTGGGTTCAGTTCTTGGTAGAGACCTTTAGGTCGAACATCATTTTTTTGTCTACCAGTGTATTTATGTGAATATGTATTCTAGTGTACAAATTTATTCTTAACCAACAATGTGTTACCAGAGCCGTAATAGGGAGCAAAGAATAGTACTATGTGACCTGCCAGGCATGTTGTAAATAGGCAACTAAGTAGCGGTGGGGAATGGAGATTGCTACTTCATCGTGTAGAAACTATAAGCCGGAATATAAAAAAAGGAAGATCTCTATACCACGATGTAGAATTGGAGTATCTAAGTCAAGTCACGATTCTTTCACCTTTTTTGTTGTCGCGTCACTGTCATCCAGTCATTTGTGATCTTGTGTAATGCATGCCATCTCTTTAATATGTGCTGGTTTGATTGAAATTGTTTACTATTCTATGCTAGGCCACCAAAAACAAAAAGGAAATCAAGGAAGAAACCCAAGATGAGCCTGCCAAGAAGAAGAAGAAAGGGGTGGAGGACGAAAAGGAGGTGTGGAAATGGTAGGTGTTATTTATTTTGGCTGTTTGTTACTCTCCTTATTTATGTTATGGAATTGTTTGACTGTTTCACTATTTGCTTTTGAATGTAAGAAACAGACCTACTTTTCTTTTACACAAATTCAGTTATATTTACATAACCTTAGCCACTCTGCATTAAAAATTTATGCAAATTTCATCTGTGACGGCATTATTTTTTTGCACGTCACGTTTTACTATGGTTGTTGTCTTTGAGAACCGGTAATCTTTTTATTTGTTTGTCTAAAGATATCATTTGTTTGTGGAAAGAAATTAATAAAGAACTTGTTGGTGTTTTTGTAGTGTGTGTGTCGGTTACTGGGATACCTGATGATGAAGGTGAAAATGTTGAAAAACAGCATAAACATTTAGACGTGACTATTTGGGGAAGGCATGTGCTAGTGGTTAAGTGACACGCTCACAATCCGAATGTGCTGGGTTCGTTCTCCAATCACAGCACTAGCTGTTACCTCGGAGAGGCAAACCCTTAGAAAATGCAGGATGAACCTTACATAAAATGTATAAAGCAAATCAGAAACACTTGTTCAACAGGCGCACAATAAAAACACAGTGCAATGCACCCCGCCTTATGAAATAGAGAACAATAAGGCGAAGACAAAAAAGAAAAGTCTTGACTATTTTAAGGGATGCCACTTGTCTAGAAAATCTGTGAAATCAGCCCAATTTCAAATGCCTGATCTGTTGTCTTCATTGTTGGCTCCTTTCCTATAGATCTTCTTTCTTCACCATGTCTTGCCAGTCTATACACATTATCCTCCGTAGACATTTATTGACGAATGACTTGATTTTCTTCTATATTGTCTTTGTCATTCTTCAAGCTTTTGTTCCGTATAGAAGTACTGACTTGACACTAATTAAACGATCTTAATTTGACCGTACGTCTTTATTTCTCTATATTTCCATATGTGCTGGTCCACAGACGTAACGAAATAATGCAATGTAATGTCACTCAATTAAAATGCCATATGTTGTTGCACTTCTGTTGTAAATACGTATTTCCATATGTGTTGCAGGTGGGAGGAAAAGCAAGAGGATACAGGAGTCAAGTGGACATATCTTGAGCACAAAGGTCCAGTGTTTGCTCCCCCGTATGAACCATTACCAAAGGCTATTCGTTTCTATTATGATGGTAAGGACTGTCTTATTAAAAGGTCTCAATGAGTGATCTAGTTGGATCTGTTTTGGACAAAAGGATGGTTGATTGGTTGGTTATTGATCCAGCAGCCTGTGGGTCCCTGTTCTTTGGCCCAATGCCACATAGTGGTATCTGCAAGTGTTTGTCAGCTCCATTTGTCTGACATCGGTGGAAGAAGCTCTTCCTTAACGCCATCAAGCGCTGGACACTTAAAACAATAATGTTCAATGGTTTTGTAGGGATGTGCGCACAGATGTTACTCTGGAGTCTGTTGTGATTGGGTTCTGTTCAGGTGAATGTTAAGTTGTATGTGTTAGTGTAAAGTCGGAAAATGATGCTTTGATCTCACCTTTTCAGGAGGTTGATGTTGTCTTTGTGATTTGGGATGTCTATGTGTTTGTAGATCTCTCTCCCAGTATTGCCCATAAGTTCAGCGAAACCTCTTTGTTTGCAGTCTTCAGTAGTTATTTGACTGTTTGTAGGGTTGTTGGTGTGTATTGTTCTTGACTTGATCCCTCCTTGGCCAGTACGTCTGTCTTGTCATTGCCAATCTATATATGGGACGTAAAAAAACTGGCTGGTATCTATGGATATTTGGGCATGTTCAGGCCTACACTGACCACTGTCTTCTAGAGCTTGAAGGGCAGACCAGGACATAAGGATCAGTGACTTGTTCTGTGTATGCACTATCAATAATACATTTTCATTGCTGTTAACAATTGAACGATTGTGTTAACTGGGATATTCAAAATAGCTCAGTCTTTGACTTGTATCTCAACATGTGGGTATGCAATTGTTTACTTTATTCATTTAGCTGTTTTATAACCTTTAGCACGCCATGGTCGAGTGCTAGCCGACACACTAGGCCTACAAAAACGGTGCACGGAAAGAAAAACAAATTTTGTTTTGTACGGGAAAAAAATTTTTTGTACGGAGTCACTCCCGACAGCCATTTTTTTACTGCTGAATACATGCTCCATATATAAACGATATTTTGCCGGTTAAAGTATCGTATGTTCGATTACACATGGCTTTTGAAAAGTTTTAATTTTGTATACGCCGTTTGGAGCAAGCCGACTTTTTGCGAAAGGGGAAGTAGGTTGTTGGGAAAGATCTTTATCGAGTAGATCTGTTTATTTTGTTTGTTTAAATGAAAGAACTACGTTTGAATTGGAAACTAACAGTTGTGTCAATATTGTAAACACAGTATCGATACGTTGTTATGGTTTCCATGGTTTTCTATCAAAGCGACTAGGCCTAGTGGTCGAGCCCAAATTTTTTCTGAGATTTTCATAAATTTTCAACTTCATCTTTTTGTATCTCAAAAACTAACAAACACACAACAACAATAATAACACCCACATGTTTGTTATCCTATTGTGTGTCTACACGTCAGAAAATCATATTTATTGACAAACAAACATAAAAATAAAAATTTTGAAAGACGACTACCATAGCGACTAATTAAGAAAATTAATTAGGTCAAATTTTTTTTTTTTTAAATGTGGCGTGCTAAAAGGATAAAATACAAAAACAATGGAAATCACCATGTTTGGCCATTCAATCCATGAACACTAGCCAGGCATACGTGCTCCATCCTCAATGTAGCCTATCGATCAGATTCCTCTTGGTACATGATAATGATGATATTCATCCATCACATGTGATGAAGACCACTCTCTTCGATCCTTTCTTATGCTGTGTCCACCAAAATGGGTCGCTTGCGCTGTCATTTGGATTTAAGTTAGGAAGAAACTGAGCTTATAGTCAACCTCACTCTTTGGCCAGTGGCAAGATTTTGTTGAGATGACTGAGGATAGCACATGATGCAGATTTTTTCTGAAACAGATATCCCGCAAGACAGCTGAGAGGGGAGGACATCTATCGTTGTGTGTCACGCCTTTCCGATAATCGCAAGAGGTCATAGGAACATCACTCAGCGTATCAATGGTGTGTTGAGCATCTCTCCCGAGCCATGTTCTAGTCCATTATAGTTGTCTAAATTTCAGTCCCACCAAAATCAATGTCTGCAACTAGGGCGAAGGGTGCCAATCTCGTAAAGTTCAGTCCTGTTAACTAGGTCATGAAATTCGGCACAGATTTAAGCATAGTGCTAATTCATATAATCGGGGCTTGACAAAAGTGCTCGTCTGGGACGAGTAAATAAAATCCGCTTTAAATCGTTAATTACGCTTTTAATCATTGCTGCATTACGACTATGACACAGATAAAACTAGTTTATGATGGTGAATCTAAATGTACCTCTACGGCCTCAATTTAAATTTACTAAAGCCAATGGTATTGCAGTGCTAAAACTACCAATAATGTTCTTAAACACAAGCCATGCCTCAGACAGCAGTGCGCTTTCTCTCAAGAAGAAATAGACTAAAACTGTAAGTAATACAATATATTTTTTATATTACAATGATTTTTTAAGACATTTTTTTGTAGAAATAGAAGGGAATTAGTGCCTAGTTTAAATTTGTTAATATAAATTGCATGACTGTATTATGACCATGATGACTGGTGAAATTTTTGACAGACTGGTAAGCCACCTTAAAATTTGTCATGCCTTGCATATAGCCTATGTTCATGTCACGATAATCGGAGGGAACAAAACACACAAAAAACGAACGAATTAACCAGTCCAAATAGAAAACGACACGTTTCCGTGACCACAAGTGTAAATCGTCGATTAGCGTGAATTTCAGGCAAATCCGTTGCCTGTTGGCATACATTACAAACTATAACACCAGAGCAATGTAGAAACGCAGACTGTGGGGCACCATCTTTAAAGCGGTCCATAGAGCTGCAATGAAGGCTGTCCGCCTGCTCCTATTCTGTGCCGTCTTCTCATTCCGCCCACGAATTCCAGCAGAACTTCCCCTTTGTTCATTCTTTTACCTCCTTAGTTATCTCTAAAGTCTTGGTGAATGTCTAACCACATAAATTATGTACTTTATAATAAGCTTTTGGGAAGCAAAGAGTCATCAAGGTCAGGGGAAACATGCTGATGGATGGATTTAATTTGAGATTTGTAGAATTAGAATGAGGAGTTTTAGTAAATTGGAGTTAATTTAAATTCTTCTTCCCCTTAGGCAAGCCTATGCAGCTGAGTTCTGAAACAGAGGAGGTGGCCACGTTCTATGGTCGTATGCTTGACCACGATTACACAACTAGAGACGTCTTCAATAGCAACTTCATGAAAGACTGGAGAAAGGTATGTCATATTGTGCTTTAGTTAGGGCAATTTATATTGTCCACACCTATTTGTCATCAGTGCTCGAAAGGGGAGCAAAGAGTAGTAACCTGTTATGCGACGGCTGGGCATGGGCACAGCTACCTCCATCCTTTAGAAATTATAAGCCACTAAAACAGATATGAACAGGCCAGTTTCTAGGAGATTTAAGAAATAAAGAGAGCCGGATATGAGCAGGTCAACTTTGAGGAGATTAAAAAAAGACAATGACGAGAGCCGGATATGAACATGTCAACTTTGGGGGGATACGGCAGATAGCCGGATCGGATGTGGTAGGACTTGGCATGTTTGTAATGAAGACCTGGACTCCACATGGAACTGAGATTTTGATGATGATCAATTAGTTTTTAAAGTCTGGCAATGATATGGCTTGCAAATAAATTATTAAAGGGTTGTGTTAGGCTACATTTAAAAAATGAGGCACATCTTCTTTGGCTTACATCCTGAACAGGAATTGTGTCGTAGTTCACAGCGGGGCACATCTGATTTCAGCTGGCTTTTGGGGGGGGGGGGGGGTTTGCCTTCACGCTGCGTTCCCTATTATCTCCTTTAATCTTGGTATAAAATATTTAGGAGTAGCAAGGTCTGGACTGGATGTCCTGCTCGTTAAAGGAAAGTGAAGCGTCTGTTAGAGCCTCTTCCTTTCTGGTGTAGTGATCGCTGCTGGATTCACCATGTCAATGGCCTCTCCTACATTATTGTGTCCCCAGCAGCAACTTCATGAGGGGGCCCCCTGTTTCTTACAGAGCCTGCTCTACCATGTCCAACCGCTGAGGCTTGTTGTCAAACCTCGTTCAGTGCCGAAGGAGAGACTGCTATCTATCGGAACCATGTAGAACGTGGACAGTATCTCACGCCTCCAGCCGGCCGGTGGGATACTGTTGTTACATATAGCAGACTTGGACATTATCTGGTAAGCCGGTGCTTCCTGGGCTCAGTCGAACCACGTGACCAAACAAAGACAGGTGGTGGTGGGTCAGAGTGTTCGAGATGGAGGGAAGACTCTTCTTTGCAGACACTTCGGGCGAGATTGAAAAACTGGATACCGAGGATCTGGAGCTGGTTGCGCATATGAAAAGCATAGAGTCTTGATAATGTCATGTTCCAAGTTTCTGAACCATAAAAGGATGACAGGAATCACACACGTTTGATAAATACGAATTTTGGATCCGTGAGAGGGTCTACCATTATTCCACATCCGGCGAAAGTCATTCATGGCGGAAGCAGCAAGCCCGTTCCGCCTTAACATATCAGGCGCACTGCGGCCATCGGATGAAAAAAAAAACTCCTCAGGTATTTGAATTCATTGGTACACTCCACCGTGTGACCATGGACAACAATGGTGTGAGGACCAGTGTCGGAGCAAAGGTTCTGAATTTTTGCCTTGGCCCAGGATACTGATCGACCCAGGTTTGATGTTTTGAGATCCAGTTTCTTGAGAAATTGTTGAAGAGTCACATTGTCTGGGCCGACTAGGACTATGTCATCAGCATATGCGAGGTCTGTGATGTGCGTTTGGTCCATGACAATGCCCGGATGGTGGAAGTCAAGGTAGTGTAGAATCCAGTCGATGGCTCTGCAGAAAAGGTCAGGGGCAAAGACGCAACCATGCCTAACCTCTGAAGATGTTGGGAACCTGTCTGAGAGAGTGCCGCCTAGGCGGACTCTGGAACCTCTTTTCGAGTGTACCTCCATTATCAAGTTCCACAGTGGGGCAGGAGTTCCTATCTACCGAATCGATTGCAGCCTTTAGAGTAAACCCAGACAGAAAATCCGAAGTGGTAGCACCGTATGTGGATAATTTCAAAATTGCTAACTCATTCTGGCAGCTCCTGCTGCTGAGCTAGTGCCAAATTGTCATGCTTTGGATTACACCAGTCAGGCCAAGAGGGGATCCTGCAATTTGGGCAGCCCAATGTCTCCTACTATTTCAGCGCCCCAGCTTGCGCCATGGAGAGACTACTCACAGAGCCTGAGATGCCTATGATGATGATGATATTTGAGACCTTTTAAGCTAAAATATTTCATATCTGCAACTCCAGGTTATGACTGCTGAAGAAAAAGGAAAAATCACAAATATTAAGCTGTGCAACTTCCATGAAATTTTGGACTACTTTAAAAAGAAGACAGAGGAGAGAAAGGCCATGTCCAAAGAAGAAAAGCAGGTAAGACCAGTTCTAATTTAACTAAAAGGAAACATCCAAATTATCATGAAAACTTTATAGTGTCATATATTTCTTTGCTTTCTTCATTTTTGAGCATAAGAATGTGATCATTTATAAAACTGGAATACCGTTATTGATTGGATTGGAATTAACTCATTGAACCTGAGCCACGGATCTATCAGTGTATGTTATAAATAGCCCATTCCTTCCTGATCACCAATTTTTAAGTGTCGTTCGCATACCTTTTTAAATAAGCTAATTCGGGAAGGATGTGCAACGTTGTAAAAATAAAAATAGCGTAACATCTTTATACTGGTTTAGAAGACTGCAGAGTTCTGTATGCAACCAGTTTCTTTTACATTCATTTGATCTTTTAAAAAATACCTATGCGCATCCAATCTGTTCTTGAATGCATTAATTGACCCTGCCTCTAATATTTCCTGTGGCAATGCATTTCAAGCATTCACCACTCTCTGTCTGAAAACATATTTCCTGGTATCTAATCTGGACCTGCCTTAATTAAATAATAGCAGTACCCTCTTGTTCTTATTGGCGGTTGTATTTTGAAAAACTAATTGTTTAATAAAGTGCAGCATCAGAAAGTGTATGCATTTCCAGACTTACCTAATGGCGGTGACCATATTGAAAACATTCTTCAAAGTTTACAATTTTGGAAATGACCTTTCTAAAATGCTAGCAGTGGAACAAGCTGTTGAACTTATTCTCAAGGATTAGGTAGGGGACAAATTAGATTTAGATGGAGATTATTCTAAAAATGACAAATGATGATCATTTTGATGATGTCAAGTGTGATCAAACTAGAACTGTTTTTGCTCCGGGGGGGGGGGGGGGGGGGGGGGCTCATGTAATGTATCAAGTAAATTTGATACATGATGGTCTTCCACTAATATATTTCACAAGCTGCGGTCATAATAACTGGGAACATTAGAGGTTATCAAGTCAATAAATCTGAGATAAACTTATATTGAACACATGGTTTTGTCCTAGTGATTAGCTTTGCTTGTATGTATCTGTATTGTGCGTATTTTGCTTGGGAGCATCTGCGTATTTTGCTTGGGAGAACAGCGGTTTGCTTCGTAGCATCATTGAGTGGGGTTTTATGGACTGTGTGGTAAGGGTTCCAAGAGTTAAGGATGAACTCCCTGGTTTATCTCACCAGAAAGCAAAATACCCATCTCCTGGCCTTCTTGAGACAGAGCTGTTTCCACTACTAGGATAAGGTGTAGATGCGAGTCTGCTTGCCTATATCCATAATGTTGTTGGTGGATGAAGTTCATATGGGATAATGCTGCCTTGTAGGTAAAAGACTAGGGAGAGTTGACCCAAATAAAAAGACTTACAGAAAGTGGAAGTGCTGGGCTAAAAGGTGCACGCACATATTGCAGGTTCAGCTTCAAAATGGGAAATAGCAAACCTTATGATAAAAAAGGAGCAAATTAGGAAGATAAACCAGAAGCAGCAAATTAGGGAAGCAAAATTAGCAGCAAGCATAAGCAGAAGAAAAAAAACTGTCACGATCAACATCTACAAGCTTTAGAAATTACAACTGCCTTTAACGACACAGACACAATTTCTTTTAGTCACATTATTTTTCAGCTTGTCACGTTTTTCTATGGTCGTTGACTTTGAGAGCCTTCAACTGTTTCATTTGTTGGTCTATAGATATGATTTGTGTGTGTATAGAGACATAAATTAATAAATAACTTGCTGGTGGTGATGTTTTTGTGTGTATGTTAGATCTGAGATACAAGATCATGAAAGTGAAAATATTGAAAAACAGCATAAACAATTAGACTCGCCTATTCTCTATTCTAAATGTAGTTCGGGAGTGCAGTCAATGTTTTTAATTGCCATAGAGGACGGATAGTGTTCTTTCACAAGATCGGTATATCTGTTTTCCACTACAAACATTTTTATTACATTTACGTGAACTGAACAGATCTACCCTAGATAAGTCTTTTTCACCAACTTAACTTCATCATCCTCAAAAATGGGCAGAACTTACAATCCAAGTGAGAGAGATAATGTATCGTTTCCATTCTAATCGGAGAGGAAGGAAGTGATGTCTATATTCAAATGTTCAGCCGTTTCAATAGCATTAACCTGGATATTTATACACGATAAACCTGTGACTATGTCTCGCATCCTGCGGTGACATTGGTCGGAGAAACACATATTTTTCAGTCGCAGCAAGGCGACAGCGGTGTGATAAAGGCTAGTAATTTGAAACCAAATATTTTCAGAAATATTAACATTCTTTTTGAGCTAGAAAACTACAGAAACAATGTCCTGGGGGTCACGTAGAAAGGGGATTTCCCCATTCGTGTTTCACTGTGCTTTCAGTATGAGTGATACTTTAGGCCCATGTTCATTTGATATGACCTGGGAAAGTGTTAGACCCAGTCTGTTGCATGTTGCACAAGGTAAAATATCTTTCGCAGAAAATTAAAAAGGAGAATGAGGAAACGGTGAAAGAGTACGGTTACTGCATCATTGATCACCACAAGGAAAAGATTGGCAACTTCAAAATTGAGCCTCCAGGCCTATTCCGTGGTCGAGGAGACCACCCTAAACAGGGCATGTTGAAGAAAAGAATCAACCCAGAAGATGTTATCATCAACTGCAGCAAGTAAGTTGTATGCCAGTTCCCATATTTACATTTCCTTAATGTGTAGATATGTAGCATTGATTTAGAAGTCTTTAACGCCCTGTTGTTAACCTTTTGTGATCCAGATTACAAAATTACGTCTATTTCCTGTATCTGCATAATTTTTCAGTGTGCCGTGCCCCAACGTGGATGTTTATTTTGAGAATCTAAATTTGAAAAAAAAAACATTTGGTTGGTGTGTGTCTAGAGACATATTAATTAATAAAGACCTTGTTGGTGTTATTGTGTGTATGTTAGTTTCTGAGATACAAGATGATGGTGATAGTAGTAAAAAATAACACAAACATTTAGACTCACCCGGTAAAGGCATTTCTTGGTTAGAAAAGGGGAAAAATTTACGAAAAATGTAATAATACTACTATCAACGTTTACTAAGTGGCTATATTTGCCACTTCGACTATAAACATAATTATTGTATCTACATAAACAAACTAAGTAGATCTACTTCATGAAAATCTGTTGTAGAAACTTAACTCCCCCGTTCTCAATAATATAATAATAATAATTCAAATCCAAGTGAAAAAAACAGAAGAAATCCTTTCCAAAATCTACAACAAATTAAAAAATTAGTTTTCGTCTAACTGTACATAATGGAAGTTGAAACTCTCTACAATCAAAAGAGCGGTATGTTCAGCCGTTTCTGCGGCATTAACCTGGTAGTTTATATACGATAAAGCAATGGCCCTAGAGCCAGCGGCGCGCACCGCAAGTGGAATGGAGCCAGATCGTCGTAATCTCGCGCCATTGGAACAGAATAGGTTAAAAAACCTTTATGAATTATTGTTAAATATTACGTTATGGTATAGCAATATAAATCATGTGTGTCCTGTAGTACGAAAGAATTGGAATCATTGAAAGAGGCTGAAGACACAGCAGTGAATGAGAAGACCATATTCGGTCTCCAAGTGACAGCCCTAGAAACAAATTGCACCCATTTAGCCTGGCTAATAGAAAAAGGATTGAAGAGGGAAGGCAAAACTGGTCCCTAAGATGTGTGTTGAAACCAGATTTTTTGGACCAAGCCGCGCAGATATAGCAGCCTCGCTGTAAAGTACTGCACAATGTCCATTTCAGGATTAATGCTGAAGAATAATTGCTGATGTAGAACATAGACCTCAGTCAGATTTGTCTATACCAAAACCTGGTAGTTTTAACATGACAAACTGATGACTATCCCTTGTGCAAAGACTTAGGCTGTAATGCAAATATTTCACCAGGTACCCATTTACAGCTGGGTCAACTGGGAGAACCAGTCATACCAGGAAAAAAGGTACATAAAACAGGTTTATAAACGAGGTTGACAACCTAGAGACCACACACTTCCACTTTATCTATTTAACATTAAATACATGAAAGGTTTAAAGTGTTTAATGAATCACATCAAATAGTTGTTTCTGTATGCATTTATTTTTTGGTGAAGTGGTCTAGCTGTTTGTCTCGTGTTCAGACGGTCGGGGTTCGAATTCAAGCTTTTCGACGGCCAGTTCATGAGGTATCCATGGATTCATCGCTGGAGCTACCGAGTTCGTGCTTTGTGTGATGATCTTGTCAGGCGACATGCCATTCTGCGCAGATGGACCGAGCCATATGGGGAATACCTGCAGCGATGAAGTCAAGCCCTCGCCTTTAACCGTATACATTTTTTCAGCAATTGAAACGTTGTATAGCATTCAGTAATTTAGTGTAATTGGTGCGTACACTATTGACTTAATTTATGTTTATTTCGTTATTTGTGCTTTGTTGACTTAATAGTTTATTTTGTTTAAGGGACTCCAAGATTCCAGTTGCCCCAGCTGGTCACAAGTGGAGAGAAGTCCGTCACGACAACACTGTGACATGGCTGGCCAGTTGGACAGAGAACATCCAGGGGTCCACCAAATATGTTATGTTAAATGCAGCATCAAAACTCAAGGTAGTTGGCCTTCTAGGTGGCAACCTAAAAGATGTTTATAGTTACATGTTTATAGTTACATGAAGTGATGATTTTTATAGCACATGTTTGACATGAAGAGGCTGGCAAACCCTCCTTTTTGTGGTGTGTACTAAAGGGAGCAGTGGCCCTGTTCATTCTTCTTCATTGGCATCCGTCCTGAATAGGTGGCCAGTTTCCTTCTTCGCTATCTTGTTCCTCCGCTAGCCAGTACAGTGTGTCATAGTTTACAGTGAGACTACAATATCTTTGCCTTTCGTCCTGGCACATCTGATCTCAGCTGGCTTTTTTAGGCACCAGGTTTGCCTTTCCCTCTATGAAACCTATTCTCTTAGTCAGAATACACTAGTGCAGCCCGTTTCCAGGGTCCTCGCTTGGAGGTGGAATAGGGTTTTGGTCAGCTATGTCACTGGCTGCTGCTGTGAGCTCATTCACTGCTGCATCTCCAATTCTGATGATCTATTTATCCTTCCCTAATATGGAGCTATTCGATCAATGTGAGAATGTGTATTTTATAATGGTAGTATTTAGTATTGTCGACTACCAACAGTCCAGCTTTGTTCTACCGGAAGTGGAACTACAAAAGGTGCAGAGATTTTGTAGGGAGTTTGAATACATGGTAGCAGAGATCTTGTTAAAATGGATGAGATTGTCAGAAACATCCATCAGACCTTGCAGACAAATCTCACAGAAGGTTGGGGATTTAAGCTCCTAGATACATCCTAACTGCGTAGGGAAGGCCAATCTCTGGAACTACTCTAGTTTGGTAGGATGATTGGTTATTGATCCAGGAATCTGTCGGCCCCTGCCCTTTGGCCCAATGCCTTGTGGTGGTATTTGCAAGTGCTTGGGAGCTCCATTTGTGTTTCCCTAGAGGAATAAGCTTCATATTTTTAAAAATCTTGACTTTTCAGGCAAAATGCTATAGGCGAATCCTCTAAACACATTAGGTAAAGAAAATCACATAAAGCCATCCTGCAAGATCTGAGTGTCGAAGAGAACTGGCTTATAAACCACGTTATGTGCCGGAAACGTGGTCACATCAAGTGTCACGACGGACTGGAAAAAGCAGTTTTGGAGAACATTGTTCCAGGAAGACGAGGCAGAGGCTCTTTCCTAACTGTCAAGCACCAGATACCCAAAAAGATGATGTTAAACAATTGCCAATACACTGTATGGCACAGTGGAACAGCTGAAGATCATCTATAAGAATGGCATTGGGCTGCCAAGAGCAGGCTTGCTCACCAGCTATGGGATATCAGCAGAACAGATAAACACGTTAAATGGTGATTTCAGTCAAATCAAACTTTAACATGTTTTATGTGCCACAGAACTCTGTTGAATGGGACTGGAAAGAGTTAAAGAAAATATTTGCTGTTGTTTCACATAATTACTTATTTCAATAATTCCATAATACCTTTATATGACCTTTAGCCTTTTTTTGTTTAATTACGTGTTAATTCTCTTGACTAATTAAAGGGTGAGAAAGATTGGCAGAAGTATGAGACTGCCCGAAAGCTTCACAAATGTGTGGACAAGATCAGAGCTCAGTATCAAGAAGATTGGAAGTCTAAGGAGATGAGAGTTCGACAACGTGCTGTGGCCTTGTACTTTATTGATAAGGTAACTAGTAATGTATTCTCATCTATCCACATTTGTCATTTGATCTCATGAGCCCAGTGCATCTGACTTCAGCATGCATTTTCTAAGGGTTTGCTTCCCTGGGGTAATGGTCGGTGCTGTGATGGGGATCGAACCCAGCAGCTTCACTTATCCACTAGCCCCCATTATATACCCATTTTATAAATGGGGGAAGTGTTGGCAGACAAACTCTGAACCCCTTTGGGGCAACTCCAGCACACACTAACATAATATGACTGCATTTGTCCTCTGTATCTGTCCTCAGCTTGCCTTGAGAGCTGGTAACGAGAAGGAGGAAGGGGAGACAGCAGACACAGTGGGCTGCTGCTCGCTGCGGGTGGAACACACAACATTGCACAATGAGAAAGATGGCAAGCAACATGTAGTAGAGTTCGACTTCCTGGGCAAGGACTCTATCCGATACCAGAATGCTATTCCTGTGGAGAAACGAGTCTTCAAGAACCTAGAGCTGTTTATGGAGAATAAACAGCCTGAAGATGATCTTTTTGACAGGCTCAATGTAAGTGTCAACCCATCTGTCCAGTAATTTTGCTAGACAAGAGCAATCATCTTTCATAACATAATGCTTTCATCATCATCAGGTGCCCTGCCGGTTGGCGTTGGCGATCATAGACCTCCATCGATTTCTATCACGTTTGTCGTTTACCAATTATTGATTGTCGCCATGCCATTCTCTCTCGGCCTTCCTCTGTCTCTTTCCTGTTGTCACTACGTGCTCCAAGCCACCTTTTCTCATAATATGCCCACAAAAGAATGGTTGTCTTGTTCTGATCCTTGCAATGAGTTGTCTTTGTGCCTCCTCAAGTACTGTATCATTAGTCTTTGTGCCTCCTCAAGTACTGTATCATTAGTCTTCATATGCATTCATGTAATAATAATTGATGTGATCTCATATGACTGTAAAGTCTAATTCTGGAACTGCAGACTCTGCCACATCTGAGACACACATGTGAGAGATGGCTGGAGTTGCCATGCATTCTGTTTTTTCTGGTGGCTCGTTTTCTCTGAGCCTCAGCTATGAAATTTTGCTCGTCGATCTGAGCACCCTGTTTAATGCTAGCACACCAGGTGGAATGGTTCTGCATACATCTCCCATGAGATGACATCAACGTTGAAGCTTTTCAGAGGCCCTTTTAAAGTGTATCTGTAGTGTTTCTTCTGTTTCCCTGATGAGTGTCTTGTCATTTCTGAGTTCACTGTATAGCAGCTGGTTAGGAATGTGAGCAACATATTTATTTCCTATGTTTTTTTTTGTGTGCAGAATTTCTGTATTAACCTTTACCGCACCTCATTAAATATTGAATGCAACTGTAGTGCATTTTACCATGTTTTACTTTGAGAACATGTAACCTTTCTGTTTGTTGGTTAATAAATATTATTGTGCTGAGACATAAATGAATAAAGAAAAATGTGTTTTTCTTGTGTCTGTTAGTTTCTGAGATACAAGAAGATGGTGAAAATTTATTTAAAAAAAGCACTGATCATGTTCTTTTAAATATCAGTACAACTGTTAGTTTACACTAAAAACATATTTAATTTCATCTAAATAGATAAACTAACCTGATCAACCTCACAAAGATTTTTTGCAACAACTTAACATCACCATTCTTAATAATGAGCTATCCCAAATCTGCGTAAAAGAATAAGATAAATCGTTTCAAATCCATTTGTAATCAAACACAAATACTTTTGCTGGTTGAAAACCTGTGTAGATGGGCGTGATGTATGTATCATAATAATAAACGGCCCTTTTCGTCTATGGGTCCTGAAGCAGGTATGTCTTTTCTCCTTTCGACGTTTTCTATTATTTTCGAGTTTCTCTCTCTCCGAGTAGCTTCAAATGTCGTTAGGCAATTTCGGAGTGATGTCTTCTATTTGGTTCGCACTGCGGCTGAGTTTCCCCAAGCATTGTGGTTGATAGAAAAGTCTCATTGATGCCTTGCAAACACTTTTATATCTGAGCAGAGGTTGCCTGGGAGTCTCTTCCCCCTTTGACAGCTCACCATACATCACCTGTTTTGCAATGTGCCCATTGTCCATTCTACTCACGTGACCCAGCCAGTCCAGTCTTCTAGCACGTAACAGCCCTATAGCAGAAGAAAGATTTGTGCGTTGCAGTACTTCTGTGTTTGTTTTCTTGCCCTGCCACCTGATGTTCATAATTTTCCGCAAGCAGCGGATGTGAAAAGTGTCATATTGGTCAAATTACCACGTTTTTGTGCTACCATTTCGAGCGAAAAACATTTTTTCTGACGCGATGGTGCAGTAAAGGTTAAGTACTTTATTATGCCATCTGACTCTGAGCGCAGCCGACATTGCCAGCTCATGTGTCATTTGCTAAGCCATCATTATTTTCAATCCATGCCCATGTAGTGTTTCTTTAACATTTGATACAACTTCTTGGTCTTGCTTTGAAGCCCTGTTTTCTGGTGTTGCAAGCTCCATGCAGTGGATGTGATTGGAGGCTTTCTCACAATGTGTCCAAGCCATTTCATTCTTTATGTGTGTGTATATACCATCCATACCCTTACTTTCTCTCATATCTCTACATTTTTCACTGTCTTTTAGTAAATGTAAAAACAAGATAGTATTTAAAATAAATTGTTGCAAAAGTATTATGTTGTGTACACTAATTGCTGATTAATTCAAGGGATACCCAGGTAGGTAGTCTGCTTAACTGACAAGGGCTTGTTGTGCTAGCCGTCTGAGACCACAATGAATGGCTGGTTCTCATGTTGCATGCATTGAGGATGGCATCTTTCAGATTTCCTAAAGGAGGAAAGAATAGAACCTTCCAGGGTAACCAATGAATAGCTACAGAAACAGACATGCTCTCACAAACAGCTCTTGATGCTTCAGTTTATTCTGAACTACCATTTGAACTGTCCCAAACGACACAGCAAATTCCTCCACTATCAAACGTAAGCTCCGACAATGGTGCACGTATATTGTTGTATGAATCTTGGTGATGGCATCTTTTGTCACAACAATATGTGTCTGACCTGGCCACGGAAGATTTCTTTGTTAACCTACGTCCTTCCCTAATATAGCCCATCCTTTCACTGTTTTCTTGGACACACATTTGTCACCATACACTGCTTGCATTCTGCGACTGATAGAGATTCTTTGACTGTTAGGAACTGAATCACCACTCGCTGAGCCACTGTAGTATCACCGAAGGTGCTCAGATCATGCAGGGTATAGCCATCATGGAAGCTCAGCGAAGTCATACTGCCTCAAAAAAATACTCACAATGATTCCACAATCTTTTCCCCTGCAAAACCAAGCTATAAATGTATATATCCTGTGTTGTCTCCATCCTCCTGAACAGTTCAAAACCCTGGACTGTTCTGCAGGGCAATCAGAAGTGCATTGAAACTTCTCATATCCGCAGCCAGAGGGGAATTTTTACGATCCATTATGGCCGGATCTCAAACAAGTTAGTCAGCCGATGGACAGACCTTGAGAGCAAACTGTCACCGTTTGGCCCTATTTAAACATGTGGCCTGCCTTGCCCACCAGCTCTTAAAGCAGACATCAAGGATGAGAAGTGATCCTCTCCGTCATGATCCTGCCTCTGCAGCCGTTCACGTACCACCTGGTTATGTCTTATTGCACCCGAGGTGTACTTGAGAAAATGGAGAGGAGTTCACCTGGCTGTAGTGCAATGCCGGGCTCATCAGTAAAATCTTTACTAAAGGGAATTATGGAGTAGACACTCCCCTTGAACAGACTGCTGTGGCAGAGGATGTAGGTGGGGTTTTGAACAGTGCCATTTCCTCTGCAAAATAACTCCGCATCAAGCACCCGTGAAAAAGACGGCGGAGTCCGAAATCGAACCCACACCACCTGATCACGAGGCCGACGGCTTAACCACTTCGCCACGGAATCCCACAGTTCACTATAAAAGAGTCGGCCCATCCTGATTTCTGATAATAAATGCCACAGGCACAAAGACGTAACGTATTTAACATTGCTTGCATATTTTTCTAGAGAAATTACTCGCCCTTTATCATGTCTTAATATTGCTGATAGCCATGTATAAGCATTACACAGTCTTGCAGGTAACGATATAAATGTGCTCCAATCTTGCAGACCACCATTCTAAACAAGCACCTTCAGGAACTAATGGATGGCCTGACCGCAAAAGTATTCCGTACCTTCAATGCCTCAAAGACACTGTCAGAACAGCTTGAGCTGCTCACAAACCGTAAGTTCCTGTTTTTTCATGTCTCAGTTATGCAAGTCCCCTCGGTTGACCCCAGCAGTACATGCTGCAATGATAGTTTAGAAAATACAAATTTGCTTAATTTTTCTCTGCCCATTTTGTTCACATCTTTGGTTCCC
This sequence comes from Ariolimax columbianus, assembly GCA_036924085.1. NCBI lineage: Eukaryota > Metazoa > Mollusca > Gastropoda > Stylommatophora > Arionidae > Ariolimax > Ariolimax columbianus. Next base: position 67,797,681 of record JAVGWX010000016.1, on the reverse strand, counting down.
TTTGGAGCATAGTGACGCAACACTCATATTTTGTGCCATCTTGATTTTCATCCATGACATTTTAGCTACCCCTGCTTCATCTGTTATCGTTCTTAATTATGTGACTTCCTCACTCGTCTCCTTCTATGTGCCTTCCAATCCGGTGCATGTTTCATTATTTTATTAACTCTTTCCAGTCTGCTTAAATTTTTATGGATTTTGTGTTTCCGGCCGTGCCAATAGCCAAAATTCCATTCGCCTAAGTTTTATTCATAATAAAATAAATGAGTATTGAACACATTGAGTTCAAATTATAAACTCGTCTTCTTATTCTTGGTGGACCTGTATCGACGCCCCTGTGCAGGTTACAGCTGGCGTGAGTTGGATGTAGCCGTGAGGAGGATTTCATGCTTAGCTGGTTAGGTTTGAGCAGCTTATTACCCTTCTGCGTTGAGACAAATGTCACGGAGGGTGGTTAACCTACTTAACAAGATGTTAGTCTTAATGTCCAAGACAAGAACAGTTGTTCTATTTGTTTCGTGGCTAACAGAAATAGTAATCATTAAAAGTACAATTATGATTTTTAACCTTAAGCACGCTATGTCCGATCCCTTCTAACCAACTCGGCCTACAAAAACGGTGTACGGAAATTTTTTTTTTTTTTTAATGGAGTCACTCCCGACAGCCATTTTTTACTGCTGAATACGCCCTCCATATATACACGATATTTTGCCGGTTAAAGTATCATATGTTAGATTACAAATCGCTTTTGAACAGTTTTAATTTTGTATACGCCGTTTGGAGCAGGCCGACTTTTTGCGAAAGGGGAAGTAGGTTGTTGGGAAAGATCTTTATCGAGTAGATCTGTTTATTTTGTTTGTTTAAATGAAAGAACTACGTTTGAATTGGAAACTAACAGTTGTGTCGATATTGTAAACACAGTATCGATACGTTGTTGTGGTTTTCTATCGAAGCGACTAGGCCTAGTGGTCGAGTCCAAATTTTTTCTGAGATTTTCATAAATTTTCAACTTCATCTTTTTGAATCTCAAAAACTAACAAACACACAACAACAACAATAACACCCACATGTTCGTTATGCTATTGTGTGTCTACACGCCAGAAAATCATATTTATTGACAAACAAACATAAAAATTTTCTAAGACGACTACCATAGCGAGAAATTAAGAAAATTAATTAGGTCAAATTTTTTCAAAAAAACTGCTGGCGTGCTTAAGGTTAAATTTAAAGATACAGCTTATGTTTATAAATCAAATTTAGCTAAATGACAAGATATGGTTGATATGCAACGTGTTTCAGATAAATCAGACCGGAAGGGGTGCTGCTCTAGTTGATTGCAATGAACAATTTGGACTAAACGGTTAACCGATATGCGAGTCCATCTTAATAGACTCAAACACTAGAGCACAGTTAGCCTCTTACATGCTCTTTGTGGGGCAGTGGCGCTGTTCTTGTCTTTGTCATACACAAAGACCCTGGCGGACCATTCGGGAACGTCTTTAAAGCCATGATTAAACTATCTGTGACATGAAGCATTCACAATGATGATTATATATTAGTAAACGGTTAAGGTGGGTCCTATGGCAACAATTGCCGTCCGGGATGAAGATAACTTTATAGTGGTCAGTTCCCATCCCTGCTGTGAATACCTTCCCCAATTCATACGTCAGGTACCCATTTACAGCTGGGTCAACTGAAGGAGCGCTCATACCAGGAACGAACGACATCGGATTTTTCTCTGTCCGTCTGTGATTTCCAACCCTGGCGCGGTGTAATCCCACGTCTAAGCAAGCCAGCTCACTGTCGACCAGACTATACGCTCCACATATATATTAGTTGCTTTTTTTTTTTGTTGTTTTTTTTACTATCATACGACTTTTTCCCATTGCTGGGATAGTCGAGGGTTTTTTAGGTTGATAACTACAGGCCGCTTTGTCACTGCTGTTGCCACGTCGTGGGCTGGCAATGTTTGTTTATTTCACCCCCCCAACAGAAAAACAACATATGCCATACCAGGGATTCTTCTTCTTTGTACGCTGTCAGACGTCAACTTGAATTTGTTCGAAGAAAGCAGCTGTCATCCTGAGGCTATTGACACTGCCATAGAGCTTGTCTAGTGTTGTCACTGGTGATGGCCACATGCGCTTTCTCTGATCCTCGTATGTCGGGCAGTTTTGCAGCAGATGTTCAGCGGTCATTTTTCCCTGTACCACAGGTGCATTCATCAGTGCCGCCTATCTTCAGTTTATTGAATAGGTGGTACCTCAGTCTGTTGTGGTCTGTGCGGAGTCTGAAGACCACGGTCTGCTCTCTTCTGTTCAACTGGTAATAGGCATCATTTTTTGTGTAGCCAGTATGTTCTGTTTCCCATTTGGCCATGTTTCTGGCCCTAATAAACCTTTTGGACTCTTTGTAGGTCACACTAGAATCTGGTTGTGGTAGCCTTGCACCTTCGTTTGCCAGTCTGTCTGCCTCCTCATTGCCTTGGATGTTACAGTGGGATGGAATCCACTGTACCTCTACTCTTTTTATACCAGGGACTCAAAACCCTACATTCCTTGTCGGCAGGCAGGCATTGAAACCATTCAGTCAAAGTCTGAATCGGCGTGTGTTGAATATACACAAATAATTCAGATGCGCGTGAACAACGAATAAATCATTTCTTGAGTCTTCAAGCTCAAATTTCCTCCCAGATCATAACTTTGCAAATATCTACCTATTGGAAATAACCTTACGGCTATAAAAAAAATATATGAACTTCCAAAAACTAAATCACAAAACGCAAACGTGTTTCAGAAATTGGTTTTGTTTGCAGAGGGTAGCAATTTTCTGTTTTTAGGGGCCGATTTCGGGGCCTGCATGCTGGAAAGGTTTATCTTCTTTCTGTGGGTGTATTCTATCAAGGTTTATCTTTTTTCTGTGAGTGTATTTTATCAATCTCCACTTTCTTTCCCTACTTTTCAGTTATATTTGTTATTGTGTTGTTTACCAAAAATCTGTGTTTAGCATCCTGAAGAACTGTCGTTACTTTTTATCACATACATATTTGCTGTAATGTTTATTTAGAACTATCATGTGTCCTGAAGAACTTTCGTTACTTTTTATCACATACACATTTGCTGTAATGTTTATTTAGACTTATCATGTGTCCTGAAGAACTGTCGTTACTTTTTATCACATACATATTTGCTGTAATGTTTATTTAGAACTATCATGTGTCCTGAAGAACTGTCATTACTTTTTATCACATGCATATTTGCTATAATGTTTATTTAGAACTATCAGATATAGTGATATTCATGCTGTAACATCTTACAAATTCTTTATGGAATCTAACCTTATCCATTTAATTTTTAGCTGATGACTCACCTGCAGCTAAACTGCTTGCCTACAACAGAGCTAACCGTGCAGTAGCCATCTTGTGTAACCATCAACGTGCTGTCCCCAAAACATTTGAGAAGTCCATGGACAATCTCATGAAGAAGGTGGGATTGTTAGATCTCTAATCTATTTTTTCATTAGAATGTTGATAATAAATTATCCAAAGAGGGAGAGAGCAAAACTTAAGACTACGCAACCATGGGAGCTGTTGCTTTGTTTAATGTAATATTCTTATTATTTAGTCTCTATATATTCCAGCCACCAATTTTTGGTTGCATTTCTGCTAATTTATTATTGCTTATTGCAACCTGGATTTGATTGTGAGTAATTACATCTCATGCAAAACTCACTTGCTGTGTCCTGAGCACCTCATCAGTCATCATGTTTTCAATGTTCAGCCACGTGGATTGCTCCACAGTTGCATGATTCTGTATCCCCATCTCTTTAAGTTCTTCCCGCATAGTGATATACTAGTTCAGATTCTTTTTTTGTTGCAAAAGGCTAGTGGTGTCCAGCCTCAAGATCCTCCAGCAGTTTGATTCTGGGGATCTGCGCCAGTTAATTACATTTTTCGATATGGCGTTTTATTGTTAGTCTGTAGGGACTGTGTTGACTATAAGAAACTTTGTCTATATTTGAGTCTTGTGCACTGTACCTGGGATTCCGTGGCGAAGTGGTTAAGCCGTCAGCCTCGTGATCAGGTGGTATGGGTTCGACTCCGGACTCCGTCGTCTTTTTCACGTGTGCTTGATGCGGAGTCCCCTGCATCTCGTAGTCGCCCCCTGGTCGTCTTGTATTTGACTTGCCACTGGGGTCAGGCGGCACGAGACAAGAGAGGGAGGGTAAAAAGTAGCGCAGTTAATCCTTACTAAAAATAGCACTAGCAAAATAAATTATACCATCATCGTCTACGATGGACGGCGAACTTTGCCATTGTACTGTACCTGGTGTCCAAACTTAGGGTACATTGAGTCATTTGCCTGTTTCTCTCTTTCAATTACTGATGCGATACTTCTTCATGCCTTAGGGGTGCTATGCCGATTATTGGGTTTCTCTTTTTTCAGCTGGAGTAGAGTTGGTTTTAAGCATCCTGAAGCTATCGGGTCGGTCTCATTTATTGGTGTATACAAAAATTGTTTTTGTATCTGTCAGGTTGATTCAAAGAAAAGCGAAATCAAACAGGTGAAAAAGGAAATCAAGGATATCAAAGCAGATTTCAAGCGAGAAAAATCTGTCAGGACTAAAACGTAAGTACGACTTATTTCTTTTGTGTAAATCCAGGAAATAATTGTTCTTTTCCTAAGAATTGACTTCATTGCCCTCAGGGCGTACTCAGAGGTGCTAAGTCTCTCTCCACAAATGGTGAAGTGTGTGGGTACTGATGGTTACTGTCACTTGTTGGTTATACACACCCCTGTTCCGTACTCTCGTATGCCCCATTTTAATTAGCCCATATTTGATTTCAAAGCTCTGCAGTCTGTGAATTGCTGATCCATCAATTGCGATGTCATCAACCAACAGATGGTCATTGATAGACTTTAGATGATTATTGTATTGTGTTGATTTTTCACTCAGCTGTCTTAGTGCAAGAATTGCGTCTGTGCATCCTCTGTCTTTTCTAAAGTTACATTGTGATTTACTGAGCATTGGCTCTATCCTACCTCGCACTCTTTGTTCTTTGCTAAGACCCTGGCGTATATTTTACCTACGTGTCTAAAGAGGGATTTGTCTGTCTGGGCCGCAGTTTTTTCTGCTGCCTTTGTTCTTCCACATGGGCACAACCACTGCTCTTTGCCATTCTCTCTGCGCCTTCCTTTCTTCAACACCTACTGAGATATCTTAGTTAGCTATTCTTTCCCCGCCTCCTGGCATACCAGTATGGTGTCTCATGATATATTGCCGTCTCTTGGTACCTTGCTTTTAGGACATCTCCTAATTGCCTCTCTTACTTCCTGCTGTAGGATTATTCTATTGTTATATATGCAATGGTCGTCAGGAAGTGCTTGTAATGATGAAACATTAACAGGCATGGTCTGGGCGATATACGAGCCATGAACACCAACAGTGAAGTGGCAGTTAGGACATGTCGGATAGGCAGAAAAATTGGTCTCTAGTGAGGAGTGGGGTGCGCATAGGATGTGTACTATCACCTCTTTTATTCATCATCTATATGGATAAGATCACCAAAATAGTCAATCAGTGAGGAATTACTCTTTTGCATATGTCCAGGTCCTCTTCTGCAAAAAAACAAGAGGATTTATAACACCACCTCTTTAGAGTTTTAACATGAAAATCAGTAGTAGTTAAAGGAACGCAAATCTTCTTCCGCTGTCAGACGTCAACTTGAATTTGTTTGAAGAAAGCAGCGGTCATCCTGAGGCTGTCGACACTGCCATAGAGCTTGTCTAGTGTTGGCACTGGTGATGGCCATATGTGCTTTCTCTGGTCCTCGTATGTCGGGCAATTTTGCAGCAGATGTTCAGAGGTCATTTTCCCTGTACCACAAGTGCATTCGTCAGTACCACCTATCTTCAGTTTATTGAATAGGTGGTACTTCAGTCTGTTGTGGCCTGTGCGGAGTCTGACGTCCACCACCTTGCTCTCTTCTGTTCAACTGGTAATAAGCATCATTGTTTGTGTAAAGACACGCAAATGTATCCAAACATAGCACAACAGCCTGGAGGACCCCGGTCCACCTTCATCAGCACACTCGGGATGTGAGGAAAGCTACTGCAACCCACCACTTAACGTCCTTTTCAGGGCGCACAAAAGAGTAAAGCTACTCATTGTGGGCATTCGAAACAAGAAGAAACAACACCCCAAAAGTTCACATGTCAGCAGCACAAGCCTCCCACCTAGAGGAAACTCTCAACAGCCGCAAGACAAATGAAGAATCCAAATGAAATGTGTCCATAATAATGGGTGCCTGTGGAAGTCAGAATGTTCCCAGGACATGTATATCGTGCCTTAATTCTGTCCACCCTCCTCTACACAAGCGATACCTAGACGGTGTACATACAGCTCTATCACTTCCACATGGGCTGTCTGTGCATGCTACTCAAGCTGAACTGGCAAGACAAGAGGTGGCCAACTACGAAGTGCTCAAGCAAAGCATAGCATTTAAACTGTTGCAGAGTGCCCAGGCTGATTGGACTGTGGGTGTTTAGTTGCCTTTTGGGAGTCTGTTGCATCAAACCGCTCAACCTGGCATTCTGCAATAACACAAAGTGCTCATCTGTAAGAGTACAGATCCCGCCACGCCATGCGGTGCATATGAAATATGGTGTTAGGCCCATATTATTTTGTAACTCACAGCACATAGTGGATGATGTGGTCACAGCATAACCTTGGCCGCCTTTACTTCCTAGATTTTTCTGGTACCCAATTTCTGTGGCTGGGTCGACCACAGGGGCCGGATTGCGATCAGGAAAAAAAATCTCTCACCAACTGGGGATTGAACCCTGATAGCCTGACTGGGAAGTCAGTGTGCTAACGCGGCCCCTCAGGTGCTCGTCTGGCTGAACAGAAAATCTCTGCAGAGAGGGAGCAGCAAGTCACCAGAAATGTCATCACACATGACACTGTGGCAATCAACATCACTCTTGTGTGGCAGGGTGTCAGTATCCAGGATTGGACTGCACAGTCACATCCAGACCCTTTTGCGGTCAGGTCTGCCCACAAGTCTGATGTTTTTAGCCATCTTCATTCGTGATGGACAACTACTACTACTTTGAGACTACCATAACCATTTTTTAAACATATATATCAATTGTATGTAAATGTATGTCTGCTCGTTTTGCTGACAATATTAGTCAATTGTGAGTGTGTAAGCGCATGTTTGCTCATATTGCTGACAATACTTAGTTTTTGTAGAAGTATTATTTTTCTTCTGCTCATGAAATCCTCTTTATCTGCATTGTTACAGCATGTATGAGAAAAAGAAGAAAACTTTGACAAGGTTAGAAGAGCAGCTAAACAAGCTTGAGGTGCAAGCAACTGATAAGGTGAACTTCTTTTCTTTCATTTCCATGACCTTCTCCAACAAACATATACATGACACACACATGACCATTTTATCTCCCATCACTTTCTCGTACTCCTCATAATTTATACCTATTTACGAAGGTGGTTTGTTTTGTTGTTTTAAGAATTTTACATGTAAAACATTTTAATTTTTAAAGAAGGGTTATTCACATTTCTGTGGATTCCAGGAAACAAAATAATATAGTTAATCCTTTTTAGTCTGGGCTAATTTTGCTTATTTGTCTCTCCGTTCGGTCCAAAATGTAGAATTCCATGTGTTTTATTTAAAGTAAAATAAATTGAAATAAATACTGATGCAGATGAACGTGTGGACTCCTGGCGATGAAACCATTAGTAACGAAGCTAGGTCTAATGTTGCCGATAGATCGGTAGAAGACATGTCCACCCAACTTACACCCATTAAAGTTGCTTACTTTTTTGGAAGCCCTGTACCTAAACATGGTTTGGGTATTGATGCTTATCCCATGTGATTACTTCACTTTATTTATAAATGAAGAATTTTACCGCACGGGTTCAGTACAGACAAATTTGTATGCTGAGCAAAGACAGAAAAAAGATTTAAATCGACCAGTATTGGAAACCATGCACACCTGAAGAAATTAACTTTCTTCTATGTGAATTGTTTTTGGCATACACATACTGCCTGAAATAAACCTTTACTGGTCATCTGATGAGGTGCTAAAAGTATCTGCAGGGGCTAATATCATATGATGTATTCAATATATTTTAAAAAGTCAGTCAGTATTTCCACATCATTCAATGACTCCAAGAAGGCTATTTCTAAAGGTCCACCAAGTTATGATACACTCCATAATGTGCGACAGTGGATAACTCTCATCATTGAAGATGGCATGACCATTTATCTTGGGAGAGAGCTCAGTATTGATGAGGTGATGAATGTTTTTTCAAGCAATAGACCCAGATCTATATAAAACTAAAAGTTTCTTCATAAAAAGGTTGTTTTCATTGTATTTTACAATTTTAATTTTACAAATGAATAATGTACCTTATACATAATTCATTTACCTGTGTTTATAGTATCAAACATCATAATTATAGCAGTAGCAGTATTTTTTATATCAATTTTTTTTCTTAAGTCAGTACTGTATATCAAAAGACCGGAGTTACTTCCCATTTCCTGGACTGAAAGGTACAAATTACATAAATAAGGCTGGACTGTAAAGGGTTAATGTGGCTGAAAATGGAGAGGAAACATTTTTTCTGTACTTACCACATGTTTTAGGTTTTCGGCAGCCAATTTCATTGCATGCGAGCTCGAAAGGACTGGTAACTCGTTTAAATGTGGGGCTACCTTCAAACTTTTATACTTATTTAATTCTGTTCACTAATACAGGATGAGAATAAAGAAATAGCTCTCGGAACATCCAAGTTGAACTATCTGGACCCAAGAATCTCAGTGGCCTGGTGAGTGTAAATGATTTCATATCTGAATGTGAAAAGTGAATTTTGTTTATTAACCCATAAATGTTTATCCGAGTTTTATAGATTTGTCTGAATGTTGCTGTTGAAGATGGATGTGTCAGACCGAAAGGTGCAAACATCACAGTCAAGCTTTAAACTAGCAACGCACTACATTCTGCAACTTGCAAAGCCCTGTTCGTGGCTTGGTAGCGGGAGATTGAGAACAGATGCAGAAGTCTGAAAGCCCAAGAGCAGTAACCCTATTTTATTTTTTTAATTTGTTAAAACTAAACTAATTGAACTAAAATAATTATAAGATTTAAAGACAAAACATTAAATTACCTCTCACATGAAGTATTCATAATAAAAATTATATTTTTGTTCAATGCCTTAAAATGTCATTAATGTAGATGAACAAGTTTACCTTTTTATATTTGATTCATCTTCTGTTCAAATTGTTATCTCATCTATATAACTACTTTCACTTGGTCAATTTCACTGTCAGAGACTAAATCTGGCGTGTATTGAATAGCCATGTCTAGTCCAGACATATTTTCACTGTCCTGATGAGTCATTATGAAATACTAAGTCATCTCTCAGTAGTTGAGCAACAATTCCATGATCTAGAAAATTTAGCTTTAAAATGCTAAAACAATGTTATAAGTAGATCTTTTGTGACTCTTCATTAACCAGAAGCTATGCATGCACAGGAAGTCTTTACAAATCGAATGTCCAATTTATTGAAAATTTTTCTAAACTTTATAATTTGCTGTGGTAGTTGACTTTCAAAGGTTTTAACTTTTCTTTTTGTTAGTCAATAAATATGATTTTCTTGTGTGTATTAGACATAAATGAATAAAGTAGTTGTTGGTATTATTGTTTTTGTTGTGTGTTGTTAGTTTCTGAGATACAAGAAGATGAAGGTGAAAATTTATTTGAGAAAAAAAATGTGGACTTTCCAGCTAGGACTGGTCACTCAGATAGAAATCCATGGAAACCACACAGTATCAATGCTGTGTTTATAATATTGACACACCTGTTAGTATCCAATTCAAATGTAGTTCTTTCATCTAAACAAACAAAATAAACAGATCTACTCGATAAAGATCGTTCCCAACAACCTACTTCACCTTTTGCAAAAAGTCGGCTTGTTCCAAACAACGTAAACAAAATTAAAACTGTTCAAAAGCCATTTGTAATCTAACATACGATACTTTAACCGGCAAAATGCCGTGTATATATGGTATTCAGCATTTAAAAAAAATTAATTTCCGCACACCATTTTTGTAGGCTGAGTTGGTCCGCTACGGTGTTACAAGGGCGCGCTAAAGGTTAAAAAGATCTACCTCAGAAAAATACATTCCAACAGCTGAGATAATCTTCAAATTGAATAAAATAGAGAATATATTGTTTCAATGTTTAAAAAATAAATATCCACAAGCACAACTCCTATTTCAAGAAGGGATTAATGTCTATTTACATTCAAATATTCATGTTCAGGAGTTTCCATAGCATTAACCTGGATGTTTTTACACGATATTAATGGTCACAGGAGTTTGGTTTCCTACAAAATCTTTCGTAGGTAAACATAGTTTTTTTTTATCAAGCATGTCATAAAACCGTGCACATGGTAAATGCTAAAAGAGACCAACCCAACCTGACAATGGCTGACACACTCTTGATAGGTCAGGATGGATCACCATTCTTCCCCTCGGAACAGGCAGGGCATAACAGATTAAATAAACACATGAGAGGGTTTGTCTGTCTGCTTCATCACTGTGCACATATGGATTGAGCAAACAAACTGCAGAGCATGTTTTACAGGACTACTCTCTATATCCAGTGAAACAGCAATGAATACGCTGGCTGCTTGTAGCTCGTATCAGGAATAGTGAACCAGAGTTTACCAAGAACTTATTCTTCCCCCTTGTGGCGGCCCTGGAAACAGACTGCAACTAGGCAACCTGGCTAAGAGAATCAGTTCAGTTCATCCCATAACCCATCAGATTGTTGGGGCACACTTGAAGACAATACCATGCATATCTCTGTCAGCTGCCATCAGTCGTGCCTCACTGGGACAATGGTTTGACTACTCAGTGATGTTGTCTGTTCATTACTTCCTTGGACATCCTCACCCTCTCTTTCCTGTTATGGAATCATGCAGTATCGAAATTGTAATTGAGCTGGAACTCGTGCCGTGCCCATACCAAGCGATCTTTCACCTTTTGATAGCTGTGAACAGATCATCAAAAGAGAATATGGGAAGGCAATTAGGTCTCAAAAATATTGTGTGGAAATTGGGTGTTTCAGGATGAATGCTGAGAAAGTAACCAGTTGAGGAAAGCTAACTGGTAAAATAATACAAAATTAAACTAAAAGCTGTATGGAGCTAAAGAGGAGTGCCAGAAACGGTTGAATTCATCATAGGAATTTATCTGACAGTATTGTTATTGCCAATGCCACTCATATTTGAGTTAAGTACTCTTGTTTATGACTTTCTTTGGTGGTTGGTCACAGTAGTTCTCCAAACATCCAGAGAAGGGTGACCAGTGTCCTTCTGACTGTAGTGCAGTGCGAAACATCTCAGTAAGCTCACCAATATAGAGATCACAGTGACGATACCCACCTCATTAGCCATACTGCCATGAAACATCCTGTTTCCTGGGAGAACTGCTTAGAAGTGAGGTTGGAGTATTGGTCATTATGTTTCCAACATAGCCTGATCAGTATGTTTTGCACAACTGGACACGTTAGTCTCCTCTCCATGTTTAATCGTGTAAAATCAATGCTCAAATGCAAGGTCTGTCTAAGCAATGAAATTGCAACAATTGTCATGGGGGAATAGGGAAATTCAGACTAAATAGTGCTGGGTGTGGTTGATTCAGTTTTAAATATTGCTTTGTGGGTGGGTGATTGTCTAAATAGGGTTGTGTGGGATTCAGTCTAAATAGTGCTGGGTGTGGTTGATTCAGTTTTAAATATTGCTTTGTGGGTGGGTGATTGTCTAAATAGGGTTGTGTGGGATTCAGTCTAAATAGTGCTTTGTGGGTGGGTGATTGTCTAAATAGTTTATTTGAAGAGTTGCTACTGTACCATCACATAATTTCTTTTTGTTCTTGTGTGTACCATCAAATAATTTCCTCCTGTTCTTGTGCGTGCTATAAAATATTTTCTCCACCGCTTCTTGTGTGCGCCAGCTGTCATAGGCAAGGATAAATAAGTGCTATGCAGGAGGCTGACTCCGGGCAAGTTCGACTGTAAATCGCTAATAAAAAAAAATCACTTATTTATTCAAAATCAACAAAGTTTATTTAATTGTTTATCAGGTGCAAGAAATATGGTGTGGCTATAGAGAAAGTCTACAACAAAACCCAAAGGGACAAGTTCAGATGGGCCATAGACATGGCCACAGAACACTTCAAATTTTGATGAAACACAGAACCTTAGTATGAGCTGTATGAAGACTGTTGCTGAAAGGAGTGTGTAGTATAACATTGGATCTTACTTACAACACATTTGTAGGCCTGTGCTGTTGATCATTGGATCTTACTTACAACACATTTGTAGGCCTGTGCTGTTGATCATTGGATCTTACTTACAACACATTTGTAGGCCTGTGCTGTTGATGATATTGCTTTATTTCACTTGTACTGTTTTATCTATACTGTCTATTTTATATGTATTGTCTTATTTTGTTCAATCCTCCTCTATTGATTTATTATTTTACTATTCTTTATGCATTGATGCCGTCTTATTGATACTGTCTACATACAGGTTGAGCATCCCTTGTCCAAATGTCACCAAACCAAAAAAACAAGTCAATTTTCTATGTAGGGTATCTTAAGTTAATGCAGAGGTGGAAATTGAACTTGCTAAGTCTTAGCCCGTCGCATGTTTCGCCAGTATCTTACATTTTGAATTATGTGTCAAAGTCTGAATCGGACGTGTGTTGAATATCTACGAGCAATCCAAGATACGTAATCATTGCACTGATCAAATAAATCATTTCTATGGTCCAACTTTTGTTGCAATAAATGGGTCGACCTTCAAACCTCGGAAATAATCGTGCAGTTAAACATCAATTGCGCATGAATGGACGCAACCTTCTTCGTTCGTTCTCAATCTCCCTCCACCAAGACCCGAAAAGGGCTTTGCAAGTAGCAGGATGTAGTCCAGATAACGGAATGCGTTGTGTCGTGACTTGCAAGCTTGACTGCAATATTTGCACTTTTCGATTTGTTACATCCGACTTCAGCAGGCATTTTTGAGTACCGGGTTGTCTTCCCTCTTTGATCTCTTCTACTAAGCAGTCTGCTCTATTGCGACCTGTTATTCAGTATCACCGCGTGGAGGTGTAGAACAGTCTTGACAGCTCTGCTCCCTGATGCTATGGGTCGCTGACCGCTGCAGCTCATGTCCCTGCACATGTTTCAGAGGTCTATTTTGGTCAAGACAGGCTGCCATTTTTAGGTTTTCGGTGGCCTGTGATAAGTTGATTCATCAGTGTTATCATCCTTCAGCTATCTAATAAGTATTCAGTTCAGGTGCTAACTCCACAATGAAGATCAGCTGAAGTGTATCTCCAGTATACTCTCTCCTGCTCTGATGGTACAATTGACTCTTTCCAGCCCATCTCCTGATGTTATAGACATACATTATACCAAAGAAGAAATCTAAGACACCTTCAATCCCAAACATTTAGTATTTTTTTAAAATGCTCAACCTCATATTGGCTGACTGATGTTGTGTTATTTGACATGCAATGACATAATGTCTTATTTGACTTGTATTGAACAATCTCACTCACCATTTGTTGTTTTAATTGTCATATTTGTCATGCATTGAATCAAATGAAATAGTCATTTATCATTTATTGATAGTGTCTTACTTGCCAACTATTGTCTTATTTGTCACAATGATTGTTGTAATAGTATGCATGCACTAAATTTGCTTGTTTTATATCATCAGGCAAAAAAAGTTATGTTTTCAATGGATATTGTATTGTACCATATCATCAAACAGAAAATAGTTTGAAGGATCATGTTTTGGTGAACTCTAGCCCTTATTTTTGGTCAATGAACCCAAGATAATGTCTTTAATTAGTAGTATAGTCGGGTCTCGTTTTAGGACAAGTCTGTGATACTGAACTTGTGACTCTAAACTGAAAAATAATCAAATGAATAAATTTGTGTAATTAGTGTAGTGGTAGAGCACCTGCTTATCACATCAAAGGTTCCGGTTTCAACTCACGAAACCATCACACTCCAGTCAATCCAGCTGTAAATGGGTTGAATTACAGTTAGAGAAGGAACGTCATCCTGCCTCACATAAACTGTGGCTTAGTATGCTGAAGTCTCTTAACACTTATTCCTGACCAGTGGTTACATCTGCTGAAGGACTCCCTTAACAGATTTTTATGTATTTAAATTGACTAGTTCCTAACTTTACACATTTACAAACAATTTTTTCAAATTGAATTCTTTTAATATGCATTTTTTATTTATACAAATTAATTTAAGTGTTGGATGATGTATAACATACAAATATTATAACCATAGGGAAGAAAATGCTGTTTTATTTAATTGATTTGTTCCATAGTTGTTCCTGGTGCAAATTACAAAAGATGTGCAGAAGTTTTTGTGTACACATTGTTATTTTTGTTCAGTGTTCACAAATGTGTCTGTGTTAAATTAGATACTTTTACCTATTTGAGCAGCACAATTGATGTATCTGAGGGTACAGAGGCAGATGAGAAAAGCAGGAAAAGTATTCCTAACACTAAACAACATATGGAGATCCAGAGAAATCAAAATTCACAACAAGGTTAGAGTATTTAGTGTATGTCAGTGATGTTGTATAAAGCCTAAACATGCAGAACAACCAAGGCCATACAACAAAGACATAAGTCCTTCGTTAACAGATGCCTATGAAGTATAATGGGCATAAAGTGGCAGGACATGATCAGGAATGAAGACCTATGGGGAAAGAAGCCAAAATGCCTACCAGAACAACAAATTAAGAAGAAAGTGCAGTTGGATAGCACATACAATGAAAACGGCACCGGTGCAACAGGGTTCAAGACTACCATATGGAATCCTCAAGGGACATGTAGACCTAAAAATACATGAAGAGAATGAGAAGGAAACTACAATTAAATAGTTACACCTGGAGAGAGTCAGAAAGAGTAGCCCAGGACATTGTGTGCTGGTGAAATGTCAATGGTCTGTATAATAGTGGTACTTCATACAATGTCAGACGTCAACTTGAAATTGTTCAAAGAAAGCAGCCGTCATTCTGAGGTTGTCAACACTGCTATAGAGCTTGTCTAGTGTTGACCACATGTGCTTTCTCTGATCCTCGTATGTTGAGCAATTTTGCAGCAGATGTTCGGAGGTCATTTTCCCAGTACCACCGGTGCATTCGTCAGTAGCACATATCTTCAGTTTATTGAACTGATGGAACCTGTCAGTTGTGGCAAGTGTGTGGAGTCTGAAGACAACCATCTGCTTCATTTTTTGTGTAGCCAGTATGCTCTTGCCCCCCATTTGTCCCTGGCCCTGATAAACCTTTTGGTCGCTTCGCAGGTTACACTTGAATCTGGTTGTGGTAACATTTCACCTTCTTTCACCAGTCTGTCCTTCTCGTTGCTTTAAATGTTAAGTGGGATGGTACCCATTGTACTACGACTCTTTTTGGTGTGGACTGCTGGCATAGTTGACACTGAATGATACAATGGGCTTTGATTGAAATGGAAGTAGTCGCAAACTTTGACACACGTTTCATTAGCACCAAACCTTCTAATCACTAACATTTTAGTGTATATACTAACTGATTTCCCTGCTCCTTTGACCACACTTTGCATAGGGTTTCTAACTGCATTTGTACTGAAAAGCATGGTCTCCACATTTCTAAAATTCTGTTAATAACCAAGCAGAAAATAAACAATGAAATCAAATCTTATATGACAACTGCATATAGTACAAAAGTGACACCTAGTTAATTTTAAAACATAAACGTGATAATTCATAAATATGAATCATCTTAAACACAACCAATTATCTTGAACCTGACCGTCATAAAACGAGACCCTACTCTAATTACAAATATAGATGTATTTTTTTTGTTGCCTGTGTGTATCATTAGTGTTTGTGAATCTTACGCATCTATCAGTGTTTGTGTGCGTTTTTATATATATATATATATATATATATATGTGTGTGTGAAAATCATTAATAATTAATTTTTTGGTGGAAGTAAATTTTTTTTATTGCTTAAGTTATGAATGATAATTTTTAGTATGTAGTTATTGGGATGCAGATATTGCCAGTACAATAGACAATGTACATTTTATTTGTTATAAGCAAAATTTATCACTGCGGAAGATGAACTGTGGATTCACACGGCAATATTTTTATACCTACATGCTCAAATATATTTTGTGCTGCGCTGACGAGAGCAATCAACAGACCTAGACATGATTTCATTGATGAAACCAAAAATCTCGGGGATAAAAGGACAATTTTTGCTTATTGAATTGACCATGCCATGTACAAATGCACACCATCTTTTTATCACTGATCAGCATTACTTTTGTTTGAATAAGTATAGTTTACTTCTGGTCTATTAATAGCCTGCTTCTGGTCTATTAATAGCCTGCAATTCGAGTATAACATGAAATAAGTGGATGAAATATTAGCAGATGTTTTTTTGTGTGGATAGACAAATATGCGTGTTTTAAGTTGTTGATCACATAAAGTTACATTTTTGTGTGTGCACAAGTGCACTTTTTTGTTGGGAATTGTAACAGTGTTTAAGATACTGTATTCCTAGACATGAAGTCATGTATATTGACTAAAGGCCACATAGTCAGATTAACTGACCAAGGACAACAAAGTCAAGTTAATGGGTAAAGGGCCACTTAAAGTCAAGTTAATGGACCAAGGACAACATAAAAGTCAAATTAATGGACCAAGGGTTTCATGAAGCAAAGGTACTGCCCTACAGCCAGCATGAATTAATCGGTCCAGGGGCCCATACCACAGTTGCCTTTGATGAATTCTGAATCTTCTGTCTATTTTAGTTGTTGGGTCTTTAAATGTTTCTCGTAATACTTTTTTTTTAGATGTCCTTATAGCATTCTTCTTAGGTGCCACTTTTCTGACGTCTGCAAACAGCTGCAATGTTGCAAGGCTTACTCTCCTTGGCTAAGAATTACTTATATGGAATGTATTTCCAAAAATGTTATAGGTGCAAAGTTTAGCTTGCACAATACAGTTTTTAGAATCTTCTGTTTTAAGGATTCCAAGTCATCTGAAAATATTCTGTTTGTTTAATATTTGTCATTCTACTGTAACTTTGCATTTAAAGTATTCTGTATTTTTTTTTCATTTGTTGTTGTAATCACTGGTTTTATGGGTGGAGCTGTGAAGTGAAATGGCTCACAATCTAAAGATACATATGTTATTCAGCCGGGTAGTGTTCCTTTTTAAGTAAGTAACCCATTTTTAAAAAATGCCTGCTGAAGTCAGATGCACGGTACACCCACACACAAAAAAACAGCAGTCTGCCGTAGAAAAAAAGATAAACGAACATTTTTAAAAAGTCTGCCGTAGAAAACAATATAAAAGGGGAAAAAATATTTAAATTGAGTATCTTTTTATTGGCCCATCGTGATCAAGATATTGACATGGTGGGCTACAAGATATTGCTAGCAGCCCATGAATAGTTTCATCTCAGTAACAGTTTTGTGTTGAGAGATATCCCTGTAAGTCAGTGATCAGTACGTAATTGGCTAATCATATAAAATTCTTAATGAAAGTAGACTGGCCTCGGTAGTAATGACGAATTATCTGTAAAAGGTGGTGACAACGTGACCCACCCCACAGGCATTCAAATTTGGTGTGCCGCAGATGTTGTTGTTGCTTAGATGTTTGCCTCACTAGTTTCTACTGGCAGAGGCGCGCCATTTTCCACCCCAGACCTAGTCTATTGGGCGATATCATGACGCATAAACCAGTGTTTGGATGCGTCTGTATGTATACCTATGCTAGGTTTGTGCGCCCTCGGAAGCTAGCCCAACCAAAGTGCAATGGAAGAGCCTCACCCTGAGGGCGCGTGTGAAAGTTGTGCAAGAGTGTGACTGGGACAGAGTGAGGTGAGAAGAGAGAGGAAGATGTGCCGCAAGATCCTTGTACTAGTAGATACTCTATAACTTTGAGGTGTATACTGGAAAGTCAGACATTGGACATTTTATAATGACACTTTTGTTTTTTCTCTTCACTTGTTTAATTTTTTTGCATCCCACATACATGACACTAACAAAAACATGTGCACAGAAGAGTACCTCTTTCATTTATCTGTAAACTGGAGTTATTAATTTTTTTTTTATTGCCCAAGCACGTTATAATTTTTGCCCCTCGCCATGGGAATTCAGTTTTTCTGATCAGCTGGGATTGAATGGGTTAAATTGACACATTGTAGCAGTCTTTCAAGGAGTTCCCTATTTATTTTATACCTCATCAAATTTTGTGGAACTCCTACCTACAACAGGATTAATTATAAATTAAAGTAGAATGCTTTTGAAGTACTGCGCAGTTAAATATATTAATATAGTGTTGAGCACCACTCAAAGGAAACAAATAATGTTTGTTCGTGAAAATTTATCTGAACTCAGTAACATACATAATAGAAAAAGTGAAGTAATGTGGAATTAGAACGACAGACCTCCAGGTGATTCACAAGTGAAAATGAGTTGGGCGAGCGAGATACACTAAAATTAATGTGTCACAACTGGGGTGGTCTTTTGCCGGTCAACACTTGTGACTATGAAGGGCAAATTTATAGGCACAATTACTTCTTAACGTCAAGTATGGACCAAATTATAAGCTTTAAATGCATGTGCAGCACATGGACTGTGAGAAGTGGAAGCACAATTTTATAAATACACCAATAAAAATCTTACGCTGAACATGTCTTGTAATCAAGACTATAAATATTGCAGTTGGAAATGGGGGGTGTGTTGTTGATGCCACTCGTACTTATACTCTTGTCAACTTTCCTCACATCTTGTGGCCCCTGACAAGTGTCATACACTCCACATAGGGATTACAGTGGCAATCCCCACTTTGTTGACTGCCATGAAACAACCGGTTTTCAGTGTTGACTGTCATGAAACAACCAGTTTTCAGGGAGAACTGCTTGGAGTTGACATGGGATGATCTTGATCAATACGTTTCACCTGATTTCATGTATGCTGCCAGTGGAGTGTAAAAAGGGAGATAATGGATCTGTGGTCAGGGAGGGAGATCAAGTTGACATGCAACTCTTTGTGTAGAAGACTGACTTAAGGCTTTGCTTACCCGGCAAATCAAACGAGCAGAAAAGTACATTTTTAGTTTTCTTGATTTTAAAAAGAAGGCTCTAGAAACAATACATCAAATTTGATAAGGGAAATAAATAAAGGATATTACGGTTGGAAGAAAAAAAAAATCAAATATGATGTCTAGTATTTGTTACGTAGTTAGTTTTAAATTAAATGATCTGGTTGTTACGTAGTTAGTTTTTTAAAATTAAATGATGGTCTGGTTGTTACGTTAGTTTTAAATTAAATGGTCTGGTTCTTTTCTTGGGACATACGTCTATCCAATTTTAGTGTAGACAGATTATGATGGTATTCATGTCTTTTTTTGCTCTGGGCAAGGAGCTTTTCATTGGTGATTGTAGTTAGCCAGGTTGTGTGAAAAGACTCCAGCTCTCATATATTCTTAGTTTAGAAGTCATTGCAGTACAGCCCAAATGTTAGCTAGAGAAGATATATTCTCTGTTCCATTCTGCTTTTTTATGTTTGTCTGGTGTAACTGTGCTTCCATCTTTGCTAATTCTTCATATGTAATGTCCCCCATGCAAAGACAAATGTTGTCCACACCAATAGATCAACACAAGACCTTGAAGACTTGGTCGCTCTCTCTGCCATCCACTCATGGCATTGCGGTGCCTTCTGTAACGATACCTGGCCTTTCCAACCCCAATCAGACTGCTAGCTCTTGAATAGGTTGCACTGGTGAACATGTACTTATGTTGCTACATCAGTTCCATCTGCTACAACAAAGAAATAATTCAGCTGCCCACGTTACACTGGACTCTGTATTAAAACCAGGTATTTCAATCTCAGAGACTTAACATTTTTTGAGATGTTATATTTATACAATATAGCTGCTCATATGTTGTATTATATATATTGTTGCATAGCATGTTCGCTGTTGTTGTCACATCATGTGTATTCATGTAGACCCAAGATATTATTTATGTTATTATATCATTGACGGATGTGTTCGTGTAGAAAGCTGTAACCATTACTGATAGACAAAACTGTAACGAATGGTTTATCATTCCAGAATTCTATACCCAAACCATATCAAAAGCTATAAAGGAAGTTTGCATAAAATAAGAGTTGTGACGGGTATATAATGATGAGATGTGATTGCAGAGAAATCAAACATGTTAAGGTAGAATAATTAATTGTTCATATTTATTGGAACAATTTGTGTACTCATAAGCCATTTTCTAAATCAGTTTCTGGTGATCTTATAAGATATTGTCAAATGCAAGATTTTAGATGAAGCTTGTCTGGAGAGCAGTTTGCTGTGGACTGACAAACAAGATGTCTGGGGAGGACGTAGAACCATGACCGAACTGACGGGGGGGGGGGGGGGGGGGGTGGGGTGAAAGGTCACAGCTAGTCATTGTGTCAAGCATCGGTTTACCAAGCTGTTAAAAAATGTGTAGCGGGGAATTGTATAGTTGGCCTTCTTCAGTGACTGCATCAAAATACAATGTGTGATTTTGGTTTACACGATGAAAATGCTAGTCCAATGCACACCTCTTTTATGACATGCATGAAGGTGCAGTGGACCTATTCGTTCTTCCCCAGTAAGGTGAACATGACATCTGCAGGAGTTTCTGAGGTTGGGGTTTTTATTTTATTTTTTAAATTTAAAAATATGGAGGGCAGAGTATATAATTCAAGCACCTTTCTCACTATGTCATCAACTACCTTGTACAAAAATGTAATGAATATGATGGACTATTTCTAATATGCAATCACTTTCTGCCTATGAAGCCACCACAGCACTTGGTGACTATTCACCATACAGTTCACACAATGAAATGGGTATAATTAACCATTCACTAATTATTGTGTGGTTATTTTTAATGTGTAATATGTATTTTATTGTATTATTTGTTTGCTTTCAACATACTAAACTCAAGATTTTGAATAATAAATACATCACCATGAACATTATTATGGTTGTTCTAATTATTCAAGTGTCATTATCCTTATACATGCAGCAGTTAATGACTAACTCATATTTAGATAAAATTCTAGAATGGTCTGTAAGCTGGCAAATGAAGTTTAATGTAGATAAATGTACAGTCATCCACATGGGTAGATCCAATATGATACAGAATGGGCGAGAACAATATTAGAAAGAAGGAAAAGTACCTAGGGATTATAATAGATCATACAGGTAAGGTGAGGTATGATATAAAGAAATGCATTACCTAGATTGGAGTACAGAAGAGGAGTCATTGTAGAGGGGATACAAAAAAGAGCGACAAAGCTGATAGTGGGATTCCAGAATTAGTTATGAGGAAAGACTCCGAAAAAACCAGCCTACAGTGTATAGAAAAGAGAAGAATTCAAAGTGACTTAATACAGGTTTATAAGATAATCAAAGGAACGGATAAATTAGACTATAACAAGTTTTTTTCAAAATACACCACCTACAGGAACAAGAGGGCATAGCTAAAAATTAACTAAGAAAGGTCCAGATTAGATACCGTTATTAGGAAATATTGCTTTAGTCAGAAAGTGGTGAAGGCAGGGAAAATTAATGCATTTAAGAATAGATTGGATGTGCATACACCACATTCTTTTTCATGGGTGCTTGATGCGGGAGTCCCCTTCATCTCATAGTCGCCACCTAGTCGTCTTATCTTTGACTTGCCACTGGGGTCGGGAGGCACGAGACGAGAGAGTGAGGATAAAAAGTAGCGCAGTAAATCCTTACTAAAAATAGCGCTAGCAAAATTAATTATGCCATCATCGTATATGATGGACGGCGCCCTTTGCCTTGCATGCGCATAGCTTTTACAGCAAGGTAATGTAAATTAAACTGGTTATATGCAGTCTTTTAAACCATTATAAAGACTGGTTTTATGATGGTCAGAACAGCAGGATAAAAGCTAATGGCCAAAGAACTCAAAGTGGTTGACCGTTTTAAATATCTGGGTGCAATTGTCAGTGATGAAGTATCAAAATGTGAGGTGTTGGCCAGAATAGCACAGACAATAGCGGCGCTTGCACGGCCTAACAGAATATGGCAAGATAAACGGTTAGCACTATGAACGAAAATCAGATTAATGCGTATACTAGTCCTGTCAATATTCCTCTATGCTTGTGAGACATGGACAGTTATAGCTGACCTTCAGTGAAGGATACATGCCTTGGAGATGAGATGTTTTCAAAGACTTTTAAACGTCACGTACAAAGATTGAGTTACAAATGAGATAGAATTACAACAGCAACAGAGCCTTTTGAAGACCTCTTGGCAACTGTCAAAAGAAGGAAACTCACTTTGGTACGGTCACATATCGAGATCAAATGGTCTTGCACATATGATCCTGCACGGAAAGGTGCAAGGCAGATGACGAAGAGGCCGGCCCAAAAAGAGGTGGGAGGACAACATAAAAGAATGGACTAATCTCTAACCAGAAGAGGCACAAGCAGCAGCCTATGGCAGAGAAGGGTGGCATGCGGTTGTGAGGATGTCTTCATGTGTGCCCCAACGACCTCACCGGTTATGAATGATCTAACCTGACTGCATGTGTTAAGGATTTTGGTGGAAATTTCTGATTGATGTATTTGGTAGTTGTGTGTTGTCTTGGCTCTTCTGACTGACTTTTTGATGTTGAGAACTTTGCATATAAGCTTGAGAATGAGTCCATTTTTTTCCAGTGTGTGGATAGCACATGCTGTCATTGGTTTTAGAAGTGTAACATTATTTCTAATTCTCTCTTTTTCTTGAAGTGCTAAGTTACTTTGCTTAAGCATGCATATCCCAAATCCATTTAATCTTTGGTGCATGGATCAGTCATGAGTCTTTTGAACTTTTGCTGTATGATTCTGCAGTCACATCCATCATCCATTGGCTGCAGCCATGAAATGGTTTCCAGGTCTTTTATTTGTGTGGGCTTTATGACTCTTGTTATAATCCAGGTTGTTTGGTTTTAGGTGCGTCTTACTTTGTCAAAGTTGGATTTTGCTGCAGTAGACCAAGCTGATATGTCATATTCCAAGACTTGTCTCACTCTACCTGTGTATTACTTCTTGAGGATACTTTCATCAGCACCCCATGTTGTGCACGCTAATGTTTTCATCATGGGTATAGCATATTTTGAGGGGGAGGAAGACTAACGTCTGGTCAGGCACAACATACTGATCACACATGTTAGGGTCAGGCAAAATATACTGGCCAAGACCATCACCTCGACTTTCTCTTAGCCCTCCCTGGAAACGTGCTGTTTTCATGGCAGTCTGGCTAACAGAGTGAGGGATCGACATGATCCTCGTAGTAGTGAGGACACACAGATGAAGCCAAGCTTAGCACAACCGCCTGGAGGACCCCTGTCCACCATCAGCACGCTCTGGATGTGAGGAAAGGTACTGCCATTAAACGTCCTTTTTCGGGCGCACAAAATAGTAAACCTACTCATTGTGGGCATTCGATACAGCATAGCAGCCTTGTCCTCAGGTATGTCCTTAGAATTTGAGTTTTCCAAGTCAGGTCTAGGGTCACTCCTAGGTAAATATGGGTTTGTTCTCGTATCACTTGTTTAGTTGAAGTTTTGCTGTGGTGTGTTTGATAGGGAGAAGATTGTGTACTAGGTGTGTTCAAAAAGTATCCAACATTTGAGTCTTAAAAAATACAATTACTCACCTGGAGGTTTGAAACCCTAATCCTCTTCAAAGTACTTTCCTTAAGACCTCACACACTTCTCCCACCATTGTTGAAAGCATTTCAGGAAGGCCTCTTTGAGAATGGAGTACTGCTGGGTTATTGCATTCCGCAGCAAAATGTCTTCTCATGATTCAAATCAGGTCCCTTTCTGTAAAATTTTCAGCCTGGGGAACAGCCAAAAATGGAAAGGCGCCATATCAGGAGAATAGGAAGCCTGGCGAACCAGAGGAATGCTGTTTGGCCAAGAAAGTCCTCAGTTGTCTACAGGGCAGGTCATTTACGTTGAACAACATCATGACGGCAACGTATGACTACCAGGTAGTACTCTTTGTCAAGAAGTCATACGCTGTCTTTTTGATCTTGTGGTGAGCACTCGTGATGCACAAACCCACGGGAATCAAAGAAAACAGTCATCATTACTTTGACATTGCTGCACACCTGTCTCACTTTTTTCAGCATTGGGGATGATGAATGTCTCCATTGTGATAACTGCAGCTTGAGTTCTGGATCGTATCCATAACTCCACAATTCATCACCATTGATCAGTGTTCAGGAATCCAGTATTGCCGTTTCAGTCCAGTATGTCCTGTGAGATTTCCAGATGGAGTTACTTCTGCTCCATGATTAGCAGCCTCGGCACTAATTTAGTGGACACTATCTGCATAGCCAAATCCTTGCTCAAAATAGAGTGTACTGAACTGATGCTTATCCCCACCTCATCTGCAAGTTCTCGGATGGTAACACGACCGTTCTGTAAGATCAAGGTCCGTACTTGGTCAATCCCTTCCAACATTTCGGCCTGTTGAGGCCCTACCGAAATGTGATCCATTCTCCACTGATGTGCGACCATCTTTGAAGCCACTCCTTAATTTGTGTGATGCTTGTCGTCACCGAAAGCCTGTTGAGGAAGTTTATGGACATTGCTGCACAGCCAATTTTCTGAGTAATGTCTGGGTTACTACATACATCAGACGTTTGTCTGATGTTCAAGTAGAGAGTGATTCTTAATGGCAAACAACAATATTGGAAGTAAGACATCATCATCATCACAGGCGTCTCAGTCTCTGTAGATCATGCTCATGGCGCCCTGTGAATTTTTGTCCAGCTCTGCATCCCGTATTTCTATACTGTCTGCTATGACTGTAAAGGCTGATCCACGAGTGACAGACCGTGCAACCATGCTTGCCGGGGTGTTCCTTGATCTCTTCAGTCTTTCTCTTTTCTTTGCAGCCACTATGCTCCCTCCAATTAACTGGACAAACAACTCAATCCTGAACAATTTACTTCCAGTTTAAGCTGGACTATCTATTGTCTGTATTTTAATTCATAAACAAGGTCAGAAGCAATTTTCTACTAAACTGCATTTCAGATACAAATGATTTTTCACATGCAGCCTTAGAATATCTATAACATTGAGGAAATATTTGTTTCTCTAAGAAATGTTATGAATTTTGGCAAATTTATTCATTAGGCTATATTAAAAGTAACCTCAGTGAATTGGGCATAATTTTAACATGTCATGTTGTTTGGTTTTAAAATATATGTTTTCGCATTCAAATACATTGATTAAAAACAAATTCTTGATTTCCCGTGCACCAATTAGACACTTTGTCGAATGCGGAAAACAACAAATGTCATTCATGCGAAACTCGTTTAGATAAAGGCGTATCACGATATCCTTGTGATGAGTGAGTTCAGCTGGTGATAGAAATTTAGATTTTGCAGGTATTGCAGGAACTTGACGATAAACCGAGCATACAATATTTGGAAAAAGCTATCTAGGGCATGCCAGTGGGAAAGGCACCCGGTAGGGATGGCATTTCAGCAGAAATCATAAAATGCGGGGGAAAGGTACTTCTTCAATATCTACAAACATATCTGCCAGTGTTGGGATGAAAGGGCCCTGTCACAGGACATGAGATGCCAACATAATTACCCTTTACAAGAAAAAGAGAGACAGAGCAGACTGCAACAATCACACGGGAATACCACTCCACAACATCGTAGGCAAATTGTATATTTGCCTCATCATGAGCAGGCTGTGAAAGCTGGTCGACAGGGTGTATCCGGAATCTCAGTGTGGTTTTCGCGCAGAACAGTCTTCTCACTGAGACAATTGTAAAGGAATGCAAGGAACACAAACCACTTCTTCTTGCCTTCATCGACCACACCAAGGCATTCGACCTAGAGGTTGTTTTTTTCCCAAGTATTGTCCAAAGTTGGCTGCTCATCTAAACTACTGAGTATGATTAGATCTTTTCATGTAGGCATGAAAGATACAGTGCTGCATGACGGTCAGGACTCTGAGGCCTTTCATATTAACAGAGGAGTTAAACAAGGTTGTGTCCTGGCTCCGACTCTATTCTGCATTTTCTTTGCGATCGTGCTTAAACGCGCCTTTGGTACTGCCACAGAGGGGATCTTTCTGCATACTAGGTCTGATGGGGGACTATTCAATCTAACCACACTGCGAGCAAAAAGTAAGAGAAGGGAGACTGTCATTCGAGATATGCTTTTCGTAGACGAGGCTGCCCTGGTCACCCACATGGAAACCAAAATCAGTTCTGTTCATTTCAGGTGCCATCTCTGCATCGAAGGTCGACTGCAACGGATCTCCAGTTTATTCTATCTCTTGCCGTAATTGTGCAGTCTGAGAGGCTTTTTGCAGTCCATCTCCTGATGTTATCCACCCACTTAAAGTGTTGTCAGCCTCTTGAATGACTACCTTCCACTCTACCCTCCAATATGGTCTTCAACAAGGAGGTATGTCTTGTTATATGACCAAAATAATGTAACTGTCTAACCCTGATTTTGGTCATTAATTCTCTTTTCACCCCCAACTTTTCCAATGCCTCCAAATTTGTTTTTTTTTTCTCTTTCCAAGAAATGCAACCCAATCTTTTATATTCCCACATTTCGAAGGCTTCAATGAGCTTTTCTGGGGGACAGCGTGTGCTAGTGGTTAAGTGATACGGCTCACAATCCGAAGATGCTGGGTTCAATCCCCATCACAGCACCGGCCGTTACCCCGTGGGAAGCAAACCCTTAGAAAATGCAGGAGGAAGTAGATCCTTACATAAATGCATGCTAAGTTGGATGCAAAAGACAGGCGCAAAATAAAAACCACAGTGCAACGCACACTGCCTGGGGAATTAGAGAAATAAGGCAAACGCCAACCACAAAAAACCGTTTTCCAACTTGTTATTCATTGTCCATGCTTCTGTGCCACAAAGTAGTGACAAATATACATTACACCTGACAAATATAATTATCAAATTCTGATTTATCTGTTTGGATGTCAAGTATGTGTCGCATGTTGTCGAATACCATCTTGACCATACCTATTCTCTTTCTGATTTCTTTTTCACACCTGCGATCTTCCGTTATTATATGACCTAGATTAGGAGAAACTCTGTACCTGTTCAACTAGATGATCTATTATTTTTATTTGCATACATGGTTTCTTGTCACTTTTCCCAGTTATCATATTCTTTGTTTTATTTATGTTTATGTCTAATGCAAACTCTTGACTTATTGTGTACATTGTTGTCACAAACTCCTGTAATTCTTGCACAGATTTACTTTCACCTATTTTTACATAAATGAAAAGGTTCTTCGCTGGTCATCACTTTGACGATTAGGATTATCTTAAATATTCTGCGCAAGGTTGGCTAACATTGGCACATTTCTATGAGGAGGGTATTCAAAAACTCCTGCCCCATGATAAGTGCCTCAATAATGATGCAGACTAGTTAAAAAGTAGAATCCCAGGTGAACAATGTGACAAAAATTATACCACCTACAGAACTTGTCTATATTTAAAAAAAATTCAAACAGAAGTTACTTTCTGAACATCCCTCGCAGATTTACTGGTTTCCTTCTTCGTTTATCCTGGTGTGTACTGAAGAAGACTGGTTTTGGTCCTGGTTGTAGTGAAATTCTAAGCTTCCCAATAGACTCAACACCATGAGGATCACATCGTTGGAAAGCTGCTGCAATACAGCCCCCATTTCCAGGTGCTGGCATGGATGTGAGGTGTGGTCTTGGTCAATATTTTCATTTTACTCTAACTTGGAGAATATCCAGGTACCCTTTTTCAGATAAGTATACTGAAATGCACTTGATACCGGTTCATAAACTCTGTCCTTTTGCTGTAAGAGACAAGCACTTTAACCATTCTTCCATCTATGATGAAATATTTAATACCAGTTGTATAATATATATATATCTGGCAAAGATGGCGCCATAACTGGCTGCGAGTCTACATTTCTCTACTGTTTTGGATCATTATGGATGCCGCTAGACCACGGATTTGCCTGGAATTCACACTAGTCGGCGACTTACACTTGTGTTCACTGAAACGTGGTGTTGTTTTCCGTCTGGACTTGTTATTTCGTTCTTTTTTTGTGATTTATTCCATCCGTTTATCCTGGTCTGGACGCCGGCTGAATGGCACTACGCTTATACCTGTGACGTATTTCACGGGTTAGTTCTGCCGGTTCTTCGCGAATTTGGCGTGTGGGAATTTTAGATGCAACTATGATGAGTTGAATACAGCTGGGGAGAGATGCCAGACCCACTCACACGCTGAGTGTTGTCCATACGACCTCTTGTGGTTATCGAAAAGGCACGACAAACTGCGTTAGATGCCATCCCACCTTTCTATCCTGCGGGTTACATGTTTACGGAAAGGCTTCGGTGGTAAACCTGAGGCAAAATCTGCATCCTATGCTATCTCCAGTCGTCTCGATGAATGTCTTGCCACTGGCAAAAGGTAGCTTAGGCTCTGTGAGTGAGGTTGACAAAAGGCTCAGTTTCTTCCTCACTTTAATCCAAATCACCGCGCAAGTCACCCATTTCAGCGGACACAGCAAGAGATACGACTGTCCACACGGCTGAACAAAGAGAGTGGTCTTCATCTCTTGTGATGGACGAACATCATGGACACAGCAAGAGATACGACTGTCCACACGGCTGAACAAAGAGAGTGGTCTTCATCACTTGTGATGGACAACTATTCAGTTGTATAAGAATAATGATGACCTAGGGACAGCGAAGCCAAGGTCAATCAAAGGCCGATCGCTCTTCTCAGTGCATATGCCATTGACCACATCTCTCTAGCATTCATGTACCTGAGCTACTCTTTCTGCCTCTCTGAATGTTTAATCATTTAACTGTAGTTCCCTCTCACATTCTCTTCTCCATGTATTTTTATGTCTGCCTCTCTCTTCCTCTACGGTGGATTTCATGCGAGAGTCTGCCTAGCTATATTTGACAGTGTCTTCCTCATTGTATGTTCTACCACCCCCATTTTTTTCTCTTAATTTGTTGTTTCAGTGACAATTTAGGATACATGTCCCACAGGTTTTCATTCCTCACCATGTCCTGCCACTTTATGGCCATTATCCTTTATAGACATCTGTTAACGAAGGACGAGTCTTTGTTGTTTGGCCTTGGTCCTGCTTCTGCCCCATACAGCAGCACCGACGTTGACACTGGTGTTTAATATTCTTACTTTGGTGTGAATTTTGTTTCTCCGAATCTCTAAATGTTGTTTAGTGTCAGGAATG
Source organism: Ariolimax columbianus (assembly GCA_036924085.1). NCBI lineage: Eukaryota > Metazoa > Mollusca > Gastropoda > Stylommatophora > Arionidae > Ariolimax > Ariolimax columbianus. Next base: position 67,768,244 of record JAVGWX010000016.1, on the reverse strand, counting down.
TCCCTCTCCCTCTTCCAACTCTGATCTTTACATCTGCATCTGTACCCCCTGGCGTGTCAATTGCACTACCAAATACGTAAAGGCATCCACCCCTTCCAGTGGCTCTCCCTCCATTCCAAATGAGTTCTTTGTTGATCGGGTTAATTTTAAGGAGTTAGGTTTTAGTCATATTCTGTCCAAATTTTTCTGATTGTTCTTTCACCCTGCCCATTTCTCTTGCATTTGGCTGTGTGACAAATGTACCAGATCATCTACGTAATCCAGATCCTCCAATTGTGAAGCCAAGGTACACCTGAAGAACTGCAGAAGAGGAGATCAACTGGAGTTTCACAGTCACAGCTCAAGAATTTGAACTAAAATAGGAATTAGTGGAGAATAACCATATATTTAAGATTTTAACGGGAAAATTGAATTGAAACAAACATGGGAGGAGTTTGGTTAATTTAGTTGGTGTTTAATTGTCTTTACGTTGTTTTACTGTTAATCCACTGCAAAAAAGTCGATACCTTTGTGTAGATGCCGAGAGCGTTTCCGCAGTTCGCATTAATGCCGGCTGACACAATGCCAAATAAGTGATAGCGACCATTAGCTTCTTTACAAGTGAATGGACCACCAGAGTCCCCCTAGGAAGGTGATAAGGGTTTATAATTAGCAAGAGTCATTAGTCCAGTCATCTCCATGCTACATAATATAAACTAAACTACACAGTGAAGACATGTCATGAGAATAAATGCAACTAATTGCATTCAGATTGTAGGGGAACAGATGCTAGTCTAGTCAGACACAAAATACTGACTAGGATGGCGTGTTATGGTCAATACACTGACTAAGACCACAATCTCTCTTCCGTGTAGCACTCCTTGGAAACAGGCTGTTTTCAAGGCAGTCTGACTGACGAGATGTGGATCAATGTGATCCCCGTAGTAGAGAGCGCCACGCAGTTGAAACCAAGGATAGCACAACTGCCTGTAGGACCGTGGTCTTTTCAGCATGCTCGGGATGGGAGGAAAGCCACTACAACCCGTCACTTAACGTCCTTTTTAGGGCGCACAAAAGAGTAAACTTACTCATTGTGGGCATTAAACAACAACATTCAGATTGTGCTGGTGGAGACATTTCTATAAAAAGCCATCCATAGGAGACATCCACAAAATTCAAGCCTCCTTTTAACCCTCTACTTCCCTATATCCACTTTTGACTTTGTGCTCCAGGACTGGCCAATCTGCAAAATCTGCTGCTCCCACCACTCCCCACCATACACAAAATGCTCTACACATCCCTACAACAATTTAGGAGGACATGTGGTTTTGCCCAGGAGGCATTGGGCTGTCAAGACCTCACAGCTAAAGGGATTATATTATCACCATTATCAAGATAGCCCATTAAACTGGCACAATCATTATTTTTAATATGAAAAGTCAATTAAAAATTAAAGTCTTGACAACTAATGAGACAAGACAATTATGTGACTAAACTTTTTAAATAAATTTAGAAATTTGATCGTGGAAGCATAATTGTACTAATAATAATTTGTTATTCATTGTTTAGTGAAACTGATGTAAGATGTTTCTGGAATGTCTTACATTTTTGAAAAAAATGCCTTAGCAATATTCTGATGGAAATTAAGAATGTCTGTTCAAACAACGATCACAAAACAAGTATTTATCTGCAATCATGTAACATGTATAACAAACGATCATCTGACAAATATCTGCCCTGCTGCAGCCTGTTATCCAGGATCAGCGCGTGGAGATGTAGAAGGGTCTTGGCAGCTCTGGTTCGCTGGCCCTGACACTAGCGGTCAGCTATGGGTCGCTGATCACTGCAGCTCATGCGCTCGCTGTTCGAATATGACCACTGTCACCTTCCAAGAATGTCATAAAGGTGACTAAAGAGAGTTGTGCTTGAGACTGGCAACTTCATCATGTAAATATATTGGCATTATAATCAGCCATTGCAAAAACTAGGACACAGGTTTCCTGTAAAGGGGGACAAGCTGCAGTTAAAAACTTTGCCTTTGAAGACATCCATAAATTTTCTGCACAGACACATACCTGACATGCATCCTTGCCTGTGGCACCAGCACAGAACGTCTTGTCTGAGCTAAGAGCTCCATAGATTCTCCTACATGCAGTATCGGCAGCCACAGGTAAGTCCACATACTGCAGCTGTGTTTGAACTTGGGCATTGGCGTTGTCTGAACAAAAAAGTAATACGATGCTGACAGCAGAATAAAAAAAGTATAGCCCCTTAAAATAGTAACAGAAAAAGTGATTGAGGCATTTTAAATATGGTGAGAAGTAAAGTATTTATCCCAGGTTAGCGGGGATCTGGAAGATATTCTTAATTAATATATATAAACTAGAAGATATTGAGAAATTGGTGGCACAACTCTAAGTAACTGAATACATGCTTTTTCATAGTGGCATTGCATCTGCTTATGAAACATACATTTTTATTTTAATAATTAAAGAAAGGGCTCAAAGCGGAACGTTGACAATAATAGGGGCATGTCACTGTTAAGTCATTCAGGAAAGATGTATGCAAAACTTCTTGAACAGAGAATGCGATATTTGAACCTCAGCTCAACAATGCCAGTTTGGTTTCTGCAAGGGAAAGGGGTGGACCAATGTTTGATTTACCCAAAGGCAGATGTGTGAGAAACTGAATATGGCGTGCATCACAATTGAATTGTGAATTTGTGAGAAGTCTCGATCGGGTGACTTCCAATCGCGTCCTTCGCGGTGCTGAGGTCCCTGCCAATACTGACCATCGCTTGCTGATAATCAGGTACTCCATCAGCCCATATGCCCTATAAAACCTGTGCCGACTCCTAGGTACAATATCCAGCTTCTCAAGTCTAACCCAAGAGTCGCCGAGAAATGCGCCAATAATGTCAGGGAAAACCTGGCTGCATCGGGCCTCCTTCCAGATGACCCGGAGGCAGCATGGGCAGTCATAAAGAACGTCACATGCAAGGCTGCCAAGCTAATCACCGGCTCAAGGACTCCAAAGCGCCAGCATGGTACTCTGATACCTTGTATGACATCATACACCAGAAGAACTCAGCCAGGTTTTGCAATGACCACGCCGAACGACGACAGCTGAAAGGCCAATTCCATGCGGTGGTCATGTCAGACAAGGAATTCTTTCTCAACGAAATTGCTGATGGAGTTGAAGCTGGTCTCAGATCTTATGACCTCAGACCCGCCTTACAGGCCATCAGGTTCCTCCACTGGAGGCAAACAGAACGAGAAAAAAACAGAGTTCATCAATAAGTCTGATGGCTCCATGTACTCGTCATATGAGGATGTAGCAAACAGGTGAAAGTAGCACTAAACGTATACTCTTAACAACTCACCAGCAACGACATGCCCCGACCTGTCTGCTGAATCGGAACCTCCACTAGATACAGAAACCCAACATCAATCCTCCTACTATAGCTGAACTCCTTGCTGATATTCGGAAACTTAGAGATGGACGAGTGGCAGACACGGATCATATTCCACCGGAGCTGTTAAAACACGTCATCGACCTGATCAGCTCTGCCCTCCATTTATTCCTGCAAGTATTGAGGACAGAACACGTCTCGGCCGACTGGAGCGAATGAATCATCTTCTCCCTGTACAAAGGCAAGAGGAGTCACAAAGACTGCAATAATTACAGACCTATAACACTACTCTAGGTACCGGTGAAGTTGTTTGCCCATGTGCTACTGGCTAGATGCAAGCCTCTCTTGTGGACTTGAAGTCTGCCTTCGACTTGGTTGATCAGCCGGGTATTAAAACTCAAGATCACACTGCGGAGGACACCCAATGAATTCATCTATCTCGGTAGCATGATATCTATCATCCGATGGGCGGAGCGGTCATGATATGTCAAGATGGATTGGACTAGCTGTGTCCGCTATGCATGACCTCTGACGTGTGTGGAGTAATGGCAAGATCTCCCTTGAGAGAAAAATTCGCATCTACTAGTCCTCCATGGTCCCGGTCCTGCTTTACAGCTCCGAAACCTGGACATTGCTGAAACATGACATGCCAAGACTGGAAGCCTTTCACATGCGCAACCAGCGGCGTATATCCTGGGCATCCGATGGCATGACTTTATCCACAACGTGGAGGTCTCTGCTAAACCAGGCCTCCACCCAATCTCAGAAACACTTGACTGGCGCCAAGTTTTTTTGTTTGGTCATGATTTACGGCTGTACCAGGAAACACTTGACTGGCGCCAAGTTTTTTTGTTTAGTCATGTTATACGGCTGTACCAGGAAACACTTGACTGGCGCTGAGTTTCTTTGTTTGGTCATGTTCTACGGCTGTACCAGGAAACCCCTGCCTCTTACACAAGTCGTTCCTCAGTGCCAAAAGTCTTCCCCCAACCGACTGAAGGTACAGAAGAGGCCGTCCCTGAACAGTATGGCTCCAGCAAGTAGCAACCTCCTCCTCCACCCTGCACAAGGCCTCTAGCCATGCCACAGCTGTAAGTCATGGATGTAGCCAACCAACGCAACGGGTCTCAGGCGCTTAAGAGAACATTATTATTATTATCTCAACTGAGCATTTATCAACCAAGAGAAGGCTTTCAACAGGACAGAAATAGACTATGGATGGTGATGGAGGAGTATGGGATACAAGACCAGTTGCTTGACAACATGAGTGCTCTGTTCCAAGAGTGTGGTGCATAAAAAGGACGATGTCACAGGGACTTTAGCAATCAGCAAATATGTGCGTCAGGGATATGTGCTAATCCCACTATTTTCTAACTATTATATGGACAAATGGTCCAGATCATAATTTCATATATGAACTGTTATTTGTAGATAACCAACATTTTGCATATACGAACAAACAAAACTCAAAAATCACTTGGCTGTGTTGGACACAACCTGCGATAAGTATGGTATGCATATCAGCATGCCTAAGACAACAACTCGTGGGTGGACAGAACACAGGGGCCACTTAAATTAAGCAATCAGAATGTGGGTATCCAACAAGCTCACGAACCCTGAACTGCATTTTCTTAGTGTGACAGAAAAATTAAGACCAGATGCCAGAAAGAAGCAGGAGTAACTAATCAACTGGCGCCACTGATCAAACATTAGTCTGGCAACGAAGCAGCAACTGATTCATAACATCTTCCTACCAACCCTGTGCTACCAGAGTCAAACATGAACTATGTTCAAGGCACAAGAGAGCAAAATCTTCACTTATGAAATGAGATGTCTATGAATGGATGTAGGCGTCTCCAGGAGAGACAAATTGAGGAATGAGTCCATTTGCAAAAGGGTCGGTTCCATCCCATCTTTGAATACATGTCCAAATAGCAGGTAAGATGGTCCAATCATCTCCATGCTTCATGATAAGCTTCCCTTGCGAGCTTACAATGCCAGATAGTCCTGCTTCGAGCAAGAGGGCAACCAAGTGGAAGGTGGATAGATGATGTAAGGATGATTTTCCAGCAACATTGGTTGACAACGACAGACACAATGCATCTGACCCAGGAGAGGTCGCTAAGGCTTCCTACGGCATCCGACAGGGTATAAGTAGACTGATAACTATAGCACAATGTTAAAACAGGGTATAAGTAGACATAACTATAGCACAATGTTAAAACAGGATATAAGTAGACTGATAACTATAGCACAATGTTAAAACAGGGTATAAGTAGACTGATAACTATAGCACAATGTTACAACAGGGTATAAGTAGACTGATAACTATAGCACAATGTTAAAAATAAAACAAAGAACTAAAAATAAAGACAAAATGCTCTAAATCTGTTACTTTGACTGTTGTCATTTTCCCCTGTTGTACTAGCATTCTATTAGTTGGCTGTAATGATTCTGAATGACATTTCTTTAGTGTATGTATTTCCCCTGACATGGACCCCAGAAAATAGTCATTGGGAGTAAAGAATAGGTTGTGATAAAACATGAGTACGGATGGCTGCGTGCGAGGCTAGCAATCTTGTCATGTAAGATAACGGACTACAGAAATCACCTCTGAAAAAGAAAAGACTAGCACAGATTTCCTGCAAGGAGTTCATTTACAGTGGTGTCTCCATGCTACCAGTGGAGCAAAAAAAGGAAAGATGTAATTATGGAGAGGAATGAAATCTATATGCAGTGTTTGTGTAGGATAGGTTCATTCAGACAAAGAAATAGTCGACATAGATGATGTCTAATGTGCATCTTGGCTATTAGCATGCGGACAAAACAGAAATTAGGCTGCAGATATGTGAGCTAGAGTGTAGGTATGGGATGTAGGTTGTAGGTATGGGATGTAGGTATGGGATGTAGGTTGTAGGTATGGGATGTAAGTATGGGATGTAGGTATGGGATGTAGGCTGTAGGTATGGGATGTAGGCTGTAGGTATGGGATGTAGGCTGTAGGTATGGGATGTAGGCTGTAGGTATGGGATGTAGGTATGGGATGTAGGCTGTAGGTATGGGATGTAGGTATGGGATGTAGGCTGTAGGTATGGGATGTAGGTATGTGAGCTAGAGTGTAGGTATGGGATGTAGGCTGAAGGTATGGGATGTAGGCTGTAGGTATGGGATGTAGGCTGTAGGTATGGGATGTAGGCTGTAGGTATGGGATGTAGGCTGTAGGTATGGGATGTAGGCTGTAGGTATGGGATGTAGGCTGTAGGTATGGGATGTAGGCTGTAGGTATGGGATGTAGGCTGTAGGTATGGGATGTAGGCTGTAGGTATGGGATGTAGGTATGGGATGTAGGCTGTAGGTATGGGATGTAGGCTGTAGGTATGGGATGTAGGCTGTAGGTATGGGATGTAGGTTGTAGGTATGGGATGTAGGCTGTAGGTATGGGATGTAGGTTGTAGGTATGGGATGTAGGCTGTAGGTATGGGATGTAAGCTGTAGGTATGGGATGTAAGATGTAGGTATGGGATGTAGGTATGGGATGTAGGCTGTATGTATGGGATGTAGGTATGGGATGTAGGCTGTAGGTATGGGATGTAGGCTGCAGATATGGGATGTAGGTTGTAGGTATGGGATGTAGGCTGTAGGTATGGGATGTAGGCTGTAGGTATGGGATGTAGGTATGGGATGTAGGCTGTAGGTATGGGATGTAGGCTGTAGGTATGGGATGTAGGCTGTAGGTATGGGATGTAGGCTGTAGGTATGGGATGTAGGCTGTAGGTATGGGATGTAGGCTGTAGGTATGGGATGTAGGCTGTAGGTATGGGATGTAGGCGGTAGGTATGGGATGTAGGTATGGGATGTAGGTATGGGATGTAGGCTGCAGGTATGGGATGTAGGTATGGGATGTAGGTTGTAGGTATGGGATGTAGGCTGAAGGTATGGGATGTAGGCTGTAGGTATGGGATGTAGGCTGTAGGTATGGGATGTCGGCTGTAGGTATGGGATGTAGGCTTGGGATGTAGGTATGGGATGTAGGCTGTAGGTATGGGATGTAGGTATGTGAGCTAGAGTGTAGGTATGGGATGTAGGCTGTAGGTATGGGATGTAGGCTGTAGGTATGGGATGTAGGCTGTAGGTATGGGATGTAGGCTGTAGGTATTCGATGTAGGTTGTAGGTATGGGATGTAGGTGTGGGATGTAGGTTGTAGGTATGGGATGTAGGATGTAGGTATGGGATGTAGGCTGTAGGTATGGGATGTAGGCTGTAGGTATGGGATGTAGGCTGTAGGTATGGGATGTAGGCTGTAGGTATGGGATGTAGGCTGTAGGTATGGGATGTAGGTTGTAGGTATGGGATGTAGGCTGTAGGTATGGGATGTAGGCTGTAGGTATGGGATGTAGGCTGTAGGCATGGGATGTAGGCTGTAGGTATGGGATGTAGGCTGTAGGTATGGGATGTAGGTATGGGATGTAGGCTGTAGGTATGGGATGTAGGCTGTAGGTATGGGATGTAGGCTGTAGGTATGGGATGTAGGCTGTAGGTATGGGATGTAGGCTGTAGGTATGGGATGTAGGTATGGGATGTAGGCTGTAGGTATGGGATGTAGGCTGTAGGTATGGGATGTAGGCTGCAGATATGGGATGTAGGCTGTAGGTATGGGATGTAGGCTGTAGGTATGGGATGTAGGCTGCAGATATGGGATGTAGGCTGTAGGTATGAGATGTAGGCTGTAGGTATGGGATGTAGGCTGTAGGTATGGGATGTAGGTATGGGATGTAGGCTGTAGGTATGGGATGTAGGTTGTAGGTATGGAGGCTGTAGGTATGGGATGTAGGTTGTAGGTATGGAGGCTGTAGGTATGGGATGTAGGCTGTAGGTATGGGATGTAGGCTGTAGGTATGGGATGTAGGTTGTAGGTATGGGATGTAGGCTGTAGGAATGGGATGTAGGCTGTAGGTATGGGATGTAGGTTGTAGGTATGGGATGTAGGCTGTAGGTATGGGATGTAGGCATGGGATGTAGGCTGTAGGTATGGGATGTAGGCTGTAGGTATGGGATGTAGGCTGTAGGTATGGGATGTAGGTTGTAGGTATGGGATGTAGGCTGTAGGTATGGGATGTAGGCTGTAGGTATGGGATGTAGGCTGTATCTATGGGATGTAGGCTGTAGGTATGGGATGTAGGCTGTAGGTATGGGATGTAGGCTGTAGGTATGGGATGTAGGCTGTAGGTATGGGATGTAGGCTGTAGGTATGGGATGTAGGCTGTAGGTATGGGATGTAGGCTGTAGGTATGGGATGTAGGCTGTAGGTATGGGATGTAGGCTGTAGGTATGGGATGTAGGCTGTAGGTATGGGATGTAGGCTGTAGGTATGGGATGTAGGCTGTAGGTATGGGATGTAGGCTGTAGGTATGGGATGTAGGCTGTAGGTATGGGATGTAGGCTGTAGGTATGGGATGTAGGCTGTAGGTATGGGATGTAGGCTGTAGGTATGGATACAAGGTTGTATGTATGGATACAAGGCTGTATGTATGGATACAAGGCTGTATGTATGGCTACAAGGTTGTGGTTATGGGTACTAGGCTGAGGTGTGGATACTAGGCTGAGGTGTGGATACTAGGCTGTAGGTATAGTTTTATTTTACTAGCGTGAACATACTTTTAATTTATTAGTATCCTGTGTCAATATCACCTTCCCCAAGTTTTGTTTCACTCCAACAGGAGCATGGAGGATAGCACTGCAGTTGGTCTTCTAGGAGGAACCATGTGGCACAGTATTTTTGTGCTCCTGTAGCACTTTGTGTTTTACTTGATGAACACAAATCTGGTAGGGAAGGGGAATTGGCGGAGAAACATGATGTGGCAAAGGCAAAGTGGTTAGTGACACTAATCGCAGTTCAAACTTAGGTTCATGAGTCCTTATGAGATGTAGAACTGTTGATAAAATTTATACTGAACTCGGATGCAATGGCTATTTAGGCACAGATTGCAGTACAATGCACTCTGCTTCAGAAAGCAAGGCAATCGAGAGGAAATAAGCAACATAATTTTAACACCAATTTTATTTTAAAAAGAAAAAAATATTTTCTGAAAAAGTTGATGTCTTGATAATTTTAGCATCTGTGACACTGAGTTAAAAGGAATGATGGAAAATCTGTGATCTAATAAAATAAACACATACAAATTTAGAGATCCAAATTAACTGATGTGAATAACAACAAAAATATTTAACTGCAGTACAATGACATACTAGAGGCAAGACCCCAGCCCATAGTTCTGCAGTTGGTGGCTTGCTGTGGAGTTTTGCTGCCATCAACCATACAAAGGGGCTTATGGCATGCATCAAAGATGATTGGAGCTGTCAGCTTCACCACTGCAATGTCATTTACTGGTAAATAAATGAAAGTCAAATAAATATTATATTCAGAATTTATTATAAACAGAACAAGTTAAGAAAATGATTAAATATGTTGTTTCGAATGCCCACAATGTGTAATGTTTCCTATTTTGTGCGCTCTGAAAAGGACATTAAGTGGCGGGGTTACAATAGCTTTCCTCACATCCCGGCAATGCTGATGAAGGTGAACCAGGGTCCTCCAGGCGGTTGTGCTATGCTTGGCTTGATATGCGTGTCGCTCACTACTACGGGGATCACATCGATCCCTCACCTTGTTAGCCAGGCTGATATGAAAACAGCCTGTTTCCAGGGAGGGCTATAAGGAAACAGCGGTGAGGGTCTTGGCTAGTATATTTTGCCTGACTCTGACTAACGTCTGATCAGTATGTTGTGCCTGATCAGATGTTAGTCTTCCTCTCCATTATTAAATATAAATGTTTCCAAAAGAGAAACAATAAAATTAACAAAACAAAATAAAAATTTAATGTGCGATCAACGCTAACCAAATGTTGTTTTTTTGCCGTTCAGCTTATATCTCTAGTGCATTGTACTATGTTTTTATTTTGCGCCTGTCGGCCCAGTACATCCGACTTCGGCATTAATTTTATGTAAGGGTCTGCTTACTCCTGTATTTTCTAAGGGTTTGCTTCCCCGGGGTAACGGCCGGTGCTGTGATGGGGATCGAACTCAGCACCTTCTGGTTGTGAGCCGTATCACTTAACCACTAGGCCACGCCGTCCCCTGGTGTTTGAGTTTATTAAAATAGACTCGCACATTGGTAAAAACCACCCTCAAAGAAACTGGTTGTATACAGACTCTGTAGAGTCTTCCAAACCAGCATAAAGACGTTAAGAGGTTGCAAAATAATATCAGGAAATAGTACAGTAAAACAGTACAAAAACATATGGAAAGTAATAATTATTGGCACAAAAAATTACAACATTTGATGATGATTATCTTAATTTATATAATATGGTTTCTTACCAAGTGAGGTGTGATTGTAGTTCTCATGCGTGGTGATTTCAGATACAGACCTTCTCAATAGTCCATCCACGTCTGCGACACTAAATGGCATTGTTGAAGATCCAGAGAACACAATCAGTTCATTTGGTCTAGCTTTTCTTACAGCACCTGTCCTGTTGAATTGCAGAGTGAAATAAATACAAATTACTGAGATCATAAATGGTCATGATCAATAAACACAATTTATTGATATCACAAATGGTCAGATTCAGTAAACACAATTGACTGATATCATAAATGGTCATGATCAATAAACACAATTTATTGATATCACAAATGGTCAGATTCAGTAAACACAATTGACTGATATCATAAATGGTCATAATCAATAAACACAATTGACTGATATCATAAGTGGTCAGATTCAGTAAACACAATTTACTGAGATCATAAATGGTCATAATCAATAAACACAATTGACTGATATCATAAGTGGTCTGAGTCAATAGACACAATTTACTGATATCATAAATGTGTTTCGGCAAATCCCTTCTGATGCACTACCAAATGCGTGCTTCAGGGTCAATTAATGCATTCAAGAATAGATTGGGTGCTTAGTTTTTAGATCAAGTGAGGTCAAAGAAATTGGTTGTATACAAATTCTGTAGAGCCTTATAAACCAGTATAAAAATGCCAAGCTAATGTCATAAACTGAAGAACTAGTCCACATCACTGCAGCAAAACAATTAATAAAGAGCAACTGCAAAGAAGAGTGCTAAACCGTGGGCAATGGCCGAAACCAGTAGACATCTCTTTAAACATCTATCAGCACCATCAGAGAGATAAAACACAATGTCCCATAGCAGACAAGGCTGATAGGGATAAAGTTTGAGACTTCATTGTACTAAGCCCCAACTTGCATACAGAACACTGCTTACTCAACTCCTGCAAAAGTAGAATGGATTCAATACTTACTTTCTCTGTCCTAGGCACTACGTCAGACATCTTGTTTTCAATGTTCAGCCAAGAGGATTGCCTTGTCATTTCCCCATCAACATGTAATCCATATTGTATGTTTTTAAAAGTTTTGGGCGGATCAGGTGGTCTGGGCCTTGTGTTGTTCCACAGTCGCATGTCTTGTTATCCCTGTATGCCCATTTCTTTTAATTCTTTCTACATCGTGATACACCAGACCGAGTCTATTTAGTGACTTTCATGTTGCATAAGGCAAGTTGTGTCCATGTGCAGATTCCTCTCACAGCTTGATCCAAGGGATCTGTGTCAGTTTATTTAATTTTTTCGATTTGGTGTTTTTTGGCACTGTCTGTAGTGGCTGTGTTGACTCAAAGAAATTTTGTCTGGATTTCAGTCTTGTACACTGCCTCTGGTGTCCAACATAAGAGCGCCTTGGGTAATTTTCTTGTATCTCTCAATTTCTGATGTGACACTTCTTTGTGTCTCAGGTGGTGCTACACCAATTATGGGGTATATTTTTTCAGTTGATGTAGGTTAAAGGCAACCTTTAAACTATCCAGCTAGTATAATTTATTGATGTATCATTAAGTTTGATATGTGCAGAGTTCTTCCAAATGGAATGGTACACTCAACTATGGAAATGCACAGGATGCGTGTTGATGTTTAGAGGACATCTGGCTGTTGTTCTTCCAGCCAATTTTCATATTATATTTCTCACATGTATCTTCCATTTTGTTTCCTGACAGTGTATCACTTGTCAAATCATCCCATAACCAGTGAGGTCGTTGGGGCACACATGAAGACATCCTCACAACCCCACGCCACCGTTCTGTCTGCGGCCACTGCCTGTGCCTATTCTGATCAGAGACTGGTCCATTCTAACATGCTGTCCTCCCACCTCTTTTTGGAACGATCTCATCGTCGTCTGCCTTGCACCTTTCCGAGCAGGATTGTATTTGCAAAACCATTTGATCTCGATATGTGACCGTACCAAGCGAGTTTCCATCTTTTGACATTTGCCAAGAGGTCTTCAAAAGGCCCTATTCCTGTTGTAATTCTTTCTCATATTTCCTCATTTGTAACTCTTGTCTTTGTATGTCTTCTTCTTCTTCTTCATACGCTGTCAGACGTCAACTTGAATTTGTTCGAAGAAAGCAGCTGTCATCCTGAGGCTGTCAACACTGTCATTGAGCTTGTCTAGTGTTGCCACTGGTGATGGCCACATGTGCTTTCTCTGGTCCTCATATGTCGGGCAATTTTGCAGCAGATGTTCATCGGTCATTTTCCCTGTACCACAGGTGCATTTGTCAGTGCCACCTATCTTCAGTTTATTGAATAGATGGTACACAATCTGTTGTGGCCTGTGCTGAGTCTGAAGACCACGACCTGCTCTCTTCTGTTCAACTGGTAATAGGCATAATTTTTTGTGTAGCCAGTATGCTCTGTTTCCCATTTGGCCATGTATCTGGCCCTAATGAACCCAGTGACAGTGTTATTTTTCTACCATTTGTTAGGCTCAGGTATACCCCTCCCCCTGCATTCTGTGTTGTGCTTGTTACAGAACCGTTGGTATATGCATGGGTCCAGTCCATGCTTGGGTAGTTTTTCGCTATGTACCTCAGGGTTATGTCTCTTCTGTCTTTTTCAGTCTAGCTGTTCTTGTTTCCAATACCTGGTATATTTTCTACGACCTCTGGAATGATATGCTGCTTCCAGGTGGGTTTGCGTACAGTAGGGATGGGCGTTGGTGTTATTATGGTGTTCATAGGGTCTTCTTTCATCTTTGCTTTGGCTATTTCTGCAAAGTTTCTCCGCTTTAGTTTCCCTTTTCCAAATCTATTTAGTCTCTGATGCATTGGATGGTCTGTCTTCTTAGTTTCTCTGCTTGCAGCTAGGCTCTGCTGTCTCTTCTATCGGTCATGGATTCAGATTTGTAATCTTTTCAAGTTCTACAATTGGCGTTGACTTCATGCCTCCTGTTATAACTCTCATGGCTTGGTTTTAACCCTTTACACCCTAACCTGCCCATTGTATGTTCTTTGGAAACCAGAAACACTACTACTATGTTCAATACAACCGTTCATTGCTTGTTCTGTGCTGGGATATCATTTACATCGCATAAGCAAACAAATGGTATATTAATAAGGAAAAGAAGTATCTTCCTGCGCTTATGAATATGTATTTCCTATTTTAAGGCTTAGGGTGTAAAGGGTTATAGTTTGCTAATTTTATCAAAGTTCGCCTTTGCTGCTGTTGCCCATGCCGGAATGCCATACTCGAGAACTGGTCTCACTCTTCCAGTGTACAGTTTCTTCAGTATTCTTTCGTCTGCTACCTAGCTTGTGCCAGCAAGTTTCCTCATGATTGCCATTCTTTCTCTGGCTCTCATTCGGTTTCTCTCGATCTGACTTTTCCATGTCATGCGCCGATCAAATGTGACGCCTAAGTAGTTTAGGTTGTCGTTTAGTCGCAGGTATTTGCCATTAAGAATTATTTTGGTGTTCTGTGGTTTATTTGAAAGGGAGAATTTTGTATATGTCGTTTTTTCTTCATTTATTTTGACCAGCCATGATTTCGCCCACTCCTCCAGCAATGTTAGGGCCTGCTGCATCTGATTGTTTGCTACGGTGAGATTTTCTTCAGAGGTCCACATAGCCAGATCGTCAGCAAAAATGGAGCCGTGGACGCTTCTTGGTATATTCTCTCTGATGTGATTTATATACACCAGAAAAAGTGTGGGTGACAGTACTCCCCCTTGGGGTGCTCCTTGCTCCAGTGTCACCTTTTTGCTCATCTGCCCTTGAACTTGAACTCTGGCTGTTCTGTTTTCGAGGTAGTGGCTGATCCATCTGTACATTTTTCCACAGACTTCACTTCTTTGTAGCTTGACTACCCTCTTTCTACACCTTGTCAAATGCCTTCTCTAGATCCACCCAAACTGCTACTGTATGCTTTTTCTCTTGGTAAGCATCCTCTATTTCCTGCGCTATGAGAGTGATCTGGTCCTCAGTGGATCTGTGTTGTCTAAATCCTGCTTGCTGTGGAATTAACATGTGTTTTGCTTCTTCCAGGTGCCACATCAGTCTGGTGTTTATCATACGCTCCATCAGTTTACCTACACAGCTCAGTAGACTGATAGGCCTGTATCCATTTGGATCTGTTCTATCTTTTTCTTTCTTTGGTACTGGTATAAGTACAGCATCTTTCCATGCCTGCGGTACAATTCCCCTTTTCCAGCTTTGGTTCAGGACTGACAGTAACTTCCTCTTTGCTGTTTGGCCCAACCACATCAGCATTTCATTTGTTACCCCATCTTTTCCGGGTGATTTCTTTTTCTTTAAAGTTCTCATGGCCTCATTCATGGTTAGTTTTGCCATCATGTGCGCCTCTAGTGCAATCTTGATGTTGTCGTGGCTCTTTTGTTCTTCACTTATGTAGGGACATCGATGTGGTTTGCTGTAGCATAATGTTCTATAAAAGCGTTTGCTGCTTTTTTTCCAGTAAGCTTGATGGTAATTTGTTTATTTGATGGTATTTCGTCATTCATAGCTCTGACTAATTTCCATAGTTTGTTCCCTTCTTTATCTAGATTGAGGCTTTCTGTTTGTTTTTTCCAACTGTCTCTTGTTATTTGGTTCAGTGTTCTTTTGTATTTTGCAGTGATGGCCTTGAGGGAGATATTTGCTTCAATAGATTGCTCTCTCTCTCTCTGCCGTGGTCCTAGCGTTTGAGACTTCATCCTCAGCTTTCTGCAGTTCATGATTCCAATATGGCTTAGTTTTTCCTTGCCCCTCTTGGGATGGTCTCGGTGGCTGCTTGCAGTATTGCTTTGCTTAGGCTTTCCACAGTAGGTTTCATGTTGTTATTTCGTGTGTTGATAGTTTCACACAGTCCATCTGTCAGCATTGCAAATCTGCCCCAGTCGGCTCATCTGTAGTTCCAACGTGGCGGCGGTTTTATTCCCTGGGGGCCTACTTCCATATCAATATCTAGTCTAATTGGCCTGTGGTCGCTACCTGCCAATTGGTCGAGCACCTGACGATCTATTTTGTGACGGATATCCCCCGTGGAGAAGGCCAAGTCTGGAGTGGAGGTGGTATGCCATCTTCTGGAATAGAAGCTAGGGCTGTCGTCCGGCCTATTGATAAGATAGAGATTTGTGTCAATCTCCCAGTCTTCCACTTCATCCCCTCTGCTGTCTATGTCTGAATATCCCCATCTCTCCGAGTGACTGTTAAAGTCTCCAACCACTAGGCAGCTAGAGTCTTTGATTTCCATACTCGAGAGCGACAGGTCTTTGTTGGGTGGGCCATACAGGTTGAAGATACGGATTTTCGTTTCTTGTGTCATTTTGTCGACTCCTACAATTTCTGCTTGTCCGATGTGATTTACAGATACTGCGCTAATTGGTATGCAGTTACGTGTCAGTATCAGAACACCTCCTTTGTGACCTCTATCCAAGTCGAAAGGTCTGGTATCCTCTGATTGAAAATCTGTGGTTATTATTGAGGTGCGTTTCTTGCCTTCGTACAGGCGATTTGTTAGGGAAACCTTTTTGTTAAGGACTCCCTCCGTATTCCACTGTAGTATTTTAAGGGTCTTGGGTTTTCGGTCAATAGCTCTTGCCCTATGTCCTTGTGCCTTGACTCCACAGCACATGGGTGGGTGACTTCCAGTAGCATCAGGTGGGCCCCTTCGAGGCGTGGGGCCCGGCACTCTCTCTGCCTGGTGGGACTCCACAGGATGAGCACCATACTGTCTTCTTTTAAATTGTGACGTCATCATACAGCGATTTACGTTGCACTGTTTCGTTAGGCCTGTGGCCCAGTGCATCCGATTTCAACAGGCGTTTCTGTAAGATTGCCCTCCTTAGCCCTTGGCTGTCCCCAGCCCATCTGCAAGGCAGCAGTTGTTTGAGGTCAGAGTTGTCTCTCTTAGGAAGGTTGTCTTGCAGGACTATCGAGTCTTCCCCACTCGGGTCGAAAGGGTGTGATGATGATGATATGATGGACTTATGTACTAATTTTTCAAGTATCCCCGAAGAGAGGCAGTCCAGTGTGTCTGTGTCCCAGGATCGTCACGTCCTGCCAGAAACGTAGGATATACATGTGAGTGGGGTATCTCCTTGCTCCCCTTTAGTATTCTCGGCTCCTCTGCAGTGATGGTACGCCTAGCATTCCCCGCCACTTGGGAGGTTGTCACAAAGGGGCAGAGGTGCAATGTCCGCTGGCCTGCATCTCTTCTGCGTCCATTGGGACGACTGATAGAAGACAAAAGTAAAGAACGAGGCAAGAATGCATTCAGCCGGGAAACAAGCTTGGACATGGCACTATCGGACAGGTCCCCGCCCGCTTCGATCGGCAGGATGGCAGAGACATCTTTCTGCTGCTCGACCAGGTCGGGCTGAGGCGTGAGCCCCAGGTCCCAACCATATCGTTACCTCTCGACGCAGTGGTGCTGAGATTATAGTCGCATATCTGGGTGGGATTCTGACTTAGAGGTGTTCAGCCATAATCCCTCAGATGGTAGCCTCGCACCATTGGCTTATCAGCCAAGCACGTGGACCAAATGTCTGAACCTGCGGTTCCTCTCGTACTGAGCAGGATTACCGTAGCAACAGCCTGTCATCAGTAGGGTAAAACTAACCTGTATCACAACAGTCTAATCCCAGCTTATGTTCCCTATTAGACCCACTGAATCAAGAAAGAGCTATCAATCTGTCAATCCTTACAGTGTCCGGACCGGGTGAGTTTTCCCGTGTTGAGTCAAATTAAGCCGCAGGCTCCACTCCTGGTGGTGCCCTTCCATCAATTCCTTTAAGTTTCAGCTTTGCAACCATACTTCCCCCGGAACCCAAACACTTTGGTTTCCCGGAAGCTGCCCGCAGAGTCATCGAAACAACTCCAGCGGATCGCTAGTCGGCATCGTTTATGGTCAGAACTAAGACGGTATCTGATCGTCTTCGCACCTCTGACTTTCGTTCTTGATTGATGAAAACATTCTTGACAAATGCTTTCGCAGTAGCTCATCTTGCGGCGATCCAAGAATTTCACATCTAATGCCGCAATACGAATGCCCCCGTTTGTCCCTGTTAATCATTACCTCCAGTTCCGAAAACCAACAAAATAGAACCAAGGTCCTATTCCATTATTCCATGCACCATTATTCAGGCAGCCGAGACCTGCTTTGAAGACTCTAATTATTTCAAAGTAAACGCGCCGGCCACCCGGGACGCTCAGCGAAGAGCACCTGCGGGAGAGAGCCGGCAGACGGTAGTGCAGGAGACAACGGGCAGTGAACCGGCGCGAGACGGACCGCCTGCCTGCGCCTGAGATCCAACTATGAGCTTTTTAACTGCAACAGCTTTAATACACGCTATTGGAGCTGGAATTACCGCAGCTGTTGGCATCAGACTTGCCCTCCAATAGATCCTCGTTAAAGGGTTTAAAGTGTACTCATTCCAATTTCGGGGCCTCGAAAGAGTCCCTTATTGTTATTTTTCGTTACTACCTGAGACAGTGTGAACTAGACATGCATGGCTTAATCTTTGAGACAAGCATATGACTACTGGCAGGATCAACCAGATAGCTGTCGGAGAGAAACCGTGTTTGCCATACACACCGGTCGGGGATGGATGTGTAAAAAGCCTGACGAGGACGGCCGGAGGGACCGACTGACGAACGGACGGTTGTTACCACCCTTCCGTCCCTCACTCCGTCAACCTAGGACCGCCTGGCCGGCCCGTAAACACACACCGACCGACCAGGCTCGCTCGGGGAGGGATGGCAGCGCTCTGTGCAGAACAGATCCCAACGACCTCGGCGATGATTTTCACTCGGACTGGAGACGAATTTTGCCTGCCCTTCTCCGACCCATTGGTCGGGCGAGGACAGGGCCTTTAGGCACGATTCCAACTTTCCAATTGCCGGTCCCAAGCTCATTGCGAGAGAGGGACTTAGAGCGAGACAAACTGTCGAGATTGGCTATACGCGTTAGCCTTTCACTCACCTCACAGACTGACAAAGCTTCTCGATTCGAACTACAGTTACGTACCGTTACCAGCGGTACGACACTACCAAACACTGTCCCGCTAGCTTGCCGGGGAGACGCGGGCGAGCTTTGTGGGCAAGCCGCGCTCTCACTTCGCCTGGCGGGACTGAGATCGCTGTACAAACACTGGATGCACGCCACTCGCCCCAGATCTTTGTATGTGACAATTAGAAGTCATCAGAAACATCTCATCTGCCTGTATCCTCCGCTACAGGTCAGCTTAATTGTCCATCTCTCACAAGCAAAGAGGAATATTGACAACAAAGTACATATTTATCTGATCTTTGGGCATATGGCTAACCATTTGTTGTGCGAGATTTGGTTAAGTTTTCCCTACTGAAGCTCAGTTCTCTGATAAAGCTTGCTGTGATGAAGAGTTCTTCAAGTCTCCTAATCAACCTTTGTGTGGAGGTTCATCTCAGTGCTCAGTACGCAGTTGCCTAAGCATATAACAGACTTGTAGAAATATGTTCAGATATCTGTGCTGCTTGTTTATACGTACGTACACATGTGTGATAGGGTCAACCTTAGTGGCTATTCGATCTGTTATGTCCTGGTCTGACACAGAACATAATCACCTGCTGTACTTGATCAAGTTAGTGATAGTTATGATCAACTGTCCTTATGGTTTGGATAACAGTTTTCTTTCCTGGAAGATTTTTTTTTCTTAATTTTTATTTTTGTGCTGCTGCTTCTTTTGCTAACCTGTCTGCTCTCTCATTTCCTGGTATGCCACAGTGTGATGGTATCCACTGTAGCGCTATCCTTCTTTTGGCTTTTAGTTTGCCTAAAGTTCTTTTAATCAACCTGACTTGGAGAAATGGACAACTGCCTAAAGACTGGAAAAATAGACATATCCCCTTTCTGAAAGACAACAAACCCCCAGATGAACCCAAAAGCTACCATGCCATCTCATTCACATCATTCCTTGGCAAAGAATGGTAAATGCACACATTTACTGATTCCTTGAGAGCTCAGAAATCCGTTGCCATGAACAGGCAGGCTTCAGAAAGGGCAGCTGCACAGATGACCAGCTTCTCAGGCTAACACAGAAAATTCACGATAGGTTCCAAAAGAATAAACATACAGTAGCCATCTCCTTTGTCTTACAACAGGCCTATGACAGGCTATGGAGAATGGTCTCTTGATAAAAATGACTGATGTGAGAATTATGAGAAAGTTGTACAACTGGAAAAAGTACTTCCTTATTGACCAAAACATCCAGAAAAAAATAAATAATGCAGTTTCGTCTAAAGAAGTCTTAGAGGAAGGTTTACCACAGAGCTATGCTTTGAGCAGTACTCGTTTTCTAATCTACATCAATGACCTTGTCAAGCACATCAAACCTGAAAAAGGAATGCATTCTGATGATCTGGCAATATGACAAAACTATGAAGATGAAAGTGCAGTACAAAGACTAAATAGAGACCTGAGAAGACTGAATGAGTATTGCCAAATGTGGAAACTGAAGATAAACTGTGATAAGACTGCTAACACTAACTTGACCAAGAACCACACAAATATCAGTAGTGAGATTCGACAAACAGAAATTGCCAAGAAAAGAATAGCCTATGTATCTTGGAGTCATTCTTAACTTACAGTCCAGCCTCTAGAAAAATATACAAATTGTTAAAAATCAAGTATTGAGGTGGCTACAGTTATTGAAGAGACATGCATGGGGACAAGGACACTCGGAGGCTTGTAACTTGGATATGTACGCTCTGCTTTAGGATACAGCAAACTTGGATATGTACGCTCTGCTTTAGGATACAGCAGTGGACTACTGACAACATGATCACGGACTAATGTAGAATCCCTGGACAGAGTGCAAAACAATGCCCAATGCCTTATTAGTGAAGCAATGAGGTCAACACCCGCTGCTGCATGTGAAATTCCTGTGAATATGGAACCCCTTGAGATGCAAAGAGATGTGGCCGCTATGGAAGTTTATGAGAGGAGAAAAGAATGAGCAAAGACCACCCCAATACACTTCGTCTAGAAAAATGGCAACAAAAGCAGAGAATAAAGCAAAAGTCAGTTCTCCACTATGTCAGTGAGATTAAAGAGAGATTTCATCTCTCACACAATAGACAAGAAACACAGAAAGTAACAAGATGTTTACCCCCACATACATGTCTAAAAATGCCAGAAATTTATAGAAAAACTAACAGATAATACAAGAAGTTCTGATCCAGTAAGTTCTATGAGAGCATCACAGAAAACTATTGACACCTACCCAGAACAATGGCTTCATGTCTATACTGATGGGCCTGCTTTTAAGGCCACCATTAAAGCAGGATATGGAGTCTACATAGTTTCCAGATAGAACATCTGATGAGCTGTTAGATGTCTGTTGGGAGATATGTTTAAACTATGAGGCAGAAATAACAGTACTAGAAGAAGCTCTGTAACACTTGAGGAATGTATTTGGTACTTTCCCATCAAACCTCCTAAGCATTGTAATCGTTACATACATTATCTGCCCTTCATCAGGTACAGAGCACAAAACTCAAATCCAGACATAGCTTCCTAAAATCAACAAATCCGATACAGACAAACCCTAAAAGTCACCATATCGAGAAATTGCATGAATTGATGCATGCCCCAGAGATTGAACTTCGGGAGGAACTTGCCCCCAGACATCATCTACCATACACAACATAAACAGATTTTGAACTGGTGTAGCGCATGGTGCAAGAGGAACATGAGGAGATGGGGATACACAGATGATGACACATGTGACTGTGGAGCAATACAGTACCCAGACCACCTGATGACCTGCCCCAACCTCCAGGAAACATGCAATAGATGTGACATGCTGGTGGTAAATGACAAGGCAATCCATATCACTGAATACTGGATGCATGCTATATGATGTGGTGCTTGGACACGGAAAGTAAGTAAGTATCTGCCTTTCAAGCTCTGAAAGATGGTGGTTATTGTATGCTTGAACTTACCTAAATATCCCTAGATGCTAACCAACTAACCAACTGGATCAATAACCAACCAACCAACCAAGGCTTTGTTAAGCCATTAGTTCATCATTCTTGAAGGATTGTGCATTATTGATACATATTGGACACCCGCTGTTGTTCTAGCAATCTTAAATGTGCTCGAAGGCGCAACAATGTTGGGGATTAGAAACTGTGTAAATAGTACACAAAATGAAAGGAGGATTATCTTTACTACCTACCTTGAGTCTTTGGAGAAGAAGCAGTGAGCTGCAGAGAGGATATGGGTTCTGGAAATGATGGTGCCACCACAAATACCCTGGTTCCGCTGGTTGAAGACCATGACCATCCATGGAAACTCGCAGTTATCAGCCTCAGTTCCACCGATAATACGAAACCCATTGCCACCAGCCTGGCCACAGATGTTAGAGTTGCTTGATCCTGAAGGAATCATATTAAGGGTTCTGAGAGACATGGTTTTCAAGAGTGGAATCATTAAGACTGCCGATGTAGATGTTGTTATTATTTGTACATGGCTTGATGATTGTTGCGAGTTTGGCATGTTATAAAACTGGTAAACTAAAAGTACATTACAGATCTGAAGTAATATTAACCGAATTGCTCTTGGTATAGGGCCTATATGAAGAAGAAAAAAAACTAACACTATAGCAGTTATTTCCATTGGAGATGTCTGTTGAAGGGAAGGGAACATTTATAGGGCAGAGGAGTATGGAGTAAATGCTGGTTGCCCTTGCATTCACCATACAGAATGCAGGCTTTAGTTTTATTTCATCCTTGATATAAAAAAAACATTTGCCATATCAGGATTTTGAATCTGTTCCAACTTGGTCAGGCGACCTGCATTCAAACCACTAGGCCACCTGCTCCTGCTATAATGTATTAAACAGTACAGGCAACTTTAAAAAAACAAGTGAAGATTAAATACAAACTGGAAGTACATCGGTTTTCTGAAAAAAGTAAAACAGTTTTCTGTCCACTTGCTGTGTGGCCACTCTCTTTCATAATGGCCATTGATAGGTATGAAATCATTTGTAACCTTCTTGTTTCTCCACAAATGGTGACGTTCATTGTCACGTTATTAATGCCTGCGAGTTATTTGTACCTTTACCCGGATACTTTGTTAAGAGCAGCTATAGATGGTGCCTAAGTGGCTGTGGATTTACTTAGCTCTAGTGTTTGAGTCTTTTAAGATGGACTCGCACATGGGTTAAATCACCCTCCAAGAAACTGGCTGTATACACTCAGTAGAGTCTTCTAAACAAGATTAAATACATTACGTTACGTTATTATCAAGCCACTTCATTTGGTGGTAATGTGTAAGACTTACTCCACCAGAACTGGGTGCAGTGCTTTTGCTGGTGCCTACCAGCAGATCCAATATATACAAAAATATTATTATTGCTTGGACACATGGCGACAGAGAGAAGGTATTTGGAAGTCTAACACGAGCAGCTGCATAGCATTCATTGTTATGTCTTGGTCGCTTTTTTTTTCTGTTATCGTCAATGGATGTTTTCTTTTGTGTTTCTTGTAGTCTCTAGAAAACGTGATAGTACTGATTGGCAGTTCTTAGCTCCTCCCTAATATCATATCATATGTACTGTACATTGTACATAGTTTACACTACTACAGTGTTACAACCCTTGCCCTCCCTATCGGAACTTTGCAATACGTGGGTACTTAACTTAGCATTGTCAATTTAAATAAACACAACAGAATTGACAACTCAAACTAATTTAACTATGATTATGATTTTGTAGACTACATTTATAACTATACAACAGTCTCAGTTTGCAGGAAACATGTCACACAATGACAAAGCTCGCACGAGAAAATGATGACACTTTAATTTCTCCCACTGAATTTGAAAGATCTCATTTTAAAAAGTATAAAATATCCGTTCAAATATTTATAGCTTGTAGCCTATATAGTACAGAAACAAAATGATATTGAGATAACATATGTAGAGGATATTTTTTAACCACTATTGAAGTACATACCTTTCAGACAAAAACATTGACAGATCTTAGCTTTGGCGTCTGCTTCTGCTGAATGTAATCGGTTATTTGTATTTGCACGACGTATTGTTTTAAATCAGGGTGATCCTACAAAGACACGGGGTTACACCTGCTACGCTAGAAACACAAGAAGTAAGACCTCAGAAAGACAACTCGTCGACGCCCAAGAGCACACGTGAATGAAAAAACGAGCTAAACTGGAATCATTGTGTTCACTTTCTTTGATAAACTGAGAAAGACCAATTCAAGATACTAAAATTCGTATTCGACTAATATGTTGATTTGTCGATTTTTACATATTTTCGACGCTGGATTAATTGATTTGTGAATACTGGACATCAGTGATTCCCAACCTGGGGCCTGCCAACAGCCAGTACGTGTACATGAACAATTCTACAGGATTTTACCAAAAGGTTATGTGGGAGTCAGCAAATTAAATATGGATATGGCTTTTTTTAATTCACTAATAATAAAACAAATTATGGCCATTGGAACGAAAACGTAAAGGCAATAATGTCAGTGATCAATCCTTTCTACTGTATAAAAATATGTTCTTGTCCCCACAATTGAATAATGAACGTTTTTATATGACAGAAAACCTACTTATAATTGGTTTCATGATCACACAGTGTACTCTGATTTTTTCCAAAAGCAGCGCAGTGCTTGATTCTATTTCCCCCCATTATTTGAGCGAGACTACGTTTTTAGTTTTTGCACATGTTAAAAATAATAATAAAAACTGTCTAGTGTAGAGCCATAACTACGATTGTAGTTATTCGTTGGATTTAAAAACAATAATGACCACCACATTAGGTGAGTGTTGAAATCATGTTAAATATCATTATTCAGAATCCTTAAAAAATCAATTTTTAATAATAAGGACATATCTTATTGTTATTTCATAAAAGACCACACCAACTATTGTTACGCCATTAATTCCCATTACTTGGTTCCGCCCAGGTATTTTTAGGACTTAAGACAAACAGGCGCATGTCCTGTCAGTCACCATGTAGTGTGCAATCTAGATTTGCATTTTTCACATAATAGGAAAAAGAACATATTTCATACCAAAGTTCTGAACCACTGTCCCTTAGGATAAAAAGGGCGATTTCATAACCGCTCGACCACCTGCTGACAGTGTTATGACACGTACAAAAAAGAGCGACAAAGATGATAGTGGGATTCCAGAATTACAGTTATGAGGAACGACTCAGAAAAACCGGCCTACAGTGTCTCGAAGAGAGAAGAATTCGTGGTGACTTAATACAGGTTTATAAGATGATCAGAGGAATCGATAAATTAGACTATAACAAGTTTTTTAAAATACAGCCACCTACAATAACACGAGGGCATAGCTACAAGCTGACTAAAGAGAGGTCCAGGTTAGATATTAGGAAATATTTTTTTAGTCAGAGAGTGGTGTCTGCTTGGAATGCATTGCCAGGGGAGGTAGTGGAGGCAGAGACAGTTAATGCATTTAAGAATAAACTGGATGCGCATAGCTTTTAGAGCAAGGTGATGTAAATGTAACTGGTTGTATACAGACTCTGCAGGGTCTTCTAAACCAGTATAAAGACGTTAAGTTAAGTTAAGTTAAGTACTGTGTGCCTTAGTAACAAAGTGGTTAAAGGCAAGAACTTACAACCCAAATATGCATACGTCCCGATTTAGCAAGGTAGTGCCCCTATGGGAAGTAAACCCATTTTTGATAATTCAGTGTTGAAGTCGGACGTACTGGGTCACAAGGCGCAAAACACAGTACAATGCACATTTCGTTTTAGAAAACAAAGCAATCGTGAAGAACAAAATAGATGCATGTGCTAATATCAAATGAGTTTCGCAGAATACAAGAAATGTGAGCGTTGAGTTTCGCTATCCCCCTTGTGTGATGGAGGGAAATTGTTGACAACCAATGTTTCACAGTATATTAGCGGTTCTCAGTCTGGGATCAATGGAACCATAATAACCGGTTTCAGGAGACAATGAACTAGTACGGGTGTGAGGGGGTGAGGTTGGTTGATAAATGTACTTACTCAAATAATTTGCATATATCAGGACAAAGTACTTTAACAGCTTCATTGAAACACTCTTTGACACATTCTTCATCGAAAAATGGTTTTGAACTGCTGGCAATTATTTTTCACTAATAAGATAGCACACATGAAGAGCATTCACTGAACAACTATTTGCATTGAAAAAAAATACAATCTACTGAACATACACATATTTCTTTAAATAAGCAATTTTAAAATGCCTTCCGTGTTCCTCCAGTGAACTGTAGCTTTTGGGTTGAAAATGACGTTTCCTTAAAAACATAAAACTTTTTCATGACAAAATACTCTTCTAGAACCTCGACAGTCACCTCTCATCCTAAAAGAGGTTATTGCCATATCGAAAGAAAAAAATAATAGATGCCCATCTTTCCTGGAAAGTACGAAATTATGTATCCACATTCTGTTTTTTTTACGTTGCCGTTGTGTAACCTATGACAACTTATTACCACATTTCAACGCCTTCTTTTAAAAAATATATATAAATACCATCCACCTCTACCGCCACGCCCCTTCCTATACTGATTTCAAGGACAAAGCTACATCTCCATTTTGACCTCCGAGACTTACTGACAGTAGAAAAAAAGCTGTTGTCTCCTGTTTCTCATTATCAAAGACGTCGACTGACGCCGTCTTAGCTGGTTTCGATCGTGTAGTATTTAGTTATTTTCAATCGGCACCAAGGACCTGTCAAATTGTATGGCTTGTCCATTCTGTTCATTGTAATGTCTCAACTTTTGTGTGAGGTGAGGCGCACAACTGCCTTGCATTTTATAACTCTTGCAGTCAGATAGTTAGTTGTAGCTAGGTGGACTAGAGTGTTGTCGTGACTGTGAAACATACCTCATCAGTTTTTCAAAATAGGTAGGCGCTCAAGTCTCTCTACCATTTCAACTCAAATGTATAATGACGATTCACCTTTACGCTCAATTTTAAGCAGTATCCTATAATTTACAGTGTATGTTTTATTCAATCAATCAATTAATTAATAGGATGTAACCCACAAAGGAGTATGAGACTTCAATATATACTCTCCAAATGCCCCTATCATTGGCCATCCGTTCCAGATCAGCCCATCACCTATGTGAGCTCTGAACGTCCAAGTTGAGAACTCTTTTTCACGTGTCGAAGTCTGCCTCTTGATATGGGGTGCCCAGAACAATGTTTATCATGTGAAGCTGTTGGGATGCGCTGGGGGACTTGAATCGAGCGTAATGGTGAATACGTCGAAAAATGATACAGTTGTGTTTCACTTTTTCAGAAAAAATTTACCAAGAAAATATATTTAAGGTTTTCAATTGAAGTCCCCTTGTATAAATATGATAAGGTTGCTAATCGAATGCACAACTCGCCTTAGTAGTCTTTTACAACATCTTTGAACACTTTTATGTATAGTATGTGTTTCGGAAGGCTGCGACCTTCAGTATGCCAGAACTGCTGCATTGGACAGGAATTCTTAAACTGCAAGACTTGAGACTTTCTTATTAATAGCATGTGTGTTCTTTCTTGCTACCATGACAACATCTGACCTGGATGGGGGAACTACTGCGTTGTTGTTGTTTCGAATGCGCACAATGAGTTGGTTTACTTTTTTGTGCGCCATGAAAAGGACGTTAAGTAGTAGGTTGCAGTAGCTTTCCTCACATCCCGAGCGTGTTGATGAAGGTGGACCGGAGTCCTCCGATCGGTTGTGCTTTTCGTGGCTTCATCTGCATGTCGCTCACTACTACGGGGATCACGTTGACCCCTCACCTCGTTAGTCAGGCTGTTATCAAAACAGCCCTTTTCCAGGAAGGTTTGCGAGGAAGCCGAGGTGAGGGTCTTGGCGAGAACATTGGCCTGACCATGACTAAAATGTCTGATCAGTATGTTATGCTTGACCCTGACAATGTGATCAGTATGTTATGCTTGACCCTGACAATGTGATCAGTATGTTATGCTTGACCCTGACAATGTGATCAGTATGTTATGCTTGACCCTGACAATGTGATCAGTATGTTATGCTTGACCCTGACAATGTGATCAGTATGTTATGCTTGACCCTGACAATGTGATCAGTATGTTATGCTTGACCCTGACAATGTGATCAGTATGTTATGCTTGACCCTGACAATGTGATCAGTATGTTATGCTTGACCCTGACAATGTGATCAGTATGTTATGCTTGACCCTGACAATGTGATCAGTATGTTATGCTTGACCCTGACAATGTGATCAGTATGTTATGCTTGACCCTGACAATGTGATCAGTATGTTATGCTTGACCCTGACAATGTGATCAGTATGTTATGCTTGACCCTGACAATGTGATCAGTATGTTATGCTTGACCCTGACAATGTGATCAGTATGTTATGCTTGACCCTGACAATGTGATCAGTATGTTATGCTTGACCCTGACAATGTGATCAGTATGTTATGCTCGACCCTGACATGTCTGACAGTATGTTATGCCTGACTAGACGTTAGTCGTCCTCCCCAACTACTGCGCTAGATTATATTATTTGTGAGTGCTTAACAAGCACGTTTATGACATATCAGCTCACGCGATAAGTAACACATTCTATTCGAGTGAGTAAACCTCAGTCAGGGTAGAAGACCCTTCAACACTTGACATTGCGCATCTCGTCGACTGCGACGGGTCTTGTGTGTTTCAAAGACAGCTAGGTAAGTACGTTCTTCGATATTATTTAACTCAGCACATGAGCTGCAGTGGTCAGCGACCCATAGCTGATTGCTAGCGTCAGGGCCAGCGAACCAGAGCTGCCAAAACCCTTCTACACCTACACGCGGTGATCCTGGATAATAGGCTGCAACAGGGCAGACTGGCTAAGGAGAAGGGATCGAAGAGGGAATGCTAACCCGGTACTCAAAAAATGATTGCTGAAGTCGGATGTGTTGGACCGAAAGGTGCAAATATCGCAGTCAAGTTGTAAACTACGACACAACGCATTCCGTTCTCTGGACTACATTCTGCTACTTAAGCCCTTTCAGAGTTTGGTAGCGGGAGATTGAGAACGAACGAAGCCAAGCCATTTAACTCAGGATTAAAAAAACAGGGAATAAACGGGACTCCCACTGTAGTCTGAAGTAGAAGTGAGAAATAAGGTCACCAAAGTTTCTGCAATGTTAGAAGCCCAGGGGATATGTAAAGGAGTACTTCTCAAATTACGAGATAAACCATGATCAACGTACCGTATTCCTCAGAAAAGTTTTACACATGAACAAAAACAATTAAAAGTATGTATGCAAGGCTTCAAAATATTAACATCGAAACACTACCAGCAACAACCCGCTACGGTTAGAATAGCTGGAGAGACATTAGACTGCCTTGAAGTGCAAAACAAGTTAAGACAAGAATGCATAATCTCCCGTCATATTCTACTCTTGTCATTTCAACATTTATGCTGAAAACATAGTGAAAACGTCAAAATTGACAAAGATTATGAAAAGTTCAACCCATTCACAATCAATGGGAATGAAATACCAGAACTAAGATATGCAGATGTTACAGTTGCCCAATCGAAGACCTCTGCTGGGGTGGAACAGATTAAACACAGCGATGAACAAAACCTACACCTCAACATCAGCGAAATCAATCTATATATCTTCAGTACACTTTGTATCGTTAGACGTACGTCGTAAGGATGTGTGGCCTCCTTTGTTTAATATTTTTTGGCAGGCGAAAATTGGCTGGTGACTTGTCAGGTCAATCAATTCCAGTACATGTTAGCAACCGTTATATACGATCGTCTATTTTGGGACTGGGGGTGGTGGAAGGGTAAATAAAAGCAAGATCTCAGGCACCATCAATGCCGCTCCGCTAACTACATAACCAAGACCTGATACTATAGCCACGCAGTTTTGCGACATATTCTCTGTAGGGTGAGAATCCCTAGAATAATTTGAGTCGATTTTTAACTTGAATTTTGCCTGAGCAGCGGCAGTTAAACCTTCTGTTTTCGATGTTCAAATGCCAAGGGATTTTTTAAAGTGCGTACCACTGACCACTGGTGTCTGATCTCAATACTCAGAGATAGGGAAGATTTTTACTAGTTGATCCACTTGAAAAAATCCCGGTCTCCACGTGATCTAAGCCCATAATATCCAGCACCAGAGGTGAACACCTTCCCTCGAGACCACTGGGTCACAAAAAAAGAGATGAAATTAGAACATTAAAAAAAAAAATCAAGATAATAAGCATTGCTAAGGCAAAAATCAAATCTGCAGTTTTTCGAAGAGAAGCAAGAAGTTAAGAGCGTCACAAGTTGTCAATATCTTGCCTGCATATAAGCAACAATTGAAATTGTCAAAAAAAAAATAAGCAGAAGAATGGATATGGACAATGCAGGGATTAAAAAACAGAAACCTATGGCTCGCCCGTCACATTCGCAAGATAGGAAGTTAAATCCAAAGTTCAGTCGATTTCTAATGTCCAATGTTCAGTCGATTTCTAATGTCCAATTTCAGTCGATTTCTAATGTCCAATGTTCAGTCGATTTCTAATGTCCAATGTTCAGTCGATTTCTAATGTCCAATGTTCAGTCGATTTCTAATGTCCAATGTTCAGTCGATTTCTAATGTCCAATGTTCAGTCGATTTCTAATGTCCAATGTTCAGTCGATTTCTAATGTCCAATGTTCAGTCGATTTCTAATGCCTTATTTGCACATCTCTCAGATCTAACGAGCTGCATGGAGTAAATCAACCTTCGCCTCTACCTGTAGCCAAGTACGACGAGTCTAACTCTAGATCAGAGGTTGTCAAAAATGTTTGGTCCGCGGCTCCCTTGTAAAAAGTAAAGTAAAGTAACCCATAGCATTACTGCAATAGGGGTGTGAGGTGTTAGCCATCTCACATTTCAAAGGCTCGGCTTTATGAGGGCGGTAGCCATCTCCTCTCCTTCGCCGCTTTTACTTTACGGACTGAACCGGTACCCATTTAAGGCTGGGTCGACCAGGGGGCCATTGCGGTCTGAAAAAACACTACCGCCTCAACTGGGGAATGAACCCAGGACCACTCATATGCGAAGCCAGAGCGCTAACCACTGCGCTACGCGGCTCCCTTGACCTGTGCATAAATCACCGCGGCTCCTCTATTTACTATATATAAGCAATTGTACCCAATAGAATATTAATGAATTCTGAATGTGCATATTTGACATCTGATACAAATGACACATATTCGTACAAGTAATAATACTTCGGCACAAACATGTCGTCCTACAAAGATCTATATTTATTAATGGACCTTGGCTCATAATATCGAGCGGAACACTTTTCCCAGGCCACCGCGAAGTCCTTAGCCAAGGACCGCGACGCCCCTGGGATCTGTGGCGCATAGTTTGAAAACCTCTGCTATAGATAGACCAGTGCTCTTCAGCCTGAGCGCTACTGCCCACTGGTGGGTGATTTTAGCTTTCAGGCGGGCGGTAGCAGAATAATTACATGCTGTATTGTTGTTGTTGTTGAATGAACACAATGAGTAAGTTGACTCTTTTGTGTGCCCTGCAAAGGACGTTAAGTGGCGTGTTGTTGAAGCTTTCCTCACATCCCGAGCGTGCTGATAAAGGTGAACCGGAGTCCATCCAGGCGGTTTGTGCTATGCTTGGCTTCGTATGTGTGTCGCTTACTACTACAAGTATCACGTCGATCCCCACCTGCCATGAAAACAGCCCGTTTACAGGGAAGGACTGCGAGGAAGTCGATGTGGGGGTCTTGGCCAGTATATTTTGCATGACTTTAACTAACATGTCTGATCAGTATGATGTGCCTGAATAGACGTTAGTCCTCTTCCCCACATGCTGTATCAAAGTCAGGTCAGGTCATCCCGTAACCGGTGAGGTTGTTGGGGCACACGTGAAGATAACCTCCCAAACCCACGCCATCCTTCTCTGTCAGCGGCCGCTGCCTGTACCTCTTCTGGTCGGAGATTGGTTCATTCTTTTATGTTGTCATCCCACCTCTTTTTGGGACGGCCTCTTCGTCGTCTGCCTTGCACCTTTCCACAGAGGATCGTATTTGCAAGACCATTTGATCTCGATATGTGACCGTACCAAGCGAGTTTCCTTCTTTTGACAGTTGCCAAGAGATCTTCAAAAGGCCCTATTGCTGTTGCAATTCTATCTCGTATTTCCTCCTTTGTAACTCGATCTGTGTTTAAAAGTCTTCGGAAACATCTTATTTCCAAGGCCTATATTCTTCGATGAGGGTCAGCTGTAACTGTCCATGTCTCACAAGCATAGAGGAATATTGACAAGAAAAGTGTAGGTATTAATCTGATTTTCGTGCATAGTGCTAACCGTTTATCTTGCCAGATTTAGTTAAGCCGTGCAAGCGCCGCTACTCCAGCTGTGCGCCAGGTTGTACAGTCTTCCAATGTTTCGAGGTTTATGTTGAAGGCTTTAGAGACGTTCTAAGCGTGTCTTTCAAGCGTTTTTTTGTTTTTTGCCTTCCTGGGATCGTTTGAACTTCTGCATCTTGCCATAGAAGATTATTGTTGGTAACCAATAGTCTGACATGCGAACTACATGACCCGGCAAGCGAATCTGTGATTGCATCATGATGGTGTCAATGCTAGGAATACCAGCTGACTGAATAATACTGAAACCATGTCTAAAAAAAGTTATATCCACGTATAACAGAATATCTGAAGATCTGTTTCATCGAATCTATTACAAAAGACAGTTTCCAATGTGTTTACAGTGCCACAAAACATTTTCTAAGGAAGCAATGAAATCAAGTCGATTGCAAGACCACCTTTTGCAAAGCATCCAGAAGATAAAGATAAGCTCATGGAATATTTTCAAGAGCTGTATGAAGGATTTCAAAATCGTTCTACAATAACTGCATAATTCAAAAAACAAAATACAACGAACGAAGATGAATTAATAGCAGCTTATCGTGTTTCGCAATTAATTGCAAGAAGTGGTAACAAGTCGTAACATTGTAGAAACTTGGATAATACCACCAGTTAAAGAATGAATCTCAACAGTAATGCATCAGGATCCAACTGAGGCTATAAAAACGTTGCCTTATAGCGATACCACAGTAAGGCGACGGGGTTAATGTTGAAAATAAACACATCGATTCTCAAAATTCATCATTTACCATGCAGTTGTACGAGTTTACCATTGCAGATAATAATGTTTTATTGGTGGCATATGTGCGGTATCTTGATGAAAACAGTACATTGGAAGAAAAAATGTTTTTACTTTAAATATGATTACAGGTGCAAAAGGATTATCAATATTTACTGATGTGAAATCGTACTTTGCAAAAAATGATATAATATACCCTTTAGCAATATTGTTGCTTGTGGCACTGACGGGGCGCCATCAACCCGTTATCGTGGGTTTGTTGCTTATTTGAAAAAGGATGTGCAAAATGTGTTGTGTATTCATTGTGTGATAAATAGAAAACATCAATCTTCAACAGATTGAAAGGTTCAGTAGTCACCCTAATGGGCTTAAATCGTATGTGGAAGAACGATTTTACGATATTCTGAACTTGAAAGTGTATGATTTGAAGGTGGTAAATCATTTTACTGAAAATGCTGCCGAGGCTGATAAAACATGCCAAGAAGAACAATTGGAACTTAAGAAAATCGAGTTTCGATAATGATGGATAACAAAAACTGGCAAAATAAAAGAATGCCTGCCTTAGACCTGTATCCAAATATGTCGAAAATGGTATTTAATTGACTGCCACCTATCCCTACCTCATGTCTAGTGGAATTATGTTTTAGTGATGTGAATCATATTATCAACAAACATAAAAACTGTTTGAAAATCACAGAATGAGGAAACTTTCGCTTATTCCTTACGAAAATCGAACCAGATAACCAACATTTAGTTGCTCAACATCAAGCTCAATGGATCTATCTCATTAAACGAAAGGTAAGTTAAATTGATTTTTATTGTTTTATATAGGGACATTTCATCAATTCATATTTTTGTTGGCGGTAAGGACAATTTACCGTCGCAAAAGTTATAAAAGTTGGCGCAAAGTATAAAAAGGTTGAATAACATTATTCTAGAATGTACATGACAAAAACATCAATGCATGAGAGCACACTTAATTCCATGGTAGTTCTAGCACTGATTTACGGATGCGAAGTATGGAACTTTTCGTCCATCAGGCGTGATGATTATGAAGACCTATGGAACTTGTGCAAAACAGATGATGAGAAGCTCAGTCACTCAGAGAGCAATGGAACGACGCGTACTAAAGATTTGGATAAGGAATCATATCCGAAATGAAGAAATTCGACATCAGACTTTGTTTCGGGGACGCCATGGAAGCAGCGATATCACGCAAACGTCGCTGGGCTGGACATATGGTACGAACGCCTGACAACAGATGGACACGCAGAACAATGTTTTAGTGGCTTTATGACTGTACACATTCACGGGACCCCACACCAATGTGATGGTGAGATGGACTGACCAAAGACTTAGGTCCGCATTGGTACAGCACAGAAAAAGATCGCGACGCACACATACTATTGTAGGGTTTCTATCGTATACGGCGTTTTTGTCGGGCTGATAACTAGGATAATGTGATATGTGGACGTGAATCACGGACATTGAATAAACTATAGGAGAATATACTTACAACAACAGAAATGTGGTTCCTGCGAAGAATTATGAGAATACAAAGAGCAGTTGCGAAATTGAAAGAGGAAATATTACCAGACAACAGCATTAGAAGGTCACTGGTAACTAAAAGAAAAAAAAGGTGGGCACAATTAATTAAACATGTGCTTAGAATCTAGGATTTGAAAAAGAGGGAGAAGAACTTAAACACGAGAAGAATAGGAGGGAGGGTAGCCAAGAATAATATAGGATGACATGAAAAGCTGAATAGGAAAGAGGGAGAAGAGCTTAAACACGAGAAGAATAGGAGGGAGGGTAGCCAAGAATAATATAGGATGACATGAAAAGCTGAATAGGAAAGAGGGAGAAGAGCTTAAACACGAGAAGAATAGGAGGGAGGGTAGCCAAGAATAATATAGGATGACATGAAAAGCTGAATAGGAAAGAGGGAGAAGAGCTTAAACACGAGAAGAATAGGAGGGAGGGTAGCCAAGAATAATATAGGATGACATGAAAAGCTGAATAGGAAAGAGGGAGAAGAGCTTAAACACGAGAAGAATAGGAGGGAGGGTAGCCAAGAATAATATAGGATGACATGAAAAGCTGAATAGGAAAGAGGGAGAAGAGCTTAAACACGAGAAGAATAGGAGGGAGGGTAGCCAAGAATAATATAGGATGACATGAAAAGCTGAATAGGAAAATAAAGTACATGTGTGTTGAAATGGTCTAAGGTCAGGTGGTTAAGAAGGAGATTAATCGTAAACCACCCGCGGCATGGAACATGATAATAACGATGACTATTATAACATATTTATGTGAAGAATAACAAATAAATATTAAATAAAACTAGATTTTTCCGTCAAACTTTCATTTACATTAAAACATATTGTTCAGTTTTCCGAACTACATGAGTCAAAATTTGAAAGATAACAAGATCGCACTATAGTCCGTCTTTTCATTCAGAAACAAGGTCCGAAGCAATTTTCTACTAAACTGCATGTCAGATCCAAATGATTTTTTGCATGTGGCCGTAGAATATCCATGACGTTAAATAGATATTTTTTTCTCAAAGAAATTTTATGTATTTTGACAAATTTATTCATTAGACTATATTAAAAGCAGCCTCGCTGAATTGGGCATAATTTTAACATGTTAAAGGTACACAGTCGTGGTGTTTTAAAAATATATTTTTTGACCTTCAAATAGGCTGAGTTAAAAACAAATTCCTGATTATCTCGTGCCCAAATTATACACTTTATCGAGTGAGGAAACGACTACGGTCATTCATGCGAAACTGTCGCTTGTCTGTTGTTATTGTGACATAGTTGCTTTTTCAAAAGTTACATTGATTTAATTTCAAAATGAGTTTGAAGTGTTCATTTATAACAATGCAGAAAGTTACCATTTTACTATACACGTTTTTCCACAGGGAATCTAAGATTGGTAATTTATATTGCGATATTCATGACCCAGAGAAACGCACGCAATTGGCGCTTGGTCTGGATAGATCATCCTTTTACCGTTGTCATAAAACTGGAGATTTTGAAACTTTTTACGAAAAATCCACTTGTTACGCTATGGAAACTAAAATTAACATTGCAATCCGACTGCAGTATTGAAATTTTCAAAAGTACTCTTTGGAAAATTGTAAGAGCCGCCGGCTTTACATTGAGGAACAATTCAGGTGTCAGGAATATTATATGTGAAAAGACACATTTGATTGCTGCCTGAAGCAAATACCTGAGACAGATACGTGAACGGTGTAGGCAAGGCTATGATATTGTATACTTAGACAAATCCTGGGTCAATGCTCACAGTGACAACAAATGCATTTCAAATTCAATTGCTTTAAGCAACATAAAATTATCTGCGCATTTGATACAACCTTGGGATATGATGCTGACCGAAGGGATGTACTAATTATTGCATATTGGTCCCATTTTTACGATTGTACATAAAGGGCAACACAAACACTTAATTGATCTATCAAGACATTAAGGAGATACGAATATGAACAAAATACGACGAGAAATTAAGCTGCGTAAAAACTGTAAAATCTTAAAATGTAATGCCATTTCTTTACAATGGTCCTAAAAGATCATATGAATTCGCTGATGCGCAAAATTCTTAACATCAATGGACAAAATAACAATGCTTTAGCGTCGTGGATATTCTAAGGCTGCATGCGAAAAATCATTTGAATCTGACATGCAGTTTAGTAGAAAATTGATTCGGACCTTGTTCATGAATTAAAAGACACACTATAGTTGAGCTGTGCACACAATGTCAGCTCCCTGGGTTACGTAAAAGTTGGTTTAATTAGAAGAAATTGAATTCAAAGCAATCAGAAATTGGGCACTTCATGTCAAGTTTTAAAAAAGCTTATAGCAAGTAAACATAAAAAAGTGTTTCTGTACCATCTTGTATTTTTTATGAGCCGTGTTCAAATGAAACCAGACCAAACTGCAACAAGTGAATATACGTACGATGCGCATGATGTCACTTCTAGTGTAAACAGCACATACCAACCAGCAAGTTTGCAAAATTTCATTATCCTCTGACTCATAGTTTCCTCAAAAGGCCCTTCAAAAAATGGCGGGCGTGATACGGAATCCGTCCAGAGTTGATCAGGGAGCGGTGATTAGGTTTCTAACAGCTGAAGGATGTCGATCTGTTGACATTCATCGCAGAATGCAGGCAGTGTATGGTGACAAAAGTGTGTCGAAGACAACAGTGAAGAACGGGACAACGATGTTTAAAGAAGGACGTGAGTTAACGAAAGATCTTCCGAGACCAGGTCAGGCGCATATTGTTGCGTTAGAAGATGCCATCGCCGAAATTGATGCAGAAATTCGGGCCACTACACACTGCCAGCATTCTGCGATGAATGTCAACTGGTCGAGATCCTTCAGCTGTTAGAAACTAAATCACTGCTCGCTGATCAACTCTGGACGGTTAAGCAGTTACATCGATGGGGTTGTTGGATACCGAATGGCGTCAACAAATGTTATTTAGGAAATTACATAATGTATTGGCGTTTTTTGGAAGATCATTTGGAGATCTGTAAAAATTGTATAGATCAACAGGTCGCACTAGTAGATGCTGATTGTACAATTTCAGTTCACTAGGTTATGGAGAAATTGGATAAAATAGGAGAAATAAAAGTCCACGCATGCGGACAAACGCCATGGGCAACAATAACGTTAAAAAGAAAATTACAAAAGGAGGCTTACTTGAGGCTGGCGTGCTTGTTGTTGTTGGTATAGGCGTTGTCGTGGTTGAGGCTGTTGTCAAAGTTGTCGTGAAAGCGGTGGTTGCATTTGGGGCTTCCACAGACACGATAGAGAACTCTGCAGCGCATCCTCCATATACCCACATGAAGGAATTATCCGCTGCCACGAAAAAGTTTTGCCCCTATAACGAAAGAGGGTGTTAATAAAAATATGAATAATTGGGATTCATAATCTGGAAAAAAAGTAAAGAAATAGATAGGCAAAAGTCATATGCTGTAGCCATGCATTTGTTTTCTGTCAACGCAAACAATAG
The DNA here is from genome assembly GCA_036924085.1 of Ariolimax columbianus. NCBI lineage: Eukaryota > Metazoa > Mollusca > Gastropoda > Stylommatophora > Arionidae > Ariolimax > Ariolimax columbianus. Next base: position 67,730,291 of record JAVGWX010000016.1, on the reverse strand, counting down.
CCTAAACAAAGAAGAAACAATGAGAAGAGAAAAACACTTTTAGGAACTGTAGGAAAACATTAAGAGCTCCGAAGAAACATACCAAACTCAGATATAACCATCAGGACTGGGAGAGAAATCTACAAACATGTTCTTCACAATGACAAATTTAGCTTCCCGAAAAAGAGAGATCAAAGCACCATTTTCTGACTTCACGCTCACCACATACAACTTAACTGTCACTTGAAAGTAATTCAACCAGAACATGCTTTGTGAAACTGTTGAGGACCATCTTTTTGAATATACGGCGCATGCCGGTGTTAGAAAAGAGCTTTTTTCCCCGAGGCCAGACAGATGGAACACTTTGTACGGAACTAAACAGCATCTCACAAACACTTGCAGATACTACTGTATGGCATGGACCAAATGACAGGAGCCCCCAGGACACTGGATCAATAACCAATCAACCCGGAAACACATTAAGAACCCCGAAGACGGCATTGTCTCTTTCCGTAGTGTCAGACGATAGTAAGTTGTTCTTCGTAATCCGTAACGAAGGCGAATGTAATTCGTAAGACTAATCTAAGTAGAGAAGCATCTTCCACATTGTGTGCAAGGAAAATCAGGACTGTTTGCGACATCGCATGGTGTGGCGTGTCCTCTCAAAATCGGAGTCCTTAGCCTATTATAGCAGATTATTGCAGACTAAATGCACACATGCATAAAATAAAGCAGCCCAGATTGTCAAATGCACATGTCAGAAGTGGCTCCATACACCAGAACATATCTTACAGCCATGCCAACTGAATCAAAACTTCCGTTAGAAGACCTGCCCCAAAGAAAGAAACACGTGAGACAAACTGTCGGGAACCATTGAGGACCTACGGCTGACGTGTGACTTCACGGAGGCGGCCCATTCGGTGGCATAAAACAGGCATTCGCAACCGAACGCTAAGAAGCTGACAGATTGGGCCAGGGGCAACGAACCGAAGCTGAGGCAGACCATATTCCGCCTACACGTGACGACCTTGATCGGGATCAAGGATTAAGGCAAAACCGTCCCCAAAATGGTAAACGACTATCAGGTGAAAACATTCACCTGATGAGGTCGGCAGATATAAAGAGATCAAGAAAGCGATACAGCAAAAGATGAGAGAGGCGAAAGAAGTGTGGATATGTGAGCAATGTACACTTATCGAAGAGAGATTAAACAGAAATGACGCTAAAGGAGCATAAACGGTGGTCAAAGAACTGATAACACCTAGACAAAGCAGGAACTTTATGTTCCAGGTTAAAAGCAGCAAGTGCCTTATTGAGGACAATGACGTACTGGCACGATGGACAGAGTACCTTTCCGAGTTATACAACTAAGAGGGACGGAATGAACCTGAGAAAACAATCCCTCCAACAGAGGATAACCAATTGATAACGAAGGAAGAGATAGCTGCAGATATTGAGAAGAGGGAAGGCGGCCAGCGTGGACAATATACCAGCAGAGCTCTTACAAGCAGGTGGGGAGGTAGTGGTGGAAGGCCTGACACACATCTGCAACAAAATATGGGCGACATGAAACTGGCCGGATTTATGAACAAAATCAATGATTATACCGTTTCATAAGTCTGGAAACCTAAAGATGTGCCAACATTACAGAACAATAAGCCTCATTAGCCACCCTAGCAAGGTCATGTTTAGATTAATCCTAGACCGATTGAAACCCCAAGCAGAGAACATCATTGCTGAGGAGCAAGCAGGGTTCAGACAGGGAAGAAGCACTACACAACATATATTTAATTTCAGACTTCTAAGCGAGAAATGTCTAGAACAGCATAAAAAAACTGTATCATGTGTTTGTGGATTTTAAGAAGGCGTTTGATAGGGAATGGCATACAACGCTAATGGCAACCATTAGGATGTATACTATCAACGGAAATATGAAAGTCCTTGAACACCTGTATGACAAGGCGTCCAGCGCAGTTCTTGTGAATGGGAGGCGAGGGGACTGGTTTCGCACATCAGTTGGTGTGAGACAGGGGTGTACACTCTCTCCAACTCTTTTCAATATATTCCTTGAGGGAATTGTGAGTGAGGTACTTGGAGGTCACGTTGGTACTGTCAAGATAGGGAGCCGAACGATTACCAACCTTCGTTTTGCAGATGATATCGACGGGTTGGCGGGTTCAGAAGCAGAACTCCAGGAATGGGCCAGAAGGCTCGATGAAGCAGTTCTTGACTATGGTGGGACGATAAACGCTGGAAAGACATAATTAATGACCGACAACGCCGAGGGTTTCAACAGTAGGAAAGAAGCTAATGGCCGTGGATGACTGTTTTAAATTTCTGGTTTCGATTGTCAGTGATGAAGGATCAAAATGTGAAGTGTTGGCCAGAATAGCACAGACAATAGCGGCGCTTGCACGATTTAAAATCTGGCAAGATAAACGGTTAGCAATATGCACAGAAATCAGATTAATCCGTATATTGGTCTTGTCAATATTCCTCTATGCTTGTGAGACATGGACAGTTACAACTGAGCGAAGGATACAGGCCTTGGAGATGAGATGTTCCCGAAGATTTTTCAATGTCACGTACAAAGATCTAGTTACAAAAGTGGAAAAACGAGATAGAATTACAACAGCAATATGGCCTTTTGAAGACCTCTTGGCAACTGTCAAAAGAAGGAAACTCGCTTGGTACGGTCACATATCGAGATCAAGTGGTCTTGCAAATACGATTCTGGACGGAAAGATGCAAGGCAGACGACGAAGAGGCCGTCCCAAAAAGAGATGGGAGGATAACATAAAAGGATGGGCCAATCTCCAACCAGAAGAGTCACAGGCAGCGGCCGCCTAGCGTAGCCCTCTAGGATGAAGTCCATTGTCTCTCGAGACTGACAGGAGGCCAATCAATCAATCACTACTATCACTACTACTACTATTACTACTACTACTATTACTACTTCTACTATTACTACTACTTCTGCAACCATCACCACTACTGTTACTACTACGACCATCGCAACTACTGTTGCTGCAAGTACCATCACCACTACTATTACTACAACCACCATCACCACTATTATTACTACCATAACCATCACCACTATTATTACTACAATCACCATCAACACCGTCACCACCACTGTAAAAAGTCTTACACTGATGCATCGCGTGTTGGAGATCTGACGTATCACAGACACTTGAAGCGTCATGCCTTGTGTAGCATTAACTATGGCGCAGGCGACGACGCCGGAGACGTAACTTTGAGACCCACATGTTCCTCTTCCTATCTCCCTGAATGATGCAGCTGTGGCTGCTAGGATGCATATGTTCAAATGTAGATCTATCTATCTATCTATCTATCTATCTATCTATCTATCTATCTATCTATCTATCTATCTATCTATCTATCTATCTATCTATCCATCCATCCACCCATCCATCCATCCATCCATCCATCCATCTATCCATCCATCCATCTATCTATCTATCTATCTATCTATCTATCTATCTATCTATCTATCTATCTATCTATCTATCTATCTATCTATCTATCTATCTATCTATCTATCTATATATATCTAATCTTATCTTATCTTATCTCATCTCATCTCATCTCATCTTATCTTAGCTATCTATATATCTATCTTTCTATCTCTGTCTGTCCGTCCGTCCGTCCGTCCGCCTGTCTGTCTGCCTGTTAGCCTGACTTTTTGGGTATGTCTAAATCTATCTGTCTGTTTGTCTGCCTGTCTCCCTGCAACGCTGTCTGTCTGTTTATTTCTCTGCATATGCGTACTTGACATTTGTAGGATATAGTCAAAACACTGACCTGTAGTGGCAGGACCTAAGGATGACAAAATGTAAAATAATCGCAAGTTTACGTTAATGAAAAAGCACACAACTATTTTCTTTGTTGGCTTGATATGAAGGTAACGTAATAGGTTATTATATAGTCAGTGAGGATTCAATGGGTTCGAATCACGATGGAGACCGAGATTTTTTTCACCTAATTACTATGCGTCCGCTGCCTGTGTCTGTGCCTTTTCTGGTCGGAGAATGGTCCATTCTTTTATGTTGTCCTCTCACCACTTTTTGGGAAGGCGTCTTCGTCGTCTGCCTTGCTCCTTTCCGTGCAGGATCGCATTTGCAAGACCATTTGATCTCGATATGTGACAGTACCAAGCGACAGGTAAAGTAAAGTATAGTAAAGTAGCCCATAGCATTACTGCCGTAGAGGTGTGAGATGTTAACGATCTCACATTTCAAACGCTCGGCTAAATGAGGGCGGTAGCCATCTCCTCTCCCGCGTCGCTTTTACTTCCTGGACTGAACCGGTACCCATTTATTGATGGGGAAAACATTTCCGCCTCAACTGGGGAATGAACCCAGGACCACAGATGCGATGTCAGCTCGCTAACTACTGCTCTACGCGACTCCTTCATAGCGGTATGGCCAAACACATAATGGGAAGATAATAATAATAGTTGTCCATCGCAGACGCCGACAACGTCAGACGTATATTGTTGTTTTTGGTGTTGTTTGGCTTGGCTTCGTTCGTTCTCAATCTCCAGCTACCAAACCCTAAAAGGGCTTAAGTAGCAGAATATAGTCCTGAGAACGGAATGCGTTGTGTCGTAGTTTACAGCTTGACTGCGATATTTGCACCTTTCGGTCCAACATATCCGACTTCAGCAATCATTTTTTGAGTACCGGGATAGCATTCCCTCTTCGATCCCTTCTCCTTAGCCAGTCTGCTCTGTTGCAGCCTGTTATCCAGGATCACCGCGTGGAGGTGTAGAAGGGTCTTGGCAGCTCTGGTTCGCTGGCCCTGACGCTAGCAGTCAGCTATGGGTCGCTGACCGCTGCAGCTCATGCGCTGCTCAACGTCTTGATCCCTGGTGTTGTTTAATGCCTACAGTGAATAGGTTTACACTTTTGTGTGCCCGGAAAGGGCGTTAAGTGGCGAATTGTAGTATCACGAGGGAGACCAAGATTTTTTTCACTTGAATCTTCTGGGAATAATTCCCCTGAGCCCCCTGATATGTTAAAAACTTTCTTGGCAGTTGGAAATCGAAAAGACAACAATCAAGTTAAAAATCATTCAAAGTTAAAAATCATTCAAATTAAGTTTAAAATCATTTAAATTAAGTTAAAAATCATTTAAATTAAGTTAAAAATTATTCAAATTAAGTTAAAAATCATTCAAATTAAGTTGATAATCATTTAAATTAAGTTAAAAAGCATTCAAATTAAGTTCATAATCATTTAAATTAAGTTAAAAATCATTCAAATTAAGTTAATAATCATTTAAATTAAGTTTAAAATCATTCAAATTAAGTTAAAAATCATTCAAATTAAGTTAATAATCATTTAAATTAAGTTAAAAATCATTCAAATTAAGTTGATAATCATTTAAATTAAGTTAAAAATCATTCAAATTAAGTAAAAAATCATTTAAATTAAGTTAAAAATCATTCCAATTAGGTTAAAAATCATTTAAATTAAGTTAAAAATCATTCAAATTAAGTTAAAAATCATTTAAATTAAGTTAAAAATAATTCAAATTCAGTTAAAAATTATTCAAATTAAGTTAAAAATCATTTAAATTAAGTTAAAAATAATTCAAATTCAGTTAAAAATTATTCAAATTAAGTTAAAAATCATTTAAATTAAGTTAAAAATCTAGCTATTTGTACCTTTTCCCTGACGTACGAAGAGTCAAAACGGCTTATCAAAGCCAGATACATGACCAAATGGGAAACCGAACATACTGGTTACACCAAAAACGATGCCTATTACCAGTTGAACCGAAGAGAGCAGGTCGTTGTCTTCAGACTTCGCACTGGCCACAATAGACTGAGGTACCACCTATTCAACAAATTGAAGATAGGTGGTACCGACAAATGCCCGTGCGGTACTGGTAAAATGACCGCTGAACATCTGCTGCAGAACTGCCCGACATATGAGGATCAGAGAGAGCAAATGTGGCCATCACCAGTGGATCTGCAAGACAAGCTCTATGGCAGTGGCGACAGCCTCAGGATGACCACCGCTTTTTTCGAAAAAATAATGGTTACTGTCTGACTGCGTACGAAGAAGAAGAAGAAGAAGTATCTTTTCCCGGGTAAACCACCTTAAGAGCAACTATAGATGACGCCTAACTGCTTAACTTTAGTGTTTGAGTCTAATAAGATTGACTCGCACATCGGTTAAACCACCCTCCAAGAAACTGGTTGTATGCAGACTCTGTAGGGTCTTCTAAACCAGTATAAAGAGTGCTTGATGATGGTGGACTGCAGTCATCCAGGCAGTTGTGCTATGCTAGGCGCCATCTGTGTGGCACTCATTACTACGGGGACTCAGACGTGTATTCAGATGAGACCGAATTTAACTACGGTCCGACTTGAGCGTCACAAACCCTACCGGACGTGGAGCACACGCGGACAGAGTTTGTGAATGGACGATGTGCATTCTATTCTTTCTTGCCGCTGCTCGCTATTTCTGCACATCCATAATGATTCTCTTCTCAACAATGCGAGCACCGTGTGTGGCGGCAGTGCTTCAGGTTGAGCGGTTCGGAGCAAGCAGTTCTCAGGAGGCGAGCATCAACGAGGAAACTGTTCAAAAGATCGTTTCAACGAGTCTATGTATCGTTACTTCTGTTCCCCTGACCAGCGCTTGCCTGTCCTGAGCTCGCCGTACAACAGCTGCTTACGGAGACGCTCATCGATCACGCGAACAACAATTCCGGTCCATCTGATCTGGGCTGTCTGCAGCAGAGTGTGGATGCACGATAGGCTGAAGACTTACGAGTTTGGCACTCTATCCTGCATGAGCTCCCTGCAGAGACAACTTACGTTAAGTTTCCTTACATGCCTGTTATAGACTGTCAATGTGTCTCACGCGTATAGACGGGGATTAACACCACTGCATGGCACACCTTGATCTTTGTGACGACACCGATTTCTTGCCGGTCCCAAACATTCGCCCATGGTAGACGATATCCGTTTCTCTAGTGAGGGTACTACCAAGGTAAGTAAATCTGTCAACTGCTTGTAGATGTTGGCCATGTTGGTTCGTGGTAGGACTTTTCGAGATCGGGTAGAAACATTACTTCCCATTGTATTTGTGTTGACCAAAGTTAGTGCACACAGTTGAAAACTCACCCTTGGTGGTCTGCGTGTTCTGTTCTGAGCACATGTTAATGGGTGAGTCATCTATGAACTGGAGATGTAAGATTGTTGCTTCTTTCTCCTTTGTGATGGACCTTAGGGCCTTTATATTTAACAGCAGCCAATTCGTCCTGAATTTTTATATAAGTCAGTTGCACATCCATGTGTATCATACAGAAACATGGCACCAGATACTTCTTCGTCTTCTTCTTCTTCTTCTTCTTCTTCTTCTTCTTCTTCTTCTTCTCCTCTGTTTCCTCTCCTCTGCTTCCTCTTCTTCTGTTTCTTCTTCTTCCTCTTCTTCTTCTTGTTTTACTGTTTCTAGTTATACATCTTTTTATTTCCTACCTCATCTTATTATGTTTCTCACTATACCTTTTCCTCTTTTTCTACGTCACATTATATTTCTTCCCTTTCTTCTTTTTCTTCTTCCTCTTCTTCTTCGTCTTCCTTTTCTTCTTCTTTTTCGTCTTCTTCGTCTGGTTCTTTTTCTTTTTCAATTTGTTCTTCTGTTCTGCTTTTCATTATACGTCTTCTTCTCATTGTAATTCTTATTCTCATTATACTTCTTCTTCTTCTCCTCATCCTCTGCTTCCTCTTCTTCTTCTTCCTCTTCTTCTTCTTCTTCTTCTTATTCTTCTTCGTTCGTTCTTAATCTCTCGCTATTAAGCCATGAAAAAGGCTTTGCAAGTAGCAGAATGTTGTCCGGAGAACAGAATGCATTGTGTCGTAGTTTACAGCTTGACTGAGATATTTGCACCATTTCGATATCCGACTTCAGCAGGCATTTCTGAGTACCGCGTTAGCCTTCCCTCTTCGATCCTTTCTCCTCAGTCAGTCTGTACTGATGCAGCCTGTTATCCACGATCATCTGGTGCAGGTGTATAAGGGTTTTATCAGCTATGGTTGGCTGGTTCTGACGCTAGAAGTCAGCTACGGATCGCTGACCACTGCAGCTGATGCACTGCTCAGCATCTTGACCCTGTACCATATACCATGCTAAAGAGCGTGGGGACCAATACGCATCCCTGTTTGAATCCATTTATGACCGCAACGGCTGCAGACAATTCGTTTTGCAATAATTTCCTTCTGTCCCTGGTAATAGTAGCAAAAGCCTTGACTAGGTCAACAAAAGACGTCAATAAAGAAATCACCATGCTCTGCCTGACATTTCTCCTGGACTTGGCGAGCTGCAAATATCATGTCATCCTTTCTGTGACCAGCTCGGAATTCACATTGCCTATCTGTGACCAGCTCGGAATTCACATTGACTCTCTATGAGAACCTTTTGCTCGAAATGTTATGCAGTTGAGCAAGAAACGCGTCATAATTTTTCCAGCCAGTGACGGGAGGGAAATTCCCTTGTGGTTATCCTAAAATTCAATTACTGCCCTTGTGCGAGTATATGTGGACAATGGTGGTATCTTTTAGTTCCTGTGGGACATAACCCGCATTCTGAAATTTAGCGAACCAGGTATGTTAGCTTGTGTAGTATAACGGGACCTTCTGCTTTGTAGAAATACCATCTAACCTAAGGACTTTGTCGTTGGACATTAGAATGATTGGTTTCTCTACCTCATCTCTAGCTTTATTTGGTGGGATACCGAGCCTATCATTGATAGCAAAGAAAGATAGATAGACAGACAGACATACTGACAGACAGACAGACATACTGACAGACATGCATATATACATACAGACAGACTGACATACATACATACATACATACTTACTGACAGACATACTGATAGACGGACAGATAAACTGGCAAACATACTGACAGACATGCATACATACATACAAACAGACATACTGAGAGACAGACAAACATACTGACAGTCATGTATACATACATACATACATACATAGATACATACATACATACATACATACATACATACATACATACTTAAATACATACATACATACAGACAGACAGCTAGACAGCTAGATAGATAGATAGATAGATAGATAGATAGATAGATAGATAGATAGATAGATAGATAGATAGATAGATAGATAGATAGATAGATAGATAGATAGATAGATAGATAGATAGATAGATAGATAGATAGATAGATAGATAGATAGATAGATAGATACAGGCAGGCAGACAGACATATACTACAAGGCTATACTTAGTGTCACGTGACAACTTACAATTGCCTTGACACGTCCTCTGTGTCCCTGTGCAGTAGCTCCGGCAGGCAGGAGCGTATATCGCCATCATTCGCGAGCATGCTGAGTCGCACGTTGTCTTGGTATTCCTGCATGTTTCTAGGCAGTCTGGTTTTGGATGAAGAATACACACATTGTATACTTAATCGTCGCTCTTATGGATTCATGGGCCTACTGTTTCTCTTTTAGTCCTAACTGTAAAACAGAGAAACGCTTCTAAAGCAATCCCTGGACCCATGTATATACAGAAGGACCAGCAGAGAGTGCAACAGAGAAATGGATGTTGGGGAATCTTTTTGAGCCTAAAATACAGTAGACAAAGAATGTACTTGCCCCTTAATTTACCCCAAACAGATGTAAATATAATTTTAGCACCGGATATATATTTTTAGCACCGGATTTGTTGGGGTAGTGACTTCACAGAATAGTCCACTTTTTAACTGTGGGTGTGTCAAACATCGTGCCTATAACGGGATTGTCAATAAACCTAGATTTAATTACCAAACTGTAAAAGACAAGCGCAAAAATAGCACAGGCATATGCTTGATTAGTACATGTGCGAGCTCGTGTGGCGACGACGCACCAAAGTAAGTGTTTTGGACGTTTTTCAGCCCCACTCTTGCTAACATTGTTCTATTCTGGCCACCTCAATAATTAAAACTGCCGCGTTCGGTCTTCTAATTATTTTAATCTGCATGCCAAGGAATTTCCATCTGCTCCTATTTAGGGCTCTATATTCTTTCAAAAGATGGGTCGCAAAACTGAATATAGCTATCTTTTCTACACGTCTTTATTTAAGTTTTTACCCATTTAGTTGAAATAAAGGTAATTTGACCTGTCCCCCCTGTAACCCGATATGGAATGTCCCGTTACAGTCTTCGCATCAGCTGGCGAATTCATTTTATGGTAGGACTTGGAGCTCTGTTTGTAATGGGCGTTACTCTCCTCTGTGGGGGGAGGAAGACTAACCTCTGGTCAGGCAAAATGTACTAATCAGACGTGTTATTCAGGGTGAGGCAAAACATACTGGCCCAATACCATCACCTCGGCTTCCTCGTAGTTCTCACTGGAAACGGATTGTTTTCATGGCAGCCCGGCTAACGAGGTGAGGGATCGACGTGATCCCCGAAGATGAAACTAAGCATAGCACAACCGCATGGATGACTAGTGCACCTTCATCAGGTTGCTCGAGACGTGCAACCCGCCAGTTAACGTCCTTTTCAGATCGCACAAAAGAGTAAATCTATTCATTGTGGGCATTCGAAACAACAACTACTCTTCTGTATGGGGATTTTTTTAAACTATCAATCCATATGTTTCTTAGTCTTCTGTTTGATGCATGGTGCTGTAGACGCATCTTGGAAGTACGTTTTGAGGCATTCCTGTTGAAACTCACCTTATTCTTAAATTGCTCAAAAGAAACTAACATAGAAAATACAACAGACTGACACATGAAACATACAACAAACTGACACATGCAGCATACAACAAACTGACACATGAAACATACAACAAACTGACACATGAAACATACAACAAACTGACACATGCAGCATACAACAATCAACGATAAATGATACAATAAAGACATGCCAATTTCTACCTATAACCAAATGGAGAATATAGTTGACTAACCTTGTTGAGCCCTGACTGCAGTCAATGAGGCAATAACCAGAATAGCAAAAGAACCGTAAATGATGTTATTCATGTTTTTGCTGTTCTATAAATCGTTCTAATGAGTTCCACAGTGTAGTACTTTAACCAAATTTGGCCGGGACAAAATCCTTACCAGGAAAATGTATCCACTCCTCTGAACGACTGTGTATACATAGGAATTGATTAGGTGGTCGTGGCTAATCAGTCAAACTACCTCTGTCAACAACGGCCGCGAGGGCAAATATAAACATTCAGACAACATACACCAAATAACAGAAAATAAAGTGTGTGGGCTTTCTGATTTTTTTTTCTTCCGAATATGTGCTGGTATTTGCATTTAAAGTCGATGAATTGTTTACATAAACTTTATGTCAACAGCGTATCAATGGGCGATACCTTTGATTCGGGCCTCTAATATCACCTTTACTGACCCAAATATAGTGTCTCAGCTACTTATCTGCTCTTTCTTCTTGTTTTACTGTTTCTAGTTACACTTCATGTTATTTCCTATCTTATTTTACTATTCTTCTCACTATACTTTTTCTTTTTTTCTACGTCACATTATACTTCTCACTTTACCCTTTTTTCTATGTCACATTACACTTCTCACTTTACCCTTTTTTCTATGTCACATTACACTTCTCACTTTACCCTTTATTTCTACGTCACATTACACTTCTCACTTTACCCTTTTTTTCTACGTCACATTATACTTCTCACTTTACCCTTTTTTTTACGTCACATTATACTTCTTCTTCCCATTCCTTTTCTTCATCTTCTTCTTCTTCTTCTTCTTCTTCTTCTTCAATTTGTTCTTCTTTTCTGCTTCTCAGTATACTTCTTCTTCTCATTATACTTCTTCTCATTATACTTCTTCTCATTACTTCTTCTCATTATACTTCTTCTTCTCATTATACTTCTTCTCATTATACTTCTTCTTCTCATTACTTCTTCTTCTCATTACTTCTTCTTCTCATTACTTCTTCTTCTCATTATACTTCTTCTTCTCATTATACTTCTTCTCATTATACTTCTTCTCATTATACTTCTTCTTCTCATTATACTTCTTCTCATTATACTTCTTCTTCTCATTATACTTCTTCTTCTCATTACTTCTTCTCATTATACTTCTTCTTCTCATTATTTCTTCTCATTATACTTCTTCTTCTCATTATACTTCTTCTTCTCATTATACTTCTTCTTCTCATTATACTTCTTCTCATTATACTTCTTCTCATTATACTTCTTCTCATTATACTTCTTCTTCTCATTATACTTCTTCTCATTATACTTCTTCTCATTATACTTCTTCTTCTCATTACTTCTTCTCATTATACTTCTTCTCATTATACTTCTTCTCATTATACTTCTTCTCATTATACTTCTTCTTCTCATTATACTTCTTCTCATTATACTTCTTCTCATTATACTTCTTCTCATTATACTTCTTCTTCTCATTACTTCTTCTCATTATACTTCTTCTTCTCATTATACTTCTTCTCATTATACTTCTTCTCATTATACTTCTTCTCATTATACTTCTTCTTCTCATTATACTTCTTCTCATTATACTTCTTCTCATTATACTTCTTCTCATTATACTTCTTCTTCTCATTACTTCTTCTCATTATACTTCTTCTTCTCATTACTTCTTCTCATTATACTTCTTCTTCTCATTACTTCTTCTCATTATACTTCTTCTCATTATACTTCTTCTCATTATACTTCTTCTCATTATACTTCTTCTTCTCATTACTTCTTCTCATTATACTTCTTCTCATTATACTTCTTCTCATTATACTTCTTCTCATTACTTCTTCTCATTATACTTCTTCTCATTATACTTCTTCTCATTATACTTCTTCTCATTATACTTCTTCTTCTCATTACTTCTTCTCATTATACTTCTTCTTCTCATTACTTCTTCTCATTATACTTCTTCTTCTCATTACTTCTTCTCATTATACTTCTTCTCATTATACTTCTTCTTCTCATTATACTTCTTCTTCTCATTATACTTCTTCTTCTCATTATACTTCTTCTCATTATACTTCTTCTCATTATACTTCTTCTCATTATACTTCTTCTCATTATACTTCTTCTTCTCATTATACTTCTTCTTCTCATTATACTTCTTCTCATTATACTTCTTCTCATTATACTTCTTCTTCTCATTATACTTCTTCTTCTCATTATACTTCTTCTTCTCATTATACTTCTTCTCATTATACTTCTTCTCATTATACTTCTTCTCATTATACTTCTTCTCATTATACTTCTTCTCATTATACTTCTTCTTCTCATTATACTTCTTCTTCTCATTATACTTCTTCTTCTCATTATACTTCTTCTTCTCATTATACTTCTTCTCATTATACTTCTTCTCATTATACTTCTTCTCATTATACTTCTTCTCATTATACTTCTTCTCATTACTTCTTCTCATTATACTTCTTCTTCTCATTACTTCTTCTCATTATACTTCTTCTCATTACTTCTTCTCATTATACTTCTTCTTCTCATTACTTCTTCTCATTATACTTCTTCTCATTATACTTCTTCTCATTATACTTCTTCTCATTATACTTCTTCTCATTATACTTCTTCTCATTATACTTGTTCTTCTCATTATACTTCTTCTCATTATACTTCTTCTCATTATACTTCTTCTCATTACTTCTTCTCATTATACTTCTTCTTCTCATTACTTCTTCTCATTATACTTCTTCTCATTACTTCTTCTCATTATACTTCTTCTTCTCATTACTTCTTCTCATTATACTTCTTCTCATTACTTCTTCTCATTATACTTCTTCTCATTACTTCTTCTCATTATACTTCTTCTTCTCATTACTTCTTCTCATTATACTTCTTCTCATTACTTCTTCTCATTATACTTCTTCTTCTCATTACTTCTTCTCATTATACTTCTTCTCATTACTTCTTCTCATTATACTTCTTCTCATTACTTCTTCTCATTATACTTCTTCTTCTCATTACTTCTTCTCATTATACTTCTTCTTCTCATTACTTCTTCTCATTATACTTCTTCTTCTCATTACTTCTTCTCATTATACTTCTTCTCATTATACTTCTTCTTCTCATTATACTTCTTCTTCTCATTATACTTCTTCTTCTCATTATACTTCTTCTCATTATACTTCTTCTCATTATACTTCTTCTCATTATACTTCTTCTCATTATACTTCTTCTTCTCATTATACTTCTTCTTCTCATTATACTTCTTCTCATTATACTTCTTCTCATTATACTTCTTCTTCTCATTATACTTCTTCTTCTCATTATACTTCTTCTTCTCATTATACTTCTTCTCATTATACTTCTTCTCATTATACTTCTTCTCATTATACTTCTTCTCATTATACTTCTTCTCATTATACTTCTTCTTCTCATTATACTTCTTCTTCTCATTATACTTCTTCTTCTCATTATACTTCTTCTTCTCATTATACTTCTTCTCATTATACTTCTTCTCATTATACTTCTTCTCATTATACTTCTTCTCATTATACTTCTTCTCATTACTTCTTCTCATTATACTTCTTCTTCTCATTACTTCTTCTCATTATACTTCTTCTCATTACTTCTTCTCATTATACTTCTTCTTCTCATTACTTCTTCTCATTATACTTCTTCTCATTATACTTCTTCTCATTATACTTCTTCTCATTATACTTCTTCTCATTATACTTCTTCTCATTATACTTGTTCTTCTCATTATACTTCTTCTCATTATACTTCTTCTCATTATACTTCTTCTCATTACTTCTTCTCATTATACTTCTTCTTCTCATTACTTCTTCTCATTATACTTCTTCTCATTACTTCTTCTCATTATACTTCTTCTTCTCATTACTTCTTCTCATTATACTTCTTCTCATTACTTCTTCTCATTATACTTCTTCTCATTACTTCTTCTCATTATACTTCTTCTTCTCATTACTTCTTCTCATTATACTTCTTCTCATTACTTCTTCTCATTATACTTCTTCTTCTCATTACTTCTTCTCATTATACTTCTTCTCATTACTTCTTCTCATTATACTTCTTCTCATTACTTCTTCTCATTATACTTCTTCTTCTCATTACTTCTTCTCATTATACTTCTTCTCATTACTTCTTCTCATTATACTTCTTCTTCTCATTACTTCTTCTCATTATACTTCTTCTCATTATACTTCTTCTCATTATACTTCTTCTTCTCATTGTACATCTTCTTCCTCATATTCTCCGGGTTATCATTATACGTATCCTTCTCCCCTTTCTTCTTCTTCTTTTCCTCCTTCTCATTCATTTCTGCTTTTTATAACGTTTCCTCTATTCCTGTTAATCATATACTTCTTTTTTTTATTTTTATTCTTTTTCTTTGTATTCTACTTTTTTTTCTGTTCTTCTGGTTTTAGTACTGCTCATCATACTTATTCTTCTTCGCTTTCTTCTTCTTTTTCTTCTTTGTTTACACTCAACTAATCACATCCATTTCTTTGATAAGCTTGACTCTCTTGTCTCCTCCCATCGTCCCTGCTCGGTTTATCCATCAAATAATCACTTCTAGTTCCGTCATAAGCTCGTCACTTTTCTTTTCCTCCGCTGCTATGGAGGAGGCCGTGCTGTCATTCAGATCTTCTCATGGAACTAACAGACTTGAGACATGTTCTACTCTTTGTTTGTCTTTCCCACCTGGACAGATGTCCTTGTCGGTTTTAATTTGTTCAACAATATCTGCTATTTAACAGGTGACCAGTTCTCAGTCTGGATGCTGTCACTTCACTCAGACTAGTATTGGTATAGAATATATTGTCCCTATCATATCAGGAAAAAACGCCAAGATGGCCGCACCTGAAAGTCTGCGCTCTCGACTTGCGCCGGTGTTTGTGTGGTTTTCTGCAGTCTGCTAGTGCCTTTTGTGATCGTAATTCTCAACTCTTTCTCCAGGTGGTACTCGACTCCACCTGGGGAGTCTGTATGGATTTCGTTCGACACACTACTCATGAACACGCCTCAGCAGTTGGTCGGTATGGTGTGCCTGACTGGACTAGCGTCTCAGTTCCCCGCAGACTTGCTGTAAACTACGGCAAAATGTTACAACATCTTTCACGACTAACGCCGGAGAAGTTCATAACGCATTTGTACACCGTCTCTCCTGCTGACCCTGATCGCTTTTCACAAAGAATCTAATTTCACATGCCATATGTCCAGAGTACATGTATCACACAGACTTTGACCGTAGAAGAGTTCAATTGTTGAATATCCAACTTGGAAAACGATGCCTACTATCAACTCTCCAGATTATCATGCTCTGGTTACGCATAGGTCACAACAGACTTAGATGTCATCTGTACAAGTTCAAGATTGGCACTACAGACCTTTGTATCTACGACACAGCCCCCATGAAGGCAGAACATATTTTGCAGTCCTGTCCACTGTATACCGACAAAAGAAGTAGCATTTGGCAACATCCAGTGTCCTTCCACGAGAAGCTGTACGGAAGTGTACAGAGCCTTGAGTTGACTGCCGCCTTTGTTAGAGCCATTGAAGAGGACTGAAGACGAACGAGGAAGAAGAAGAATATCTAACTGTTGACTTCGCCATCCCCCGTTTCATGTTAACAACTGGTGCGAGCGTACTAGTATACCACAGGTGAGTAAACCACAACCAACCAGAGCAGAAACTGATCCGTTGGCTCGATCTCACACGCGTTGGTGCCTGCACGATGTCACGTTGTGTCGTTATTTGATCGCATCTTAATCGAACGCAAGAACGTATATTATGGTGTCAACACTTGTAATAGTTTCACCTGCGGTTTCTATAGTTTATGTTAATTTCTGAATCCCAAGTGGTCTGTCGGGGTCTGTGTGTAGGATAACGGCAAGAATAGCAGCACTGCTCTGCCTAAGACGGATGTGTCGGACCGAAAGGTGCAAATATCGCAGTCAAGCTGTAAACTAGCGACACAACGCATTCCGTTCCCCGGAGTACATCCTGCTACTTGCAAAGCCCTGTTCAGGGCTTGGTAGCGGGAGATTGAGAACGAACGCACTTACCCATAATATACAGAAGGCTAATTACCTGCTATACACACACATACACACATACAACTCTTAGGAACCCTACCTCAGTGAGCAAGAACATTGTCTGATTTGAACCACACAGAAACATCTTGCATCACCGAAATACTAACATAGGTACATACAGACGCACACATGCATCCAAGCACTAGTTAATACGTCCTAATATCGCACAAAAGACTGCGGTCCGGGGTGAAAAGCAGCGTGCCTACGCCAGTAGAATACAGAAAAGCAAACCTTTGGCGATACAAAAAACACACTGACCCACAAAGAGCATGTAGTAAGAGGCGACTAATTGTGTGACATGGCCATAACACCAGTTGAGTTGGGTAGTTTGCTAGGAGCAGCATTAATGGCGCCTAGCAGCCTACGGGTCTAATTTTCTCTAGTGTTTTGAGTCTATTGAGATGGACTGGCACATCGGCTATCCACCCTTAGCGGCACTTGTCCCAACGCAGCGGAGTAATAAGCTGCTCAAGCCTAGCTCGCTAAACAGGAAATCCTCCTCCTGGCTACATTCGACTCACGCCAAAGCTGGGATCTCCACAGGAGCAGATGCCGTTATAGAATTACAGATCGACTGAGAACTAAGATGTTTATTTCTGTACCTTTTCCCTCACTAGTGTCTTTAAGTGTGGCTGGGAACATTTTATAGGACAAGTCGTAAGTTTGTGTTATTGTAGGACATGATTGTTGCTATGCCCACCTATCAATATTGCACATGATCTACAGCGCTAATAGCAACCATGACTTATATCGTTATATGTGTGCAGTGGTAGTTAATCAGGTTGTATTCTCAGCCATTGCTTAGTTTCAAAAGTTTGAGTCACAAAAGTAACATGAAATGTGTACTTGTACTCAGTGGCGTACGAAAGAGATATAGCGCACAGGGCGAGTCCATTCTCCAGTCAGGTCAGGTCATCCCGTAACCAGTGAGGTTGTTGGGGTACACGTGAAGACATCCTCACAACTCCATGCCATCCTTCTCTGTCAGCAGTCACCTTTCCGTGCAGGCTCGTAATTGCAAAACCATTTTTTCTCAATATGTTACCATGCTAAGCGAATTTCTTTCTTCTGACAGTTGCCAAGAGGTCTTCAAAAGGCCCTTATTGCTGTTGTAATTTTTTCTTGTATTTTCTTGTATTTGTAACTCGGTCTTTGTACGTGACGTTTAAAATTCTTCGGAAATATCTTATATCCAAGGCATGTATCCTGCGCTGCAGGCCAGCTGTATTTGTCCATGTCTCACAAGCATAGAGGAATATTGACATGACCAATGAACGCATTCACCTGATTTTCGTGCATAGTGCTAACCGTTTGTCTTGCCAGGTTGTGTTAAGCCGTTCAAGCGCCGCTATTGTCTGTGCTATGCTGGACATCACCTCACATTTTGATCCGTCATCACTGACAATCGAACCAAGATATTTGGTTTGGCTTGGTTTCGTTCGTTCTCAATCTCCTGCTACAAACCTTGAAAGGGCTTAAGTTGCAGAATGTAGTCCAGAGAACGGAATGCGTTGTATCGTAGTTTACAGTTTGACTGCGAATTTGCACCTTTCGGTCCAACACATCCGACTTCAGCAATCATTTTTTGAGTACCGGGTTAGCATTCCCTCTTCAATCCATTCTCATTAGCCAGTCTGCCCTGCTGCAGCCTGTTATTCAGGATCACTGCGTGGAGGTGTAGAAGGGTCTTGGCAGCTCTGGTTCGCTGGCCCTGACGCTAGCAGTCAGCTATGGGTCGCTGACCGCTGCAGCTCATGCGCTACTCAGCATCTTCGAAACCAGATATTTAAAACGGTCGACCACTTCGAGTTCCTAGCCATAAGCTTTAATCCTACTGTTTAAGCTCTCGGCGTTGTTGGTCATTAATTTTGTCTTTCCAGCGTTAATCTCCATACCATACCATTCTCCGTCATTAAACAAAATACATACTTATGTGTAGATGACGTTAATATGCACTTTACTTACTTGTTTCATTGATGACCCGTTTCCCAGCGGTGGTTTTACCCCTGCGGGTCCCAACTAAGTCTCCAACGATCTCATTCTTGGGCTAGGGGTAATAAACTTTCCTTCTGATGTGAATATTGAAGTGGGGTGCAAGTGAGTCTGTCCACAGCCTACTGTTGATTCAGGCCTTCTGGCCCACGGTGAAAGCCCCTCGAAACGTCCCATTATTAGGCTAAATAACTGACGGAACTTTCATGTGTCATCAATCAGTACAACAATAATAGCATGTTCGGAAAACAAAGATGGATATGTAGTTGGTTTCAGAGAAGGATAATGTGAAATCATTAGTTTCAACAGTGATTTGTTGTGTTTTGTACCGTGAATTTATTTTATTTCTCTGTGTGGAGCATGTATTGACTATGAACATTGGAACAATATGAGTTCCGTCATTTAGTCGACGGTGGAATGATACGTTTCAATGGGTTTTTCTCGCTGAGTCAGATGGCCTGTCTAGTCTGCCGAACGCGTTGGAAGTCTACCTGCGGAATTTTTCGCCTAGGGAGTACCAGACTGGTTTTGACGTGCTCCGACATGCTCTATTGTTTTTATACTGGATACTAGTCGGCATAAACAGCAAGGTAGGGAAATGGTCACTGCACCTCAAGTAGGCTGCATCTTTGAAAAGTTACCTACATACTTGACGACAATTTGTTGCCATGAGACCCACCTTTACCTTGATCTTAGTCGGCATAAACATGCAATTTCTGGTCGTTAGGCAAACATATTAATAAAAGCATGTCTTTCGTCTCGGCCGTTGACCAAGTCTCGCCAGCATGCACTATCATGTGCAGCTCTTTTTGCCTCTCCAGAGGCGTAACAATTTAATCGAAGTTTCCTCTCACATTCTCTTCTCCGTGTATTATTAGGTCTATCCCTCTTTCTCTTGCTCCCGCGGATTTAATGTGCGAGTCTCCCTCCACCCCCCGCAGATTTAATGTGCGAGTCTCCCCCACCCCTCGCAGATTTAATGTGCGAGTCTCCCTCCACCCCCGCAGATTTAATGTGCGAGTCTCCCTCCACCCCCCGCAGATTTATTGTGCGAGTCTACCCCCTCCCCCCCCCCCAGATTTAATGTGTGAGTTGCTCCAACTTCTCCTCCTCCCTGTCGTTCCTTTCTTCCCCCTCCCCCCCCCCTCGGATTTTACGTGGCATTTTTTTGGACCGTGTTCCGTTCCTCTTCGACCCCCGTTATCTTAGCCAGGCTACATAGATGGAGTCTGTCCCTAGCCCCGCCGCTTGGGCGTGGGATACGGTCTTGGTCAGCTATGGGTCGCCGACCTTGATGCAAGCAACTAGCTAAAGTCGATGGCTACTATCAGCTGACTCACTAGGGCATCTTCAACCTCGCACACTGCTATTTGTAATCGATCAAATGAAGCAGTTAGGACCGTAGTGTATACAATAAGAATTTTTAAAAACACATAAAAACTAATAAAAAGTAAGCATGGTATTATTATTAATTTGTGTTTGTTTATTTCTATCAAAATAACAGGTCTTTCTTATCGCAAGGGGATTTTTCTTTCTCTTATTTGACCTCCAGATACTTAAATGTTCATGGTTGCAAGTATCCAGTCTAGGAATTCAGCCACTCTGGTGGTGTAGAAGTTGTATCGTTTGTTCCGGCAGGTGTTGAACGGTAGAATGCCTCGCACCACCCAGCTGTTCCCGTTGGAGCACATAACCGCCCCACCTTCATCACCCTGGTAGAAACAATGTAAAACAGAACTGGTTCGAAGATTAAATATTCATACCAGTGGTATCAATCAATTAATTAATTAATTAATTAATAAGCAAATAAATATACAAACAAACAATCAACTAACCAGACACACAATCAATAAATTAATCAATCAATCAAACAAACGAACGAACAAATAAACAAACTAACTAAACTAACCAGATCCGCAATCAATCAGTCAATCAATCAATCAACCAATAAATAAATATACCAACTAACCAGTCACTTAATCAATCAACCAGATAATCAATAATTTAATTTACCAGTCAACAGACAATTGAATCGCTAAATCAATACCATTCGATCAGTTGAACCAGCCAATAATCGATAGATCAAACGAACTAATAATAAATCAGTCGATTCAGGGATTGACTAATCAAACACTTACTAATAATGCAATTGATCCATCAGTCAATTGTAATCAATCGATCAATTTATCAATCAATTGGTGAAGAGACCAATCAAAGAGCAGTAAATGAAATAGTGCAATGTTTTTTTTTAAATAAAAAAACCGATCTGTACCTCAGTCATCTGATACAATCAATGAATCAATCTCTGGATTAATAGACCAATATAATTCCTCCATCGATTCACATTTGCATATTATATATGTTTGTCAGTCTATAGATCAATCCACCCGTCCATTCATCAATGTCCTCATCCATTTATCAACCGACCCATACATCTATCATTCATCAAGCCAAACAATCCAAACATAATCTACCCAACCCACTCATCCATCTATCCATCCATCCATCCACCAACCCAACTATCAATCTATCATTCATTAAGCCAAACAACCAAACGTTCTCCGTCAAGCTCACACACTGATCAATTAAAGCGACCACAAGTCTCAAGGGAGGTAAGACCAGAGTACCTGCATCCTGAGTTATTTCCAGTCGTCCTGACTTATGCCTTGCCAATAGTCCAAAGTAGTTTGGACCAGAGAGTGATGTAGAGGACCAGCGCAGTTTCTTCCTCACTATAATCCGAATACAGAGCAAGTTACAACATAAAAACAAAAACCGCCTGATGATGTCACCATCATCGTTTGTCATGGGCAACTAACTTAACATCCATCCAATCCATCCATCCATAATTTATCCATCTGCTTCATCTTTCGTCCTACTGCCATTGCCACCAGCCGTCACCTGGAGACGGGATGCGTCGATTTCTTGAAATCGCCAGGTGGGAGGCTTGTTCTGTCGTTAGATGTAACTTCCTGAGTGTGTCAGAGACACCTTCGACCCTCTTGCACGTGGACTGGAAACCTGTATATGATACGCTCTCTCTTCCGATTGGTCAAAA
The DNA here is from genome assembly GCA_036924085.1 of Ariolimax columbianus. Taxonomy (NCBI): domain Eukaryota; kingdom Metazoa; phylum Mollusca; class Gastropoda; order Stylommatophora; family Arionidae; genus Ariolimax; species Ariolimax columbianus. The sequence goes on along the minus strand of JAVGWX010000016.1, from coordinate 67,708,162 downwards.
TGCATTCTGACAAACTGGTCAAAACACTTGATTTTTTTTTGGCGTCGATGTAGTTACTAACTGGGGTTGTCCCCACTATCTTTCTCATCATGGTGTTGCGGATTAGGTAATAGATTGTCATTGCATCTGCACATCTCACACATCGCATCGCACAGCTCTGGATCTTACTCTTATATGTTTCCAGTGAGGACTATGATTGACATTGGTAACACAACGTAGGAATAAACATCGCATTTATCAGCCTCTTCTTAGTTAAAAGAAGTTATCTAGGGCATTTCAAAACCGGTGCAATTTGATAGTTGACAATGTTCGCCTCCTGAATTATATGTGCAATCGCTCTGTCCACTATGTCGTCATCAGTGAACATACTACCTAGGTATTTGATTTCCAGTGCTTGATACTTTTGTCACTGCTGTGGAAACATCTCTGCGCGTGTTCACGCGATATCATCATAGTCTCGGTCTTGTCTGTGTTGATCTTCAATGTCAATATTCCGTACAAGCGAAATCGAGATAGGTTAGGGGGTGCTGTAGGTCTTCTTAATTTTAAAAATAAAAGTTGACCTGATCTTCAGCAAACAGCAGTTCATTTAGGGACTTCTCATGGGGGTTAGCCATCAAGAGTTCATCTATCTATTCATTAAATCCACCCACCCGTCATTCGCCCTTTCATCCGACCAACCACCATCCATCCAATACATCAACCCATGATCCATCCTTCTATCCTTTAAATCAACCGACCAGCCAGTCACCAATCCGTTCATTCATTCAATCCATCCACCAACCATTCAACCCATCAACCCATCCAACCATTATATCCACCCATCCATCATTCGACCATCCATCCGACCCACCCAGACATACATTCAACCTATCCATCCATTTATCCATGCTTGCACACTGAACACCCTATACATGACCCCACTCATTATATCACTGCAATGCCTACTGAACATGAGTCCGCATTCCAATCTAAAGGACTTTGACAGGTTGTCCCTTTTGGCCTGTTGGATGTTAGGCCTAGCTTCTCAGTCAGGAAATCACATGCAGCTACCGAAAATAGCCGAACTCTACCGAGCAAGAGCTCTCCTTTGCGACCTGATTAGACAGACAAAACCATCAAATCAGAAAAGGCCACGTGAACCAATATGGAAAGTTCGCGGGCATTTCAGTAAACAAAATATATAAATCAACATAATTCTTTTTTGTGGTAGGTAGAAGGAAACAATATCTGAGGAGATTGGGTTTTTGTGCCAAAACTAAGGACATATTTCAGATGCTTTGTTCATTGCGCGAGCACACACACGCATGCACACGCACGAGCACACACACGCACGAGCACACACACGCACGCACAATATTGTACGCGGACGGCATTCGGGGGCTGCAGTTGCACCATCTAGAATTACCTACACACCAACCTATCAACCTATCCATCCATCCTTCCAGCAATCCATCAATTCATCCATCCATCCATTCTTCCATCCACCCATCTATCTATCTATCTATTTATCTATCTATCTATCTGTCTGTCTGTCTGTCTGTCTGTCTGTCTGTCTGTCTGTCTGTCTGTTCGACCGCCAGCCCTCCCACTATCTATCAAGATGTATATATGTATGTGTGTCATGTGTCTGTATTTATTTATATCTATATAGATCAACCTGGAGATCGATTAATTGATTGATTGAAACAGACAGAAATCAAATAGACAGATAGACAAACAGACAGTTTGACAGACCGACAGATTGACAGACAGTCCATCAGATAGACAAATAGACAGACAGACAGTTTGACAACTAGACAGACAAACAAACAGGCAGACGACATTTGAAACAGCAAGTGGACTATTTGAAACAGTTACCTCCATCGAAAGTCTCTGTGGAGAAGCCCCACCCAGTGATGACGCAATTGTCGTATGAAGCGCAGCCATTGGCCATGTCTTCTTGAGTGGGCAGACACACAATGCCAGAACAACGACCTTTGATTGGTTCAGCAAGTTTAATAAGAGCGACAGCGTTACCTATTGATTAAATGCACAATTAGCTATTGAAATTACAGAAAATAAAATATAGCTCTTTAAAAATAGCAACAAGGAGTTACTACTATTAGCGGGGCCGCTAATGAATGAACTGGCAGCAGCCAGTGACTCGTAGCTAGCTGCTGGAAGCAGGATCACTAACTTATAACTGACCAAGACACCATTTCGCCTCCACGATGTTGCCTCGGAAACAGACTATAACCATGCAGTCTTACCGAGAGATCATGATTCGAAGAGGGAAGGCAAAGCTGTCTAACAAATGGTGTGCTGAAATCGGATGTCTGGGGCCGAAATGCGTAGGATATCGCAGCCTCGCTGGAAAATACGACACAAACTCAGACTCGTTAGGACTAACGCCCAAGAAAAAGAAGAAGAAGAAGAAGCAGAGGATTATCATTAATTATGCCACTGACAAAGACCAGCTATATTTTCCAAATAGCGAGAACACCGTGGCTACCTCAACATTGAAATATAACTGAAAATGATGGTACTGGAAGACCAACAAAAGGGGATGGAAACCAATCCTTAACTTTAGAAAACCAATCCTTAACTTTAGAAAACTAATCCTTAACTTTAGAAAACCAATACCAATTCGCAGACATGACACAGCCAAAACCCTGAGGTTGATGTAATAGTATCAGACTAGTCACTGGGCGTCTGAGTAGCTGAATGCTTGAACACACACTTCTCACGACAAAGACTTGGTTACTTTATCCTTCTACCGATGCCGTGAAGCGTACTGAGAAGATGAAGGTCTCGTTCTTGGACCAGATGTTGCTAAGGTGGTTGTTGTGAGCCTATGCCGGTATAGGATATCTTTGATGTTGTCTGTTCATTTGCCTCTCGGACTTCGTTTGATTCGACACTCCGATCTCCTAATATGTTTTTAATGGCAGCGGATCTGGTTTCATTTTCATGAGGTAACCAAACCATTTAACTTTCTGTCTATGTATCTATTCTTGTGAGGATGTTTTTCCTACAATTTTTTTTAATGTTGGTATTTCTCATTTTGTCAGAGAACGAATCTGTTACACCACGGCTCACATTCATTAGTGCACCCAGAAATGTAGGAAGATGAGCCACTGCTAACCGGCTACCATAGAACATTCGTCACGTGTGAAAAGCTCATTACCAGTAGGGTGGACAACAACATACCAGCAGGTTGTCTCAGAATATAACAACAACAAACACACAACCTACAACCAACAAAGGCAACATGTCTACCTACTGTTCAAGATCCGCCTCATTCCTCTTTCTTCCAATATGTGTTATTACTCTATGTCCAACAATGCTATTTCCACACAACTATAGTGGTGAGGATGACTAACGTCTGGTCAGGTAAAATATACTGGTCAGATATGTTAGTCAGGGTCAGGTAAAATATACTGGCCAGATATGTTAGTCAGGGTCAGGCAAAATATACTGGTCAGATATGTTAGTCAGGGTCAGGCAAAATATACTGGTCAGACATGCTAGTCAGGGTCAGGCAAAATATACTGATCAGACATGTTCGTCATGGTCAGGCAAAATATACTGGTCAGATATGTTAGTCAGGGTTAGGCAAAATATACTGATCAGACATGTTCGTCATGGTCAGGCAAAATATACTGGTCAGATATGCTAGTCAGGGTTAGGCAAAATATACTGATCAGACATGTTCGTCATGGTCAGGCAAAATATACTGGTCAGATATGTTAGTCAGGGTCAGGCAGGACATATTGATCAGACATGTTAGTCAGGGTCAGGCAAAATATACTGATCAGACATGTTAGTCAGGGTCAGGCAAAATATACTGATCAGACATGTTAGTCAGGGTCAGGCAAAATATACTGATCAGACATGTTAGTCAGGGTCAGGCAAAATATACTGATCAGACATGTTAGTCAGGGTCAGGCAAAATATACTGATCAAACATGTTAGTCATGGTCAGGCAGAATATACTGGCTACGACCCTCACCTTGACCTCTCCGCAGTCCTCCCTGGAAATGCGCTGTTTTAATGGCAGCCTGGCTAACAAGGTGAGGGATCGACGTGATCCTCGTAGTACTGAACGACACGTAGTTGAAGTCAAGCATAGCACAACCACCTGGAAGATCCAGGTCCACCTTCATCAGCACGCTCTGGATGGGAGGAAAGCTACTACAACCCGCCACTGAACGTCCTTTTCAGGGCGCACAAAAGAGTACCCCTAATCATCGTGGGCTTTATCAAGCAACAGCACAACTCTAATCGGCATCCATCAAGGTGAGGTCCTTACATTGCATTTTAGTTGGGGTTAAACTCTGAGATCGCCCTAACTAGCAAAGGTACATACACACGCATCCACGCACTTGTTAATTCTTGCTGATATCACCTAAAAGACTACGGTCCTGCGTGGTAAGGGGCGTCTCTCCGCCAGTAGCATACATAGAGGTAAACATTTTTTTTAAAAATTCTTTAGCGTTCGCCTTATTTCTCTATTCCCTAAGGCGGTGTGCGTTGCGCTGTGGTTATTATCTTGCCCCTGTCGGCCTAGTGCATCCGACTTCAGCATGCATTTTATAAAATGGATTGCTTCCTCCTGCATTCTCAAAGGGTTTGCTTCCCCTGGGTAAAGGTCGGTGCTGTGATGGGATCGAACCAACCACCTTCGAGTTCTGAGCCGTGTCACTTAACCACTAGCCTACGCCCTCCCTGGGCAAACATTTTACAACAACAAAAACTACCAAATGTTTCATGGTTAGGAAATGGGTTTATAACCCTTTCATACACAACAAGCGCCCTCACGGCGAAGCCTTTCCGTTGCATTTTGGTTGGGGTTGACCTCTTAACTTAACTTAACTTAACATCTTTATACTGGTTTAGAAGATCCTGCAGAGTCTGTATACAACCAGTTTCATTTACATCACCTTGCTCTAAAAGCTATGCGCATCCAATTTATTCTTAAATGCATTAACTGTCCCTGCCTGCACTACTTCCTATGGCAATGCATTCCAAACATTCACCACTCTCTGAAAAAATAAATATTTCTTAATATCTAATCTGGACCTCTCTTTAGTCAACTTGTAGCTATGCCCTCTTGTTATTGTGGGTGGCTGTATTTTTAAAAACTTGTTTTAGTCTAATTTATCCATTCCTCTGATTATCTTATAAACCTGTATTAAGTCAGCACGAACTCTTCTCTCTTCTAGACACTGTAGGCCGGTTTTTCTGAGTCTTTTTCCTCATAACTGTAATTCTCGAATCTCATTATCAGCTTTATCGCTCTTTTTTGAATTCTTTCAGCATGTTTATATCCCCTCTATGATAAGGACTCCACACCTGTACACAATACTCCAATCTAGGTCTAACTAATGCTTTATACAGTTTGACTATCTTAGATTGCCCTAACTAGGATATGTATATATACAGGCGCACACATGCATCCAAGCACTGGTCAATGCTTCCAGATATCGCCTAAGAGGACTACAGTCCGGAGTGAAAAGTGGGTGGCCTCCGCAAATAAAATTCAAAGAGGCAAACCTTTAAAAAAAAAACTACCTACTGTTAATGGAGTAGATGTCACTGAAAGGATACACTTGGTCGAGGGACGTCACTGTGTGATTTGGATGGATGTGGACACTGCTCACCTTCAGCAGCTCTTCCTGCTGGGTTCCGGTCGTTGGGTCAAAAGCGACATCAGATACGTTGTAATCTCCAGCCACGACAAGAATTCGGGATTGCGCGTCTTGCACGGTTTCTCCAGCACTGTGTATGATATTTAGAAAGCAAATAGTCCACGGAACTCTGTTTATATAAGGCAGTGGGTGACATTGTATACAATCACTACCGTCATGGCCAAGAGAGTCGGCGGCACCTTCGTGATTGTCTGATCTCGTTTAAACTTGGTGATTGTCTGATCCAGTTTACAGTTCGTGATTGTCTGATCTCGTTTACAGTTCGTGATTGTCTGATCATGTTTACACTTGGTGGTTGTCTGATTCTGTTTATACTTGGTGGTTGTCTGATCCTGTTTATACTTGGTGGCTGTCTGATCCTGTTTATACTTGGTGGTTGCCTGATCCTGTTTATACTTGGTGGTTGTCTGATCCTGTTTATACTTGATGGTTGTCTGATCCTGTTTATACTTGGTGGTTGTTTGATCCTGTTAAACTTGGTGGTTGTCTGATCCTGTTTATACTTGGTGGTTTTATCTGATCCTGTTTACAGTTCGTGATTGTCTTATCTCGTTTACACGTCATGATTGTCTGGTCTCATTTACAGTCGTGTGGCATACTGGGAATGCGGGCTAAAGACACAGCACTGTAAATAAGCTGACACCAGCCAGCTACTCATAGCGTGGTAGCAGAGTGATTACTACCACCACGACACTCACCGATACCTTCATTACTACCACCACGACACCCACCAATACCTTCATTACTACCACCACGACACTCACCAATACCTTCATTACTACCACCACGACACTCACCAATACCTTCATTACTACCACCACGACACTCACCAAAACCTTCATTACTACCACCACGACACCCACCAATACCTTCATTACTACCACCACGATACCGACCAATACCTTCATTACTACCACCACGACACTCACCAATACCTTCATTACTACCACCACGACACTCACCAATACCTTCATTACTACCACCACGACACTCACCAATACCTTCATTACTACCACCACGACACCCACCAATACCTTCATTACTACCACCACGACACTCACCAATACCTTCATTACTACCACCACGACACTCACCAATACCTTCATTACTACCACCACGACACTCACCAATACCTTCATTACTACCACCACGACACCCACCAATACCTTCATTACTACCACCACGACACTCACCAATACCTTCATTACTACCACCACGACACCCACCAATACCTTCATTACTACCACCACGACACCGACGAATACCTTCATTACTACCACCACGACAACCACCAATATCACCACTGCCATTATCACCATCTCAATCATCGTCACAACCACATACATTACCACAACCACCCTTACTTTCATACTGCCATCATCATCACACATACCAATATCATCAGCACCATTATTTCTACCACCAGAATCCTTCCCACTCACGAACATGACCACAAGCACCGCCAATCATCACACACACCCACATCACACTCACAGACACTACAGCAACCATCCACACTACCATTCGTCTTCTTCCTTTTCTCCATCTTCTTCCTACTCCTCCTCCACCTCATCCTTCTTTTCTTTTGTATCTCATTCTTCTTCCTACTCTTTTGTATCTTCTTCCTACTCCTCCTCTTCTTATTATTCCTCCTCTTCTTCATCTTCTTGCTACTCCTCCTTCTCTTCCTCCACTTTTTCTTCTTTATCCTTTTCTTCTCTTTCTTCTTCTTCTTCGTTTTCTTCTTCTTCTTTCCTATCTTCTTGTTCTTCTTCTTCATATATTTCTACTCTTATTCCCTCTGTTCTTCATTGTCTTTATCTTCTTGCTCTTCTGCTTCTTCTTCTTAATTTAATTTACTTCTTCTTTTTCCTCTTTTCTTCTACTTCTTCTTCTCTTTCTTCTTCTTTGTCTTCTTCTTTTTCTTCTTCTTCTTCAGACTTCGGCTTCAATTACTCTAACAGAGGCACTAGTCAACTCGAGGCCCTGCAAACTTCCGTACGACTTTTCATGGAAGGACATTAAACATTACCACTTGCTACTCCTTTCATATGTTTCGCTGTCATGAAATCTGGGCCGCACGTACAACCTGGATTTGGAATTTATCGTAAAGATGACATCTCAGAAATATTTTACCACAGGGAGCCGCGTAGCGCAGTGGTTAGCATCTGAGTGTTCCTGGGTTCATTCCCCAGTTGAGGCGGTAATGTGTTTTTTAGACCGCAATGGCTCCCGGGTCGATCCAGCCTTAAATGGGTACCGGTTCAGTCCGGGAAGTAAAAGCGGCGAGGGAGATAAGATGGCTACCGCCTTCATATAGCCGAGCCTTTGAAATGTGAGATCGCTAAACACCTCACACCCCTACGGCAGTAATGCTATGGGATACTTTACTTTACCACGCGATAGTACATACCTGAACACACACACAGGGCTGGTCAGTACCCACTGTTTGTCAATTAGCACGCCCGAGCACACGTGGGACGTGTTCTCAAATGTCAAGTCTCCCACTGGCGCCAACAAACCTCTGATTCAGGGTGTGAATAGAAAGAATTCACGAATGAGCTTACAAACAAATATGATTTATTTGCCTATTCGCGCCAGGTGAAGCATAGGGTTAGCGTTGCAGCTGGCCCGTTTACAGGAAGCCTGTGTCCGAGTATTTTTGAGTGACGGTTTCATAGCAAAATTGTTTTACATTTTGAAGTTGACCCTTCTTCTTCTTCTTCTTCCTTTTCATCTGCTTTTTCTTCTTCTTCCTCTTCATTTTATTCTTCTGCTTTTCTTCTTTTTCTTCTACTTCTTCTTTTTCTTCTACTTCTTCTTTTTTTCTACTTCTTTATTTTCTTCTACTTCTTCTTCTTCGTCGTGCTTAAGCTCCCGCTTCCAAGCCCTGGAAAGGGCTAAACAAGTAGCAGGGTGTAGTCCAACGAACGGATGTCCATTGTGTCGTAGTTTACAGCTTGACTGCGAAATTTGCACCTTTCGCTCAGACACATCCGAGTTCAGCATGGCATTTTTGGATACCGGATAAGCATTCCCTCTTCGATCCATTCTTCTTAGCTCGTCTGTCCTGTTGCAATCTGTTATCAAATGCAATTGGCGGGCCAATGCACTACCCTCTTTATCTGCGTCTCACTAAATGATTGGAGGCAGCGAACATTAATCAGGGTCAGTGAAAACGTACTAATCACGACCCTCCCCCCCCCCCCCTCATCACGCGTCCTCTTTCGTACTCCATAAAACAGGTTGTGCGACAACATCATAGCCAGCGAGAAAGAGGTCGACAGTGATCCCCACCCACAGTGGGGAGTTATTGAGGACCCTCGCACTGCTCGATAGCTAAGAAGACTCCGGTCCGCCTTTTCAAGTACGCCTCGGGTTGTGAGGAGAGCCACTGTAACCAGCTACCATAGAGACGCCGTCAAGGGTTAACTCAGCTCAGTACGAGCAGCATCTAATAAACCACTTGGCGCACACCTCTTCGTGAAGGTGCATCGTCATGTGACGCCTCTATAAGAACTGCAGTGGAACAACTAAATAGGCTAGGAAATATATTAAACCTTTACACCAGGCATAAGGCACTCGCCTCTCAAAGCGATAAACGGAAACACCAAGGGTTCGAGCCCAGCAGGTTTCATGCGACCCCTCGTATTCATCATCATCATCATCGTCGTTGTATGCAGTCAGACATCAACCTTTATTTTTTCGAAAAAAGCGGCGGTCATCCTGAGGCTGATGACACTGCCATAGAGCTTGTCTAGTGTTGCCACTGGTGATGGCCACATCTGCTTTCTCTGATCCTCGTATGTCGGGCAGTTTTGCAGCAAATGTTCAGCGGTCATTTTCCCGGTACCACAAGTGCATTCGTCAGTGCCACCTATCTTCAATTTGTTGAATAGGTGGTACCTCAGTCTATTGTGGCCAGTGCGAAGTCTAAAGACCACGACCTGCTCGCTTCTGTTCAACTGGTAATAGGCATCGTTTTTTGTGGAGCCAGTATGTTCGGTTTCCCATTTGGTCATGTATCTAGCTCTAATAAGCCGTTTTGACTCTTCGTATGTCATACTAGTATCTGGTTGTGGTAGTCTTGCACCTTCTTTTGCCAGTCTGCCTGCCTCCTCGTTGCCTTGGATGTTGCAGTGGGATGGAACCCACTGTACCACTACCCTTTTTGGTGCGAGGTACTGGCATAGTTGACAGAGTACTGCTCTTAAATCATTAAGTTCAGTATTTTTCTGACCCCTCGTATTCAAGGGAGGTGGGTCCAGAATGCCTGCATCCTGAATTACCTCCAGTCGTCTTGACATGTCTTGCCACTGGTCCAATGTAGGTCAAATTACATCATTAAGACAAACCCGTCTATTGTGTCGTCATCGTGCTTGTGGTGGACAATTAACTTCCATGCTCACGCTGCTAAAAATATTTCCTAACCCGCATGGGGCTCCTCTGCCACCTTCGAACTCATCGAATGGTTGAGCAAATTCCACACGGATGTACAAAGAGAGTGTTCTTCATCACCCGTGACGGACGAACATCAGCTTCGAACAATAAATACTAAATTCTTGGAAGGTTACAGTTGTCCTATTCTTATCAACCTGGTGCCACAACGTATACAAATAGACATGCATATGTATAGACACGATATACACACAAATAAACTACAAAAAAAAAAGTTCAAGGCATCCCCATACGGAAGCTGCGACTGAAATGAAGTGTTACCAATTTCATTTCTTAGAATTTGTGAGGAGATTCGGTGGCCTTGCGGTTGTTGGCTCGGTTTACAATCCCAACGTACCAGGTTTGAATCCCGCTGTGCTCAGTTTTGACAGCCCGGATATGTCTGCTTTTTCATGGTATTACCACATCTGCCAGTTGACCTAGCTGTAAAATTGGTCCCTGACGAAGTTAGATGATAATTTCGGAGCCGCCGCAGAAGCTCTGGGGTCGAGACTTTCAGCAAATGAAAGGGATTGAGCAGATATAGGGCGCACATGTGCAATGGGTTCGGTTCTATGAGCCGTTTTCCATTTATTTCAGTATTTGTGAGACGACCAGTTCCCTTCCACACTGATATTTTCCTTCCTAAACTGTAATCTCGTTCGAGTGGTACCATAAGGTGAAACGTATTCACCACAGCAACCTGTCATGCATGTCATAATAAGTGAAGACAGAGGGATGTGCATGCTGTTACAACCTCCTAATGTAAAAGCCGTTGCTACTTAACCCGCCAATAGAAATGTTCCCATTCGGCCTACATATAGAGCGAAAAGGCTAAATGAATAATGAACTGTGACATTTTATTATAAATTGTTTCCCATGTATATCTGAGTAGATTAATTTACTATCAGAGACGCAGTTAAATAAAAAATACTTACTAGCACTGTCTTCCGATGATCTAAATTGGTTTGAGATTGAGAATAGTTTAAGCTTCCTTATAGGATGTCCCAAACCTTACGGTTTGAATGCATTCAATTTGTGTAGGTTTTCCTGCTGATTCCATCCATTCGTTATTCTTTCCTCACTTTTCTCTTCCATTTCTCATTCTTGATGTCTCTCAGTATTATTGCGTACTTTTCCATTTCCGTATCCGGTTTCTGTGAACGTGTGCATAAGTTGTTCTCCTTTTTCTTCCATAAATATGTATGTTGTGGCTCTTAACATGTTGTATATTTGCTGTTGTTGTGTACGGTCTGTTGTGGGATTCCGTGGCGAAGTGATCAGGTGGTGTGGATTCGACTCCGGACTCCGCCGTCTCAATACCGATGCTCAATACTGGTGCTTGATGCGGAGTCTTCTGCATCTCGTAGTCGCCCTCTAGTCGTTCTGTCCTTGACTTGCCACTGGGTCGGGCGGCTCGAGACGAGAGAGTGAGGATAACAAGTAGCGCAGTTAATCATTACTAAAATTATCGCTAGCAAATAAATTATGCCATCATCTTCTACGATGGGCGGCGGCATTCGCTTGCTTTTTGTATGGGCCTGTTGATGTTTTCGTCTGGTTAGAAGAAAAATATATTTGTAATGATATTGTAATATATTGACCATTTCTTATGGGATCAAGATGCTGAGCAGCGCATGAGCAGCAGTGGTTAGCGACCCATAGCTGACTGCTAGCGTCAGGGCCAGCGAACAATAGCCGCCAAGACCCTTCTACACCTCCACGCGGTGATCCTGGATAACAGGCTGTAGCAGGGCAGACTGGCTAAGGAAAAGGGATCGAAGAGGGAATGTTAACCCGGTACTCAAAAAATGCTTGCTGATGTCGGATGTGTTGGACCGAAAGGTGCAAATATCACAGCCAAGCTGTAAACTACGACACAACGCATTCCGTTCTCTGGACTACATTCTGCTACTTAGGCCCTTTCAGGGTTTGGTAGTGGGAGATTGAGAACGAACGAAGAAGAAGAAGACCATTTTTTATTTGACGTACTCGTTTTCACCACTGACATACCGCAACTTACAAGTTCCTAGCCACTTCTGCGTACACCTGATAACTTGAATCATTCATTTTACATTGTTGTTGATGTGTTTTGTTCGTTGTCTCTGACGAATGCTTTGTGGCCGTAAAGTAGGTACCGTTCCTTTTTTTTGTTCTAGTGTGATGGCTGAGCAATTACCAAAATGTTTTTATTGATAAATAAGTTATAATACACAGGTAATGTAGTTATGTAGAAGATACTAGAAATAATGGTTGCCAGTCTCAAGCGAGGATTGCGACTGTATATGACATGTGCTGTGAAATATGCCCTCTTATGGCTGTAAAGACCAATCCTGGAACGGCATACGCTGTCACATCCGGGGCACACACGTGAGGAGCCGGCTGTGGAATCGTCGTGTGTTTTGTTTTTCGTTCAGCTTCTGCGATGGCTTTTCTTCTCCGCGATCTGAGCACCTTCGGTGATACTAGCGCTCCAGGGGGTACGGTTTTGTGCAAGCATCGCCTAGGATGTGACATTAATATTGAAGCCTTTTAGACACACTTTCAACGAGTCTCTGTAGCGTTTCTTCTGACTCCCTCGATGAGCGTCTGCCTGTTGTGAGCTCACCGTGTAACAGCTGCTTGAGGATACGCCCATCTGACATGCAAACAACATGCCCGTTCTGTTTTATCTGAGCTATTTACAGCAGTATATGGAGGCTCAACATGTTAGTCTTGCTATAAATTTCAGAGCTAGGCCCTTTGTCCGCTATATGCTCGAGCCACAGGAAGGAAACCACGGTAGACAAAGCAACCTACTACCTTGCAGGTACCATCGGGAGATGGGAAGGCTATGGGAGACAACCCAAAACAGAAAACTCAACTTGGCCTGCCGAAGACCAAGCGTGTCAGCTACGGCGCAGGAACTGGGAAAAATATATTATCGTCATGGAGTCACTCCTACAAGTTACAATCGGAGAGGAGCGGAACCGGGCCCCCAGACTCGATGGGACCCATCCAAGCAACCGGTGCCTCTGCTACCAGACATGGCCAGAGGGTGAGGAGCTGAGACGAAAGTTGTGAGGCAGCCGCTCCGACCTGTGAAGACTGTATACTTCACCTTGGCGTTTGGCCTGTAAATATGGCTTGGCTTCGTTCGTTCTCAATCTCCCGCTACCAAACCTTAAAAGGGCTTAAGTAGCAGAATGTAGTCCAGAGAACGGAATGCGTTGTGTCGTAGTTTACAGCTTGAATGCGATATTTGGGCCTTTTGGTCCAACACATCCGATTTCAGCAAGCATTTTCTGAGTACCGGGTTAGCATTCCCTCTTCGATCCCTTCTCCTTAGCCAGTCTGCCCTGTTGCAACCTGTTATCTAGGCTCACCGCATGGTGTATAAGGGTCTTGGCAGCTCTGGTTCGCTGGCTCTGACGCTAGCAGTCAGCTATGGGTCGCTGACCGCTGCAGCTCATGCGCTGCTCAGCGTCTTGATCTCAGAAAATTCGGCCTGTAGATATAGCATGACCAACGATCCTGAACACAAAGAAGAAAGAAGAAACATTCAGGTGACGCAACTGAGTCAGATAGACAAACGAAAACAGTTAAGTAACTGTAATGATACCTTATGGACACCACGAAAGGCCAATCACATGGCGCTGTTACGACGCCGTTCAGTATCCTTGACGACGGATCCAAACTTCCGATCCCACAATTCCTGGCGGGAGTAGGTGAAACAATATCCGGCTTCCGTACTCCTAATTTGTCATACAATTAACAAATATCAATTAAAATATACTCTGAAATACAAATACGATTAAAAGGACACATTTTCATCAGAACTGTAGCATGTGTTAACCAACGGTTCGGCCTAAATAGGTCTTTATCATAAACTGCTCAAATGATAACAACATAAGCGAGAATCAAAGCAAAATCGTAGACGATAATGGCATAATTGATTTTGCTAGCGCTTTGTTTAGTAAGGATTAACTGCGCTACTTTTTATCCTCACTCTCTCGTCTCGTGCCGCCCGACCCCAGTGGCAAGTCAAGGACAAGACGACTATGGGGCGACTACGAGATGCAGGGGACTCCGCATCAAGCACCCGTGAAAAAAGACGGCGGATTCCGGAGTCGAACCCACACCACCTGATCACGAGGCCGACAGCTTAACCACTTCGCCACGGAATCCCATAAGCAATTATAGTCAGCTATAAATGCATATCGCGTGAGGAGGTACGATAGCTTGAGATATATGAGAGCAGCCTTCGATTGCATACTGCCGCATAAGTACAATGTCGATCACATCATACAAAGATGCGGGGACGGCGTGGCCTAGTGGTTAAGTGGCACGGCTCACAAACCGAAGGTGCTGGGTTCGATCCCCATCACAGCACCAGCCGTTACCCCGGGGAAGCAAACCCTTAGAAAATTCAGGAGGAAGCAGGCTCTTACATAAAATGCATGCTGAAGTCGGATGCACTGGGCCGACAGGCGCAAAATAAAAACACAGTGCAACGCACACCGCCTTGGGATTAGAAAAATAAGGCGAACGCAAAAAAAAAAAAAAAATACAAAGATGCAAACATGGTCTGGCAGCACTCAAGACAATGAAAGCTGCCATTCCTGAGCAGCGGCTCTTTTCATCATATACAATCAGTTGATTCTGTCAATTATCGATTATGGGTTGTGTATCTTTACGTTTTCGAGGTCACAATGTGAAAGGGTAGAACGCATAGATAATATAGGAATGCAATTGGTCCTTGGGCAAACGTGGAATTCCCCCCCCCCCCCCCCCCATCGTGAAGATGAGATGCATGCTTGAACTTCTGTCTGTAAAGTTTAGATACACCCTGGCCCAGGTTAAAGTCTACATGCGAGCAGCCGCAGACAAGAGACACGCACTGCACGTTAACACTGCAGATATTGAGGGTAAAAGAATCAGGAGGTGATCTCATGGATGCAGAGAGAACGATTGATCAGGTGACCACAGCGGAGACCATAAACAGAAAGGAAGATGCATTCACACCGGAGATAAAATGACAGACAACCGCCGATTCTTCCTTACCCTGGGTAAATTATGAAGAGACTGGTAAAACTCGGAGGCGGGCGTCCAGCTTAAACGACTGATACATGACAATGCCTATAATGTTGATGCTGTTATGTATACCGATGGATCTTTGTTACCCAGTAAGGAAGCCAGTGGAGGCTTCTTCTTTATAGCGAGAGGAAGATGTGTTGCTCATAGGAGCAGTAATACACAACAACAACATCCAGCACGAGAAGGGAGAACGTAGCAGGGACTTCGGTATTGGGGTGACTATTTGGGGCATCTTTAATGAGACCGTAATTGTTTTTGACTCAATCCTTGCCGCAGAAGGGCTGGCTGGATGTGGCGTGTGTGGATATCGAACACATAAGTCAGGAGTCTTCGGGGTCGTGTGTGTGTCTACTGCTCCGACCATGCTGGAGTTTCCGGGAGGGAAAGAGTTGACATCCTAACCTCAGGGGCACCCACAGTGGGGACATTTTGAAATTGATCAACGACCGCCTTTCGGATCATTGATATTGCAATAGATAAACCGGTGATGCACAGATTGCACAGTTATCGAATCACGCAACAGACAGGTGGGCCTGAGAGTTGCGCCTGAGAGTTGCGCCTGAACACGCTGTAGTAACCATCAGTATCTACTCTCTTCCCCATTTACTAAGATGGACTGAGGAACCATAGGTATGCCAGTAGGACAATAATGTTTATTAATTCTATTTTTACTTTTAAATTCCGCAAGGCGTCCTTATAAGTTTATTTGTTTTCTTGAAGATTTGTCCTATTCTTGAATGTGTCTACACATAGCCAACATTTTTACGTCATTAAGAAATGATGAGAGCATATAATCCTCGACTATTCTTACTTTTAATGTGTTAATGATCTCTTTGGATGTCACAATTTGCTTCCTGTTGATGAAAATAGCACTAACAGTACATTTTCTCTTCCAGATTTAGATCTAGCAACTTCCATATTCCAATCATTATATTTCCAATTTATGTGAAGCTCAAGCTGTCTTAGTACTTGATCGGGCTTTTCTTAGCCACAGAGCTTGTTTACCTTGGTTGCTGTTTGTTTGCGAATACCAACATTAGGTAGGTTACTTTTTTGTGCGCCCTGAAAAGGACGTTATTTCTCGGGTTGTAGTGGCTTCCTCACACCCTGACTAGCATGTCTGATGAGTATGTTTTGCTTGACCCTGACTAGCATGTCTGATCAGCATGTTTTGGCTGGTCAGACATTCGTCTTCCTCCCATTTGTTTACCTTGCTGATTGTCATCGTTTTTGTTACTAATCAATTAATAGATCAATCGATCAATCAATACAGCCTTAATCAGTTAGACCCGTATATGAGCCATGGTTGAAACATCAACACACAATGCCCTCCGCAGTTATCTATCCTCAGCTCTACGAGCTAGTCTAGACAATCATGTCTTGTCCTTTCTCTGATATTATCAAGTCAGAACTTTTTTGACCTTCCCCTGCAATATTACTTTTCAGATAGAGCCATGTCTCGTTTCATGCCCAATCCATGAAAGATTTCAACGTTTCACTTCTAACAGAAGGACCTTGACCATTTTAATATGGGCTGCCTAAGGAAACTGCTGAACATGAAATAGCATGATAAGATTACAGATGTAGCAGTTCTTCCGAAGGATGGCATGACAAACATCCACACAATTCCGGCCAAATCGCAGCTTAGATGGACTGGCCATGTTGTCCGCATGTCAGATGAGCGGCTTCCATAGAAAATATTCTATGACGAGCTTGAGTTAGTCAAGCGCTGGCCAAATAGAACGTTACGAAGACACTCTGAAAGCCGCACTGAAGAACTGCGACATTGTTCCTGATAATTGGGAGTACATTGCTGCTGATCGCTCTGCCTGGCGTAAACAAATCTCTTCTGGCACGATACATATAGAGCAGACAATGAAGCTGCACGGAGACTAGCGACACAAAAGGCAAGAGAAGACGGTCAAACAGCGTTTTTCTGCCCTCAGTGTAACAGACGTTTTCGGGATCGGATTGGTTTGATCATCCACCTACGAATCCACTCCAGGATCGGTTTTATCAGCAACCTACTAACCCATTCCACGATTTGTTTGATCAGCCACCTACAGACCCACTCCACGATTTGTTTGATCAGCCACCTACAGACCCACTCAACGATTTGTTTGATCAGCCACCTACAGACCCACTCCACGATTGGTTGGATCAGCCACCTACAAACCCACTCCACGATTTGTTTGATCAGCCACCTACAGACCCACTCCACGATTTGTTTGATCAGCCACCTACAGACCCACTCCACGATTTGTTTGATCAGCCACCTACAAACACACTCCACGATTTGTTTGATCAGCCACCTACAAACCCACTCCACGATTTGTTTGATCAGCCACCTACAAACCCACTCCACGATTTGTTTGATTTGCCACCTTTAGACCCACTCCAGGATCGGTTTGATTAGCCACCTACAGACCCACTGCACGATTTGTTTGATCAGCCACCTACAGACCCATTCCACGATTGATTTGATCAGCCACCTACAGACCCACTCCACGATTGATTTGATCAGCCACCTACAGACCCACTCCACGATTGATTTGATCAGCCACCTACAGACCCACTCCACGATTGGTTTGATCAGCCGCCTACAAACCCACTCCAGGATCGATTTGATCAGCCACCTTTGAACCCACTTCCAGATTGACAGATGGCAATGAGGAAACGAGGGACAAACAACTGACAAAAGTGGTTACTGTTGACCGACCAGGGAATTTTTTTGAACTTCACAGAATCACGTTTTTCATGTACTTTATAAAAGATGCGCAACATTTTTCTATAGTATTTATATTCTTCTTCTTCGTACGCGGTATCTGTATTCAAATGCTTCTTTCCAAATCACCAGATAGTGTCCAGCTCTCACATACGTACACAAGTATAGACATCGCTGATTATTTATATAGCTTCACTTTCAGCAGATGTTGCTTTTTCATATATTACCGCTGCAGTCATGATGAGTTTTGTCTTCATTCCTTTTTCGTCATAGATATGTTCTTCTTCTTGTTCTTCTTCTTCTTCTTGTTCTTCTTCTTCTTCTTCTTCTTCTTCTTCTTTTTCTTCTTCTTTTTCTTCTTCTTCTTCTTCTTCTTCTTCTTCTTCTTCGTTCGCTCTCAATCTCCCGCTACCAAGCCATTTTCAGGGTTTTGTAAGTAGCAGAATGTAGTCAGGAAAACGGAATGAGTTGTGTCGTAGTTTACAGCTTGACTGCGATATTTGCAACTTTCTGTCCGACATATCCGACTTCATCAGGCATTTTTGAATAACGGGTTAGCCTTCCCTCTTCGATCTCTTCTGCTTAGTCAGCCTGCTCTGTTGCAACCTGTTATCTAGGATCACCGCGTGGAGGTGTATAAGGGTCTTGGCAGCTCTGGTTCGCAGACCTTGACGCAAGCAGTCAGCGATAGGTCGCTGACCGCTGCACCTCATGCACTGCTCAGCGTCTTGATGAAAATGTTCAATATTTATTATGGGACGATGAGGCTAACGCCTGGTCAGGTAAAACACACTGATCTGAGAATGTTAGCCAGGGTCAGGAGTAATATACTGGCCAAGACCCTCACATGACCTCCTCGTTGGTCGTCCTGGAAACACACTGTTGTCGAGGTCAACAGTCTGGCTAACAAGGTGAGGCTCGACGTGATCTCCGTAGTAGTTAGCGACACGCAGATGAACCCAAGCATAGCACAACCACCTGGAGGATCCCGGTCCACCTTCATCAGCACGCTCAGAATGTGAGAAAAGCTACTGCAACCCGTCACTTAACGCCCTTTTCAGGGCGCACATCAGAGTAACCTACTCATTGTGGGCATTCGAAATAACAACAACAATATGTCTTCTGAGCACAAATTGTTTCCTTCATTCACCTCTTTGTTCAAGTGTAAAGTATAGACCCCAACAGGATGTGGCCCTTTGAAAAGAACCTGTTTCCAAACTTTTCAATCATTGAGAACCTGTTTCCAAACATTTGCAATAATTGAGAACCTGTTTCCAAACATTTGCAATAATTGAGAACCTGTTTCCAAACATTTGCAATCATTTAGAACCTGTTTCCAAATATTTGCAATAATTGATAACCTGTTTCCAAACATTTGCAATAATTGAGAACCTGTTTCCAAACATTTGCAATAATTGAGAACCTGTTTCCAAACATTTGCAATAATTGATAACCTGTTTCCAAACATTTGCAATCATTGAGAACCTGTTTCCAAACATTTGCAATAATTGAGAACCTGTTTCCAAACATTTGCAATAATTGAGAACCTGTTTCCAAACATTTGCAATCATTGAGAACCTGTTTCCAAACATTTGCAATCATTGAGAACCTGTTTCCAAACATTTGCAATCATTGAGAACCTGTTTCCAAACATTTGCAATCATTGAGAACCTGTTTCCAAACATTTGCAATAATTGAGAACCTGTTTCCAAACATTTGCAATAATTGAGAACCTGTTTCCAAACATTTGCAATCATTGAGAACCTGTTTCCAAACATTTGCAATCATTGAGAACCTGTTTCCAAACATTTGCAATCATTGATAACCTGTTTCCAAACATTTGCAATAATTGAGAACCTGTTTCCAAACATTTGCAATAATTGAGAACCTGTTTCCAAACATTTGCAATCATTGAGAACCTGTTTCCAAACATTTGCAATCATTGAGAACCTGTTTCCAAACATTTGCAATCATTGAGAACCTGTTTCCAAACATTTGCAATCATTGATAACCTGTTTCCAAACATTTGCAATCATTGAGAACCTGTTTCCAAACATTTGCAATAATTGAGAACCTGTTTCCAAACATTTGCAATAATTGAGAACCTGTTTCCAAACATTTGCAATAATTGAGAACCTGTTTCCAAACATTTGCAATAATTGATAACCTGTTTCCAAACATTTGCAATCATTGATAACCTGTTTCCAAACATTTGCAATCATTGAGAACCTGTTTCCAAACATTTGCAATCATTGAGAACCTGTTTCCAAACATTTGCAATCATTGAGAACCTGTTTCCAAACATTTGCAATAATTGAGAACCTGTTTCCAAACATTTGCAATAATTGAGAACCTGTTTCCAAACATTTGCAATCATTGAGAACCTGTTTCCAAACATTTGCAATCATTGATAACCTGTTTCCAAACATTTGCAATAATTGAGAACCTGTTTCCAAACATTTGCAATATTTGAGAACCTGTTTCCAAACATTTGCAATCATTGAGAACCTGTTTCCAAACATTTTCAATCATTCATTTTTTCCACCCAATGTTAAGCATATATTTTACACATTTACCCATGTAACGAGTGGTCCGCCTGGGTCTTTGTGTATGACAAGGACAAGAATAGCACCACTGCCCCACAGAGAGCATGTCGTAAGAGACGACTGTGTGACATGGCTAGATGGTTTGTTTAGAGCAGTATAGATGGCGTCTGACAGGCTACAGGTCTACTTTGCTCTAGTGTTTGGGTCTATCAAGATGGTCTTGCACATCGGTTAACCACCCTCCGTAAGCGCTTGTACCAACGCAGTGGAGTATTAAGCCGCTCGAGCCTAGCCCGCTAAACAGGAAACCCTTCACCAGGCTACATCCAGCACATACCAGAGCTGGGACCTGCACAGGGGATTCTGTCCCTGTGGGTAGATTAAGAACAAAGAACCCATTTACAACAGCTGTAAGAATAGACTTATTTACTTACTTTCCGTGTCCGGCAACCTCATATAGATTCGCCAAAAATCCAGACGCAGTCAGTGCTCTTTCATTTGCCAGCTGTACAAGATTCCTGCATACTAGGACATATAATCAGGTGTTCTGGGTCCTGGACGGCTCCACATTCGCAATATTCATTGTCTGCAAATCCCCACTATTTAAGGTTAGACCCACATCTGGTCACATCTGTTTTAACATGTTCACAGATCTCCACGTAGTATATGGCAAATCGTGTCCGGGTGCAAGGTTTTCTTTAACCCTGTATCCAACCTTCCAACCTTGGGAATTCCGTGGCGAAGTGGTTAAGCCGTCGGCCTCGTGATCAGGTGGTGTGAGTTCGACGCCGGACTCCGCCGTCTTTTTCACGGGTGCTTCATACGGAGTCCCCTGCATCTCGTAGTCGCCCCCTAGTCGTCTTGTCCTTGACTTGAGACCGGGGTCGGGCGGCACGAGACGAGAGAGTGAGGATAAAAAGTAGCGCAGTTAATCCTTACTAAAAAATAGCGCTAGCAAAATTAATTATGCCATCATCGTCTACGATGGACGGCGGCCTTTGCCTTATCCAACCTTCACAGCTTTTGTGGCGCCACTATTATATTCGGTTTCCCTCTGGCCTTTTCTCGATGTCAGTCGTATTCTTAACTTAACGTTTTTATACTGGTTTATGAGACTCTGCAGATTCTATATACAGCCAGTTCCTTGGAGGGTAGTTTAATAAACTCAACACTAGAGCTAAGTAGACCCGTAGCCATTTAGGCGCCATATATAGCTGCTCTTAAAAAAAAAAATGTACAAATAATTTGTTGGTAGATTTTTAGCTAGAATTTTTTTTTCCGGAAAGCGGCCGTTAAACCTTCTCTTATCGTTTCCAACTGCCTAGCGATTTTTAACGTGCTCGACACTGGACACCGGAGTCCGATCTCACTACGCAGAGATCAGGGGAATTTTTAGCAAAAGTTTCACGTGAACAAATTCCGGTCTTCAAATACAAAATCTGCCCAAGTTATTTGTACCTTCCCCAGGTGGTTTGTTAAGAGCATCATATAGACGGCGCCTAACTGGCTGCGGGTCTACTTGTCTTTATTGTTTGAGTCTATTAAGATGGACTCGCACATCCGTTAAACCACCCTCCAAGAAACTGGTTGAATACATACTCTGTAGAATAGTCTAAACCAGTATAAAGACGTTATGTTAAGTTAACTCACCCAAATGCACTGTCAAGGTTAATTCACCCACATGCACTGTCAAGGTGAGAGGCATTTCCTGTGCCCATCACACTATCCGCCGAACATTAATCAAATTACCACTCCTATCAGGGTTACACAACACAATATCACCATTATTACTGCCAGCTTCACTATACCACTTTCACTCTCACCTCAGTATTACCTTGTGTTTTTCCAGCACAACACGTATGATTTGATTTGAAACATCCGTAGAAGTTGCTCAGCAAGTCGTGTTCCTCGGTCCCCGCCGGGCACGGCTGTCCGGAGGGTACACAGTATCCGCCATTTCTGTACACCAGACTACAACGTGCTGTAAAATTGAGAACGAAGTCTCATTTATTAAGGAAATAGTGGACATCTTTTAGACTTGTCATATTCTCCGTTCTAGTTGATTGGGCACAGTAAAGATTAAAACCTGTTTATAAACATAAATAAAAGAAAGATAATGACCACCGACAAAACACAATGTCAGCATAAATTTACAGTGGGTGGTGAGGAAATAGATCAGGTCCCACATTTTGAATATCTGGGCTGCAGAGTTGACAAAAATGGCGAATGCTCGAATGAAATCAGAAGATGACTAGCCATGTCAATGCAGAGACTGAACAGCAAGAAGAAATTATGATAGAGCACCAACAAAATGGTAAAAGTAAAAGTCTTGAGAGCCTGTGTTTTTCCTGTGGCAGCTTATGGCTGCAAATCATGGACGATTACCAAAACTTCCAAACAAAGAATCGAATTCTTCGAGTCAAAATTTTACAAAAAGATCCTCAGAATACCCTGGACAGAGAAAAAGACAAATGTAGACATTCGGCAAGAGTTGAGCATAGAGGAGAACTGGTTTATCAATTCCATTTTGGCTAGAAAATGCAATTACTTTGGACACAACGGTCTCGAGAGAACAGTTATGGAAGGTATGGTGCCAGGTAAAAGAGGAAGGGGTAGACCAAGAATATGATGGCACCAAGATATCCAGGAATACCTGGGTATAACTGTGGCGGAGACTGGAGTTTTGGCAAGGGAACGAGTTTCTTTCACACAGACTGTGATGGGAGCGACGTTCTATAAAGGACATGCTACATGATGAGTTGATTGGGCCTTGCCAATATTGGTTCGGTATTTTGCTGAAGAAAATAGAGCCCACTTTTTTAGTTTATTTAATTTAATGATACTGAAATACCATCGGTGTTGGCATAACTCCAAGTTGTAATGGATGGAAGCGCTCACAAAATGACAACAGTACGGTTGCAGTTGTATGGCACCGAAACATAGGTAACCTTACAGGGATGTCAGATGTGGATTAAGTCATTCCACATGCACAGTAATCTTCTTCTTCTTCTTTCTTCTTCTTCTTCCTTCTTCTTTCTCCTTCTTCCTTGTTCCTTCTTCTTCTTTAATCTTTTTCTTTCTTATTCCTTCTTCTTCTTTCTTCTTCTTTCATTTTCTTCCTTCTTTTTTTCTTCTTCTTCTATCTTTTTCTTAGTACTTCTTCCTTCTTGTTCTTTCTTCTTCTTCTTCCTTCTTCTTCTTCTTCTTCTTCTTCTTCTTCTTCTATTTGACCTTCCTTCTTGCTAAAGGCTTTATGACACTTTGTCGTAGTTTTCTACGATATCTGAGTCTAACCCCGAGACATCCAATTTCAGCTGGCATTTTGGAGTATTTGCAAGTTTGCATTCCTACTGCGATCTCTGTCCCTTGGCCAGACTACTATATTTCAGTATGTTTCCAGGGTCGGCACGTGGAGGCGGAATAAGGTCTTGGTTAGCTATGATTGGCTGACCCAGATGCAAGCAGGCAGTTATGAGAATTGACCTAAGGTTAGATGAAGTTTATAGACCGCAAGCAGCATGAAATCAAGTTAATTGATGACGTGTCAATGAAGTTTATAGACTGCAAGCAGCATGAAGTCAAGTTAATTGATGACGTGTCAATGAAGTTTATAGACCGCAAGCAGCATGAAGTCAAGTTAATTGATGACGTGTCAATGAAGTTTATAGACCACAAGCAGCATGAAGTCAAGTTAGTTCATGTTAGTTCATGACGTGTAAATGAATTTATAGACAAGCGGCATGAAGTCAAGTTAATTGATGACGTGTCAATGAAGTTTATAGACTACAAGCAGCATGAAGTCAAGTTAGTTCATGACGTGTCAATGAAGTTTATAGACCATAAGCAGCTTGAAGTAAAATTAGTTCATGACGTGTCAATGAAGTTTATAGACCACAAGCAGCATGAAGTCAAGTTAGTTCATGTTAGTTCATGACGTGTAAATGAATTTATAGACAAGCGGCATGAAGTCAAGTTAATTGATGACGTGTCAATGAAGTTTATAGACTACAAGCAGCATGAAGTCAAGTTAGTTCATGACGTGTCAATGAAGTTTATAGACCATAAGCAGCTTGAAGTAAAATTAGTTCATGACGTGTCAATGAAGTTTATAGACCACAAGCAGCATGAAGTCAATTTAGTTCATGACGTGTCAATGAAGTTTATAGACCACAAGCAGCATGAAGTCATGTTAGCTTATGACGTGTCAATGAAGTTTATAGACCACAAGCAGCATGAAGTCATGTTAGTTCATGACGTGTCAATGAAGTTTATAGACTACAAGCAGCATGAAGTCATGTTAGCTTATGACGTGTCAATGAAGTTTATAGACCACAAGCAGCATGAAGTCATGTTAGTTCATGACGTGTCAATGAAGTTTATAGACCACAAGCAGTAGGAAGTCATGTTAGTTCATGACGTGTCAATGAAGTTTATAGACCACAGGCAGCATGAAGTCATGTTAGTTCATGACGTGTCAATGAAGTTTATAGACCACAAGCAGCAGGAAGTCATGTTAGTTCATGACGTGTCAATGAAGTTTATAGACCACAAGCAGCAGGAAGTCATGTTAGTTCATGACGTGTCAATGGAGTTTATAGACCACAAGCAGCATGAAGTCATGTTAGTTCATGACGTGTCAATGAAGTTTATAGACCACAAGCAGCATGAAGTCATGTTAGTTCATGACGTGTCAATGAAGTTTATAGACCACAAGCAGCAGGAAGTCATGTTAGTTCATGACGTGTCAATGGAGTTTATAGACCACAAGCAGCATGAAGCCATGTTAGTTCATGACGTGTCAATGTAGTTTATAGACCACAAGCAGCATGAAGTCATGTTAGTTCATGACGTGTCAATGAAGTTTATAGACCACAAGCAGCAGGAAGTCATGTTAGTTCATGACGTGTCAATGAAGTTTATAGACTTGATCAAGTCACATGGAATCTAGTTATTTGACGAATCGCCACATTATGTGTGTGATAAGGCATGGTTCTAAAAAGACACTTGTTATGGCAGAAAAAACGTTCCTTTGGTATTCCCTTGCCTTAAAGGGAACATTAATTGCGTACTTTAGCTCAAAGATCAGAACAGTTTGAGAATCTGATTTGATTGCACGCAGTTAATATATGTCTTTTGGCCGGTGACCGCCAGTCCCTGTGTGGTTATAGACAGCAAAAGCTAAAATTTAAATTTCTTTGCAACCGCTCTTTATATACATATACGTTACAAGTGTTTGTTTTGAGTGTCCCAAGAGTCAACTCCCAGCCAATACCGAAGTCAAACGCGATGTAGTCGTGTGAAAGGTCCTGGAAAGTTTGAATACATAATGGGCCGAGTACACCAATAGTATGTTAGTGAGAAAAAAAATCACATCCCTGATATACGAGACGTGTTCAAATGAAACCGGACCAAACTGCAACAAGTGAACATACGTACGATGCGCATGATGACGTCACTTCTAGTGTAAACAGCACATACCATCCAGCAAGTTTGCAAAATTTCATAATCCTCTGACTCTTAGTTTCCTCAACAGGCCGTTCAAAAAAGGGCGGGTGTGATACGGAATCCGTCTACAGTTGATCAGTGAGCGGTGATTCGGTTTCTAACAGCTGAAGGATGTCGACCAGTTGACATGCATCACAGAATGCAGGCAGTGTATAGTGACAATAGTGTGTCGAAGACAACAGTGAAGAACTGGACAACGATGTTTAAAGAAGGACGGGAGTTAACGCAACAATATGCGCCTGACCTGGTCTCGGACGTGAGTTAAAGCAACAATATGCGCCTGACCTGGTCTCGGACGTGAGTTAAAGCAACAATATGCGCCTGACCTGGTCTCGGACGTGAGTTAAAGCAACAATATGCGCCTAACCTGGTCTCGGGAGATCTTTCGTTAACTCACGTCCTTCTTTAAACATCGTTGTCCAGTTCTTCACTGTTGTCTTCGACACACTATTGTCACCATACACTGCCTGCATTCTGCGATGAATGTCAACTGATCGGTGAAAGTGCCGCCGACAGAGCACGAATTTCACTTATCCACATTAAATTAAGGATTCGGTCAGTCTGTTAATCTGTTAGGTCTCTGTTATCCACGTTAAATTAAGTATTCCGTAGTCTGTTTTCTGTATCCCCATTAAATGAAGTATTCCGTAGTCTGTTCTGTAATCCCCATTAAATTAAGTATTCCGTAGTCTGTTTTCTGTATCCCCATTAAATTAAGTATTGCGTAGCCTGTATTCTGTATCCCCATTAAATTAAGTATTCCGTAGCCTGTTTTCTGTATCCCCATTACATTTAGTATTTCGTTGTCTGTTTTCTGCTATCCCCATTAAATTAAGTATTTCGTCAGTCTGTTCTCTGCTATCCACATTAAATTAAGCATTCCGTCAGTCTGTCTTTGTAACCACATTAAATTAAGTATTCCGTCAGTCGGTTCTCTGTTATCAACGTTAAATTAAGTATTCCGTTAGTATGTTCTCTGTTACTCAGAGTAGAAGAGGTATTCAGCCAGTCCGTCTATCGGGTACCAATTGTAAAATACGTTATTTCTGTGTGTATTCTCTGCTACTCACAATACATACTATATTCCGCCGTGGCACAACAGCACATCATTCCATAACGTGACACATCCTAGCATATCATTTCATAACGTGATACAACCTATCATAGTATTTCATAACGTGACACTACCAAGTATAGCATTCCATAACGTGACATAACCTAGCATAGAATTCCATTATGTGGCACAACAGCATATCATTCCATAACGTGACATAACCTAGCATTTCATACCATAACGTGACATAACCTAGTATATCATACCATTACGTGACACAACCTAGCATAACATTCCATAACGTGGCACAGCATAGCACAACCTAGTACAGCATGCCATAACGTGACACAACCTAGCATAGCGTATCATAACGTGACATTACATAACATAACAGCATACATTACAAGATACTAGATAGCATGACATGACAGTGTACAACAAATTATAGAATACAATAACATAACACACGCTAACATAGCATATCATAACATGACAGTACATAACACAGTATATCATAACATGACAGTACATGGCATTGCATACCATAACATAACATGACAGTACATAACATAGAATACCCTGTCATAACATTGCACAACATAACATGACAGTACATAACATAACATACCATGACATTACACAACATAGCATACCATAACATGACATTACCCAACATAGCATAGCGTAAAATAACATAACCTAACATGTGTTACCCATCTCAAGCGATGTAGGCAACATCAACAGACGGTCTCATCTTGATGATGTAATTTGCGCTGTATTTGGATTATAGTGAGGAAGAGCTGCGCTGGTCATCAACCTCACTCTCTGATCTCCCACTACCTTGGACCAGTAGCAAGACTTAAGTCAAAACGAATAGAGGCAACTCAGGATTCAGGCACTCTGGTCCCGTGAGACCAGGGGTCATTATAATACTTGGGGGATTCGATAGTCCACCGTTTCTTTTAATCGCTTTGGGAGGCGAGTGCCTGACCTATCGACCACAGCGACCCCTAAAAGACTGCAGAGTCTGTAGACAACCACTGTAGTTTCTTCATAAAGTGACCAGTGGACGATTGGGAAGTTCATGTTCCCCGAAGTCACGCCCCGCGCAGTCCTGCTGAAGCTGTAGGTGTCTGGGCTGATGGATCTGTGGTTGTCATTGGCCAGCACTTTCCTGATCAGAGCGCCAGTGCCGATCATACTTCCGCCCGCCTCGTACCACTCCGTCTGCCTCCACCCTGTGTTGTTTACCTGGAAATTCGCTGCCCCTTGAGGTGTGCACTAATAAGGATGCTGGACGATTGTCATAATTTCATAGATTTCCATCATGATATTTGCATGAGAACGGGTTGTGTAGACAAAATGCTTGTAATATTAACGGTAAGGTAATAGTTGACTAAGTCTCAGTGGCCTACAGCAGTCAATGACGTAGACAACAACAAAAAAACCGGCTTAAAATTGATGACGTGGCACGTTGGGCAGGAAGAACAGAAACGTACGAAATAAATATCACACTGAATAATGAACACAATGTTCAGTAACATAACATAACATAACATGGCAATGCATTAATTAAGACAACGTATATCAACTTACTGACTCTGCGAGAAACCGCCTGACTTATAAAGCACCAAAAGATAGCACAAATGACAAGATTAAGACATTCCATCTTATTTGACTATCTGGAACTTTGTGTGCAGCTTCCAACATCAAAGCACTGCTATCATCGACAACATCAGTGTTCTCTAGCGGAACAATTGTACAAATCCTGACAGTCAAGCGACCTTGTCCTCTGTAAAGTTGCGCAGTAAATCCAGAACTTAACAACTATCATCAAACGTGGCCGGATATAGGTGAGAACTGATTTCCTAGGGTTTTGGGTGGTCATGAGGGTTGGGGTGAGAAGGAGTAGGGGTGGACTGTGACCATATTACGTGATCAGTGGCGGAACCAAGGTAGGGATATGTACATAGGACCCTCCCCCACACCAATGATGAGATTTTCAGAGTAGTTATTGTTTAAATTCCCTTTGTCTTTTTGCGCTGTTTTCCCTCCAGCTGGAGTATAGGACCAACATTACAGTTGGTCTGCTTTTGAAAGCACATTGCGTGCTTTAAAGTGAAGGTTTTGTAGTAGTTTGTTTTACATGATGAGGTTGCAATCACCAATCACATTGCGTTGATACATCACGAATGTCGTCGTTCCACATTATGTCTTTCCTGGTAACACCGATGACCTTCCTCAAACACTTCATTCCACGTCGAAATTCTGCTCAGACGCACCCTGGACAGAGGCCATGTTTGGTACTGGTAGCACACAGTTGGCATAAATATACTGTTTATCAGCTGTTGCTTTGTTGCCAAACTAATGATTGGGTGCCTAAGCAGTTGTGACAGCTTATAAGTCATCGCAGATGCTTTCTGACACCTAGTCTTAATTTCCCTGTCGATCTTGCCGTCTGTCGAAAACATACTTCCCAAATACTTGAACTCGTGGGCCTGTTGAAGAGCAATATCATTTACACCTATCTTGAGTGGCCCAGGTGTTCTACTGATCATCATAGTTTCTGTTATGTTCCGGCTAATTCGCATATTGTATTTAGCACAAGTAGTCGGAAGCGAGTAATGTGATTTTTCTTGATCAATCAAAGCTACATAGGCTCTTTACAAAGGCGTGGAAAGACAGACGCATACCAGATGACTAGAAGCAAGTTATAATCGTGCCAATTTGAAAGAAAAAGGGCGATAAAAGAAACTGATACGAATATAGGCATAAACGACTTATCCACATTGGTGAAGTGTATGCGAAGATCCATGGAACATAGAATAAAACCTTTTGTTGAACCTCAACTATCGAGAGCTCAATTTGGATTCTGCCGAAGTATGGACTGTACGGACAATAAAGGAAAGATCAATAGAATACCACGAAAATCTATGCATTGCTGATTGGTATCTAAGAATATTTGGGCAAGCTCAGGCATAAAATCACCACCGTTCTCTGTAGCTTGAAGGGCCGACAGCGGGTCTGTAAAGATAACGATGTTTTGGACCTTAAATGGGAATGCATCAAATACAGTCATCGTGTAGTACAGAGCTACTTCCAGTGCCGTTATTTCAGCTTCACATTTAAAACATAACTCCCCAGAGGCATCAAACAGCTTACCCGTTGTTCTGTCTGGAAACGCTATGAAAACTCCATATTACGCTATAATGGCGATACTAAAAGCAAACCCAACAGTATAGACATATATCCATTCTTCTGGGTAGGCATAATTAGTTCCATGTGATGCTCTGGTAAGACTTACTGGGTCAGAACGTCTAATTGTAATATCAGTTAATTTTGCTTCAATCTATGGCATTTAAGAGACGTGAGTAGTGGTTTTGTAGCAATTTGTTTTGCATTATGAAGTTGCTAGGTCCATGTAGATTGCGTTGATACTAAAGTAAATAAACTGTGGTTGTGTCACTATACTCCGGCATGAGTGAAAAAAGGGAAAAGAAGAAGAAATGGGTCTTAGGTAATAATAGAATCATTATGTATTATTTGTTTCATAGTGTTCCACATTTCATATTTTTATGTGCACGCCTCTGCACTTGGCGATTACTCTATATAAAGATATTCTATTTACTGCCGTGTGGCTGAGAGTAAAGATATCCACACGTTTATCTTTAGTGTATGTTTAAACAGAAACGTCACAAAATTCTGTTCATTGCACTTTGAACATAATAGTGAAGACACGAAAAAGGTTCAATGGAGGTAATATGGGTTCATTTTTGTATTCAGTATTGCTATCTCTTGCCTCATACGTCCACGCTCTCTCTCTCTCTCTCTCTCTCTCTCTCTCTCACACTCATTCTCTCCCTCTCCCTCTCTATCTCTCACATAAATACATCTAGATATATATGTTCAGTTCAGTTCAAGTGCCATCTCAACATTGAAGTTCTGCTACAATGGGTCTTCAATGTACTCTATCTCTTGTCGTAATGGTGCAATCTGAGAGGCTTTCTCCAGTACATCTCCAGATGTTATCCACTTACTTAAAACGATGTCTACCTCTTGAACAACTGCCTTCCGCCCTACCTTCCAGAGACAAACAGAGGAACAGAAAAAAACACAGTTACAAATTACATCAACCAAATATTTCCACCAACAGCCTGGACGCACGCCTATACGGATGGCTCTGCCAAAGATGCCATTGGAAACGGGGGAGGAGGCATCGCTATAAAACTAAAAAGCAAAGTATACTCAGCAGCATTTGCCACTGGGAGACGCTGCAGCAACTTCAGTGCCGAAGTCAGTGCCCTGAGACAAGCAGCTGAAATCCTTATAGACCATAAGGAGCAGGCAGAAAAGCAATTGGTCATTCTCACAGACGCCCTCGCAGTGTTAATGACGCTCAAGAACCAGCACAAAAAATGAACTCGGTGCTCTGGCAGACTCGCTCGAACGCCTGTCCAAGTGCTTTAAAAAAGCACAGTCCAGTGGATACCAGCCCACTGCAACATTCCAGGCAACGAGGACGCAAACAGATTAGCCAGAGAGGGAGGAATTCTGCAGCAGAGTGATTCAGAAATCACATACAATGAGACAAAAGCATTCATCAGGGCAACGTACAGCGCAAAATGGAAAGAAGACCACCCTGGCCACATAGAAAACGATGCCTACCATCAACTCTCCAGGCAAGGCCAGGTGATAATTCTCCGGCTACCCACAGGTCACAGCAGACTTACATGCCATCTGTACAACAAGTTCAAGATTGGCACTACAGACCTTTGTGCCTGCGGTACAGCCGCCATGAAGGCAAAGCATATTTTGCAGTCATGTCCACTGTATACCGACAAAAGAAGTAGCATTTGGCAACAGCCAGTGTCCTTCCACGAGAAGCTGTACGGAAGCGTACACAGTCTTGAGTCGACTGCTGCCTTCCTTCGTTAGAGTCATTGAAGTTGAGGTCTGACGATGAACGAGGAAGAAAAAGAAGATATACACACACACATCACACAAGGTATTTCTACAAAGATAGCAACGCAATGAAGATAATGTTTCCTTCTCCACTCCAATCACTAAGGACAAAAAGGAATATCAAATATTAAACGGTCACGCATGAGAACAACTATTGAAAGAGTAGTTTCAAGAACTTCTCAACAGGCACTCTGGGACAATTAATATGCATCCCAAAACACACGGATAATCTCGAGCATGATATATTGATTGTAAAAATATAAAGACTATTAAAGCAGCTCTAGGGACAAGTCACCTGGTGTCGACGGCACAACAACTGAAGCAATTCAAGCTTGTGCAAAGACAGGGTGAAGTAACCAAAGAGAATCTTTACGAAAGCATGGAAAGAAAGAATATCAGATGATTCGTAAACAAGCTACAATTATAACAGTCTGGAATACAAAAATCAAACAAAGCAACTATGATACACAGATGCTTATCGTTATTAGTCATACAAAAAAAAAACTGTATGCGAAAACGCTTGAACAAAGAATAAGACTAGCTGTTGAATCTCAGCTGGGGCCAAGATGTAGAGGTGAATGAGCTGACAGCAGCCAGCGACTCATTGATCGAATTTTGCGTCATGGTTAAGGAACCACATATGACAAAGACCATATCCCGCCTCCATGACCACGGACACCGGCTGCACTAGTTAGTCTGGCTCGGAGAATAGAGATCTTAGTAGGTAGGCAAACAACCCGGTTCCCAGTTTAGCCAACCGAAATCGTATGTGTCGGGCCGAAATGCGCAAATATCGCATCCTCGCTGTAAACTACAATACAACATCACACGTTCTTTTCAGGACGTAGAAGAAGAAGAAGAAGAAGAAGAAGAAGAAGAAGAAGAAGAAGAAGAAGAAGAAGAAGAAGAAAAAGAAGAAGACACAGCTCTTCCAATTTGATTTTGCCCATGTTAGTCTGAAATCCAGTGTTATTCCTAGATATGCAGGTTTCTTTTCCCCTGGTAGTTCTTCGTGTTCATTCACTGTCAATGTGACTTTGTTTGTTCTTCTTGATTGTCTCCTGCTCCCTGGGACGGAGCAGGATGGCCACCAGTAGCCGTGAGTGTACCCTCTGAGGCTTAGGGTCTGGCATTATCTCTGCCTGGTAGCTCTCCTCGGACGGAACACGACATCTAATTAAAAAATGGTTGATTGTTGGTGCGAGTGTGATTTACGCGGTGTCGCATTTTAGTTTTACTGCGGATTACGGTTTATAAATGCACTATTTATTCCTACATTGTGATACCAATGTCAAACATGGACACTGACAGCAACAGATAAGAGAAAAGTAGAAACAACAGAAAAGAAAAGCCTGAGGCGAATGCTAAATGTGACAAGATGGGACAGAATTAGAAACGATGAGATCAGGAAACAGATGGGCACTAAGCCAGTGCTTGACTTCATTAGAAAACATCAAATTCAGTGGTTTGGCCACATATCGCGACATCAACACAGCAGCGTCCCACAGATGGCTCTAACACTTAAACACAGCGGTACCAGAGCTAGAGGCCGACCCCACAAAATATGGATTGACGGAATTTCCGAGGCAGCCATGTCCACCTTATATGAAGCGCACACCAAGTCCAGATGTCACTTATATACCTGACGCCAAAAAGCAAACCAGGATCAGACAATAGATAGATAAATAGACGACCTCTGGCAAAAGATGGCAGAAACAAGCCACAATGTAATCATCGAGTACCATACAGAGATCAATTATATCGCCGAAAATCACTTTATGTACCAATGAAGAGAATACATAAACAGTAGACTATAACCAATTCACTAACTCAAAAGAAACCAATAGACTACCTTATTTCGCCTGAGAACTGGTAACTGCAGACTACTAGAACATCTATACCGACTAAGGATCTCACACATCGATAACAGATCCAACAACACTTAGGGTCAAGTGAAACATACTAACCATGACCCTAGCTCATGTCAGAATCAGGTTGTTGTTTTTTTTGCTTAGATGTTTGCCTCACTAGTTTCTACTGGCGGAGGCGCGCCATTTTCCACCCCAGACCGTAGTCCATTGGGCGATATCAGGACGCAAAGGTGAAACAAACTTGCCAAAATCCCACTGAAAATAGGCTTTGTTACAGCAACCTAGCCAAAGAAGTGTGGATCGACACTGGGATTTTAATATGAGTGAACCTACTAAGCAGCTGTGCACTGCACAACAACCATAATGACCTAAGTACATCTCTTCATCAGCACATTCTAGGAAATGAAGAGCAACGAAACAGCTTCTATCTTCTTTTGCCGTCTCACTTTCTTTCGGGTTGTCGTGGTATGTGTTTGTCTTTCGCCTCTCTCGTGGCCCGAGTAACATTTTTCCCCAATTTACGGGAGATCTCGTCTACTCAGTTTATCCAGCTTTTCCTCGGCCTACCTCTCGCCCTTCTTCCTGACGTTCTCCTGTAGAAGGTTTCATGAACAATGTAATATGGTTGCATTCTCACAATATGGCCAAAGCGATTCGTTCTCTGTTGCTCGATGCACCGTAGGTAGGGAACTGTTCCAACCTTCTCCCGAATACTCGTATATGTGAGTATGTTTCTTCTTGTGCTGTTAGAGACCTTTCGTAGGCACCACATTTCGCAGGTGGCTAACTTTCGTTCCTGGGTCCTATTCAATGCCCATGGCTGACACTGGTAGCACATGGCTGGGATGAAGATACTATTTATCATCTGCTTTTTTGTTTAGATGGGAAATCTTAGGGTATCTTAGTAGTGGAGATAGCTGGTATGTGACAGCGTTTTGCCCTATACACTCTCGTCTCTTTCTCTGTATCGAGTAAAAACAGTTCCCAAATACTTACATTTTTGTACCTGCTTTATGTTTGTTTCAATCACATGCATATCAAGTGTGGTGTATTCTTAATCGTTTGTTCTTAATCGTCCGCTACTAAGCCCTGAAAAGGGATTTGCAAGTAGCAGAATGTTGTCCGGAGAACGGAATGAGATGTGCGTTAGTTTACAGCTTGACTGCAATATTTGCACTTTTCGGTCCGACACATTCGACTTCAGCAGGTATTTTTGAGTACAAGTTTAGCCTTCCTTATTCGAACTATTCTCCTTAGTTAGTCTGCACTTTTGCATCCTGTTATCCAGAATCACTGTGTAGAAGTGTAGAATAGTCTTTGCAGCTTTGGCTCGCTGGCACTGACGCTTGCAGTCTTCTATTGGCTGGAGCCCTTTTCGTCCACTCCATATAAAGTGTAGTTAGTGGGCTTTCTACCTAAATTCATTGTTTCTGTTTTTGATGTGTTGATATTCATTGTCGTACTTTGTACAGCTCAAGTACACTCAGTCAATACGACGTTGTAGGTTATGTTCGTTGGGGTGGATCAAACATCGGTCACCTGCCACAGAACAGCTAACATGCTAATGGGGACGGAAGCACTGACCTCAGCACTGAAATGGATATATAAGACTTCTATAACAAGGACAGTCATCGTGACAGATGCGCAAGCCGTACTTCAGAAAGTACAGAAGGGATGCCTTAGGTACGAGTGGATAGCTGCTGTTGAGGCCTCAAACCTCCCGGCGTTGACCTGGATCTACTGTCCTGCTCATGCCGTGGTTCAGGGCAATGAAAGAGCTGACATCTTGGCTTCACAAGCTCCCATTATGGGCACATTAGTGATGGATAGAAGTGACATTTTGAAATCAATCAATGATCGCCTGCTGGATGAGGACACCGCAATAGATGAAGCAGCAATCCACAGATTGCAAAGTTTCGACATTAAACGAGGTTCGAGCGGAGGGGGGCTATGAGAGGACGGCGCATGAGAGTGTACAACCAGCGAGCTACAGGGACCATCAGCATCCATACCTTACGCCATTTGATGAGAAAGACTGAGCACCTATGGGTATGCCCGAAGTGCAGTGACGTTGATTCTTAGAAACAGAAACAGAAACGGAACAGCTAACAGAGAATTATCGCAAGAATAAAGCAATGAACAAGACTTTCTTCCAATAAAAACCACACAACGAAATAGAACAGCTACATTTTATAGAACAAGGATATCGAGAACAAATACACGCAGCACGTGATGTTCATTTCGTGAAGTTCAACCAAGCGAAAGTGTCTGATTCCTCGCCTCGAAAGGGACCTCCTCAACGACCATTGCTTTCTTCAGACATATTCATCGTCTCTGAAAACGTCAGAAGTGGAACTCTCCCCTCTCATGTGTGCGGGAGGCCGTTATCGGAGACCATTGCTTAACAGAATAACACGGTTTCTGTAAACTGGTCACACTCCGCCTGTGACAGAAATCATTTTTGATACTGAATTTAAAAACGGAAACTATTTGCACGAACACCGTCTGCCTGAATGTAAATGTTTGCGTTTTACAAATAGTTAAACATTCAACCACATGAGCTTTCCAACACTGCTCGGGAATTTAAGCCAGTATGCCGATTATTTCAAAAAAATTGGCCAACACGCCCTAATGTAACAAAACTGATTATGGTTTATGGTGTGACAGGAGGCGCCTTGCCAAAGGAGGCTTTCACAATATTTGTGTTCGTGCTACTGGTACGCTGAATGCTTCAGATGCGCACACATCGTGATCGTAGGACCGCCATTACATGAAAACACTGCTGTATGTCCAACAGAGCTTCGGGACAATATATTTTCACTCGTATATTTTAAGGTAAACCCTAAATCTTGATATTCACAGAACCAACGTGGAGAATAGTATTTCAGCTGCCAAATGTAGCTAAGAGGTCATACTTTAACTATAGGGGGGGGGGGGGGGGGGCGGTGTGGGCTAGTGGTTAAGTGACACGGCTCACAACCAGAAGGTGCTAGATTCGATCCCCATCCCAGCACCGGCCGTTAACCCGGGGAAGCAAACCCTTAGACAATGCAGGAGGAAGCAGACCCTTACAGAAATTGCATGCCGAAGTTGGATGCACTGGGCCGACAGGCGCAAAATAAAAACCGTAGTGCAACGAACACCTACTTGGGGAATAGAGAAATGAGGCGAACGCAAAAACAAAAAAATATTTTAACAATAGGGAAAAGGGAAACTGAGAAGCTAGGCTATTCCGCCACAAGGTATTGACCAGGTTGTCGAGTCAAGGTCAGGCACAATATACTGATCAAGACTACTATGTCTCTTCCATGTAGCGTTCCCTGGAAGCATGCTGTTTTAAAGGCAGTCTGGTTGACGAGATGTGTATCGACGTGATCCCCGTAGTAGCGAGCGTCACGCATATGAAGCAAATTGTAGCACAAACATCTGGAGGACCGAGGTCCTTCATCAGCACGCTCGGGATGTGAGAAAAGCTACCACAACCCGCCAATTGACGCTCTTTTCATGGCGCACAAACTCATTGTAGGCATCCAACAACAACAACTACATGAACGAATCATGAGCTTGCTAGGACTGTATAGCTCGACATTTGGAATTGTACAGCTGTTTTCTGTTCTGTTTTTTTCTAATGAATCGACTTCACTGTATAACGGGCAGACCCATAGGTGCTTAGTCTCTCTCAGTATCTTGCGAAGGGTGTGAATACTGATGGTTCCTGTAGCTCATTGGTTGTACGCTCATGTCCGTTCTCTCATGTGGCACATTGATTTGGCTTGGCTTCGTTTGTTCTCAATCTCCCTCTACCAAACGCTGAAAAAGGGCTTAATTAGCAGAATGTAGTCCAGAGAACGGAATGCATTGTGTCGTAGTTAACAGCTTGACTGCTAGTTTTGCACCTTTCGGTCGAACACATCCAAATTCAGCAATCATTTTTTTAGTACTAGGTTAACATTCCCCCTTTGATCCCTTCTCCTTAGCCAGTCTGCCCTGTTGCAGCCTGTTATCCAGGATCACTGCGTGGAGGTGTAGAAGGGTCTTGGCAGCTCTGGTTTGCTACTCCTGACGGTAGCGGTCAGTGACCGCTGTAGCTCATGCGCTGCTCAGCATCTTCGCACATTGATTTCACCGATCTTTTCATTTCAAAGTCCTGCAGTCAGTGAATCGCTGATTCATTTATTGCGCTGTTATCATAAAGAAAGGTGGTCATTGATAGACTTCAAAATACCACTCCTATCCATATCTAGTGTGACGTTAGGGGGGGAAGCTCTATCGCTGATCTATGACCAGGAGGACATATCCACACCAGTCCATGGAGTGTTGAGACCTTTAAAACCGATTCCCCCCTATTCTTTTCCGAGCCATTCTGTCATTGCACATCTTGACTTAATCCTTCGTTTCCTTAGGACCATATTGTGCAATCAATGATGGACACCCTTTACCAAAAGAAAGATTAACCTTCAAAACATACGCTATGACTCTCAAATATTTCTGTCCTTCTCTTTCCCTGTTTTTCGCCATGTATTCTTTTGGTTTCCCCGTTCTCTCTTCCATTATGAGTAAGTAATCCGGTGGATGCCTGGTTACGTCATTAGGTTCCCTTCTGATGTCATACCAATCTGGGATTTGTGAGGGCTATAATGCCATACACGATATACTATGGTGGGGTATACCATCTACGATTTCTGAGGGTGCGTTATACCATCTACGGTTTCTGAGAGTGCTGTATACCATCTACGATTTCTGAGAGTGCGTTATACCATCTACAATTTCTGAGAATGCGGTATACCATCTACAATTTCTGAGAGTGCGTTATACCATCTACAATTTCTGAGAGTGCGCTATACCATCTACAATTTCTGAGAGTGCGTTATACCATCTACAATTTCTGAGAGTGCGTTATACCATCTACAATTTCTGAGAGTACGTTATACCATCTACAATTTCTGAGAGTGCGTTATACCATCTACAATTTCTGAGAATGCGTTATACCATCTACAATTTCTGAGAGTGCGTTATACCATCTACGATTTCTGAGAGTTCGTTATACCATCTACAATTTCTGAGAATGCGGTATACCATCTACAATTTCTGAGAGTGCGTTATACCATCTACGGTTTCTGAGAGTTAATTATACCATCTACAATTTCTGAGAATGCGGTATACCATCTAAAATTTCGGAGAATGCGGTATACCATCTACAATTTCTGAGAGTGCGTTATACCATCTACAATTTCTGAGAGTACGTTATACTATCTACGGTTTCTGAGAGTGCGTTATACCATCTACAATTTCTGAGAGTGCGTTATACCATCTACGGTTTCTGAGAGTTCGTTATATCATCTACAATTTCTGAGAATGCGGTATACCATCTACAATTTCTGAGAGTTGGTTATACGTTCTACAATTACTGAGAATGCGGTATACCATCTACAATTTCTGAGAGTTCGTTATACCTTCTACAATTACTGAGAATGCGGTATACCATCTACAATTTCTGAGAATGCGGTATACCATCTACGGTTTCTGAAAGTGCGTTATACCATCTACAATTTCTGAGAGTGCGTTATACCATGTAGGATATCTTTCCTTAATCACGTTATGCTGGTTGTTCCCGTGGGCTGTGATGAAAATCTGTGTTTGTTATTATGCCTGTCACATTGGTAGTTCGTCTTTTTTTAACTCAAAACGAAGCCTCAGATCCAGTACAACTATCCTTCTTACAGGAAGCCTGTATCAGATAATGGGGGAGGGAAGTTCGTTATCAATAGCTTATATTTTATGTTATGAGATTTGCTAGCCCCATTCACAACCTCTCTTTCGGATCCAAAATTCGTATTTATCAGACGTGTTGATTGCTGTCCTCCTGTATGGTTCATAAACGTGGACCCTACTTAAATAGCACATATCAAGACTCGATGCCTCCCATATGAGCAACCAGCGACGCATTCTCGGTATGTGGCGGTTCGATCCAGCCCGTATTGTCCAGGTGTCTGCAAAGACGAGTCGTCGTCCCCCCCCCCCCCCCCCCCACCCACTCTCGGACACTCTGGTCCGTCGCCGCCTGCCTTTGTTCGGTCACGTGGTTCGACTGGACCAGGAAGTACCGGCTCACCAGAAAATGTCCAAGTCTGCTATGTGTAAAAACGGCCTCCCACTGGCCGGCTGGAGGCGTGGGAAGTGCCGACCACGTTCTACATGACCCCGACAGATAGTCTCTCCCTCGGCAGTGAACGAGGTTTGGCTACAAGCCTCAGCAGCTGGACATGGTAGTGGTCGATCGACACAACGGGTCCAAGATGCCTAGACGAACATTATTATTATTATACACAACCCTCTTTAGTAGTATTTTACGAGATACCTGAAAGGTTAAAGTGTTCCTATTTTTTGCTGGTACTACTGGGGTGAGCGTCTGATTAGTGCAGTGGTTGAGCGCTCGCTTTTCACGGCATAGGTACAGGGATCAACTTCCACAACTTGATCAGGATACTGACCAGTGGAGGAGCTGTAGCGGTCAGCGACAAACAGCTACCTAGACCCTCCTCCACCTCCACGCGGTGATCCTGGATAACAGGCTGCAACAGGGCAGACTGGCTAAGGAGAAGGGATCGAAGAGGGGAGGTCCCAAAGATGACATGCTGAAGTCGGATGTGTCAGACCGAAATGTGCTAATATCGCAGTCACGATGTAAACTACGACACAGCGCATTCCGTTCTGTGGACTACTATTACGATCTTTTGTGGTAGTCTTGCACCTTCTTTTGCCAATCTGTCTGCCTCCTCGTTGCCTTGGATGTTACAGTGGGATGGAACCCATTGTACCACTACTCTTTTTGGTGCGGACTGCAGGCATAGTTGACAGAGTACTGCTCTTAAATCATTAAGTTCAGTATTTTTCTGGCTTTTTAGTGCTGTGACTATGGCTATGGCATCTGTAAACAGGACTTTTATTTCTTTTGCCTGTCAGCATTTCTTCTACTGCAGCCCTCAGTGCCTCTGCCTCCGCTCTGAAATTGCTTAAGTATTTTCCAGTTGCCACTGACAGTGTTGTTTTTCTACCATTTGGTAGGCTCAGGAATACCCCTGCCCCTCCGTTCTGTGTTGTGTTTGTTACAGAACCGTCGGTGTATGCATGGGTCCAGTCCATGTTTGGGTAGTTTTTCGTTATGTACCTCAGTGGTATGTCTCTTCTTTATTTTTCAGTCTGACTGTTCTTGTTTCCAATACCTGGTATATTTTCTACCACCTCCGGAATGATATGCTGCTTCCAGGTAGGTTTGCGTACAGTAGGGATGAGCTTTGATGTTGTTAATGTGTTCATAGGGTCTTCGCTCATCTTTGCTTTGGCTATTTCTGCAAAGTTTCTCCGCTTTAGTTTCCCATTTCCAAATCTATTTAGTCTCTGATGCATTGGATGGTCTGTCAGTCTTCTGAGTTTCTCTGCTTGTTGCTGGGCTCTGCAGTCTCTTCTGTCGGTCATGGATTGCAGATTTGTAATCTTTTCAAGTTCTACAATTGGCGTTGACTTCATGCCTCCTGTTATAACTCTCATGGCTTGGTTTTGAAGTTTGCTAATTTTATCAAAGTTCACCTTTGCTGCTGTTGTCCACGCTGCAATGCCATACTCAAGAACCGGTCTCACTCTTCCAGTGTACAGTTTCTTTAGTATACTTTCCTTCATCTTTTGCCATGCTGGTACTAAAATACTATAAAGTAGATTAAAGCTCAGAGTTGGTCTGTTAAAAGGGTGGCAGAAGATACTTTATAGGACTGTAAAGTTTGGTTTAGATCTATTAACCTGCGGTCAGTAAGTTATTATGAAGAACACTAAAGTTTCAGGTAGATCTGTTAACATATGGATTGTAAGATACTATGTAGAACATTACAGCTCGGTGTTGGTCAATTTACCTGGTGATAGTAAAATACAATGCAAGGACAGTAAATCCTGGTGTCTTTTCATGTATGTTAACATGTGGATACTATGATACTATGTAGGACATTAAAGATCAATGTCAGTCTGCTAACGTGGGGACAGTAAGATATTATGAATGACGTAAGTCTGATCACATGTGGAAAATGAGATGCTATGTATGACATTAAATCCTTGAGTTGGTTTGTTAGTATGTGGATATTAAGATAATATATAGGACATTGAAGCTTGGTGTAATTCTGTTGACATAGTGACAGTACGATAATATATAGGACGTTGAAGCTCTGTGTAATTCTGTGGACACGGTGACAGTAAGATAATATATAGGACATTGAAGCTCAGTGTAATTCTGTTGACATAGTGACAGTAATAAAATATATAGGACATTGAAGCTTGGTGTAATTCTGTTGACATAGTGACAGTAATAAAATATATAGGACATTGAAGCTCGGTGTAATTCTGTTGACATAGTGACAGTAATAAAATATATAGGACATTGAAGCTTGGTGTAATTCTGTTGACATAGTGACAGTAATAAAATATATAGGACATTGAAGCTTGGTGTAATTCTGTTGACATAGTGACAGTAATAAAATATATAGGACATTGAAGCTTGGTGTAATTCTGTTGACATAGTGACAGTAATAAAATATATAGGACATTGAAGCTTGGTGTAATTCTGTTGACATAGTGACAGTAATAAAATATATAGGACATTGAAGCTTGGTGTAATTCTGTTGACATAGTGACAGTAATAAAATATATAGGACATTGAAGCTTGGTGTAATTCTGTTGACATAGTGACAGTAATAAAATATATAGGACATTGAAGCTCGGTGTAATTCTGTTGACATAGTGACAGTAATAAAATATATAGGACATTGAAGCTCGGTGTAATTCTGTTGACATAGTGACAGTAATAAAATATATAGGACATTGAAGCTCGGTGTAATTCTGTTGACATAGTGACAGTAATAAAATATATAGGACATTGAAGCTCGGTGTAATTCTGTTGACATAGTGACAGTAATAAAATATATAGGACATTGAAGCTCGGTGTAATTCTGTTGACATAGTGACAGTAATAAAATATATAGGACATTGAAGCTCGGTGTAATTCTGTTGACATAGTGACAGTAATAAAATATATAGGACATTGAAGCTCGGTGTAATTCTGTTGACATAGTGACAGTAATAAAATATATAGGACATTGAAGCTCGGTGTAATTCTGTTGACATAGTGACAGTAAGATGACATGCAGGACATTATTTTGCGAACGATGTCAGTCTGTTAACACATGGATATTAAGATAATATGTAGTACATTACATCTCGATCTTAGTTTACATTTAAATATAAGATTTTATGTAGGACATAGCAGCATGGCGACAAAGCTGATAGTGGGATTTTAGAATTACAGTTATGAGGAAAGACTCAGAAAAACCGGCCTACAGTGTCTAGAAGAGAGAAGAATTCGTGGTGACTTAATACAGGTTTATAAGATAATCAGAGGAATGGATAAATTAGACTATAACAAGTTTTTTTTTAAATACAGGCACCCACAATAACAAGAGGGCATAACTATAAGTTGAATAAAGAGAGGTCCAGATTAGATATTAGGAAATATTTTTTTAGTTAAGAGAGTGGTGAATGCTTGGAATGCATTGCCAGGAGAGGTAGTGGAGGCAGGAACAGTTAATGCATTTAAGAATAAATTGGATGCGCATAGCTTTTAGAGCAAGGTGATTTAAATGAAGCTGGTTGTATACAGACTCTGCAGGGTCTTCTAAACCAGTATAAAGACGTTAGTTAAGAGAAGGAAAGATACTATGTAGGGCAGTAGAACTCAATGTCAGTCTGTTAACATTTGGATATTAAGATCATGTGTAGGGCATCAAATGTCACTGTGACTCTGTTAACGTCTGCAGAGTAAGATGCTATATAGGTCATGTCTGCAGAGTAAGATGCTATATAGGTCATGTCTGCAGAGTAAGATGCTATATAGGTCATGTCTGCAGCTGTTGACATACTTTAAAGTTCAGAGTTAGTTTCTTAACATGGAGATAGTAAGATAATATGTAGGATATTAAAGCTATGTGCCAGTGTGTTAACATGGGGATAGTAAAATCCTATGTAGGACTTTAAAGTTCAGAGTTAGTTTGTTAACATAGAGATAGTAAGATAATATGTAGGATATTAAAGCTATGTGCCAGTGTGTTAACATGGGGATAGTAAAATCCTATGTAGGACTTTAAAGTTCAGAGTTAGTTTGTTAACATAGAGATAGTAAGATAATATGTAGGATATTAAAGCTATGTGCCAGTGTGTTAACATGGGGATAGTAAAATCCTATGTAGGACTTTAAAGTTCAGAGTTAGTTTGTTAACATAGAGATAGTAAGATAATATGTAGGATATTAAAGCTATGTGCCAGTGTGTTAACATGGGGATAGTAAAATCCTATGTAGGACTTTAAAGTTCAGAGTTAGTTTGTTAAATGGGGATAGTAAGATACTATGTAGGATATTAAAGCTCTGTGTCATGATGTTAACATGGGGGAAGTAAGATACTATTTCAGACATTAATGCTTCATGTTGATATGTACATTATATCAATTGCCGAGCGATTTGAGTACTTGCTTCTGGTGGTAAAACTGGGAGAGTTCGTTACCTAGTCCCCTCGTGCTTCAGTCTCTCTCTTGTAGCCTGTGGAGTATAAAACATAGAAAGGAACGATTCAAATATAGCTTTCTAACAATGAATGAA
Source organism: Ariolimax columbianus (assembly GCA_036924085.1). Classification (NCBI taxonomy): domain Eukaryota; kingdom Metazoa; phylum Mollusca; class Gastropoda; order Stylommatophora; family Arionidae; genus Ariolimax; species Ariolimax columbianus. Next base: position 67,663,603 of record JAVGWX010000016.1, on the reverse strand, counting down.
ATGGAAGAGGCCATGAGAACGTTAAAGAAAAGGAAATCTCCCGGAAAAAACGGGATAACAAACGAAATGCTGATGGGGCTGGGCCAAACAGCAAAGAGGAAATTACTATCAGTCCTAAACCAAAGCTGAAAAAGGGGTATTGTACCCCAGGCATGGAAAGACGCAGTACTTGTACCAGTACCAAAGAAAGGAAAAGATAAAACAGATCCAAATGGATACAGGCCTATCAGCCTACTGAGCTGTGTAGGCAAACTGATGGAACGTATGATAAACGCCAGACTGATGTGGTATCTGGAAGACAAAAACACATACTAATTCCACAGCAAGCAGGCTTTAGACAGCACAGATCCACTGAGGATCGGGTCACCTCATAGCCCAGGAAATAGAAGATGCCTACCAGGAGCAAAAACACACAGTAGCAGTTTGGGTGGACCTAGAAAAGGCATTTGACAAAGTCTGGGAAGAGGGACTTAAAGTCAAGCTACGAAGAAGTGAAGTTTGTGGGAAAATGTACAAATGGATCAGCCACTACCTCAAAAACAGAACAGCCAGAGTTCAAGTACAAGGGCAGATGAGCAAAAAGGTGACACTTGAGCAGGGAGTACCCCAAGGGGGAGCACTGACACCCACACTCTTCCTGGTGTATATAAATAACATAACAGAATATACCAAGAAGAGTCCATAGCTCAATGTTTGCAGACGATCTGGCTATGTGTACCTCTGAAAAGAATCTCACCATAGCAAGTAATCGGATTCAGCAGGCCCTAACATCGCTGGAAGAGTGGGCGAACTCATGGCTGGTCAAAATAAACGAGGAAAAAACAACATGTACGATATTCTCGCTATCAAACAAACCCCAAAACACCAAATTAAGTCTTAACGGCAAATATCTGCGGCCAAACGACAACAAAACTACTTGGGAGTCACATTTGATCGGCGCATGACATGGAAAAGTCAGATCGAGAGAAACCGAATGAGAGCCAGAGAAAGAATGGCAATCATGAGGAAACTTGCTGGCACAAGCTGGGGAGCAGACGAAAGTATACTAAAGAAACTGTACACTGGAAGAGTGAGACCAGTTCTCGAGTATGGCATTGCGGCATGGACAACAGCAGCAAAGGCGAACTTCGATAAAATTAGCAAACTCCAAAACCAAGCCATGAGAGTTATAACAGGAGGCATGAAGTCAACGCCAATTGTAGAACTTGAAAAGATTACAAAACTGCAATCCATGACCGGCAGAAGAGACTGCAGAGCCCAGCAGCAAGCAGAGAAACTCAGAAGACTGACAGACCATCCAATGCACCAGAGACTAAACAATTTCGGAAATGGGAAACTAAAGCGGAGAAACTTTGCAGAAATAGCCAAAGCAAAGATGTACGAAGACCCCATGAACGCACTAACAACACCAAAGCCCATCCCTACTGTACGAAAACCTACCTGGAGGCAGCATATATTTCCAGAGGTGGTAGAAAATATACCAGGTATTGGAAACAAAAACTGCCAGACTGAAAAAGAAAGAAGAGATACAACCCTGAGGTACATAACGAAAAACTACCCAAGCATGGACTGGACCCATGCATACACCGACGGTTCCGTAACAAACACAACACAGAACGGAGGGGCAGGGGCATTCCTGAGCCTACAAAATGGCAGAAAAATAACACTGTCATTGGCAACTGGAAAATACACAAGCAATTTCAGAGCGGAGGCAGAGGCATTGAGGGCGGCAGTGGAAGAAATGGTGACAGGTAAAAGGAATGAAAGCCATATAGTCCTGCTTACAGATGCCCTGGTCGTAGTCACAGTACTAAAAAGCCAGAAAAATACTGAACTTAATGATTTAAGAGCAGAAATGTGTCAACTATGCCAGCAGCTCGCACCAAAAAGAGTAGTGGTACAGTGGGTTCCATCCCACTGTAACATCCAAGGCAACAAGGAGGCAGACAGACTGGTAAAAGAAGGTGCAAGACTACCACAACCAGATACTAGTATGACATACGAAGAGTCAAAACGGCTTATTAGAGCTAGATATATGACCAAATGGGAAACAGAACATACTGGCTACACACAAAACGATGCCTATTACGAGTTGAACAGAAGAGAACAGGTCGTGGTCTTCAGACTTCGCACTGGCCACAATAGACTGAGGTACCACCTATTCCAACAAATTGAAGATAGGTGGCACTGACGAATGCTCGTGTGGTACAGGGAAAATGACCGCTGAGCATTTGCTGCAAAACTGCCCGACATACGAGGACCAGAGAAAGCAGATGTGGGCAACACTAGACAAGCTCTATGGCAGTGTCGACAGCCTCAGGATGACCGCTGTTTTTTTCGAAAAAAATAAAGGTCGACGTCTGACAGCCTAAGAAGAAGAAGAAGAAGAAATATAGCTTTGAAACAAAATCAAGAACGGAACCTACGTTTTGACAAAAAATGACTTCATCAGGTACAGCGGTTAATACACATAAGAACATCAAATCCATCATGGCAGTAGAGATGAATGTATTCAAAAGAGGAATGAACACATCAAGAAGCAACACGAATACATAGAAGAGATACTAAGCTCATCATCTGTGTTGGCCAGTATCTGAAGTACCTTTTTACTTCCACGCTTCATGGCTGTCCGTTGATGCTGTTCATTATATTTTGTAATGTGTTCTAATCTGCGTTTCTGTGCTCATTTATACTTCCACAAAGTGAACTACCACCCTTCAATACGTTCCAGCACAAAGTAGTGGTTCCAATAAGAAAAAGGTGTCCCTCAGGGAGATCCTATCTTACCGAACCTTTTCTCTGCGTGCTTCAAATCTGTCATCAAGTGTTGCGAATGGAAGGACTTTGGAATCAACGCTGCCGGCAGACGCATCCATCATCATCGCCTCCACGGAGGGCGTCTTCCTCGTGTTCGTTTCCTATCTCTTGGGTACCTGACTGCTGTCGCTGTGCTCCCAACGGTTCTCTGAAGCAGATGACCAGCCCAGCGACGCTTTACCTTGTCTGCGTGGGTAACTGTATCATTCACCAATGGCATTTGTCATACGTCGGTGTTGTGAAGATCTTTCCAACGTTGGTTGTGCAGCGTGATGGCGATCATACTTTTCTCGTGGGAGGATAGGGTAGCTCTGAGTGTTGACTCCATTTCTTGTGTAAGTGACCAAGTTTCTGCTGCATAACACATTACATGAAGAACTGTGGCGTTAAATATGGTTGTGGTGTAGTGCCCTCCTTTTGGACGAGAAAGAGCCCCGCCAGAGTGACAACGTCTTGAATGACTTTAAGTCGCTTCCGTGTTCAAAAGCCGTCCAGGCAGATACACTCCCCACGCCCTCCAGATTCTCGCCATTGAGGATGACCAGATCATTGGCAGTGAAACGGTTACGCCTGACTTTTGTCCTGGTGGTGTTGATCTCGAGGTCCGTTGTTTCCCTCTACTTTATAAAGCATAGCTACCATTTGGTTGGCGTCTTTCACTGTGTCTGTGATAAGCGCTATGTCCTCCGAGAAGCGGAGGTTTAAGTCGCTGACCATTGATGTTGATGTCAAAGGGGGGTCCTGTAGGATTGACTGATGATGGATTCCAAGCATGTCTGTGTCTTGTCTGTCTGTCATGTCTGTCTGTCATGCCTGTGTCTTGTCTGTCTGTCATGCCTGGGTCTTGTCTGTCTGTCATGTCTGTGTCTTGTCTGTCATGCTTGTGTCTTCTCTGTCTGTCATGCCTGTGTCTTGTATGTCTGTCATGCCTGTGTCTTGTCTGTCTGTCATGTCTGTGTCTTGTCTGTCTGTCACGCCTGTGTCTTGTCTGTCTGTCATGCCTGTGCCTTGTCTGTGTGTCTCTGCTGTGTATCTTCTCTGTGTGTCATGTCTGTGTGTCTCTGATGTATGTCGTGTCTGTGTAGCATGTCTCGAATGTCATGTCTGTTTCTTATCTGTGTGTGTCTGGTCTATGTGTCTATGATGTGTGTCCTGTCTGTGTGTCATGTCTCGAATGTCATGTCTGTGTCTTGTCTGTGTGTCTCTGATGTGTGTCGTGTCTGTGTGTCTCTGATGTGTGTCATGTATGTGTCTCTGATGTGTGTCTTGTCTTTGTGTTTCCAATGTTGTTCATGTATGTGTATCTCTGCTGTGTCTCTTTGCTGTATGTGTGTTATATCTGTATCATGTATGTATGTCATGTATGTGAGTCTCTGCTGTGTATCTGTGCTTTGTCTCATGTCTGTGTGTCCTGTCTGTGTGTCTCTGCTGTGTATCAAGTATGTGTGTCTCTGATGCGTGCCATGTATGTGTGTCTTGTCTGTGTCATGTCTGTGTCATGTTTGTGTGTCTCTGAATATGTACGTCTGTCTCTCTGTGCAGACTGTCTGAGTCTGTCTAGGTCTATGTCTGTCTGTTTGTTCTGTCAGTGTCTGTCTCAGTCTATATGACATTGAGTTAACGCTCCAACATATGTGGTAAGGATACCCCTTTGATACGCCTTGAAACCCTTTAATTTCGCAGTACTGTACGCGTGTATGTGTGAGCCGATCTGTTTTGAAAAAGTGCAAGATAATGCAACAAAAACGGTTCTGTGCTGAAACCAAGCTCTCTTTGGATTGATGGAACATAAAAACTTAAGGCCATAGAACATTGAAGAAAGCAAGAAATCAAAGCTATGCCTCAAGCCGTTTTCGAGAATATTGATTGTGAGTATGGGAAGGAATTTGGGGACGGACTATAGCAGTTTGTATACATACAGTTATTTATACTCCATTCTTGAGTGTAATTTTGCCGGTCTGGTGAATAGTTTTCCCGTGTGGAGACAAGGAGTCAAATACAGGTCACAGGCTCACTGCTAATATGGGTTCGTGTCTTGAAGTAAACATTTTTTTCACTGTAAATAAATCTGCCACCGTTACATTGTTTTTACTTGATATATAGAATACACATACTTACTTCTAGCAACTCACCAAGTTTGGAGTCTTTGCCTCTTATATCAGTACGACCAAGACTTGATTGTTTCACAGAGAGCTCTGTTTATGGTAGCAGTGAGGACGAGACTTGATTATTTTACAGACAGCTCTGTGTGCGGTAGCAGTAAGGACCGAGACTTGATTGTTTCACAGACAGCTCTGTTTGGGGTAGCAGTGAGGACGAGACTTGATTATTTTACAGACAGCTCTGTGTGAATTTGATGAATTATGTGATTTAATTTTGTATTGGCTGTTTGAATGACAATTTGTGATTTTTAGAACAAAAGTAGGACACATTGTGTAATATCGTGTCTTATAAATACTGGTCTACTAAAACGGCAATAGCACGTAAACAAATCAAGCTAGAACCTTCAAACCAGTCCACAGAAATCAATCTAGAACCTTCAAACTTTCACAAACTAAACTGAAATCAAAACACTTTTTTGGGGACATCATAAATTCCGACCGCTCCCAGAAGAAGCAAGACTTAGAATGACCGTAGCTAATTCGGACATTTTATTACACACGACAAACTATAACATTGAACAATAGGACGGCGAGTTCTGACCGACTAATGAGCTAGTCACGGTCTGATGGCTGGGAAAGTCAGAAAGAATATATAGTAAGTTAATGGAAAAATGCGATAAGTTTTTTAGCTTTTACGCAACCATTTTACTCACCTTTTACAACTATATTTTGGTTGTGACATTGGTCATTTTCTATCATCCCCTGGGTACCATTGTATAAGAATCTTCCTTCAAGCATTAAAAGATGCTGGACATTGAAGACCTGATCTTATACAAGTATTTCTAGACGTTCACCACATTATCACCTTCCATGTCATCAACATGGTTATATAGTGGATCCATGTACACTGAACACACCTGGCAATGACAATGCAGGTAGACTAGTAAAGAAGGAATCAAGACAAGAACAGCCAAACGCTGCAAAAGCTTTACAAACACCCAAACAGCTCATAAGAACAGCAAATAAAGAAACTTCACTGAAAAGATGAATCATGGGAAACAAGGAGAGGAGGTGTACATACATGAAAAGTCACAATCCAAAATGACTGTATCAATCAACTCACAAGGAAGGACCAAAGCACCTTTTTTTCCTGACTGATAGCCCAACACATCCCACGTAACAAGCACATGAACAGAATCCAACCACAGCACACAGCAGAGTGCTAGCTGTGTACACACCCATACGATACCGTTGGCCATCATCTCTTTAACTGCTCGTCAATCTCTGTTATGAAAATGCTTCTTTCTCTGAGACCAGATCAATGGAACACTTTGTATGTCACTAATCAACAATTAACAATCACGTGCAGATTCCATTACATGGCATTTGGTCGAAGGGCGAGAGCCCCGATGCTTCTGGATCGGTAACGTCTGGTCAGGCAAAACATACTGATCGAACATGTTAGTGAGGGTCAGGTAAAATAACAGTAAAAGAACAACAAATGATTAGAAACAGGCTTACGTTCAAATGAGACAGTCGATGCTTCACATTGGATCCACAACTAGGGGATTACATGTATAGATTTTGGTTCGCATTAGTCTTGTATAGTTCTAGCGATAGTGTGAGCTTAATATCTGAGTTGCAACTTGTCACTTTGCCGCTTTGTGCATTCACAAACAAAAACAACTATGATTTTCTGTATAAGCAAAATCTTACCTCTAGCCCACTGTATGATCGGTGTACTACAGTAGACATCCCGAGTGGTCCCCGGGGTCTTTGTACTACAGTAGACATCCCGAGTGGTCCCCGGGGTCCTTGTACTACAGTAGACATCCCGAGTGGTCCCCGGGGTCCTTGTACTACAGTAGACATCCCGAGTGGTCCCCGGGGTCCTTGTACTACAGTAGACATCCCGAGTGGTCCCCGGGGTCCTTGTACTACAGTAGACATCCCGAGTGGTCCCCGGGGTCCTTGTACTACAGTAGACATCCCGAGTGGCCCGCCTGGGTCCTTGTACTACAGTAGACATCCCGAGTGGTCCCCGGGGTCCTTGTGAATGACAAGGACAGGAATAGCATCACTGCCCCACGGAGGTCATGTCGTAAGAGGCGACTAACTATGTGACATGGCATAATACCAGCCATGGCTGGGTGGTTTGTTAAGAGCAGCATAGATGACGCCTAACAGGCTGCGGGTCAACTTTACACATCAGTTAACCATCCTTCGCGGCACTGTCACAACGCAGCGGAGTAGTAAGCTGCTCGAGCATAGTCTGCTAAGCAGGAAATATTTCTTCCAGCTACATCCAGCTCAAGCCAGAGTTGAGACCTGCACACCCGCATCTGACCCTGTAGAAGTACAGGTCGACTGAGACTAAAACTACAGTAAACAAAACATCTCATACAAAATATTTCTTTTGTTGCAGGTTGTGCACTTTTTACACCATACGAAACACAAGACCTCACCACTAATGGAATCGTCCGAGCGGTCGCCAGCATAGCATCAGGCTGAGACATTTCGCCTCTACTCCATCAGTTCTCCACGCTGCCCGGGACTCATCAGCCGTTGTCGGGGACGATCAACGCAAAAGGCACATGTTGGATTTAGAGATTACTTGACTTGACACACAAGGCAACAGCTGAAGCTGATTTTATAGTCTTTTTTCGCGCCATCCGGAGCACAGCGGTACCAGCACATACGGCCTCCATCAAGAAACCTGCGGCAAAGAACGTTGCCTGTTGCTACAATAGGGGCTTCTGTAACGATTTGCTTTCATGATGAGGTTGCTAGCCTCGTGCACAACTCTCTTTAGTCACGCCTTTCAATGCATGCATGGAGTTCAATCATTCAAATCAAAATCCAGCCTTTCCATGTGTTGAAGCACAGGTCCAGCACTGTATTTGTTTTACCATAACGAGCTTTTATGAAAGACTTTTCCTAGTAATTTGCAGAACGATAGCAATAACTCTTACATTTTAAAATTGCCCTATCTGTGCACAACCCTTAGTCGCCTCTTGCAGCGTGCAATAAAGGAAATAATTTATCCTGTTGTCTTCACCACTCAGGAGAAATAAATACATCGCCTACCGAAACCTTTTTTGTTCTCAACTTACTGTGGCAGTATTCTGCAAGGATTATATTCTGTCATTCCCAATAAGGGGCCCCTGGATCCACTGGGGGGTGTTATCTTATTGATAGATGTAAAATGAGCAGCGACAACGACAGAAATGATATGAATTTGAATTGTATGTGTGAAGCTTACATCAAAGTGCTCATAAGTGGCGGCAGAGCTACCACAACTCACAAACAACACATGTCTGTGTTCAGATTCTTGAACTGACAGCGTTGTACACCTATAGGATATTAACCCATTCAAAATGAGTGTGGAGGAGATGAAAAACATTTTGTACACTTTTTTCACCATCAAACAAAAAAAAAGTCATTTGTACTAGAGAAAACAATAAAGGGCTGCAACATCCAGCGTTGTGTGACTGCTTAGGTAGCAGACGCAAAGTGTCGCATGCACGTATGCAGCTCAGATTCAAAATGGCATCCATACTCACAGAGTGTATATCAATAACAGCATGTTGGTGTGCAGTTGGGTTTATTTTGTTAGGGAAAAAGTACTTTCAAGGATATTCCAAAGCACATTCTTCAAGTTTACGGATAGAAGTGTGTGTCGCGTGCAGCTGTACATAAATGTGGATAAATAAACAAAAAAGACGCTGAAACATTGCTGATGATGCCCGACCTGGTCGTTCTGTTCAAACTGCAACAGAAGCATCAGTGCGGTTCTTTTCAAATCTCAAGTGTTCATTTACCATTCCAAGTCGTCCATTTAAGTTCTAAGTCGAGTCTCAAGTCTGTATTTATCATGATAAATACAGTTCAAGTAACTCTCAAGTCGACTTCCAAGTCGTCGGTAATCAAATCAAGTCTCAAGTCAAGTCCGACAAACGTCTTCTAAGTCTCAACTGTAATCCCAAGTCGGTATGACGAGAAGATTCCATAGAATAGTATTCCCCACATTTCTCTTCACAAATCCACATATGCCATTGGCCCCACAATAACAGCATGTTGGTGTGCAGTGGGGATTATTTTGTTAGGGAAAAAGTACTTTCAAGGACATTAAAAAGGAAATGCTTCACTTTTCTGGTAAGAAGTGTTTGTTGCGTGCAGCTGTGCATAACTGTGGATAGATTCACAAAAGGACGCTAAAACATTGCTGATGAATCCCGACCTAGTCGTTCTGTTCAAATTCAAACAGAAGCGGGATCAAGATGCTGAGCAGCGCATGAGAAGCAGTGGTCAGCGACCCATAGCTGACTGCTAGCGTCAGGGCCAGCGAACCAGAGCAGCCAAGTCCCTTCTACACCTCCACGCAGTGATTCTGGATAACAGGCTGCAGCAGAGCAGACTGGCTACAGAGAAGGGATCAAAGAGGGAATGCTAACCCGGTACTCAAAAAATATTTGCTGAAGTCGAATGTGTTGGACCGAAAGGTGCAAATGTCGCAGTCAAGCTGTAAACTACGACACAGCGCATTTCGTTCTCTGGACTACATTCTGCTATTTAAGCCCTTTCAGGGTTTGGTAGCGGGAGATTGAGAACGAACGGAACGAAGCGAAGCATCGGTGCGGTGAGTGTGGTAGATGAATCGAACTGACAAGCGACTACCAATAGACAGTATAGCAAATACAATAGGGTGTTCACATGTTTTAGTCTTCAGCATAATGCTGATTTTATTTCAGGAAAGTGTGTTCACTGTGGGTAACGTAGACTACTGACTGACAAACAGAAAATGAACCGAATGAGGTCTTTTTTTTACCACTGATAAAGAGAGGGAATAAATGTATCAATGCTTGCGCAAATTATGTTGAGAAATAAAGGACAATGTAATTGCATTAATAGTTGATTTTCAAATTCGTATCTCATTTTGTTTTGTTTTTTTGTAAAGTATCAAAATGTGACCTATTTACTGACTTGCGCTCGTATGACGGAGAACATGTTCCCCAAGACTGCAGAATTGTTGGGGTGGGGGGGGGGGGGGGGGGGGGGGAGAAAGAATGACAGCACAGTCCTCCTCCATCCATCTGAGGAACAAACTGCATGGTGATCACAGACACATGAGACAGAGCACCAAGTTTGGAGAGAGATGTACAGTAGACCCGAGACAGACCACCAAGTTTGGAGAGAGATGTACTGTAGACCCGAAACAAACCACCAAGTTTGGAGAGAGATGTACTGTAGACCCGAAACAAACCACCAAGTTTGGAGAGAAATGTACAGTAGACCTGAGACAGACCACCAAGTTTGGAGAGAGATGCACAGTAGACCCGAGACAGACCACCAAGTTTGGAGAGAGATGTACAGTAGACCCGAGACAGACTACCAAGTTTAGAGAGAGATGTACAGTAGACCCGAGACAGACTACCAAGTTTGGAGAGAGATGTACTGAAGACCCGAGACAAAAACTAGTTAAAAGGTGATCACTTGAAACATGTCCTGCGCGTCTGACTCAGCAAATGATTTGTTCACATTTATTTCCGTGTTTGATTTTCAATATTTGATCATCATTATTTGAAAGTTTTGATGTGTTCTGATACAATCTAATAAAGATATTTCTTTGTTACATTTGGGATAGTTTGTTCAGGTCATCTTGTATGTGTGCAATTTCTTTCCTTGTTCTTCTCTTCCTCAGACTCCTTATCTCCTCCTTTTTTTTTCCTCTTTCTCCCTCACCTCCTCATCAGCTTCATCTTCTTCTTGATCCTCATCCCATTCTTCTTCTTTGACGTAAGTCCTGGAAAAGATGCAGTGTCGTAGTTTGCAGCATGGCTGCGATATCTGCGCCTTTCGCTCCAGCACATCCTTCTTCTTCATCGTACGCAGTCAGACAGTAATCATTATTTTTTTGAAAAAGGCAGCGGTCATCCTGAGGCTGTCGACACTGCCATAGAGCTTGTCTTGTGGTTCCACTGGTGATGGCCACATCTGCTCTCTCTGATCCTCGTATGTCAGGCAGTTCTGCAGCAGATGTTCAGCGGTCATTTTACCAGTACCGCACGGGCATTCGTCGGTACACCCTATCTTCAATTTGTTGAATAGGTGGTACCTCAGTCTATTGTGGCCAGTGCGAAGTCTGAAGACCATGACCTGCTCTCTTCTGTTCAACTGGTAATAGGCATCGTTTTTTGTGTAGCCAGTATGTTCGGTTTCCCATTTGGTCGTGTATCTAGCTCTAATAAGCCGTTTTGACTCTTCGTATGTCATACTAGTATCTGGTTGTGGTAGTTTTGCACCTTCTTTTGCCAGTCTGCCTGCCTCCTCGTTGCCTTGGATGTTGCAGTGAGATGGAACCCACTGCACCACTACCCTTTTTGGTGCGGACTGCTGGCATAGTTGACAGAATACTGCTCTTAAATCATTAAGTTCAGTATTTTTCTGGCTTTTTAGTGCTGTGACTACGACCAGTGCATCTGTAAGCAGGACTATATGGCTTTCATTCCTTTTACCTGTCACCATTTCTTCCACTGCCGCCCTCAGTGCCTCTGCCTCCACTCTGAAATTGCTTGTGTATTTTCCAGTTGCCACTGACAGTGTTATTTTTCTGCCATTTGGTAGGTTCAGAAATGCTCCTGCCCCTCCGCTCTGTGTTGTGTTTGTTACGGAACCGTCGGTGTATGCATGGGTCCAGTCCATGCTTGGATAGTTTTCCGTTATGTAACTCAGGGTAGTATCTCTTCTTTCTTTTTCAGTCTGGCAGTTTTTGTATCCAATACCTGGTATATTTTCTACCACCTCTGGAAATATATGCTGCCTCCAGGTAGGTTTTCGTACAGTAGGGATGGGCTTTGGTGTGGTTAGTGCGTTCATTGGGTCTTCGTGCATCTTTGCTTTGGCTATTTCTGCAAAGTTTCTCCGCTTTAGTTTCCCATGTACGAAATTGTTTAGTCTCTTGTGCATTGGATGGTCAGTCAGTCTTCTGAGTTTCTCTGATTGCTGCTGCTCCAGCACATCCAATTTCAGGTGGTTTCACAATTTATTTGTGTACCGGACTTGCCTTCCGACTGTGGTCCCTATTCTCTAAACAGCTATGGGCCGCGGACTGCTGTCAGCGCATTGATTGTGCCACATCTTCGCTGTCTGATCCGCGTAATGGTAGAGCAGTTGCTTTTCACAGTAAATATACGTGCTTTAATTTCTGTTACCCGTCCGTTCTTGTCGACCCATCTGTAAATATGTACCTGACTTACTGTTATGTAAGCAAAAATAGCGAGGAAGTAAATTGACCACCCAACATCATAAACAAGCTGTAGCCTCATACAATAAAGCATCTAACCTTTCATCTCTGACAGCAATGCACATTAAACAGTTGCCCATTGCAAGCAATGATGGCCACACCATTATGTCTTGAAGATGTAACTTGCCATGTATTTGTATTATGGTCAAGTAGAAACTGGTCTAGTCCCGAGCTACCTTGGACCTGTGACAAGACATATAAGTCAAGATGATTGGAGGGAATTCAGGATGCAGACACTCTGGTTCCACCTCATTTGAGACTAGTTGTCGCTTGAAACCTGCGGGTCTCGAACCCACACTGTCTCCATTCATCGCTTTGAGAGGTAAGTGCCTTACCTCTCGACGACAGCGACCCCTATACATGCTTTCAGTGTGACTTGGCTTAGTCGCACTTTACAATATGCTCTCAGTGTCATTTGCCTTAGTCGCACTTTACAATATGCTCTCAGTGTCATTTGACTTAGTCGCACTTTACAATATGCTCTCAGTGTCATTTGACTTAGTCGCACTTTACAATATGCTCTCAGTGTCATTTGACTTAGTCACACTTTACAATATGCTCTCAGTGTCACTTGACATAGTCACACTTTACAATATGCTCTCAGTGTCATTTGACTTAGTCACACTTTACAATATGCTCTCAGTGTCACTTGACTTAGTCGCACTTTACAATATGCTCTCAGTGTCACTTGACGTAGTCACACTTTACAATATGCTCTCAGTGTCACTTGACTTAGTCACACTTTACAATATGCTCTCAGTGTCACTTGACGTAGTCACACTTTACAATATGCTCTCAGTGTCATTTGACTTAGTCACACTTTACAATATGCTCTCAGTGTCATTTGACTTAGTCACACTTTACAATATGCTCTCAGTGTCACTTGACTTAGTCGCACTTTACAACATGCTCTCAGTGTCACTTGAAGGGAGTTCTGGCCACGTGATGTCTCACCAGAGCACAAGGCTCCTGAACGCATAGATTGTGAAAGAATCCGTTACCAAAATGCCGATTAAAACATGTAGTGACAAATGTGTATAATTAGCCCCAAAGCAACATGTGCCGCTACTCAAAACTGTCTACTGAAGTCGGATGTATCAAACTGTACGCTACAAATATCGCAAGAGTCAAGCCGTAAACTACAACACAACACATTCCGTTCTCCGGACTATGTCCTGCTACTTGTAAAGCACTTTTTTGGACTTGGTGGCGGGAGATTGAAAACGAACGAAGAAGAACACATATTATGTTGAGCAGTCACATGTTTTTGAAGGGTATTTGAGTTTGCCTACTTCTTCTGGATATTGTCATCATTGCTAGACTGTTTACTGTGTGAAATGAGTTCTTTAGTTGTATGGTAAAGTCTTTGATTCTGTCAGTTTTAGTGACAATGATTCGCCTTATGCTCCAAGTGAAGTATAGGATGCATCCAAGCATTTACAGTTTCATTTACAGTTTTACATGAGGAGGTTGGGAGGAAGACTAACAAAATATACAGAACAGACGTGTTAGTCAGGGCCAGGCAAAACATGCTGGCCAAGACGCCCACCTCGGCTTCCTAGCAGCCCTCCCTGGAAACGGGCTGTTTTCATGACATCCTGGCTAAAGAGGTGAGGGATCAACGTGATCCCTGTAGTGAGTGAGTGACGTGCAGATAAAGCCAAGCATAGCACAACCGCCTGGAGGACCCCAGTCCACCTTCATCAGCCCGCTCAGGATGTGAGAAAAGCTACTGCAACCAACCACTTAATGTCCTTTTTAGTAACCTACTCATTGTGGGCATTCATAAACAACAACACGAGGAGGTTGCCAGCCTCATTTACAACCCTCTTTAGTCAATTTTTGTAACATGTTTGGAAGGTTACAGCGGTCCTCTTCTTTTCACACTGGATACAACTTGGGTGGCCAGTTTCATTTTTCTTTCGTACTTTTGTTCTGGAGTTTTCGCTTATTTTAAACACTAAGCAAAGGCGATCACTTGCCTTTTTCAAGTCCGTACTAAACTCTGAAGTCTTAAATTGAGCTGTTATTTGTAAACAATCCTTGAGATGGGCAGACGAAGATCTTCAGACTCAAAATGGGACATTGTAGACTCAAGGCCCACCTCCACAGAATGGGTCTCAGAGGCACTGTCAAGTGCAATTGTGGAGCATCCTAGCAAACACCAGACCATATCCTGCAGGAGTCTCCTACTTATACAGACCAAAGAGACAGTCTGGCCCGGGAAAGCGACCATGCTTGAAAACGTGTGAGGGACCGGCGAAGACCTGAAACGCCCTTTGTCCTTCATGAATCTCACAAGGCTAAAAGCATAGCAGTTGATCGAAGAAAAATAAGCATAATAACTTGAACCCACTGCACTTAATATCCTATGGAAAATCCACAAAACTGATGACAAGGTTAATTAACATGTTTAATTACCAAAGAAAAGACAAAATGTCACAGACTTGTTAGTTATACAATACATTTTCAGTAAATATATTATTATAACAATATCCATGATGAATACCAAGTCCCTAATCTGAATCTGTTCTTTGTTGTTTTTCAGGTGGACAATTTAGAAAATCAAACAAAGAACACAACATTATAAGTTCATTTTTTTAAAGTATCAATCCAACACATTTTTCCGGAGGCATGCGCTCCTTTCATTAAAGCACACGTATTTCATAAGCTTTCCATCCCAGCAAAAGGGAGTACTCTTATTAACAATTTCAAGCACAAGACAATCTGATGTCATTTTTGGTGCCACACACCTCCTCTGCATTAGTTTACATGGCACATCCTCCTCCTCTCAAGGCCAGAACCAGATGTAAAACAGATCCTCCAGCCACTTTGTAATCACTAGCCGTCTTCTCGTCATTCCTGTCAACAACAAAGAAGAATGAAAATCAAACACCTTAGTTTACATTTTTTGTTGACAAATGATATTACTGAACATTTTTTTCCCATCAGGAGTTTTCCGGATACGAAATTATCTTGTCTAAAACATAAATTCACACATTTAATTTGATCTTGAAGACCCATTCCTCAGCGCAGCTGCGGGTCCCAACTTTGTCTCCAGTGAACCCTGTCTTGGGCCACGAAAGTCCAGTGGGTGATTCGCACTTCTCTAGATTTCTCGAATTGTTGCGGACAGAAAGAGAGTCTGAGCAACACATTGGAGGTTTTCCTTGCTGTCTCTTTTTGCTACAGGTGTGCCACATTGCTGTTGCAGTGCTCCATCGACCATTGTTTTGTCGCATCATGTGACCTGCTCATCTATGCTTTGTCTTGATTACTGCATCAATCGTCAAAGACAATCGTTGTATGTCAGAATTATGAAGATTTTGCATACGTTGGTTGCAGAGAGTGATTTCAACCAAGCACCTCTCAAGACAGGCCTGGGCCACTCTTAATTTGCCCTCCACACATTTACCTGGACACAGAAATGAGATGATCTCCCACAAAATAAATCTATAGATTTCATGAAAGAGAGCACAGTTTCATCTGTACTAAACCCACACTTCCACAGATGAGAAACAACAATGCCAAAGCTCACACTTTCAACAACTTGGTATTCCATCAGCTATGATATACAACTGCGAGGTATGAAACCTACAAAAAGGAGATGCACAGAAGCTTCTAGTTGTTTAAATGGCAGTGAAGCGAAGAACATTCACTTGGCTTGGCCTCGTTTGTTCTCAATCTCCCGCTGAAAGGGCTTAAGTAGCAGAATGTAGTCCAGAGAACGGAATGTGTTGCGTCGTAGTTTACAGCTTGACTGCGATATTTGCACCTTTCAGTCCAACACATCTGACTTCCAGCAAGCATTTTTTGAGTACCGGGTTAGCATTCCCTCTTCGATCCCTTCTCCTTAGCCAGTCTGCCCTGCTGCAGCCTGTTATCCAGGATCACTCCGTGGAGGTGTAGAAGGATCTTGGCAGCTTTGGTTCGCTGGCCCTGACGTTAGCAGTCAACTATGGGTCGCTGACCACTGCAGCTCATGCGCTGCTCGCAAAGAACATTGATAATCGCTCCACGACCACAACACTGAAATCAGATGTTGAACTTCCAATGACATCATAGATGCTGCATTGTTAAAAAATTGTAGATGAGCCAGGAATGTGGTGTGCACTGCCTGACAACAGGTGGACACAAAAATTGGCATCCTGGTGTCCCTACAACTTAAACATTCACTTTGATGTCCACAAATAAGATAGAGAGATGGTCTTCTTTGTTGTTCGCTCTCAAATAATTGCATCTTTCTTCCCATTCTCAGTCTTGTCTCATTGCCATACAGTTTATCTCAAAATTGGGTTGGAGAGGGCCATGTAGTCATTCTGGTCTTCTCGTGGTGCCGGCAGACCTGCAGAACATGTTCCCCCATTTATTTGTTCTGCCCACATGTCTGTGTGTTAGACTTTTAGTTTGTTGAACAGATGATTTTTCAGTCTGCAGCGACCCATTCACAGTCTGAATATTGTCACTCTTCCTGGCAAAGAGTAGTATGCTTCTGCTGTATCAGAGCCTGGATGTTCTTTGTGCCACTTGTCTTTGAAGTCACATTTTATCATTGTCTTCATTTCTTCATATGTAGCCCTGTCGTCAGTTTGGAGTTTGCCGCCTCCCTCTTTTGCCAGTCTATCTGCCTCCTCATTGCTGTGTATCTTAGTGTGCAGGTATCAACTGAATTTTCATTCTGTTGAAATTTTGGCTTACATTCATGGGTTCCTCAGACATAAAAATTGTTTTTATGATTTCTGTGGGGCATTATGACTGACACGGAATCTGTAAGGAAGACAACTTGTCTCTGACATGGTTCTTGTTTTCCACGATGACTATTGTTACTATTTTTAGTGTCTCAGCTCTGAATTTGAGAATTTTCCAGTAGCCACTGAGATATGGATTTCCTGTCCATTATTTAATTTTGTGTAAACGCCTCCTCCATTTTTTATAGATCTCATTGCTGATCCATCTGTGTATAGATATGTTTCTTTAACATATTCTAAAACTATATGTTTTCTCTCCAGTTCTGTTTGTGTGCCTTTTTCATCACTTTTGGAATGTTGTATATGATTTCTGGGAATTGTGCTCTCTTCCATGATGGAAATAGGCTGCTTGTCTTTAGTGGCTCTGCCTTTATCTGTGCAAGGTCTGGCATAAAGGGGGTTAGTGTTTTTGCTTTTTGAGCAAAGCCGTTTCTCTGGAGTTCTGCTTCGACCATAACCTTCAAGTCTTTTATTCATAGGATGATTTGGGAGCAGTTTAAATTTGTTTGCCAGTTGTAGTAATCTGTAATCTCTACTGTCAGTCATGGGTTGTAGCTTTGTTATTTTCCTAAGTTCTTTTATTGGTGTTGATTTCATTGCTCCTGTAATAATTCTTTCTGCTTGGTTTTGAATGAACTGTTTTTTTCAAAGTTGGATTTTGATGCTGTTGCCCAGGCTGGCATCCCATATTCTAAAGCTGGTCTAACATTTTTTGTGTATAGCAATATCAGTATCTGATGATTTGCACATCAAGTAGTTCCTACTAATTGTTTACTTAGTCATTCACTGTTTAGCTTTCTGTTGGCTTGTTGCTATTTGCTTTGTCCACGTTAATCTGCTGTCCAGTGTTATGCCTAGGTATGTGGGGTTCTTTTCTTCTGGCAGTCCATGTCCATGATAGATGGGGTCTGAAAGTCCTAAGTCCAACATGGTACTGTACAGCAGCTAATAATAACAATTGCAATGAGTTTGTTTACACCATCAACGACACCATAAATACTCAATGTGCTGAAAACGTCATTGTAATGGCCGATTTTTATACCAGACCAGGAATAGACAGAAGGGGTGGAAGACTACCTAGGGAACTTCGAAGACAAAGACAGAAAAACAGTTATGGTTGCAGACTACTTCAATTAAGTAGTCTGAATGATTTTTTCATAACCAACACATTTTTATTCAGCATAGACAGTCACAAGTATTTACATGGTACAGATGGCATGACCTGTGTTGGAGAAGTAAGTAAAGTAACCCATAGCATTACTGCCGTAGGGGTGTGAGGTGTTAGCGATCTCACATTTCAATAGCTTGGATATATGAGGGCAGTAGCCATCTCCTCTCCCTCGTCGCTTTTACTTCCCGAACTGAACCGGTACCCATTTAAGGATGGGTCGACCTGGGAGCCGTTTCGGTCTGAAAAAACATTTACGTCTAACTGGGAAATGAACCCAGGACCAATAAGATGCAAAGCAAGATAGACTTTATTCTAGTCAAGAGAAACAAGAAAAGAGCAGTAATAGATTCAAGAGCCACACCAAACTCATTTATAGATGCTGATCACATATCGGTAATGAAGGTTATGACAGTTCAAGACAAAAAACCATCCAAAATGAAAGAGCATGTTAGCAAAAGAATCAATCAATTCAAAAAAAAATTAAAGAGACGGTTACCCACAAAGCCTGTGCTAAGAAAATTTATACATGAGATTTAAACAAAAAGGAGCAATACTATGTCGGCTATCAGGTAGCAAGAAAGCACGCAAAGTTGGTAATTAAGGAGGCTAAATCTAAATCTTGGAAAGAGTATGGGGAACTTTTCGAACTACAAAAATGCAATAAAAAATGTCTACATGAAAATCAAATGTATGAGAGGCAGAGATGATTGTTACGATTCAACATAAATTATTGACGACAATGGAATTGCAATAAATGACTCATAAGAGGTTCCTGAACAGATGGCAGCAATACTTTGAAGAACTTCTCAACTTAAACCAGCAGGGAACAATGACACACAAGATTCTATGCTAACAATGTCAAAACTGAACACTAACATCAAATTGAAAATGACAATTCGTAATAGCAGAAATGAAATGCCTGCAAAAAATATTGGGCATAGTAAGGATAGACATGATCAGAAATGTAGACACATCAGGTGACTAGTTTGAACAAAATTAGTACTAGACTACATGAAAAGATAGCAGCTAAAATGGTTTGGCCATGTAGACTACCACGTCTGGGACTGCCAGTGTAACACCTGACTAAAACAGATCATCTCTCCAACAAAACTGCAGGCTGCGTGTGACTCAAGTGAAACAACAACGGTTACAAGGAGAAAGAAAACTAACAAATCTATAGAGCTACAACTTCAAGGTCGCATAAGTCAGCCATGACTGAAAGAGGCTACTACATTTTGACTGGGGGACTCAATTGAGTAATATTTGCTGTCCTAATTTTGCTAATCTGCCAATTTTCACATTGTCTGACATGTAAAAGGACTCCCTAAACTACATTATTGATTTCAATGCTAATGATCTCACAATACGACTTACATCTGTTTCCCACTGAAGATCAATCTTTGTTGTGGGGGAGGGATGCCCTCTTTTTCTTCAACGCGTTCCTTGATTCTTTCAACCTGTGAAAGGGATGTCAAATGTCAAGGGCTGGTATAACAAACAAATAGCACAACCAGTTCTTTAATAACCAGGGTAGCAGGATGGCTAGAGTGTTTGCTACTGCTGCGTAGGTAATGGATTCAATTCCTGGTCACAACATAATCCTATCTGGAAATGGATTGTTGTTGAATGCCCACAATGAGTAAGATTACTCTTTTGTGCGCCCTGAAAAAGGTATTAAGTGGCGGGTTGCAGTAGCTTTCCTCACATCCCGAGCATGCTGGTAAAGGTCGACCGGTGTCCTCCAGGCGGTTGTGCTATGGTTGGCTTCATTTGCATGTCAATATGCATGGAAGTGAGGTGGGGGTTTTGACCAGTATATTTTGCCTGATCAGAGTTTCTACCTCACCTACACATTGATGGACCTTCATCTACCTCACCTACACATTGGTGGACCATGGTCTAATTCACCTACACGTTGGTTGACCCTTGTCTACCTCACCTACACATTGCTGGGCCCTGGTCTACCTCACCTACATGTTGGCAGACCATTGTCTAACTCCCCTACACATTGGTGGGCCCTGGTCTACCTCAATTACACATTGATACACCATGGTCTTCCTCACCTATATATTGATTAACCCAGGTCTACATATACACATTGGTGTGCTCTGGTGAACCTCACCTACATGTTGGTAGGCCCTGGTCCACCTCACCTACACATTGCTGGGCCCTGGTCTACCTCACCTACATATTGGCAGACCCTTGTCTACCTCCCCTACACATTGGTGGGCCCTGGTCTACCTCAATTACACATTGATAGACCATGGTCTTCCTCACCTATATATTGATGTACCCAGGTCTACATATACACATTGGTGGGCTCTGGTGAACCTCACCTACATGTTGGTGGGCCTAGTCTACCTCCCCTATGCATTGACAGACCCTGGTCTACCTCCCCTATGCATTGACAGACCCTGGTCTACCTCACCTACATATTGGTGGACCCTGTTATATCAAATAATCTTGCCAAAGTTCTGTTGGGTCTGCATCCAAGCAGGAAGTAAGATGGGACCGCAAATGAGACTAAGACAATATGAAATCCCCCAGCCAGAGGGCGGAGGCAGAGCAAACTCGGCAGTATAACAAGTGCTGAAGACAGAGGTACTATCCAGGAGGTGCACCAGCATCCATGGTAACATTAAGAGGGGGGCCTCCGTGGCAAAGTGGTCAAGCTGTTTGCCTCCTGTTCAGGCGGCCGTGGTTCAAATTCGAGCTGCGGCAGTCGGTTCATAATGGCAATTTTTTCAGGAGATTCTTTGGTTCATCGCTGGAGCTACGTAGTTTGTGCTTTGTGCAATGCTCTTGGCAGGCGGCATACCGTTCCACAGAGAGAGACTGCGCCATATGGGAAAACCCGCGGCGATGAAACCGAGTTCACACTTTTATTTTTTTTCTCGTGTTTGCCTTAATTCTCTATCCCCAAGGCGGTGTGCGTTGCACTATGTATTTATTTTGCGCCTGTCGACCCAGTGCATTCGACTTTGGCATGCATTTTATGTAAGGGCCTGCTTCCTCCTGCATTTTCTAAGGATTTGCTTCCCCGGGGTAACGGCCAGTGCTGTGATAGGGAGCAAACCCAGCATCTTCGAGTTGTGAGCCGTGTCACTTAACCACTAGCCCACGCCATTCCCGTTCACACATTTTCATCTTTTAACAAAAAAAGAGGATCTTAATTTCTTTAGTCCCGCCATATCTCATATTCTTCTGAATTGTTATCTCTTGTTTATCTTTCAATGTATATTCCACGTTAGTATCTAAGAAGCTCCGCCTTGCTTTCATTACAATGAGGTGGTGAGGGCGCTTGTGTGTCTCAATGATCCCAAGAGCTATGCCAACAGAAAGCTTCAGAAAGGTCACCCAAACTGGACCGGTTAAGGGGCTAGATCAGACTCCCCTAGAGTATAATAGGTTGGATCAAGGCCAACCACATAGATCTATAAAAACAAAGCTGGCTACAGAAACATTGACAACCAAACAAAAGTAAACCGTCTTGGGAAAGGAAGGGCCTCAGAATCACAGAAGCATGGCAGTGTGATGAAAGCCGCAAGGAAGCTACATTGCTGACCACCCTTTTGAGTAACTTTTGTGCCGTAGTTTACAGCGAGGCTGCAGTGTCTGCACCTTCCGTCCGGACACACCCAGTTTCAGGACTTCATTTTTGGGACTGTTTAGTCTTCCCTCTTCAATCCTTATTCTTGTATCCAGGCAGCATGGATGCAGTCTGTGTCAAGTGCTGCCACTTAGAGGTGGTGGTGGTTGTTTCGAATGCCCACAAAGAGTAGGTTACTCTTATGTGCGCCCTGAAAGGGGCGTTAAGTGACGGGTTGCAGTAGCTTTCATCACATGTCGAGCATGCTGATGAAGGTGGACCAGGATCCTCCAGGCGGTTGTGCAATGCTTGGCTTCATCTACCTATCGCTCACTACTACGGAGATCACATCGAACCTCACCTTGTTAGCCAGACTGTTGTCCTCGACAACAGCCTGTTTCCAGGATGTCCAACCAACGAGGTGGTCCGGTGAGGGTCTTGGCCAGTATATTTCTCCTGACCCTGGCTAACATTCTCTGATCAGTGTGTTTTGCCTGACCAGATGTTAGCCTCATCGTCACGCCACTTAGAGGTGGCATCTTCATTTTTCCAACATACAGGATTTTTTTTAATTAGCTGAGACAACTAAGGACGTTTAAACATGAGACTGGCTACCCGCATTCCTTAAGAAGTCATGAGAAAATTGTATAACATGCCTGGCAGGCTACAGTGTTACTCTTCTCTCCTCCCTTAAGACGTGTTGAGGAATTACCTGCTATAAATGTTTAGTAACAAGATTGTGAGCTCATAGTTAGATTTGTCAGAAAATAAATTTGTTATTGAGTAACTTCTGCCCCTGAACCTCAAATGGAGAGAGAAAGAATGGACAGCTCAAGATCAAACTTGCTGTAGGGGGGTTGTCAATGACTTATGCCTCAAAATGAGCGACAAACATTGATGGACTAATCTAAGAAACTGCACTAAAGGTAGTTTCCTACTTGGCATTTGCACACAGTACCTCTATTACATTTTCGTATCTCTGATAAGATACAACAACCACCAATATAGACGGCAACTAAGGCAAGGATGTGCTAATGGATTCGTGATGACCCCATGAAGAAAAGTAATGATTTTTTCTTTCGTTTTGTTCCCTAATGTGGGGTGCATTGTACTGTTTTGCACCATACAGCCCAGTGTATCCAACTAAAGCTCATATTGTTTTAATCTGATCACATTCTCTAGGGGTACGACTTAGCTGGTTCATGAATCCAAAGACATACGTTTCGTTTGTAAGTCCTGCCATGCCAGTAACCACTTTGCTAAGATGCCCAGTAACCCCCTCCCCCAAATATGACTACACATGTGCTGGATTCTTCTTCTTCGATGATCGTCTTGAAAATTATGTTGTGTCATAGTTCACAGCAAGGCTACATCTGCACCTTCCCGCCAAGAATTCAAACTAGAAGGTAATGATAGGCATAGTAACCGACAAACTAACGCAATGAAAAACAAGCAGTTTTCAGTGGTATAGGACTAAAGATTACTAACCGTATAGGATCTTCTCTTTACAGCCCAACCTAATTTATAAGATGTTAGTCAATGTCAAAGACAAGAACTGCAATTTTATGTGGTTCATGGTTAACACACAAAAAAGTCATCAAAACTAAAATTATGATTTTTAATTTGAAAGATACAGAATTGATAACAAAGTTTGTTTATAAATCAAATTTTGTTAAATAACAAGATATGGTTCATATGTGACCAGATAAATCGGACTAAGTGGTGCTACTCTAGTTGACTGCAATGGACAATTTGGACTGTAAAGGGTTAATACTTCATGTTATAGATAACTAAATTATTGTGTCTTTAGATCTATTCATTAATTTTAGCTAAATTTGTTAATATTAATTTATTTTATTGTGAAGAAAAAAACTACTATTTGAGTTGTAAGAAATGCATCAAGCAAATAAGGTTGAAATGGAAAGGGTTAACAATTGGAAGTCTTCATGATTATGATATAATCCCTTTAGCTGAGAGCTGACAGCCCTTGACAGCCCAATACCTCCTGGACAAAAGCACACGTCCTCCCTAACTGTTGTTGTGATGTGTAGAGTGTGTTGAGTATGGTGGGGTGTGGTGGTAACAGCAGGTTCCGCAGATCGACCAACCTTGGGCACAAAATCAGGAGGTGCTCGACTGACTCCTCGTGGTCATGGCAGAATCTGCAGTTTGTTTCACGTAGTGGGTCTAATCTATTCAGATGTTTGTTGAGAGGGGCATGGTCTGTTTTCAGCTTGAAGATCAAACTCTAAATGTTCTGATTGAATACCATCACTAACCAAGAACTGCTTTTGCCCAGAGCAACCAAGAAGATATACACACCATCATAACCGGTCGAGGCTGGAAATGAATCGCCCATGACCTAAGAATAGAACCCGGTGCCATGTACCCCAGATCAAAGACAAATATGAAGCCAACCTAAGACAACTTGGTGAAAAAGCACAGAAGCAGAAATGAAGATCCTGAACCAGAGCTGAAGCACTGCACAAAGAATGGGTACTGACCGGGTGAAGTGGAAGAAGTTTGTTGCTGTCCTTAAAGACACCATCAGGGGTGATCGCCACTGACCTCTTTGTTATGTATTGACTAAGGATCTAAGACGAAGACATCATTACAATCTTGACACTGGTGCCTTAGGTTGGTATGTTTCTTGATCCCTCCAAAAACACTCAAACTATTAGTTATCTTGAGAAAGTATGGCTTTCCTGTATCTGCTCTTCAGTTCAAGTGCCATCTCCAAAGGTCGGCTGCAATGGATCTCCTGTGTACTCTATCTCTTGCTGTAATGGTGCAATCTAACAAGCTTTTTATAGTCCATCTCTATTGTTATCAACCCACTTATAACGTTGTCTGCCTCTTGAATAACTGCCTTAACACTACCCTCTAGTATTGTTTTCAACAAGGGTGTATGTCTTGTTATAATGCCAAAATAACTTTAACTGCCTAACTGATTTCGGTCAGTAATTCTCTTTTCACCCTCAACTCTGTCAATAAATCCACATTTGTTTTCTTCTCTTTTTAAGAAATACGGCCCAATCTTCTATTTACCCACATTTCGAAGGCTTCTATACTCTTTTCCAACTTGCTATTCAGTGTCCATGTTTCTGCACCACAAAGTAGTGACAAGTATACATAACATCTGCTGTACTGTATGTTGATCAATCACATATGGTGAACATTCTGAGACAGAAATAACAACTTTGCATACATCTTACCTTATCTGTTGGTTCTATGTCAATCTCGATCTGAAACAATATAAGCAACAACAACAAAATTGACAAAATTTCACTTTTAACATAGAAATACATAAGAAGAGAATGTGTTCTATTTTCTTCTGACCCTGACCTTGGTGTATCTGAATTTTTTCCACGGCACTCTAGGCCAGAAAATAAGACTACTTAATAGTTGCAATGTGCAGTTGATGAAAATATTGGAATGTTTCGCTGCACCTCTGTAAACCAACCACTGCACCCCTTGGTACCACAGTAGACAGTTTGGGATCCACTGTATTATACCATACATTATATTATATTAGAACTCAGCTTCGTCTGTAAAATGAAATAATTTGTTAATACACACAATTTGGTTTGACCTCAAGTTGACACAGCGTCTTATTTGCGTTGATTGATATGACTTCACACAGAAAACTCCATCAGAACAACACTGCACTCAAATGGGGGAATGATAGTTACAAAACTGAAAGCTCGCGGAAATCGGTAGCCGGAAATGATATATAATAAACAATATAGTAGCCACAAATATAGTAGTAATTTTTCTTGCAGATTTGTTATTTCACTTTTTTGTGTTCCAAGATCTGCATTTCACTCAGTACAAGGTGGTTCTTCAGGATAGATTTCCACTTAGATCGGCTACCATATAGGAACATACCGATGACACGGGCACTGTAGCCCATAGCCTTTGTCTCAGCTGTAAGTTTAGGGTTTTCCAAGACATACATTGTGAGACAAGAAAATATGACAGCAGCTTTGTCGATTGTCTATATCGTTGATGCGGGACCCCAGGAAGTGAACTGGTCCATAGCTGTCAACTTGTAGTTGTTAATGGTTCGGGTGGCATCTACGCCTTGTCCCAGCACATTTGTTTTACTGAGGTTTATTATGAGGTCAAAAGCTTTACATGCCGGGGAGAAGCGATCTATCAAGCTCTGGAGTACCTGCTGACTGTGAGTGACAATTGCAGCATCATCAGCAAATAACAAGCCCCTGACAGTAACTTTCCTGATCTTGGTTTTTTTCCGTGCCTCATAGGATTAAACAGATGACCATTCAACCTACTGTGAAGGCAAATCCATTATGTTGCATTACAAAATGCATGCTTCAGTAGCAGTGCAAAGATTCTGAATAGTGGCACTACCAGGATGCATTGAATACCACTGTAAATACTAAACATTTGTGATGCATTACCATCAAATTGGACTGTTCCTTTCATATCCTATTAGTAGCAGTTTGTTAGAGCAGCCTATTTTTGAGAGGTTCCTGGGGGTTATATCAGTTCAGTTCATTCCGTAACCCATCAGGTCGTTGGGGCACACATGAAGACACTCCCAAAATCCAACGCCATCCATCTCTGTCTGTTGCCGCCTGTCGTATCTCACCGGCACGAAGGCTCTTCCTTGGACGTCCTCGCCCTCTCTGTCCCGGTACGGATCCAAAGAATATCGAGTTGGTAATTCCGTTGGACCTCGTGACGTGCCCGCACTAGGCCATCTTTCGTCTTTTGATAGCTGTGAACAGATCTTCAAAAGGACCAATAGCGTCTTCAACACTCTGACGTATTTCTACGTTCGTGACACGATCTTTATATGTAACATTTAGGAGTTTTCTATAGCACCTCATTTCCATTGCATGTATTCTGCCCTGGATATCTGCTGTAATGGTCTAGGTCTCGCAGGCATACAGAAATATTGATAGCACCAGAGAGCGCATTAGTCTAACTTTTATGCCGAGGGCGAGCCGCTTGTCTTGCCATTTAGGTTTCAGCCGAGTCAGCGCCGCTGTTGTTTGTGCTATTCTTGCAATTACCTCTGGCTTCGATCCCTTTTCACTGATCAATGATCCCAGATATTTGAAACGTTTTACCACCTCAAGTTCCTGCCCATTTGTCTCTATTACAGATGTAAACCCTGCTATGTTATTGGTCATGAGCTTTGTGTTATATGCATTTATTTTCATACCAAAACTCAGGGCCGCTCTATCCAAGCTACCAATCAACTCCTGGAGTTCCCTTTCTGTGTCTGCCAATACATCAACATCATCAGCAAATCGGAAGTTTGTGATAAGCCTGTCACCTGTTTTAACCGTGCCAACATGTTCTTTTAAGGTCGTCTCCATTATTCTTTCCAAGAATATATTGAAGAGTGTGAGGGAGAGTATACATCTCTGTCTCACACCTACCGTCGTACGGAACCAATCGCCTAGCATTCCCTCTACAGAGACCGCGCTTGTCGCCTGCTCATAAAGGTTTGCAATTACCCTCATAATATCACTGTTGAACTTATAATGCGTCATTGTTGACCATAGCGCCGCATGCCACACTCTGTCAAATGCCTTTCTAAAGTCAATGAAGGCATGGTAGAGTTGTTGTTGATACTCTGAGTACTTCTCATTCATTAGCCGAAGATTAAATATCTGCTCGATGGTACTACTTCCCGCTCAAAAAGCCTGCTTATTCTTCGGCAATGATATTCTCTGCGTGTGGTTTCAGTCTGTTAAGTATTATTCTCAAGAGAACTTTACTTGGATGACTTATCAGACTGATTGTTTGATAGTTCTGACACATATTTAGGTTTCCTAATTTAGGCAGTGGTATAATTACTGATTTTGTCCAGCTGGAGGGCCACTTTCCTGTCTGCCAAATTCTATTGCAGATGAATATCAGGGTATCAATTGTTGCCTCGCCTCCCACTTGTAGGTTATATAGCAACCTTTTATATCCTATTTTGTGTTGACTCACTCAAGAACAGCAACTTGTTACTTCCATCTCATGTGACAGTGTATACAACATTCTGAGAATTCTTTTTTACACCCATATCTCTAATACTTCCAAACATCCTATAGTCGTATCACTGAATTTTTCATGTCACATGTGAGAGTGGACCAAATATTTTTAAATCTAAGAGTATTTAACAAATAAAGTAAAGTATAAAAACTAGTATCATTTGAACAAATAAATGGCAATACGCACCTCTTTGCCTGTGAGGGTCTGAAAAGAAAATAATTATACAAATTTAAAACTCAAAAAGATTTTATAAAAACAATGTTAATTTACAATGGTCTTTAAAATTATCACAAAGGTGGCTTTTTAAAAAAAAGGGTAAAAAAGTAGTTCAAGAACTACATCAACATGCAATATTAATGATTTTACTGACAAATTTACAGTCTAGACAGATTAAAAAACAGCAGACATAAAAAAAAATAAACTGCTGCTTACAGAATAAAATGAATCAAAGTAAACCAAGAACTTTCATGAATTCTTAAGACTATATGAAATACTATCTATCAATCAATCAATCAAGCCCATCACTCCTCTCGGTGTATATGTGAATGACAACATCCCAACAGGATACACGGTCCTGGGCTGCTCTTTCTGCCTCTCTCCAGGTGTAATCATGTAATATTAGTTCCTTCTCACATTCTCTTCTTCGTGTATTTTTTTGTCTACCTCTTTCTCTCTCTCCTTGAGGATTCCATGTAAGAGCATGCCTGGCTATGTAGCTTATATTCTGTTCAGCCCCATTTTCTTGCATAATTTCTTGTTCCAGTGGCTGTTGTTGACTCCTTTCCTATAGGTCTTCATTTCTAACCATGTTTTGCCACTTTATGCTCATTATCCTTTGTAGAAGTAGGACTGGAATCTTTGTTGTGTGGCCTTGGTCATTCTCCATGTCTCTGCCTCTTACAGCAGCGCAAACTTGACACTGGCGTTTAATATAACTTTGGTGTGAATCTTGATTTCTCTGGATCTTCATGTGTTGTTTAGTGTCAGGAATGTTCCTCTTGCCTTTCCAATTCTGATCCTTACACATCTGCATCTTCTGAAGTGTCAATCGTGCTGTCTAAATAAGTAAAGGTATCCATTTCTTCCAACTTAAATTGTAAAGAAGCTTGGTTTTCTTTTGTTGATATTCAGTCTCAATAATATTATGTTTGTTTATACAAGAATTATACAAGTATTATACCTTAAAAAAATATTTAGCACTGTAATCTTACTGAAGGATATTGTATTGTTTAGTTTAATATTAACTGTATGTTGCACAAGCAGTCACTGCCAGAAAAACAAAGAAAATTAATCAAGCATTAATAAATTAAGCATGCATGATAAAACTAAAATAAACCAAAGAAGGCTAACTTGTTAGATACTGCTGCTTGAACAAATTAAAAGCACAGCCAATGAGTTTGGCATGAAAACAAACACATTGAAGACAAAGACTTTTGATCATAGCCAAGCAACATATAGAGAAATAATCAAACAAGTACACAAGTTTAGATTTTTAGGGAAACCATAACAGAAGATGCCTGCAATGAGACAGAAATTAAGACAAGGATTGCATTGACAAAAAAGGCTTCAAAGAAAAACAGAAATTGATACCCTCAAAGAATATCAGGATAGAACTCATGAAGAAAAGAATAATACCTACTTATATATGGCCAATTGCATTGTATGGGACTGAAACATGAACTCTAGCAAAAGAATATGAAGAAAGCATGGAAGAATTTGAAATGTGGTGCTACAGTAGAATAGAAAGAGTGAGTTGAACAATAGAAGATCCAATGACAATCACGTCCTCAATGAAGTAGGTGCACAAAGACAAATATTTAAATATTAATAAATAATACAGAAACGATTGAGTTGGCTGGGCCACAATATGAAACATGAAAGTTTTCTGCAGATGATACCACAGGACAAGATTCGGGGATGGGTAAAAGAGGCAACCATGACTCACCTTTACATCTCATTCTCAGACATGCAGAGACAAAGTATGAGCTAACATGAAGAGAGTTGCAGAGGATAGGCCGGTCAATTGGAGAGACAATAGACATGTTCAGACAACCTTACTACCAGTCCAAGGACTGATAAACCAGATGATGAAATCATTCAGACATTCTTATATTCTGATAATAAGACACTTTCGAGTTTAGACAGTAGACACACACACAGATGATGCATCATTATATTATATATATATATATATATATATATATATTATATATATATATATATATATTATAATTTATATATTATATATATATATATATATATATATATATATATATATATATATATATATATATATATATATATATATAATATATTGTTCACATGGTCAGAAAACTTTTGATGGTGATCTCCAAACTTGAATTATTCATGTATTCGATAGTTATTAATATTATTATTAAATATTTTTATTTTAGAGCCAACGACAATAAGAATTAGAATACTGAACATTTTTAAAGATCCTAAAAGAATAGACAATTTAGAAATTTACTTCTAAGATTTAGTTAGAAGACAGTAATTAGACCTAGTTAGTCAAATGGTAAAGTAAATCATGAATTAAATGAAGTAAAAAAAACTAAGTGACTAAGTTCTAAAAAAATGATAGATTGATAGTCTTAATCGGAATTAATTATTTTTTTCCTCCATGTTTTACTTGAAACCTCTTCATTATTCTGAAATCCCAATCTTGGTACGGTGCTGAGTCTAAATAAATAGCTATGTATACCTTCACTTTGATCAACATTCTGGCTCTGTAGAGGTAGATTTTTACAAAATCTTGGCTGTGATAATATGAACGCCTGGTAATCAACAGTAATGCGACGAACCTAATTCGACTTCCGGTTGTGATCTCATGTCTAGAAGGTAAAAATAGACGATTCGTATTCTATTCAATGGCCCACGAAGACAAGACGCTTGATCATTTAAAGATTATGGCTACCACCGTCTTTTAGATGATGGTGACGTATTCTGTTTCTGTTCTGTTTCTGTTTCTAAGAATGGTGGTCACTGCACTCCGGACATACCCATAGGTGCTCAGTCGC
This sequence comes from Ariolimax columbianus, assembly GCA_036924085.1. Lineage (NCBI taxonomy): Eukaryota > Metazoa > Mollusca > Gastropoda > Stylommatophora > Arionidae > Ariolimax > Ariolimax columbianus. The sequence goes on along the minus strand of JAVGWX010000016.1, from coordinate 67,632,817 downwards.
ACTCATCAACTGGCGTAAGGCATGGATGCAGGCTGATCGTCCCTGTAGCTCGCTGGTTGTACACTCTCCTGCTCCGTCCTCTCAGTCTCATGCGCCTCACTCCGCTCGAACCTCGTTTAATGTCGAAACTGCAGTCTGTGGATTGCTGCTTCATCTATTGCCGTGTCCTCATCTAGCAGGCGGTCATTGACTTCAAAATGTCACTTCTATCCATCTCTAATGTGCCTATGATGGGAGCTTGTGAAGCCATGATGTCAGCTCTTTCATAGCCCTGAACCCCATCATGAGCAGGACAGTAGATACATGTCAACCCCTGGAGGCTTGAGACCTCAACGGCTGCTATCCACTCGTACCTAAGCCATCCCTTATGTGCCTTTTGAAGTACGGCTTGCGCGTCTGTCACGATGACTGCCCTTATTATAGAAGTCTCAGATATCCATTTCAATGCTGAGGTCACTGCTTCCGTCTCCGTTCTTATACAACGACCTGTCCTCTCATTCTAACCGAGAAACCCCAGCCCGATGTCCCACTGCACTGATCCGTCGTATATGACGGCGTCACTCTCCTGTGTGTTCTCAGTTATCGGCTGATCTACCTCGTGCTCTGCTCTCCCCTTGCTCCGCTCTCTGCATGCGTTGCTTGAGGTTATGATGATTCTCTGGTACTATATCATTATATCACCAGTGTGTACCCATTATTCCCCTTTGGCTATCATCTCAGCTGGAGTGACGTGTCAGATTGTTGTCTCTCCCTGTGCCATCCATGACGACCCTCTCTTGATTCTTGATCCCTTGATGTACGAGATACTACTGTGCAGAGGGTGCCGCGTATCTGCGGTGACACACATATAGACATACTTTGACTTGTGCCAGTTTATGTCCGGATGTCACCGATAACAATCCCAGCATGTATCGCATCATCACAATCCGGGTATCTCTAGTGCAGTCCAGAACCAGTCACATACCTTCATTCTTGGTGCCTTTCAACCTTTCACATTGTGTTCTTGATAGTGTGAGGATGCCTAGTCCGTAATTGATGACAGACAACACGATCTGACGAAATAAAATGAACTGGAGGCGTTGTTTCAAGTCAGCAGCAACCATGCTCCTAACCCTCTCTTACATTTTTGTACGATGTGGTCAACATGGCAATTATAGGAAAGACTGTGATGATCAAATGGCACTCGGAGGTATTTCAACCTGTCACACCTGTCAATGGTGCAACCATCAAAAGTGATGCCCGGGAGTTCAGCCTTTACTGTGGAATTATTCAAAGAGCACCACATCATGCAGGCCTTGTTCAGATTGATCTTGGAGCTTGAGTCGCCTCACCACTGTGAGATTGCTTGCAAGGTTTGCTGGATGTCTTTGACCAACTCTTGCCTGTCTGAGCCAGTCCTGTACGTTAGGATGTCATCGGCAAATGTCAACGTTCGCCCTGTTCCTGTGGGTTGAATATTGGCCACTTGTACTGTGTAGATATTGAACAGCACCCGTGAGAGCGGAGACATTTGCGGCAGTCCTGGACATATTCGCCTCGGCTCTGATGTCCACGATCCCACGCGTAGCGCAATTGTTATTTCCATCAAGGCAGCTGATATCCAACTAACCATCCACGGGTTTCTTCTTCTTCGTTCGTTCTCAATCTCCCACTACCAAACACTGAAAGGGCTTAAGTAGCAGAATGTAGTCCAGAGAACGGAATGCGTTGTGTCGTAGTTTACAGCTTGGCTACGATATTTGCACCTTTCAGTCCAACACATCCGACTTCAGCAAGCATTTTTTGAGTACCGGGTTAGCATTCCCTCTTCGATCCCTTCTCCTTAGCCAGTCTGCCCTGCTGCAGCCTGTTATCCAGGATCACCGCGTGGAGGTGTAGAAGAGTCTTGGCAGCTATGGTTCGCTGGCCCTGACGCTAGCAGTCAGCTATGAGTCGCTGTCCACTGCAGCTCTTGCGCTGTTCAGCATCTTGATCCTCATCCACGGGTTTAAACTACACTGCTGCAGACAGGTAATTAAGGTCACAAAATCGACACGCTTGTATGCATCTTCCAGGTCGAGTGCCACCGCGACTGTTTCTTGCTTTGACTGAAACCTCTCACATACATCAAACATAAAAGTTCCAGCGTACCCCAGGTCTCCTTCGCTGTTCTATAACTGCCTAGCGTATCGGGTAGAATCTGCTCCAGTTCAAGGTAGGCCATTATTTTCCTGGCCACTATCTTCTCGAGCAATTTTTCATATACATTCTGTATGGTGATTATTCGATAGCTGAGGAGGAGCGTGGAGTCCTTCCAGGTTTAGGCACTGGGCATAGATAGCTCTGAAGCCAGTCCTCAGGCACCGATGACTTCTCTATAGTGAGGTTGAACTCCTTTCCCATGTTTCTGATCTCCGTCTCATCCAACTGCTTGATGTGGAAATACTGTACTCCATCAGGACCCGAGGCAATGTTTTTGCTGGTACGTAGGCTATCTACGACCTCCGCCTCGATGATAAGGTCTACATAAGGCTCTCTTCTGATTGCTGCGTCTAAGATGCCTTTCCGAGTTTTCTGACGCCCATCTCTGTCGGCTTTGTCAGTCTGGGCAATATCGACTGAAAAAACTCAGGCCGTTCTCTTCGTGTTTCTTCCGGAGCCTTCCTTTGGTGTCTTGAATGTTGGAGATAAGCTGGTTTGTAGTCTTCCCATTCATCTTTCGATGCATGTGCCAGAACTTCTGGGGGGTATTATCATTACCTACACCTGTAAGGAACTTCTCTCATCGCTCGCTTTTGGACTCCCTAGCTAACGCTTCAAAGGAATTGGTAGCTTTGCGTTTTACCTCCTCCTTCTCGTTCAATGCGTCGACATTATTATCAGCTCTCTTTCTGACTTTTCGCCAATCCTTTGTTGCCGCCTCCTTTTCTCTGCAGGTCGTGTTAACAGCTTGATTCCAACAGGGTGGTTGGACAAAAGGGGATCTAGTGGCCCTGCGTCCGATCGTCTGGCGGAGCTTGTTCACTACATTACCCTGTTCATACGTGAATCTGAACACCTATTTGGCTTTCGGGTTTCTGGTGTATTTTCCTCTGGGTATAAGCACGACATATGACAGGTGGTCGCTCTCTTGTGCCCCTAATATGTCCCAGTGTGTGGATGGAGCAACATCACTGGATATAAGTGCCAGGTCGATAACCCCGTCCATATCTCCCGGTCGAGATGCTAGTCTCACGACAGTGAGGTTTGTATGGACTAATGCCTGGTCCAAGGCGACCCCTTGCATATTTTCAGTGACATTTTCTCACTCCTTTGACCTCACATTAAAGTCACCTGCAATGAGGCACTTTTTTCTCTGCGACTTTGACGTCCGACAGAAACTCGCACTTTCCGTCCTCGAAGGGGTGATCTACGTGAGCGTAGACATTGTTGATTCTCTATTCTTGGTGGTTTGTTACTACAATCCCTTGTAGCTCGACATCGTCCATTTTACAAGTGTTAGTATCTATTCATGTATGGGGAAGTTCTTGCTTACTGTTACTGTAGCACCTGTATCCTGGACACTTGATGGTAACATTCTCCTTTAAGCAGGTCTCCTGGATCATGAAGATGTCGAAATCGTACACCAGTTTCGCGCTGGGTGGTGCTGCGGCAATTCCAGTGGCCTATTCGTACATTTTAAAACCCAAGTCTATCTGATTTTCTTCGACATTTCCTCTTTCCGGCACTTTTCTTTCTCTCTCTCCTCTTGTCTCCCCTCATATCACCAGAATCTTCTCCAATTGTCCTCCCACCCACTCCCCCCTCTTCCGGACTTCCTGCCCTCATAAATTCGCCATGCCATCTGGAAAATCACCAAGCGAAGATCGCATCAATGCGTAGGACCTCAAGGCTTGCGGTCTACCCTGTATAGCACAATGTTGTAAATGGTATCTTCATTCGAGAGGAATACCTACGCTAGCTCCAATACCATAAAGCCTATACTCGTGCACCATGGCAAGGGCACGCCTTTTCAATTCTGCGGTCATACCAGCCATGATCTACGGATGTGAAGTGTGGAATCTACGATCATACCAGCCATGATCTACGGATGTGAAGTGTGGAATCTACGATCATACCAGCCATGATCTATGGATGTGAAGTGTGGAATCTACGGTCATACTAGCCATAATCTACGGATGTGAAGTGTGGAATCTACGATCATACCAGCCATGATCTACGGATGTGAAGTGTGGAATCTACGGTCATACCAGCCATGATCTACATCCTCAAGATCTCGATTAGAAATCCGATTCACAATGCTGAAATCAAAGAAACGCACTCTAGTTCGAGATGTCGTAGAGGCTGACATGTCTCGCAAATACCACAAGGCTGGCCACGTGGTGCGCATGCCAGATAACAGATGGACACTCATAACGACGTTTTAGTGGTCATATGATTATACACGACCAAGCGGCCAACTACCCATAAGATGACGAGATGGCCTGTTGAGAGACCAAGGTCCGAAATGGTACAACACGGCGAAAGATCGGACTGCATACAGGACATTGTTGACTACTTCGCATACGGCACACCTGTCGGACTGAAGTCGAGGATATTGTATCTAATGTTCACCTAGGCATCTAGGGAACGTTGTGTCGATAGACCACTACCATGTCCGACTGCTGAGGCTTGTAGACAAACCTCGTTCACTGTCGAAGGAGCGACTGCTATCTGTGGGAGACCGTTGTTACATATAGCAGACTTAGACATTATTTGGTGGGCCGACTAGGACTATGTCATCAGCATAGGCGAGATCTGTGATGCGCGTTTGATTCACGACAATGCCCATACGGGGTAGAATCCAATCGATGGATCGGCAGAAAAGGTCAGAGGCAATGATGCAGACCTGCCTGACCCCCGAAGATGTTGGGAACCTGTCCTAGAGAGTGCCACCTAGGCGGACTCTGATACCGCTATCAGTGTGTAGCTCCCTTATCAAGTTCAGCATTGGGACAGGAGTGCCCCATTGTATATATATACCGTATACATTTTTGTCTCGATAGGGAAAGGCGTGGGTGACAACCTCATGAGATCTGCGTGTTACGGGCAGTCCCAAAGTATTAGTCATTTCTGCCAGGTCGCAGTACGATAGACTTGTGGTATCTATCTTAAATCGGATGAATATGTGATGTCTCCTTCTGTAGTGGTCAGTTCAGAGATGAAGTACCCCCTTCTTCAGCGGTTGCCCTAAAAGAACGCTGTATCGTAGTTTACAGAGAGGAAGACTTAACGTCTGGTCAGGCAAAACATACTGGACAAGACCCTCACCCCGGCTTTCTAGTAGCCCTCCGTGGAAAGGGACTGTTTTCATGGCAGCCTCGCTAACAAGGTGAGGAATCGACTTGATCCTCGTAGTAGTAAGTGACACGCAGATGAAGCCAAGCATAACACACCCACCCCCCACGTCTTTTTCAGGGAGCACAAAAGAGTAAACTACTCATTGTGGGCATTAAACAACAGAGAAGATGCGATATCTGCTCGTCACATCAGCTTGGAGGCTGAATAGGGTCATGGCCAGCTCTGGTTCGCTGACCCTGATGCAGGCAGCCAGCTGTATGTCGCTGGTTGCTGTCAGCTCATTCAATGTGCAGCATATTCGAACCAGGAGACAGTTTAATCTGGTCTGGACAGTTGGTAATACTCGTCCCCTGCATGGTGGTGGTGGTGGGCGCGCGGCCTTTCGGTCACTTACATTGTACTATCCTTTTATTATGACTTATGCTTCTTTATAGTTGACCAGGAATTCTTCCAGTACGAGTTTCGTTCTCTCTTTGGCTAGACCGCCGGTCTCCTATTTTCACTTGATGTTACAGAGTGTTCATATCCACTAAATTCCTGGTTTCTGGAACCTTCAAGACATTTTTGCCAAGGCTGCCCTCAATTCGTTCAGTTTATGTGGGATTTGAGTGCCATTGTAAATAACTGGTTTGAGAAGTACTAGAGATGTTGTTATTCCGTAGCTGCTGAGCAAGCCTGCTCTTGACAGCCCAATGCCATTCTTATGTAGATACAGGTCTTCTTCATCTGTTTTAATGCTCCGTACAGTGTGTTGGCAATTGTCGGCAGTGCTTGTAAGAATCTTTTCTTCATGTCCGTTAACGCTTTGCACTCAATGAGTAAGTGTGTTTCATCACGGTGAGAACAATGTCTGCCCTACAGCAGGTGCTGGGGATTAATTTGGCTCAAGTGGCTACTGTGTCGTGTTCAGAACGGAATGATTGGACTCTTGGATCTCTTCTATGTAGTTTATTCATGTCATCATTACTTTCTGTCTGTGACATTTCCCTAGATACACTGCCACCCGCTGTTCCCATCACCCACCTGTACATCCAGATTTCCCTGGTAATATTCTTAAGTACTAAAGATAAAAACTGCAATGACACAAAATTTACTGCAGCCACACCTAAGAGTAGACATAACTTATTTAATTAACAATAATCAACATTCTGGGGGCCGCAGTAGCGCAGTGGTTAGTGCACTGACATCCCAGTCAGGCGACCAGTTGGTGCTACACTAGTGCAGCCTGTTTCCAGGGCAACTATGAGTTGCTGGCTGTTGTCAGCTCATCCACTGTGCTGTATCTTTGACCCCTTGTCAGGTTTGTATTATGACTGTTATTATAATGTGCCTTGTTGGGTCTGTACTCTTGGTTTTATTTTTCTGATTTTCTTAACCCTATTGATTAGCTTTGAATAGGACTGAAACCTTGAAATGTGTTGAAAATTACCATTTCTGGCTATAAAAAAAAAAGAATTGTTTATGGTCATGAGACGGATTGCAAAAATGTAAAAGATTATTTGTAATGAAAAGGACTGCAGGCAGCCCTAACAAGAATTATTTTTAGCATTGAAAAGAACTTATAGCCCTGAAAATAACTAGTATTGAAAAGTACTTGTAGCCCTAAAAAGAAATGTTTTTAGCATTGAAAAGGACATAGTCCTAAAAAGAACTTTCAAGCATTGAAAAGGGGGTCTCTGTGGCGAAGTGGTCAAGCCGTTTGCCTCGTGTTCAGATGGCCGAGGTTAGATTTCGAGCTGTGACGGTCGGTCCATGATGTCAATTTTTTCCGGAGATCCCTGGGTTTATCGCTGGAGCTACGGCGTTCATGCTTTGTGCAATGTTCTCGACAGATGGGGTACCCATCTGCAGAGAGACCGAGCTAAAATGGGGAAAAAACCCGAGGCAATGAAGTCGAGCCCTCGCTTAAAGTTTTTATTTTTATTTTTTAAAGTTAAAGGACTTGCAACCCTGAAAAGAAATGTTAGAATTTTAAAGGACGGTGTTGATATGAAACGTTGAAAATGATTTGTAGCCTTGAGTTCAGCAGTCACAAGGAGGACTGCTAGATCAACTAATGTTGGGTGTTGTATATTATTGTATTGCATGAGCACTTCAGCCATTTTTGTATATAGTATGACCCTGCGCCATTCAAAGATAAAGATATCCTTCTCAACAACCAGACTTTACATAACAGTTCTGACATGTACAATTTTAATTTCCCACCAGCCAGATACCAAAATAACATGTCATGATGAAGTGGTACATAAACAAAATATGGCAAGTAGCAGTTTGCTTTGTTTTCTTTCTAGTTCAAACTTAACAAATATTATTCTGCATCACCCATAAACACTCCCACTAACTGACAAACTTTGTGCACTCTTTGTACTGCAGTATGGTACCTGCCAACTAAACTCACTTCACTTTTCCCCCTTTGATTCTGCTAGGGAATATGGTACAGTAGTGTCCTGTTTTTAGAACATTTACCTTTTCTGACAATTCACATTTAGTCAATTTCATTTCAGCCAAAATAATCTGATGAGTCTACATGACTATACATTTCCTCTTCCATGGTTCTTAGCTAGGTGTTCTTTTACCTCTAGACTATGTCCCTGTCGGTTCTAATCCAGCCCATGTCTGGTTATCCTGAGGGTGTACTCTATCCATCTACACTTTTTACTCACAAATCTCCCTCTCTATCAGTTGTCGTGTTCATTACCCCAGATCTGTTTTTGTTCTTGCATACGAGCATCCACCCAACACCAAGTATGTGACAGAGACATTGTTATTTATGACTAGTACAGTTCAACACAAGACCCAAAGAGTATTTTGTTGGTCAAGCTGTGCTCCAGCAATTATATTTGCAAGACAAGTTAATTTACCTTATTTAACTATATATAACAAGGTGAGACAAGTTAATTTAGCTCTATATAACAAGGTAAGACAAGTTAATTTACCTTATTTAGCTCTACATAACAAACTAAGACAAGTTAATTTGCCCTATTTAGCTCTATATAACAAGGCAAAACAAGTTAATTTAGCTTTATATAACAAGGTGAGAGAAATTATGTTACCCTATTTAGCTCTATATATAACAAGGTAGCAAGTTAATTTACCCTATTTAACTCTACATAATGATGAATGAGGTAAGCCAAGTTAATTTACCCTATTTAGCTTTGAATGAGGAAAGTCGTTAATTTACCAAAAACTATTATTACAGTGTTGTCATTGTAGGATTCAAATGGCAGAGGAAAGAAGGAAACATATCCTGACAGTTAGAATGCAGGCTACATTTTTATTTCACACTTGACTTGCATCATGGTATTCATTCAGGTAGATTTATCCGTACCCGATTTATTGTAGCCAAAAAAGCTATCCGTTTGTTCTGCAAATGCATTTGGTCGGCCATTAGAAGGAGCCATCCCATGTCTTCCATGGTTTTCCTTTCGAACTCACATTTGGTGATTAGTAGTAATTTTGGGGGTGGTTTCCTTCCTCCATCTTTTTAGGCACGAAGAAGGTGCGGCTCTGATGAGGCTTCCAGTCTTCAAACTTTTCAGTGACAAGCAATTTTATTAAAATATTTTTTAAAACCTAGGTCCTTACCAGGGTTTGAACTCGTATCCTTCTGACTAGGAGACCAGTATTTTAACCGGCCAGCCACCCGCTACTCACAATATTATTATTTCTCTAACACAAGCAACCAGCATTACCACCAAGCATTCAAACAAATGGAGATCATGATGGCCATGACATGACTGAACAGAAATATGGGGAGCATGTTACAGCAGGGGTGATAAACATTCTTCAGCAGGGATCTAATTATCGGACAGGGGGCTGCGTCATGAATCCGGTCTGGTAAGATGCAGAAAGTGCTTGTGATGATGGCATGAGCAGTTGGTTAGCCCGTACAGAATCAGTAAACAGGCTGTGATAATTGGGAAGAGGAACATAGGCCGCTGTTATGATACGCCCTGCAAAAGAAATGTAGAACATTTGATTCTAAGGTATTAAATATTTTTTTTTAAAAACCTAGTATATCTAATATATAAAGATAGATCTAATATATAAAACACAAAATACATGCGTCTGTTTGTCCGTCTTGCTAAAAAATCTGCAATGGTAAGCTCTAGTGGCATGAAATTGACAGATTTTGTGGAATTCCAGAGTCAATGCAACTATTTTCACCTCTCTGTGTAGTTTCCTTCCCTAATTTACAATTAAAGGCATCCAACAGCGAGCTACAGCAACATGAAAATTATGCATCTTATTCTGTCCAGGAATTTCGAGGTAGACATATTAGTTTATGCTAACTGCTGCGTCCTCCCTCGAGTCTGCTAAGTTAGAATAGTCAAGGTGTGAACGTGATAAAAAAAACTAATGATCCTGTTCTGCATGAAAATGGGACATAACGGATTGAATGACCACTTACACTGGCTAAATTTTGCTCCATCACTCAAGCAGCAGACAGCCGAACATATGCTGCAAAACTATTATATGCTTAGCTAATTGCGTACTGAGCATTGACCCATGGAGGCTAAGATGCAGCAGTTAAGCTGAAATCTGATGCAGATATCGCAGACTCGTCATAAACTATGACACAAAGTCCTTTCCAGGAACGTCTTTTGTTCTCAATCTCCCTCTTCCAAGCAATGAAAAAGGCTTTGAAATAGCAGAATGTGGTCTAGAGAACATAATGCGATGTGTCGTAGTTTACAGATCGATTGTGATATTTGCACCTTTCGATCCGACACATCCAACTTCAGCAGGCATTTTTAAATACAGGTTTGCCTTCCCTCTGCAATACCTTTTACTTAGCAAGTCTGCTCTGTTGCAAACTGTTATCCAGGATCACTGTGTGGATGTGTAGAAGGGTCTTGGCAGCTCTGGTTCGCTAACCCTGCCGCTAGCAGTCAGCTATGGGTCACTGACTGCTGCAGCTCATGAGCATCTAGATACCCTTTCCCAGAACACGGAAGAAGAAATTTGTTGAATAGATGGCATCTCAATCAGTCAAGAGATCCCTATTTGATGGATGCACTTGTTTCTGCATTCACTTCATAAACTTACTTTAAACTTGTATCAGGATAAGGTAGTTTACCACCTTCATATACTGTCAGCAATGTTACAGTGAGATTGGATGTACTGCATTACAACAAAAGACATTCAACAATTATGTGTTTCACCGTGATAATTATGAAAGTTGTTCCTTTCAAAAACTCTTCCTAGCACTTCCTCTGGCTCATCCATTTTTTTCTCCCTCATCATCCCGCCCATCACTTTAGCCTATCTCTTTTCAGCCAATTCATCTAACCTGTTCCCCCAATCTTCCCCCCTCATCGTATCCCAGCTCATATTTCTCTATGTCATCTTTAGGCATCTGTCGGACTGAAAATGCAGCAATGAATGATGAGCCTGATAGAAGCCACCGACTTATAGCTGGCTGCTTGCATCAGGGACCAATAACTGACCAAGACCCTATTCCACCTACAAGTCGCAGCTATGGAAGACTGCAACCATGCAGCTTGAGTAAGAGATTAGGGATAAAAAAGGGATGGCAAACCAAGTCCCCCAAAATGACTAAAGTGCAAAGTTGAAAAGCACAGATATCGTAGCCTCACTGTAAACCATGACAACAACATTTCAAACATTCTTTTCAGGGTGAATGGCAACTGTCTTATGTGTCACGGGAATGACATTCGAGGATAGGGGTTTGGTGTCCAAATCTCATGCAGCCAAGTAATGTCCTAAATGGTATGGTAACTATGCAAACTTGATTCAGATAGACAGAATGGTTTATAAATTCTAAAGGGAACAAACAAACTTTCAGATTTATCTATGTCTTTCTCTTACCAGCATAGAAGCGCCCATGTAGTGAATTGACAGAAGCTGCAGCAGCAGAAATGCTAGGACACTTGACATATACATTTCCCTGCGGAGAATTTTTGTCTACGTATAAGTGAAGGACACCTCCATGTTTATTACATTCGTCTATAACATCATCTCGAACCTCCTGGTCCCAGTTTGCCCTAGTTTCCCTGCAAGTACACAAAATGTTATTTAAATGCATACATTGAGAGTCAAAAGCGATTGATCAGTGACAATTCTTAGCACTAAAGAGCAAGTTTCTCAGTCAAGAAACATCCCGTCCTACCAAGCTTGACAACTCTTTCAGATCTTGGGACATCAGCAGCAATTAAGTGGCTCCACCTAAACTGTCTACATCAGTTTTTACAGACTTCAAGAAGAAAAACACTGTTTAAATGATGAAGTGAGGCAGAGGCTATAAAAAACAGCAGTTGAGATTTTGCACCAACAGCTTGATTTGGGTGAATTGTTGCAGATGGATTCTTTTGTGATTTTTAGTGACTCCAAGTTGGTTCTGGAGGCGCTGAAGAACACCCCATACAAATAAAAAGGAGATATTCTTGGTGGGAAGGGCGATCAACAACATCATCGCTGCCAACGGGATAAATGTCACCTTGCAATGCATCCCTGGACATAGCGGACTACTAGGAAATGAGATGGTTGACAAATTGACAAAAACAGGAACCTCGACACAACAATTGGATAGACCCTGCAGTAACCACACAGTAAAACGAATTATTAAGAATAATATCTAGGAAATTGGGATCAAGACGCTGAGCAGTGCATGAGCTGCAGTGGTCAGCAACCCATCGCTGACTGCTAGCTTCAGGGTCAGCGAACCACAGCTGCAAAGACCCTTCTACACCTCCACGCGGTGATCCTGGATAACAGGCTGCAAAGACCCTTCTACACCTCCACGCGGTGATCCTGGATAACAGGCTGCAGCAGGGCAGACTGGCTAAGGAGAAGGGATCGAAGAGGGAATGCTAACCCGGTACTAAAAAAATGCTTGCTGAAGTCGGAAGTGTTGGACCGAAAGGTGCAAATATCGCAGTCAAGCTGTAAATTACGAAAACGCATTCTGTTCTCTGGACTACATTCTGCTACTCAAGACCTTTCAGAGTTTGGTAGCGGGAGATTGAGAAAGAATCGAAGAAGAAGAAGATATCTAGGAAATCTAAATGAACAGGTCGGCGACAGGAATAAGAGGTTGCAGTGTATTTCGCGAAATACAGACACAAAATAAAAACATACCGTCTTGAGGAGTTTTAAAATAAGGCAAACGCAAAAAAAATATATATAAAATTAAAAACGAACAACAATTTGGTTAATCTGTACACATGTGTTCAAAATGTGAAAAACAATAACAAGAGCTAAGTACCATAATCAAATTATACAGTGCAGCAAAAAAAAAAATTCTTTCTGAAAGTGAGTCCTAAGACTTCTTACTGGATATAAAGTCATTGAAGGTGACTAAAGATAGTTGTGCATGTGGCTAGCTATCTCATTTGTGTAAAACAAATTGCTATAGAATCTCCCACTTTGGTACAGGTTTTCTAAAGGAGGCAAATTTTAGTGGTGATCTTTTACTTCCACTGGGGTGAAAAATGGACAACTTTTAAACATGCAGAAAGAATGACTAAGAGACACATAACATAGAATCACTTACGTCGCAGTTTCAAACATGTTTGATAACATGAAACACTGTGTGGCGATTGGAGGAGCACTGGTCATGGGAGTTTGAGCATAACCTGTTCCAGGTATTGCGGCCAAATTTGATTGGATACCAGCTTGCAATGGTAGAGATGCCTGAGGGTTGATGGGGATTCCTCCAATGGTGACTGAGGCGTGTGTCAGGCTGTTTAATGCATTTGCAGCATATTGTGGTATCTGAAAGCCTGTGCCTATGTGGTGAGAAAAAAAATGTAAGTTATACATTTTTGTATTAAAATTAACCTGACTTAACCATTATGGGTCACCATGGAACATAGGGATGCAACAGATGTCCCACAGTCATGGCAGAGAAATGATATTATTTTATCAGGCCAATAAACATGCATCTGGATTATATATGGATATTCAATACAGGCTCTACGCAGACTGACTGGGACACAGAAGAAAGTGACTGTAGCAATGCTGCGGTAACGCAGACATACAGTGTCAGCTGTGAGTGAAGCAAACTTATTTACATCATATTTTCCATTGCACATTAATGCTATTTACAGTTTCATATTGAAATATATATTTTGTACTATATACTTCATATTATAGATAATTTAAAGGTGTGTCTTAAGATTTTTAGATTGCAATTTTAGCTCAATTACTTTATTTTGAAGGGGAAAAAAAGACAGAGTTGTGGCACAAATTATGCCAGAACTGGAAAGAGTTTATACAATTAATTTTTTTATTTGCATTCGCCTTATTTCTCTATTCCCCAAGCGGTGTGTTGCACTATGTATTTATTTTGCGCCTGTCTGCCCAGTGCACCCAACTTTGGCATGAATTTTATGTAAGGGTCTGCTTCTCCGAGATAACGGCTGGTGAGCAAACCCAGCATCTTCAGGCTGTGAGCCGTTTCACTTTACCAGGTGAACATCTCCGTGTCATGACCAGGCTTGTCCCCTGGTTAAATGCACTCCTGCCTCGCTCTTTACCTCTGTCTGCTATCAGTCTTCCCAATGGACGCAGAAGAGGTGCAGGCCAGCGGACATTGCACCTCTGCCTTATTGTGACAACCTCCCAGGTGGTGGGGAATGCTAGGCGTACCATCACTGCAGAGGAGCCGAGAAAATAAAGGGAGCAAAGAGATACCCCACCCACATGCTACGTTTCTGGCAGGACGTGACGATCCTGGGACACACACACACACTGGACTGCCTCTCTTCCGGGATAGTACAAACTAGTACATAGTCCATCGTATCATATATCATCACCACACCCTATAGACACGAGTAGGGAAGACTCAATATTCCTGCAAGACAACTTCCCTAAGAGAGACAACTCTGACCACAATCAACTGCTGCCTTGCAAATAGGCTGGGGACAGCCAAAGGCTAAGGAGGGCATCCCTACAGAAACGCCTGTTGAAATGGGATGCACTGGGCCACAGGCTTAACAAAACAGTGCAACGTATATCGCTGTAACCAGCGTACGAAGAAGAAGATTTCCATTTACATTCTGCTGGGTTAAGACCAGCTGAAACAACTAAAACCATGCTTGTTTAGTAGAACTAGAAACCATAAGGCGTCTTCAACACAGGCCATTATCACAGGGAAACAAACCCTTAGAAAATGCAGGAGGAAGCAGACCCTTACATAAAATGCATGCTGAAGTCAGATGCACTGGGCCAACAACAACAGGTGCAAAATCTGGAGCGAAGTTGGAGTTGTGCATGAGCTGATAGCAACGAGCGACTCATAGATGGACCGAGACCCTATTCCACCATCACGTGGTGGCCTTGGATACAGGCTGTACTATTCACTAAAGTAAAGTAACCCATAGCATTACTGCAGTAAGGGTGTGAGGAGTTAGCGATTTTTCACATTTCAAAGGCTCGGCTATTTGAGGGCGGTAGCCATCTCCTCTCCCTCGCCGCTTTTACTTCCCGGACTGAACCAGTACCCATTTAAGGCTGGGTCGACCCAGGAGCCATTGCGGTCTGAAAAAATATTACCGCCTCAACTGGGGAATGAACCCAGGACCACTCAGATGCGAAGCCAGCGCGCTAACCACTGCGTTGCGCGGCTCCCTACTATTCACTATTGTCAAAAAAGCAAGCCTGGTACTAAAAAAGCCAGCTGTAATTTGAAAGACACGGATATCTCAGTGACACAACGTCCTTTTCAGGATGAGCGTACAAGTTTTTGTGGCTTAAAGTTTCTACAGTATGGAGCAGTCAGCTCCGTACCCAACCTTGTGTGACAGGGCAGAATAGGAGCACTATGGCAAATTGTCATAGGCTTCAGGAGGTACATGTTATGGATTAAGTTGAGACGCTCTGCTTTTTCATAACTAAATATTAGAGTATTGGGTGTTTTGTTGCAGACTTCTGCCTCCCAAAGAACACCCAATACAAAGAAAAGGAGATATTCTTGGTGGGGAGGGTGATCAATAACATCATCACTGCCCACAGGATAAATGTCACCTTGCACTGAATCCCTGGACATAGTGGGCTTCTAGGGAATAAGATGGCCAACAGACTGGCAAAAATAGGAGCCTCGAAACAATAATTGGATAGACCCTGCAGTAACCACACAGTAAAACGAATTATTAAGAATAATACTCAGGGAAATCTGGATAAATAGGTGAGCCACGGGAACAACAGGTCGCAGTGTATTTAGCGAAATGTCACAGCCAAAAAGTAACGATGATATAAATAAACTACGTAGAAAAGATCAAAGCCTCGCCTTTCAGTTCCGAATAGGACATACCAGAATCAATAGCCACTTGAACCGCATCCCCAGCACCTGCCCTTGTGCAGACATTGCTATAATCGTGATGAAACAGCTCGACATCTACTCATTGAGTGCCATGTGCTTGCGGACATGAGGAAAAGGACAAGCATTGCCAACAATTACAACACACTCTACGGAGCAGTGACACAAGAAGACCTGTACATATATTAGAATGTCAGTGGGCTGCCAAGAGCAGGCTTGCTCAGTAGCTATGGCTAACAACAAACTAAATATGATTGTTTCCAAAACTGAAACAATGATGATATGTAGAAGATCAGATATTGAAACAAGTGACCAAATACCAAATGGGTGAGCCACTTTTATACAATTATATGAGGCATGTTCAAATGAAACCGAACCTAACTGCACTAAGTGAACATACGTATGATGCGCATGATGACGTCACTTCTGATTTAAACATCACATGCCAACCTTGGAGTTTGAAAAATTACATTATCCTCTGACTAATAGTTTCCTCAGAAGATTGTTGAAAACATGGCGAATTGATACGGAATCCATCCAGAGTTGATCAGCGAGAGGTGATTCGGTTTCTAACAGTTAACATTCATCGCAGAATGCAGGAAGTGTATGGTGACAAAAGTGTGGTGAATGTAAGCTCTGGTGACACTCTACCCGAATTGCTGCATCAATTTTGGCGATGGTGTCTTCTGACGTAACACTATACGCCTGACCTAGTCTCGTAAGATCTTACGTTAACTCACATCCTTCTTTAAACATTGTTGTCCAGTTCTTCTCTGTTGCCTTTGACACACTTTTGTCACCATACACTGCCTGCATTCTGCGATGAATGTCAACTGGTCGACATCCTTCAGCTGTTAGAAACTGAATCACTGCTCGCTGATCAACTCTGAACGGATGATAATGTAATTGGGCAAACTTACAGCTGGTATGTGCTGTTTACATCAGAAGTGACATCATGCACATCGTACATATGTTCACTTGGTGCAGTTAAGTCGTTTCATTTGAACACCCATCGTATTTGCAAAATATAAAAAATCATTTAAGGTACTACAATTAATTTAATGATTACAAGAATAGAGGCTGACAAAAAACAGTTTATATAATAGTTTTGTAGCTAGAGGCTATGCAACCCAGTTATGTGAAATTGGCCCCAGCTGAGAACACAATTCTCCAGCAAACACAGGCATTATGCCATATTGCAAGTATACTACAAGAAAATAATAGAGAAATCGGGGCAGCAAACACAGCATTTTTTCCCTTTGAATATAAGGAACAACTTAGGCCTTCTTAATAAAGAAAAAAGCCCTTTATCTCTTTTCTTGCTTTTCATTGTCAGATACACATTTCGACAAACAAGCACGTCATAACAGGTTCCTAACATCTCACAGTAGTTAGGTGCTCATTATGATAAACAGAAACTGAAACAGAGCAAAACTTGGCTAACTGTCTTGTATAGTCCACTTGCGTGCGAGGCATCGTGGGAAGCCGTAGTTTTCTGTTCAGGGTCAGACGCGTCGCTGAAGTGATCATACCATGACCATTTAGAGTATGAGAAACATTTCCTATCCATCTTGTGTCTTGTTCTCCCATGGTTGCCAAAACCCAATCACAATGCGTTACAGACAGTTGGCCAGGTTGCATTCTCATCAGTGACAAAATCACTTGATTATCTCTCCATCAATATATTCAGCGCGGGATCAAGATGCTGAGCAGCGCATGAGCTGCAGTGGTCAGCGACCCATAGCTGACTGCTAGCGTCAGGGCCAGCGAACCAGAGCTGCCAAGACCCTTCTACACCTCCTCGTGGTGATCCTGGATAAAAGGCTGCAGCAGGGCAGACTGGCTAAGGAGAAGGGATCGAAGAGGGAATGCTAACCCAGTACTAAAAAAATGCTTGCTGAAGTTGGATGTGTTGGACTGAAAGGTGCAAATATCGCAGTCAAGCTGTAAACTACGACACACCGCATTTCGTTCTCAGGACTACATTTTGCTACTTACGACCTTTCAGGGTTTGCTAGCGGGAGATTGAGAACGAACGAAGCCAAGCCATATTCAGCGCAGTCTTGCTTCAATGTTTCACACATCTTCATTGTACATTCTGTATCGCCTAGTTACATTAATGGTTTTTCAAAGTCATCACATCTCACATATTGTGAACTTGATCTCTGCACTTAAAAAAAAAAGGCAAACAAATTATAACTTTTTTTCCTATTCGTTAACCAGCCTCTTTTTTGTTGTATTTCCAGTATTTTTTAACTGTTACCTACTCAATACATTTTCTTACCTTCTGCCAGCTTTGCCATTAATTGTAGCCGGCCTGTAGCACCTAGATCAATGCCTGCCCTATCCATCTCATCAGTGTCCATTTGTCCACCCTGTCCCAGCATTTGTCCATTTTCAGCTGCTCGATCTGTGACATTCCCCACTTTCATTGGACGCCCAGCCAATTCGAAGCCATTAAGTTGGTCAAGAGCTTTCTTAGCATCATCAGCGTTGGCAAACTGAAGAGACAGACAATGTATGATTACCTCAAATGTACAAAAAAATAGTAAAAATAAGCTAGAAGATGATGCAAAGACAGAGAGAGATAGACAGACACTGTATCAACACAATGTGTAAATTCTAAATAACAACCAAGTATAAGCATAGCCTCTCAACACAGCGCAGCACCCACACAGGTGACAAAATGCTAAAACAGGTACTGGATATCTGGGAAGTGTCCTTACCAGACAGCAGATTGGACAGAGAAATAGAAATCCTGAACGCAAAGAAGAAGAAAATAGAATTAAAAAGGCAAACATGGCGCTACCAGTTGGCACCAATACTGAAACATCAAAGTATCACCACATCTACTAACCTTCATCACGCCAGGGTCTAGACTGGTTGGACAAAAATCGGAATTCCTGAAAAAATTTATTATTTTGCACGGTGACCCTACCCATAGCCACTTTTTATGCTGAATATGTCACTATCTACATATAATATTTTGCCGGTAAAAGTGTCGTATGTTAGATTACAAATGGATTTTGAAAGATTTTTCTTCTAACCCCTCTAATACGCCGATTGGGACAAGCCGACTTTTTGCAAAAGGTAAAGTAGGTTGTTGGAAAAGATCTTTATTGAGTAGCTGTTTATTTTGTTTGTTTAGATGAAAGAACTACGTTTGAATTGAAAACTAACAGTTGTGTCGATATTGTAAACACAGTATCGATATGTTGTTATGGTTTCCATGAATTTCTATCGGAGCGACTAGGCCTAGCCGCTGAGTCAAAATTTTTACAGAGAATTTCCATAAATTTTCAACTTCATCTTTTTGTATCTCAGAAACTAACAAACACACAACAAAAACAATAACACCCACAAGTTCTTTATTCAATTGTGTCTCTACACACAAGAAAATCATATTTATTAACAAACAAAGAGAACAGTTACAAATTTTGAAATTCGACTACAATAGCGAGATATAAATTTGCATAAAAAAGCATCTGGCGTTGTGAAGGCTAAACAGATGCTTGATAAAAGCACTGATCATCCCTACGTTATGTTATCTAGGTACTATTAGATAGGCCCAAACATAAGGTCGAGACCTGTGAGTTGTGTTGTGTACGAGGTGCAGCAGGAAAGACGATTCGCTACATTAAATTGGCAAAAGAGGGTTGAGAAAATTGTAGAGTCTATATCAGTTAATCACTATATTGAAGCACAGAAAATCAAGTGGTTTGATCATTTAACCCATTCAATCCCAGACTGGCCGCTTTTGACTAACTCCCAGCCCGGCCGCCGTAGATATACTGATGAAATTTTTTTTTTTTCTTTACGTTTTACCTGCGAATAGACACGCTAAATTTAGCCTTCACATGGCTCCCATTGCAGTTTACAGATCGTTTCTATCACGTATGGTGTTCGAGACCGTGATTTTTTAAAAATGACCTTCAATTTTCTTCAAAACTTGGTGCGGACTGAAGATACTTATGAGTCAGACGATAGTGGTTACGAATTTGTTGATGGAGTTATAGTGAGAACGAATTGGACGTTGATGAGTTCAGAACTTAGAAGATGAAAGTAGCGACACTGGTCTTGGTAGTGATGACGAATTATCTGTAGAAGACGGTGACAATGTGACCCGCCCACAGGCAGGCCCTAGTGGTGATAGAGAATGGTCCAAGCAACAGAGTAATATCATTATTGAAGGATTTAGTGAGGGAACAGGTCCGTGATAGAGAATGATCCAAGCAACGGAGTAATATTATTATTGAAGGATTTAGTGAGGGAACAGGTCCTGCAGATGACATAGATCCAGATTACTCTGCTTTTGATGACCTTTCACTTTCATTATTTCTACTTCAGACATTTTTTTTGAGTACTGGGCAGAGCAAACCAATGCATCAGAATTTTAGGGAAAAAAAGATCCTTGAAGAATTAAAATTTGGTGTGTCGCAGATCCTCATACTAGATGCCTCTATAACTTTGAGGTATATACTGGAAAGTCAGAAATTGGACAAGAAGATGAAAGATGTACTGGTTGCAATGAACCAAGGGAGATTGCTTTTTTGCTTGAATATTTATCAGCAAAATTGACAAGATGAAACAGACATTTTATATTGACACTTTTTTACCCCTAATTTTTCACACCCAACATACACGACACTCAAAAAAAAATTTGCACAGAAGAGTACCTCTTCCATTTATCGGTAAACTGTAGTTTGAATCACAAAAATAAATTAAAATTGTTTTTGTTAATTTTATTGCGCAAGGACGTCTAATTATTGCGGAGTTATTCCCCTTGCCCTGGGAAATCAGTTGGGAGTTTTTCTGATCAGCTGGGATTGAATGGGTTAACAAGGAAGATCAACATAGGGCGAGGTCAAACTACACTGATGTTTCAGGGCCACGAGCAAGATTTCAACCCCAGTGACAATGGATTGTGGAGATCAAAGAAAACTACAAAAATTCAACATGTCAGCAGCACAAGCATCCCGAGTTACCTCCAGTTGTCTCGACCAATAGTCTTGCCACTGATCCAAGGTAACTCGGGATAAGAGTGAGATTGATGACCAGCACATAATCTTCCTCACTATAATCCAAATACAGCGCACATCACATTATTAAGACAAAACCGCCTGATGTTGTGGCCACCCTCCCTTCGTGATGGACAACAACAAGCCTTAAAACCTAGCGAACACCAAAAGTCAATGTATACCTCGCACGGCAGGAGTGGTAGGACAAAAGAAGAAAGACATCTGAGCATATCTTTTGTCTTGAAGCCTGCAACAATATGCTCTGTGTCCTACTTTCATACATTTAAAAAAAATTTACTAAAAGGTATTAGTCAGGGACTATAGATCACAAAAACGAGAATAACTACTTAATCTAAATAGTTACAGCCGGAACACTTCTGAATACAAGCTAATCATAGGTGTATACAACAAAGCACAAGATCAGTCTTTGCCAACTGCTTGAGCCTATTTGAATGATGTAAGAATAAAAAATAGCAGCTCTTTGGCTCATCATTAAAAGAGAGAAGTTTTACAAAGAGAAAAATGCAACTTGACTTACACTAATAAATCCAAAGCCTAGTGAGCGCTGAGTGTCATGGTCACGCATGATCTTGATGTCAAGTATCTGTGAGTTAATGAATAGACAAAAACAAACAAATCAAATATTTCTTATTTTAAATCATTCAAGTGACAGACAATTATGATAAGCTATGAGTCGCTGAATGCTGTCAGCGTATTTCCTGTGCTGCATCTTCAGCACCTGCCTCATCATCTTAACCTTTACCACTCTACATACAAAATTGATGCAATTTTCTCAGCTGCTGCATTATTTTTCAGAACATCACGTCGCTTAACTATGGTTATTACTTTGAAAGCCTGTAACATTTTTATTTGATGGTCGGTCTATTGATATGGTTTGTTTGTGAGTAGAGAAATAAATGAATAAAAAATTTGTTGTGTTATTGTACTCGGCTCCACTGGGGGAGTCTGTAGGGATTTCAGTCAACAAGCTACGCATGAACATAGCCTTGGTAGCTGAACATGGTAGTGGTTATTCAACGCACCGGACCTTTGACGCCTAAGCAAATATTATTATTGTTTCTGTCGCATGTATGTTAGTTTTTTAGATTAAAAAAAAAAAAACAGAACACACATTTAGACTCTCCTGCTTTCAGTGTCTCTTGGTTGTCATTTTTTTTTTTAAATCACAGGTTACCGATGTGGCCATATCTGTCAATTTCGATTATAAACTAATTATTGTATCAAAATAATTACAATCTAAATAGATCTACCTAAGAAAAATTTGTTGCAGAAAACATAAGAAATAATTTCCAAACGCCTAAAACTAATTTCAAAATTGCCTTTGTTAGTATCTAACCGTACTTGACGGAAGTCGGAACTCTCTACAATCAAAAGAGCAGACTATTTTTACATATCCTTCCATTTTTACATTTGATTAGAAAGGCCGTCGCTATGCAAGGATAACGTAAGTCGCAAACCGACGACCTGCGCTCAGCAATTTTCATGACGTAAGCCGCATAGCTGCGATTCGCGAGCCGTAAAAGTTGACAAAATGCTACCTAAACTATAAAAGCAAGAGCAGCACATAAAATGCTACAGTGCAGACTTTCTTCAAGAAGCCATCTATGGTGGCTGTGTATACTTTATAAGAAACAAAATTTAGGGAAAAGCTAACACAGAACAGATTCAAATGAGAAAAATGTGTTAGTGTCTTTTATACTGCAATAAGGACTTGCACAACGGAAGAAGATACTTTTCCAAAACGTCCTTACCTTCCCAAACGGCTCAAATATACCACGCAGCATATCCTCTGTTATATTAAAATGTAGGGAGCCCACATATAATCTCATGGGGCCCTCACTGGGTTTCTGTGGTGCTGGTGTGGCAGCTGGCTGGGCTCTGTTCTTCTCTGCTTGTGAGGGCTGAACAAGGATAGGCACCCCTAGAAGTTTCTGGCCAGTCAGGCCAATGGCTAAAGGCACAGATTCTGGGTCCGCAAACTCGACATAGCAGATGCCCTTAGATCTGCGTGTTTTGTTGTCTGTGATCAAACGGACATCTCTTACCTGTAACATAAAGTATAGGTCATACACTAGAAAAAGGCTATGCCTGATTACAATTGTTAACAAAATGTTCTCTAATACATAAATTCAACCTTTTTTTAAACACCACTGAACAAGGCACCGTAATTTCAAGACACGAACATCATTTTTTAAGGAGCTATTTATCATACACCCTTAATAGCTCGTACGCACCAAAATCAGAGAACGAAATTATAAAGTTGTTTTGGGTTTTAGTTTGCAAAATTTTGTTTGTTTTGAACAGTTCTACATAATGGTGACGTCCACGTGTGCGCAATTAACGTTTTAACTGTAAGGTTATTCCTGATTTACGGACATTTGCACCAGTTATGATCTTTGAAATCCCACACATTTATTACGAGGTAAAGTTAGGATTCAAGACCCAAAAATTGATTTATTATTTGATCAGTCTTAACTTACTTAACTTCTTTATACTGGTTTAGAAGACTCTGCAGAGTCTGTATACAACCAGTTTCATTTACATTTCTTTGCTTTAACGCTATGCACATCCATAAACATAATTTTTTTAATATTTTCTAATTTCTAATCAAAGGAATGGATAAATTTATACTATGCCAAGTTTTTCTAAAATACAACCACCTACAAGAACAAGAGGGCATAGCTACAAATTAACTAAAGAAAAATCCAGATTAGATATTAGGAAATATTTTTTTAGTCAGAGGGTGGTGAATACTTGGAATGCATTGCCACAGGAAGTAGTGGAGGATGGGACAATTAATGCATTTAAGAATAAATTGGATGTGCATTGCTTTTAGAGCAAGGTAATGTAAATGAAACTGGTTGTATACAGACTCTGCAGTCTTCTAAACAAGTATAACGACATTAAGATAAATTAATCTGGACCTTTCTATAGTTAATTTGGAGCTATATCAGTCCAATGATCGTGCATCTGGATTACTCTTGGATATAAAACACACACCCGATACTGAATGCAGGCTCTTACCTTCGGCACGTGGAACATACACACATTACTAATGAACAGTTAATGTAACATTAACACACAAAAGGCAAAGCATCAGGTAACAAATAAGTTTACCTTGCCAACTGAGGAGAAAAATTCTTCCAAATCCCTGGGTCTGATTCTAGCTGACAACTGCATACAAAACACTGTACGAATATCTCTTTCTTCTGGAGTAAGCTCAGGTTCCCTAGTGAAACAAAAAGTTAAACCAATATTATAAATGGTAACTACAATCAATCAAACCATTCAGCTAGCAGTGCAGCAACAGTCTTCAACAAATACATGTCAAGCCTGCCTGGCGTGAGTCAGCAGATCCAGCTCTATCCATACCTTTATTATACATTCTTCCAGCTCTATCTACACCTTCATTATCTATTCTTCATCCAGCTCTATCTACACCACCATTATCTATCTTATTATGTCTGTTGTCTTCTACATATGTGTTTTGATCTCCCTGTATTTCAAAACCAGAACAGAGACTGTCTCGTAATGCCATTGACTGGTTTCCATTTAATGCCGATCTCTTCTGATCCCTTGCTCGACTGTTGTTTGCAAATTTGCATATCCAAAAATAGTCTTGCTGTGGTAAATCAACAAAGTTTAAAGAACAATTTTCAAAGCTGTCTAATTCAACATTTTTAATGTCACTTCCTGTGAATGAACTATTCAATTTAAGAGCGATTTGCATTTTTTCAGTTTAAAATGTTCGAATTTAAGAAATTTGTTGATCAACTGATTTGCTCAAGCAACACTTTAAAAATCAAAATATTTTCCAGTGATCGCAAACAATTACTGACAGACAAAGCATCATAGCTTATCTATTCAAGCATTGAAGATGATCAATCAAGCAATGAAGAGGATAATTCAGATTCTGATTACAAGGCTAGTAGTGATAATGATTCTGACAGCAGTGACACGGAGATTGACATCGACGATGAGGAGGCAGCTAACTCAAATCTACTGCGAGCACTAGGCTGTTCAGGTCTTTGAAATAGCAGAAAGGTAATGCTATGAATAGAGATGATAGATTTAGATCAGCGATTGTCAGTGTAGAACCAAGAGAACGAGCAGCATATATAGTAAATGGCAATTAATTAGCCAATGAGCTACCCTGGAATGAAGCTGATGCTGCATGAACTGAACATGCTTTTGGCTATTCTTCTTAAACCCATCTAATCCTAGCCAGGCCGGCGACGGCCGCTATCAATCAACTCCCATCCCAGCCGTCGTGGATGTACTTGATTTAAATTATTTTTCCTTACGCTTTGCTAACAGACATGCTAAATTTAACCGCCATGTGACTACAGGTAATGGCGGCTCACATTGCAGTTTACAGATCGTTTCTTTCACGAGTGGTGTTTTAGCCGTGATTTTTTTAATATGGCCTTCAATTTTCTTCAAAACTTGGCGCGGACTGGAGATATTTAGGAGTTGGGCGATGGTTATGTTAAATTTGTTAATGAGTTGCAGAGAATAAGAACGAATTGGACGTTGATGAGGAAAAAGTTAAGGGTTTAAAAGATGAAAGCAGCGACGCTGGCCTCACTAGTGATGACGAATTATCGTACAAAACGCTGACAACATGACTCACCCTACAGGCAGGCCCTAGTCGTGATAGAGGATGGTCAAAGCAACTGAGTAATATCATTATTGAAGGATGTGGTGAGGAAACAGGTCCTGCAGATGACATAGATCAAGATTACTCTGCCTTTGATTACCTTTCATTATTTCTACCTCAGACCTTTTTTTGAGTACTGGGCAGTACAAACCAATGCATATGCCTACATCAGAATTTTTTTTAAACCAGATCCTTCGTGGAAACCTGTTTCTCCTCACAACATGAAGGGCTTTATTTATGTTAACTATATGTTTGAGGTTCATCAGTTACCCTCTTGCAGAATGGTTTGGTCTACTGATGAACTGTTGAACGTGCCTACAGTGTCAAATGTAATGTCAAAAAATTAGTTTGAAAGTATCCGCAAATATTTGCTCCTCAATAATAATTGCAAATTAATTCCACGAGGACAAGATGCAATTTTTAAGATTAGACCTTATTTTAGCCAAGTCTAGAGAACTAATGAGGCCTGAACAGGATATTAGTATTGATGAAGCTATGGTTGCTTTTACAGGAAGACTCCAGTTCAAGCAATATATAAAAAACAAACCCTGTCCTTGAGGAATTAAAATTTGGTGTGCAGCAAATCCTCATACTAGATACCTCTTTAACGTTGAGGTGTATACTGTAAAGTCAGACAAGAAAATAAAAGATGAACTAGTTGCAATGAAACAAGGGAGGTTGCTTTGCAGCTTTTCACTTGGACCTTTATCAGCAACAAAATTGACAAGAGTGAAATGGACATTTTATATTGACTTTTTCCCCCTTCCCTTGTTTAATTTTCCACATCCAACAGACATGACACTCACAATAAACATGTGCACAGATCAGTACCTCTTCCATTTATCTGTAAACTGTAGTTTGAATAACAGAAATAAATTTAAAATTGTATTTGTTGTTAATTTTATTGTGCAAGCACGTCTAATTATTGCGGAGTTATTCCCCTTGCCCCGGGAATTCAACATAGGGCGAGATCAAACTACACGGATGTTTCAGGGCTACGAGCAAGATTTCGACCCCAGTGACAATGGATTGTGTAGATAAAAGGAAACTCCAAAAGTTCAACATGTCAGCAGCACAAGCATCCCGAGTTACCTCCAGTTGTCTCGACCAATAGTCTTGCCACTGATCCAAGGTAACTCAGGATCCGAGTGAGATTGATGACCAGCACATTATCTTCCTCACTATAATTCAAATACAGCGCACATCACATTATTAAGACAAAACCGCCTGATGTTGTGGCCACCCTCCCTTCGTGATGGACAACAACAAGCCTTAAAACCTAGCGAACACCAAAAGTCAATGTATACCTCGCACGGCAGGAGTGGTAGGACAAAAGATGAAAGTCATCTGACCAAATCTTGTCTTGAAGCCTGCAACAATATGCTCTGTGTCCTACTTTCATACATTAAAAATTTATTTACCAAAAGGTATTAGTCAGGGACTATAGATCACAAAAACGAGATTTTATTTGATAGCACTTTCAATTCTGCATATGAGAAGCATTAATATAATGTTTAAAATAAAATGATCATAAAATATATAACGACTCCCTAACCTCAAAAATATAATCCTGAAACACCCCAGAGTGCACGAAAACGTGGTTTTAGTATGCACATATCAGAAGTTACAGACTGACGACTAAAGCCCGGAAAAATTTTGTTTCCTCCCATTACATATGCGCTGTAAGTTTTGTTATTTAGTTTGAACAATTTATTTCAGACATTGGTGGTTCATACATGCACATTTTACGGAAGAGTCATTTCTGATTGGTAGACATCCGAGAATGTTATGTTTCAAAGTTGCCACATATATTTAATTTAGTTTTCTTGTAGCTTATAGTTTTCACAGCGTGTCATGTATATAATAATGGTTGCCCATCGCAAGTGAAGACGGCAACAGCATAAGACTATTACTGTGAAATGTGTCCTCTGATGGCTGTAAAGACCAATCCTGGAACGGCACACCCTGCCACATTCATGCAGAGAGCCAGCTGCGGAATCGTCGTGAGTATTGTTTGTTCAGACAACACCTATTCGCTGAGCCTCCACACTCTGCGATCTGAGCACCTGCGGTAATACTAGCTCGCCAAGTAAACTCCTTACATTTCTGAATAGTTTAGTATCTAATATAGTACTTCAGTAATACTTTGCTTAATATAAATAGGTCTACATCCCTTGCAAGAGACTCCAGAAATTTCCAATGATTTTTATGTTTTACATAAATCGGTTATTTTTTTTTTTTTTGGTAAACCAGATAAAAATAAATATATAAGAACTGCTTACCTTGGTCTTTCTGGCCGAGGAATTTCACCTCTGTTTAAAAAAAATAATAATATTATATATATAAAAATGTTAATGAAAAAGAAAAACATGTAAATGTTATAAAAATTTTAAAATTAAATATCTTCCATCTATTATCTCAAGTATTCTCTGATATCCATCCAAGGTAGTTTCAATATTGTCAATAGATTCTATAATTATCATCTTGTGTTGTCAAACAATTACCTCCACAACATTTTTGTCACGTTTGTTTGTTTCCATATCCAGGATCCCGGACACCACGTCAGACATGTGAATTACCTTGTTGCTTCCCCTCAACATGTTATCCATACTGCATGTTTCCAGATGGTTTGAGCAGATCATCAGGTAGTCTGGGTCCTTATGTTGCTGCTCAAAAGTCACATGTCTTATCATCCCTGTATCCCTAACTCTTTTAAGTTCTTCCTGCAGCATGATACACTAGTTCAGTCTATTTAGTGACTGCCGTGTTGCGTAAGGCAAGTGGTGTCCAGGCACAGGTTCCTTCCACAGCACAATTTAGCGGACCTGCATCAGTTTTATTCCATCTTTCAATGCACCGTTTTCCAGGACTAGTATGTAGAGGCAGTATTGATTGTTAGAAATTTTGTCTAGATTTCTGTTTTGTGCACTGCACATGGTGTCAAAACATTGGGTCGTTTACCTGTTTCTCTCAATTTCTTCATGTCTTAGGTGGCGCTATGCAGATTATGTTGTTTGTTTTAGTCCCCAAGCAACTATCATTTATTTGCTGTATCAATCAGTTTGACATTTGCATGCAGTGCATCCCATAGGACAGCATGAGATCCAACTAGTTATTTGGAAGCCGTACTGTATTCCAGTTCCTGTACTTTTGATATGTAGTTTTCTTTTTGTCTATGTTTCTGAAGTTGAAAGCACATACTTGGATTGTGCTGGTGTTTGGTTTGAGATGAATTTTCTAGTAATCTAATACAAGGGCTACATGGTCAATTAGAAGTTTTGTGTTCAACTACTTCAGTCATTGCTTTGGACAGTGACTGTTGTGTCGCTGGCATAAATGAATTCTGTCACCTCTTTGTCTTTAGGTTAATTGTTGGTATATATGTTAAACAACAATGCCAGGCCGTTTTTTTTGGGTTGGTTTTATCATCAACTCAGACAACACCAGCCATTTGATGATTTCTGGTCCAAAGTTTTTAAATTGATCTGTCTTCAAATCATCTGGGCCAGCTGCTCTTTTTTTCCATTCTATTTATTGCATCATTTAATTCCGATATATATGAAGAATGGTGTCGCTGGTAAGTCATATTCATTTTTGCTACAATCAAGTGGACTATTTGATTGCGAGTAACTTTCATTCAGCTTTTGGGAGCGCTCGCTCGGTCACTACTTAGATTCTTGCAAAGTTTCAAGACACGTCAACTGTTTTGTTTTTATGTCCAGGTCTTCCATAAGGTGGAGCCATTTTTCTGTTTCTAAGTCTGAAATGACATATAGTCTCCTCTGAGAAGGAGATACTTTCAAATAGTAGTTGGTATCGCTCTTATAGTGCCTTTTGAGTCTTCGCTAAGGCCAGAAATATACTGGGTTCTGCAACCTATTGGTATGCGGCATCTGGAGATTCTTTTTGTTAGATCAACAAAAGCCTCATAATTTTACAGGGGTTTGTTCTAGTTTAAAGAGGAATGTAAATGGGACAAGCAACTGCATCATGTGCTACAAAAACCATGAGAATATGAACATATAAATGTTTTGGATATGTTTTTCAGCAAGAACACCAAATTTAGAATTTAGCAGTGACTCTAGGCCACAATTAGAGCTAGTGGCATAGTCAAGTGGTTAGTGACATGGCTCACAAACCAGCATAGCCAAGTGGTTAGTGGCATGGATCACAAACCAAATTTGGCAGTGCATGAACCGGCATAATTGGACCACAATGGGATGTGAACCATCTTTTAAAATGTGTGCTCAAGTTGGATGTACTGGCCCATAAGGTACAAAACAATACAACTCATTCTACTTAGGGTACAAGACTCACAGTATAGAAAAAGAAAAAAAAGCTAGCAAAGAAGGATGATGATGATGATGTTCGTAATCAGTTTCTATTCACCTCTGCCCCAAATGGTCTTCCGTTAGTTATAACTCTCAGCTATTTCTTGAAAGTTTAAATGATGCTTGATTACAAAAATGGGAGAAAAACTAACGTCTGGTCAGGCAAAATATACTGGCCAAGACCCTCACCTCGGCTTTCTCCCCTCACCTCGGCTTTCTCGTAGCCCTCCCTGGAACTGGGCTGTTTTCATAGCAGCCTGGCTAATAAGGTGAGGGATTGATGTGATCCCCGTAGTAGCGAGTGATATGCAGATGAAGCCAAGCATAGCACAACTGCCTGGAGGATCCTTGTCCACCTTCATCAGTACGCTCGGAATGCTACTGGAACCTGTCACTTAACATCCTTTTCAGGACGCACAAAAGAGTAGACCTACTCATTGCGGACATTTGAAACAACAACTAGAAAAATGAGTGCCTCACTGCTGGCATACCTGATAGGACTTTTGCTGAGCCTCTTTCGTGGTGAGCGACTAAACCTTCGTCTATCATGTTCTTTGCTGCGACTCCTGCGCCGATCCTTTTCCCTATCTCTCTTTCTTGGATCTCGACTATGGCTTTCTTCTCTACCTTTTCTATGATCTCTGCTTCTTGGTCCCTTATCTTTGCTTCTAGACCTCCTGTCCCTACTGCGAGATCTGAAATTAAAATTAATACAACTAGAATAAAACAACTTTTTATAAAATGCATTCCTGTTATTGATTTATTGGAAACTAAAAACAGGTCAACAGAAGAAGTAGCAGAATTTACAAATCAAAGATTGTAGAAACCACTTATTTTTTATTCTTCTTCAGCATTCGCTCGGAAAAGAACGTTGTGTCGTAGTTTACAACAAGGCTGCAAAATCTGCACTTTTCGGCTCGACACATCCGGATTTAAACTTTGGTAAATGAGTCTACAGGCGCCAAATACACAGAATAGGGTGACTATAGGACAACAGTACAGTCGCCTCATACTTTGTCGAAATAAGCAGCAATGAGTGTAAAGGTGGTTTGTCGTGGTGTAGCATTCAAGTTTTGCTTGTCCACACTTCAGATATCTTTCTTCGTATTGCCTCTCTCAAACATCTCATAACATCCAAGTGATGATTGTCTAACCATGTGGAACAAACTCATGATGAACAGTACCCCTTCAATCAAAAAAGACTATCAACAGAACCTTCACATTTGAATGACTTATCATTTTTTAATGATGTCGTTCCAACCCACTTTAATGAATGACTTTTTGTTACGACATCCATCCATAAACTCATCTTTCATCACATGTTATGACATTTATCAGAAAGTCTCCATCAGCATTTAGTAAAAGCTTTATCTAATTTGAAGCATTTGGGCGTGTCCTAAATTTCAAACATACACGCTCACTTCAAGATCCTTCATCACTCAACACTTAATTTTCAAAAAATGGACAAGTTTACTTCACAGAATGCACACTGAAGAGTAACGATCATGGCGAGATGTGTTTATTAATAAAATGAAGGTCAATTTCACTGGTACACATGCAAACAGTAAATCTCACTGCTTCACTTAGATGCTGTGCCATTTTAAAAGCTTTGACAAACAAGTCCTTTTTTAAATAGACGTTAATGCCAGTAAGAATAATCCCAATCAACCATAGCTGCATGTGGTGCCCCCTGCTATCACAAACACAGCTAAGACAAACAATGAAAAACGGGTGTCCTAAATAAAGCAGTTCTCCCCAGTCTATAGGGAAAGGCTATGGACTATGGGTGGGGAAACCCCACACAAACCTCTCAAGTGAGTATGTCCCCTCGAATAAGTGAAAAATTGAGCCCACCACAATGTCCTATATTACCACCAAAGACATCCCCAGGAAGTTTACACTGATAAAAGCAACGCCAGGGAACAAACCCTGCTAAATATCAGTGCACAGGGAGAACAAAAGGCCATTTTCTTTCAACAAAATAATGGTTATGGAAAACGTTACATTCAATTACCTCCTTCTGTCTTTATTCTTGTCCTTACTTCTGCTGCGGCTTCTCTTCTTCCTGTGAAAATACCAACCAGTTAAGACAATAGCTTTATTTATTTTGCTAACATACTCAGATTCACTCATGTTAATAAGCGCACAGTATTTAGTTATTCCCTACGAAAACAAATATAACCCAGCCGTGGTTCTATTTTTAACAGTGGAATATAAATGTGCCCCAATCCATTTTCTCCACTTCACTCCTTACAAAGCAGAGGGCCACAACTGTAGATGCCACTTATAGGAAGCCTGCGGCAAAGCACTTTGTGTGCTCTTCCAGTAGAGCTTTTTGTAGCAATTTAAAAAAAAATAACGTTTGCCACATGCGCAACCCTCTTTAGTTGCCTTTTATGACATGTATGGAGGTAAAGTGATCATGTTCTTTCTTCTCAGCAAAGGATCCCAGGATGGGGAGTGATTTCTTGGTAGTATGTGAATACATTGTATAACATTAACGAGTGGTACTGCCAAAATTTTATTTGACTACAACAATCAGCTGCATGGGAGCCAGGATTAGCTAACATCAGGCTCAAGTGTAATAAGCTGACGAAGAGCCCCACTTCACGCACATGTTGTGCAAATGGAAACAAACTGCATTACAGCAAGTTGGCCAATAGAGTAGTGTCTCACACTGCACTAGAGCCAGGACACCTCAGAATTTAAGAAGAGCCGTTGTAATATTCTAACAAAGAACCAACGTCAAGAGTGAATAACTTTGCATAATTAGCTTCAAACTATAACGGAGCACATAAATGCGTTTCCTTCCAGGAATCTAAATGTGGTGGTGGTACGGTGTTCCTACTGGAGCAGAAATGGTAGGATGATGATGGTGGCAACAATCAGCTGGTGGCAGTCATTTCAAATCTTTATGGAATACTATTCGACTTTGTCACTCCTCTTCTACCATGTGGCATGGAAGTCTTGTCCTTTTTCTTGTAGCTTGCTCTATTCTCAGTCCTCTTTATAGGTCTCTTAGAACATGCCTGGCAGGTTGTTACTACTCTTCACTCTTTTATCAAGCTCCAGTAACACACTTTAAGAAATATAAGCCAAATAACTTCTCCTTTCCAATTGGTTACATTTTTAGTCGGCCACACCTTCAACTTAATAAATAATGCTCTGTTATCTTTCTCTTTTCACTCTAATTGGAGCATGAGGCCACCACTGCCATGCCATACTTGCAAGCAGCCTGCATCAAAGCATTTTAGTGCTCTGCCAGATGTATTTTCTGTAACCCTGTTCCACATGTTTGGGGCAGCTAGCATATCCCTTCAGCCACTCTTTATGGCAATAATGGTCAGATTATGTGGTCCTAATCTTTCTTCCCTAATAAAGGACTACAGTATCCATACAGGGGTTAACCAAATCAATACTTCTGCACTATTCCTGAAAATGTCGTTGTTTAGCTTAGTTTACAGTGAGGCTGCGATATGTGCCTTTCAGCCTGACACACCTTTTTTTTTTTGTTCGTTCGCGTTAATTCTCCATTCCACAAGGTGGTGACAGTTGCACTACGGGTTTTATTTTCTGCTTGTCGGCCCAGTGCATCCGACGTCAACATGCATTGTATGTAAGGTCTGCTTCCTCTGACATTTTCTAAGGGTTTGCTTCCCCGTGGTAAAGGCCGGTGCTGTGATAGGAATCGAACCCAGCACCTTCGAGTTGTGAGCCGTGTCACTTAATACTGTTCCCCCAGCACATTCAATTTAAGCTGGCTTGTTTGGATACCAGATTTATCTTCCCACTGTGATCCCCATTTTTTTAGTCACTAGTGCAACCTGTTTCCGGGGGCAGTTGCTCTGTGGCAGAATAGAGTCTTGGTCAGCTTTGGATCACTGGCCCTGATGCAAGCAGCCAGCTATTAGTGAGTTGCTGGCTGCGGACAACTCATTCACTGTACCCTATCTTTGACTCCAAATCAATACTAATTTGGTATAATAAGTTATACACTATTTTATTCTCCACTTAATTTTGTTTAAATTCCCAATGTGAAAGCACAGTACAACTTTCAGAAAAAAGGCTGTCAATTCAGCAGATTCAAGAGAAAAGAATGTGTATCAGCTGTCTCTCTGTACAGTGAAACTTATTTAGATCTATATCTGGCAGGAATATCAGTGTGTCTTGATTCATACATGAATAACGTGTATGGAGCCGATACATGTGCAACAACAGGTAAAACTGTTGGCAAAAGAGATGAAGGATTATAAAAAGAGAAGATACAGAATAGATTATCATAACACTGTGTAAAAATCAATCTTCAACAGAATGAACAAACAGTATGAAAAACAGAAGGTAGTGGAGGTCATGACTGCCTATATCAGTTCAAGAAATAGAAGAAACAGTCAACTGAAATAAATGTCTTATTTAAACAAAGTATAATTTCATAGCAATATCAGCTTTTTATTTCCTTTTTGTGGAAAAGGTCCTTTCATTCTACTTATCTGCCCTTTCTTGTTAGCTAAGTACAATTTGCCTTAGGCACTAAAACGAAAAGATCCCATCACATCATGCGGCGCATAGGAAATATGGTGTTAGGCCCATATTATTTTGCACCCACAGCACTTAGTGAATGATGTGGTCAGCATCACGCCGGCCACCTTTACTTCCCAGACTGAACCGGTACCCATTTAAGGCCGAGTCGACCCAGGAGCGGTGTCACTCGTAGACAATTACTAATTTAGTTAAAAACACAGAGTTCAAATGATATCAATCAATCAACCACCGCTGACTAATGACAGAACTGTCTAAACTGTAAGTTAATGGCGGCAACCAGCTGCCTGACTCATTTGGCAAATATATTTAATTTTATAACCCTCATTAAAGAGCCATCCAGCAAGCACATTTGACTCTGTTGGTAAGGTCAAAGATGCAGCACAGTGATTGAGCTGATTGCTGTCAATGACTCATAGCTGAGCAAGACCCTATTCCACCTCCAAGCAACAGCCCTTGAAACAAGCTGCATTGGTATAGTCTGGATAAAGAATGTATCTAGCCAAATGGCGCTGATATCGCAGCCTCACCATAAACTACAACATGTCACAATATCATTTTCAGGATGAACTTTGAAGAAATAGAACTCGGCTGGTAGGAAAAATGGGTAAAGTAGTCCCGCAGTAAATAATGTGGTTGGGGAGTAAGTGTAAAGAGACTTCATTGCACGAAGTCTTTACTGTTTGCGATATACTGCGACTAGTTTCTTTCCTTGCTTACACCAACAGCCAGGACCTACATTCAGCTGGAGAGTGACACCATACTCTTGCTATTTTACAGAGATAGACAAGCTGTTGTTTGCAAATGCCCACAATGAGTAGGTTACTCTTTTGTGCGCCCTGAAAAGGACGTTAAGTGGCAGATTGCAGTAGCTTTCCTCACATCCTGAGGGTGCTGATGAAGGTGGACCGGGATCCTCCAGGCAGTTGTGATATGCTTGGCTTCATCTGCGTGTCACTCATACTATGGGGATCACGTCAATCCCTCACCTCGTTAGCCAGGCTGCCATAAAAACAGTCCATTTCCAGGGAGGGCTACTCGGCAACTGAGGTGAGGGTCTTGGACAGTATATTTTTTACGATCCTGACTAACATGTCCAATTAGTATATTTTGCCTGACCAGACAGTCTTCCTCCCCAGACCTGTAACACACACACATATATATATATGTGTGTGTGTGTATATATATATATATGAATGAGCGGTCAGCTCATTTACTGTGTAGCATCTTCAGCTCTGCTTGGTATATCATCATAGTCTTTAGTAAAAACCCCATATGTACATCTGATGAGGCACTTCCTATAGTATCCATTATTTCTGGACAGGTATTGCAGAGACGTAGCTCTTCAAAGGATTTTAATGTGCATACAAAAATAACTTTTCACCAAAAAATATTTTCCAATAAACTAATTTTCTTTCATCATTCACTCTGGAATAAAGAAATATATTTCTCTTACACAACATTCCTCTCTCACCACATACAGTTTATGCTATCAAATACCTACATCTATTTCACTTATAAAATGAATGGTCAATATTAGGCATGTCTCAGGCTGCTCATATCCCCACATTCACTTTATCCATCAAATATCCATGTGCAATTCTCACATAGAATTGATGCCATATGTCTCCTTATCACCATACCATTATTGCTATCTGCTTCTTCTTCTTCATCAATCAACTGATGCTAGGCTTCTAGTCCGGTGAGGTTCACGATCAACTGATGCTAGGCTTCTAATCCGGTAAGGTACAAGAAGGAGACTATGCGTTTCAGGTCGTCGCTGCCCCCCCCCCCCAAATCTTTTTAGGCATGGTCGCTCCCTCAGGCCAGACTGCCTCTCTTTGGTCTGCATAGGTAGGGCATTCTTGCAGAATGTGTTCTGGTGTTTGCTTGGGTGCTCCACAATTGCACGTGGCAGTGCCTCTGAGACCCATTCTGTGGAGATGGGCCTTGAGTCTACAATGTCCCGTTCTGAGTATGAAGATCTTTGTCTGCCGATTTTCTGGCTTGTATTCTTTGTGCTGTTCTCTCCATTCTGTCCTCATGGATCGTTTCATGAGTGTCTTTGCTTATTTATAGCTGTGTGGATCTGCTTGCCGCCACTTCCTGCTTTTGTGAGCTCATCTGCTTTCTCGTTTCCAGAGATTCCTCAGTAGGCTAAAATCCATTGCAGGACTAAATCAGTTTTTTTGAGACAGCAATCCTATGTTGTATTTTATTTCATGTGAGAGTCTATTTTGTTTGTGGCTTGAAATTGCTATCAAATAAACCCATCCAAGAAAAATCTGGCCGCCTGTCTCAAGCTTCCATCATCACCATATAGTGTATCCCTCAAATAGGTTGATGATGGACATGCCGTTACTCTGCTCATCTCTTGGAACAACAAAACGTGTTCACACCAGAGACTTGTGCCTTATTTTTTTTTTTTTTCTGTATTTTAAATAGCAGTATGAGAATATCTAAAGGTAATAAATTTAATGCCATAGCTTTCCAACTTGAAGAAAAATATCACTTTTAAAAAATCATCTTTCTTCCTATTTGTTATTGTTTGTTTAAAACAAAAAGTGCAGTCACCATTGTCGTTAGCCTAAGCCAAAGTATTTATATAAGCACTTGCATGCAATGGTGGTTTCTGTATCAAGTGATAAATGATGATGTGTACAGCCTTTCTTGGCTGTCCTTTATGACATGCACAGTAGAGTGCAGTGGGTAATCTTCTTTCCTCAATCAAATTATGAGCTTCCAAGTATTTCAAAATACGCAATCAGACCTAGTATATGTTATACCAGTTGCATCTGACAGCAGATATTTTAAAAGCAGCACTACTGCCCTGTTTCAAAATGTACGAGTCCACACAAAGAAGTAACAGCAGTCCCATAGAAGATGCTGCCATCTGTGAGGAGGTCTACCGGGTCTAAGATTTTTCTGAGGGGAGGGAGGGAGATCAGTTTCCTTTCTTGCTACCTTGCATTCATTAATTGTAAATCATTTACAGCTGGGTAGACTGAAGAATATCGAGACCAGTGGTCAAACTGTCCCTTTGTTGTGATAGACAAGCAATCTAACCACTCACTCTAAAAGGCCCTTTTGATTTTCCCCATGCAAAATAAACAAAAACTCTTTGCTAACAATATATATATATACATATTTTATCTAAAGTAAAAATCTTGCTCCTAACGACTATAATATCCTTTCCATAACTTTCAAACAATCAATTTTTTGTGCCAAGAATAAATATAAAAGTGGACTATTCTGTATTTTCCACATCACTGAAAGCAATGTAGCAGTCCACCTTCTTAACTGTTTTGTTAATCATTCTAGCATACGAACACACCTCCTTAACTGTTTGGTACAAGAGTGCTAGGATACGAACACACCTCCTTAACTGTTTGGTATAAGCGTGCTAGGATACGAACACATACCTGGCAACACATTCATGTCAGGTTTGCATCTATTTCAAAGTTCTCCATTACAAGATAGGGGCACCTATGCCAACACAACAAGAAATCAAATTAGATTTATTATGATCAATTTATGATCGATCACAGCTGTGAAACTCTACTGGTCACTAAGAGCCAGCTCTTCTTGGGGCCCAGGTGTGCCTATGAATAGAACATATTGTCAAGAAAAGGGACAAGCAGGCAGTTTTCTTTGCAAGAACCCAATAAGACCCTAGTGGAGCTTGTATATCAATTTTCAATCTAACGTCTTCACCTGAAATGAAAAAATGTAGAAACTTCAGTGAAATGCCGAAGAGGTCTCTCATACTCAAGTTTCAAATCCAGAGGAATTTTAAAGCCTAACTCAGTTGATCCAGAGCAGTGCCAATCTCCACCTGTTGCTTAAGGAAATTAACTAGATTAAAATATAGTAGAGCTGATTAGACACTCACCTGAGTGGTACCTGGTAATAAAAGAATAGGGCCACTGTAACCTTCCTTGCATATTGTAAAAAGTGACTAAAGAGGGATGTGTATAGCACTAACAACCTCATCATTTAACCTTGACCAACCCTGAGTCGAGAACTCTCGGCTGCCTGTTTTTTCACCGTTTTCGAGACCATACGCCGCACTAGTTTATCATATATGAACAAAACAACAGGTTGCCTTAGAAATGGACTCAAATCAAGTCTGTTTGTTATGATGAATAAGTCACCTCCATCTACACAGGTTTTTGCCGGTCAGTCTTTTTTTAATTTCAAAATGAATTTGGAACACTTTTTCTTTCTGTGGACTGGAGCCAACCAATTATGGTGAAGTTCAGTTGTTGCAAAAGATCTTTGTGATGTTGATCTGTTTAGTTTGTGTATGTAAAAGAAAAATACGTTTTTAGTATAAACTAACAGATATGCTGATCTTATAAAAGAACAGATTAGTGCTTTGTGGTGATTTCAAAGGATTTATTGAGGAATGATGTTCCCTAAACGATGAGTCTAAATGTTTGTTTTATCAATTCTTCATGTATCTCAGAAACTAACACACAACAAAAACACCAACATTTATGTCTCTACACACAATAAAATCATATTTATAGAACAAACAAAAAGGTTACAGGCTCTCAAAGTTAACAACCATAGTAAAATGTGAAGTGCTAAAAATAATGCAGTCGCTGATGAAGTTGTGTCAATATGTACGTGGGCTGGTTAAGGTTAAAATTAATTTCTACAGAAACAGTGCAAGAGAGCACATGAGTGCTTTGGTACTTACTTCCTTGTAATGGGTATAGCTGTACTAGTTCATCTATGATCCATATGTGAAATAAATATTAGATGATTACCTTATTACTCATGTGGCTTCCACAGCATCTAAATAAATTAGTAGGATATGTGTCTCTGCTCACAGTTCAAACCTGGATATCAATTTGTCATCAAGTGATCCCTGACCTATTGACACTGCTAACTAACACACACTAACTGTTACCTTTGATCCCCTGCTTATAAACGCAGTACATGAACTTACTTCTTTTCTTTTCTTGCGGACGATGAGGACTTGCCATTTCTCCCTTCTTCCTGAATATCCGAAAACATCATATGAAGTAATCAGGAACACACCAGAACGGGGGAATAAATGGCAGGGGAAGGAGAGAAATAACCAGAAAAACACATGTTAATCATTTAGATAACTTGGAAATTGGAAGCGATCACTGGTACTTGTTTTTGTCATATGAATAGGATGGTCTGAAACAAGTCAATGTAAGGTGAATGAACTCAAGCCTGTAACACGTGAGATTGGTTCAAGTAATAAATGTTGATCTGGCCAACTGTTTGTCTGGAATAATCCCTGAAAGGTATGGGTTAATTACATCTTATACTCAAGTGCAGCACATATAGTTTATAAATGTAATAAAAATGAAGTGTAGCGATGAATTAATGGAATATCTCGCAGCACCATCCCTCCGTGCATTGAATCTGGATCCCCTCAAAAAGACGTGAAGTACTCGTACAACTGGAGTGAGTTGGGTTACCTAGGCAAAAGCAGAGTGAACAGTATAAGTTTAAATTTGAAAACAATACAAGACAAACTGGTCACGTAATTAAAGTCAGTTCTATAGCTCAGTCCATCACTTCTATAGCTCAGACTGTCAGTTCTATATATCAGTCAGTTCTATGGCTCAGACCGTCAGTTCTGTATATGTCATTTCTATGGCTCTCACTCAGTCAGTTCTATAGCTCTCTCGGTCAGTTCTATAACTAACTCAGTCAGTTGTATTGCTCAGTCCATCAGTTCTATAGCCCAGGCAGTCAGTTCTACCACTCAGTTCATTAGTTCTATAGCTCACTCAGTTCTCCCACTCAGTCACTCAGCTCTATTGTTCAGTCACTCAATTATGTCACTCAGTACATTAGTTATGTTGATCAGTATCTCATATACACACTTCTTATTCACATGTTCAGGCACAACTTTCATGAGGGCGAGTCAAAAAGGCAACCTTATTTTTTGTATTAACAATATGCTATTACGGTTATTTTTCTTCTTATTGTGCAGACAAAATGTGGTCAAAAACATTCATTTATCTATGTACAAAATAAACTCAAAATAATTAAAACAGTGTAAGAATTGATGATAAAATGTGTGTATGAAAATATACACTGACACACACAAGCATGCCATACACACCATTTTACTGTTATTTAAAAAACAACCTATAAAACTGATAAAAATTGGCAAAATTTCAATTATCACCTTGTTCTGAACAGCATACCAAAATTTAAAAGCCTTATTTGAGATTGACAAATTTCAGAAGACTAATGAGTGGCTGGTGGTCTTTTCTATGCCTTGCTTGCGTGAACTAACAGTAACAATTTCCAAATTAAATTGTATTTGCCAAGAGTTACAAAAACGTGCTGAATATAATTTAATGCATAAACCTAATGTACACAATTGTAGACATTTAAAATGCAAAATAATAAAAAGACAAATAGATTAAGCAAATTTGTATATAAAAGGTATACCTTTTTCTACATACCTCTTTTCTATAGGGAGCCTCTAGCATGGCTTCAACATCAAGTTCATCTGCCATTTTGTAAACAGAGGCGATACCACCAAATGTCCCTGAAGTCACAAAGTCAACCTAATGTAAGGCACTGCTAATTGTACAGTAATATTTGGAATACTTGGAATCCTGGTAAAACAGGCATGTTAATGTCTTGCCAGGTAGTCAAAGGCTATCGGCTATCCGAAGTAGGTATTTTAAAAATTCCTGCGACTTACTAGGCCTAGGGGAAGGTATAAATAATTTGGATAGATTTTTAACTTCAATTTTGTCCTGGGAGTGGCTGTTAAGCCTACTCTTTTCTATTCGTAACCGTCAAGAAATTTTTAACATGCTCGGCACTTAACATGGGAGTCCGATCTCACTACCCAGATATCAGAGGAATTTTTACCAGAAGATCTGCATGAAAAGAATTCCGGTCTCCACCGTGATTCGAACCCACGACTTCCAGCACTCGAGGCGGACACCTTTCCTTGAGACTGAGCACTCTCAAATTTTCATTTGTCATATGAACAAGTAAGATTATTATGCTTTAATCAGAGTGCTTTCAGATTATTTCTAGCCCTGGGAAAAGGAATAATCCTCTTCTCTTTTCTGTGCCAAGTGGTAGAATATGATTTTCTCACTTGCTTTGGGTGTTGATGATGGAGGGGGGTTATACATTAATAGTAACTGTCATTTGACATTTCATTTGGTATGGACATTTGACAAGGATGCAGTATGATCAACCTGCAGTGCGGCCACACTAAATGGAGGTTTCAGGGTCACAAGCAAAAGGTTGTCTCTGGCGGCGATGGAATCAAAGCAACACTCCAACATATATCTGCAGCACAAGCACCCCACCTAGTGCAAACCAGAAGTCTATGCATACCTCCTCTCTGCAATGCTGCATGGCAAAAGTAGTAAGATAAAAGAAGAAGTCACTTTTATGCTGTCAGAAGTAGTAAACTTTATGGTTGTAGCTCTCAGTTTTTTCAGAAGTGGAAAGACCAGTTACTTTTACAGCCACCTTATCTTCTGAAACAATATGTCAGATACCCACTTACACTTGGCATCCTGAAGCATGCCGAGAGTATGATCGATACCCTGTCCATTTGCCGCAAGAGACAAGTGGATTAATCAATTAGAGAATTTGAATGGAAACAATTATAAAAGAATAATTCTATGGATATGGGTAATGGGTTATAAGGAGATTCATTTGATTGATTAAATCGTTTCTATAATATAGAGATGGTGTGATGGTTTGCTGAGAGACCTGGGTATAGATGGTATCGCACATTCAAAGGACCTACCGAATTGAAGAGCATATTATGATTGTGAATCTTTTCTCAATTTTCTCCTGAAGATAAAGTTGCCCCGTTCAACTTCACAATAGTACTATTCTTTCCTTTATGACAGCAAGAAACCAGAATGAACATTGCAAAAGAGTGTATTCTGATCATTGACTTAGATTTTTGCTATGAAACACACTTGCCTAGAGTACATGACCCTACATCTGTCAACATGGTCTTATTGTATGAGGTTTTCTGCAAGTGTACAAATGTACAAAGAGGAATGCGTGGAAAGGAATATGTGGCAGAATGGTTAGGATACATGTTTCCTTGTCCGGAAGACACTGGTTCAAACCATAGTAAGATTTAGGTATTTTCTATTAGCATGAAATCTTCTTCTTTGTCGTCATACGCTGTCAGACATCAACCTGTATTTTTTCGAAAAAAGCAGCGGTCATCCTGAGGCTGTCGACACTGCCATAGAGCTTGTCTTGTGTTGGCACTGGTGATGGCCACATCTGCTTTCTCTGATCCTCGTATGTCGGGCAGTTTTGCAGCAAATGTTCAGCGTATTAGCATGAAATAAAAGTCTAGCATGCACACTACATGGAGGTTTGCATAGGCAAGCAGTCTTTATTCATAAATCCCATCCTGCTAATTTTTAGCAATGTGAAAAAGCCATAATAGTAGTTGTTATTCTCCTTGTGCTGTACAATTGTTATATATTCATAGAACAGTAATCTTAAGATTTTTCTTTCTGTTAATGGGGCATACTGCAACAAATTTTTCACAGGTTCTTCACTGACAAGGAATTATGTTGTTTGACACCCACACAAATGTAACTAATTGTGACTATAGATGTCCTTTTTCTTAACTTCTTTATACTGGCTTAGAAGATTTTGCAAAGTATGTATACAACCAGTTTCTTCTACTCCACTTGATTTAAAAATAACTATGTGCATACAACCTATATTGAATGCATTAACTGACCCTGTCCCCACTATTTCCTGTGGCAATGCATTCCCAGCATTCACCACTCTGACTACAAAAATATTTAATAATATCTAATCTGGACCTTTCTTTAATTAACTTGTAGCTGTATCCGCTTGTTCTTGTATCTACTTGTTCTTGTAGCCGGCAGTACTTTGAAAAACTTGTTATAATCTAATGTAACCGTTCCTCTTGATTACCTTATAAACCTGTATTAAAACACCTTGCTTTTTTATTTTTCTAAACACTGTAGGTAGGGTTTTCTGAGTCTTTCCTCATAACTATTATTCTGGAATTCCACTATTAATTTGTCACTCTTCTTTCCTGACGGTTTTGGGGAGGGAAAGGGTGTGGGGGGAGGGGCCTTCCAGGATACATAATTTTGTGTGCTGGTGGTTACAATACTACTAAACGTTTATAACTTAATTCCAATGCAGTTTGTCTCAAATGCTATATCCGTATTTTCCCAATATTGCTTTAGCACAGGCTTGTATAAATCAAATAGCATAATTTTTCCATCCAAGACATGAGAAATCTTCAAAAAGAGATATGCAGGGCAAGCACACACGTTTGCACTTGAATCAGTCCTGGCTAAAACCTAATTCATAGTTTCTGTGTTATATTGTTTTACTTGAAAAAGAATGTGACAGATCTATCTCATTTGCTGAATGTGTCTTGTGTGTTTCTAGTTAGCCTAATCTTCAAACTCATGTCTTTCTTTGCACTTTGCAGCAAGGTGCATTTGTCACTGTGTGGTACATGTTTCAAATCCAAATTGTCTATTACTTTATTTCCTTTTCTATTTTATGTTTTCCAAGAGCTTAAATATAGATACTTCAAGATACAACTGGTGGGAACATATTCACAGACAGTTTTGTACATCCATGGTGTTAAAAGAGGTTGAGCATAAGATTGTAGTCATCACTTTGTGTTTGAAAGTGTAGTGCTGTACAGTTTTGGAGGTCAGCAGCCATGCCCGAACCTGTTGTGACTGCTTGCCATTTCAAAGTTTGAATTTATTCAGGGATGAAGAAGCAGCAATGAATGAACCAATAGCAGACAGTGACTGCTTACATCAGGGTGAGTGACCCATAACTGACCAAGAACCAATTTCATCTCCAACTGGTGGCCCTGGAAACAGACTGCCACCACGCAGGCAATTAGGGAAGGCAAATGCCATTACTAAAATGCAGTGCTGATTTCGCTGCAAACTATGACACAATGTCACATGCGTCCTTTTCAGTATGAACGCCAAAGAATAATAATTCATCCATCAACAATACCAGCTGCATTCACTGGATATGCAGCTAGGTAGCTCAACTTTATGAAACTTGTAATGTATGTCATGACAAATCAGTCTTACATAAATTGTGCAAATCTTTTGATTTGAGTTTGATTTGCATGGCTTGTTTGAGGGTGGATGAGACACTGGTGCGATTTGGTGGACTGTATGTGTCTGGAGTCACCATTTACTTTGATTTACGGAACCTCAACCATGTACAAGTTCACTTCTTTTGTTATCTCTCTTTTAATTGTAATGGACTGAACTTCATGACGTACACTTCTCGTGGACAAGTAGGAAGACTTGATAGTCATCCTTCCTAGGAGTGACAACTCTAATTACAAACAACTACTGCATTGCAAATTGTTGCAGGTGCGCCAAGAGTCAGCCTAAAAAAATTTGGCTGACAAAATGGGATATGTAGAGCAGAAAAATAGGAGAAATTCGGTTTGCGAAAATGTCTATCCGTGGGTACACGAAAACCCAGGTGGTGACGGCCGCAGATGAATCTAGATCAATGTCTACTGAAGCAGAACAGGAAAATGTGTACTGTATAGTATGGCACACCAGATAAGAAGAGAATGTATGCATACTGCAGCTATGCCTCTGAATGTGGATTATCCACTGAGTATATAGTAGAGGAATAGATCTATATATGAATGGGAACCGAGACAGACACATCTTG
This sequence comes from Ariolimax columbianus, assembly GCA_036924085.1. Lineage (NCBI taxonomy): Eukaryota > Metazoa > Mollusca > Gastropoda > Stylommatophora > Arionidae > Ariolimax > Ariolimax columbianus. Next base: position 67,587,931 of record JAVGWX010000016.1, on the reverse strand, counting down.
TGCAAAGAAAATAAAAGGTGATGAAGGTGATGTAAATGTAACTGGGTGTATACAGCCACTCTGCAGAGTCTTTACTCTTCTAAACCAGTATTATAAAGACGACTTGGCATTTGGAAGGAAAGCCCCGAAAGGTGGCGGGCAAACAAAACAATTAAAACATCAACATGCCAGAGGTAAACAACGCTACATTTTGATACAACTGGGAGACGATAACATCAAAAGTTGAACAAGGAAAAACCTTGTAGATTGTACCAAAATGACAGAGGATAGAGGATGTTGGAGATCTACCGACCTTCGATGTCCCGAGAGGCTGTACTTCAACTGAACTGAAAATACATGCCTTTGCCGCGATTTTTATCTTTGATTAATTACTAGCATCTGTTTTCATTGTTTCGTTACTTATTGATGGTTGTTTCGCTACTTATTGAATGTGCATGTCTGTGTTGTCGGTTGACAAGTCACAATGTGTGTTGTTTGAGAGGTGATCGTTTCAACATTTGCACCTGACGATTCTAAAAATTAAAAAAAATATAAACAGAAAATCTAAATGTTGGGAAAGGAAATGCACTAAACAGACAACGAACTTACCCTAATGTTCACCAACTGAAAACTGAAGAATCAGAATAAGAAAAATGGGCAATTCAGGTTCAATATGCACTAGCTTGAATATAATAGTAAATAAAAGACTTATTGCAAACATCTAACCAGTAACACATTCAATATGGCGTACAAAACGTCTCACTTGACTGGTCCAGACGTTGTGGTATCGACATCTCAATATATCAAACATTGAGGCTTATTTAATTCTAGTTCGATTACTTACCATTGGTAACAGTTTGTTTACAACTTCTATTTCCGATCTCTGAGAAAATGAATGATTGACACTTTTAGTCTTCCTTTAGGGGTGTGTTATATTCCTGTTGATGTTCATTACATATGTAGACCACATAAGTAAAACAAAAATAAAGGAAACAACATTTTTGAACTCTTAAACCAACTTCATTTTGTAGACGATTAAGTTGTCATAGAAAATTTCAGAAATTAAATTGCAAAACCATTAGAGATATTTTATTCTCACACTCTTGAGAAGTCGATTGTTCCAATGGATTGGAAAGATGCAGGTGTGATCCCCTTGTTCAAAAAGAGCAAAAAATCAGATCCAGCCATTTATAGACCAGTGAGTTTGACGAGCATACTCTGCTATATTTTAAAGTCTATTATCAAGGACGACATAGTACTGTACATTGACAAGTTTAATTTAATCAAAAATAGTCAGCATGGATTTCGGTTTACTAAAGAAAGATCGTGTTTAATCAATCTATTAGAATTCGTGGAGATGTTTACCAAAATGGTAGAGAGGTGGTGGGTTTTATCTATCTGATATTTGCAAAGGCCTTTGATGGAGTACCTCATCAACGATTGTTTCGAAAGGTCCACATTGGATATTAGGAAATATTTTTTTAGTCAGGGAGTGGTGAATGCTTGAAATGCATTGCCCCAGAAGGTATATGGGGCAGTCAGTTAATTCATTTAAGAATAGATGTGATGCGCATAGCTTTTAGAGCAGACTAATGCAAATATAACTGATTGTATACAGACTCTGATGAGTCTTCTAAACCAATATAAAGACGTTAAGTTTAGAAAGTTGAAATCCCATGGTAAAGTTGCCAATTGATTAGAAAATTGGTTGACAGACAGAAGGCAAAGAGTGGGCATAAATAAGGAGTACTTTGACTGGTGTGATGTAATAAGTGGTGTTCCCCAGGGATAGAGATAGGGGCCAATTTTGTTCTTAATATATATCAATGATTTGGACATTGATATCAAATCCATGATTGCAAAATTCGGATGACTAAAAATTATGCGGTGGGGTCTCTTCTCCAGAAGAGTTGGATCTATTGAGATCGGATTTAGATATGATTAAAAAATGGTATGAGAACTGGCAGATGGAGTTTAATGTAAGAAAATGTACAGTCCTCCACAATGAAATTCAATAATGAATGTAATTACAAGATGGGAGATAACACCATTAGGAAAATAAAAAGGGAAAAAGACCTAGGAGTAATAATAGATCTTACAGAAAAGATGCGGGAGCAAGTCCAGGTGACAGTGAAAAAGGTTAATGCCATGTTGCGCATGATAAAAAGAAACATTTCACATAAGAGAAAGGAAGTAATAGTCAAGTTATATAAATCATTAGTGAGACCTAAATGAGAGTACTGTGTTCATGTGTTGAGTCCATATAATAGAGTGGATATAAACATGCTGGGAAGGATACAAAGAAGAGCTACAAAAATGATTTGCGTGCTTTCAGAATTATAGTTATGAGGAAAGACTAAAAAAAACTGGTCTTCGGTGTCTCAAACAAAGAGGAATTCGGGGTGACTCAATACAAGTGTATTAATTAATAAATGCAGAGGATAAATTAGACTACCAAGTTTTTCAAAGTACAACCGACTACAAGAACAAGAGACACATCTTCAAATTGTTGAAAGTTAGGTCTCATCATCATGTAGCATGTCCTTTATAGAACGTCGCTCCCATCACAGTCTGTCTGAAAAAAAAATCGTTCCCTTACCAAAACTCTAGCCTCTAGATATCTTGGTGCCATCGTCTTCTTCGTCTACCCCTTCCTCGTTTATCTGGCACCATACCTTCCATCACTGTTCTCTCGAGACAGTTGTGTCTCTTGATGTGATCAAAGTATTTGCATTTTTTAGCCAAAATGGAATTGATAAACCAGTTCTTCTTTATAGTCAGGTCTAGATTAGATATTATGAAGAAAAAAAACATTAGTCAGAGAGTATTTAATTCTTGGAATGTATTGACGCAGGATGTAGTGAAAGCAGAGTCAGTTTATGCATTCAAAAATAGATTGCATTGTTCACAGTATTTTCGGAATCCGTGGAGTGAAATAAACTGGTTGTATACAGAGTCTGTAGAGTCTTCTAAACCAGTATAATGAAGTTAAGTTAACTACATACTGATAAACTGAACTGAACTTCATTATACTAGTTTAGAAGACTCTACATATTATGTATACAATCAGTTTATTTTATTCCATCGATACTAAATATAACTGTGATTATCCAATCCATTTTTGAATGTATTAACTGATCCTGCCTCAAACACATCATGTTGCAATGCATTACAAGCATTCGCCACCCTCTGACCCCTTTAGTCTTGATATGCACTGTTTGCGCAATGGCCAGGCCTCGAAAAGTAGGGCCGGGAACCACACAAGACTGGCAGGCTCAGATTTTTGTACTAATCTTTCTGGTACTCCATAAACGTTGAATGTCGGGCAGAGCAGATGCAACTAGTCCGATCTGGGTTGACACATCGGGATCGCTGCGCCATGGCGTACTTTAGATTTTCGACTTGGCTGTGCCCATCAGATAAGATCATGCTGCCGAGATAGGTGAATTCTTTGGTGCCCTCCGCCGAGTGGCCTTTAGTTTCAATATCCAGGGACGCCTTGCCAGAATATGGAAATCATATAAATAATCGGGATCAAGATGCTGAGCAGCGCATGAGCTGCAGTGGTCAACGACCCATAGCTGACTGCTAGCGTCAGGGCCAGCCAACCATAGCTGCCAAGACCCTTCTACACCTCCACGCGGTGATCCTGAATAACAGGCTGCAGCAGGGCATACTGGCTAAGGAGAAGGGATCGAAGAGGGAATGCTAACCCGGTACTCAAAAAATGCTTGCAGAAGTCGGATGTGTTGGACCGAAAGGTGCAAATATCGCAGCCAAGCTGTAAACTAAGACACAACGCATTCCGTTCTCTGGACTACATTCTGCTACTTAAGCCCTTTCAGTGTTTGGTAGGGGGAGATTGAAAACAAACGAAGAAGAAGAAGAAGATATAAATAACCCCTGGCAGTTATACAAACTTAATGGTTTGGTCATATCTCATAGATCAAATGGGTGGCAAATATAATATTCAAAAGGGCAGTCAAGGGAAGTAGAGATAGGGAAAAAGAGAGAGAGAGAAATGTAAATGGGGGAAACCTTGTGAGATACAGAAGCGCTGACGATCAATAGAGGTAGAAACAGGCCGTTCATGGTACAGTGAGATGTGATTAGCAACGATCACCTGGGTTACGGGAAAGAAGAAAAAAGATGCAGGCTTTACTCTCATCCATCCCTTGACTGAGAGTGTGGCGTGATACAAGTCTTGGGTAATGATGTACATGAGTCACATCTTCTTCTTCTTCTTCGTACGCTGTCAGACGTCAACTTGAATTTGTTCGAAGAAAGCAGCTGTCATCCTGAGGCTGTCGACACTGCCATAGAGCTTGTCTAGTGTTGCCACTGGTGATGGCCACATGTGCTTTCTCTGATCCTCGTATGTCGGGCAATTTTGCAGCAGATGTTCAGCGGTAATTTTCCCTGTACCACAGGTGCATTCGTCAGTGCCACCTATCTTCAGTTTATTGAATAGATGGTACCTCAGTCTGTTGTGGCCTGTGCGGAGTCTGAAGACCACGACCTGCTCTCTTCTGTTCAGCTGGTAGTAGGCATCATTTTTTGTGTAGCCAGTATGTTCTGTTTCCCATTTGGTCATGTATCTGGCCCTATTAAACACTTTGGAGAGTCACATCTGACCTGCCTCAACCTCTCAAATAGAAAAGAGTTTCACCGCCTTGAATATGACACCACTTCGACTCAACTTTATTGCCAAATTGTTTTTGTTCAAAGCTACCCGTGTTGAGTTTAATAAACTATTGCCGTTTTTAAAATAATCGGTTACAGTGGATTTTCTTACACGAACTAGTGCCGTCCCGTTGGGGCGCATGGACACACTGAAACTTTGCCCATTGGCCCCACGAGTATAGAGCGGCCGTGCTAATCTATGACTGCATTGGTAGTTCGTGATGTGTGAATGGAAAAGCTGTTTTTTGCAGGGTCAATACAAAATGTTTACATTTATATGGCAAAAGAACATGTTTATGCCACCAACCCACGAGATTATCAAGATCTCCGAGAGAGAGAGAGAGAGAGAGAGAGAGAGAGAGAGTTGCAGGTGTCATGGCAACAATACTACCAGAAATGTGCATCCGGGCTCTGCATAGCAGATGGTGATAGTTCCAGCAATGTGTTGACAACGATGGTGAACAAATGGAAACCTTAAATGTAGTGTAAGAAGTGTCATATAAATGTTAATATTTGATTGAATCACCCTGTATAGGATTTGAAAATTGTAGAAATGTCGCAATGTGTGTGTTAAACACTTGATTAATAATAAATAATTCATAGCAATTTCGTACTGAACCATCTCCGGTCTGTACCATTTTCATGTTGAAATTTTAGTTCTTCTTCTCCTTCCGCTTCTTCTTCTTCTTCTTCTTCTTCGTGCGTTCGTTCGTTTGAAACTCCCGAACATTTCATGCGCTCACTGGCTGCGAGTATGCAAATCCCTAAATGGACTTGTCAGCCATCTTCGAACCCATCCATTACCCCGACTCACAGAATATTCGACTGAAAGGACTGGCTAAACTAAAAAAGGAAAGGTCCTCATCACTCGTGATGGATGAACAACAGCATTAGTAGCCCAATAGAGTGTGCCCAAGAATGATATTGGTGATGTCCACTGTCTGATCCTCATACGCTGGATACCACGAATCATTAGTGCGAAGATTGCAGCAGTTTAAAACCAAACATGTGAACAACCAAACATGTGAACAACCAAACATGTGAACAACCAAACATGTGTACTACCAAACATGTGAACAACCAAACATGTGTACTACCAAACATGTGAACAACCAAACATGTGAACAACCAAACATGTGTACTACCAAACATGTGAACAACCAAACATGTGAACAACCAAACATGTGAACAACCAAACATGTGAACAACCAAACATGTGTACTACCAAACATGTGAACAACCAAACATGTGTACTACCAAACATGTGAACAACCAAACATGTGTACTACCAAACATGTGAACAACCAAACATGTGTACTACCAAACATGTGAACAACCAAACATGTGAACAACCAAACATGTGTACTACCAAACATGTGAACAACCAAACATGTGAACAACCAAACATGTGTACTACCAAACAAGTGTACTACCAAACATGTGAACAACCAAACATGTGAACAACCAAACATGTGAACAACCAAACATGTGTACTACCAAACATGTGAACAACCAAACATGTGAACAACCAAACATGTGAACAACCAAACATGTGTACTACCAAACATGTGAACAACCAAACATGTGAACAACCAAACATGTGAACAACCAAACATGTGTACTACCAAACATGTGTACTACCAAACATGTGAACAACCAAACATGTGTACTACCAAACATGTGAACAACCAAACATGTGAACAACCAAACATGTGAACAACCAAACATGTGAACAACCAAACATGTGAACAACCAAACATGTGTACTACCAAACATGTGAACAACCAAACATGTGAACAACCAAACATGTGAACAACCAAACATGTGTACTACCAAACAAGTGTACTACCAAACATGTGAACAACCAAACATGTGAACAACCAAACATGTGAACAACCAAACATGTGTACCAATAAACATGTGTACTACCAAACATGTGAACAACCAAACATGTGAACAACCAAACATGTGAACAACCAAACATGTGTACAACCAAACATGTGAACAACCAAACATGTGTACTACCAAACATGTGAACAACCAAACATGTGAACAACCAAACATGTGTACAACCAAACATGTGTACAACCAAACATGTGAACAACCAAACATGTGTACAACCAAACATGTGAACAACCAAACATGTGTACAACCAAACATGTGAACAACCAAACATGTGTACTACCAAACATGTGAACAACCAAACATGTGTACAACCAAACATGTGAACAACCAAACATGTGAACAACCAAACATGTGAACAACCAAACATGTGTACTACCAAACATGTGAACAACCAAACATGTGAACAACCAAACATGTGAACAACCAAACATGTGTACAACCAAACATGTGTACAACCAAACATGTGAACAACCAAACATGTGTACAACCAAACATGTGAACAACCAAACATGTGTACAACCAAACATGTGAACAACCAAACATGTGTACAACCAAACATGTGAACAACCAAACATGTGAACAACCAAACATGTGAACAACCAAACATGTGAACAACCAAACATGTGAACAACCAAACATGTGTACAACCAAACATGTGAACAACCAAACATATGTACAACCAAACATGTGAACAACCAAACATGTGAACAACCAAACATGTGTACAACCAAACATGTGAACAACCAAACATGTGAACAACCAAACATGTGTACAACCAAACATGTGTACTACCAAACATGTGAACAACCAAACATGTGAACAACCAAACATGTGTACTACCAAACATGTGTACAGCCAGCTAGATTTAAAAAAACAAACCTTTAGTATACATAGCGATCCTCTTATTTTTATTTAACTTAAAACTTAACTTCTTTAAACTGGTTTAGAAGACTCTGCAGAGTCTGTATACAACCAGTTTCATTATCATTACCTTGCTTTAAAAGCTATGCGCATCCAATTTATTCTTAAATGCATTAATTGTCCCGGCCTCCACTATCTCCTGTGGTAATGCATTCCAAGTATTCACTACTCACTGACTAAAAAAATATTTCCTAATATCTAATAATCTGGATCTCTATTTAGTTAGTTTTTAGCTATGCCCTCTTGTTCTTGGGGGTGGTTGTATTTTGAAAAAAACTTGTTACAGTCTAATTTATCTGTTCCTCTGATCAACTTATAAACCTGTATTAAGTCACCTCGAATTCTTCTCTTTTCTAGTCACTGTAGGCCGGTTTTTCGGAGTCTTTCCTCAATAATTGTAATTCTGGAATTCTACTATCAGCTTTGTCGCTCCTTTTTGTATTCTTTCCATCAAGTTTATATCCCCTCTATGATAAAGACTCCACACCTGTACACAGTACTCCAATCTAGATCCAACTAATGCTTTATACAGTTTGACTATCACTTTCTTGCTCCTATGTTTAATATTTCTTATTATCAAACCTTTTTCACTGCTACCTGAACTTGCTCACTCACCTTACCTGTTTGATCTATTATAACATCTATGTCCCTTTCCTTATCTATCTTTCTAATATTGTTCTCGCCCATTATGTAATTATGTTCTGTATTGAATCTACTCATGTGGATAACAGTACATTTATCTACATTAAACTCCATTTGCCAGCTTACATGCCATTCTTTAGTTTTACCTAAATCCTACCTCAGTATATCCACTTCCGCTTTAGATGAGACACTACAGCATGGTTTTGGGTCATCAGCAACTATTACAATCGTTGATCCCATATCAATGTCCAAACCGTTTATAAATATCAAGAACAAAATTGGTCACCAAACCGAGCCCTGTGGCATTTCACTTCACACCACTCAGAGTACTCACTTATTTATGCCCACCATCTGCCTTTTTCCTGTTAACCGATTTTCAATCCATTTGACAATTTTCCCACATATTCCACGTGAATTTAACTTTTGAAATAATCTTTTATGAGGTACTCTTTTAAAGGCCTTTGCAAAATCTAGATAAATAACATCCACTGGATGTTCTTTTCTTTTAATGTAACAAGAGTTATTCCCCATACTAATATAAAGGGAGCAAAATTGCAATCTGCAAGAGAAATAACTCTCTGTTTAATTGTATTGCAAGTATGTCCAGATATATACCATTTTCCAGAAGCAGTTCTTTATTTTGTTAATATATAAAAGCAAATAATAATTACAGAAAAAAATAAAATTACAATTTGTGATGTTTATTTTCAGTATTTAAATCTTTAAAATATAATTCTTCTTGCTTATACGAATTTTATAAACCATTTTTGTAAATACATATTATGTATGCGATATATATATAAAAAATCTTTACTATTACCCGTACTGTTCACGCAGTACATATACTAAAATTGGAACGATACAGAGAAGATTAGCATGGCCCCTGCGCAAGGATGACACGCAAATTCGTGAAGCGTTCCATATTTTTTAATAAACACTTTCCTATAGATCAGCGTTTGGCAACCTTTTTACCCTTCACAGAATACTCATGTTTCAATCAACAACTTATTTTACTTTTAAAAGTAAATGTAGTGAATGTTCTTCATACAACAAAAGTTGACAATTGTTTATTGCAACCAGGAAGTGAATGATGCTCTTCTACATATACAAAGTGACAGGAGTGATGTATTTTAAACACTGAAATTTAGCACAAAACAAGACTAAAAGAGCCCCTATTGAGATTGTGAGTCAGTTTTACCGGAGGCTGTATTATTTTGGCCACATCAAACGTCATAATGGCCTGGAGAGAACGATACTGGTGGGTGTGGGTGCCTGGAAAGTGGGGCAAAAACAGACCACGGAGAAGATGGACACAAGATATCACGGAGGTTCTGAAGATGACAGCGACAGAGGCAGGAGTTACGTCTAGAGATCGACAGTCTAACAAATCTCGCTTGGATAATGATCCCCTATCTGTTTTACAGCTATGGCTCTTCTTTCTGTTTCTGTCTGGCTGTTTTTTCCCTCGAATGTAGGAAATATTCTCTATCAGTTCAGGGAAGCACTGCTTAATCCAGATGGGACGTATGTATCTAGTGTGCATAGGTTTTATTTGTGGTTTGTCATTGGAAGGAATTGTTCTCCATTTTTCTTTCACTGATGTCACATAGTTGCCCCGCTTGACTCTTCCAATCCCATTTATTATCTTGAACATTTGGTGGTCTATCAGTCTTCCGAATTTAGCACCTTGTTGTTGGGCTATGCTGTCTCTTCTGTTATCCATTAGAACCAAGATCTGACAAGAACGCCAAAGACAGTAGGTCCTCTGGCATCGTTCTGCCCTACTCAAGCCCATCAAACTTAGCAGGAAAGACGCCGAACGTCAGGAAACAACGCAGCAAGAAATAGCATTAGTCCCTTTCAGCCCAACATATCTGGTTACACAAGAACGTTTAGTCGACTCAATAATAGGGTCTCGGATAACCAAGGAAATCAAACGAGGAAAAGAAAGCAGAGAACGCATCTTTCAACTTTTATGTTGTTTGTTTGTAAAGTGTTTGCCTCTCTGCATTCTACTGGTGGAGGCACGCCCCAAACATAGAAAAAAAAGTTTAATCTGGCCACATAGACGTGTTAAAACGTTGTTATAATGGATGGGTCCCTCATTCTTCATTCACCGGTCGGACCCATACCTATTTTCAAGTAAAAAAGTGTGCAACATCTCGCCCAACCTTTTCTCTGCATGCCTGTAGTCGACGATGAGACATTGCGACTGAGGTGAGTACGACATCAACATAGACGGGTGATTACTCAACCATCTAAGATTTGCCGACGATATCACACTCATCACACAGACGCTAGTCTAGCTGAAAATCAAGGGCGACAAAATAGGCCTCACCGTAAACATAGGAAAAGTCAGAGCCACATACAACCATATTCCGGAGCCTAGTTCCGTGCTCCTAAATTAAACAACGAATATATCTACCTCTTCAACATGGAAAATAACATGAAGTCTGAGATTGTTAGGTCCAATCGAGTGGGCTAGTCCGCCATCAACTCTACCATCTATCCAGACGCAACAAACGCCACGTACAACATAAGATTATGAACAGACCTATTCGATTCAGTGGTCCCACCAGCGTTATGTTTCTGGATGTTTTATCTGGTCACTGACACAAAAGACACAGAAAATCAACTAAGGACAATACATGCCTCGGATGAGCGTCGTCTCTTGGCCTATCACTTAGATAACAGCGTTAGATATTCCTTTACACCAGTTACAGCCAGGTAATGTCACAGGGGAGGCTTGTGCTGCCGTAAAGTGTGGCTTCATGAGTGTGTCAGAGACACCCTCGATCCACCGATGTCGAGGTCGGCCTCTTGCACGTGGACCCAAGACCTGCATATGATATGGTCTCGCTGCAGGCTGGTCATGATGGATTCTGACTAAATGACCGAAACTGTCTCTCTGTCAATACGACTTTTCCCCATTGCTGGGGTAGTCGAGGTTTTTTTTAGGATGAGAACTACAGGCCGCTTCGCCACTGATGTGGCCACGTCATGTGCTGGCTATGTTTGTTTATTTCACCCCCAACAGAAAAACATATATTTCGAACCGCTGCGCTTCTTGTTGGCAGGCAGGTTTCGAAACCATTCGGACACGTGCTCCTCCAAAGGACCAAATCACTTGATTTGTTGGGCGTCAATGTAGACACTAACTTGGCTTGTCCCCACTATCTGCCTCAGCGTGGTTTTTCGGATTCGGTCAAGGCCTGTTTTTCCGGCTGCACTTCTCACACAGCTCTGGATCTTACTCTTCTGTGTTTCTAGTAAGGACTAAGATTGACATTGGTAAAACAATGTAGGAATAAAAACAGTGCATTTATCACCATCCTCTTAGTTGAAAGAAACACTATAGGGTCTTTCAAAATCGGTCAGGAATACTGTTTTCTTGGTAGACATCTTCATCTTGGATTACAAGCTTGGCAGCAGGGTTCAGTGCATCTGCGTCAGCACGGACGTTATTGAAGTGTGTTCTCGCTGCACTAAATTATTTCTTTTCCGTTCTTTAGTCTGTAAAAAAGACCTCTCCACCTTCATTAAATGTAACTCTGTTAGCTAAGTCTTATGTATTATACGCGTATCCGTGTCTTTGGAGGAAAGACTACCCTAAGATATTTTTCTATCACCATAATTGTCCTTTATAAATTCAAGTTTCCTTCTTTTCTATTCCCTCTATGGTTTCTACCATCTCATGAATTTTTCCTTTTTTCACTGTGGTGAGATTTTGTATATTTGTTTTAGATCTCTAGCTACTTCATCTGCATGTCTTATGATTGGGTCTGCTCTTGTCAGATCTGTTGTTTTCGCTACTCTTAGCAGCCAATACCCTTAAATATATATACAGGTCAGACCACGATTTCAAATACATTGGGTGTTGGATAAAGCCCCCACTTCACGTCCCTGATGATGAGTTGATCGTGCTCCTGGAACCAGACTGTTACTGTTAGTGTCACACCAGTCTGGCCAACGAGGTGGGGATCAGCATTGTAATCCTCCATAGTGTTGAACGTGCTGAGGAGTCTATCATTGCACTACAAATACAGACTGGGGACTTTGGTCCACCTTCCAAGATTAAGGCTTAGAATGTAAGAATAGAGACCGTACCCAAAAACAAAAGAAACATTGTATTAAAATTAACGCAGTACGAGTGACTTCCAATAGCAATTTTTCACTAGAGTAGTCTCTCTTGATGCGAAGATGGCTGCGTCCATTCTAAGATATAAAGGTCAGTACACACACACAACACTTACACAGCAATGTTCTGCCAGTTGGCTAAAATCAAAATGAGTTCACTACACTTTCAGCTCAGATCAAAATCATACTCAAAACGAATATTACCGTTAACTAAATAAAACAACACAAAACTAACCCCCACAGCCAGGCCACACTGACGCTCACAGTCACCAGTCACTTAGTGACTAACTCACAGCCCACACTGACTTGCTAGGACTAAGTGACACAACACTTTACACTAACTACTACTAGTCAGACTCGCTAGAAAAACAGCAAAAATTGTAACGATCATTTTTTGCAACAAATGACAGGTTTCCAACGACTATCACGAGATGATGTCTTTCATGGAATTGCCCCAGGCTTGTTCGCTTGTTGATTTGTTGCATTGAATTGTAATTGAAATTGTGTTATTGTTCCTCATCGTCATGTCGATTAGTTTCGATGACAATTCACAATTCGTTGGCCCTTGGATGACAACAATAATAATAAGTAGACTATAATATTAATAATAACAGTAACTGAGTAACAGTAGTAACACAACACTCAACAGTAAGAGTAATAACATCACCATTATATAATTATGAAAAGCTCAAATAATTTAGAGGAGTCTGATCAACAGTAGGTACTTTAGTGGAATTTTCAAATTGACTCTACAGCATTTTAAATACAACTGTTAGAAAGCCCCAGAAAAATGCAATCCAATGATATATCAACCAAGTCTCTATGTCGACTGCCACGAAAGTTATGATTTTTTATATATTTAATTTAGCTTAAAAGTCCGCAAAGGGTTTATAGAGAAACATTAAAAATAAGGTCTATGAAAACTTGAATCCGAAAAGCAGAGTGGAGTGGATAATATGCCGATTATCTCAGCTATTCATGACAGAACACCTGTAAAACCATATATTTTTATATTCGGGAGAACAATATACAACCGATGGCGGTAATTGCATGACTTTTCAAAAAGGCAGGAACTAATTAATATTCAAAATGGCGACCTCATTTGCATAATTCGCAACTAAAATAATGTTGCATTATTTTGTTTCTTCATGTTACACCACATGTGATATATCGTTTTTACCGTCTTTTTGAGAGGAGCACTAATACATTCATTGTATGCTGTTATTTCAATCAAATGCTTGTAGAATAAGTATACAGAACAAATTATTACACAAATTTAACACACACACACCCCACCCCCCAAGTTTTAAGAAGATTTTGGAATATTGGAATATACATTGTTAGAAATGAAAAGAATATTAGAAATATACTTACAGAAGGTCCATGGAATATACTTACATGTTACAGTTGGATATTAAAATGTGGCATCGTCAAAAACAAAATAGTAAGGAACTGTGTCACCTGCATGTCGTAATCCTTTTTCTGAATGAGTTACCGGCATGTCGTAATCTTTTTCCGAATGAGTAACTAGCATGTTGTAATCCTTGTCTGAAAGAATGAGTAACTGGCATGTTGTAATCTGGACACAACTGATAAATTTAACATAGAAAATATTATCACACAAATTTAACAGGAGGCATGTATGATATGCAGTTAAATTCATTAATGGATGTAGTTTACAAACAAGTGTGTCACAGATAAAAAAAACATTTGGATTAACAGTCGTTATTTGGTAAGTCTGATATGTTAATTGTTGTGTAGTTTTGTTTTTGCATGTTTTTGACTATTTGATAAAAAGTGATATGTTTATATTTTCCACGTAATATGATAAATATAAAACAGCGACAGAAAATGCACGTCCTCAAAGAGCTAACCAAAAAAAGTTTTAAAATTGCTATGTAACACACAAATAGAATATACTTACAGAAGGTTCCTGGAACATACTTGCAAATTAATTAAAGTTGATTATTCGTACTTGATGTACCAAGAGAGCGAAATCAGCTAAGATTACATCACCATCATCTGGAGGAAGTTCATCTATTGTCAAATAATTTGGAAAATTGTATCTATAAAAACAGTTGTTATAAATAAGAATCTATCTACAGTTTTTCAGAGGAACAAATTTAATTTAAGAAATCATGCAAATGTGAGGTCTCCTTTGGCAAAGTCAACAAGGAACTGCGCCACTGTCATGTTGAAATCATCCTCTGCTAAATGACGTGGACCTGTACAGGTCAAGCAGACAATGCTCTGGCCTCGTTTTTTCCTGTTCTTGATCGACTTGACTTTTTCTTGATACACAACATCTGTGCCTTTATCATGCCATACATGTTGGAGTTCACTTCCTATAATAGAAGAAAAATTGTTAATGAATAACTGTAACTTATTTTTCACAGTTGTGTCCAACTTTTTAAACATATGTAAATGTTCCGCAGAACTTCAAAAGCCTGATCTTTCTTTTCAAGCTCCTTCTGGGTGCTCTCATGTCTCAACTCATAATTTCGCATCTTCTCGTTCATCACTTTGCTTTTCTTCTTCAACATCGCTAAAGAATTCTTCACCTTTGTGAAATCACTGCTTCTCACAGTAGCAATATTGTACTTGGCTTTCCAAGTCTTTATGCTATTTACCTTCCTCCGGATTGTTTGACCACCTTTGGAGCAAAACTTGCCAGTTCTTGTGCATGGTGTCTTTTCTGATCAAACAAACGCCTGCGCAATGTAACAATAGTCTCTCTCAAATTATTGAGTGTGCGCTGCTTGGAAACACAGTTATGACAATCATTACGAAGTTTCTTTGGGGATGGGAGTCCAGCTGTTGCAACTGAAACAGTTGGCACCTCAGTAGGTGAGGAAATCTCTTGTGGCTGCAACAAAACAGTATTAGACAATTCTTTTAAAAAAACAGGAAAGGGCTGCTGACAAAGCAGTACGAGCGAGTCCAAATATGTACTCAAGCGACATTGCTTCTGCTTAAATTCTTTCTGGAAGGCCCTCAGATCATTGCCAAGCTTTATCTCATCTACATACTTATCCTGTTCTGCAGATGTAATCGGAACAAAAGTCTTAACTTTCCGCATCAAAACAGTGATTGAGGGAGCTCTTGTCCACACTAGGAGCTGTGCAATGTATCCCTTTTTAAATGGATACACTGGTCCAAAGCATGCCAAATATGCTTTCAGGTCACCAACACACTTCTGGCTTGGTATGGTCACTATGGATGATGGTAGTTCAGCCATTGCAGCTGAAATAGATGGCACTTCGGTAGGTGCGGAAATCTGCATGGGCTGCAACAAAACAGTATTAGATACATCTTTAAAATGTACAGGAAAGGGCTGCTGAAAAAGCAGTATAAGTGAGTCCCAGTGTGTACTCAAATGGGATTTCTTCAGCTTCAGTTCTCTCTGCAAGGCCCGCAGAGCCGTGCTCAGCTTCATCTCATCCACACACTTATCCTGGTCTATAAATGTGGTCGGAATAAGAGTTTTGACTTTCCGTATCAGAGCAATCTTTGAGGGATCTCTTGTTTCCTCCATCAGCCGCGCAATGTATCCTTTCATGAGTGGATACACTGGATCAAAGCACGCCAAATGTGCTTTCAGATCAGCAACACACTTCTTGGTTGCCATGGATGAGGAGTAACAATTTCTGAAAATAAAGTTAATTTACAATAACAATAAAATGGTAAAGTGACTAGCTTGAATTTCAAATTCCACAATTCCAATTAAACGAGCAGCCCTAAAATTTACAAAACATTCAGATCAGTGGATGTAGAAGTGTACAAAATATCATTGGTGCACTGTAAACCTTCACTGCAGTAGGTGCAACCATACAAACTTACCTATAGAATGAACATTAAATGATAAGATTAAGAAGTCTGATACTGATGATCTGATGAGTAAAAATTGTATGCCAGTTTTTAACTAAATATTATATAAGTTTGAGCAATGTGTATCAAATGTAATTGCAGAACATGATTGAAGTGATAAAGATCGATCAAATAACTTAACCATGACCATGTTTCAAATTAGTGAAGTACCTATGTCTAAAACTGATTAATTGTAATCAGGACGGACTGGTCAAGGAGGAAAAACAATGGCGGAAATTCGGGAAATTGTAACCCTGGACCAGCATGATAAAGTGACTGGCTTGAATTTCAAATTCTACAAGTAAAATTAAACGGGCTTCCCCCCAAATTTACAAAACATACAGATAAGTGGATGAAGAAGTTTAAAAATACCATTAGTGTACTCAATACCTGGGCCTAGTAGCTAATTTATAGTAATGAAAACTTACCTTTTACAATTGCTTGAAATTCCGATGAAAGCGCAAATTTTCAATCAAATTTTTTCTTTTTATACTTGGGTCAGCTTGTCTCCTGTGCATACAATGACTTTATATACTCTCAAAAATCACGGGTTTTTCGTTTGGACCAACATTCTTAACACCTGTCTCAGGGTTGGCGGGCTATCGGGAACACTCTCGCGACGCCATAGTTCACGGACTATCCCGATTCTAAAAAATCAATATCCGGTCAGCGCTAAAGTACCTATCAACAGACAGCATCCACATTCAGATCAGGGTTTTCCAGAAATGGAAATCAAGTAGGCTTGGAAGTGTTGTTCACAGCATCAACATGACCCAACCAGAATTATTCAATTAATATTATCCAAATAACTATCAGATTAAATGTCATCGATGTTATCACTGTCCGAGGAAAAAATGAATAGCATCACTATCACCATTCATCAGCATGCTGTCACTTTCTACAAAACTACTTGTTGTAATCTGTTGCTTAGTCGAATGACGTTTCACATTGGAAGCCATTGTAATAATATAAGCATGAACATTCCAATCGTTTGATGGTAATTTTGGGATGAAACTACATGACTGGAATAAGAAACTCTGATGAATCTTTATCAATGGGATG
This sequence comes from Ariolimax columbianus, assembly GCA_036924085.1. Classification (NCBI taxonomy): domain Eukaryota; kingdom Metazoa; phylum Mollusca; class Gastropoda; order Stylommatophora; family Arionidae; genus Ariolimax; species Ariolimax columbianus. The sequence continues at coordinate 67,570,735 of JAVGWX010000016.1, read as the reverse complement.
AATGGAAATGGTGGGCGATCGAATCACGCAAGTTTTAAAGCGACTCCTGGTCTCAAGGGAGGTGGCACCAGAGTGCCTGCATCCTTAGTTACCTCCAGTCATTTTGACTTATGTCTTGCCACTGGTTCAAGGTAGCTAGGGACCAGAGAGTGAGGTTGATGACCAGCTCAATTTCTTCCTCACTATAATCCAAATACAGCGCAAGTTACATCAAGACAAAAACCATCTTACGATGCTGCCATCATCGCTTGCGATAGACAACTAACTATTTAACACATGACCTCATCCATCTCCGATAGGACTAGGGGATGCTAGAAACTAGCAAGATTTGAAACCTCACCATTTCTCACTTTTATTTCTTGAGTGACAAGCGCCTTATCTCTCAGCTATAGCGACCTTCAGATAGCAGACATAGAGCCCACAAACCTTCAGAGACTTGTGCCCTTAGTCTCACCGAGGTTTCTGGCAGGGAAAGAAATGATGTCCTGGTCTTGACGGTGATGATGATGTTTGTCCATTACATGATGATGTTTGTCCATCACATGATGATGATGACCACTTTCTTTGTTTAGTCATTTGGAAAATCTTTTCTTTTTGCTCTGTTCGTTGAAATGTGTGAAAGAGTGACTTGCACTGTGATTTGGATTAAAGTGCGAAAGATTTGCGCAATTTGTCAACTTCACTCTTTCTTCCTGAGCTACCTTTGTCTAGTGGCAAGAAATAATTGAGACAACTGGAAATAGCACATATGCGGATTTTTACCTTAGGGTTTACTCCCAAAGCATTTCCCATGAATAGGTATCCCGCAAGGCAGCTGGGGTATGACTTCCAATAGGTTAAGAATGTAGGATGACAGGACTTCCTCTTCTGCATTCATTCTTAATCTCCCTCTACCAAGCCTTGAACAAGACTTTGCAAGTAGCAGAATGTAGTCTGGAAAACGGAATGAGGTGTGTCGCTAGTTTACATCATGACTGTGATATACTCTTGATCCAACAAATCTGTCTTCGGCGGCGATCAGGACTAAATCTCTATGTTCATAACAAATGACATGAGAAACTATTAGTACCAAATAATGTTCCAGATATTCACAAAGTCTTATCACATAGTGAAAGTCAAAGGCACCCATATAGTGACAGACACACTATGATTAATTCAGCTTGCCACAGGAGGCAGCGGAGGTAATCCTGCCAAATTGTTATGATGTGCGCGAACCACAGATACAAGTCACATCAATGACAACTGATGTCACATGTGCACGCGCACAGAAAAATAAATTGAACTTCCTGAAAGTGTAATCACTGTGGGGATCCCAGACAACTGACTGACGAACATAAAATGAACCGAATGGGCGTGTCCTTGCACTGATAAGTTGGTAAGATGTATATCAATGATGATTGAAATTATGTTGAGAAATAAGGGTATATTTATGCCAACTCTGTGCCTCTGTCCAGGGTACGTGATAGCAGAATTTTGATGTGTGAAATTAAGTGTTTGAGAAAGGCCATCGGTGTTGCCAGGAGAGATAGAATGCGGAACGATGACATTCGAAGTATAGTCGACACTACGTTTTGTGCTGAATACATTTCCAGGCAGAAAATAAGTTGGTTTGGTCATCTCATGAGAATGCACCCTCATCAAATTCCACTGATGGGTTACACCGCTGGTAGATCTGGCTACAGGGCAAGGGGGTGACCGCGAGGCAGGTGGATAGATGACATTAGAATGATTGTGCAGAGACACGAGCTCACATTGACCGACCCAGTGCACTTGGCGCAGGAAAGATGACTTAAGCTCCCCACGACGCTCAAAGGCACAAGTGGAAAGAAAACTAAAGACCAGGTTTTTTTTCACGTGGATCTTCTGGTAAAAATTCCCCTGATCTCTGGGTAGTGAGATCGGACTCCCGTGTTCAGTGTCAAGCACGTAAACAAATTCTTTGGCAGTTGGAAATCAAAAAGAGTATGACTAACGCCGCTGCCCGGACAAGTTAAGATCAAAATAAATGAAGCAAGAATAAAAAGAAATAACAATATATATATGTCCGTTTTTCTCATTTACAATCATTAACTTTACAGGTGGCAGTTACTATCCAAATGCACGTATTGTTATGACATCACTGTGGAGCAAAGGATATCATATGACAAACCCACGTGAACTGCATACTTCTCAGTCATTTCAAAAAGACAGAAGGAAGGACAGATTTATAGCTCAGCATTTACACTATAGGTATGTTCCACTGTGTAATTATTCTGAATACCTTGTTATTCTGTTATAATAATTGTTATAAAAATAACTAAATTGTCATTGCAGAATTTAAACACATTACACACATCGACATTCTAAAATCCTTGGCTGACGACTGAGGAAACAGTCTGTGACATCTTAAGATGTCTTTCAAACTCCTTTTACTGCAGTCATTTTTGTATGGTGCATCAGCTCTATTTGCAAGCTTTTATTTGACTTGACCTGATCTTTGTCTGTTTGCGTGGACTTCTATTTCTCCTATTTTTAACCCTTTCCAGTCCTGGATAATTTTGTCGACTTGTGTCTTTCAGTCGAGGAAAGTACCGTGTGTCAAATAGTTTTATTCAAAATAAAATAAATTAATATTAAACACAGTGAGCCAAAATTACAATCTGAACATAGTAAGATATTATTATACTATCTATGACATGGAGCCATAATACATTGATGTGGAGGTGGAAATATGTTGTGTTCGCCATGTCGTGCCTGTTTCTGCATTCATCCTACAATTCCATTACCGCAGATCCTTTCTTCTGTTTCCCAGGGGAGGAAGACTAATGTCTGGTCAGGCACAATATACTGATCAGACATGTTAGTCAGCGTCAGGCAAAATATACTTGCCCAGACCCTTTTCTCTGCTTTCTTGTAGCCCTCGCTGGAAACGGGCTGTGTTCATGGTAGCCTGGCTAACGGGGTGAGGTATCGACATGATCCTCGCAGTAGTGAAGGACACGCAGATGAAGCCAAGCATAGCACAACCGCCTGGAGGACCCCAGTCAACCTTCACCAGCATGCTCGGGTTGTGAGGAAAGTTACTACAACCCGCCACTTAACATCCTTTTCAGGGTGCACAAAAGAGTAAACCTACTCATTGTGGGAATTCGAAACAGTATAAAGACATAAATCAAGACCTGGAAGTAACTCAGTATGCAGGCACTCGGTCTCAACTCTCTTGAGACCAGGAGTCGCTTGAAACTTACAGGATTCGATCACCCACCGTTTTCGTTTATCACTTTGAGAGGCTAGTGTCTTAACCTCTTGACAACATCACTCACCATGTGAGTGATGTGTCATGAACATGTTTTTTGCTAACTGGGCAAGTCCCAATCTCTGCAAGTTGATGTGTTTGTCTATTATTGGCCTGTGAACATTTCCTAGTCACACCAAAACTGGCACTGTCAGCATACAAGATGCCAATTTCATGAAGTTCACCAACAGCTCTACAGACAGTCAAACAACTACTGAAGACTGCGAACAAAGAGGCCTGGCTGAATAGATGGGTAACGGGGAATACTGGGACAGAAATCAACAAACACATGGTGATTCCAAATTTTAACGACAACACCAACCTCCTGAAAAGGAGAGACCAAGGGATCATTTTTCGACTTCGTACTCAACACATACAACTTAACAGTCACTTGAACAGTATTCAACCAGAACATATTCAAGAGTGCCGGCTGTGCACACATCCCTATGAAACTGTTCAACATAATCTTTTCGAATGTCCGGCCCTTGCGGGTGTTAGGAAAGAGCTTCTTCCTCCGATGCCAGACAAATGGAACACTTTGTACGGAACTAAACAACAGCTTACAAACACTTTCAGATACCACTATATGGCATTGGGCCTAAGGGCAGGAGCCATGTGCACTGGACCGTGGAAATACGACAGAAGGTAACCGAAATACTATTGCAAGTAGCCAAAGATCATGGCAGGATAATCGTAGAGAAAAACACCACAAATGAACAAACTAACTAATCCAAATGGAAAATCAAAAAACGTTTCTGTGGACACACAGGTAAGTCGTCAATTAGTGTGAATTCAACTCAAATCTGTGGCCTGGCCGCATCCATAATGGACTAAAATACAAGAGCAAAGTTAGACCAGTGGGCTGATAGACGCTATCTTGGTTCGGCTCATCATATTGTTGTACACAGGAGTAAAGTATCGTAGTAACAGGTGATTAAAGAGTGTTGTGCATGAGGCTAGCAGCCCGATTTGTGCAGAACAAATTGCTACAAAAGCCACCACTGCAAAAACATTTTGGCTCAGCTTCCTAAAGGAGGCCATGTGTAAGTGGTGGCCCTATACTCTGGCATCAGTGAAAAAGGGACAAGAAAAATACACATAGCTAGTCTTCAAGATCAAGATGCTGAGCGGTGCATGAGCGGTCAGCGACCCAAAGCTGACCGCTGGCATCAGGGCCAACGACCCAGAGCTGCCAAGACCCTTCTCCACCTCCATGTGGTGATCCTGGATAACAGGCTGCAACAGGGCTAAGGAGAAGGGATCGAAGAGGGAAGGCTAACTTGGTACTCAAAAGATGCCATGCTGAAAGTCGGATGTGTCAGACCAAAAGGTGCAAATATCGCAACCAGTAAACTATGACACAAAACATTCTTCAGACTACACACTGCTACTTGCAAAGCTTTTTTCAGGGTTTGGTAGTATTTGAGAACAAACAAAGAAGAAGAAGTTTGTTTTTTTAGCTGATTGTTGCATGTTTGCCCAGAATCCCACAAGGACCAAAAATCATAGGATATGATTGTACTTTTTTTACTGGGCGGATTTACTATAGCCACAGGCAAGTTCTCAAGCATCAGATCTGAAATTGAAGTTCTTAAGACTGCAGCAGAAATGGCTCTACAACATAAAAATGATATGCATGAGAAAATCATCATACTAACTGATACCCAGTTAGTCATAATATATAACGGCACACACATCCCACAAGAACACTGAACTAAATGAATTGAGGTCAGCTTTGATGAAAATGTCTCAACGGTTCAAGAAAGCAGTGATACACTGGATACCATTGCACTGTAAAAAGGAAATAGATCTAGCCAAAGAGGGAGTGAATCTGGTCAACTATGAAGAAGCAAAAGCCATAATAAAAAGGCAATACAATGTAAAGTGGCAGGAAGAACATCCCTTATACACTCAGATGACGGATACTACCAGCTGTTCAGAAAAGACCAAGTTATCATATTATTTTTCTAAACTGGCCACAACAGAATAAGACTACACCTGTCAACCAAATTTGAGTTAGGCACCACCAGCCTATGTTACTGCAGCCTGTACAAGGACATCGCCTACAAGCAGTTGATCGCTTTACCTACCTTGGCAGTTACCTCACCAGAGAAGGAAATATTGACTCTGAGGTCCACAACAGGATTTTCAAGGCGAGTGCTGCTTTCAGCAGACTATGAGAAAATGTTTGGTACCGACAGGGAATCAGTGGTGCCACCAAGATAAGTGTTAATCGTGCAGTTGTGCTAACCACCCTTCTGTACGCATGCGAAACATGGACAGTCTATAGCAGGCATGCCAGGAAACTTAATCATTTCCATGTAAACTGTCTCCGCAGGCTGCTCAGGATCGGTTGGCAGGATAGAGTGCCCATCTGCCGAAGACGGATGTGTCAGACTGAAAGGTGTAATATCACAGTCAATGTGTAAACTAGCGACACAACACACTCGGTTCTCCGGACTACATCCTGCTACTTGCAAAGCCCTGTTCAGGGCTTGGTAGCGAGAGATTGAGAACGAACGCAGAAGAAGAAGAAGAGTGCCCAACTCTGTAGTCCTCAGTAGGGCAAGACTCTCTGGCATCCATACGCTGCTAAAGAGAGCTCAGATCAGATGGACAGAGCATGTTTTTTGCATGTCAGATGAGCACATCCCTAAACAATTGTTGTACAGTGAGTTCAGGACAGGACAATACTCGCAGGGGGTACAAAAGAAACGATACAAAGACACTCTAAAAGTTTGTTTGAATAGTTTCTCTACTGATGTTGCTGCCTGAGAACTGCTTGCTTCGAACCTCTCAGCCTGGTGCACTGCAATCACACATGGTGCTTGCTCCGCTGAGCAGAGGACCACTACGGAGTCGCAGGAAAATCGAGCTGCACGAAATACATGTACTTTAGGACTGCCCACCGCACACAGACCTGGGAAGAAGGATGTGGCGGATACTGACTCCCCTCGAGGAGAAACTGTACAGTGCTATTGAAACCCTGTAAAAGAAAGCAGTATTTATTGAAAAGTCCACAGTCCTAGTCTAAATAAGGAATGATCGCAGAAGAAGAAGATTGATTGGGTTTGATCCTCAGCATCATTGAAAACCTCATTATCTTGTATTAATTTTATTGTTCTTGAATGTTTTTTACATGAAAGCGAAGATGTTGGTTCAACATAATTGTTTTGCCATGTTTATACTTCTGGACTTTAATTTCTTCCAGTTTTTAAGGCATTTCTCACTGAAATCCCAGGTCATAAATGATGCCATAGCCTAGAGTAGAATTGGGGTTGAGCTCGGGAATTTTAAATAAATACTCCCTCAGCGGAGAATGAAGCCTCTGACAACAAAAGACCAACTCCTGGCTTCCTTTTAAAAGGGGCAGATTCACTCATTATTTTTTTCAATGTATGGCATAGGCCTCCACAGCAGCTGGCCCGTTAAAGGAAGCCTGTTTCCAATAATGTGTAATCATTCACCTTTTCGCTCTTATATGAGACATAGATTTTATCAGCAGCTGGTTCCTTTACAGAAAGCCTGTATCCAAGCTTTTGCAGTGGCTTCTTCTTCTTCTGCGTTTGTTTTTTTTTGATCATGCTAAATCTTCAGTCGGATAGCCAGAATGAAGTCCACAGTCCTTTCCAGGTCTGAGCGGTAACCCAAAAGTTTTTACCTCAGTTCTGCTCCATCTGGCCAGGTCTGACATCTTAGTTCCTCGTGGGCCGGGCATTCTTGAAGTACAATGTTCAGGGGTCTGGACCTCGCCCCACATGGAAATTCATTTATTTGGGAGATTTTGAGCCGATACAGGTGGACCAGTAGTCTGCTGTGGCATTTCTCAGGCCAAAGATTGTAGTTTGCTGGTGTCTTTGTAGCTGGCGGATCGGGTCTGGACTGTTACTCTTTCCCATTTCTTTCTCCCATTTTATATTATGTTGGTGCGATGGTTCTGTAACAAACACAACACAGAATGGAGGGGGAGGGGTATTCCTGAGCCTAACATATGGTAGAAAAATAACACTGTCAGTGGCAACTGGAAAATTCTCAAGCAATTTCAGAGCGGAGGCAGAGGCATGAAGGCTGCAGTAGAAGCAATGCTGACAGGCGAAAACAATGAAAGCCAGATAGTCCTGTTTACAGATGCACTGGCCGTGGTTACAGCACTAAAAAGCTAGAAAAATACTGAACTTAATGATTTAAGAGCAGTACTCTGTCAACTATACCAGCAGTCCGCACCAAAAAGAGTAGTGGTACAGTGGGTTCCATCCCACTGTAACATCCAAGGCAACGAGGAGGCAGACAGACTGGCAAAAGAAGGTGCAAGACTACCACAACCAGATTCTAGTGTGACCTACGAAGAGTCCAAAAGGTTTATTAGGGCCAGATACATGGCCAAATAGGAAACAGAACATACTGGCTACACAAAAAATGATGCCTACTACCAGCTGAACAGAAGAGAGCAGGTCGTGGTCTTCAGACTCCGCACAGGACACAACAGACTGAGGTACCATCTATTCAATAAATTGAAGATAGGTGGCACTGACGAATGCACCTGTGGTACAGGGAAAATGACCGCTGAACATTTGCTGCAAAATTGCCCGACATACGAGGATCAGAGAAAGCACATGTGGCCATCACCAGTGGCAACACTAGACAAGCTCTATGGCAGTGTTGACAGCCTCAGGATGACAGCTGCTTTCTTCGAACAAATTCAAGTTGACGTCTGACAGCGTACAAAGAAGAAGAAGATATTATGCTGGTGGGAATGATAGTTTTAGCTTCCTTATATAGCACTTTATTGGTGTATTGTTCCATTTTTCCACCTGCTTTGGATAGTGCATTTGCTCTGTTGTTTCCTGTAATTCTACAACGAGAGGGGAGCCACTGGAGTGTGATCTTTGAGATCTTTTGAATGGCATTTAGCTCTGTTCTGATTTTATGTGTTATGTCCTCATTTGTTGTGTTCTTTACTTGCAGTGGCTGATTATAAATGGTAAAGTTTGTTTTTTTAAAAATGCCAGCCTCAAGCAAATCCCTTTTTAGTCATCTTTTATAACATGCTTAGTAGAAGACAGTGGTCCTATTCTTTTTAGTCGTAAAACCAAAATGTTCTTGCTAGATGAATTGCCAAAGTATATATGGTAATTCACCCATAAATGGTAAACTCTCAAACTGCCAGATATACAGATATGCTTGTGACGGACAGTTAAAAGCCAGAAAGAGTTTACATGAACAAAGAAACTTACCAGAAGTTGATCTTCTATCCCAAAATATTTCATTTTAACTGCTAAATTTGCACTTTATAAATATTCTTTTGCAAAATCTGTATTGCTTATTAGAACAACAATCTGTTTATTCTCTTTTCACAGAGATCACGAAAAATCATTGATACACAGAAATCTTCCAATCGTTGAATTGCCAGATTACTCATACACTGGTAAGTATGGAGACCATATGATTGTTGTTGTTGTTTAATGCCGACAATGAGTAAGTTTACTCTTTTTGTGCGTCCTGAAAAGGACATTAAGTTGTGGGTTGTAGTAGCTTTCCTCACATCCCAAACAAGCTGATGAAGGTGGACCGCAGTCCTGCAGTCAGTTTTGCTATGCTTAGCTTCATCTGTATGGCACTCACTACTATGGGGATCACATCGATCCACATCTCGTCAACCATGCTGCCTTGAAAACAGCCTATTTACAGGGAATGCTACAGGTAAGAGAGATTATGGTCTTGGTTAGTGTATTGTGCCTGATGCAATGTCCTGGTCAGTGTATTGTGCCTGATGCGACATCCTGGTCAGTATGTTGTGACTGACGCGATGTCCTGGTCAGTGTATTGTACATGATGTGACATCCTGGTCAGTATGTTGTGACTGACGCGATGTCCTGGTCAGCGTATTGTGCCTGATGCGACATCCTGGTCAGTATGTTGTGACTGACGTGATGTTCTGGTCAGTGTGTTGTGCATGATGTGACATCATGGTCAGTATGTTGTACCTGGCGTGATGTCCTGGTCAGTATATTGTGCTTGACCGGACTAGAGTCTCAGTTTCCTAGACTATATGGTAACAAATACATTATCTTGACATGTTAATGACACATATTGTGATATCAACGGTCGACTGCAGTGGATCTCTGTCTTATATACATTTCTGTGTCCAAGCACCACTTCATAGAGCATACATCCAGTATTCAGCGACATGGATTGTCCTGTCATGTGCCTCCAACATGTCACACCTATTACATGTTTCCTGGAGGTTGGGGCAGGTCATCAGGTGGTCTGGGTTCTGTAATGCGCCACAGTCATATGTGTATCCCCCATCTTTTCATGTTCCTTTTTGTACTGTGCAGCGACTTCCATGCTGTGCAAAGTAGATGATGTTCGGGAGCAGGTACCTCCCGAAGTTTGATTTCTCTGACCTGCATCAGTTTGTGCCATATCTCAATACAGCAACTTCCAGGACTTGTCTGTATGGACTGTGTTAATTTTAGGAAACTATTTCTGGATTTGAGTCTTGTGCTCCATACCTGATGTCCACTCATTGGGTGTCTTGGGTCGTGCTCCTGTTTTTCTTTTTCACATTCTGCTGTGATGCTTCTTTGTATCTTGGGTGGTGCTTTGCCAATTATGGGGTATATTTTATCCATGGGTGTAGGTTTTAGCAGAACCGTTTCTAGGTCAGTCTAGCTGTTTTGCCACCCTAGGCGGGAATTTAAAAATGCTGCCACACCCTCCATTTAACTACCATCACTCTCTCCACCTGTCATCCAGGCTAGAAGAATTAATGTATTAAATATAAAAGAACCTGTATTCAACTTGTATAATATAACATAATAATAACTTATCTCTTTTACATGAAACATGAATTGCACTTATCTTTTAGATATGTTAAAAGAGGATTACAAAACCTAGCTCTTGATCGATTATCAAAAGTAAATAGTTAATAGCAACACTAAACATCAACAGAACCACCATTTTTTTCTCCATTTCATTTGTTTTCTCCTAATTTGCTCAATTTTTTAGCTGTTTGACTGGCTTCGTTCATTCCCAATCTCCCGCTACCAAGCCCTGAAATGCTTTAAGTAGCAGAATGTAGTCCAGAGAACGGAATGCGTTGTCGTAGTATACAGCTTGACTGAAATATTTGCAACTTTCGGTCCAACACATCTGACTTCAGCAAGTTTTAGCTGTTTGATTTCAAATTAAAATCTTTGCCGCCCCAAAAATTTCGGGCTAGTCTTGTGTAATGGTAGAAATTGCCCTGGGTTTTAGACAACATGATACTATCCTGCCCGTCTCATTTATTACTGTGTCAACTAGTTGTGAAGCATGTAGCCCAGTCAACAGTGAGCTGGCTTGCTAAGACTGGGATTACACTGTGCCAGGGTTCGATATTACGGACGAACAGAAAAAAATCAGGCCGTGGTTCGTTCCTTGTACAACCACTCTTCCAGTCGAGCCAGCTGTAACTGGGCACCTGACGTATGAGTTGGAGAAGGTATAAACAGCAAGGAAAGGAACTGGCCACTCAACCTCACATAGGCTGCGACTTAGTCCATAAAGAGTTATCTTCATCTCCAACTGCAATTACTGTCATTGGACTAACCTTTACCTTTATCAACTAGTCATATTGCATGCCTTGAATGTGCAACTTCGTGTGGTTTTCTCCTATACATCTCTGGTTGTTATCAACTAGTCATATTGCATGCCTTGAATGTGCAACTTCGTGTGGTTTTCTCCTATACATCTCTTGATGTTATCAACTAGTCATATTGCATGCCTTGAATGTGCAACTTCGTGTGGTTTTCTCCTATACATCTCTGGTTGTTATCAACTAGTCATATTGCATGCCTTGAATGTGCAACTTCGTGTGGTTTTCTCCTATACATCTCTGGTTGTTATCAACTAGTCATATTGCATGCCTTGAATGTGCAACTTCGTGTGGTTTTCTCCTATACATCTCTTGATGTTATCAACTAGTCATATTGCATGCCTTGAATGTGCAACTTCGTGTGGTTTTCTCCTATACATCTCTGGTTGTTATCAACTAGTCATATTGCATGCCTTGAATGTGCAACTTCGTGTGGTTTTCTCCTATACATCTCTGGTTGTTATCAACTAGTCATATTGCATGCCTTGAATGTGCAACTTCGTGTGGTTTTCTCCTATACATCTCTTGATGTTATCAACTAGTCATATTGCATGCCTTGAATGTGCAACTTCGTGTGGTTTTCTCCTATACATCTCTTGATGTTATCAACTAGTCATATTGCATGCCTTGAATGTGCAACTTCGTGTGGTTTTCTCCTATACATCTCTGGTTGTTATCAACTAGTCATATTGCATGCCTTGAATGTGCAACTTCGTGTGGTTTTCTCCTATACATCTCTGGTTGTTATCAACTAGTCATATTGCATGCCTTGAATGTGCAACTTCGTGTGGTTTTCTCCTATACATCTCTTGATGTTATCAACTAGTCATATTGCATGCCTTGAATGTGCAACTTCGTGTGGTTTTCTCCTATACATCTCTTGATGTTATCAACTAGTCATATTGCATGCCTTGAATGTGCAACTTCGTGTGGTTTTCTCCTATACATCTCTTGATGTTATCCACCCATCTACTGGAGAATACGACTGATGTCTGGTCAGGCAAACATACTGATCGGACATGTTAGTCAGGGTCAGGTAAAATATACTGGACCCCCACCTTACTTCCATGTAAGTTTTCCTGGAAACAGGCTGTTTTGATGGTAGCCTGGTGGGGATTGATGGGATTCCTATAGCAGTGAGCACCACACGGATGAAGCCAACCATAGCACAACCGTCTGGAGGACCCCCATGCTACTTTCATCAGTACGCTCAAATGTGAGTGCACATAAAAGAGTAATCTTACTTATTGATTGTGGACATTCAACAACAATCACTCCTCTATACTTCTGGCATTTTTTTCTCTCTATACTTCCTACCAATATGGTTTTCAACAAGGTAATGTCTTTTTGAAAGGCCAAAATATTTTTACTGCCCAATTGTGGATTGTTCATTACTTCTCTTTCATCCCCAACTTTTTTCGGTACCACCTTATGTATTTTCTTCTCTTCTTGTGAGGTAGATGCAGACACATCGACAGGGTCTCAATTCTCTTTTCTGAATGTGTTTTTCAATGTCCACGCTTACTGGCCATACATTAATGACAAGTAGGTCCCCACTCCTATAATTAATTTGGTTCCAGAAAATGTCCACGTTTCCTGGCCATGCAGTAAAGACACGTATACAGTAGGTCTCCTCTCCTATAATTAATTGGGTTCGGAAAATTAAAATGACAGAAAAATGAGAACATAGTTTTTCACTTGAAAATACGTTTAAAAGACGTAATGTGTTTCCACTAGCATATACTACAAGTATACAGTAGGTCCCCACTCCTATAATTAATTTGGTTCCAGAAAATGTCCACGTTTCCTGGCCATGCAGTAATGACACGTATACAGTAGGTCTCCTCTCCTATAATTAATTTGGTTCGGAAAATTAAAATGGCAGAAAAATGAGAACATATTCTTTTTCACTTGAAAATACGTTTAAAAGACGTAATGTGTTTCCAGTAGCATATACTACGCTTGCAATAGGGCTAGATATAAGAAAATCACGTGAAAGTCATCCTTTAGCTTGGTATTGGCTGTGAAAGAGCATACAGCTCAGCAGATTTAGTTAAACAACAACATGAAAGTAAAATAAATACAAAATACAATACAATATCCTCGACTTCAGCCCATCAGGTGTGCCGTATACGAGGTAGTCAACAATGTCCTGTATGCAGTCGGATCTTTCGCCATGTTGTAACCATTTCAGACCTAGGTCTCTCAGCAGACCATCTCGCCATCATATGGGCGAGTAGCCGCGTGGTCGTGTGTAATTAATTATATGACCACCAAAACGTTGTTCTGAGTGTCCATCTATTATCTTGCATGCACACCAGCGTGTCCTGTAATAACACAGACAAGCAACTACCTAAATAAACTATGTGAATATAACATTCTCAGAAATAAATCATATGTAACAATCACAAGATCAAACAAAACAGGGGTATTAGAGGCGGACAAAATAAATCACAGAAAAACTGGGCGACAATAGCGATTTCAGTCCGGGACAACAAGAATAATCATAGACAAACACAAAGCAGCCTATTTTACTGTGATTCAATGCATACCTCCCCAAGGCCTAGTGAGCCACACAGAGGAAATCTATCTCCTCTGCTATGTATATACACATTACACATACAATTTATAACACACACAACCCCCCACCCCCCTTCCCCAAAAAGGTAAGAGGATTATTGAATCAAAAGAAACATAGGAAAACATAAGTGTGATTATGTTCTCTACAATTGCTTTCTTTTGTTTTGTTTTTCTAAGAATGTTGCATGTTATAATGTATTCAGTTCAGAAATGTAGATGTTATTATTGAAGGCCATCTATGGTATTCTCTCTCATAATACTCAGTTTGTCATGTTGTCTGTCAACGTACAGTTATGAGGAAAGAGAAAAACCGGCCTACAGTGTCTAGAAAAGAGAAGAATTCGAGGCGACTTAATACAGGTTTAAAAGATGATCAAAGAAATGGATAAATCAAACTATAACAAGTTTTTTGAAAATACAACCACCCACAAGAACAAGAGGGCATAGCTACAAATTAACTAAAGACAGGTCCAGATTAATTATTAGGAAATATTTTTTTTAGTCAGAGAGTGGTGAATGCTTGGAATGCATTACCACAGGAGGTAGTGGAGGCAGGGACAGTTAATGCATTTAAGAATAAATTGTATGCGAATAGCTTTTAGAGCAAGGTAATGTCAATGTAACTGGTTGTATACAGACTCTGCACAGTCTTCTAAACCAGTATAAAGACGTTAAGTACCAAAAATAGCACTTTTAACATATATATTTCCATAAATTTGTTATCAGCGATAGTGAAATTGGTAAGAGCAATGCAGTGGAAGATTTAGAAAATGGTGGTCTGAATCTGGCAGGAGTCGACATTTATTTTCTTTTTGTTTTTAAACTGCATTTTGAAAACCAATATTGACGACGTGAATTTGATTTCTCAATTTCAGAATTGAATTTTTATACACTGAATATTTTAACATCAATGTTTTTTGAGTTGATGAATTGTACAACACAACTTGAGTGATAGTGATATGTTAATCTAATCTTTGTGTGCTAATATTATAAATGCTACGCTGTTGCTATACGAGGCTTGCTTATTCTTTTCTTTCAAAGTTATATGATAAAAACTTTTTCAATTTTGTTATTTATTTTTATAGACATGTAAAAACATCAGTCGTTATTGACAGGTTATAGTCTAGTAATAGTTTAAATGTACATAATCTTTTACCTTTCTAGTCTCATATTCGTCATTTTTCCTGTACTGCATCCTGATGGATATCCGAAGCTCAGATACATTTGCATTGAAACACTTTATTCTTCAGATGGTAGACCTACAGAGATTTCCATATGCCAGAGGTCTCGCCAAGAAAGAAATTTTCAACTGGCTGTAAGTATTTCGTTGTTTTGGCACTGCAATCTATTTTGGTGTCAGATAACATTTACATGCAAGGCTTTGCAAGTGTGAATTATGAGTATACAACTTAACTTAACGTCTTTATACTGGTTTAGAAGACTCTGCAGAGTCTGTATACAACCAGTTTAATTTACATTACCTTGCTCTAAAAGCTATGCGCATCCAATTTATTCTTAAAGGCATTAACTGTCCCTGCCTCCACTACCTCCAGTGGCAATGTATTCCAAGCCTTCACCATTCTCTGACTAAAAACATATTTCCTAATATCTAATCTGGACTTCTCTTTCTAATTTGTGACCCCCTGGTGGCTCATTCACAACATTGTTATAACAAGCACTTGGGACTCTGGTATTCAAACAGGCAGGTTAAGCCTGCTGCCAGATAGCCGATGTCATCCGTAGTACATTCGTTTTGTGATTCTATTTCCTGTGCTTTCTAGGTCTTAGGAAATGTAGGCAGCGTATTGGGTAGGAATTTCATTATCTTTATAAATTTGTGCCCAGACGTCGGCTAACAGCCTAAAATTCCAGTTTTCAACTTCCAAGAGTTCTTTTACATTCACAACATGTACACAGAACCTGAGTTTTTTGAGTTTTTCCATCAATCTCCTACATGTCTAGACCACTGCTCTTCAACCTGGCGCTACTGTCCCTTAGTGAGCGATTTTTAGCTTTCAGGTGAGTGGTAGCAGAATAATGACATGTTGTATTAAAAACACAACCCGAGGAAACTATGGCAACATACCAACAAACCAAGAAAAGTGAACATTTGAGAACCTGTATTTTTTTTCTGTGGCAGCATACATCTGTGTAACAGTTACCCAAACTTACAGTCAAAATATTATAGAAAGATCTTCAGAATACAATGGAACGGGGGGAAAAAAAGAATGTATACACATTTGACAGGTGTTGGGCATAGAGGAGAACTGATTAATAAATTTCATAATGAACAGAAAATTTACATACTTTAGCCACAGTAATGGAAGGTATTGTGCTGGACAAAGAGGCATACCAAGATGAAGATGGCACCAAGATGTCAAGGAATGCTTGGGCATGACTCGGAGCAGACTGGAAATTTGTCAAGAGATCGAGTTTCTTTCAGACGGGCTGTGATGGGAGCGATGTCCTGCAAAGGGGATGCTACATCTAAAGTACACAGACTCAGGGCAATTTTCTTCAATTTAGATTTTAGTGGGCGGTAAGGAAAATTTACCCTCACAAAACTTATAAATATGGGTGCCAGGTTTAAAAAGATTGAAGGGCACTGGACTAGAGGATGTTCTCACCTACCTTGAAGCCAGGGGATGCTTGAAGCTTGCAGAATTCAAAATCCCACCTTCTCGCACTTTGGTTCATTCGTTTGTTGAGAGGCAAGTGTCTTACCCTCTCAGCTTTCTATCTATGTCTATCAATGTTCTCTAAGTGCCAAACATGGCTCATGAGGCAGAAACCAGTGCTCTCCAGTTTGATCTGTGTGACACCACCCTTTTCATTTCATGAATGTTTCAAACCCATAATGCAGCTCTCTGATGATTGTTCTGTGAAGAATTTCTTTCAGTCTTTTTCTATTTCCTGTTGCCAGATAGTGACTAAATAAATGCTTGCAAAGGGAGTCTCTTGCTGCCCATTCTAAGAACATGCTCGACGTATGTTCCCTGTTTCTTCATAATGAGTGTTGAAACATATTTATTGGTATACAGGCTCTGCAGAGTCTTCTAAACCAGTATAAAGACGTTAAGTTGTTAAGTTAAGTGACTTCTCTAATTGTTTTGTTGGTTATGAATTCCTCCAAGCTAATGCTCAACAGTTTTCTAATACATTTATTCTCAAATGCATTTAGTTTCTTTTCCAATGCCTTTGTTATTTTCCAGCATTCACATCCATAGGTGAGAATTGATAATACGTTAAACAATCTCAGCTTGGTGTGCTTGCTCAGTGATTGTATCTAAATAAACAATCTAACCAGATCTACCTCAGAAAAATCTGTTGCAAAAACAAAACTTCCCCATTCTCAATAATGGGTGAATCTTCAAATCCAAGTGAAAAACAGAAGAAATCATTTCCAAAAGTCTGAAACAAATGTCAAAATCGCATTGTTTTTAAACTCGACCAGATGGAAGTCGAACTCTCTACAATCAAATGAGCAGTGTGTTCAGCCTATTTCTACTTAGCCAGTTATATTATATATGATTAGAATGGCCATCGCTATGCAGTGACATTGAATATCGCGTTGCTCCGGCCTAAGCGATGCAATTTTCGTGACACCCAATGCTTTACACCATCGGGGTTGTGGTAAAGGTTTAAACTGTTAACTGTTTGTAATAGACTTCCCTGAAACAGTATAATAGCAGGTTTTGTGGTGAAATTCATGATCTTCATCTTGAAAGCATTTATTTGAAGTTCTATCTGTTCTGATAGGTGACATAGTTGATCTAACTTATCTTGCACATCTTCAGGAGCAGAACTCAAAGGGTCTGATCATCTGCGAAATCAGGGTCTCTAAAATCATGCTATCTATCTATTTTATGCCAAAACTGTTCGGCTGGAGCATAGTTTGTTGCATGATTGTTGGTATTATCAAATAATAAATAATTTCTCTGGTCTTGAAGCCCAACTTTCTTTGCGCAAAATGTGTAGACTTTGAATTGTAACAAATTTCTCAAATGTCTACCTATCAAAATAATTCTAAATGATAAAACATAACCAAATGTTTTAGAAGTCTGTATTGGTAATTTTTACAGCAGTAGACGACAGCACCTACAAACTGGAAATGGTTGTGTAAGGTAATTTGGAGTATAGTCATAACTTCTTCTTCGACGTTTGTTTTTAAAAAGTCGTTGTGTTGTTTACAGCGAGACTATGATATCAGCTCCTTTCAACCCAACACATCTGCTTTCAACTAGCGTTTTTGGTTATTGGGTTTATCTTCCCAGGGTGATCCCTATTTCTTAGCTGTTTCCAGGGCTGCCGCTTGAATGCGGAATAGGCAATCGAATCCCAAAATTTTCATGTGACACCTGGTCTCAAGGAGTGCCTGCTTCCTGAGTTACCTCCAGTCATTTTGACTTATGTCTTGCCACTGGTCAAAGGTATCTCGGGGCCAGAGAGTGGGGTTGATGACCACCACAGTATCTTATTCACCATAATCCAAATATATCGCACATTAAATCAAGACAAAAACCGTCTGATGTCACCATCATCGCTTGCAATAGAAACTAACTAACTGTAATTTATGAATGGTAGTAATTGTAAACAGTTTTATGAGCAAAGCATCTAAAAGTGTAGTTTGTCTGTATCACAGAAGTCTGCAGGCTAATTATGTACTAAAGGCACACACATGTCAGATATAAAAGTGTGAAATTAAATCTCATGTTTTCTGCTTCTCCAGAAACAAATTGTCCAGCTTGTGGATGAAATGAAATTTGCCAAAGAACAGCACATCTCTCAAAGCAATAATCAAGTCAGCAAACAAATCGAGCGCCACGAATCAATGCTTAAAGAGAAAAATACATCAATATAAAGCATATACATCGCACTTGTAAGGCTTGGTAATCATTGTGTGGAAAACTTTCACTGATGTGGGACTGTACAATCACCTTGTAACCATTTGATGCAGTTAGAAAATAAACATTTTCACATTTTTTATTTTCCTTATTAGTTATTTTATTCAGCCTCTGTTCATTTAAACAAGTTATAACTCACACAATGATTTCAAAATTGTCATCTATTTTAATCAAATCCAAGTAAATTATTTTTCTTCTGCTTTCATTCTCAATCTCCCGCTGCCAAGCCCTGAATAGTGCTTTGTAAGTAGCAGGATGTAGTCCAGAGAAAGGAATGCATTGTGTCGCTAGTTTATAGCTTGACTGCGATATTTGCACCTTTGGGTCCGGCACATCCATCTTTGGCAGCAAGTGAATGAGCTGACAGCAGCCAGCGAATCACAGTTGCATCAGGGTAAGAGAACTACATCTGACTAAGCTCCTATTCTGCCTCTAAGCGGCGGCCCTGGAAATAGGGATCAAATGAGAAAGCAAACCTGATACCAAAAAAGGCCAGCTGAAATTGGATGTGTTGGGCAAAAGATATCGCAGCCTCTCTGTAATCTACGACGCAGCTTCCTTTTCAGGACGAATGTCGAAGAAAAGGAAAACTCGGTGTCTTCATGTGTACACACATCTTAGAACCGGAGCTATGGTCGGTTGACTGGTCTTTTTTCATCCATCAACTGTCCATAAAAGATATCTTGGGGAGTCTTCTGCACGACAAACATGATCAAGTCATCATAGTAGTCTTTGCTGTCTAAGGAGGGTGTGTGTGATTGGGAGACAGGTGTGAGAACGCACCTTTACATTTGTCCCGCTGTCTCTACATGCAATTCCAGTAATGGATCGCAGGTGCCATAGATAGAAGGAAATATAAGATGAGCCACTGAAACCTGCTCCTGTATGCCATTGAAACCATGATGGTTTTACAGGGAGATCAGAATAGAAGCCTTCCATATGCGCAACCAACGTTGTATTTTTGGAGTGCATTGGCAGGACCTAGTCATCAACATCGAGGTGTGTCAACCGACATAACTCCACAGCATTTTCTCAACGCTGGATCGACGTCGTCTCTCTTTCTTCATCCATGTGACCTGCTCTATGTTAATGTAGATAAATGTACAGTCATCCACATAGGTAGATCCAATATGGAACATAATTAATGAAGGGGAGAGAACAATATTAGAAAGAAGGAAAAGGACCTGAGGGTTATAATAGATCATACAGGTAAGATGAGTGAGCAAGTCCAGGTAGCAGCGAAAAAGGAAAATATTAGGTATAATAAAAATAGTTAAACATAGCATGGTATGAAGCATTAGTTAGATCTAGATTGGAGTACTGTGTGCAGGTGTGAAGTCCTTATCATATAGGGGATATAAACATGCTGGAAAGGATACAAAGAAGAGCGACAAAACTTATAAAGTCCAGAATTATAGTTATGAGAAAAGGCTGAGGAAAAACCAGCCTACAGTGTCTAGAAAAGATAAGAATTCTAGGTGATTTAACACAGATTTATAAGATAATCAACGGAAAAGATAAATTAGACTATAACAAGTTTTTCAAATTACAGCCGCCTACAAGAGTAAGAGGGCACATCCACAAATTAATAAAAGAAAGGTCCAGATAAGAAACCAGGAAATATTTTGTTTGTCAGAGAGTGGCGAATGCTTGGAATACAGTGCCACAGGAAATAGTGGAGGCAGAGTCAATTAATGCATTCAAGGATAGATTGGATGCGCATAGTTATTTTTGGATCAAGTGAATGAAAATGAAACTGGTTGTATACAGACTGCAGTCTTCTAAACTAGTATAAAGACGTTAAGTTAAGTCCTGGCTCGCAAGTTTCTACATCTGTCTTTGGACACCAATGTCTCGTCATGCACAATATACTGATCAGACATGTTAGTCAGGGTCAGTCAAAATTTACTGACCAAGACCCTCACCTCGGCTTCCTAGTATCCCTCCCTGGAAATGGGCTGTTTTCATAGAAGCCTGGCTAACGGGATGAAGGATTTATGTGATCCCCATAGTAGTCAGCAACACGCAGATGAAACCAGACATAGCACAACCGCCTAGAGGACCCCAGTCCACCTTCTTCAGCACACTCGTGATGTGAGGAAAGCTACTGCAATCCACCAATTAACGTCCTTTTCAGGGCGCACAAAAGAGTAAACCTACTCACTGTGGGCATTCGGAACAACAACAAAAATAATGCACAGAGTTATGACACGCTGATAGAGGTGGACATTTACATAGCCATGTAAACATGTTCATTTTAGTCTTCTTTCATTTTTGTTCACACAAAGCGATCACTGAAGCTTGCTATTTACAGAAAGGACCCAATACAAATTCTCCATGTAATGGTTTTAAATTGATAAAATGTAATGAAAATTTGTGCATTTGTAGTATTGACTTATTGATCTGAACTAATGGAAGCTTCTCCATCTTTATTCTAAAACTTTGCAAGTAGCTGGATGTAGTCGGAGAACGAAATGTGTTGTGTCGTAGTTTACAGCTTGATTGCGATACGTGCACCTTTTGGTCCAACACATCCGACTTTAGCATGGAATTTTTGGGTACCGGGCTAGCCTTCCCTCTTTGATCCCTTCTCCTTAGCCAGTCTGCCTTGTTGGAGCCTCTATTATCTAGGATCACCACGTGGAAGTGGAGAAGGGTCTTGGCAGCTCTGTGTCGCTGGCCCTGGTGCTAGCAGTCAGCTTTGGGATGCTGGCCGCTACAGTTCATGCACTGCTCAGCATCTTGATCCCTAATAGAACCTAACAAAACAGCAAGACTGCAGGGATTGGGGCTGCTGCTGAACAGATATTTCGCATACATGACAAATTTAATTTAGTTTACTGATGAAAAATTCTTTGACGCATTTTGAGAAAGAAGACAGCATAACTAGACAAGTGCTGAATTGGAACACACAGAGAAAGATATGAATGGGAAGGCAAAGGAATATTTATGGCAAACGGTTTAGGAGGAAGTCAGTTCATTCGGGATCTTGTGGGCGGAACTCAAGAAGGTAGCACAGTATAGTAACAGGAGCATCTGTTGTATGTTCCGGGGGAAACCCGACAAATAAATGATGATGATATCTAACAACCCTGGTGTTGTAAAAGATACTTGAACTCAATTCTTTATTATATATTATCTTTCAGGAATGATCAGTGAGGGTAAACATGGCCGATGGTCAAACGCAATATTAAGAGGTTACTGTGATTCATCAACAAATTCCATGAGAACGATTTCGGGTCTACGGTGAATTGACAAGGTTACAAATTATTTGCATGAGAGAAAACAGAACAAAGAGAGGTGGGACAGAAACAATTAGGAAGAAGATGGGGCTAGAATCCCTAAGCCAATATCACCAGGCAATCTGTCATTGAAATCCCATTGAAAGAGAGGCAAAGGAAGATCAAAGAACACGAGGAAGCGATCAAGAAGCAAATACAAGAAAGCAAGGAGAAGTTTTAAAGAACAGGAGAACACAGTAAAGGACAGGTCTGCTTGAAGAGAGTTGGTTGATGACCTTTGCACCCTAAGGTGGTAAGGGCGAAGAAGAAAATTAGGGCCTTTACTAATTTCACAGAAGTCTATTCTGCTTCTTGGCCAACAGAACACTTATTTGCGAAAACACCCCCTCTTTGTGTACATTTAAAAAAAAATTAATTTTAAAATATTTTTAAAAGTATGGCATTTTAAGGTGGATTGAGGACATTACATTTCAATTGAAATGAGAGCGCATGTCATTCTTTTGGATGTCATTTGCTAGTCCTAATCACAGTGTCCATCCCCACCTCGTTGCACAGTCCAATGTGACACCGCCTGTTTCCAGGTGCACTACGTGGACGTGGAGTGGGATCGTGGTCAGTATGTTGCACTTGACTAGTCCTGACGCTACGACTTTGTGTGACCAAACAAACGCCCACATGACAAATAAAGTTAATTGTCCACCTCAAGCGATGATGGCGATATCATCAAGCGGTTGTTGTTGTTGTCTTGATGATGAAACATGCGCTGTTTTTGGATTATAGTGAAAAAAAACTGCGCTCGTCACCAACCTCACTCTTTTATCCAAGGGGACGGCGTGGGCTAGTGGTTAAGTGACACGGCTCACAACCAGAAGGTGCTGGGTTTGATCCCCATCACAGCACCGACCGTTACCCCGGGGAAGTAAACCCTTAGAAAATGCAGGAGGAAGCAGACCCTTACATAAAATGCATGCTGAAGTCAGATGCACTGGGCTGACAGGCGCAAAATAAAAACCCCAGTGCAACACACTCCCTTGTGGATTAGAGAAATAAGGCGAACGCAAAAAAAAAACCAACCAAATAATAATAATAAAAAAACAAAACAACACTCTTTTTATCCTGTGCTACCTTGGACCAATAACAAAACGATCAGTCGAAACGAATAGAGGTTATTGAGGTTGCAAGTACTCTGAACCAGGGGTCACTTAAAACTTACGGGACTCGATCTCCCTCCGTTCATCGCTTTGAGAGGCGAGTGTCTTTTCTCTCGATCCCTATATGACAAATGTCCACACAGACAAAAACCCACACATACAAATGTGCCATTATGTTGCACTTAGCGTGTCCTATAGTCTATAGCGACTTTGGTGACCAGACACAAGCACACACGACAAAAGTGCATTCGAAAATTTCGCACAGACAAAAGTCAACCGACATAATAAAAGCCCACGCGACAATTGCTCCCACACACAAATTACAAAAAAAAAGACAATTACTCACACATATAATTTCTCACGCAAACGAATGACCACTCAGACAATTGCTCACATAAACCAATGCCCACACAGACAAAAGACCACACATACAATTGCTCGCACAGACAAAAGATCGCACAAACAATTGCTCGGATAGACCAATGTGCTCACATACAATTGCTCGTACAGACAAATGACCACATAGACAAATGTCCACAGCGACTTTGCACCTAGCAACCCTGGTATGGGAGAGCATCCTCAGAGATTTGAAATGACCCGGAAGTTGTGGGATGACTTTTGGTTCTGTATTGTTTGCCGGGGTTTAGGACTTTTATAAGCAGTTTCTTTGACTAAAAGAAATGTTGCGCATTTGTTGCAACAACAGTTTTGTTAGCGGCATATTTAACTTACGAATAAATAAAGCCAAGGTAATTTCACTAATGTTTCGTTATCTCTATCAGGTTTCTTGACCGGGTCCTAGAAGCAGTGAAAAAGGCAAATAATGCAATCAGCAAAGCAATGAATGAATGATTGATCATTGAATTTGATGCAATGTTAGTATTAGTATTTTTTTGGTTAGATATGACTATGAGTATGAGGTATGATTAAAAAGATATATTAAACACAGGAGCAAGGAAGGGCTTGTCAAACTGTATACATAATAGTTAGACCTAGATTGTAGTATTGTGTGCAGATGTGGGGTCATTATCATAGAGGGGATTTCTTCTTCTTCGTTCCTTCTCAATCTCCCACTACCAAACCCTGAAAGGGCTTACGCTTAAGTAGCAGAATGTAGTCCAGAGAACGGAATGCGTTGTGTTGTAGTTTACAGCTTGGCTGCGATATTTGCACCTTTCGGTCCAACACATCCGACTTCAGCAAGCATTTTTGGAGTACCGAGTTAGTATTCCCTCTTTGATCCCTTCTCCTTAGCCAGTCTGCCCTGCTGCAGCCTGTTATCCAGGATCACCGCGTGGAGGTGTAGAAGGGTCTTGGTAGCTATGGTTCGCTGGCCCTGACGCTAGCAGTCAGCTATGGGTCGTTGACCACTGCAGCTCATGCGCTGCTCAGCATCTTGATCCCATAGAGGGGATATAAACTTGCTGGAAAGGAAGGTGCTGGGTTCTATCCCCATCACAGCACCAGCCGTTACCCCGTGGAAGCAAACCCTTAGAATATGCAGGAGGAAGCAGACCCTTACATTAAAAATGCATGCTGAAGTTGGATGCACTGTGCTGATAGGCATAAAATAAAAACCACAGTGCAATGCACACCGCCTTGGGGAATAGAGAAATAAGCAAACGCAATTTAAAAAAAAAAAAAGAGGGCATAGCTACAAATTAACTAAAGAAAGGTCCAGATTAGATATTAGTAAACATTTTATTTTAGTCAGAGAGTGGTGAATGCTTGAATGCATTGCCACAGGAGGTAGTGGAGGCAGGGACATTTAATGCATTTAAGAATAAATTGGATGCGCTTAGCTTTTAGAGCAAGGTAATGTAAATGAAACTGGTTATAAACAGACTGTAGAGTTTTCCAAACCAGTATAAAGACATTGAGTTATGAGTTTGTACATGGGGAGCTTTACTTTATAAGTTTATTACTGCTTTTGCTATATCTGCTATCTATCTTTTGCATGGGCGGCCCTTGGGTCTGTATCCATTGTATCTGTATAGCGTGTTCCCCCCTCCACCCTCAGGTGGTTTGTTACTTAAGAGCAGCATATAGATAGCGCATAACTGGCTGTGGGTTTACTTAGCTCTAGTGTTTGAGTCTGTTATGATGGGCTCGCACATCGGTTAAACCACACTCCAAGAAACTGGTTGTATACACTACAGACTCTGCAGTCTTCCAAACCAGTATAAAGACATTAAGTTAATTTAAAATTAGACTCAAGAATTTACTTCGGAATGTACACCCGACGGTTACTATGGCCTTATTCAATAAATGGGCATAGCACTAGTAGATAAAGCGAACATAGATGCCTAAAAACACAAGAAGCAGCTTATATTTAGCTACTGCTATGATTATACTGAGGCTCACTGCAATAACAATATTGATATCCTAACTTAGAAAGCACTAGTAGTCTTGAATAAGGTTAGCCCTACTGAAAAGTAATTAGTAACAATAACATGTTGGTGGCAGGCGGACACGAGGTGGGGTTGGGGGAAGAGGATGGGTGTGTGGAGAACTTGTCATAGATAGAATATAAACATGCTGGAAAGGATACAAAGAAAAGCGACAAAACTGATAGTGGGCTTCTGGAATTACAGTTATGAGGAAAGAATTAGACAAAACAGGCTTAATACATGTTTATAAGATAATCAAGGAAAAGTATAAAATATACTATAACAAATTTTTAAAAGTACAGCTGGCTACAAAGACAGGAAGCACAGCTACAAATTAAGTAAAGAAAGGTCCAGATTAGATATTAGGAAATATTGTTGTAGTTAGAGAGTGGTGAATGCTTGGAATGCATTGCCACATGAAATAGTAGGGGCAGGGTCAATTAATACATTTAAGAATAGATTGGATAGACATAATTATTTTTATTTCTAGTGGAGTAGAAGAAAGTGGTTGTATGCAGACTCTTCTAAACCAGTATCTAAGTTAATAATCTGCTTAAGACAGATGTGTTGGACCAAAAGGTGCAAATATCGCAGTCAAGCTGTAAACTAGTGACACAATGCATTTGAGTCTCCGGACTACATCTTGCTACTTGCAAAGCCCTGTTCAGAGGTTGGTAGCGGGAGATTGAGAATGAATGGAGAAGATGAAAAAGAAGAAAAAGTAAATAATTACTGAGAGCAACAAACAAAAATTGTCATTTGCTGAGCCCACTTATGTTGCGGGTTCCTCTGAATGTACCCAGTCTATACATGGAATGCAAAATGAACGATGATGCCTTCAACTTTAGAATGTACATTAAGATGTTTAATTGTCTTTGTTAATGAGAATGAGAAGTAAAGGCAGCTTGCCTTGACAGTCACCACCAAATGTGAAAACAAGGGTTTTATTTCACTCACTATGAAAAAAAAACCTTGGTACTTTCTGGAGTTTGAACTCATGCTCACTTAACTAGGAGACTAGTATTCTAACCCCTTAGTGGGGAGAGGAGTAACATCAAGTGAGGCAAAACATACTAATAATTACCTATCGCAAACAAAGATGGCCACAGCATCAGACTTTTACTGCAATCATGTGTTCTTATACAGTTATAAGGACCAATCCTGGAACAGCAGACTCTTCCCCACCTAGGACACGCACACATGTGAAGAGTTGTCATGTGTTCTGGTCTTTCGGGGCAGCATGCTTTCTCAGAAATTCTACAATCTGAGCACATTTGGTGATACTAGCGTGCCAGGGGGAACGGTTCTGTGCAAGCAGCTCCTAGGTGACATCATTGTTGAAGCTTTTAAGAGACACTCAAGAAGTCTCTGCAGCATTTCTTTTGTCCCCCTAATGAGCGTCTGCCTGTTCTGAGCTCACCATATAACTACTGATCAAGACCTCCACCTCACTTCCAAGCAGTTATCTGTGGAAACAAGCTGTCTCATGGCAGTCTGGCTAATGAGGTGACGATCAGTACTATGTACCCCATAGCCGTGAACTTAGTTTTTGTGTTTAGATGAGGTTGCAGTCCCGTTCACAGTCTTCTTTAGTTACCTTAGAATTGATAGTGCTTTTCTTACCTTCAAAATGGCCGAATCGTTGTTGGACAATCTTCATTCATCAGGAGATTTTATGTCCTTCCAAGGTTTTATTCATATTGTCTTTGTTTCTCAACATGTGAAGCACAGATACCCTAATGATGACTGCCCCTTTAAAGAAAGCCTGCACCAAAGCACATACATATCCTCTTGCAGGGGTGGTGAATGATAATGTCTAAGTTTGGCTGCCCCAACAAGTTCATAACAATGATGAAACAGCTACACGAAGGCATGTGTGCTCGTGTACTGGACAGCGGTGCAATCTCTAAAACGTTTCTAGTATCAAACGGAGTAAAACAAGGATGTGTACTCGCCCCGACTTTGTTCAGCATGATGTTCGCGGCCACGATGACAGACGCCTTCAGATCATTGGAGCTTGGAATACCCATAAAGTACCACACAGATGGCAAGTTACTCAATTCCAGAAGAATGAAGGCCAAAACCAAAGTGGCTGGCGACATAATCAGGGAACGTGTATTTGCTGACGACTGTGCTCTAATGAGCAACTCAGAACTGAACATGCAGGTTGGAATGGACCAGTTCTCTGCCGCATGCGAAAATTTTGGCCTGACCATAAATGCCAAAAAAACAGAGGTCATGTACCAACCAGCACCAGGCATGCCGTACACAAAACCAGAGACTACAGTCAGCGGGCAGACGTTGAATGCCGTAGACAAATTCACATATCTGGGCAGCACGCTGTCGAGATCTGTCAGCCTAGACAATGAGGTGGCAAGCAGAATAGCAAAGGCCAGCACAGCCTTTGGTAGAATGCGCTCGATGGTCTGGGCACGTCGTGGCATCAGCGTCAAGACCAAATTGAAAGTCTACCGTGCAACCATCATTCCAACCCTACTATACGCTTGCGAAAGCTGGACTGTATACTCTGGACATGCAAGGAGGTTAAACCACTTCCATACAGGTTGCCTGAGGCGAATATTCCACATCCGATGGCAAGATCGTGTCACTGACATCGAGGTTCTCTCGAGGGCTAACATGCCCAGCATACATGCACTGCTGGAAAAAGCACGACTAGGATGGGCCGGACACCTCGTCCATATGTCAGACGAGCGGCTTCCAAAGAAGCTTCTCTATGGCGAGCTGAGAGACGGATGGCGCGAGAGAGGGCGCCCAAAGAAACGTTTTAAAGACGGTCTGAAGGACTCACTAAAAAGTTGCCAGATAGACTTCGACACCTGGGAATGTCTTGCGAAAAACAGATCTGACTGAAGAAGTGCAGTCAAATCGGGTGTAGCTGCCGGTGAAGATGACCGTGTTGTGAAAGCCCAGAACAGACGCAGAACGCGAAAATCCCGAGCAGCGGTAACACCATCCCCTTCTACAAACCTCGTGTGCCCGATATGTAGCAGATGTTTTCGTGCTCGCGTTGGCCTGTTCAGCCACATGCGCACCCACACCCAACAGGGAAATCTGTGACAAGGATGATGTCGGCGGTCCTCATCGACAACGATGGACAGCTATTATTATTATTGCCACCATTTGATAGAGCAATGTCTTGCCTTCAAAAAACCATTTTTTCAACATAGTCACCACCCTTGACTATACATTTTCTTCAACGATGAACAAGAGCATACATCCTGCTCTTGTAAAAATCTGCACCATCGGAAGTGACCCACTGTTTCACTGCATCATGTCATTGCTTGAATAATGTTGCTCATGCGGTCCCTTTTATTGGCCCGAACAGATGGAAGTCAGAAGACACCAAATCCGGACTATTGGGTGGGTGTGGTAGGACAGTCCAGACAAAACTGACAATGTGCTCAACTGTCTTCAAATTGGTATGCGGCCTGGCAAAAGACAGGTGGACTTTTTCTTCGGGCCGACCCTGGAAATTCAAGCCTTCAGCTTAGTCAGCGTTGCAATGTAGCGGTCAGAGTTGATAGTTTGTCCAGGTTCCAGGAAATAAAAAAGGATTACCTTTTCCTATCCCAAAAGACAGTGGACATCAGTTTATCCACTGAGGTCTGCATCTTGAACTTTTTCCGGCGATGGGGAATTCACATGTTGCCACTCCATGGACTGTCATTTTGACTTAGTATCATAGTGGTGGCACCATGTCCCATTACCAGTGATGATGCGATCCAGGAAACGGTCACCTTCATCCTCGTAATAATTCAAGAGGCTATAACAAACTTGCATGCAATGTTCTTTCTGTTTCTGTGTGAGCATTCGTGAGACCCGCCCACCTGGCGCAAATTTTATGATATTCCAACATTGTCACCATTGTTTTAAATGCTTTGAAGCCGATATTTAGCCCCATAGACAGTTCTCTGTGTGTAATTCTCCGATTTACATGAATGAGCTGATCGAGACGTTCTTCATTGCGTGGTGTGACAGCTGTGCATGGCCATCCGAAATGTGCTTTGTCCTTTATGCCGCTTTCATCAGTGCTTAAACCCACAAGCCACCGCGCTAATATCCATTGTTTGGTCTCTGTAAACGTTCAGCAAGTGTCGATGAATGTCAATTGGTGCAATTTTTCCACATGGAGGAATTTTACATTACAGAGTTGCTAGCCCCATGCACAGCTCTGTAGATCTTTTTTGCTATGCATCGAAGGTTACCTGTAATAAAATGTTTACTTTCATCTTATTTCTCTCCAGTGTTATCACTCTCAGCTGAAAAAGCTACTTTACCATGACCATTCAGGGCTACAATGCAGATCTGTGTTCACCGAGTCCAAGACACGTTCACTCCATCCCCAGCATAGAAAGGATAAAGTGCCAGAGGACTTGGCTCTGATATATGAAAACAGACTTAAGAGAGTTATAGGCCCAGCCAGAATATTAACAACAACAGCAGGTCTTTGTTCAGCTGCTATGTCCTTTGGATCGATTATCAATTCTACAGAGACTCTGGCGTCTTGGGATGTGCTTACCCTTACAGGAATGGGCGTGTTTTCTTTGTTCATGACATTTTTTTTTAATGTTCTGTTTCGGTATTACCTTTTGAGAATCTACTTTAATAAAGACAGCAATACATTTATAGGAATCTATTACAGTTTTCTAGGAAATATTAAACAAATAAAGTATTCATTAGCAGATTTGCAAGCTGTAAAACATCCAATGACTAAATCAGTTCACATAAAGTGTAATGTTTGTCTAGAAGGGAGAAGTTTTCACTTGAGAGGAGGGGATTTTGTTTTGCCAAAATATTATAATATGCACTTAGGATCATCTTAAGAGGTAACTGTATCTGTAGTCCCTTAATAGACTTCAACATCCTGGACAAAGTATTAGAGACTTCATTGTATATAATCCAAACTCTTCTGAGGAGGAATGTCCAGTTCCTTTGCCTTCCATAGCTATGTCTGGTACTCATTTACAGATGGGTAGACTGAAGCATACTGCAGCCTGGATATTCTTCGGCATTCATCCTAAAAAGGATGTTCTGTAGTACTTTACAGCAAGATAGTGATATCTGTACCTTCGGCATGATACATCCGTTTTCAGCTAGCTTTTTTTTAGTACCGGATTTGCCTTCCACTGCTGCTATCCCTTGGCCAGACTACATTAGTGATTAGTGCAGCCTGTTTTCGGGGCTGCCACATGAAGGCAGAAAAAGGTCTTGGTCAGCTATGGTGTGCTGACCCTGATGCAAACAGCCAGCCATGAGTCGCTGGCTGATATCAGCTCATGCTCTACTCCAACTTGACCCCCAGCTAGAATATGAACATGGTCCCATTACTGTAGGAGACCAGCACTCTGTCACTAGAATAATCATAACCATCCACCATGAGCTAGTTAATTATTATATTGAGCATTTCTTGAATAAAGAATGATTTTCTTTGTTCTTATTATTTTTCGGTCTTTAAGATTGCATATCTGGGTTCAATTGTCAGTGATGAAGGATCAAAATGTGAGGTGTTGGCCAGAATAGCACAGACAATAGCGGCGCTTGCACGGCTTAACAAAATCTGGCAAGATAAACGGTTTGCACTATGCACGAAAATCAGATTATTGCGTTCATTGGTCCTGTCAATATTCTTCTATGCTTGTGAGACATGGACAATTATAGCCGACCTGCAGCGGAGGATACAGGCCTTGGAGATGAGATGTTTCTATTTGTTCATTCTTTGTGCTGCATCTTCGGCATCACTCACTCCTATGTTCTGATCCATTTCTTGCTTCCATGCACTTCTGAATATGGATTTTTCATCATTCTAGATCTCACCATAATGAAGTCTGTTTTTCTGGTCTAAGTGGCAGCCCCACGATGTCTGTATACCTTCTGACCAAGTCTGGCATCGTAGGTCATTATGGATTAGACAGTTTGTTCAGGACTCTGAATTTCAACCTTTGAAAATCACTTGTGTGAGACAAATTTGAAGGTTCTAGGGGTGGATTAACTGTCTGCAGTGGACTATCCTATGGCAGAAGAGGGTGATCAGGTTTTGTCAATGAAGCTGATGGATTTTGTCAGATTGATTGTTTCCCTCCATGGTGAACTGTGGTGATTGTGGAGGAGGACTTTTGCAGGCAATGTGTAGCTGATTTACTCACATTGTTCTTGCAGCTCTGTGCAAGGCATCAGCTCTCTCATTCACAGTTGTCATAGTTTGAAAGAAGTCATTATAGACCAGTGAACATTATTTAGCTCTACTGATTTAATTGATTATGACATTGCATTTAGGGTTCATAAAAATGTTCCACATTTCAGTAAGAAATTTAAAAAAAAATTTTTTGATTTAATTTTTTTGGCGTTTGCCTTATTTCTCTAATCAAGGCGATGTGCGTTGCACTGTGGTTTTTATTTTGCGCCTGTCGGCCCAGTGCATCCAACTTCAGCATGCATTTTATGTAAGGGTCTGTTTCCTCCTGCATTTTCTAAGGGTTTGCTTCCCCGGGGTAACGACCGGTGCTGTGATGGGGATCGAACCCAGCACCTTCGGATTGTGAGCCGTGCCACTTAACCACTAGGCCACACCGTCCCCTTAGTATGAGATAATTTATAAGAGATTTTCCAACCATTAAATTGAATCGACAGAGGCATAAATATAGATGGTCGAGTGGGTCACACTTTTACGATATGCAGATGACATTGTGTTCAACAGCCATAACATTGATGAAGCCCAACAATCCTTGAATGATCTAAATAGGATCAGCAGAGCTGCTGGTCTGAAGATAGATACAAGTAAAACACAATGCCTACCCTTACTGTCCAAAGCAGAGGAAACCGAGGATGTCAACTCCTATACCTACCTAAGCCAAGATCTAAATGCCACCCACAAAATCTCTAATCAAAAAGCAGCTTGGTATTCCATCAACCCCATTAAGCCAAAACTCTAGGTGAAAAGGACCATGGCAAGAGCACACACTTTTTAATTCCATGGTTCAAGAGACAGTACCCTAGCAACTCTAGGACACACATGTACATCCTAGCAACTCTAGGACACACATGTACATCCTAGCAACTCTAGGACACACATGTACATCCTAGCAACTCTAGGACACACATGTACATCCTAGCAACTCTAGGACACACATGTACATCCTAGCAACTCTAGGACACACATGTACATCCTAGCAACTCTAGGAC
This sequence comes from Ariolimax columbianus, assembly GCA_036924085.1. NCBI lineage: Eukaryota > Metazoa > Mollusca > Gastropoda > Stylommatophora > Arionidae > Ariolimax > Ariolimax columbianus. Next base: position 67,538,355 of record JAVGWX010000016.1, on the reverse strand, counting down.
ACACATGTACATCCTAGCAACTCTAGGACACACATGTACATCCTAGCAACTCTAGGACACACATGTACATAAATGGATCTGCCTCGGAGAGCGATAAAAGGGGAAGAAGTGGAATCTACATTGAATACTCCAATGGTGACAAAGAAAATCACTCCATACCAGCAGCAGAAGACTTGTACCAATTTCAGAGCTGAAGCAAGAGCTGTTCATGCAGCAACTCAGATTCTTATCAGCCAAAACATAAACACAAGGAAAATGGTCATTCTAACAGACTCCAGGGGTGTATTCCAAGCCATCTCAAGCCTCAAACAAGACTTACTCTCACATTAAATAAAATACAGCACAGGATTGCTGTCTCAAAAAACAGATTTAGTCCTACAATGGATTCCGGCCCACTGTGGGATCTCTGGAAACGAGAAAGCAGATGAGCTCGCAAAAGCCGGAAGTGGCAGCAAGCAGATTCCCCATTCACAGAGCTATAAAGAAGCAAAGACACTCATCAAACAATCCATGAGGACAGAATGGAAAGAACAGCACAAAGAATACAAGCCAGAAAATGACAGCATAGACAAACTTGGCAGAGAAGGGCAGACGAAGATCTTCAGACTTAGAACGGGACATTGTAGACTCAAGGCCCACCTCCACAGAATGGGTCTCAGAGACACTGCCACGAGCGATTGTGGAGCACCCAAGCAAACACCAGAACAAATTCTGCAAGAATGCCCTATCTATGCAGACCAAAGAGAGGCAGTCTGGCCTGGGGAAGCGACCATGCTCGAAAAGCTGTGGGGGACCGGCGAAGACCTGAAACATACAGTCTCCTTCGTGAACTTCACCGAACTAGAAGCATAGCATCTGTTGATCGATGAAGAATAATAATAATAATTCCATGGCCATTTCAGCGGTGATTTATGGTGTGGAACATGTGCAAAATAGATCTCAAGAAGTTCCGCGTCATTCTGAGAACAATAGAACAACACGCACTAACTAAAAATGTTGATAAAGGATAAGATCCGAAACAAAATTTGACATCAAAATTTGTTGTGTGACATTGTGGAAGCAGTGATATCACGCAAACATCGCTGGGCTGGACATTTAGTATGTATGCCTGATAACAGATGGACACGTAGCATATTTTTGTGGCCCTATGCCTGTACATGCCCATCTATGAGATGGAGGGATGGACTGACTAAGAACCTAGGTCTGCACTGCAAAAAATCGGAGCGCAAACAGAATATTGTTGGCTTCCTCGCATATCACATACTTGGCAGCCTGACGTAGAGGATAATATGTGTCATATGAATAAAGAAAATGACCTTCCAATTCGTTCATAATGTTGTAGTCTTTAAGATTGTTTGTTGTAAGTTTATTTGCAGCTTTGTTATGATCAATTACTGACTTGTCAATACTTATAACACGTGTGGTTTTGTTGTGCTTTTTTTGTGTTCGTCTTATTATTCTATTTCCCAAGGCGATGTGTGTTGCACTCCGGTTTTTATTTTGTGCCTGTCGGCCCAGTACATCTTATGTAAGGGTCTACTTCCCTGGGGTAACGACCTGTGCTGTGATGGGGATCGAAGCCAGCACCTTCGGATTGTGAGCCGTGTCACTTAACCACTAGCCCATGTCGTCCCCTATTGCAATTATAATAATGCTGCTGCTATGAGCACGAACCAATTAATTTATATTAAGTGTCATAGGAATAAAGAAAATACATTTATTTCTTCATCATTTTTAGTTGTAAAGAATTGTTGGATCATTCTAATTTCTGATCAACATTTTCCTCAGCGTAGTACCTTCGGACCCATATCTTTTGTGTTTGTTCACAATCTAAGTACATTACATAGTTGTTGATGGGAAGGAAGACTAATGTCTGGTCAGGCAAAATATACTGATCAAATATGTTAGTCAGGGTCAGGCAAAACACACTGATCAGATATGTTAGTCAGGATCACAAAACACACTGATCAGATATGTTAGTCAGGGTCAGGCAAAACACACTGATCAGATATGTTAGTCAGGGTCAGGCAAAACACACTGATCAGATATGTTAGTCAGGATCACAAAACACACTGATCAGATATGTTAGTCAGGGTCAGGCAAAACACACTGATCAGTTATGTTAGTCAGGATCAGGCAAAACACACTGATCAGATATGTTAGTCAGGGTCAGGCAAAACACACTGATCAGATATGTTAGTCGGGGTCAGGCAAAACACACTGATCAGAAATGTTAGTCAGGGTCAGGCAAAACACACTACCCAAGACTCTCACCTTGGCTTCCTCGTAACCCTTCCTGGAAACGGGCTGTTTTCAAGGCAGCATGGCCAACAAGGTGAGGGATCGACGTGATGCTCCATAGTAGTTAGTGACACGCAGATGAAGCCAAGTATAGCACAACCGCCTGAAGGACCCAGCTCCACCTTCATTAGCACGCTCGGGATGTGAGGAAGTCTACTGCAACCCACCACTTAACGTCCTTTTCAGGGCGCACAAAAGTGTGAACCTTATTGTGGGCATTCGAAACAACAACAGCAACCATATAGTTGTTGATAAACCTAAATCCTTGTAGATTTAGTTTTAAGTGCACTAAATTCAAGTCAAGATTATTTGATATTTAACTTCATTTGAAGGTTTGAAATTGCCTCAGTGTCATATTATACTATAGTTCTATCTCTGTATATTAAAACATAGTGTTAAACTATTCACTTCGGAATATTTTAACATCTAGTGATGTTTATTTTTGCATTTTAAAACTGTTGGTAGAAAGTACAGTCTTATGTTTGAAGCTTAGGGACCAAGATGCAGCAGTGCATGAGGTGACAGCAGCCAGCGACACATTTTCACTTTGTACACACACACACACACACACAGAAATATATTCTCATCTTGAGCGCCAGACACATACCCATTTTATCACCTTGAACACTCAGACACATACCCATTTTATCACCTTGAACACTCAGACACATACCCATTTTATCACCTTGAGCACCCAGAACATACCCATTTTATCACCTTGAGCGCCAGACACATTACAATTTTATCACCTTGAACACCCTGACACATACCCATTTTATCACCTTGAACACCCAGACACATACCCATTTTATCATCTTTAACACCCAAACACATACCCATTTTATCATCTTGAACACCCAGACACATACCCATTTTATCATCTTTAACACCCAGACATATACCCATTTTATAATCCCATTTCATCGCCTTGAACCCCCAGACACATACCCATTTTATCACATTGAACACCCAGACACATAACCATTTTATCATCTTGAACACCTGTACACAGACCCATTTTATCATCTTGAACACCTGTACACATACCCATTTTATAATCCCATTTTATCATCTTGAACACCTGTACACATACCCCTTTTATCATCTTGAACACCCAGACACATAACCATTTTATCATCATTAACACCCAGACACACACCCATTTTATTACCTTGAACACATACCTATTTTATCCTCTTTAACACCCAGACACACCCATTTTATTACCTTGAACACCTGTACACATACCCATTTTATCACCTTGAACACATCCAGACACATACCCATTTTATCACCTTGAACACATACCCATTTTATCCTTGAATACCCAGACACACACCCATATTATCACCTTGAAAACCCGGACACATACCCATTTTATCATCTTGGAACACCCAGACACATACCCATTTTATCACCTTGAACACCCAGACACATACCCATTTTATCACCTTGAACACCCAGACATATACCCATTTTATCATCTTGAACACCCATACATATACCCATTTTATCATCTTGAGCTGAAGGATGTTGACCAGTTGACATTCATTGCAGAATGCATGCAGTGTATGGTGACAAAAGTGTGTCGAAGACAACAGTGAAGAACTGCACAACGATATTTAAAGAAGGACGCGAGTTAACGAAAGATCTTCTGAGACCAGGTCAGGCGCATATTGTTGCGTTAACTCACGTCCTTCTTTAAATATCGTTGTCCAGTTCTTCACTGTTGTCTTCGACACACTTTTGTCACCATACACTGCCTGCATTCTGCGATGAATGTCAACTGGTCAACATCCTTCAGCGGTTATAAACCGAATCACCGCTCGCTGATCAACTCTGAACGGATTCTGTATCACACCTGTCATGTTGTCAATGGTCTGCTGAGAGGATAATGAAATTTTGCAAACTTGACGGTTGGTATGTGCTGTTTACATCAGAAGTGACGTCATCATGCGCATAGTATGTATGTTCACTTGTTCCAGTTTGGTACAATTTCATTTGAACACGCCTCATACACTCTCATCTTGAACACACAGATACATACCCATTTTCTCACCTTGAACATAGACACAACAGACTTTATTCTGGTTGCAAAATTTTGGGAATATCAGTGTACTTTAAAAATGAAACACTAACAAATGACCACAGTACATATTTTACTTATAATTGAGGACATTATTTAAGACAAGGATGAAATCAAGTGTCAGAGATGTACAATTTGTTATATATATAAATATACAAGTATATAATTATTTCAATGAGTACAGTAATTTGTTATAGTTCAAGAATATATGGCATCACTGTACTTCTGACAGACAGTGCCCAGTCTCCCTTTCAGCAAAGGGTAACAATACTGATTGTTCTCGCTGCTAGCTAGTTGTACACAGTCCTGCTGCATCATATCAAGCTTCGTTCCTAGCTTGACCTATTTCTGATATAAAAATTCTGCAAATTGCTGGTTCATCAATTACAGTGTCATCATCTACCAGGTGGCCATTGAATGATTATGTGAAAAATATCAATCAAAGCTGTGGCAGTACTGAAGATCAATAATTGATAAAAACGTATAAGTAATATCTCAGAGACCCCACCGCAACAAGAGCCAAAGATGCAGTTAATAGCAGCAAGCGACTCAAAGCTGACTGCTTGCATCAGGATCAGGGAACCAGAGCTGATCAAGACTCTATTTTGCCTCCAAGTAACGGCCCTGAATAGAGATCGCATTGGGAAGAAAAACCCAGTATCTGAAGAAAAAAAAGCTAGCTGAAATCGGATGTGTTGAACCAAAAGTCACAAATATCACAGCCTCGCTGTAAACTACAATGTCCTTTGCCGGTCAAATACCCAATAAGAAGAACAAGCATTGGGACAGAAACATAAAGCTTTGTGGCCCTAACATTGGTTTTGTTTTTTTGTGTGTCCCGGTGAGGCCTCAAAGTCTTTATCTTTTTATTGGTCATTAATTGATTTCAGAATCTACCCTCTTTCCATATTCGGTGTGCCCACTATGTGCGTTTTAGAAACCAGGATGTCTGCATTTTTAATGGCTGTAAAGACAAGTATCCTACATGACCAAAGGCACCCTATGTTTGGACACCAGGTGTCGAAATCAAAAAGTGCGAAGTACTCATTCCAGAACCATGGATATGGAACCAGGACTGGTCCATGATAATCTTGGAGGTTCCAGTGACAATGATGAAAAGTGAGCAGTCGGCAACAGAACAAAAAATCCACGTTCTGCAAGAGCACAAGAGACAGCACCCTAGCAACTCTTGGACACATGTGTATACAGATGGATCGGCTTCTGTGAGCAATAAAAGGGGAGGCACTGGAATCTACATTGCGACACAGAAAATCATTCATACCAGCAAGAGAGACGTATACCAATTTAAGAGCTAAAGCAACAGCTGTTCATACAGCAACTCAGATTCTTATCAGCCAAAACATAACTGCAAGGAAAATGGTCATTCTAACAGACTCTAGGAGCGTACTCCAAGCCATCCACAGCCCCAAGCAAGACAGACTCTCACAAGAAATAAAATACAACATTGAATTGATTTCTCAAAAAACAGATCTAGTCATACAGTGTATTCCGGCCCATTGTGGTGTCCTTAGAAACGAGAAAGCAGATGAGCTCGCAAAAACTCCCCTACCACAGAGCTATAAAGAAGCAAAGACCTGACACGCACAGTCTCTTTGTGGCCTCACTGGATAGAAGCAAAGCAACAGTTGATCAAAGAAGAAGGACGCCGAGTTGTTGTTGTTGCTTAGATGTTTGCCTCACTAGTTTCTACTGGCGGAGGCGCGCTATTTTCCACCCCAGACCGTAGTCCATTGAGCATATCGGGACGCATAAACCAGTGTTTAGATGCATGTGTGCGTCTGTATGTACCTATGCTAGGTTTGTGCGCCCTCAGAAGCTAGCCCAACCAAAGTGCAATGGAAGGGCCCCACCATAAGGGCGCGTGTGAAAGCTGTGCAGGAGTGTGACTGTAGGACAGAGTCAAATGAAATAGAGTGAGGTGAGAAGGGGAAAGAGTTGCCCCCAGGGTGAACCTCTTCAAGGACACCAAGTGCAATGCATAAGACTGAAATTTAGTTTTTTTATAGTCAACACAGACCCTACAGACTAGTCCCAGAAAACACTGCATCGAAAAATGGAATGAACTGGAACCTGGATCGAGCTGTGGGAGGAATCTACACCTGGATGCCACTTGCCTTACGCAACAAGGCAGTCACTATATAGACTCCAAACTGGTGTATCACAATGCTGGAAGAACTTAAAGAGATGGGGATACAAATATGATGAGATATGTGACTGGAGCAACACAAAACCCAGACCTGCTGATGATTTGTCCAAACCTTCTGGAAACATGCAATTTGGTTGACATGCTGAGGGAGAACAGCGGTGCAATCCACATGGCTGACCATTGGAAACAAAATGTCTTACGTGACACCACTCCCAGGACACAGAAAGTAACTAATTCCCTGAAGGTTTGAAGCCTCTATGTAATGTATTAGCCAGCTGCTGAAGACGGATGTGTCAGACCGAAAGCTGCAAATATCGCAGTCAAGCTGTAAACTAGTGACAACGCATTCCGTTCTCCAGACTACATCCTGCTACTTGCAGAGCTTGGTAGCAGGAGATTGAGAACGATGAAGAAGAAATGTATTAGCCAGTAATGCACAGTAAAGAAAGACATTATAATTCATTGTTGCTGATAATGGTGACACTAAACAAAGTATTACTGTACATTTTTTTTCTTTATAGTATGTTATATATCCAGCTTCCATGGTTTTGTATCATGAGGTAGACAGTTATGGAAGACTAGGAATGTGAGTAGTCATCAAGTCCTGTATTAAGTGAGGCACTGAATTCATGTCTCTTTTCTTACAATTTCTTCTCCACTTCATACATGCAAGGTGAGTGTGGGGATGAAGTGAGAGAAAGTAGCGATGACAAAAATATGGCACTTAATACTTGATCACAGTACGAAGGACAGCCGACCACAGACATTCAGGAAGTTTGTATCTGCCCTGGAAGATGCCATGAGGCATGGTGGTCACCGACTGATAAATCAGTGATCAGTCAAGGATTCAAGAAGAAGATGACTTTGCTAAAGCATCTTCTTCTTCTGCGTTCAATCTCAATCTCCTGCTACTAAGCCCTGAGCAGGGCTTTGCAAGTATCAGGATGTAGTCCAAAGAATAGAATGCGTTGTGTCGCATATTACAGCTTGACTGCGATATTTGCACCATTCGGTCCGACAAATCCGTCTTCGACACGCTAAAGCATCATTTGGGGCCCCTCTAAAAAATCATTGTGGCAATAAACTTTATGGCATTGTTTTATTTACTATTTGCACTGTCCTTAAGTTATCTAGTATTCACAAGATTGGGGGTCTCAAACCATCCTAAGTGAGGGCTGCACGAAGTTGAGTTAATGGGCCAACAGCTGTATGGAATCAAGTTAATGAACTGAAGACTGTATACAATTGAGTTAATGTACTGCCTGTCGCAAAAACAGACACAAGAGTGCATGAAACTGAATCAATGGAGTTGGGGATCAAGATGCTGAGCAGCGCATGAGCTGCAGCGGTCAGCGACCCATAGCTGACTGCTAGCGTCAGGGCCAGCGAACCAAAGCTGCCAAGACCCTTCTACACCTCCTGGATAACAGGCTGCAGCAAGGCAGACTGGCTAAAGAGAAGGGATTGAAGAGGGAATGCTAACGCGGTACTAAAAAAATGCTTGCTGAAGTCGGATGTGTTGGATCGAAAGGTGCAAATATCGCAGTCAAGCTGTAAACTATAACACAACACATTTCATTCTCTGGACTACATTCTGCTACTTAGGCCTGTGTCAGGGTTTGGTAGCGGGAGATTGAGAACGAACGAAGCCAAGCCAAATGGAGTTTAGTGGGATCAAGATGCTGAGCAGTGCATGAGCTGTAGCGGTAAGTGATTCAAAGCTGACTGCTAGCGCCAGAGCTGCCAAGACTCTTCTCCACCTCCACGTGGTGATCCTGGATATGCAACGGGACATATTGGCAAAGAAAAAGGGATAAAAGAGTTAAGGCTAACCTAGTACCAAAAAATGCCATGCTGAAGTCAGATGTGTCGGACCGAAAGGTGTAAATATCACAGTCAAGCTGTAAACTACCACACAACGTAATTCCGTTCTCTGGACTACATTCTGCTACTTGCAAAGCCTTTTTCAGGGCTTGGTAGCGGGATTTTAACCAAGAAAGAAGAAAAAAAGATTATTGGACTGAATGTTACATCAGTTGAGTTAATGGACTGAATGTTACATCAGTTGAGTTAATGGACTGAATGTTACATCAGTTGAGTTAATGGACTGAATGTTACACCAATTGAGTTAATGGACTGAATGTTACACCAGTTGAGTTAATGGACTGAATGTTACATTAGTTGAGTTAATGGACTGAATGTTACACCAATTGAGTCAATGGACCTAATGTTACATCAGTTGAGTTAATGGACTGAAGGTAACACCAGTTGAGTTAATGGACTGAAGGTAACACCAGTTGAGTTAATGGACTGAATGTTACATCAGTTGAGTTAATGGACTGAATGTTACATGAAGTTGAGTTAATAGACTGAAGGTTACACCAGTTGAGTTAATGGACTGAAAGTTACATAAAGTTGAGTTAATGGATTGAATGTTTCACCAGTTGAGTTAATGGACTGAAGGTTACATAAAGTTGAGTTAATGGATTGAATGTTTCACCAGTTGAGTTAATGGACTGAAGGTTACATAAAGTTGAGTTAATGGACTGAATGTTACATCAGTTGAGTTAACGGACTGAATGTTTCACCAGTTGAGTTAATGGACTGAAGATTACATAAAGTTGAGTTAACAGACCAAGGGAGCAGCATAAAGACAATGATGTTATGACCTCTCCTTGCATGATTGCCAGAACAATGAGTTGTTCACTTATTTTAGTCTTGTATCATATAAGGCCTATTGTTTCTAGATCTTTCAAGTCCAAAAGACTTTTCCACCTTCAGCAGGCTTCCGGCTTGTGTGAATGTTGGAGTGTGCAAGACCATGAGTTGGAGAGCCATCTACTATAGAGAAGTTATATTTTGATGTCCCCAAAAAGCAGCACACCCTACACACGCACAAACCAAACCTGCTTTATAAAGGTCTTTAAGTGGAATGTTATATGTCTGTAAAACAATTTCCATTTAAACCCACCCACCCGTGGATCTCGGGGTTCCTTACTGTTTAGGCATGGTGTAAAAAGTGAATTGTTCATTGTACATCAACCTCATCATGTAAAACTAATTGCTACAGAAACCACTGTCGTACTGCAGGAGATTGCGACACGAGCTTTGTATCTCCGTTTCATGAAGAGTGAAAAGGAGAAGAGGAATTATAGTTTTTGTTTGTTCAGTCCTAATTTAATTTATGTCCTACATTAATTTAAATATCTGTCTTACATTAATATATTTCCTATTTGAATTTGACTGTCTTGAGTTATGTGTGGCCTACATTAATTCTAATGTCTGTTTTACATTAATATAATTCCTACATTAATTTTAATATATGTTTAACATTAATTTATTATCTATCCTACATTAATCTCATCTGTAGACTTGTTTTAATATGTCCTATATTAATTTAATATTTACCTTACATTAATTCTTCTTCTTCGTACACAGTCAGACAGTAACCATTATTTTCTCGAAAAAAGCGGCGGTCATCCTGAGACTCTCGCCACTACCATAGAGCTTGTCTTGCAGTTCCACTGGCAATGGCCACATCTGCTCTCTCTGATCCTCGTATGTCGGGCAGTTCTGCAGCAGATGTTCAGTGGTCATTTTACCAGTACCGCACGGGCATTCGTCGGTACACCCTATCTTCAATTTGTTGAATAGGTGGTACCTCAGTCTGTTGTGGCCAGTGCGAAGTCTGAAGACAACGACCTGCTCTCTTCGGTTCAACTGGTAATAGGCATCGTTTTTGGTGTAACCAGTATGTTCGGTTTCCCATTTGGTCATGTATCTGGCTTTGATAAGCCGTTTTGACTCTTCGTACGTCATACTGGTATCTGTTTGTGGTAGCCTTGCACCTTCTTTTGCCAGTCTGTCTGCCTCCTCGTTGCCTTGGATGTTGCAGTGTGACGGAACCCACTGTACCACTACCCTTTTTGGTGCGGACTGCTGGCACAGTTTGCAGAGTGCTGCTCTTAAGTCATTAAGCTCAGTGTTTTTCTGGCTTTTTAGCGCTGTGACTACTTCGAGAGCATCTGTCAGCAGGACTATATGGCTCTCATTTTCACTGTGTGTTACCATTTCTTCCACTGCCGCCCTCAGTGCCTCTGCTCTGAAATTGCTTGTGTACTTACCGGTAGCGAATGACAGTGTTATTTTTCTGCCATTTGGTAGGTTCAGGAATGCTCCTGCCCCTCCGTTCTGTGTAGTGTTTGTTACAGAACCGTCGGTGTATGCATGGGTCCAGTCCATGCTTGGGTAGCTTTTCATTATGAAGCTTAGGGTAGTGTCTCTCCTTTCTTTTTCACTCTGGCAGTTTTTGTTTGCAATACCTGGTATATTTTCTACCACCTCTGGAAATATATCCTGCATCCAAGTAGGTTTTCGTACAGTAGTGATGGGCTTTGGTGTTGTTAGTGCGTTTATGGGATCTTCGTGCATCTTTGCTTTGGCTATTTCTGCAAAGTTTCTCCGCTTTAGTTTCCCATTTCCCAAATTGTTTAGTCTCTGGTACATTGGATGGTCCGTCAGTCTTCTGAGTTTCTCTGACTGTAGCTGGGCTCTGCAGTCTCTTCTATCGGTCATGGATTGCAATTTTGTAATCTTTTCAAGTTCTACAATTGGCGTTGACTTCATGCCACCTGTTATAATTCTCATGGCTTGGTTTTGAAGTTTGTTAACTTTATCGAAGTTCGCCTTCGCTGCGGTTGTCCATGCCGCAATGCCATACTCGAGAACTGGTCTCACTCTTCCAGTGTACAGTTTCTTTAGTATGCCTTCGTCTGCTCCCCAGCTTGTGCCAGCAAGTTTCCTCATGATCACATTAATTCAATATCATTGGTTATTTCCGTCTTGTCAGACGATAGTAATTGTGCTTTGAAAAAAAGGGATGTAACTACAGTCCATGACGATAACGAATGTGATTCGTAAGACCAATCCGAGCAGAGAAGCGTCTTCCACAGTGTGTCCAAGGAAAGTCAGGACCATTTGCGACCTCGCATGGTGTGGCATGTCTTCTCAAACGCTGAGTCCTTAGCCTATTCACAATCAGTATCTCCTTTGTCTATATTCCATGCTTAATCCTTCCCCTCCATGTAACATGGTACAAGGCTCCCCATTCCCATGATTCCAAATCGATTCCTGCATCATTCATATCCTGCTTGCATAAATTCTTGTACCAAAGTAGTGACCGGCTTGTGACAGTGCATATTCTCTTCAATACCTCTGCGTTGGTGATCTTGTCTTGCCACCCAACCCCCAGGATTCTGCGCAGGTACCTCATGTGATAGCTGTTTAGCAGGCCTCTCCTGGTGCATATAGGTAGACCATGTCTCACTGCCATTAAGAAGGGTGCTGAGGACACAGGCCTGGTAAACATTACGACAGTTGCAAGAAAAATGTAGAGAACAACCATTGAATATTGCCTTCATTGATCTCACAAAAACATTTGACTTGGTCAGTCGTGAGGGTCTGTTCAAAGTGCTCAGGAGGATTGGTTGCCCAACAATTCTTCTGAACATTATTGAGTCATTCCACACTGACACGAAAGGCACCATCAACTTTGATGGTGCGTTCTCAGAGGAGTTTGCAATCAAGTGTGGACTACTGTGTACTAGATCCAACCCTCTTTGGAATAAATTTCTCACTTCTCTTGAAGCATGCCTTCCGTGACCAGGATGGCGGAATATTCATTCATTTTCGCACAGATGGTGACCTATTTAATGCTCAAAGGCTGAAAGCCAAGACCAAAATAAAGAGGTTGATGATCAGAGAACTACTTTTTGCGGATGATGCCGCAATTACAACTCATTCAGAGGAGAAACTGCAAAACTTACTATTTTCATTTTCTGGTTACCTGCTGTGAGTTTGGGTTAACAATCAGCAAAAAGAAAACACAAGTTACGGTCCAGTGTGCAAACAAGCCACCAGTAATCACCATTGATGATGAGAATCTCGAGGTAGTAGATCACTTTACATACCTGGGATCCCCAGTCAATAATAGAGTATCCTGGACCAAGTGATCAATATCAGGATAGGCAAGGCAGCAACAACAATGAACAGATTAACAAAAAGGGTCTGGGAGAACAAGAAGCTCACTGTTAAAACAAAATTCAAAATCTGCCCTACATTAATCTCGTCTGTAAACTTGTTTTAATATCTGTCCTACAGAATAGCACAGACAATAGTGGCGCTTGCACGGCTTTACAAAATCTGGCAAGATAAACGGTTAGCACTATGCACGAAAATCAGATTAATGCATACATTGGTCCTGTCAATATTCCTCTATGCTTGTGACACATGGACAGGTACAGCTGACCTACAGCAGAGGATACAGGCCTTGAAATGAGATGTTTCCGAAGACTTTTAAGCGTCACGTACAAAGATCGAGTTACAAATAAGGAAATATGAGATAGAATTACAACAGCAATAGGACCTTTTGAAGACCTCTTGGCAACTGTCAAAAGAAGGAAACTCGCTTGGTACGGTCACATATCGAGATCAAATGGTCTTGCAAATACGATACCGCACGGAAAGGTGCAAGGCAGATGATGAAGACGCTATCCCAAAAAGAGGTGGGAGGACAACATAAAAGAATGGACCAATATCCGACCAGAAGAGGTACAGGCAGCGGCTGTTGGCAGAGAAGGGTGTCGTGGGGTTGTGAGGATGTGTTCATGTGTGCCCCAACGACCTCACTGGTTATGGGATGACCTGATCTGAATTTATTTAATAATTGCCCTACATTAATTTTCTATTTGTCCTACATTAATTGAACATATGCCTTTCCTTAATCTCACCTGTAAACTTCTTGTTTCAATATTTATCCTATATTAACCCTGAAGATCCTATAGGCATTGTTCATTATGATCCATAGAATCCTGAATTAAATCAACAAAATCAATGAGAAATAGGTGTTTGGGACCAAGATGCTCAGCAGCACATGAGCTGCAGTGGTCAGCGACCTATAGCTGACTGCTAGTGTCAGGGCCAGCAAACTAGAGCTGCCAAGACCCTTCTACACCTCCAAGTGGTGATCCTGGATAACAGGCTGCAACAGGCAGACTGGCCAAGGAGAAGGGATCGAAGAGGGAATGCTAACCTGGTACTAAAAAATGCTTGTCGAAGTCGGATGTGTTGGACCGAAAGGTGCAAATATCACAGTCAAGCTGTAGAACTATGACACAACGCATTCCGTTCTCTGGACTACATTCTGCTACTTAAGCCCTTTCAGGGTTTGGTAGCTGGAGATTGAGAACGAACGAAGCCAAGCCAAATAGGTGTTTGTCTTATTTTATATGTAGCTTTTTTTATTTGTTTTGATATTGGAATAAATGTTGAGTATGTTATGTATGAATGGAGGAGTGCCTAAAATGTCACGCTACTGTGCACAAAGTAGAAACTGCTGTACGTGTGCAGCTGCTTCAATAAATGCTCCATCCATCGTGAGCAGTACACACCGAACATGCATCCCCTGCATCGCTCACACTAGTGGCACTAGGCATACGACCATCAACTGACCCGACCATTGTGGTACCATAAACTATACTATAAACGATACCATTGCTGTGGTAAAGATCTAGCTCATTGTTATCACTCTCTATCTCAATATCTGATTGATTATCATCATAATCAAATTCTAGCTTGTTAAATAGATGGAACAGATTTCGTCTTGACGGCCCTGCTGGATCACTATCAAACAAATCGCTAATTTTTGTGTGAAAATGCACTGGTTTGAACTTCCTAGCTGTTTTTGATACTTTATCGATACTTTCTCTTTGCATATGAACTCAAACCAGAAGGCAACGATAGGTGTAGTAACAGAGAAACGCACACAATTAGAACAAGTGGTTTTCAACGTTATAGGATTTGAGGGCATCAGCGGCATAGGATCTTAAGAGCTAATTTAATAATTGTCCTACAATAATGTTATAGCTATCCTACATTAATCCAAACTAAACTTCTTGTTTTAATATATATCCTACATTAATTTAATAATTGTTGTACATTAATGTTACATCTGTCCTACATTAATTTAATAATTGTTGTACATTAATCTTGCCTGTAAACTTGTTGCTTTAATATCTGTCCTATATTAATTTCTCATAATAATCTTCCACTTTCTTAATTCATATGAAGCATAGGGCCACTACTACAGCTGGCCACCTTACAGAAAGCCTGCATCTGAGCACCTGTGGTGACGGTTTCAATAGCAATGTTTTTACATATTTAGGTCTGCCATTCAGTCCTTTTTGGTCACCTTGTAAGATTACAGAGGTCTGATTCCTTCCTTCCCGGGTTCCACTCTAGTGTGAAATGCAATCAGTTCTTGTTATTATCGCTGCTGTTTCTTGTGGTTTTATTTTGTTAGTTTAATGCTGATCATTTTAACAATTTATCATTTTTTATCTAAACATTATGCCACTAACATTGTGGGCCACATTTAAGGCTTGGTGGACCCACATATTTGAGTCTCCCCTTCTAGATTGTGTAACTGGACACGCCCAACTTTTCCCCAATGCTGCAGAGACACCAAAGACAACAGTATAACTATATGGCCCAATCGGATCAGCTAGATGTAGACAATTGGTTAAGACTTCAAAGCACTGCCTTCACTCAGCCTGTTCAGAGATCTTTCACTGCCCACGCCGTCTCTGTCCTGGCGGTTCTTGTAACTGGTGGTGGCTGCAGGAACTTGACTGGAGTCAATGCTGTTGTTCTGGCTCAACGCAAATGATTTCAACACAGAAGAGTATCCCATTGTAGACTTGAGTTGGTTGTAGCTCCAATGCATTTGTTCTATTTCTTGATGGTGTTTCTCTTTAGTGCCTTGTAGCTCATGCAGAAGGTGATCATTCGTTTCTACCAAGGACCTGCAAATGAAGAATGCAGAAGGCATTACACATAAGAATAAGGAAGTGATAGTCGAACTCTATAGAGCATTGGGGAGACCTAAATTGGGGATCAAGATTATGAGCTGCGGCAGTCAGCGACCTAGAGCTCACTGCTAGCGTCAGGGCCAGCGAACCAGAGCTGCCAAGACCCTTCTACACCTCCAGGCGGTGATCCTGTATAACAGGCTGCAACAGAGCAGACTGGCTAAGGAGAAGGGATTGAAGAGAGAAGGATAACCTGGTACTAAAAAAATGTCTGCTGAAGTCGGATGTATTGGACCGAAAGGTGCAAATATCGCAGTCAGGTTTGAAACTACAACACAATGCATTTTGCTTTATCTGGGTTACATTCTGCTACTTAAAGCCCTTTCAGGGCTTGGTAGTGGGAAATTGAGAATTAACAAAGCCAAGCCAATCCATTTCTATTTGGTTAGTGCACTGACTGCCCAGCTGAGTGATGTGGGTTCAATACCCAGGTAAAGTAAAGTAAAGATCCCGTCACGCCATGCTGCGTCAAGGAAAAATGGTGCTAGACCTAGATTATTTTGTGACCTATGGCACATAGTGAATGATGTGGTCAGCATCACGCCATCCTCCTTTACTTCCAGATTTTTTCTGGTACCCAATTTACGTGGTTGGGCCGATAACAGGCGATCGGGAATAAAATCCGGCACCAACTGGGGATTAAACCCTGATCGCTTGACTGGGAAGCCAGTGCACCAACCACTGCGTTTTCATTTTTTCTACCGCAAACGACTCCAGAGTAACCCCAGCTTCAAAAGTTGGGTACCAGAGCAAGTGTTAGAAGGAAAAGGCGGCAGGTGTGATACTGATCACATCACTCCTAGTGTACCGTTGGTCAAAGACAAATATGGGCCTAACACCATATTCCCCAATATGCCACATTGGCACGCAAATGGGACCCGCTACCATCTCCTTTGGGAAGGAAGACTAACGTCTGGTCAGGCAAAATATACTATTTAGACATATTAGTCAGGTTCAGGCAGAACATGCTGGACAAGACCCTCACCTCAGCTTCCTCGTAGCCCTTCCTAGAAATGGGCTGTTTTCATGGCAACCTGGCTAAATAAGGTGAGATATCGACGTAATCCCTGTAGCAGTGAGCGACACGCAGATGAAGCCAAGCATAGCACAACCACCTGGAGGACCCCAGTCCACCTTCATCAGCACACTCTGGATGTGAGGAAAGCTACTGCAAGCCACCACTTAACATCCTTTTTAGTGCGCACAAAAGAGTAACCTACTCGTGTGCATTCATATTTTCGTCCTTGATATGATAGCTTATATTTGCATCGTCCTTGAAAGCCGTTTGATCATAATAAAGGTTTCGTTCTTGTTTTCGTCTCAGTAGTGTCGAGGTAAGGTGTTCGCCTCGGGTGTTAGAGGTTACGGGTTCAAATCCCGGTGGAGACATCAGGATTTTTGCACGTGGATCATCCAGTAACTATTTCCCTTGATCTCTGAGTAGTGAGATCAGACACCCGTGTGCAGTGGCGCGCACCTTAAAAATACCTTAGCAGTTAGAAATCGAAAAGAGTAGGCCTAACGGCTGTTGCTCGGACAAAATTCAAGTTAAAAATCTATTCAAATTATTCTAGGGATTCTCGCCCAACAGAGAATATGTCGCAAAAAAGGGGACTCTGTGACCATAACAACATGTCTTGGTTATGTGGTTAGCAGAGCGGGTTAGATGGCGCCTGACAGGCTGCTAGTCTACCTTGCTCTAATTTACGTTTCCACCTCCACCAGTCTAAAAAATAGGCGATCGTATATTCCAGAAGCTAATAGATGCTGAAATTGACCTGGCAAGTCACCAGTGGATTTTCACCTGCCAAAAAAAAAAAAAAATTAAACAAAGGAAGTCTAATGATATAAGTGGACTGACGATAGATAGATAGCTATATCTGAACCATATCTGTAGATGATTATTGATACTTCATTACAGACCATTACTCACTTATGGCTCTCCTGTAACATGCTGGCAAGCTCCTGTAGCTGGCTGTACTGTTTGACTTTGGCTTTCATCAACTCGAGCTCATGAGCCAGAACATCATTCTTATATTGAAGCTCATCTGCTGTCATTGATTGGCCTTGTGAGGGAAAATACACAGAATCAATTCAAACATATCCTGTGCTATATGAAAGTGTAATGTGATAAGAAAGAGAACTTCCTAGAATTTGTTCGATATTTCATGGGGAGTAAATGTAGGCATGGGCCAGTGTGGATCGTGTGAGATGCTGCATTCAAGATAATGGACACACAATTGTATGAGGTCAAGATAATGGACCATGTGTTGTATGAGATCAAGGTAATAAACTATGTGTTGTATGTGGTCAAGATAATAAACTATGTGTTGTATGTGGTCAAGATAATAAAACATGTGTTGCATGAGGTCAAGATAATAAACCATGTGTTGTATGAGGTCAAGATAATAAACTGTGTTGTATGAGGTAAAGATAATAAACTATGTGTTGTATGAGGTTAAAATAATAAACTATATGTTGTATGAGGTCAAGATAATAAACTATGTGTTGTATGAGGTCAAAATAATAAACTATGTGTTGTATGTGGTCAAGATAATAAACTATGTGTTGTATGTGGTCAAGATAATAAACTATGTGTTGTATGTGGTCAAGATAATAAACTATATATTGTATGTGGTCAAGATTATAGACCAGTGGTTTATGAGATCAAGATAATAGATCAGTGGTTTATGAGATCAAGATAATAAACCATGTGTTGTATGAGGTCATGATTATAGACCAGTGGTTTATGAGATCAAGATAATAGATCAGGCGCTGTATGAGGTCAAGATAATGGGTAATGAGCTGTATAAGGTCAAGATAATGGGTCAGGAGCTGTACGAGGTCAAGATAATAGGTCAGGAGCTGTATGAGATCAAGATAATGGGTAAGGAGCTGTATGAGGTCAAGATAATGGGTCAGGAGCTGTATGAGGTCAAGATAATGGGTCAGGAGCTGTATGAGGTCAAGATAATGGGTCAGGAGCTGTACGAGGTCAAGATAATAGGTCAGGAGCTGTATGAGATCAAGATAATGGGTAAGGAGCTGTATGAGGTCAAGATAATGGGTCAGGAGCTGTATGAGGTCAAGATAATGGGTGATGAGCTGTATGAGGTCAAGATAATGGGTCAGGAGCTGTATGAGGTCAAGATAATGGGTCAGGAGCTGTATGAGGTCAAGATAATGGGTCAGGAGCTGTATGAGGTCAAGATAATAGATCAGGAGCTGTATGAGGTCAAGATAATGGGTCAGGAGCTGTATGAGGTCAAGATAATGAGTCAAGAGCTGTACAAGGTCAATATAATGGGTCAGGCGCTGTATGAGGTCAAGATAATTGACCAAGAGATGCACAAAGTCAAGATAATGGACACATCAGTTTCAATGCCATTCACAATTTTCAGAAAGAGTTTATGGTATGGTAGGGTATAGTAAGTTATGGTGTGGTATAGTATGGTATGGTATATTATTTTGTGGCATGGCATGTTATGTTGTGGTAAGGTCTGTTATAGCATGGTATATTATTGCATTATATGGCATCAGATGGAAGATGCAATTATGAAATAAAATACAGAATAGTCCAAGCGAAAGTGGTCTTCCAGACCATGAAGGGAATCTTGTGCAACAAAACCTTGTCGCTGGAACTGAGAAAGAGAGTCCTTGGATGCTATGTGAAACCAGCAGTGACATATGGCAGTGAATCATGGACAATCAACAAGCAAGCACATATATCTTTGGAAGCAATGGAGATGTGGTTTTACAAAAGAATGGTTTAGGATACCATGGACTGCAAGGATGACTAATGATACAGAGAGACACAAAGACAAGGATGACTAATGATACAGTTCTCGAAGAGACACAAAGACAAGGATGACTAATGATACAGTTCTCGAAGAGACACAAAGACAAGGAGGACTAATGATACAGTTCTTGAAGAGACACAAAGACAAGGAGGACTAATGATACAGTTCTCGAAGAGACACAAAGACAACTCATTGCAACGATCAGAACAAGACAGTCATCCTTGTTGGGCATGTTATGAGAAGAAGCGACTTGGAGCATGTTGTGACAACGAAAAAGATAGCAGGAAATAGAGACAGAGGAAGGCAGTGAGAGAAGATGTTGGACAGCCTGAAAGAACTGCACGGGCGACAATCGACAACAGAGTTGGTAAACGACACAAATGGAGATCCATGATCACCAACGCCAACCGGCGAGACACCTGATGATGATGGCATAGTATATTATGGTTTGGAATATTGTGCCATGTTATGCTTTGTTATGTTCTGTTCAGTTATGTTACATTATAGTATGTTATGATATGTTCTGTAACATTATGATATGTTATGTATTGCTATGTTATACAGTCAACATCACTGCACTCTGGACAGACCCATAGGTGCTCAGTTTTTTCCATCAAATTCTCCATGAGCTTCTATAGATCTGCATGAAGTGCTATAATGTCAGTTCTGTCCAATATAACATAACAGCACAAGTAAAATCAAATTCTCAGCTCAAGTGACATACCTTGTCCATTTTCAGATATATAATTGTCGCAGTTTGATGAGAAGTTGGGAGCATCAAGTTTTTTATGTAGAATCCTATTTTCACTTATGTAATGACGTATTTCCGAATGCATGCGCTTCTGAAACAAAAGTCAATTGCCTGTATATTTCAACGACAAAAGCTTAAACTCATTAGGTAAATAATGGTCTGGAGTTAAGATGTTAACCTCGGGTGCTGGAGGTCGCGAGTTCCAATCACAGTGGAGATCTGGTTTTTGTCACGTGGATCATCCAGTAAAAATTTTCCTTTTTATCTGAGTAGTGAGATCAGACACCTGTGTGCAGTGGCGCATACATTAAAAATCCCTTGGCAGTTCGAAATCGAAAAGAGTAGGCTTAATGCCTGGTCAAAATTGAAGTTAAAAAATTGACTAAAATTATTCTAGGAATTCTCGTCCCACAGAGAATATGTCGCAAAAAGGGAACTGTGTGGCTATGACATCAGGTTTTAGTTATGTGGTTAGTGGAGCGGCATAAATGGTGCCTAACAGGCTGCGGGTTTACCTTGCTCTAATTCACGCTTCCACCACCACAAGTCTTAAAAACATGCGATCGTATATTTCAGGAGCTTCCAACCTAACGGTTGGTAATAGATACTGGGATTAACCTAGCAAGTCACACAGGGGTTTTCCCCTGCCAAGAAAAAAAAAATTGTAATAAAGGAAGTCACACCTCCCCACGAAACAAATGAACTGAAGATAGATAGATAATTAAAATTGTTTTTTTCCAGTCATAAAACTCCCACACACCTGAGAGCTCATCGCAAAGAGGAGATATGCATAGAGTTTTGTGGGAGGCTTAAGATGCCAACATGTTAAAACTTTGGAATGTTTCTTTGAATCTCTCCTACCCATTGTCGCCCTTTTTATGAACTATGCAAAGAAGATATCTGATGGAGAAGGTCTGCAGTCTGGATGTGATACATTCCATGTTTCTGAGCCATTTAGTAAAATTGATTTTACATTCTGTCCCGAGTGGTCTGTCTGGGTCTTTGTGCATGACAAGGACAAGAATAGCACCACTGCCCCACAGAGAGCATGCCGTAAGAGACGACTAACTGTATGACATGGCATAACATCAGTCATGGTTAGGTAGTTTGTTAACAGCATAGATGGTGCCTAACAGACTGCGGGCCTACTTTGCTCTAGTGTTTGAGTCTACTATTATGGACTCGCACATCAGTTTACTGCCCCCGCGGCATTTGTCCCAACGCAGCGCAGTAATAAGCTGCTTGAGCCTAGTCCACTAAGCAGGAAATTCTCCTCCCGACTATAACCAGCTCACGCCAGAGCTGGGACCTGCACAGAGGCATCCACTCCTGTAGAAGTACAGGTCAACTAAGACTAAGATTTTACGTTCAGTGTACACTAACGTTCAACAACAATGGGTACCTGATGAAGTCATGAAATCCATTGCAGAATCACTACTGAGTTGATGAAAGTATGTTATGGTATGGTATAGCCTAGTATGTTATTGTATGGAATATTATGCTGTTATTTTATGGCACGTAATATTATGGTATGATATGCTTTATGTTCTGTTCTGTTATGGAATAATGTGTTATATTCTGATACATTATAGTATGTTATATGTTATATTTTGATACATTATACTATGCTATATGTTATATTCTGATACATTATAGTATGTTATATTTAGATACATTATAGTATGTTATATTCTGATACATTATAGTATGTTATATTCAGATACATTATAGTATGTTATATGTTATATTCTGATGCATTATAGCATGTTATATTCTAATACATTATAGTTTGTTATATTCAGATACATTATAGTATGTTATATTCAGATGCATTATAGTATATTATATATTATATTCTGATACATTATTCGAGCGTGTTCAAATGAAACCGGACCAAACTGCAACAAGTGAACATACATACAATGCGCATGATGATGTCACTTCTGGTGTAAACAGCACATACCAACCGTCAAGTTTGCAAAATTTCATTACTCTCCGACTAATAGTTTCCTTGGCAGACTGTTGAAAACATGGTGGGTGTGATACGGAATCAGTTCAGAGTTGATCAGCGAGCGGTGATTTGATTTCTAGCAGCTAAAAGATGTTGACCAGTTGACATTCATCACAGAATACTGGCAGTGTATGGTGACAAAAGTGTGACAAAGACAACAGTGAAGAACTGGACAACGATCTTTAAAAAAAAAGATCTTCTCAGCTACTAGCAATGATAAGCAAGGCATTCACATATGGACCTATATTTCTGTTGTTGAAAGTAGTTTCTGTATATTGGAAACATAGTTCAGCGTTTAGCTGAAAAATAAATTATCTTTAAACCATGATTACATAAGACAGAATATATATTAAATAAGCAAAAGTAGGCTTTTAGAGCTACTGAAGATGGATGTGTCGGACCGAAAGGTGAAAATATCGCAGTCAAGCTATAAACTAGCGACACAACGCATTCTGTTCTCCGGACTATATCCTGCTGCTTGCAAAGCCCTGTTCACGGCTTGGTAGCGAAAGATTGAGAACGAATGCAAAAGAAGAAGAAAGCTTTTAGAAAAGGAAAAAAAAGTACACACAAAGTCCTTGGTAGTGGAAAAAGGACTTGTAATATTATGTTCTTGTTGGTTATAGATTGGATAATGAAGATATCAAATGATGGAAAGTGAACTGGTATTATTCAGCGGACACAATTGGAGGACCTGGATTACGCAGATGATCTGGTACTCTTGTCACATCATCATAGCTAAATGTAAGAGAATCTGTACATGGTGAAGGAACAATCAGCCAAATTGGGGCTGAATATTAACATGAAAAAAAAAACCAAGCTCCATAAATTAACCCAATCAACAAAGAACCAATCATGATGGAGGGAGAGTCACTGTAAGGGATGGATGCCTTTATCTGTTTAGGCAATACAATTGACATGATATGGGGAGCAGATGCAAGGACTAGAATTGGAAAGACAAGAATAGCATTAGTGATACTAAATAAGATATGGAGATGCAGAGAAATCAAGATTCACACCATAGTTAGAATATTCCAACACCAGTGTCAAGCCAGTGCTGCTATATAGAGCTGATGCATAGAGAACTGCCAGACTCCAGTCCTTCGTTAACAGATTACTACGAAGGATAATGGGCATAAAATTGCTGGATGAGAAATGTAAAGACCTATGGGGAAAGTAGCCAACAACAGATAGTAGAAGAACATATTAAGAAGAGAACATGCAACTGGATAGGACGCACATTGAGAAAGGCACTGCCAAACATAGCAAGCTGACTCTCACATGGAATCCTCAAGGAAAAAGATAGAGAGGCAGAGCTAAAAATACACGTAGAAGTGAATGTGAGAGGGAACTGTAACGAAATGGTTACACCTGGAGAGAGTTGGAAAGAGCAGCCCAGGACTGTGTATGCTGGCAAGATGTGGCCAATAGTTTATGCGAAAAGAGCAATGTGCTTCGATTGATTAGACTGTTACGAAGAAGAAATATTGCTTAACAATTGTGAATCTTGGACAGTGAATAAATATAAATCTAAGTGATCATTTAAAAGATGATAGTTATGCCATACTATATCTTCATGAGACTTCCTCAAGGCTGATCTTAGCTCTGCCTCTTTGCCAACTGCAGTCTCTTCTGAAGAAGCATCTCTCAACTTTCTTAAGACAGAAATTTCTTCTTCCAGGGCTTCGACTCTGTGCCTCAGTTTATTTGCTTCATCTTCTTTAACATGTTCCCGGGTCAATGTGTATTCAGAGAGATATTTCTGGGCTTGCTCTGTGTGACAAAAAAAGGTAAAAGTACAGGGTCAATGTGTATTCAGACAGATATTTCTGGGCTTGCTCTGTGTGACAAAAAGTACAGGCTCAATGTGTATTCAGACAGATATTTCTAGGCTTGCTCTGTGTGACAAAAAAGGCAAAAATACAGGGTCAATGTCTATTCAAACAGATATTTCTGGGCTTGCTCTGTGTGAGAAAAAGGCAAAGGTAAAGTACGGGTACTTCCACTGTCTCAACTCTTTTAGGACGAGAGGTCACTGTTAGGGGCAGATTTTTCCTTTCGTTCAGTACGGGAGACTGATGATTTTAAGATGATACTTTTTATGATACACATATATTTTTTCTGAACAGACTTTTTAGACACTTCAGAAACGTTGATTCTTTAGTTTCATTTTATATAAAAAAAAGTACAATTAAGCAGTTTTTTTAATACAAATTATTTGCTACCTGCTCAAGTAATTAAATTCTATTATTGATAGTGAATCTGCACGTATCGATCTGCTCTTGTTTCTGCACAAAAAACTGAAAATGTAAATGTACACTTCATTTTAGCTCTTGTGCTCTGCCGAAGATGGATGTGTCGGACCGAAAGGTGCAAATATCGCAGTCAAGCTGTAAACTAGCGACACAGCGCATTCTGTTCTTCCGACTACATCCTGCCACTTGCAAAGCCCTTCTCAGGGCTTGATAGCGGGAGATTGAGAACGAACGCAGAAGAAGAGAAGCTCTTGTGCTGATTTTTCTAGTCACTCTGAATTATTCTGACAGAGAAGTCAATTCTTCACAAAAGGTGGGTGTTGTCAAATAAAATAAACATGGGCATGGCTCACAATCCGAAGGTGCTGGGTTCGATCCTCATCACAGCACCGGCCGTTACCCCGGGGAAGCAAACCCTTAGAAAATGCAGGAGGGAGCAGACCCTTACATAAAATGCATGCTGAAGTCGGATGCATTGGCCGACAAGCACAAAATAAAAACCACAGTGCAACTCACACCGCCTTGGGGATTAGAGAAATGAGGCGAATACAAAAAATATAAATTTAAAAATGACAATAAAATAAACGTTGAATTTTTGTGTCCGTAGACAATAAACATACATTTTGTTTCGTTTTCCGAATTATAGATGTTTTATATGATTGGGAAACAAAAGTAGATCTATTCTTTCAGTGTTTGGCTTTAAATAAACTGGCGGAGCCAAAAAAATGTTTGCAAAATTTTTAATATCACTAGTTTAAAGTGATAAATGGAAGAAGATCAGATACCAAAGCGGTCATGGGAGATCAAAAGTCAAGGACGCAGACCCCGAGGACGTCCCAAAGTACGTTGGGAAGACAAAATACGACAGTCCCTAAGTGATAGAGGGCTGGATTGGAAAGAGGCCAGGAAAAAGACGGCGAATAGAGCAGTGTGGCGTTCTCTTTGGCAAACCTCTACACCTCACGGTAGAAGAGGAGCGACTAAGTAAGTAAGTAAGTAAAGTGATAAAGTGGGCGCTTTCAAATCAGGTAATAATGATTCTCAAAATTGCCAAGTGCTAGACCAATGTCATGTTAGGTCTACGCTAGATAATTTCAAAAATGGATGTAGTTTCGAAACAAGTGTTTCCCAAATGACAAAACATGCATTAGATTATATTTGGTAAATCTGACATGTTCATTGTTGTTCCAGAGCAGCATTCTTTTGTTGCTTCATATTTCTTACTTCTTTACTATTTCATAAATGGAGCTATATTTAGATAACTTATATATTCCGGCGGTCAACATGGCGATACACCTTGCACAAACTTCGCTGGACAATGTGCATTCATGTGAAATTCAAGGAGTTTCAAATTCGCGACTAATTTTGCAAACCGGAGAAGTGTAACTAAAAATAACTAAGGGCGATGTATAAGGGGAATGACTCTCATGGTAATAAGACTGGCAACATTACTAGGCATAAAGATGAAACAATGTTCAAAATGGCTACCTGGAATATTTGTGGAATGGGCGATAAAGAGACAGAACTTGTAAAATTCATGGTTAGAAAAGATATAGAAATTCTAGGGATAGCCGACATCAAGAGAAAGGGACAGGCTTTAAAAAAAATACATAAAAATTACACACTTATGTGGGGTGGAACTCAGCCAGCGGATAATAATAAACATGGAGTTTGTTTCATTTTGGCTCAGGAAACAGCAAAATTTCTATTTGAAGCAGACTATGAATCAGAAAGAATCATGCGTATCAGACTAAACCAAGGCGGACAAAAAGCAACATTCATCCAGATATAGGCCCCTTGTAATGACTCATACAAAGAAGAAAAAAGAATGGAGTATTTCGATAACCTAAGCACTATTATTGGCTAACGTTAAAGATACAGAAAGTCTGTATGTGCTGGAAGGATTTCAATGGGAGAGTGGGAGAACGAAGATCACCATGGGAAGTACAAATAGGACCGTTCAGCGACAAAACGATAAAATGTAATGGCAGCGGGGAGTAAGTTCTTAACCTATGTGCAGAACATGATCTAATTATCAGTAATACTTTCTATCAACATCGTTGAAGTCAAATAATCACTTGGTATAGATGGAACAACTTAAACCAAGCATCCCAGATAGATTTTATTCTTACAAGAAAGAAAGAGAGAGGGAGAGTGACAGATTCAAAGGCGATCCCAAATGCTATAATCAACTCTGACCATACACCTGTGATGCTTTGGATATACACTCTTACTTGGACAAACCCTAAGAAGACAAGTACACAAATAGAAAAAATAAATATAGAGAAACTAAAATATACAGAAATTGCTGAAAAAATTGAGGAAGAGGTCGAAGCTTCCTACAACACTATAACAAGTACAAGCAACATAGAAGGCGAGTGGAAATTTTTTAAAGCTACAATTCAAAACATAGTCAATGAGGAATGCAAAAAGTTTGGCACACATACAAAGCACACAAGATGGTGGAATGGAAGGGTCAAAAGTTCCATACAAGAAAAGAAGAAATGTTATCACAAATGACAGAAATAAAAAACCAAGGAAGATTACAATGCCTACAGACAAGCCGCACGAGAAAGCAAAAAAACAGTACAAATTGCAAAATCTGATTCATGGTGAATAGCAAGTTACTAAATAGCCTGATAGCAAGCCCTGAAAAGGGGCTTTGCAAGTAGCCTAGTCCGGAGAACGGACAGCGCTGTGTCGTAGCTTACAGTTTGACTGCGATGTTTGCACCTTTCGGTCCAAAACATCTGTCTTCAGCAGGCATTCTTGAGTCTGGGTTAGCATTCCCTCTTCAATCCCTTCTACTTAGCCAGTCTGCTCTGTTGCAACCTGTTATCCAGATTACCACATGGATGTGTAAAAGGGTCTTGGCAGCTCTGGTTTGCTGGCCCTGATGCTAGTAGTCAGCTATGGGTCGCTGACACCTGCAGCTCATGCGCTGCTAAGCGCTTGATCCCGGATGTCAATATATGACTCTCGTTGCTAAAAAACAGATTTGGCCATTCCTATTCTTCTCCAACTTTCCATTTTGTTTCTTCAATTGGCCGTTATTTCCAAGGAAGGAGAAGCTCTAAACATGATCCCGTACTTGACAAGTCTTTGTTCATCTGTAGAATAAGGTAAAGGTGAGTACGATAACAAGAATTGCCATCAGGGATGAAGATAAGTCTTCATCGACTAAGCCGCATCCTATGTGAGGTGGGGGTGGCCAGTTTCCTTCCTTGCTGTTTATACCTTCCCTAACTCATACATCAGGTTCCCATTAACAGCTGGGTCCACTGGAGGAGCGTTTGTACCAGGAATGAATGACGCCCTGATATTTTTTCTGCCCGTCCGTGATTTCGAACCCTGGCGTGCTGTAATCCCAGTCTTAGCAAGCCAGCTCACTGTCAACTAGGCTTAAAGCTCCACACTCTGTAGAGTATAAAGCCTTTATGTAAACTCCATTTTACCCAAAAAGAAACAGAAATGACTAATGTGTTCTTACCAATAAATTTGGGGTGCTTGTGCAGAGATTTGGAGCCATTCCAGTATCTGTCTACCAAGTTTAACAGAGAATAAATGACAGTTTTCTCCTTCGCATCACCATAATGAAGTGAGTTTGTTCCCTGGATAGTGGATACACAAAATATAAGGAAACCAAAATCACTTGGAGGTTGAACGTTATAAATTGTTTTTATAATCTGAAGCTATTACATGATATCAAGTTTCACACCAAAATTAGAATATTCAACGCCAGTGTCAAGTCTGTGTTGCTGTATGGAACGGAGACATGGAGAACGACCAAGGTCATGCAACAAAGACTTCAGTCCTTCGTTAACAGATGCCTTTGAAGGATAATGGGCATAAAGGGCAGGACATCATGGTGAGGAATGAAGATCTATGGGAAAGGAGCCAACAACAACCATTGGAACAGCAAATTAAGCGAAGAAAATGGGGCTGGATAGGACATACGCTGCGGAAGGCACAGTATAATATAGCCAGACAGGCTCTTACATGGAGTCCTCAAGGGAAAAGAAAGAGAGGTAGACCCAAAAATACGTGGAGAAGAGAATGTGAAAAGGAGCTAAAATTAAATAATTAAACCTGGAGAGAGGCAGAAAGAGCAGCCCAGGACCGTGCACGCTTGCAAGATGTTGTCGATGGCCTATGTACAAAGAGCAGCCCAGGACCGTGCACGCTTGCAAGATGTTGTCGATGGCCTATGTACAAAGAGCAGCCAAGGACCGTGCACGCTTGCAAGATGTTGTCGATGGCCTATGTACAAAGAGCAGCCAAGGACCGTGCACGCTTGCAAGATGTTGTCGATGGCCTATGTACAAAGAGCAGCCAAGGACCGTGCACGCTTGCAAGATGTTGTCGATGGCCTATGTACAAAGAGCAGCCCAGGACCGTGCACGCTTGCAAGATGTTGTCGATGGCCTATGTACAAAGAGCAGCCAAGGACCGTGCACGCTTGCAAGATGTTGTCGATGGCCTATGTACAAAGAGCAGCCAAGGACCGTGCACGCTTGCAAGATGTTGTCGATGGCCTATGTACAAAGAGCAGCCAAGGACCGTGCACGCTTGCAAGATGTTGTCGATGGCCTATGTACAAAGAGCAGCCAAGGACCGTGCACGCTTGCAAGATGTTGTCGATGGCCTATGTACAAAGAGCAGCCAAGGACCGTGCACGCTTGCAAGATGTTGTCGATGGCCTATGTACAAAGAGCAGCCAAGGACCGTGCACGCTTGCAAGATGTTGTCGATGGCCTATGTACAAAGAGCAGCCAAGGACCGTGCACGCTTGCAAGATGTTGTCGATGGCCTATGTACAAAGAGCAGCCAAGGACCGTGCACGCTTGCAAGATGTTGTTGATGGCCTATGTACAAAGAGCAGCCCAGGACCGTGCACGCTTGCAAGATGTTGTTGATGGCCTATGTACAAAGAGCAGCCCAGGACCGTGCACGCTTGCAAGATGTTGTTGATGGCCTATGTACAAAGAGCAGCCCAGGACCGTGCACGCTTGCAAGATGTTGTTGATGGCCTATGTACAAAGAGCAGCCAAGGACCGTGCACGCTTGCAAGATGTTGTTGATGGCCTCTGCACCGAGAGGAGCTAGGGCTTTGATTGATAATACATGACTGATTTCAGTGTTACATTAGTCGATCGGCATCGCCTACGATACCTAGAAAGGGTCACTGGGTAAAAAAAACCTGAGACTGACTCAACATTAATATGAGCTTGTGCCTTGACTGAAGGCCAAGGTAATGCACTGGCTGCCCAGCTGAACGATTGGGAGTTCGGACCCCAGTTGGTGCTGAATTTTTCCCAATCGTAAAACTGCTCCCAGGGTCTACCCAGCCTAAATAAATTGGGTACCAGAATAATCTGGGAAACTAAAGGTGGCCGACATGATGTTGATCACATGACCCATATTGTGCTGTTAGTCAAGAAAAAGATGGGCCTAAAACCATATGCTACACTGGCGTGAAATCAGGATCTTGTGCCTAATGTAATCTTGATGCATACATATTTTTACACTTTTTAGCACATACAAACTAGTCCTACAAGCACGCTCTGTGAACAATTCGAGATCAAGATCCTGAGCTGCAGCAGTCAGCAACCTAAACTTGACTGCTAGCATCAGGGCCAGTGAACCAGAGCTGCCAAAACCTTCTACACCTCCACGCGGTGATCCTGGATAACAGGCTGCAGCAGGGCAGACTGGCCAAGGAGAAGGGATCGAAGAGGGAAGGCTAACCCGGTGCTCAAAAATGCTTGCTGAAGTCGGATGTGTCAGACCGCAAGATGCAAATATCGCAGTCAAGCTGTAAACTACAATACAACACATTCCCTTCTTCCGGACTATATCGTGCTACTTGCAAAGCCCTTTACAGGCTTGGTAGCGAGAGATTGAGAACGAACGAAGAAGAAGACATCACCCCTCGTGTGCCGTTGGTCATGAAAAATATGGATCTAAAACCATATGCCACACTGGCATGAAATCAGGATACTGTGCCTTGATGTACTTTTGATGCCTACATATTTTTACACTTTTAAGCACATACAAACTAGTCCTTTAAACTTTATGTACTTTTGATGCCTACATATTTTTACACTTTTAAGCACATATAAACTAGTCCTATAAACTTGATGTACTTTTGATGCCTACATATTTTTACACTTTTAAGCACATACAAACTAGTCCTATAAACTTGATGTACTTTTGATGCCTACATATTTTTACACTTTTAAGCACATACAAACTAGTCCTACAAACACGCTCAGCGAACAATTGAAAGAATGAACTACGTTCTGGTTAGACCAAAGTTTGTAGCTATTTTTGTTTTCTTTGAAAAGGAGAAAATAATTCCTTGTCAGGTGTCCAGTTTCAAACATATAAAAGTCAAACTTACCCCCCCCCCCCCCCCCCCCCCCGTACGCTATCTATATTTGACATATACAATAAACACACACAATACTAACAACTCGCCAAGTTTGGTGATTCGACATTATATGTAAGAGCGTAAAGGCAGGGTTGATTGACTACATGTCTCCAGAAAATCACACAGTGAAAATGAAGTCTATTCAAAATGAACTGAAAACGACTTATAAATCCACTTGATGATACACATCAGCTGGTCTTCCTTGATAATATATTCAATCCATGTTATCAAGCTTCCTAGAAAGTAAAGTAACTGTTTAATCTAATCCTGTTGTTACATTTACTTGTTCAATAAG
This sequence comes from Ariolimax columbianus, assembly GCA_036924085.1. Classification (NCBI taxonomy): domain Eukaryota; kingdom Metazoa; phylum Mollusca; class Gastropoda; order Stylommatophora; family Arionidae; genus Ariolimax; species Ariolimax columbianus. Next base: position 67,507,329 of record JAVGWX010000016.1, on the reverse strand, counting down.
AAGAACAAAGAGCACCACTTAAGGGGGACTCAGTGGTCTCGAGATAAAGTGTCCGCCTCGGGTGTCGGAGGTCACCGGTTCAAATCATGGTGGAGACCGCGATTTTTCATGTGGATCTTCTGGTAAAAATTCCCCTAATCTCTTGGTAGGGAAATCGTACTCCCATGTTCAGTGTCGAGCACGTTAAAAATTCCTTGGCAGTTGGAAATCGAAAAGAGTAGGTTTAACGGCCGCTGCCCGGACAAAATGCAAAATTCAAGTTAAAAATCTACTCAAGTTATTTGTATCTTTCCCCAGGTGGTTTGGTTAGAGCAGCTATAGATGGCATCTAACTGACTGCAGGTCTACTTAGCTCTAGTATTTGAGTCTATTAAGATTAACTTGCACAATATTGGTTTAACCACACTCCAAGAAACTGGGTGTATATAGACTCTTGTAGAGTCTTCTAAACCAGTATAAAGATGTTAAGTTAAGTTAATTGTGTTCTTTGATTGGAATAAATAAGTTTTCTGCTTGGCATCACCATAGTGAAGCAAGTTGGTTCTCTTGATAGTAGATACACAAAATAAAAGGAAACCAACTAAAAATCACTTGGAGGTTGAACTTTATAAATTTATTTTTATACTTTGAAGCAAATACACAGCTGCTTTTCAGTGTTTCTGGGCATACGTCTATCTAATCTAACATTTTACAAATTATTTTATTTTATTTTCCTGCTACAAGAAAGGAATGTCCAAAATTCTTGTGAAAAGTGAAAGTGTGTTTCCATGATGCATCTCAATTTCACTCTATTGTTTTGTATTCCTGAAAATCTAGTTTTCATGTTTGCAATACATGAATGTCTTGGGAGAGAAACTGGAACTGGTCCTCCTACCGGGTATTTCAGTTGGGCGGTTGATAAATGAATGGCCTCAATATTTGAAGGTTAGCTGTTAGTACCAAATAAACAGGTAAGGTAGACAAATGACTGGTCAGGCAAAACATACTGATCAGACATGTTAGTCAAGGTCAGGCAAAATGCATTCCAAGCATTCACAACTCTCTGACAAACAAAAATATACCCTTATACTGTTTAGAAATGTCTCCTGCATGACCAATAAAGGAAGATACACTAGCCCAATGATTCAAAACTAAACTCAAAACTGTATAGATCTAACGAGGAGCTATGAACAATGGCCTAGCTCATCACGGGAAATTGTCTGACAGCGCAAACATCACATACACAATCACAAGAAGAAGTGTTTTAGATATTACAATATTATGGGATGCCCTATTACCTCTCTGGCAGGAACACTGTTTGTTCTATTGAGTCGTGGTCTAGTCCAGGACAGGTCATCCTGTGATGTTCTAGCTCTAAAGTCTTGTCTGGAATGTCTTTTCTTGGATGTAGAACTGTAGTATTCATCTCTATCTGATTTCACGATAGGATCTGATGCACTCATAGGTTCATGGTATTTACCACCGTCCTGCATTGGCTGGTCAATTTCACCTGTAAAACAAAAAAGAGTAAAGATCCCACCACACCGTGCGGTGCATAGGAAATATGGTGTTAGGCTCATATTATTTTGTAAACTGCACAAGTGGATGATGTGGTCAGCATCACGCCGGCCGCCTTTACTTCCCAGATTTTCTGGAACCCAATTTCTGTGGCTGTGTTCAGGTAAAAAAAATCCCGCACCCTGGTCGCCTGTGCACTAACCACTGCGCTACTGTTGGCCTCAATTTCACCTGTAATGCAGCAGAAAGTTGGTGCGGTCATTGACCAAAATCAAATCGGATCATGATCAGGTCATTCAGTCCTGGAACTGGTTTTGGGCCCCCAACCTCATCATGAGGTCATTCAGTCCTGGAACTGGTTTTGGGCCCTCAACCCCATCATCAGGTCATTTAGTCCTGGTTCTGGTTTTGGACCCCCAACCTCATCATGAGGTCATTCAGTCCTGGAACTGGTTTTGGGCTCCCAACCGCATCATCAGGTCATTTAGTCCTGGTACTGGTTTTGGGCCCCCAACTTCATCATGAGGTCATTTAGTCCTGGTACTGGTTTTGGGCCCCCAACCTCATCATCAGGTCATTTAGTCCTGGTACTGGTTTTGGGCCCCCAACCTCATCATAAGGTCATTTAGTCCTGGGACTGGTTTTGGGCCCCCAACCCCATCATCAGGTCATTTAGTCCTGGAACTGGTTTTGGGCCTCCAGCCCCATCATCATAAGGTCATTTAGTCCTGGGACTGGTTTTGGGCCCCCAACCCCATCATCAGGTCATTTAGTCCTGGAACTGGTTTTGGGCCTCCAACCCCATCATCATCAGGTCATTTAGTCCTGGAACTGGTTTTGGGCCTCCAGCCCCATCATCATGTCATTCAGTCCTGGGACTGGTTTGGTGCCCCCAACCTCATCATCATCAGGTCATTCAGTCCTGGGACTGGTTTGGTGCCCCCAACCTCATCATCATCAGGTCATTCAGTCCTGGGACTGGTTTATGGCCTCCAACCCCATCATCATCAGGTCATTCAGTCCTAGGACTGGTTTAGGGTCCCTGACCCCATCATCATCAGGTCATTCAGTCCTGGGACTGGTTTAGGGTCCCTGACCACATCATCATCAAGTCATTTGGTCCTGGGACTGGTTTGCAAGCTGAGCATTCTGTCTTTCTATTTCTGCCTGTCATCTGCAGCTGTCTTCATCCGCCATGTCTCTGCATGCTTATATTCCAAAGGTATTTCTTGGTCTGCCCCTTCCTCTCTTTACCTGCGTTCTATCTACCAAGACTTGATTTTCTTCAATGGACTCTCATGACATAGGTTGTGACCCAGCCAGACCAGTCGTTGTTTGTGTATCTTTTGTAGCAGCTTTCTTTCCTCTCCCTCTTCCGCCAACACCCTTTCGTTTAATTTTCTTTGTCTAGGTCACTTTATTCCTCTTTTGATAACACAAAATCTGAAAAGCCTCTAAATATTTCTCCTCTCATTTATTTTCTGTCCATGTTTCATTACCGCACAACGTAACTGACCAGACATATATCATCAAATAGTATGGCCAACATTATACTCCAGGGAACAGTCCTGGGAATGAGGAAGAGAGGAAATCCCCAGATACTTTGGACAGAAGTATGACTTGACTTACTAACCTAATTTCTGAGTACCTTTTGGTTCTCTTCTCATAGGATTTGACGACATCTTCCATGTGCTGTATGAAAAGATATGGCGAAAAAGATAAGGCGATAGATCGCCCTGTCGTATGTCACTGGTGGCCTTGAACTCCTCTAACAAATGGTTTCCTGTCCTAACGTAGGTTCTACAAGTCATACATAAACATTGTATGAATGTGAGTTCTTCCACTCCGGTAATCCTAGAGTATGCTCCTGGAAATCTTATCGAATGCATTTTCCCCAAGTAAAAAAAAACGTGCATTTCATCATCATACTGTACATCTTAGTTTTCTGCTCCAGTATGCTAGTGAAAGCTTTGCTGAGTACACTAACGAGGGATATGGTTTTCGTACTGTCGGCTGTCACCATTTTTTTATATTGATATAAAGATGACTATCTCCCAGTCTCCCAGAGAAAAATCTGCATCCTGTAATAGTTACAGTCGTCTTGACTATGTCTTGCCACTAGATTAAGGTAGCAGGGGATGAGAGAGTGTGGCTGATGCAGTGCAAATCTCTTAAAGCGCAAGTTTCAGCATCAGACATACAGAAAAAAAATTAGCAAAAATATGAAGATATCCCGCAGTACAAGTCTGATGCTGTCACCATCTACACTTGCAAAGGCCATATTGCTGTTGTAATTCTTTCTCATATTTCCTCATTTGTAACTTGGTCTTTGTACGTGACGTTTAGAAGTCTTCGGAAACATCTCATCTCCAAGACCTGTTTCCTCCGCTGTAGATTAGCTGTAATTGTCCATGTCTCAAAGCATAGAGGAATATTGACAGGACCAATGTGTGCATTAATCTGATCTTCATGCATTGGCTAACTGTTTATCATGCCAGATTTTGTTCAGCAGTGCAAACACTGCTATTGTTTGTGCTATTCTGGTCAGCACCTCATATTATGATCCTTCATCACTGACAATTGAATCCAGATATTTAAAACGGTCAACGACGTCGAGTTCCTGGCCATTAGCTTTTACCGCATTGTTGAAGGCCTCAGCGTTGTTGGTCATTTTGTCTTTCCAGCGTTAATCTCCATACCATAGTCAAGAGGTTTCATCGAGCCTTCTGACAGATTCCCGGAGCTCCGCTTCTGTGCCCACCAACCCGTCAATGTCATCTACAAAACAAAGGTTGGTAATCGTTCTGTCCCCTATCATTACAGTCCCAAGATGATCTCCAAGTGCCTCGCTCATAATTCCCACAAGGAATAGTTTCTACCATATTTCTAATGTCCTCATTTCTTATTTTATCTCACCTGGTGACATCGATGACCTTTCTTAGGCACTCCTTCTCACACATAATTTTCCTTTCCTGTGCCTTGGATAAGGATGAGATTTGATTTTGGTCGCACAGAGTTAGTATACATACACCAGTGAATCAGATAAATACATACTGGTGAATTACAAAAAATGAATTAATGGTGAATTAGATAAATGAATGTATTCAACAATTTGATTACCCTTTGGATTAGGGGTAAAATAACCTTGACCTCTGTATTTACTGCTTGCCTCTACTTCATCAGAAAATAAAAGATTAGGATCATTTCTGTTGAAAAATAATGGAATAAAATATGGAATGTGTCACAACTAGATGAGACAAAAGTTCAAACCTGATGGCAATGGACTAACTATTTGTCAAATGAAATTTTCTAGAGAAATTGATTATGTCATTAATAATGATACCTTGCACCACATTGTTATTCACTCTAGTGAATAATTAGTGTATATAACTGCATCTGGTCAGGTGAAATTAATGTAATGTGGACGGTTGTGGAATATCCCTTTATGAAATGATGAAGCTAACTTAACTTAACGTCTTTATACTGGTTTAGAAGACTCTATAGAGTCTGTATACAACCAGATTAATTTACATTACTTTGCTCTAAAAGTTATGTGCATTCAATTTATTCTTAAATGCATTCATTGTCCCTGCCGCCACTACTTCCTGTGGCAATGCATTCCGCGCATTCACCACTCTCTGACTAGAAAAATGATTCCTAATATCTAATCTAGACCTTTCTTTAATTAATTTGTAGCTATGCCCTCTTGTTCTTGTAGGTGGTTGTATTTAGAAAAACCTGTTATAGTCAAGTTTATCCATTCCTTTGATTATCTTATTAACCTGTATTAAGTCACCTCGAATTCTTCTCTTTTTTAGACACTGACATTCTATACAAAACTTGTTCTACACTGATTAACTACTATCTACTATGCAGACACATGTGCCCTCTGGCAGTTGGTGATGATGTTGATCTTTGTCTGTCATCGTTCCTGTGCTGTGTAATATTAGATTCTTACCAAGCTTGGGGATGTGCTCTGTAAGGATTAAGGTTTACAACTCTTGTTCCTTCTGAGCTACATTCGGCCTGCCTGACCTGAATCATTCATACAGACAGCATTCTCAAACTGTTCTCTCCAGTACCACCACTCTAGGGCGTTTGGAATTTACAGCATTCGTACAGACAGCGTTCTTAAACTGTTCTTTCCAGTACCGCACCTCCAGGGCGTATGGAATTCACAGTATTTGTACAGTGTACAGACAGTGTTCTCAAACTGTTCTTTTCAGTACTGCCATTCCAGGGAATATAGAATTTACAGTATTTGTACAGACAGCATTCTCAAACTGTTCTCTCCAGTACCACCACTCTAGGGCGTTTGGAATTTACAGCATTCGTACAGACAGCGTTCTTAAACTGTTCTTTCCAGTACCGCACCTCCAGGGCGTATGGAATTCACAGTATTTGTACAGTGTACAGACAGTGTTCTCAAACTGTTCTTTTCAGTACTGCCATTCCAGGGAATATAGAATTTACAGTATTTGTACAGACAGCATTCTCAAACTGTTCTTTCCAGTATCGCCATTCCAGGGTGTGTGGAATCTACAGCATTTGTACAGACAGTGTTCTTAAACTGTTCTTTCCAGTACCGCACCTCCAGGGCGTATAGAATATACAGTATTCGTACTATTGACTCATACCTCTACCTGTCATTCTAATTGCAACAGCCCTGCTTGGCACTAGCTCCCCTACTGATACTGATCCAATATAAAGAATCGGTGGTCAATAAGTCACTAGCCCCAACTCAGACAAACCAGTTCCAACTCCTAGTAAACACTGCTGCCTCTCTCTTTCACGTTTCAAATTCAATCCCCGATTTGACAATGGCGATGTGTTGACCCTAGTTTAATCATTATCGTACTGAACCTTCATTCGCAGAAGAATTCACGGCTCCGCTATTTAAAAAAACGAATAACAGAACTCTGTTCCTCTTTGGTTGTTGTTTGCGAATGCCAACAATGAGTAGGTAACTCTTTTGTGCGCCCTGAAAAGGACGTTAAGTGGTGGGTTGCAGTAGCTTTCCTCACATCCTGAGCGTGCTGATGAAGGTGGACCGGTGTCCTCCAGGCCGCTGTGCTATGCTTGGCTTCATCTGCGTGTCACTCACTACTACGGGGATCACGTCAATCTCTCACCTCATTAGCCAGGCTGCCATGAAAACATCCACTTTCCAGGGAGGGCTACGAGGAAGCTGAGGTGAGGGTCTTGGCCAGCCTGACCCTGACTAACATGTCATTTTGCCTGACCCGACGCTAGTGTTCCTCGGCTCTCCTCTTCGGCGCAAGTCAATAGTGGGGTGTGAAACTTTTAACTGCAATTATGACGTCATGTTGTTCGTCTGCAGCGTGATGGCATGTGCAGGACACTTTTGACATCCTTAACAGCCATATTAACAAAGTACAATACAAAAGCAAGGTTTTTCTAATTTCTATCCCACTTTTAAGGTTTTCATCTAAAGCCCCTTCGCAGTTTATAATGTTAGGGACCCCGTAACTTTCCTTCCCACCCAGTTCAGAAACCAGTAATGTATCTGACTCCTTTCCAACCACAGAAAGGAGCGTGATGTATTCGATGGTGTGCAGTGCCAAGTGCTGAGCTAAAACATTTCTGAGGAGCCCTTGTTATACGGCTGGACCAGGAAAACCCCTGCTCACAAGATACTACACAAGTCGTTCCTCAGTGCCAAAAGTCTTATCCCGGCCAGCTGGAGGCGCAGGAGAGGCCATCCTCGATCAGTATGGCTCCAGCAAGTAGCAACCTCCTCCCCCACCCTGGACGAGGCCTGGAACCATACCACAGATGTCGGTCATGGATGTGGCCGACCGATGCAACAGGCCTCAGATGCCTTAGCGAACATTATTATTATACTTGGCCTACCATCTCCACCAATATACGGGGGCCTCGAGAGAAGTCCTGTGTGTTTCTCGCAATGCAATGCCAAGTTGGGCCTACTCAGCTCTGTGCAATGCTGAGTTTAGCCACTCCCCACAGAGTACAATGCTCAGTTGGACACCCTCCCCACAGTACAATGCTGAGTTGATTACACCCGGTGTCGTGTATTGCAGAGCTGCTACAAGAGCCCAAGTAGACTACCACCACCAGCAGCCTACGAGGCCTAGAGAGATTCCTGTATCCGTCGTGTTTCAGTTTTGCAATAAGGCAAGGGAAACGTCTCTTGGAGTGGAATGCCAAGTTGTCTTAGGAATAGCACAAAATTACAACCTGATGTCCTATAACTTAGTTCTTAGCCGACCTGTACTTCTACAGTGGCAGATGCCCCTGTGCAGGTCCCAGCTCTGGTATGAGTTGGATGTAGCCGTGAGGATGATTTCCTGCTTAGAGGGCTAGGCTCGAGCAGCTTATTACTGAACTACGTTGGGACAAGTGCTGCAGGAGGTGGTTAACCAACATGCGAGTCCATCTTAATAGACTCAAATACTAAAGCAAAGTAGACCCACAGCCTGTTAGGCGGCATCTATGCTGTTCTAAACAAACCACCTAACCATTGCCGGTGTTATGCCATGTCACACAGTTAGTCGCCTCTTACGACTTGCTCTTTGTGAGGCAGTGGTGCTATTCTTCTCCTCATCATACACAAAGACCCCGGCGGACCACTCGAGCAGGAAATTTCTACACCAATAACTGCATATATCATAACATCAAGGCAAACCAGGAAATAACAAACACCTGTGTAAGTGTAAGCTAGAAGAGATCTCGCCTTACTTATGAGCTTCTCCAATCTTGTGAACACCTTCACCTGGCATAGACATAATGTTGGGGTACCAGTCCTTGTATCTGGCTAGACGAGAATCTTCACTGTTTGATAATGACGTGGGCTCTGTGCTTATGCCAGCCTGAAGGTTAGGATTACAAGAAAGTGAAACTATTGTATGTATGTACCTAAAGCATTCTACATTCGAGTGGCAGATTCTTCTTTAACAAAAAAAAATCAACACGATAATATAATTGAAGGTTGAAGATCATAGGATGAAATACTCAGAGTGCCTGGTTCCAATGGCATCAGCTTCCACATCCCATTCCCTCCAAACATCCTCCCCAATCTTATTTACATACGTGACAAATTGCTAATTCAAACTGTATTTACATTGTTGTTAAATTGTATTTACATAGAAAAAAAATGTATTTACATAAAGGAAAAATTGTATTAAATTGTTAAATTTCAACTTTTTATTTACACGGCCGCTAAACTGTTAAATTTAAAGTTATATTTACATAGTGCAAAAATTGTATACACATCGAAGAAAAATGATATTTACATAGAGAAAAAAAAAATATTTACATAGAGGAAAAATTGTATTTACAAAGAGGAAAAATTGTATTTACATAAAGGAGAATTGTATTTACAGAGGAAAATTGCATTTACATTGAGGGAAAATTGCATTTAAATAGATGAGAAATTGTATTTACATAGAGGAAAAATTGTATTTTATGTAAAAGAAAAATTGTACTAAAGTAAAGGAAAAATTGTATTAAAGCAAAGGAAAAATTGTATTTTCACAAAGAAAAAATTGTATTTACATAGAGGAAAAATAGTTTTAGAGAAGAAAATTGTATTTGTAGAGACAAAATTGCTAATTTAAGATATCATATCACGCTTCTGAATTTCAAATCTTTATAACAGTTGACAAAATAAGCCCAACCAAATCTTGACTTTGTTATTCACAACATTACTGGAGAAAGAGACAAGTCAACAACAAAGACACAAAATGTTGGTATATTTAACCTCATTGCACAGAAGGAAAATGATCAAAGACAGTGATAGTCAAACTGTATAAAGCTTTAGTTAGACCTAGATTGGAGTACTGTGTACAGGTGTGGAGTCCTTATCATAGAGGGGATATAAACATGCTGGAAAGAATACAAAAAAGAGCGACAAAGCTGATAGTGGGATTCCAGAATTACAGTTAAGAGGAAAGACTCAGAAAAAACCGGCCTAAAGTGTCTAGAAAAGTGAAGAATTCGAGGTGACTGTATTCAGGTTTATAAGATGATCAGAGGAACGGATAAATTAGACTATAACAAGTTTTTCAAAATACAACTACTCACAAGAACAAGAGGGCATAGCTACAAATTAACTAAAGAGAGGTCCAAATTAGATATTAGAAAATATTTTGTTAGTCAGAGAATGGTGAAGGCTTGGAATGCATTGCCACAGGAGGTAGTGGAGGCAGGGATAACGAATGCATTTAAGAATAAATTGGATGCGCATAGCTTTTAGAGCAAGGTAATGTAAATGAAACTGGTTGTATACAGATTCTGCAGAGTCTTCTAAACCAGCATAAAGACGTTAAGTTAAGTTCTGACAAATAACACTTTGGACAAGAAGAAAGTATGGAGAATCATTATTACCCAGGCCAGTCATAGTGATAATGAGACTACCCCGAAATATTACAAATGTTGACTTTTATTTCTGCAGCTTACAAAACCGTAAATTATCAAGAATGTCCAATCTTACCAAATGCGTTTGTTTATCCTCCAAAGTCTTCAGCCTCTGACTTGCTGCTTTGGGCTGGTCTAACATTTTTAAACCTGAAAATAATTACATCATGTGAAGATTAGTCCATGCATAGAAGGACTACCTCTGAAGATAAATAAAAGTAAAACACAATGCCTCAGAAACCCTTACTGGCCAAAGCAAAATATCAAGCTGGGAAAGGAATGTCAACTCTTATATCTACCTAGGTCAAGAGATAAATTGCAACCCCAAAATCTCTAAACGACGAAAAGCAACTTTGTAATCGTTCAACTCTATTTAGCCAATACTCCAAGAGTTGAAAAACACCATGGCAAAAGCACATACTTTCAATTCCACAGTAATTCCAGCATGTGATTTATGGATGCAAAGTGTGAAACTTGCGCAAAACAGATGCTGAGAAGCGCCTGAGTCACTCAGAGAGCAATGGAACGACGTTTGCTAACAATTTTGATACGGGATAAGATCCGAAACAGTAATTCAATATCATACTTTGTTTCAGGACATTGTGGAAGTAGAGATATCATGCAAACATCGCTGAGCTGGACATGTAGTACGTATGCCTGACAACAGACGGACATATAGAACAATGTTTTGGTGACCATATTTCTGTAGACATCCACCTTTTCTATGGTGAGGTGGACTGACCAAATACTTAGGCCTGTAATGGTACAGCGCTGCAAAAGATCGGGACACATACAGAATATTGATGGCTTCCTCGCATACGGCATATTTGGTGGACTGATGCAGAGGATAATGTGATAATGTGAATATGATATCAAGATTTGTCATTTCTACGATTCTTGTAAAGTGAGGAAGAAAATGGTCCCATAGGACAATGGTTCCAAACCTTTGCTCAGCTGACATCAGGAACCAAATCAACATCTTTAAATTATTTATTTTTTTCTCACTATTATAACAAATATTTATCACTTCCGTGGGGAGGAAGACTAACGTCTGGTCAGGCAAAATATACTGATCAGACATGCTAGTCAGAGTCAGGCAAAACATACTGGTCAAGACCCTTACCCGGCTTCCTCGTAACCTCCCTGTAAACAGGCTGTTTTCATGGCAGTCTGACTAATGAGGTGAGGGATTGATGTGATCCCTGTAGTAGTGTGCGACACACATATGAAGCCAAGCATAGCACAACCAGCTGGAGAACCCCAGTCCATTTTCATCAGCACACTCGGGATGTGAGATAAGCTACTGCAACCAGCCACTTAACAACCTTTTCTGGGCGCACAAAATGAGTAAACCTACTCATTGAGGGCATTCAAAACAACAACATATCACTTGCTTAAACATCTGTTTAAAAAAAATCATTTTTGTCTTTTCTAAACATGAAATGGGGACGATGAGGCTAACGTCTGGTCAGGCAAAACACACCGATCAGACAATGTTATAAAGGTCCAGGAGAAATATACTGGCCAAGACCCTCATCTGACCTCCTTGTTGGTCGTCCTGGAAACGGCTGTTGCCCAGGACAGCGGTCTGAATAACAAGGTGAGGTACGACGTGATCCCCGTAGTAGTGAGTGACACGCAGATGAAGCCAAGCATAGCACAACCGCCTGGAGGACTCGGTCAACCTTCATTAGCATGCTCAGGATGTGAGGAAAGCTACTGCAACTCACCACTTAACGTCCTTTTCAGGGCGCACCAAAGAGTGACGTACTCATGGTGGGCATTCGCAAACAACAACAACAAACATGAAATGTATTGGTTACATAGAATATTCAGTTGTGTGATTCAATTTTTAATATGACTGTGTGGTGGGAAAGAGTAGGGGGCCATGAAAAATACAATTTACCTGTGATATTATTTTTTGGGAGTGGAGGGGAATAGATGAGAGAATGACTAAGAGTAGCCAGAGATGAAACATACTGATCAATACTCTACCTCACGTCTGTGATATTATTCCCTGAAAACAGGCTGTGTCAAAGCAGTTTGGCCAATGAGGTGGGGATCGACAGTGTAATCCCCATAGTGGTGAGCTTATTGAGGAGCCGTGCTTCGCACTACAGCCCGAAGGACATTAGTCCATTTTCTCAGGTAAGCTTCAAGATGTAAGAAAAGCCACTGTAACCCCCCACCAAAGAAACATCATCAAGAATTAAATTAACTTATGGGAACTGAGACACTAGCCCGGTCAAGTGGAACATACTAACCAGGATGGCGAGTCAGATTCAGGCAAAATATATTGACCAATACCACTATCTCTCTTCCATGTTACCTTCCTTGAAAACAGGCAGTCTGGATGACGATATGTGGATCGACGTGATCTACATAGTAGTGAGCATCATGCAGATGAAGCCAAGTACAGCACAATCGCTTGGACGACCACAGTCCACCTCATCAGCACGCTCGGGATGTGAGGAAAGCTACTACAACCCACTACTTAACACTCCTTTCAGGGCGCAGAAAAGATTAAACATACTCATTGTGGGTATTAAACAACAACAACAACAAATTAACTTACAAGTGGCTTTTGGAGAGGAAGACTAACGTCAGGGTCAGGCAAAATATACTGGCCAAGACCTTGGCTTCCTCATAACCCTCCCTGGAAATGGGCTGTTTTCATGGCAGCCTGGCTAACGAGGTGAGGGATTGACATGATCCCTGTAGCAGGGAGTGACACACGGATGAAGCCAAGCAAAGCAACAACCGCCTGAAGGACCGCGGTCCAGCTTCATCAGCACACTCGAGATGTGAGGACAGCTACTAACTTAACGCCCTTTTCAGGGCGCACAAAAGTGTAAACCTACTCATTGTGGGCATTTGAAACAACGAGAGGCTTTGACAACAACAGAACAACTTTAGTATGTCTGCGACCTGGAAAAATTCACAACAACTGCTATAGCAAATAATCTTATACTCTTAGATTTCATTCCGGGGGCAGGTCTTTCGTTTTTATGGGTTAACTTGTCTATTCATTGAACTCCTAGTCTTCCACAATTCTGACAGAGCCAGGCACCCTGTTACAGCTGGGTAGACTGAAACGTGATGTGACTATGTACAAGGGCTGATATTTGACTGTAGGTAGTTTAAAAAAATTTTCTTGGAGATTGACATGCATATCATATAGCAGTTTTACAAGGGCAATTTGAAAAGTTTTACCTCCAGCACACTAGGACAACAGTGCTAAAAGCCACATCACATCATTCTCGCAATGAGCTAGAACAATATTAGAAAGATAGAAAAGGAAAGGGCTCTAGGGATTATAATAGATCATACAGGTATAGTAAGTGAGCAAGTTCAGGTAGCAGTGAAAAAAAGGTTAGGTATGATAAAAAAGAAATATTAAACATGGGAGCAGGAAGTGATAGACAAACTGTATAAAGCATTAGTTAGATCTAGATTGGAGTACTCTGTACAGGTGTGGAGTCCTTATTGTAGAGGAGATATAAACTTGCTGGAAAGGAAACACAAACTATCGACAAAGCTGATAGTGGGATTCCAGAATTACAGTTATGAGGAAAGAGAAAAACCGGCCTACAGTGCCTAGAAAAGAGAAGAATTCGAGGTGACTTAATGCAGGTTTATAAGATGATCAGAGTAACGGATAAATTAGACTATAACAAGTTTTTAAAAATACAACCACCCACAAGAACAAGAGGGCATAGCTACAAATGAACTTCTTCTTCTTCTTCTTCTGCGTTCGTTCTTAATCTCCCGCTACCAAGCCCTGAACAGGGTTTTGCAAGTAGCAGGATGTAGTCCAGAGAACGGAATGCCGGAATGCGTTGTGTCGCTAGTTTACAGCTTGACTGCGATATTTGCACCTTTCGGTACGACACATCCGTCTTCAGTATAACAAATGAACTAAAGTCAGTGCTGTCAGGAGGTTGGCAAAGACTGTAAAAGGTGGCAACTCAGCCGCGACGAACCTACATGACAAGACATGCCCACACACAGTCGGCAAACAGTGGCTGCATTGGAGCTTCCCAAATTTGATGATACTTTACTGCCCCCATCATACAGTCTCAATCTGTCCACTTGTTACTTACTCCTCTTACCGGAACTGAACGAACACCATTACTCTTTTGACGAGGAGGTGCAAGCAGATGCGCATACCTCGTTTCTGATTTTTTCCCTTGACGGGATGCAACAACTTGTCCAACATTGGCATTTGTGTGTAGACCGGAATGGTGACTACGTAGAAAAATAATGACATGTCACTGAAACGACATTCCTAGCTAAAGCTATAAGAAAATAGCTCATGTGTAAATCTCGCACATTAATGAAATGATCTCTTCAAAGGCAAAACATTTTAAATCGCCCTCGTATGTCATGTACTCTTTTTATTCTCATTTCTACTCACTACTCAGAGTGTAATCTTCAGCTTTATCCTCCCTAGCGGATGATCCTGTCAGGGGACGAGGTTTACTTAGATCACCATTCTGACGATTCACCATGTCAATAATAGCATCCTCGTCTAATCCTGAAAAGAAAACTTGTAAAATGAAAATGTCCTAAATGCTGTCACTATTAAGTTTAAGTAACCCATAACATTATTGCCGTAGGGGTGTGAGGTGTTAGCGATCTCACATTTCAAAGGCTCGGCTATATGAGGGCGGTAGCCATCGCCTCTCCCTCGCCACTTTTACTTCCCGGACTGAACCGGTACCCATTTAAGGCTGGGTCGACCCGGGAGCAATTCCGGTCTGAAAAAACATTACCGCCTCAACTGGGGAATGAACCCAGGACCACTCAGATGCGAAGCCAGTGCGCTAACCACTGCACTACGCCGCTCCACTATTATCCCTCAAATAATCAAATCTATTTCTCTAATAAACATGGTGGTCTGCCTCAGGCTTCTCACCTCACCAAACAATTTTTGCCTCAATTGGGTTGGAGAAGATAATGGTGTCACTCTGTTCCTGTTATGGAGCCAGGAGAGTTGTGAACATATTCTACTGTTTGTTTTATCTTCCTACACGGGCACATGTCTGTGTGCCTGCATTTCATTTGGCGGCTGTATCGAGTCAGGTCATCCCATAACCAGTGAGGTTGTTGGGGCACACATGAAGACATCCTCACAAACCCACGCCACCCTTCTCTGTCAGCGGCCGCTGCGTGTGCCACTTCTGGTTGGGCATTGATCCATTCTTTTATGTTGTCCTCCCACCTATTTTTGGGATGGCCTCATCGTGTCTGCCTTGCACCTTTCCGCGCAGGATCGTATTTGTAAGACCATTTGATCTCGATATATGACCGGACCGGGCGGGCTGTTTGCAACCTGCATATTCTCACCAAATGTGTGCACTTCAGGTATCAGATAGTTTCTGCAATATCAGACAGTCATCAGCATCATCAATGCTCCTTTCAAGGCTTAGGCCACTGACAACCTTCCTTCAGCAAGTTTTGTCTTTAGCTGCCCTTTCTGTCTCTCTCCATTCTGAGGCCCCTTCGTTCCCAAGACCGCTTGCTTTTGTTTGGTTGCTAATGTTTCCATAACGAGCTTTGTTTTTATGGACCTAGATGGTTGGCCTTGATCCAACATATTATACTGCAGGTGAGATGCCAATTTTTGAGTCTCCACCATGACCTGTTCAGTTTGGGTGACCCTTCTGGAAGCTTTCGTCTCCCCTGGCATAGTTCTTGGGATCATTGAGACACTCAAGTCACCTCACCAACTCAAGGTAGTGAACACGAGGGGAAATATTGGACCCTTGGTAGCCTCACTGTCATAGACAGGAGTGGAGTTAAGGATGAGCTTTCAATTCTTACTTGCGCTCCCAAGGCATGTGCAGTACAATCCAAGATTCTGGTTTATTCATGGCAGGATCATTCCTAATATCAGAATGTATGAAGGTGTGAGACCCTTCCTAATGAGGGATGAGCTGTGGTGTGAGACCATCTCTAATAACAGACAGGATGAGGTGTGAGACCATTCCTAATAAGAGATGAGCTGTGAGACCATTCCTAATAAGAGATGAGCTGTGAGACCATTCCTAATAAGAGATGAGCTGTGAGACCATTCCTAATAAGAGATGAGCTGTGAGACCATTCCTAATAAGAGATGTGGTGTGAGACCATTCCTAATAAGAGATGAGCTGTGAGACCATTCCTAATAAGAGATGAGCTGTGAGACCATTCCTAATAAGAGATGAGCTGTGAGACCATTCCTAATAAGAGATGAGCTGTGAGACCATTCCTAATAAGAGATGAGCTGTGAGACCATTTCTAATAAGGGATGAGATGTGAGACCATTCCTAATAACAGAAGGGATGAGGCATGAGACCATTCCTAATAAGGCATTAGGTGTGAGACCATTCCCAATAACAAAAGGGATAGGGTGTGAGACCATTCTTAATAACAGAGGGGATAGGGTGTGAGACCATTCCTAATAAGGCATAAGGTGTGAGACCATTCCTAATAACAGAACGGATGAGTCACTGGCAATCTCAAACTAAAATGTTCTGGTATATAAAGCCCATAAGTCATAGGTAGTAACTCAACTAGGAGAAAGGAAAATGACTTGCAACCAATTTCTACCATGCAGGTAGTCTGGTGACAGCCAAAGGATAAGAAGAGTTAACCCGAGAAAAAAGCTGAACCAAAAGACACCCATTTTGGAGTTTCTTACTTACTTTCCCTGTCCCAGGCACTACATCACAAATCATTCTTCCAGTACTCAGCCACATGGAATGTCCTGTCGTTGCCACTTAGCAGATCATCAGGTGGTCTTGTGTTGCTCCACATTGGCACATTTCCTCCTCCCTGTATCTCCCATCTTTTTAGATTTTTCAAGTATTTTGAAAGGGGGGGGGGGGGAGGCTCAGTAGTCTCGAGGTAAGGTGCCCGCGAATTCGAACCACAGCGGAGAATGGGATTTTTTCACGTGAATCTTCTGGTAAAAATTCCACTGATCTCTAGGTAGTGAAATCGGACTCCCGTGTTCAGTGTCGAGCACGTTATGAATTCCTTGGCAGTTAGAAATAGAAAAAAGTAGACTTAATGGCCGCTACCTGACAAAATTCAAAATTTTAGTTGAAAATCTGACCATATTATTTGTACCCTTCCCCCCTGCCTAGTAAGCTACAGGAAATTTAAAATACCTACTACAGATAGGCGATCGTCTTTGGCTATCTGGCAACAGACATTAGCGTGCCCGTTTGAATATCTGGATTCCAAGTAATTCAAGTATGCATTGTGATTTGGCAGTTTGAAGTCTATTAAGTGACTTTCATGTTGTGTAAGGCAGCTGTCCTGGTCATGCTGGCATTTACGGAAATAAAGAGCTGACATCCTGGCCTTAGGAGAATCCATAATGGGAACATTGGCAACGGATAGAGGTTGTTGTTGTTTGCGAATGTCTACAATGAATAGGTTACTCTTTTGTGCGCCCTGAAAAAGACGTTAAGTGGCGGGTTGCAGTAGCTTTTCTCACATCCCGTGGGTGCTGATGAATGTGGACCAGGGTTGTCCAGGTGGTTGTGCTACGCTTGGCTTCATTTGCGTGTCACTCACTACTACGGGGAACATGTTGATCAATCACCATCGTTAGCCAGGTTGCCATGAAAACAGCCCGTTTCCAGTGAGGGCTACTAGGTAGCCGAGGTGATGGTCATGGTCAGTATGTTTTGCTTGACCCTGAATAACATGTTTGATCGGTATATTTTGCCTGACCAGACGTTAGTTTTCCTCCCCATGGATAGAGTTGAAATTTTGAAGTTGATCAATGACTGCCTTCTGGATGAAGACAGTCGATGTGCCAGCGATGCACAGATTGCAGGATTTTGAAATCATATTCGGGTTCAGCAGAGAGGAGCACCTGAGAGGACGGAGCAGGAGTGTGTACAACCAGTGAGCATCAGTATTTACACTCTTCTCCAGGGAAGACTAATGTCTGGTCAGGCACAACATACTGATCAGACATGTTAGTCAGGGTCAGATAAAATATACTGGCCAAGATCACCACCTCGACTTACTCCCTGGAAACCGGCTGTATTTAGGCCAGCCTGGCTAACAAGGTGGCAGAATCAACGTGATTGCCTGCAGAAGTGAGCGGCACGCAGATAAAGCTAAGCATAACACAACAGCCTGGAGGACCTCGGTACACCTACATCAGCATGCTCGGGATGTGAGGAACGCTACTGCAACCTGTCATTCAACGCTCTTTTCAGGGTGCATGAAAAAGTAGACTTACTCATTGTAGGCATTCAACATCAATCAATCACACCCTTCCCCATGTGCTAAGAGGGACTGAGCACCTATGGCAGTTCTTAACAAGAAAGGAACTTCCTTACATTCTCGTGTGTGTTTTTGCGGGAATGTAATAAAACTGGAGGGAAGGCGTGTTGTGTAGGGGTGAAAATCGAGTGCTAGCTTGGTTTGCAATCCGTACATATCGGGTTCGAAATCAGTTCATGTCCAGTTTGACAGGGCATGTGTATTTTCTTTTCTCGGTATAACCACGTCTCTGCATACAGAAAGGATTGGCAAAAATACCGTACTACAAAAACTGCCATAGTGGAACCCATTATAAACAGATACTTAAACGAACGCATCCATACACTGGCAAATACGCTCACATTACAAACAGATACACAAACGCATCCATACACTGTTCAACATGTACTGATATCGACCAAAGTACTACAGTCTGGGGTGTAAATAGGCATGCCTTCGCCAGTAGAATTCAGAAAGGCAAACCTTTAATCAAACAAAAGAGACTGCTATGGAAATCAGAGAGATAAAAAAAAGATTATTAAGATATTTACCTACGGGACATTTCATCAACTTTGCCATCATTTCTGATCTAGGAAGAGGTGATTTGGTGTCTACTTGTGTCTGTGGGGGTAAGGAGGTCATCTCTAAAGTCTGGCTACTGCTGAAGTGCATCAAGGCTGCTTGTCTCTCTCGATCTCTTACACCCCTGTCATCTGTAAACAAGAAAAAACTGAAAAAGTCATGACTGACTCTCTCGATGTCTTACACCCCTGTCATCTATGAACAAAAGAAAGCTGAAAACGTCATGACTGACTCTCTCATTGTCTTACACGCCTGTCATCTATGAACGTAAGAAAACTGAAAACGTCATGACTGACTCTCTCAATGTCTTACACGCCTGTCATCTATGAACATAAGAAAACTGAAAACGTCATGACTGACTCTCTCATTGTCTTACACGCCTGTCATCTATGAACGTAAGAAAACTGAAAACGTCATGACTGACTCTCTCGATCTTTTACACCCCTTTCATCTTTGAACATAAGAAAACTGAAAAAGTCATGACTGACTAGTACTGTGGTGTGGCCAGCTGAGGTCGCGATCCCATTTCGGGTCTCGCTGGGTTCTGTTTTGTTAAGAATCAACATCACTGCACTCCAGGCAGATCCATAGCTGCTCAGTAAACGGTGAAAGAGTGTAGGTACTGACGGTTCTGGTAGCTGGCTGGTTGAACACACTTAACTCTTTACAAGTTCAGCCTAATTGATTAGATTTATGTCTTAAGACAAATCTTATCAATTTGGCTGAACTGGAAAAGGCTAATACAAATCCAGTCAATTAGACAGGACTGTAAAGGGTTAAGGAGTGACAAAATTGTATGTGAAACTGCCTTCGCCGTTAGGGAGGCCCACACAAAAAGGGTGTCACAACTGGATTAACACAATGTGCAATGCCAAACCAGGACTCTATTTTTACTTTGGTTCTTGGCAGATGACTGGAAAAGCAGACAGTGATCATCACACATGAATGCCTCATTCAGGGCACTTCCTCCACTTCATGTGGTCTGCATATATCCTTCGTATAAGTGCCCGAGCTATGGTTCATGATTTTCATTTTGCTTTCTTTGTTCTGGGCAGGTAGAATATTTTTGTAGATGTTCAGCAAGATTTTGCTAGTGTCACAACAGTGTGGATTCATTTTGTCAATATCACAACAGTGTCAACCCATTCTGTCAGTATTACAACAGTGACAACCCATTCTGTCAGTATTACAACAGTGACAGCCCATTCTGTCAGTATTACAACAGTGACAACCCATTATGTCAGTATTACAACAGTGACAACCCATTCTGTCAGTATTACAACAGTGACAACCCATTCTGTCAGTATTACAACAGCATCGATAACTCAATGGTAATTCACATCTTTATTTTCTTGATTATATGGTATCACAATCTCTTTTGGCCCAAGCAGAATCATTTGATAACTGTTTGCGGCCGAAAATGCAGCAGTGAATGAGCTAATGGCAGCCAACTCATAGCTGGCCACTTCCATCAGGGTCAGTGACCCATAACCAAGACCCTCTCCAAGTGACGGCCCTGGAAACAGACTGCAACCATGCAGCCTGGTAGGGCAAGCCGGGTCCCAAAAGTGCCATGCTGACATCGGATGTGTCGGACCAAAAGACGCAGATATCACAGCCTCGCTGCAAATAATGACACGTCACAAACATCCTTTTCTGGACAAACAAAGAAGAAAAAGACTCACCTAGTTTCTGTAGGCTGGGCAACATGTGAATAAGATATAGTCTGTAGTCTGGTTCATTTCTGGTGACAGGATTCAGCCTCAAATCAATCTCCTTCAGGTTTGTGTTGTGTTTCAGGCGTTTCAATTCTTCAAGGCTGCTCACGTTATTATAGTAACTGTCATTGGCATTAAGGATTTCAGCATTTATTGGCTCATATTCTATATTTGAATAAGCTGTGGATCTTTTTTTTCTTGTTTTTTTCTTCTATTCCCCAATGCGGTGTGCGTTGCACTGTGGTTTTTATTTTGCGCCTATCGGCCCAGTGCATCCAACTTCAGCATGCATTTTATGTAAGGGTCTGCTTTCTCCTGCATTTTCTAAGGGTTTGCTTCCCCTGGGTAACAGCCGATGCTGCGATGTGGATCGAACCCAGCACCTTCAGTTGTGAGCCGTGTCACTTAACCACTTGCCCACGCTGTGGATCTATCTATGCATGGATGTCAATTTATAATTTGTACATGCTTTTAGCATTACTTTCATGCTGGCTGTACACAAGTCTGTAAAAGGTTTTTCCTTTAAGTAAGAAAGTATAGTTCGTCTTTTAATTCATAAACAAGGTCCGAAGCAATTTTCTACTAAACTGCATGTCAGATTCAAATGGTTTTTTGCATGTGACCTTAGAATATCCATGACATTAAGTAAATATATTTATTTTTCTCTAAGAAATGTTATGTATTCTGACAAATTTATTCATTAGTCTTTATTAAAAGCAACCTCACTGAATTGGACATTTTAACATGTTTAAAGTACACAGTCGTAGTGTTTTAAAAATAGATGTTTTGACCTTCAAATAGGCTGGGTAAATACAAATTCCTGATTATCTTGTGCACAAATTAGACACAGTTTGCGGGGAAAACAACCAAGGTCATTCAAGCAAAACTGTAATTCAGACATAGGCGTATCACAATATTATAGTTTGTGGGCTGTTATTGTGACATTTAGTTGTTTTTCAAAAGTTACATTGATATCAATTTCAAAATGAGTTTGAAGTGTACATTTATAACAATGCAGAAGGTTACCATTTTACTATACAGGTTTTTCCGCAGGGAATCTAAGATGGGTCATTTATATTGCGATATTCATGACCCAAAGAAAAGAACGCAATTGGCACTTGGTCTGGATAGATCATCCTTTTACCGTTGTCATAAAACTGGAAATTTTGAAACTGTTGACGAAAAATCAACTTGCTACTCTCCGAAAACTAAAATTAACTTTGGAATCCAACAGCAGTATTTAAATTTTCAAAAGAACTCTTTGGAAAATGGTAAGAGTAGCCGGCTTTACATTGAGGAAAAATTCAGGTGGCAGGAATGTTATATGTGAAAAGCCACATTTGATTGCTGCCTGAAGCAAATACCTTAAACAGATACGTGAATGGTGTAGGCAAGGCTATGATATTGTATACTTGGATGAATCCTGGGTCAATGCTCACCACACCTATGGTAAAGAATGGCAATCAGTTGACGGTGAACAGAAAAGACAAATTTTAAGCAGTAAAGGGCATCGCATTATATTAACGTATGCCGGAAGCAGTGAAAAAGAATTTGTCCATGACGCTGAACTTATTTTTCAATCAAAAAGTACCGATGGTAGAGACTAACACACTAAAATGAATGGACAAATTTTCAGGCACCGGTTGATGAATGATCTGCTTCCAATTCTGGATAGTCCGCCATGCCTTCTCTATCTTTGATTGGTTTGTCTGTTTGTATGTATCTATTTGCCATTTTCTTTGTTAATGAGCAGAGACCTCTCATATTTCCTCTCTCTGCTGCCTCTTGTGCCAGATTGTCAATATATTCCCTTTTATTTTTCCTTATACATGTCTTGACCTCTTTGTCTGTAACAGTATAATTACTCTGTGCTTCTGCTTTGGTGGCTCGGTTTGGAAATTGTAGAGTTTAGCTTTCTTCTTTTTCCTTTCTTCTATTTTATGTAATGTCTCTGTTGTGATCCATTCTTTGTGTTGGTTTCTCTTGAATCCTACAGTTTCTTCACATGTCTTATTCCACATCTCTTTAGCCTGGTCCCACATACTATTAATGTCCATTTCTTCATCCTCATATAGCTCTTGTAGCACTTGATATCTGTTATTAAGTTTTAAGCTCAATTCTGTCTTCTTCTCCTGGTGTTGCAATAAGTGTACATTATATCTTGTTCTCCTTGCGCCCTGTACTAGGTACTTTTTTAGTTTGAGTTGCAAAATCCCCAGCAACATGTGGTGGTCTGACGCTACATCTCACACGTCACTTTACTTTTACTTCTTGAAGCGTACGTCTGAACGTTTGACTGACACAGATGGGATCAAGCTGATTTTCCATTACATGGTCTGGAGCTCTCCACGTGACCTTGTGTATCTTCTTGTGTGGAAGTCTGGAGATCTCCACGTGACCTTATGTTTCTTTTTATGTGGAAACATGCTTCCTCCAATTATCATTTTGTGTAGGGCACATAACTCTGCAAACATTTTTCCATTTTCGTTCATCTGTTATGTTCCTTGTCTTCCCATAATCTGTTCGTAACCTAGGTTGTCTGCACCCACTTTAGCATTAAATTCTCCCATTAAAATTAAGAGATCTTTTTTTTTCTGCGTGTCAAGGATCTCTTCCAGCTTGTTGTATAACTCTTGCTTTTTACCATCGTCAACCCTGTTAGTTGGGGCATAGCACTGAATGATGTTTATATTGATGTGTTTGTTCCTTGTTCTAAAGCTAGCGCTCATGATTCGGTTGGTAATAGCCTCCCACTTTATGAGCGCCCGCTGTGCTTCTCTGGAGAGCATCAGTGCCACTCCCTCTGTATGTTGGGCATCAGTTCCCTCGTTTCCAGAATACATTATCATTCCCAGTAGTCCGTCTCATCTTTCCTGATTGTGTCCATCTTGTTTCGCACAGTCCTAGCTCTGCCAGTTTGTCATTTCTCATCTCTTAGCTATCTGGACTGGTTCACTTGCTAGGTACATTGTTCTAACATTCCATGTCGCTATATTTGTTTTCTTCTTGGTATTCAGATGGACAGTCAGCTGTGGAGCTTCTTTGAGGCTTTCACTCCACTGCGTCATGCTTCTCATTTCCATAGACCCTTTGCTTTTGCATTGTTATCCATGTTTACGTAACCGACTTTTTTTCTATAGATTTGAGTGGTCAGCCCTAACCTAACATATTATACTCTAGATGAGTTGTCCTTGTTTAGTCTATTCCCTCCCCCATGACCTATCCAACTTGGGTGACCCTTCTGGAAGCTCTCACTTCTGTTGGCTTAGCTCCTGTGATCATTGAGACATGCAAGCTCCCTCACCGCCAAGGTCACGGACTTGAGGGAGATGTCAACATTGATGGTTGACGAGATTTATTGTTACAAATGATTAAATATACTTTTATTTTTAATCTGAAGTTTCTAGACAGCATTTTTCAAATATTAGGGCTTCTAGAACAACAGATTAAAGCATTCCAAAATGTCCTCTTTGATAATTTTGTTTCTTACAAAATATTTGAATATGGTCACTATCATCAAACTCCATGTGGTGCATAGATCCTCAACAAATGCTCGCCAAGTCTTCCTATCATGAGCCAATTCTGTCCACATCTTGCTTTTACATTTGCTTTCAGTTCCCTCTTCCATGAGTGTCTCGATGGTCTTCCTCTACTTCTCTTGCCCGGTGGATTCCAGAACAGAGTTTGTCTGGTAATGTCATCCTCTGGTTTCCTTAATGTGTGGCCTATCCATTGCCATCACCTCCTCCATATTTCAAGTCTCCACAATCTGAAGACAGGTGGCTCCCAGCCCAATTCTATCATGGTTAATTGCATTTATTTTCAAAACCTGTGTTTTGTCTCGGTGTATTTTAAGCCCCAATTGTGGTCTTATCATATCATTATATAATTATCATAATAGTAGTAGTTGCCCATCGCAAGCAAAGATGGCAGCCATATACGGCAAAACAATCGAACAATCAGAGCACAATAAACTATGCTGCACATTTGGAACATGCGGACAACATGTCTTACTTTCTGCCCTTTCGTGCAGCTCACTTTTTCTGCACTGCAGCAATGATTCGCTCGTCACAATGCGAGCACCGTGTGTGATGGCAGTGCACCAGGCTGTGCGAATCAGAGCAAGCAGCTCCCCGGAAGTAACATCAATGGGTAAGCTGTTCAGAGATACTTTAAGAAAGTCTTTGTATCGTTTCTTGGTTCCCCATCGAGCGCTTGTCTGCCCTAAGCTCATCATACAACAGCTGCTAAGGGATTCCCATTGAAATCAAAGGCGAACCATTGCAAAGTGTTAAACAATTTAAATACCTGGGAGCGCTGATGGATACAGAAGGTTCCAGAGCTGAAATTCACGCAAGAACAGCGATGACCATGGCTGCTTTGATCAATCTGACACCACTATGGAAGGACAAGAACAAAGTTTCTGCAAGGTGGATGCCACGGCAGCTTACTCCAGAATTGAAATGACGTGTTGAAGTCTGTCAGGAACTTTTGCAGCGCTTTGAAGCAGAAGATGATAGTTTCCTAGCAAGAATTTTTACTGAAGATGAAACCTGGGTTAACTACCATGAGCTTGAAGTGAAGCGAGCGAGCAAAGAATGGCACCATCCCTCCTCACTGAAACTGAAGAAATTTTGCACGCAGCAATCTACAGAGAAGCTTATGTGGACCCTTTTGGGATGAACGAGGCATTATTTTAGAGCACTACATGCCCAGGGAGAACAGTCACCAGTGCCATGTATACAGATCTTTTCAGGAATCACTTTCAACCTGCAATCAAATCCAAACAATGTGGACTTGTGAGTAAAGGTGTCCTTTTGCTCTGTCCCATGCTGCCTATGCAACGTCTACAACCATCGAGGACCTCCACTTTCAATGTCTACCCCATTTGCAATACTCATCAGACCTGGGCCCATCTTTGGATGACTAAAAGAGACATTGGAAGAACAGACTTTCAAGTCCAATGAAGAGGTCCTGCATGAGTGATTACACACGCAACCAAGAGAATTTTTCTTCTACGGGAATCAATACACTATATAGACAGGAGCTGGGGGACTTGTATCAGATGCAATGGCGACTACATTGAACAATTATGATTTAGCTGTGTTTCACTTTTCAGAATAAATTTACCAAGAAAATATATTTTAAATTTTATATTTATTCATTTGAAGCCCCCTCATATTTATATATATAAATATATATATATAAATATATATATAAATATATATATAAATATATATATATAAATATATATATATATATCTAGAGAGAGAGAGAGAGAGAGAAAGAGAGAGACAGAGAGCTTACATACAGTAGCCCATTTCAGCCATGACTGCCTGTAGGATAACGTTACCTTGGAGTGATAATTCTCACCATTAGTTTCTGGTTTTCTTTCTCCCGGAGACATTGTTGTTTCATTTTTCTGTTTTGTAAGAGCTTCTTTGCAACCAAACTTTAGGTGGCTACAGGGTACATCTTCACTTGGATAATCGCAGGATGTTAGAATTGTGTCCAGTGGTATAATGTGATGCTTACACACATCATTAAACCTCAGCTGAGGTCTGCCGACTCTTCTATTGCCATCCGCCAACTGACTGTAGAGGATATATTTGAGGATGCAACCATTTTCCAGGTGTCGATCATGACTAAGCCATCATAGTCTTAACTGCCTAATAAGAGTCTACATGCCTGGTAGGCCGGTGCACCTTTGCATTTGTCACTCTGTCCATCATTATGATTCTAAGAATGGATCACAGGTGCCATTGATGGAAGGTGTTAAGCCTTTGCTCTTGTTTGACATAGGTTGCCTATGTTCCGCTACCATATAAGAGCATGGTGACAAATGTACTGTAAATCATTTATATATATAATATACATATCTTGATAACACATCTCTCAGCATAGCTGCGAGTCCTAATTTCGTCTCTAGTGGACCCTGTCTTGAGCTACAGAAGTCCAGTGGGTGGTAAGTGCTCCTCCAGAGGCATCTCGGATGTTGTTGTAGACAGCAAGGGAGTCTGACCAACGAAATGATGGTCTTCCCTATGGTCTCTTTTTACCTCAGTGGTACCAAATTGCTGTCGCCGAGCTCCATTGATAACCGTTTTGTCACAATATATGACCTACCTATGTATATTTTGCCTTGTCTGCATAGTTTACCGCATCATTCATCAAGGACAATTGTCTTATGTAGGAATTGTGGAGCGTTTGTTCACGTTGGTTCCGGAGAGTGATTCTGAACAAACGTATCTTATGAGATGCCTGGGTCACTCTCAATTTCTCCTCCGGTGATTTTGTCAGTGTCCATGTCTCTGCACCATAGCACATCACACAGTGTAACTGAAGAGAGAGATGCATAGCTCCTGGTCCTAGCAACCGTCCAGAACTGTGTTAACGTATATAACACAATCATGTACATATCATTTACAGGATTAAAGGCAAATAAACTTTAAGCACTCAACTATTAGATGCACTTTTTGCTAAAATTATGCTGATATTACACTTGGTTCAAGGATACAGGTTCAGTTTTTCTAAAAGCTGCAAATGTTCCATACCCTGTAAAATGAATATATCATTTGTATCATCACATAAGTTAGATACTTAACACAAAAATAGATACAAAGATGTTTATTTCTTGATAAAACATTTATGGAACTAGTTTCAACAATACCATTTACCCAGTTGATAGCCAGCAATCAGGACTGTATTATGTAGAAGTTATGTGCACTAGTCTAGTTCGCTGCTACCTAGCATCTTGCTGCAGTTTTTTGTAGTCCTACAATGGATTCCGGTCCACTGTGGGATCCTTAGAAACAAGAAAGCAGATGAGCTCGCAAAACCCGGAAGTGGCGGCACGCAGACTCACCATCCACAGAGCTATAAAAAAGCAGACACTCATCAAACGATCTGCGAGGACTGAATAGAGAGACCAGCACAAAGAATACTAGCCAGAAATTGACAGTATAGAAAAACTTGGCAGAGATGGGCGGACAAAGATCTTCAGACTCAGAATGGGATATTGCAGACTAAAGGTCCACCTCCACAGAATGGGTCTCAGAGACACCACCATGTGCGATTGTAGAGCACCTAAGCAAATACCAGAACATATCCTGCAGGACTGCCCTACGTATACACACCAAAGAGAGGCAGTCTGGCCTGGGGGAGCAACCATGCTCGACAAACTGTGGAGGACATGCGAAGGCCTGAGACAAACAGTCTCCTTTGTGAACCTCACCGGATTAAAAGTATAACATCAGTTGATCAAAGAAGAATAAAGAGAAGTTGCAGTTTTCAGCACCGCAAAGTGAATAAATGCTCACAGTGTGGGAAATCGGGCCAACATGGTGGATAGAGCCTCACTCAATATCGACCTAGAGTTCAGTTCACCTAAGAAATGCTCACAGGATACCCTCCTTGGGCATGATGGGAACACAAAGCCCTCTACCACTGGAGGTTTCACGTAAACTCTCCCTTCTCCATATCATGCAAAGAGCCCCACTGACCTGAGGAAGTACAAAATCCAGAGGTTGGAGAGGAGGTAAACGGAGACAGATAAATCCAGATACAAACACTGAACTTAAACACAATCCTTCCGAGCCCTGTACCATGGCACCCATCGAGGAGTCTGCAAAGACCTCGGTCGACACACTCACCATGAAACCACAAGGCGCTAGGACTTCATTTCTAAATATCAGATGTACCCACCTACCGGATGGAGACGCAGGAGAGGTCACCCTCACACCTCATGAATCCGACAGTTAGTAGACTACCATTCAGCTCTGGATGAGGCCTGGCAACAAGTTGCAGCACATTCGCATAGCAATGATCATTCTGCACAACGGGCCACTGACGTCTGAGTAAACATTACTATTAAAGTCAATAATACATTTTCTTGTTCTATACCTGTAGAGACTCCAAGGCATTTCTAGAAAGATCCAGTGATTTGAGGCGTGTAAATCTTCGCAAAGACGTTCCTGTTGAAACTATCTTCTCGTGGTATGTTCCAGGCAACGATAGAGATTTTATATCCTCTGTGAAAGATATGAGAGAGTGATGCTTGTAGAGACATGTATAGTAAAGTAAAGTAACCCATAGCATTACTGCCGTGTATAATTATCTTGAAATGCAACTATAACCCATGATGATAGCTAGCTAACCAAGCCATCATATATATATATATATATATATATATATATATATATATATATATATATACACTCAAACATATATATAGATTACTATTTGAGGAAAAGGGAGGAAGACTTACGTCTGGTCAGGCAAAATATACTGATCACAAATGTTAGTCAGGGTCAGGCAAAACATACTGACCAAGACCCTCTCCTCGGCTTACTAGTAGCCCTTCCTGGAAAGGGGCTGTTTTCATGGCAGGCTGGCTGAGATGAGGCATCGACCTGATCACTACGGGAGTAATGAGTGAAATGCAGATGAAGCCAAGCATAGCACAAACACCTGGAGGAACCTGGTCCACCTTCATCAGCATGCTCAGGATGTGAGGAAAACTACCACAACCCACCAATTAATGTTCTTTTAAGGGTGCACTAAAACGTAATCCTACTCATTGTATGCATTCAACATCAACAACAACAGACTACTCTTGAATCCTGGTATTCAATCAGGCATGGTTGCCTGATGCCAGGCAGCCAAAAGTTGTTCGACTTTGTGACTGTCCTTCGCATTGGGGTACCATGATGGTCCAAGGACGCAATACAGATCATATCTCCATCTCGTTGATGGGCAGAAGTGCGAGCAGTTGTAGTTGTATGACCCCCAGAAAAACACTCACTTTGTTCCTATGTTGTACAAGGGTGGTAAGACCAGAGTGCCTGCATCCTGAGTTACCTCCAGTCATCTCGCCACTGATCCAAGGTAGCTTAGAACGAGAGAGTGAGGTTGATGACAAGCACAGTTTCTTCCTCACTATAATCCAAATACAGAGCAAGTCACATCATGAAGACAAAAAAACCATCCAATGATGTCATTATCATCACTTGTGATGGGCAACTAACAACATAACCTTGTGACGTCACAACACGTTTGGACCACAATGCAGTGACTTGGACACTTTGTTTATATACTGGCTTAAAAACACAAATAGTATTTGTGCTGCTAATCAAATTCCCTTCCTTTGCTTTAATAAAGCCATTTACTTGCTTATATTTTCCTGTCATTTCTTCTACTATGTGATGCCAGAAAATTAGTTTGGGTTTTGGGCGTTTTTGTGTGACTTTTGAGAGAAATTTGTTGCTGAAAATTGTTAACAATTCAGTGGAATTGAGAAATGTTTAAAAGTATTTAATCAGACTATTACAGCTAGTCAAACACTAGCTTTTGCTCTGTAACTTCCTCTGATTGGTTTTTAGAACGTGCCATCACATGTCTTCTCTGGTGTGCCTTTTGGACTGACATTTGACTATTAGTGGTAAGTTTGCAGGTGATTTCCTTTTTGTGACTTATTTTGTCTGGAATGGTATAGCTCAAGGGTGTTCAGCCACTTGTCTTTTCCCTGTTTACATTTAGCCAAACTATCAGTATAGGCTTGCACTCTGCCTTTAGCGGTGCTGGTAACTGCTCAGCTGTCACATTTCCAAATATCATCTCTAGGAGGCAAGTCATTGATGGTTGAAGGTATTTCTTACTAAAAATACCTATATTAAGTTGGCAACATATTGCGTGGGAGTGAAACGCTAAATTATAAAACTAAGTAAAAAACTCAAAAAGTTTAAATGCAATATTGCAAAAGTCTAAAGAACTATAGCGATGGCAAATGTTCTGGCCAATATAGGCTTTCTTCATCAAGGATGTGGCAAAAGGAAAGCAGCACAGAAAATGTGAGCAAAATATGTAATCCAAGTAAAAATTTCAAAAGAAATAATAAAGCCAAGCAATTGGAAAAACAAAGCCGCTGAAAGCCCTATTATGAGTTAAGACAGGTCAATGCAACAACCACAGAAATACTAATTAAAGTAATTACTATAGAAGCAAGGACACAGAGAGCATGTCGTAAGAGGCAATTATTGTGTGACACGGCATAACACCAGCAATGGTTAGGTGGTTTATTAAGAGCAGCATCTGAGCATAGATGGCGCCTAACAAACTGCGGGTCTACTTTGCTCTAGTGTTTGAGTCTAATAAGATGAACTCGCACATCGGTTAACCACCCTCCGCGGCACTTGTCCTAACGTAGTTCAGAAATAAGATGCTAAGCAGAAAATCCTCCTCCTGGCTACATCCAGAGCTGGGACCTGCACAGGGGCATCTGCCGCTGTAGAAGAACAGGTCGATTAAGAACTAAGAAGAACTATAGATGCTCAACGTGTTTTTCGTTCCTAGAATTTCTGAGTTAGGTGCTTTGTCCTGCCACCTGATCCAGAACAGGCTATGTACTAATCTAGATAGTCTATACTATACTATACTATAGTACTAACTATACTGACTGTGTTCTTAGTGTTATTACAATTAAATTTGCTGCACAAGCTTCATTACTGATGGGTGCAGAAATAATTGTTGACACATACATTCTTAAAATTGAATTCTTGTTAAATCAAATCCTACGAATGTTTCATTATTCATACACTAAATTCTCAAATCATTTTCATTTATTGAGGTTATTGAATGAATCAGAATTGTCAAGTGTTTTCCTATCGCTATCGAGTATCGTGTTCTAACTTGAATTAGCGTGCGGAAGACGGGTTCATGCTCTCATACATATATCCAATAGCATTTTCCAAAACTACATGCAGTATAACTCTAACTAACAATCTCTGCTGAAGCCATGATTTGCTAGAGTAAAACACATACCAAGGTTTTCATGAGTAAGATTTACACGACTCCGTATTAATGCTTCAGTCAAAGTGAGCGCCATTTTGTTCCTTACCAACAACCCAAGCCCACTGTCTGTACTTACCTCCAAGAAAGAAGAGTTGGCAACAACCGGCCTGTGAAAGGAATAAATCTGTTTTCGATTTGATCTCCTCAAGTGAAGCAGAAGGCCGCAACTACAGCGGCTCCTTTAGCGTGAAGCTGAAGCATTAATCCGAACATCTGCAGTGGTTGTTTCAAAGCTTAGAAATGACATCGATTACGCAGTCGACGTCTTTATACCAAGTTCAGACTCTCATTCTTGACAAACTCTCAAGCGTACTTAGAACAACAACTTTACGTTTTAAAACTGGTTTAGAAGACTCATCAGTCTGTAGACAACCAGTTACATTTGCATTACCCTGCTTCAAAAGCTATGCGCATCCAATCTATTCTTAAATTCATTAACTGTTCTGCCTCCACTACCTCCCGGGGCAATGCATTCCAAGCCTTCACCACTCTCTGACTAAAAAAATATTTCCGACTAATATCCAATCTGGACCTTTCTTTAGTTAATTTGTATCTGTGCCCTCTTGTTCTCGTTGGAGGTTGTATTTTGAAAAAAAAACTTGTAGTCTAATTTATCCATTCCTTTGATTATCTTATAAACCTTTATTAAGCCACCTCAAATTCTTCTCTTTTCTATACACTGTAGGTCGGTTTTTCTGAGTCTTTCCTCGTAACTGGAATTCCACTATCAGTTTTGTCGCTCTTCTTTGTGTCCTTTCCAGCATGTTTATATCTCATCTACGATAAGGACTCCACAACCTGTACACAGTACTCCAATCTAGGTCTAACTAATGCTTTATACAGTTTGACAAATCACCTCCTTACTTCTATGTTAAATATTTATTTTTATCATACCTAAAATTGCATTTGCCTTTTTCACTGCTACCTGGACTTGCTCACTCACTTTACCTGTATACTCTATTAAAACCCCTATGCCCCTTTCCTTAACCATTATTCTAATATTGTTCCCGCCAATTCTGTAATTATGTTCCATATTGGATCTAACCATGTGGATAACTGTACATTTATCTATATTAAACTCCCTTTGCCATCTCACATATCTAAATCCCCCAATATATCCACCTCTGATATAGATGATATACTCCTACATCATTTTGTTTCGTCCGCACATTTTTAAATCATGGATTCTATATCAATGTCCAAATCGTTTATATATATCAAGAACAATATTAGTCCCAAAACAAAGCCCTGTGGCATCCCACCTACTAACATATACGTCCTATAGCTATAGATCTGTTATATCCAGTACTTTTGGGGCACAACTTTTAAAACTCACAATCGTATATTTTCCTCTATAACCCTTTTGCGGGTTTTCAAATATTGAATTGAATTTGTCTATGGTTATCTAATAGTAGTATTTGTAATGTTATAGAGTAATTTTGAAAATTATATCATGATAACATAGTAATCTTTATCTTGCCAAAGGTTTGGGTTTAACTCCAGCAAGAGGTTGTTGTTTGCGAATGCCCACAATGAGTAGGTTACTCTTTTGTGCGCCTTGAAAAGGACTTTAAGTGGCGGGTTGCAGTAGCTTTCCTCACATCCCGAGCGTACTGATGAAGGTGGACCGGGGTCCTCCAGGCGGTTATGCTTGGCTTCATATCCGTGCCACTCACTACTACCGGGATAACATCGAACTTCCCATTGTTAGCCAGACTGTTGTCCTCGACAACAGCCCGTTTCCAGGAAGACCAAAAGAGGAGGTCAGGTGAGGGTCTTGGCCAGTATATTTCTCCTGACCCTGGCTAACATCGCCTGACCATACGTTAGCATCGTCGCCCCATGTGGCCAGTTCGGAGACTAAGTATAACTTTATCTTTTCTGAACAGTTGGAAGTAACTGTCCCCTGCGTGGTGTTTGTAGCGTCTGCCTGTCCATTCTCCTTGTATTGCTCTTTTTTTAAATGACTTTTGCTTCTTCATTGTTGACCGGCAATTCTTCATGCACAAGTTTCGCTTCATCTTTGTCTAGATTGTCGGCCTCCTCGTTTCCCTTGATGTTACAATGTGATGGTATCCACTGCTATTTGGAACGTTTGAGACATTTTGTCAAGGTTGCCCTAAATTAATTCAGTGTGAGGTGTGAGCGCTATTAATACTATACCTGACTGTTAGTATCAGGATTTCCCTATATATGATATCTGTGTTGGGGGGATCCAGTGGTCTCGGGGTAAGGTGTTTATATTCAAGTTAAAAATCTACACAAATTATTCTAGGGATTCTCACCCCACAGAGAATATGTCGCATAAAAGGGGACTGTGTAGTTATAACAACAGGTCTTGGTTATGTGATTAGCGGAGCGGCTAAGATGGCGCATGACAGGCTGCGGGTGTACCTTGCTCTAATTTACGCTTCTACCTCCACCAGTATATTCCAGGGTCTAACAGATGCTGGGATTGACCTGGAAAGTCACCAGTGGATTTTCACCTGCCAAAAAAAAAATATGAAACGAAGGAGGTCGCACCTCACCACGACGTCTAACGACATAAGTGGACTGAAGATAGATATCTGTGTTTTAGGGTAATTTCTGCTGTAGTCTTAAGATCGTCTGCTTCAGCTCTGAAGTTGCTTGAAAACATGCCTGCGGCTATGTGTCCGGGTGAGGTGTCAATCGTTCTGTGATGCTCTAATAAGACCGACTGGATCAGCACCTCCTGTTGTATTATCTGTTAGTTTTGTTAGAATTTCTGGCATTTAAAACATGTATGTGGTGGTCAATTACTTGTTGTTATCTGTGTTTCTTGTCTTTTGTTTACGACGTGATATCTGTCTTTAATCTCCATGACGTGGTGGACACTGACTTTTGTTTACGACGTGATATCTGTCTTTAATCTCCATGACGTGGTGGACACTGACTTTTGTTTACGACGTGATATCTGTCTTTAATCTCCATGACGTGGTGGACACTGACTTTTGTTTTTTTTCCTGCTTTTGCTGCCATTTTTTCTACAAGACTTCTGTCGTGGTTGTCTTTGGTCATTCTTTTACTCCTCTCATTAACTTCCCTATAGGCCACATCTCTTTGCATTTCAAGGGGTTCGTCATTCACATGAATTATTTTCTGGTAAATTTGGGGATCAATCCTGAATTTGTCTACTGGTTATTTGGATGTGCTGTCTCTTCTGTCCTACATTGCTTGTAAGTTTGAAATAATTTCTCGTGTTTTAATGAATGTGGACTTTATATCCCTTTTTATTATTCTCATTGCTTGATTCTGGACACTTAAAAAAATTAGATTTCGCTGCAGTTGCCCACGCGTAATGCCATTTTCTAGGACTGGTCGCACATATCCAGCAAACAGCTACTGAAGAATATGTGCAACTGCTCCCTCTGACGTGCCAGCATGTTTTTTCACGATGGACATTCGTTGCCGTGATGGAATCTGTTTCGCTCAATCTCCGTTCTTCATGTCAGACACATATCAAAGGTAATACCAAGCTTGTTCGGGTTGTCATCATGTTGTAGGATTCTTCTATTCAGCGTTAAATATACGCTGTGCGGTTTGGTTGAGAGAGTAAAGATTGAATAAGTGTTTTTTTTTCCTCGTTTATCTTCATTAATCAAGTCTTTGCCCACTCCTGCAAATTTACCTTTTTGCATCAGAATGTTTTTTTTCTACAGACATCAACAAGCTGTCATCGCAAAAAAGCTTCCACTCTTTGGGAACTTCTCTGTTATGTCGTTTATATACACGATGAACAATGTGGGTGACAAGACTCCGCCTTTGAGCGTTCCTTGTTATATATTCATATTTCTGTTATTCTTTCCTTGGACTTCAGCCCGATCTGTTCTGTTCTCTAGATGGTCGCAGATTCATTTGTTCATTTTCCCGCTTACACCGCGTCTACGAATCGTGACTTTCAGTTCCTGAGAAGGATTATTTCAAAACATGGGTGTCTCAGATCACAGAACAAACAACTTTCTCCTTTTGACTGCTGACGCAAAACATGTCCGGATTTCTGGTGGTGGTTTGATTGCAGCGATTACATAAACGTTTCCATTTGGTGTCGGCTTAAGGCACGCTGTTACAATAGGATATACCTCATCTACTGCCACATCGACGTGTCTCGTGTCTGCTGACTCGTTCAATACAGGTACAGGATATTCTGCTGCAGAAATGGACATTGCGAGGGCATATGTGTTTAACACCGTTGTTAATGCATCCCATGGCATGTTTGTTAACATATCAGTATGCTATTTCGTTCTAACTTTTCCTTTCATAGGCTTACAGTGTTGTTTGTAGGACAATGTGGGATATATTGTAATTCCTAGATGTGACGTTATGTTCAAGTTCATGTCCCTGCCAGCTAACCTTTCAAAATCTGAAGGCTATTCTTACAAGTTGTTGTGGCTTTTGAAGCTTGGATGTCGGCTCTTTCATTGCTATAAACTATACAGGAGCAATGACTGAGAAATGCTATCTCGACATGGATCAAGTCACGCACTGACTCTATAAACTATACAGGAGCAATGACTGCAAGAAATTCTATCGCGACATGGATCAAGTCACGCACTGACTCTATAAACTATACAGGAGCAATGACTGTAAGAAATGCTATCTCGACATGGATCAAGTCACGCACTGACTCTAACCCATATCCTGTTATGTCCACAATGGAAGTCGTAGAGACTTATTCACCAGTCTGATCTCGCGAACTTACTCTCAACTCTCTCAAATGATATCCTCATTAATAACTGTACTTGTACCTCGCTTAGTGTCATTGAGGAGAATGTGGCGAGTACGGGAGCTGGATACCCCTAGCAAGCTGAGTCCTAGTACAGTGAACTCTCTACACATCATCCTTGACAGCAGTGAGTGCTACTGGATAACGTTTTACTTTTCTCGCTAGACATTTACCTTGCATCTTTTTTAACACCTGCACCCATTAACAGTCACATAACAATGTACTTTTCCCTTTCTGTTCTTCCTCTCTCTCTCTCTACTCTTCTTGTTTCTCTGTACTCTCAACAATCAATACAAACCACCAACTAATGCATGACAAATATGAACTGCTGAGATCACACAACACATTCCAATGTCCTCCGCCCACTGCTAGTTAAGGGACAGCCCACAATACACAAGGGACTAAAGATCACGAACAAAAACATGCCTTGAAAATGTGCCAGCCGTAACGACAATCAGTCCAACACACTATTGAGTATGTCAAATAGAGAATGTCAGAATACATCTGGTAATTTGTGAATAGTAAGATTTCATGTAGGTCATCCAAACTCAGTATTCAACTGCTAACATGTAGATAGTAAGATAATGTGTAGACTATTGAAGCTCGATGTTGGGATGTTGAAATGAGGATTAAGTGATAATTTGTAGGTCATTAAAGATAAATTTTGGTCCGCTAACGTGTGAAGTCTTCTTATTTGCGTTCAGCATTCTTTGGTCATGCTATATTTGCAGGCCAGACGTCATGATGAAGTCTGTAGTCTTCACCGGGTCAAAGTGGCTGCCTCACAAATTTTGTCTTAGCGTTGCATCCTCTGGTCAGGTCTGGCATCTCATTTCACTACAAAATAGACATTCCTGTAGAATGTGTTCAAAATTCTGTCTGAATGTTCCACATAGGCGGTCATCGGTTTGTACAATTTTTAGTTGGTATAGATGTTCTATTATTCTGTTGTGATCAGTTTTCAAGCAAAGTAAGGTAGTATGTTAGTTTCTTTTGAGTTGGTAGATTGGTTATTCTCTCCATGTATATATATAATGGTTTCTTTTGAGTTGGTAGATTGGTTATTCTCTCCATGTATATATATAATGGTTTCTTTTGAGTTGGTAGATTGGTTATTCTCTCCATGTATATATATAATGGTTTCTTTTGAGTTGGTAGATTGGGTCTTCTCTCCATGTATATATATAATGGTTTCTTTTGAGTTGGTAGATTGGGTCTTCTCTCCATGTATATATATAATGGTTTCTTTTGAGTTGGTAGATTGGGTCTTCTCTCCATGTATATATATAATGGTTTCTTTTGAGTTGGTAGATTGGTTATTCTCTCCATGTATATATATAATGGTTTCTTTTGAGTTGGTAGATTGGGTCTTCTCTCCATGTATATATATATAATGGTTTCTTTTGAGTTGGTAGATTGGTTATTCTCTCCATGTATTATAATGGTTTCCTTTGAGTTGGTAGATTGGTTATTCTCTCCATGTATATATATAATGGTTTCTTTTGAGTTGGTAGATTGGTTATTCTCTCCATGTATATATATAATGGTTTCTGACAATGTTCTTGATCTCCCTTCGTGAATCGTAAGTAAGATACTATATAGCACATTCAAGTTTGGTATCAGTCTGTTTAAATGTGGTTAGTAAGTTCAAATGTAAGACATTTCTTTTGCTGGGTTTGCCTGCTAAACACATAGAAAGTAAGATAAAATGTAGAACATTAATTAACATGTTGGTAGTAAGATTTTGCATAGGACATAAAAAATTGGTGTTAGTCTGTTAACATGTGACTTATAAGATACAATGTAGAGTAATATATCTGGGCATCGATTTGTTAAAACAAGGATAGTAAGATGTTATGTAGGACAGCAAAGCTAGGGTTCTGGCTATTCTAAAATTGGATATGGCAAACAACATGTAAGACATTAAAACATACTGTCGGTCTGTCAACATGTGGAAAGTTAGATACTATCATTTACAGTAAAGGTACAGTCAAATAATATTTAGCATGAAGTGAATGGGATCATTCTGCTAACATGTGGATAGTAAGATTAAATTTAAGACATTACTTCGCAGTGTCTTAGTCTTAGTCAACCTGTGCAGGTCCCAGCTCTGGCATGAGCTGTATGTAGCCGGGATGACGATTTCCTGCTTAGCTGACTAGGCTCGAGCAATTTATTATTCTGCTATGTTGGGAAAAGTGCGGCAGAGGGTGATAACCATCGTGGGAGTCCATCTTAATAGACTCAAACACTAGAGCAAAGTAGACCCAAGCCTGTTAGGAGCCAATCTATGCTGCTCTTATAATCATGGCTAGTGTTATGCCATGTCACACAGTTAGTCACCTCGTACGACATGCTCTCTGTGGGGCAGTAGTGCTATTACCGTCCTTGTCATTCACAAAGACCCCGGCAGACTACTCGGGATGCTTCACAGTGTAGATCTGGATAATAAAATACAATGTAAGACATTAATGCTCTGATTCCATCTACTAAGGTGTGAATAGGAAGGTACTATGTAGGACATTACAGCTCGGTGCTAGTCTGTTAGAATGTGAATAACAAGACATATGTAGGTCTGCAAAGCTCAATGTTGGTCTGTTGACATACTGAAACATACTATCAACATGTGGATAGTACTATACTTTTTTTTAACCGTAAAGCTTGATGTCTGTTGGCATCTAGAAAGCAATGTACTATGTAGAACACACACACTTGGTGTTGGCCTGCATATATGGACATGTGGATAGTAAGATACTCTGTAGGATATTCAAACTTAGTGTTGGCTTGTTTACATGCGGCAGTATGACACTTTGTAGCACATTAGAGCTTGCTGTTGGTCTTTCAAAATTTGTACAGGAAGATTCTATAATGGACAGAAAAGCTCAGAGTTGTTCTACATCTGTTGACATGTCAGGTTAGGTTAGGTCATCCCGTAACTGGTGAGGTCGTTGGGGCACACATGAAGACATCCTCACAATTCCACGCCATCCCTCTCTGTCAGATGTCGCTGCCTGTGACTCTTCTGGTCGGAGACTGGTCCATTATTTTATATTGTCCTCCCATCTCTTTTTGGGCCGGCCTCTTCGTCGTCTGCCATGCACCTTCCTGTGGAGGATTGTGTTTGCAAGACCATTTGATCTCGATATGTGACCTTACCAAGTGAGTTTCCTTCTTTTGACAGTTGCCAAGAGATCTTCGAAAGGCCCTATTGCCGTTGTAATTTTATTTAGGATTTCCTCGTTTGTAACTCGATCTTTGTACGTGACGTTTAAAAGTTTTCGGAAACATCTCATCTCCAAGGCCTGTATCCTGCGTTGAAGGTCAGCTGTAACTGTCCATGTCTCACACGCATAGAGAAATTTTGACAGGACCAGTGTACGCATTAATCTGATTTTCGTGTGTAGTGCTAACTGTTTATCTTGCCAAATTTTGTTAAGCCGTACAAGCGCCGCTATTGTCTGTGCTATTCTGGCCAATACTTCACATTTTGATCCTTCATCACTGACAATCGACCCAAGATATTTAAAACGGTCAACTACTTCGAGTTCTTGACCGTTTGCTTTTATCCTGCTGTTGAAGCCCGTAGCGTTGTTTGTCATTAGTTTTGTCCTTCCAGCATTTATCTCCATACCATAGTCAAGAGCTGTTTCATCGAGCCTTCTGACCCATTCCTGGAGTTCTGCTTCTGAACATGTAGATAGTGTAAAATACTATTTAGGACACTAGAGCTCAGAGTTGGTCTGCTAACATGTGGATAGTAAAATACTCTGAAGAACATTTAAGCTAGGCAGTTGGTCTGTTTACATGTAAGATATTATCTAAATCATTAAACATGTGTGTCGATCTGTTAAAATGGGGAGAGCAAGATACTCTGTAGAGCAGTAAAGCTTGATGTGTGTTGAGATATGTTGAAATGGGGATATTAAGATAATATGTAGAACAATACAGATTGGTGTCTGTCTGTTAATATGGTGACATTAAAATTCTATGCAGGACACACACATTTTAGTGTTGGTCTGTTAATATATGAATAGTCTGATACTATGTAGGGCTGTAAAGTTTGGTGCTGGCCTGTTAACATGTGAATTGTAAGATAATACGTATGACAGTAACACTCAATGTTCTTCTCCTCGCATGCGGATTCTAAGAAAAAATGTAGGACATTAACACTTGGCGTAAATTTGTTAACATGGGAATAGTAAGATAAAATGTAGGACATTACCAAACGGGGTCATGTTGTTAACATGTAAATAGTTATATACTATGTGAGACAGTAAAGCTCGTTGTTGGTCTACATCTTTTGCCATGTGAATATTAAGATAATATATAGGACATTAAAGCTCTTGTGTCTTTCTGTTTACATGTCGAAAGTAAAATACTATTTAAAGGATTAAAGCAAAGGATTGGAGTACTGTGTACAGGCGTGAAGCCCTTACCAAGCCCAGTCACCTTCATCTGTGGAATTTTGCAAGTGTACACATTAAAAAGTACATGAGACAGAGAAGAGCCTTAAGGAAGTCTGGGCGCTATGGTTCTGATCTTTGGCATCCAGGAACCGTACTTTAGAGCGACACTTCTTGACATAAGGACCGTTGCAAATCCAACGGACGAATCCGGAGGTCAATATTAAGGTCTACTAATAAGTCGATTAGTTTGCCGTAGTTGACCCTATTGTAGGCACCTTCCAGGCCGATCGTCGAGACGATAGTTTCCTCTTTTGTCTGGAAGCCCTCATATATGTTATATGCCAAGAGAGCTGCATTGGTGGCCGTGTCTCTGCCAGGTCTGTATGCGCCTAGAGTATCTGGAAATTGACCTGTGTTTTTCAGCACACTGGCAACTCGTATAGCAATGATTCTCTCCAGCACCTCACCGTACACATTCTGTAGTGTGATGATGTAGTAGCCTTTTATATCAGTAGCATCTTTGCCTAGTTTTGCTAGTGGGATAAGATAGCTGTGTAGCCACTCCTCTGGTACATGCCTGTGTTAAGACTTCTGTTAAAATTATTTATAATCTTTGCGAGCTCATCATCCCCACAGTCCTTCAGCAGGTTGTATTGTATTCCATCAGGCCCAGGTGCATTGTCCGAGGCTCTCTTTATGGAGTGTCTCACCTCCTCAACACTAATCAGGTCGTGCTCCTCCTCCATTGTGCCTAGATTTGTCACCAGTACCTTGCGTTGAACGATGTCGTCTTGGTGAGTCTGCTGAAGGTACCTGTCAAAAAAAGGTCTTCCCTTCTCTTTGTCAGTAGTCATCACCTGTCCCAACTCATCTCTCATGCACACACTGGATCTTGTGTCCATCCACCGGTTCATTGCCCTATGTAATTTCCAGAATTTATGAAGTCAAGAAATGGAAATGAATGCCAACCACAAATTCAACCACAAAATCTCTAGACCACGAAAAGCAGCTTGGTATTCCTAACTCCATTAAGCCAATACGCCAAGAGATGAAAGACACCACGGCAAGAGCACATAATTTCTTCTTCTTCTTCGCGCTCAATTTCGTATACTAGTTTAATGCCATCAGATGGGCTGCTTCCATGAAGTGACACGTCAGTCGCGGGTCCTCAACGGTTCCCCACAGTTTGTCTTGTATGTTTCTTTCCTCGGGCCAGGTCTTCTCACGGGAGCCTTGGTACAGTGGACATGTCTGCAGGATGTGTTCTGAAGACACACTTTCAATTCCATGGTCATTCCAGCAGTGATTTACGGATGCGAAGTGCGGAACTTGAACAAAACAAATGCTGAGAAGATGGAGTCACTCAAGAGAGCAATGAAACAGGGCGTACACAAAAATTTTGAAATGCTGTAAGATCTGAAACTAATAAATTTGACATCATACTTTGTTTCGAGATGTGGAAGAAGGTATATCATGTGTAATAGGCTGGAAATGTGGTACGCATGCCCTACAACAGATGGACACATAGAACAATATTTTGGTGGCCATATGCCTGTACATGTCCACGGGGTCGCCCACAAATATAGGCCTCGCCTGCATTGGTACAACATTGCAAAAGACCAGAGCGCATAGAGAATATTGTTGGCTTTCTCGTATACGGCACATCTTCGAACTGACACTGAGGATAATGTGAATGTGATAATATGTACGTGTGAATTGACTAGGTTGAACAAAGACAAAAGGTCAAGTTGTCAAAAATCATTCTCCTCTTACGATACCTATTTTGATAAACTGATTAGGTTGAATT
Organism: Ariolimax columbianus; assembly: GCA_036924085.1. Lineage (NCBI taxonomy): Eukaryota > Metazoa > Mollusca > Gastropoda > Stylommatophora > Arionidae > Ariolimax > Ariolimax columbianus. The sequence goes on along the minus strand of JAVGWX010000016.1, from coordinate 67,465,059 downwards.
AAGGTATAGGTAAATCCCATGGCAACGATTGCCGTTGGGATGAAGATAGCTCTTCATGTACTAAGCCACAGACTATGTGAGGTAGGGTGGTCAGTTCCCTTCCTTGCTGTTTATATCCTTCCCCAACGTGTACGTCAAGTACCCATTTACATTTTCTGTCTGTTCGTGATTTAGAACCCTGGTCCGCTGTAATTCCAGTTCAACAAGCCAGCTTACTGTCGACTAAGCTACATGCTCCACTAAGAACTAATACAAAAGGTGCGCAGCAATTTCAAAGTCGTGTTGGCCATTTTCTTTTACTCCCGTGGGGTTGTGCATCACACGTAGACAAAATCGGAAGTACTGATAAAGATATCAGATTAAGAATACAAAAGCTGAGAGGCGCTTTTATTGCTTTAGGAGGATTTGTGGAAATCAAAAGAAATTAAGTCTGCCACAAAAATACAGATCTTCAACTCCAATGTCAAGTATGTCCTATTGTATAGCTCTGTGAAGTTTCAGTACTCTGTCAACTATGCCAGCAGTTCAAACCCAGAAGAGTCACACACCAGTGAGTCCCATCCCACTGTAACATTCAAGACAACGAGGAGGCATGTAGACTGACGAAAGAAATGACCAGATTGACCTATGAAAATTTCAAAAGGTCTATTAGGGCCAGATACAGGGACAAATGAGAAACAGAGCATACAAGCTACACAAAAAATGATGCTTATTAGCAATTAAATAGAAGAGCAGGTGGTGGTGTTCAGGCTCTGCACAGGCTACAACAGATTGAGGCACCATCTATTCAATAAACTGAAGATAGATGCTACTGACGAATGCACCTGTGGTACTGGGAAAATGACTCCTGAATATCTGCTGCAAAATTACCAGGCATTCAATGAATATAGAAAGCATATGTGGTCATCACGAGTACCAACACTAGACAAGGTCTATGGCAGTGTCAACAGCCTCAGGATGACAGCTGCTTTCTTTGAACAAATTCAAATTGTTGTCTGACAGCGTACAAAGAAGAAGTATCATTTTGTGACGTGGGGAACAAACAATGAAAAGAATAATTAGAAAGGTCTAAGCAGTCATCAATGAATGCCTACGTCGAATTGAGGGAATCAAACGATATGATAAATTCATTATTATAGAACTGTGAGAAATAACCAGACATTGCTAATGGTACTAGATATAAAGAGAATTGGATAGGACACACATTGCATAAACCATGTGATAGCATTACAAAGCAGTCACTGTTCTGGAATCATCAAGGCAAGAGAAGTAGGGGCACAGACTTAAACACTACCAGAGAAAGGTAGTTGGAACAAACCTAAAATCGGTGGAAGAGAGAGCAGGAAATGATGGTGCATGACAGGAAAACTTGGCGAGTATATGTTGAGGACCTATGCTCCACAGGGAGTTGAGGGGTTTTGACTGATTACCAAACTAAAATATTTATGGAACTGTCCCGGTGAAAGCTTTTGCACCTGTTTAACAATCATCATCATTTTCAATCCACTTGTGTTATTAGGCGTCGTGGGGAGGTGTCGTTTTAAGTCGTGCGGCAGCTTTGTCACCATTCCGTGTTTCTTCAAATTCTTACAGACACCATCTATCCATCTTTTTCATGGTCTGCCTTTGAAACTCTGGTGTCTGGTACTTTAGACTAGAGCAGCTAGTAACCTTGGTTGCATTCTTGCCAGGTGACCAAACTATTATATTCTGCTTTTCCATGCACGGTGTTGCATCCAACTTGTCTGATTACGTCGTTTCGAGCTTTGTCCAGCCTTGTGACCCCGACAGCCTTTCCCAAACACCTCATATCCCATACCATGATTTTTCTTTCTTGTGCCTTAGTGAGAGTCCATGTCTGACACCGGTAGCAGAGAGTTGGTATAAAAATACTATTTATCAGCTGTCTTTGTCTTCATTGGAATGTGTTTTGCCTTGGTAAAGGTGAGAGCTGATAGGAAACCGCATTAACAAACTTAAACTGTTCAACAGTACAAGCCTTATATCAAGAAAAGATCAAGTGACAAAAATTAATAATAAATAGGTATGGTCGGATACCTCACAGAGACTAAAATACAAATTGGGACCAATAGGCCTTTATCAGGGATGACGAACAACAACAATAATAATGAGCTAGTGAATCATAGAAGAAGGGATGAATGGAGGACGTCAATATATAAGGGCAATAAAGGGTACTTTACTGAGAAATTGTCACATCACTCCTCCTTGGTTGGGTGCATGATCTTACATGACAGACAAAGGTAAAAATCCATAATTTACAGCTGTAACAGATGTGTATTGACACATCTACCAAAATAGTCTTTATCAAGTACTGGACACACAAAAAACAGCTCAAATGAAAACAGAAAACTAAGTTATAATAAAGAGAATGAAAATCTAATTAATAATGAACATCTAGATAATAAGTTTTGCACACTTTCACTTAGTCGCTCTTCTACCCTGGGGTATGGGAAGGAAGACTAACGTCTGGTCAGGCACAATATACTGATTAGACATGTTAGTCAGGTTCAGGCACAAAAACATACTGGACAAGACCCTCACCATGGTTTCCTCATAGCCCTACCTGAAAACGGGCTGTTTTTATGGCAGCCTGGCTAACAAGGTGAGGGATCGACGTGATCCCCGTAGTAGTGAGTGACACGCAGATGAGGCCAAGCACAGCACAACCGCCTGGAGGACCCTAGTCCACCCTCATCAGCATGCTCGGGATGTGAGGAAAGCTATGACAATGCGCCACTTAACGTCCTTTTTAGGGCACACAAAAGAGTAATCCTACTCATTGTGGGCATTCAACAACAAGAAGAAGCTTAGGGTATAAATGTCTTTATATATACTTGCAATCGAGTGTGCTGATAACTAGGTCATTAGTCTGGTGTGTCTTTACGTGATGGAGGGGCATCCGCTAATTTGGCCTCCATGTCAGCCACTATTTCACAACCTTAGAATTTGTGTCCAGGCAGCGGCTAACAGCCGGCCGTTTTCGATTTTCAACTGCCAAGGGTTATTTTAAGTGCACATGAAACCTCTGAGATTATCATCCATCTCCAATAGGACTAGGCACAGGTCCATCCTCCATTGAGATTTGGGGACGATTGAAACTTGCAGGATTCAAATACCACACTGTTTTGCACTTTCGTTCATTTCTTCAGAGCCGATCACCTTACCTCTCAACCACGGTGGCCCCTTGGGTGAAATACAGTCTTATATTACAATACAGTAACAGATAGGTATCAACATTTCTACTAAAATAGATCTTTATCAAGGATTAGACACAGAAACAGATAAAATTAAAATAGTGAACAAATAGTTCAACAAATTTCAATGTTTACCACATAGTGGGCTTCAAGATATGCCTGATAAAAAAATGTTTTTCCCTACGGAAGGCACTGTGGGCTGCCAAATGACAGCGGCCGGTAATATCATGTTTAATCATCCAGTGTAATGCTATGGAAACAGCTGAACATACGTTTTTGAAAGTAAATAGACATCACTTCCTTGTTGTCCATTTTTCAAATCGAAGATGTGCTTGTGAATATTTATTTTAAAAATGTTGAATATATATATTTTCTATTTCACTCGATTTGAAATTATTCCATTATAGTGGGGAATGAAGATAAGTCATTGCAACAGATTTTTCTGAGGAAATCTGTTTAGTTTGTTTATGTAGATGTAATAAATACGTTTGTAAGAAAAACTAAGATATGATGATCTTGTTATGAACACTTTCTGTGCTTTGTGGCATTTAAATTTAATTTGATGGATTTACTAGACAAGTGGCGTCCCCAAAAATCTGTGTACTGTTTTTCAACATTTTCACCTTCATCTTCTTGAATCTCAGAAACTAACACATACACATCAAAAACAATAACACCAACAAGTTCTTTATTAATTTATGTCTCTACACACAATCAAATCATATATATAAACCGTCAAGTACAAAGATTAAATGCTCTCAAAGCCAACAACCATAGTAAAACGTGATGTGCTGGAAATTGTGTCAATTTTTAATGGAGGTTGGCTAAGGCTAAGATGAAGATGTGACTAGTAATTTACATCTAGATAATTAAGTACAAGAAACAATTATTTTTTTAATTGAAAGTCATCCAAGATTAATGTCATGATCATGTGAATTATACTAATCAAGATTCCTACCTCATGTCCTCGCCATGTTTCCTGACAACAGGCTGTGTCAAGGCAGTGTGGCCAACAATTTGATCCTAATAGTTTAAAGCTTACAGAGGAATCTCACATTGCACTACAACCAGGAGGTCTCTGGCCCACCTTCTCAAGTATGCCTCATGATGTAAGGAAAGCTACTGTGACCCGCAACCAAAGAAAATAGTCGAGAATACCTAATTCAAGTATGAGTGGTATGAACAACAACAACAGCTGCAAAACCCTCATATACTCAGTTTTGCTGCAGACCCCTGTATACGACCACTTTTGCTGCAGACCCCTGTATACAACCAGTTTTGCTGCAGACCCCTGTATACAACCAGTTTTACTGCAGACCCCTGTATACAATCAGTTTTGCTGCAGACCCCTGTATACAACCAGTTTTATTGCAAACCCCTGTATACAACCAGTTTTACTGCAGACTCTCATATACAACCAGTTTTACCGCAGACTCATATACTAGTCTCATTTATATCCAGTTTCACTGCAGACTCTCATATACCCAGTTTTACTGCAATCCTTCCTATGTTTGATGATATCACCACTTCTTGTTTACAGAATCTGGAAAAAAGTGGCCAACAATCTCTTTCTTGTTGACTTTTCCCATGATGTTGCGTGGGATGGAGTCTACACACATGAGCACAGTTGGGATCTGGTAAGGAGCGAGATAAGCAGTTGCCCATTCTCGAAGCTCTTTCAGTTCTAATGTTTTGCCTGGTTTCAATGTAACCACTGCTGCCACCTAAGTAGAGACAATAAAAAATTAAGTGACAACTGTTTCAACCAAAACGAAGTCACAAGAAACTAAATCTTAATATAAATTCATAACAATGAATAACCTAAAACACAGGTTTGATACTCAACCCATCCATAAGGCAGCATCAAGGCAACTTAACTTACCAAAGGCTGAATAACCATGAATTTGAAAGTGTGTGCTCTTGCCATGGTGAATTTCATATCTTGGAGTATTGACTTAGTGGAGTTGAAGGAATACAAAGCTGCTTTTCATCATATAGAGATTTCGTGGTCGATTCTGTGATTAACATTTATCTCTTGACTTCGGTAGATATAGGAGTTGACATCCTCGCTGGTTTCCTCGCTTAGCTTGATGTCCTGCATTAAGGGTTTCTGAGGCGTTTTGTTTTACTTTTATTTATGTTCATACCAGCAGATTTGACATTTAGGTCGTTCAAGGATTGTTGGGCTTCCTCAAGAGGCGTGTCGAAACCGGACCAAACTGCACCAAGTGAACATAAGTATGATGCACATGATTACGTCACTTCTAAAGTAAACAGCACATATCAACCGTCAAGTTTGCAAAATTTAATTATCCTCTGACACATAGTTTCCTCAGCAGACCTTTGAAAACATGGCGGGTGTGATATGGAATCCGTCCAGAGTTGATCAGTGAGTGGTGATTCGGTTTCTAACAGCTGAAGGATGTCGACCAGTTGACATTCATCGCAGAATGCAGGCAGTGTATGGTGACAAAAGTGTGTCGAAGACAACAGAGAAGAACTGGACAACGATGTTTAAAGAAGGACGTGAGTTAACGTAACATCTTACGAGACCAGGTCAGGCCTTTAGTGTTACGTCAGAAGACACCATCGCCAAAATTGATGCAGCAATTCGGGTAGAGTGTCACCAGAGCTTACATTCACCACACTTTTGTCACCATACACTTCCTGCATTCTGCGATGAATGTTAACTGTTAGAAACCGAATCACCTCTCGCTGATCAACTCTGGATGGATTCCGTATCAATTCGCCATGTTTTCAACAATCTTCTGAGGAAACTATTAGTCAGAGGATAATGTAATTTTTCAAACTCCAAGGTTGGCATGTGATGTTTAAATCAGAAGTGACGTCATCATGCGCATCATATGTATGTTCACTTAGTGCAGTTAGGTTCGGTTTCATTTGAACATGCCTCATATAATTGTATAAAAGTGGCTCACCCATTTGGTATTTGGTCACTTGTTTCAATATCTGATCTTCTACATATCATCATTGTTTCGGTTTTGGAAACAATCATATTTAGTTTGTTGTTAGCCATAGCTACTGAGCAAGCCTGCTCTTGGCAGCCCACTGACATTCTAATATATGTACAGGTCTTCTTGTGTCACTGCTCCGTAGAGTGTGTTGTAATTGTTGGCAATGCTTGTCCTTTTCCTCATGTCCGCAAGCACCTGGCACTCAATGAGTAGATGTCGAGCTGTTTCATCACGATTATAGCAATGTCTGCACAAGGGCAGGTGCTGGGGATGCGGTTCAAGTGGCTATTGATTCTGGTATGTCCTATTCGGAACTGAAAGGCGAGACTTTGATCTTTTCTACGTAGTTTATTTATATCATCGTTACTTTTTGGCTGTGACATTTCGCTAAATACACTGCGACCTGTTGTTCCCGTGGCCCACCTATTTATCCAGATTTCCCTGAGTATTATTCTTAATAATTCGTTTTACTGTGTGGTTACTGCAGGGTCTATCCAATTGTTGTTTCGAGGCTCCTATTTTTGCCAATCTGTTGGCCATCTTGTTCCCTAGTAGCCCACTATGTCCAGGGATCCATTGCAAGGTGACATTTATCCTGTGCGCAGTGATGATGTTGTTGATCACCCTCCCCACCAAGAATATCTCCTTTTCTTTGTATTGGGTGTTCTTTGGGAGGCAGAAGTCTGCAGCAAAACACCCAATACTCTAATATTTAGTTTTGAAAAAGCAGAGCGTCTCAATTTAATCCATAACATGGACCTCCTGAAGCCTATGACAATTTGCTATAGTGCTCCTATTCTGCCCTGTCACACAAGGTTGGGTACGGAGCTGACTGCTCCATACTGTAGAAACTTTAAGCCACAAAAACTTGTACGCTCATCCTGAAAAGGACGTTGTGTCACTGAGATATCAGTGTCTTTCAAATTACAGCTGCTTTTTTAGTACCAGGCTTGCTTTTTTGACTATACTAGTGAATTGTAGGGAGCCGCGCAGCGCAGTGGTTAGCGCGCTGGCTTCGCATCTGAGTGGTCCTGGGTTCATTCCCCAGTTAAGGCGGTAATGTTTTTTCAGACCGCAATGGCTACTGGGTCGACCCATCTTAAATGGGTACTGGTTCAGTCCGGGAAGTAAAAGCGGCGAGGGAGAGGAGATGGCCAACGCCGAGTCTTTGAAATGTGAAAAATCGCTAACTCCTCACACAGGCAGTAATGCTATGGGTTACTTTGCTTTACTTTAGTGAATAGTACAGCCTGTATCCAAGGCCACCACGTGATGGTGGAATAGGGTCTCGGTCCAGCTATGAGTCACTCGTTGCTATCAGCTCATGCACAACTCCAACTTCGCTCCAGATTTTGCACCTGTTGTTGTTGGCCCAGTGCATCTGACTTCAGCATGCATTTTATGTAAGGGTCTGCTTCCTCCTGCATTTTCTAAGGGTCTGTTTCCCTGTGGTAATGGCCTGTGTTGTGATTGGGGAGCAAACCCAGCACCTTCGGATTGTGAGCCAGGTCTCTTAACCACTAGCCCACGCTGTCCCCATGACCCCAGATGATAATGATCTCAAGTAAACTGTTATATTAAGGAACCTTTTCTTTTCTTATAATCTCCAGCTAAATGAGTTCTTCTTCTTCAGCATTCATCCTCAACAGAACATGCTGTTACATTGTGCCGTAGTTTACAGCGAAGCTGCGATAACATTGCCTTTTAGACTGACACATCTGATTTCAGCATGTCATTTTTGGGAATGTGTTTGCCTTTCATCAATGATCCCGAGTGGTCTGCCGTGGTCTTTGTGTACGACAAGGACAAGAATAGCACCACTGCCTCACAGAGCATGTTGTAAGAGACGACTAACTGTGACATGGCATAACACGGTTAGGTGATTTGTTTAGAGCAGCATAGGTGGCGCCCAACAGGCTGTGGGTCTACTTTGCTCTAGTGTTTGAGACTATTAAGATGGACTCACACATCAATTAACCACACTCCGTAAGCGTTTGTCCTAACGCAGTGGAGTTTTAACCGGCAAAATATTGTGTACATATGGATGACGTATTCAGCATTTTAAAAATGCCTGTCGGGAGTTTCAGAACACCGTTTTTGTGTATGTAGCATGAGTCTAGACATTCTTGACCAGTGCGCGCTAAAGGTTAAGATATTCGAGCCTACCCCACTAAGCAGGAAACCCTTCTCTCGGCTACATCCAGCTCATATCAGAGCTGGAACTTGCACATAGGCATCTGCCTCTGTAGAAGTACAGGTTGACTAAGAACCCTTTCTCTTATCGAGATTACATAGGTTCAGCCTGTTTCCAGTACCGCTACTTGGGAGGCAGAATAGGGTGTTGGTCAGCTTTGATTCGCTGATCGTGACGAAAGCAGCCAACTATGAATCATAGTTCATTCACTGCTGCATCTTTGACTCCAAATGAGTTTTTCCATCTTCTATTCCCTGTATCAAATATGCCAATATTTCTAAAGAGCTTTTTATTTTCAAACCCAAAAGATAACAGGGACAACAGGATGTACCACCTGCTCCCATGTTCCACAGTGGACAAATAATGATGACGCTGCTATAAGTAAAACTGGGGGTCTCCATGGCAAAGTGGTCAAGCCTGTTTAGACTGACGGGGTTCGAATTCGAGCGGCGACTGTTGGTTCATGATGGCAATTTTCGGGAGATCCCTGGGTTCAATAACGTTCTACAGAGAGAGACCGAGCCATACAGGAGACCCATGGCGATGAAGTCAAGCCCTCACTTTTAACCCTCTTTAACACGTACAGTTTTGCATTCAGAGACAATCATAATACCTTCTGGCCCCATGTCATGTCTGCCAGCCCAACAACCGCACAGTCAACAATGTCTGGGTGTGACAAAAGTTGGTGCTCAATATGCAGGGCGCTGATCTTATAGCCTCCACTTTTGATCACATCTACAGATGTACGTCCGACGATGCTGTACACCCCATTAGAAAATTTGACTGTATCACCTGCAATAAAAAGGTAAAGGTAGTCCTAGAGGTAGTTCCCAACCTTGACCTGGGAGTCCATAAAGGGCCGTGTGGGGATCCACAAATCAAATCTTGATTTGTTAATTACGTTTTCAGTGTCTCGGTTTTTCATTATTTCAATATTAATGTAATCATACAAAGATATTAATATTATTGAACATTAATGATGGGTAAAAAACAATAATTTATAGTTTCACATTATATTTTAATTTCAAACAGAATTATATAGGAAAGGAAACCTTTTATTAGGTTTACTTGAAGCAAAATTACATTTCAGATATTTTAATTAAAATTAAATAATTTCTTAACAGATATTTTCAAAAATTGTTAAGATATTAGTATAGACTGAAAACTCAATCGACTACTTAATAGCCTGTATTTGAGCATGTAACAACAGTAAGAGCTGAAAGGAATTACTCAGAATATATTGATATAAAAGAGGGGTGTCTGTTGTCACCTTGTCTGTTTAACACCTACACAGAAAGAATTTTCAGAGAGAGTGAAGGGATGCCAGGGTTAAACATCAATGGAAGAATAATCAACAATCTGAAATATGCTGATGACACGGTATTGCTGGCTGAAAGTGAGGAAGGGTTGCAGGAACTGGTGGAGACAGTGAACAGCAGAAATAAAGAATATGGATTGGACATTTTATCTTTATTGCGCCACCGCCGCAAAATGGCGACAGGAAAAAAATGTGTCGCGAACTAGAGACAGCCGTTTTAATTGTAGAAATCAAATCAAGTGTTTGTTATGATGAATATGCTACTTCCTTCTACGCAGGTTTGAACCACGTACGCAAAGTCTTTGTGTGTTAGATTACAATTCTAAGTGAAAAGAAAAGACAAGTTTACCAGTCTTAAACCATCCATCTGTTGTAAATGTCTCTACTGTAGCATCTGGCTTGTTCCAATATTCCTTGAAAACTGATGGCCCTCGAACTAGTAGATCTCCCTGTTCAACATCTGTACTTGAAACTATAAAGGAAGTAGCAACAGCAATCAGAAAAACAATGATATTTGAAGCACTTGGAAAAATACAAACAAATAAAAAAAGATCAAGTAATAGGCACTGTGAAAGTAAAATCCAGTCCTCCAGGTGATGAATATATCTCGCTGCAAAGAAAGACATGATTTAGGGAGATTGAGATTTTTTTTGTTTTTGCGTTTGCCTTATTTATCTATTCCCCAAGGCGTGTGTGCGTTACACTGTGGTTTTTATTTTGCGCCTGTCGGCCCAGTGCATCCGACTTCAGCATGCATTTTATGTAAGGGTCTGCTTCCTCCTGCATTTTCTAAGGGTTTGCTTCCCCGGGGTAACGGCCGGTGCTGTGATGGGGATCGAACCCAGCACCTTCTGGTTGTGAGCCGTGCCCCTTAACCACTAGGCCACGCCGTCCCCGGAGATTGAGATAACTTGAAACTTATCTCTGTACTTACCTGAAACTGACAAAAGTGCCTAAATAACTGGTGACAAACTTTTGTGGATGTTGAGAATTTTTACAAAATAGACACTTGACTTTAATTCTTAAATTCTAGTTTTCAATCAGGCAAGCCAGTCAGTACCGTACCTGATGCCAGATAGTCAAAAGCTATCCTTTTGTTCTGTGAATCCATCTAGTCAGTCATTAGATGGTGACATTCCATGTCTTTCATGATTTGTCCTTTCATTTGGCTATTAGTAGGAATGGAGTTGGCGGACAGAACATAAACAACTTGTTATCTGCTGATGACGCTGTGCTGAAAGGAGTCAGATTTACAAGAACTGGCCAACCTGGTAGTTCTTCAAAGCAAAAATAAAGGCCTCAGCTTAAATCAAAAGAAATCAGAAGTAACGGTAGTAACTAAGAAACACAAATCTCCAAAATGTTGTATAAAGGTGAGCGAGACGGAACTAAAACAAGCACACTCATTAAATACTTGGGCACCTACATCGATTCTGATGGGAGATGCACTTATGAAATAAAGAACAGAATAGCAAAAGGCAAAATCAGTCTTCTAGAGTTTGAGGGGAATCTTGTACAACAAAAGTCTATCACTGGATTTAAGTAAGAGAGTTCTTGGAGACTAAGTGGAACTATTAACATACGGCAGCGAATAATAGATAATCAGCAAGCACGTGCAGGAATCATTGGAGGCAACAGAAATGTAGTTTTACAGAAGAATGATGAAAATTCTATGGACTGCAAAGAAAATTAATATCATGGTTTTTAAAAAAAAACAAAGACAGTTTATGGCAAAAATCAGAACACAGCAGACATTCTTTTTTTGGGCATGTCATGAGAGGAGGCTAGTTCAAAAACATGATGACAACGGGCAGAATTGCTGACAAGAGGGACACAAAGAGCAAAAATATTGAACAGCTGGAATGAATGGCAATCAACGGCGGAACAGATAACCGACGCATGTGATAAGAGGAAATGGAGGAACATGATCGCCAATGCCAACCTGCAGGGCACTTGATGATGATGATTAGTAGTAGTAAGTTTGTGGGTGGTTTCCTTGCTGCAGCTTACTATGTCTGGGGAAGGCACGACTCTGGGGTGTCCAGTCCAGACTTTTCCTTGCTGCAGCTTACTATGTCTGGGGAAGGCACGACTCTGGGGTGTCCAGGCTTTCCCTTGCTGCAGCTTACTATGTCTGGGGAAGGTATGACTCTGGGGTGTCCAGTCCAGCCTTTTCCTTGCTGCAGCTTACTATGTCTGGGGTGTCCAGTCCAGCCTTTTCCTTGCTGCAGCTTACTATGTCTGGGAGAAGAGATGGGCTCTACTATGAGACAACCGCCCAAGATTCACCCATGAAGACACAATCACCATATCTCACTGCTGCCCATTCATGTCTTAGCCAGCCGCTCTGTACTGTTCAAATTAAGGATTAGGAGTCTGACATGATAACTGCCCTTGTTAAAGAGGCCACACATGGTCATCCCAAGCATAAAATAACGGCATAGAGTATTTTACACTTTAAAAAAAAAGAGGCAAACAAATAAGATTACGTATTTGTCTTCTACTCCAACGTAAAAAAAAGCACTGGAATCCTAGTTTTCAAGCAGACAGATCCTGTGCCCAATGCTGTTCATATGTCCTGGAATACCATTTTGGACTAGGGAAGAGGCGACTAGCATCTGGTCAGGATATTGATCACACAATGTCACTGTCAGTCAGGGTCAGGTAAAATAAACTGATCAAACCTTCACCTCACTTCCATGCAGCTCTTCCTGGAAATAGGCTGTTTCATGGCAGTCTGGCTAACGAGGTGTGGATCAACATGATCCCTGTAATAGTCAGCATTACGCAGATGAAGCCAAGCATAGCACAACAGTCTGGAGGACTTTGGTCCACCTTCATCAGCATGCTGAAGATGTGAGGAAAGCTACTGCAACCCGCCACCTAATGTCCTTTCAGGGCACACAAAAGAGTAAACATACTCATCGCGGACATTAAAAAACAAACAACCATGTTGGACCGCATACTTTACTCAAACCATTTCTTCATCTCATTTGTGGACGAATAAGTAGACATTTATTTACCAGAATGTCCCTTTTCACGTCCATATATAGTCAAGCATGCATGCCATATGCCCAGAACATCTGCATTTCCTAAAACTTAACTTATTTATACTAGTTTAGAAGGAACTGCAGTCTGTAGACAACCAGTTTCCACCACAAAAAACAACACAAACCAAGTGCTTCCTTAATTCAATTATGTGCACAGTTCAGAAGTTTATAATTAACCAGGTCCTCGAACAGATAGTCAATCTTGCGCGGGTCCCAACCCCGTCTTAACTTAACGTATTTATACTAGTTTAGAGGACTCTGCAGTCTGTATACAACCAGTTTAATTTACATTTCCTTGTTCTAAAAGATATGCACATCTAATCTATTCTTAAATGCATTAATTGTTCCTGCCTCTACTACTTCCTTTGGCAATGTGTTCCAAGCATTCACCACTCTCTGACTAAAACAATTTCTTAATATCGTATCTGGACCTTTCTTTAATTAATTTGTAGCTATGCCCTCTTGTTCTTTTAGGTGATTGGATTTTGTAAATGTGTTATAGTCTAATTTATCATTTCCTTTGATTATCTTATAAACCTGTATTAAGTCACCTCGAATTATCTCTTTTCTAGACACTGTAGGCTGGTTTTTCTGAGTCTTTCCTCATAACTGTAATTCTGGAATCCCACTATCAGCTTTGTCACTCTTCTTTGTATTCTTTCCAGCATGTTTATATCCCCTCTATGATAAGGACTCCACACCTGTACACATTACTGCAGCCTAGGTCTAACTAATGCTTTATACAGTTTGACAATCACTTCCTTGCTCCTATGTTTAATATTTATGTTTAATCATACCTAATATTGCATTTGCCTTTTTCACTGGATTTTCTCATTCATTTTACCTGTACGATCTATTTTATCACAATTCAGTTACTCAGATTTGTCCTGAAGTGACCAGTAGACAATTGGATGGGTCATGTGACCTTTGGGCTGCCAGACTGCAGGATCCCTACTCAGCATCACTGGTGTAATCCAAACATATGACATACAAAATACAGTGCAAACCCGCCCAAGAGGTGAGAACATGATGAAGGAATGATGTTGGCTTTAAAAACTGAACTGTACACCTGTTATCAATAAAAGGAGGCAAAATATGTATTTCATTTGATGCAAGTGAAAATCACAACACAATGTTAGAAATGGTGCAGAAAACCTATCCAAATTTGATCCACTATTGGCGGCTTGCTATAGATATTGTAACAGGAATCCACATCAGGTGATGCAAGCAGACAGAACAGAACATCCAACTGGTCTAAAAGAATTAGCAGACAGGAAACCAGTCTCCATGAAGTTATATCAATGAAGTATCTAGGATGTCTTTGAATGAGATTTTATGCTGGATTTGGGTGTTGTGAATTTGGTCCCCTAGAGAAACTGTCAATATATTTTGTTTCTGTTCCTTTTAGTAACTGAATACTTCTCATCAGTAATGTCTCATCTAAAGCAGAAGCGGATATATTGGTCGGATTTAGATACAATTTGAGAATGGTCTGCGAGCTGGCAAATGGAGTAGATAAATGTACAGTCATCCATATGGGTAGATCCAATATGGAACATAATTACAGAATGGGCGAGAACAATATTAGAATGATAGAAAAGGAATTGAACCTAAGGGTTATAATAGATCATACATGTAAAGTGAATGAGCAAGTCCAGGTACCAGTCAAAAAGGCAAATGCAATGTTAGGTATGATAAAAAGAAATATTAAACATAGGAGCAAGGAAGCGATAGTCAAACTGCATAAAGCATTAGTTAGACCTAAATTGGAGTACTGTGTTCAATCGTGGAGTCCTTATTGTAGAGGGGATATAAACATGCTGGAAAGGATACAAAAAAGAGCAGCAAAGCTGATAGTGGGATTCTAGAATTCTAGTTATGAGGAAAGACTCAGAAAAATCGGCCTACAGTGTCTAGAAAAGAGAATAATTCGAGGTGACTTAATACAGGTTTATAAGATAATCAAAGGATAAATTAGATTATAACAAGATTTCAAAATACAGCCACCTACAAGAACAAGAGAGCATAGCTACAAATTAATTAAAGAAAGGTCCAGATTAGATATTAAGAGATATTGTTTAGTTAGAGTGGTGAATGCTTGGAATGCATTGCCACAGGAAGTAGTAGAGGCAGGGACAATTTATCCATTTAAGAATAGATTGGATGCGCATCGCTTTTAGAGCAAGTAAATGTAAATGAAACTGGTTGTATATAGACTCTACAGAGTCTTCTAAACCAGTATAAAAAATGCATGTTTGGTTAAGTTCTCTACATTTTATGTTTTTGGTAAGAATGCATGTACGTTATGGCTAAAATACATACCATCTGTTACAGTAGTGTGCCATGAGTTTCCTTCTACAATGATGTCGTATCCATTAGGACTGTAGATGTTAGGCTTTGAGATGCGGACTTCAACATTAGGCATTGGGATGCCTACTGATTCTGTTAAGTAAGAGAAGGTTTGTTCTGTATGAAAAATGGTACATAATTGGTGTTAATGTTGTGTCTGGGTGCTTTCTCAGAGATGTGAATAGGATTACTACCACACTGAGAGTATGCCACACGAAATGATAATCAGTGCGGTATAACTCCTCAAGTGTAGAAGACTCTACAATTCACATCCTAAAAACAATATCCCATTTATGTTACAGGAATTAAAACATGAATATCTTGATTTCTGGAAATTTGGTTAAGAATAAGTGTTACATCCAAGTATTTCAGATGGTGCAGAAGGACTGGCTGAGGCAGAAGCAGATGTCAACCGTTGAGACCTCAAACGACTCATCTTAATTGAAACGACTGAACACACAGATATTGAAATAAAAAAAGACTTAATTTCCGTCTGCTCGGTTTTCAATCAGAAAAATGGCTTGCTGAATTTCAAAGTGAATTTTGAAATGATTTATTCTCTCAAATTTGATGATTATCCCATTATTGAGGGTGATGAAGTTGGGTTGTTGCAACTGATTTTTCTGAGGTAGATCTGTTTAATTTGTTTATGTAGATGTAATAAATACGTGGAAACTAACAGATATGTCGATCTTGAAATAACATTACTCGTCCTTTGACAATTAAAAAAATTGACTGGACATCCATCACACCCTGAAATAAGTTAGTATAAAAGTTGGTGCTTTTTTAAACTTTTCCACCACCTTTTGTATCTCAGAGACTAACACACACAAAACAAAAAACACCAACATGATCTTTATTAATTTATGCCTCCACACACAACAAAATCATATATATAGACTCAGGTCAGGTCGTTACCGGTGAGGTCGTTGGGGACACATGAAGACATTCTCACAAAAGGCCCTATTGATGTTGTAATTCTTTCTCATATTTCCTCATTCGTAACTCAATCTTTGTACGTGACATTTAAAAGTCTTCGGAAAATTCTCATCTCTAAGACATGTGTCCTTTGCCGAAGGTCAGCTGTAACTGTCCATGTCTCACAACCATAGAGGAATATTGACAGGATCAGTGTATGCATTAATCTGATTTTCGTGAATAGTGCTAACCGTTTATCTTGCCAGATTGTGTTAAGCCGTGCAGTATCATTGCTAAGGACTTCAAGAGTGCCCTGCAGGTGTTATCACAATGGACATGAGCCATTTATAAATAAAAAAGGTTATCAACCATAGTAAAATGTGATGTGCTGAAAAAGAATGCAGCTGCAGGGGAAATTGCGTCAATTCTTAATGTGGTGTGGTATAAGGTTTTGATGTTTTGCACATCCCTGGTGAGTCCAGAGGTGGATGTATAGTCCAATTCTGGCACCAAAACTCCTTCCACATATACAGCATTTAAGGCCAGAGTTGGACATATGAGTGTCAGTTGTTTTGTCTTTGCGCACAGCACGTTTTCTCTACGTCTCAGAGATATGACATTGCTCAGCAATGGAGGCACCTCTGATGGTGGTTCTGCACCATGCCTGGTGGTCATATGCCACGCACTCCCATGAGTTTACATCAATGTTGAAGCATGTCAAAGATATTTTGAGGGAGTCTTTGAAACACTTCTTTTGTCCACCGACCAGACACAGGCCCTCTTACAGCTTACAATACATTAGTTGTTTGAGGATGTGGTTGTCTTGCATGCGCACAACTTAGCCTGCCCACCTGAACTGGGTCTTCTGCAACAATGTGTGGATGCTCTGCATTTTGGCCTTCGTGAGTATCCCGGTGTCTGGTACCCTATCCTGCCACTTTATTCTCAACAATATACGAAGGCGGCATGTATGGATGTGGTTTATTTTTCCAGCATGCTTGCTGTACACTGTCCATGTCTCACTGGCAAACAAAAGGGTGGTGAGCACTACAGCTTGGTAGTCTTTCAGTTTTGTATCAAGGCTAAGACTCCTCTGGTCCCACACGCTGCTGCACAGCCTCCAACAGACAGCACTGGCCATGGAGATTCTGTTGCTGACCTCAGTCAATGATAGGTTCTGTGGGAAATAGGTTCCCTGGGAAGAGTGCTGCCAAGGTAAGTGAAGTTGTCTTATCTTCTTCTTCTTCTTCTTTGTACGCAGTCAGACAGTAACCATTATTTTTTCGAAAAAAGCGGCGGTCATCCTGAGGCTGTCGACACTGTCATAGAGCTTGTCTTGCAGTTCCACTGGTGATGGCCACATCTGCTCTCTCTGATCCTCGTATGTCGGGCAGTTCTGCAGCAGATGTTCAGCGGTCATTTTACCGGTACCGCACGGGCATTCGTCGGTACCACCTATCTTTAATTTGTTGAATAGGTGGTACCTCAGTCTATTGTGGCCAGTGCGAAGTCTGAAGACAACGACCTACTCTCTTCTGTTCAACTGGTAATAGGCATCGTTTTTGGTGTAACCGGTATGTTCGGTTTCCCATTTGGTCATGTATCTGGCTTTGATAAGCCGTTTTGACTCTTCGTACGTCATACTAGTATCTGTTTGTGGTAGTCTTGCACCTTCTTTTGCCAGTCTGTCTGCCTCCTCGTTGCCTTGGATGTTGCAGTGTGATGGGACCCACTGTACCACTACCCTTTTTGGTGCGGACTGCTGGCACAGTTTGCAGAGTGCTGCATGGAATTGTCTTATGATTGAAGACACACACTCTTGACTCTGATATTTGGGTCGCAAATACGTCACTCGGGGCAGGCTGAAACATGACCGGTTTTTAAAAAATTAATTGTCCAACCGAACATGTCACAGGCTGTAGAGGACTTTTCTACATATGTTTGCATTTCACTTTCAGTTCTGGCAGTGAGGACACAGTCATCATGCACACCATTAGCATGTGTCCAGAGTCTATATTTAAAGACTGAATCCAGTTCTAACGCAAGGGGAAAAAAAGTTGATTTTCAACCGTCTTTTGCAGAGTACACAAAAAGGCATCACCATCTTGGCTTCTATATGATGTCAGATTATTATATTATATTACTGAGAAAGAAGAGTATGGACGCGAGAGATAGTCTGGAAGTGGAAGAGGAACCAAGTTAACTGGATCTAATGAGTGGAATCTAAGAAGATAAGATGACACAATGTAGGAGACAGTGCAACTGTACCTGGCACTCTTGGACCATGCAAGCGGTTGGACAGAATCATGCCAGTTTCTGTCATTCCATATCTCTCCAGCAGATCATGACCAGTTAATTCCAACCATCTCTCTCTGATTGGTCGAGGCAAGGCCGATGATCCACTCACCATAAGTCTAAGAGTAAAACAGTAAGAAGTTGACGTCATAACAAAAGAACAAAAAACATACACACGTTTAGAGAGACCACATAATTGAAACACATTCTACAGTGTAAAACAAACTTGACTCATTCCACTTGTTTCCCCCTTGACGACAGGGATGCAAAAGATTTTCTTCTATAATAAATGAGGGTGCTTCAAATGAAAACCTATAATTTTTTATCCTTTATATTTATTAAGAAGAAGTGATACACATCATCATCATCGGCATCTCAGTCTCTGTAGATCATGCATTTGACGGCCTGAGAGTGGCCTCTGGGCTGCCCAGACTCAGGATTCACCTCTCAGCCTCACTGGTGTAATCCAAAGAAATGCAAAGCATGACAAATTGGTACAAGTTCCTCTGCAGTAGATGACATAATGAGTTCACAATTGTAAACCAGCCGCCTTAGGGGCTACCACTCTGAATTTTCTGTCTGGGTATGCTCCCGTAGCCTTATCCTCTCCTGAAGTTTCTACAAGGCAGTGGAGATGTTGTCCGCGGCTCGTGACATGGTTGTTAGCTACTCAAGACACCCAATGATGCATATTTTTTTACATAGTCTCCATTGCCTTTGATTCAAGTTCCCCATTGCCTATAAAGTGAAGTGTATGGATTCTTCAAGAAAAAATCTTTTGATCATGTGTGTAGTCACTCATGCAGCACATAATTTTTCCAATTGAGGAGCCATTTGCTGTGTCACCCAATTTGTTGAACTGGTGCACATTATGGATGATGTGGTGTGCTGAACTTTGACTGATGTCCAGAAGTGCAGCTATTTCATTCTCAGTCACTATGTGACTTTCATCCCTGTTTCCGAACTTCCTACTTCACTCTTGCACAGGCAGGCATCACTGAACCTTCATTCACTTATAAATTTCGAAAGGTTTCATCCCTTTGCTGCTCAAAAATACAGATAACAGAACGCTGTTTCTCTGTGGTGCATGTCATTAGATGGACTGCCATCTTTTATTGGCTGCTATGGTATCATGTGGCTCGTGTGCATTGTGATAACACCTGCAAGACACTCTTGATGTCCTTAGCAATGATACTGTCAACTTACATGACTATCGTACAGTGTTTCAAATTTATATAGTTAATTTTAAGGTTTTCATTTAAATTCTCTTTTACATATAATTTGTCCCAGGAGACTAGCAGCCAAGACCTTCTCTTCCAACATTCTTCGCCATATATTCTTTAGCCTCCCCACAATTCTCTCCTGCTGTGGGTTTCGATACAATACATGCCTTGTTATTTTTGCTAGTTTTCTTTATAGAAGAAAGCATTTTCTCACTCCAATATCCAGCCGGACTGGTCATCGTTGTGTTTTTTTTGTCACTGATGTGTTTGTTATTAGATTAAACCCTTTACGAGGATTTACATGATGAAGGCTGGGGAAGGTCTGCTGTATTTAGCCAAAGACAAAGATTACATTTATCTCTGATACACTCTTTATTTAAGAAATGACTACTTACTAGAATACTCGTCCCTCAGCGATGGGTATTTCGATGCACATCGAGGATGTTGTTTCTGAGTTTCAGAGAGTCAGCTTAATGTGTTGGTAGTCTTCACCAGAGTCGTTTTTCTGTCTCGTGGGTACCAGACTGCTGCCACGATGCTCCAATGTTTATCCATTTTTGAAGTAGGTGGTCAGCCCAGGGCTTTTTTGTATCATATCTACATCTTATCCTTCACCAATGACATTTTCAGTACACTGGTGTTGTGAAGACCTCTCATTCGTTGGAGTATCAGGCTGACCATGTGTTTCCTAAGGGAGGCTTGGGTCAATCTGAGTTTGGACTCTATTTTCTTTGTTAAGTATTTGCAGCGTTGCACATTAATAATAATATTGTTCGCTTAGGTGCCTGAGGTCCGTTGTGTCGGTCAGCCACATCCATGACCCACTGCTGTGGTATTGTTCCAGGCCTTGTCCAGGGTGGAGGTTGATATCTACTAGAGCCATACTTTGTTGGAACATCCTCTTCTACACCTCCAGCCAGTCGGGGGAAGACTTTTAGTGCAAAGGAATGACTTGTGTAGTATCTTGTGGGCCGGGGTTTCCTGGTCCAGCCGTACAACATGACCGAACAAAGAAACTCAGTGTCGGTCAAGTGTTTTTGAGATTTGGTGGAGGCCTGTTTTAGCAGAGACCTCCATGTTGCGGATGTAGTCATGCCATCGGATGCCCAGGATATGCATGTAAAAGGCCGCCAGTTTCGACGTGTCATATTTCAGCAATGTCCAGGTTTTGGAGCCGTAAAGTAGGACTGGGACTATGCAGGACTGGCAGATACGGATTTTTGTCCCAAGAGAGATCTTGTCATTACTAAACACACGTCGGAGGTCATACATAGCAGACGCAGCTGGTCTGATCCACCTTGACATATTGGACATTGCACAAGTATTTAGAGTTGAAGAGGGAGGCGTGCAGGCTCAGGTCGTGAATATGGTAAAATACAGTCTCTATGTACGCGCAAACTGCCCAGCCGACAGATGCCGTCTCACTAATTTTTGGTGTAGATCGTTTTGCATGTTCAATAGGTCTCCCAGGTAAATATACTCAACGTCCTCAGATCCCTACATCTAGGATGACTCCAGGTCATTGTGCTATGCTCTGCTTCATCTGCTCGACACTCACTATGGGGATCACGTCGATCGTCCACCTCATTAGCCAGGCTGCCATGAAAACAGCCCGTTTCCAGGGAGACCTGTGTGGAAGTGAGGTGAGGGTCTTGATTAGTATATTTTACCTGACCCTGACCAACATTGTCCGATCAGTATATTTTACCCGACCCTGACCAACATTGTCCGATCAGTATATTTTACCCGACCCTGACCAACATTGTCCGATCAGTATATTTTACCTGACCAACATTGTCCGATCAGTATATTTTACCTGACCAACATTGTCCGATCAGTATATTTTACCTGACCCTGACCAACATTGTCCGATCAGTATATTTTATCTGACCCTGACCAACATTGTCTGATCAGTATATTTTACCTGACCCTGACCAACATTGTCCGATCAGTATATTTTACCTGACCCTGACCAACATTGTCCGATCAGTATATTTTACCTGACCCTGACCAACATTGTCCGATCAGTATATTTTACCTGACTCTAACCAACATTGTCCGATCAGTATATTTTACCTGACCCTGACCAACATTGTCTGATCAGTATATTTTACCTGACTCTAACCAACATTGTCCGATCAGTATATTTTACCTGACCCTGACCAACATTGTCCGATCAGTATATTTTACCTGACTCTAACCAACATTGTCCGATCAGTATGTTTTACCTGACCCTGACCAACATTGTCTGATCAGTATATTTTACCTGACTCTAACCAACATTGTCCGATCAGTATGTTTTGCCTGACCCTGACCAACATTGTCCGATCAGTATGTTTTGCCTGACCCTGACCAACATTGTCCGATCAGTATGTTTTACCTGACTCTAACCAACATTGTCCGATCAGTATGTTTTGCCTGACCAGACAGTCTTATCTACCTCTCAAGCACCGGATAATACATAATTAAAAAACAAACCTGATTTTTGAGGAAGTGGTGTGGTAAATGAATTCAGAAGCCACGGAGGATTTGTTTTTTTCCAAATGTTCATCGTAGTATTGAGTGAGTTTGGCATATATAGTTGGTACAGCCATGAACAGATTGATGCTCCGATCAAAATGATGTACAACGGGTGAAGTGAGAAGATGCCATACCTGAAAGTGATTAGAAGTCATATTTTTGTTTTTTTAAAAGTTTAAAAGTGAATAAAAACATTAACAAATGTGAATAACAAAAATAATAAATGTGAATAAAGACAACAAATGTGAATAAAGATAACAAATGTTTAACAGTTCCAGCTAGAGCATGGTCGTTAAGGGCAGGGGTGATGGGGCCGGCAACTCTAAGAACAAAGGTTACCGGAATGTGTGCCAAGGTCAATCACCATCTCGACACTAAGTCGACAAAGGAAACGAGGGGTTAAGGGAAGAATGTGTCTGGTGCAGGTTAGGAGCTAACCACTCTGGCGTTCCGATTTAGATTTAGTGGGCGTTCGTGGCAGTCAGAGGTCATCACATTCTGCTGCGACATTTAGAGTGATATTCGTCCAATAACAACTAGTTGGAGGTAGATCCAAACTAGGGTGATGACTAAGTCAGACAACCAACAGAAGACTATTCGACAGCCATGAAGTTGCTTGAGACTATATAATACTCGGCAATTATAAACTCAAGAGACTGGCCTAGAGAGAGAGAGAGAGAGAGAGAGAATGAGTTGCATGGACTAGCTAGCAGGCTGATTAGGAGTTTGTGAGAGATGGAATGAGTTGCAGGGTAACTGAACCAACATACATCTTCGAGATTTGGCCAGTCACTCTATAAGAGTTGTATTGGACACCCTTTGACTAGAAGAGATCTGAATGTATGTGGTGCATGTAGGACACCGAGTGAACGATGTGTGTTCTGAAGTATGTGTATGCACAGATCGACTGAGTGTCTGACCATAAGTGAATATGTGATTCCGACTAGAAGTACGTGATCAAAGTATTTGTAAATGCACAGATCGCCAGATGGGAATTGATCTGATAGTAAATGTGAATAGGAAGAATTTGTGAATGTACAGATCACCTATCTGAAGGGATCTGTGTGTGTGTAGGTGCACAGAACGGCAGAGTACAGAATACAATCGTGAAGACGAGTTTGTGAGAGTGTGCAGATAAGGTGAGGGGAGTGTAGTGGCTAGAACTGGGTTGTATTAATATAGAGGAAATATTCAAAAGCGTGTGCTTAAAATCTCAGCTGTAGTTAATATTTATATTAATATATACAATATATGATCGTTTAGTTCAGATGTATTTTGTTCTTGATGCTAATATTGTTTTTGATTGTAAGTGTTATTATTAAATATACACCATTTTACATGGAGAGTGTTCACTGTGTGTAATCATGTCGTGGTGTGGATACTTTGTAGCACTTTAGATAAGCTAACTACTCAGCAAAACCTGAACTCTGCCACAAATGTGAATAAAGACATCAAATGTGAGTAAAGACAATAAATGTGAACAAAGACAACATCAAATGTGAATGAAGATAACGACAAATGTGAATAAAGACAACAAATGTAAATAAAGACAACAAATGTGAATAAAGTTACAACAACAAATGTGAATAAAGTTACAACAACAAATGTGAATAAAAATACAACAAATGTGAATAAGGTTACAACAACAAATGTGAATAAAGACAACAAAAAAGAATAACACAACAACAAATAAAAAATCACAAAGCATTGTTTTTCTCTCTTGGTCTTTGGATAAGTGCCAAGTCGTACAGTAGTAACACAGAGTTGGTATAAATACACTCTTTATCAGTTAATGTTTGGCTGTCAAGCTGATGTTTGGGTGATTAAGAAATGGTGAAAATTGGTAAATCACAGCGGAGGTCTTCTGTAATCGCGTTCCTATTTTTGTATATATGATGGTTCATGATGAAATCACAGATTTGCTGGGTGGTTCATGCAGTTCATATGCCAGACTATCAGTTACCAAACATAATCTTCTATCGTGAAGTGAAGAAGAGCAAACTCTTTAAAGTCCTTCCAGTCATAAAAGGTGATGACTGATTTCAAGCAAGCAGAAAAGAGGTTCGGTGAGATAGGCTCTCCCTGGTGGACCCCTTTTTATACTGAAACCACAGCTGGGTACTGGAATTAATAGAAGGTGGTAGTACCATTTGTGTAGTAGTTGGCAAGAACTTTGATGTAACCACGATCGATACCTTGTTCTATTCATGAATCTCAGACAAATTTGGGTGGCATATAGAATCAAATGCTTTTTTTGTAGCCAATAAAGGTGAAGATCAAGGCATCTGGTATTCTCGGGTCGACCTCGATAAGGCGACAGCCAGTTAAGATATAGTATAATGTCCTGTAGGAACTCTGAAAGCCACCTTATTCTATGGTTGCACACTGTTAAGGATGGGACGAACTCTAGTAAAAATGCATTTTGTAAAGTTTCAATAATAAAGGTATCCATCATTTTAACTTGTCTACATAAATGTGTTCTTCAAAGAAAAATCTGTAAAATTAACCTTCACCACACCAGCGTCGATGCTCTGCGACAGACAAAAATGTTAGTTTTACATCCAGCGTCGCTGCACGCCGATGGTACGAACAGTCACCCGTTTATCATGTTTAAACATCTGGGTTAATGCTATAGGAGCGGCTGAACATACGGGTATTTGAATTTAAAATAGATTTAACTTCTGTTCGCTCGGGTTTCAACCCGGGAATATGGATTGTTGAATTTTAAAGTGAATTTTGAAATGATTTATTCTCTTTTTCACTTGGATTTGAAGATCTACCCATTATTAAGGGTGATGAAGTTGAGATGTTCAAACAGATTTTTCTGAAGTAGATCTGTTTAGTTTGTTTATATCTTACTTACTTAGTCACTCCTCTTCTACCGTGAGGTGTAGAGGTTTTCCAGAGAGAACGCCAAACTGCTCTATCCGCCGTCTTTTTCCTGGCCTCTCCTTATTTCTCGCCTGTTCGTCGCCGTTGAGATCAGTCCAGTTTTCTCTGTTTTGACTTGTAATCGTTTTGTTAAGATAAACAGGTGATTAGCCTGTTGTGTCTTTGCATGGTGTAGGTGGGTTGCCATTTTTGTCCACGGCTGCTTATTTATTCGCAGCTAACCTCCAAATTAGGAGGCCTTTCAGCAATCCGCAACCTCGATGACGCTCCTGGTAGGAGGTAGGTTCATTCCCCAGGTTGTTTATATAGATGTACTAAATCTGCGTTTTTAGTGGAAACTAACAGATATGCTGATGTGGCAAAAACACTGTCAGTGTTCTGTGGCAATCTGAAAAATGGACTGGACACCCACCATACTATTAAATAGGTGAGCCTAAATGTTTGTGCTGTTTTTCAACATTTTCACCATCTCCTTGTATCTCAGAAACTAACACACGCTCAACAAAAAACAATACCACCAACAAGTTCTAAATTAATTGATATCACAACATAATAATATCTATAGACCAACAAATAAAAAAGGTTACAGGCTCTCAAAGTCAACAACCATAATAAAAATGGGATGTGCTGAAAAATAATGCAGCTACAGGGGAAATTGCATCAATTTTAAATGTGGGGATTTCAAGGTTAAACTAATTTATTCGAAAAGATTCAAATTTCCTTTATGATACATCAACCTCAAAACTTCAATATCTTGGTTGGTAAAAATGGAGAGTTCACCCTTATATGGTAATTGGAGAGGGTCTCCATGGCGAAGTAGTTTGCCTCATGTTCAAATTCGAGCTGTGGTGGTCGATTCAAGATGAAAATTTTTTCCAAAGATCCCTGGAGCTACGGAGTTTGTGCTTTGTCCGATGTTCTCGGCAGATGGCATTTGAGAATAAACCATATGGGGAGACCCGTGATGATGAAGTTGAGTCCTCGCCTTCAACCTTCATGATATGAGGATGACGTTACACCTGAAGAGTCCCACAAGGTAGAGGAGAAACTCTACGGCACCTGTTTCTTCTTCTTTGCCCTTATTACTTTGGGGTGCATAGATCATCAACCAATTCTCTCCAAGCAGACCTGTTCTGGGCTATTTTATCTATTTCCAGCTTGTGTCTCCCTTTTCTCCTTGTATCAGCCTCTAGGTCTCTTGTCCATGTGTTATATGGCCTTGCTTTGTTTCTTTTTCCCTGTGGGTTCCATGGCAGGCATTGCCTGGAGATACTGACTTGTGGCTTTCACAGTGTATGGCCTTCTCCAGCACCATCTTCTTCCCAAGATTTCTTATTCCACCTGTCTTTGTCCTATTTTCTCCTACATCCTTTCAATTGTAACAATGTCGATCCATCGTAGGCCCAGAATTGTTCTCAAGGATTTATTGATAAATCCGGTTATGTTATATCATAGTTATATCCAGTGGTTATGTGAGAGCAAACAAGATGTAAAGACTTACCCTTTGAGCATCAAATTTGGGTTCTATTACACATGTGGCTCCACAGGCCAGGGAGGTCAGCAGTACATTAACAATACCATGTAGATGATGAAGCGGTAACACATGAAGGATCACATCATTTGATGTCCAACCCCAGCTCTTGATCATTCCGGACACCATCGAAAATAAGTTCCCATGTGTCAGAACAACGCCCTATAGTAAACAAAAATAGCAATGATGATAAAAACAAAATTAAGAAATCTTAATTGTTTTGTCAGTTCTGAGGTAAGAATTTATCAAATCAAAGTACTGGTAAGAATAAAGAAAAGTCAAGTTAGTGCTAGGATTCAGAAGCACCAGCTTTGCACGAGATCAAGAAACACATATTTATTCAAGAATTCACAAAAGTTATGTTTATACAAATCTCAACAAAAGGCAACTGTAGTTTTTGCTATAATGTTAATTTGATATGGATAATTAAAGCTAAATAGTTTCTGCCTGTGGATAGAAAACTTTGACCAAAAAATAAACCTGTTAGTTTTCTTTCCACTAATGCCATTGAGCGCTGTGGGAAGCTTAAGTCATCTGTCCTGCATCAAGTGCGCTGCATTAGTCATTGTGAGACAGTGTCATTGCGCAATCCCTATAATGTAATCTATACATCTGCCTTGTGTCTGCCCATTATGCCTGTAGCCAGATCTACAAGCATTGTCAGCCATTGGTGGAAGTTGATGAGGGTGCATTTTCATAAGATGACCAGACCAACGTATAAGACGTAGTGCTGACCATACTTTGAATGCCTTCATTTCGCATTTTTGTCTTTCCAGGTAACACAGATGATTTTTCTCAAGCACTTCATTTCACCGATCGAAATTCTGCTCTTGCACGCCCTGGACATGTTTGGCACTCATAGCACAGAATGTGCATAAATATAATGTTTATCCGCTGTTGCTTTGTTGACAAACTAATGCTCAGGCGCCAAGGCAGCGACGCCAGCTGATAAGTCACAGCAGATATTTGTTTACATCTAGTCTCAATTTCTCTGCTGAAAAAATACTGCCCAAATCCTTGAATTCATGGGCCCTTTGAAGAGCAATGCCATTTACATTTATGTTGAGTGCTCTGCTGATCCTCATAGTTTGTTTTTATTTTTTTATTTTGCGTTCATTCTCAATCTCCAGCAACCAAGCCCTGAACAGGGCTTTGTAGCAGGATGTAGTCCAGAGAACAGGATGCATTGTCTCGCTAGTTTACAGTTTGACTGCGATATTTGCACCTTTCGGTGCAACACATCCGACTTCAGCGGGGCCCACTTGTTCATCCAGGATTAAGTGCTTTCGTGCAGGTTTTTTTGTGACAGGGCCAGTATGTAGCGGTGGTCCTAATTTTCATAGGGAGCAAAAATTTAACATGAAGAAGACCAAAGAAGATATAACAAGAAATGTTGAAGCAATGAAGATACAGTCTTCTACCTTTGGTCTGCCTGTTGTACCACTTGTATACACAATCAAAGCTGGCTTTTTCATCACGAATTCATCTGATCGGTCAAACCATCGCTGCTTTCTTTGTTCAAACACTCTCTGAACTTTTCTGCGAATGAATTGAAAAAAGCAAAATTCTGTAAGGTTTTAAAATGGGGAACTGAGATGCTAGTCCAGTCAGGCACAAAAATACTGACCAGGACACCACGTCAGGGTCAATACACTGACCAAGACCACAACCTCTCTTCCATATAGCGTTCCCTGGAAACAGGCTGTTTTCAAGGCAGCTTGGCTGACGAGATGTTGATCGATATGATGCCCGTAGTAGTGAGCACTACACAGATGAAGCCAAGGACAGCAGAACCGCCTGGATGACTGCGGTCCACCTTCTTCAGCATGCTCGGGATGTGAGGAAAGCTACTACAACCCGCCACGTAACGTCCTTTTCAGTGTGCACAAAAGAATAAACTTAATCATTGTGGGCAATAAACAACAATAGCACAAGGTTTTAAAACATTGCAAAAAAGGTTGAAGTCTCCGTCTCTATACAAGGTTTCAACTTTTTCTGAGTTCGCTCATCATTCTTAATTGCAAGTCCAGTACCCATTTAGATATGAAAAGACTGGAAGCGTGACACAACTGAGACACAAACCCAGTACATTTACTGTAACAGTAACCACTCTGCCATTCCCTGAGCTTTTACTAAGCCATTGGCAGAGAAATTCACCTGTGGCATTGTCTCTGTATATACTCATCAGTGTATTCGTTGTGTTAAACACCGGTTTTGATATAGAAACGGCTGAATCGAAAAAAAGACCACTTCTGTCCATTATGAAAAACAATACAACACTTTTTGTTTAGACAATTTTTAAATGATTTTTGTCTGTTGTGCGTGGATTTGGAAGGTTATCCCATTATTGAGGATGATGGAAGTTAAGTTGTTCCAACAGACTATTCTGAGGTAGGTCTGTTTATGTAGATGTTATACATATGTTTGTAGTAGAAACAACAGATATGCTGATCTGGTTAGGAACACTATCAGTGCTTTGTGGTAATTTCATGGATTTACAAGACAACTGCCGTACCCAAAAATGGGTGTCTAAATGTTTGTGATGTAATAAAACAAATTTTGAATCTAGAATTCTGGTATTCAATCAGGCAGATCAATGACTGATGCCAGGTAGCCAAAAACTATCCTTTTGTTTTGCATATTGACGTTGCAGACTCAAGGTCCACCTCCACAGAATGAGTCTTAGAGACACAGCCACATGCAATTACGGAGCACCCAAGCAGACACCAAAAACATGTCCTACAGGACTGCTCCACTTATGCAGAACAAAAAAGAGAGGTAATCTGGTCCTGCGGAATGACCATGCTTGAAAAGCTGTAGAGGACCGTTGAAGACATGAAAAACAGTCTCCTTCGTTAATTTGTAGCTATGCCCTCTTGTTCTTGTAGGGGTTGTGTAGCTATGCCCTCTTGTTCTTGTAGGGGTTGTGTAGCTATGCCCTCTTGTTCTTGTAGGGGTTGTGTAGCTATGCCCTCTTGTTCTAGTAAGGATTGTAGTTAGGAAAACTTGTTATATTCTAACTTATCCTTTCCTTTGATTATCTTATAAACCTGTATTAAGTCACCTCGAAACCTTTTAGCCTATCCTCATACCTGTAATCCCACTATCAGCTTTGTCACTCTTTTTGATATCCTTTCCAGTATGTTTATATCTCCTCTACGATAAGGACTCCACACAGTACTCCAATCTAGATCTAACTAATACTTTATACAGTTTGACTATCACTTCCTTGCTCCTATGTTAAATATTTCTTTTTATCATACTTAACATTGCATTTACCTTTTTTCACTGCTACCTGGACTTGCTCACTCACTTTACCTGTATGATCTATTATAACCCCTAGGTCCCTTTCCTTTTCTATCATTCTAATATTGTTCTTGACGATTCTGTAATTATGTTCCTTATTGGATAAGCCATTGAGCACATCTTGCCAGCGTTCATGGTCCTGGGCTATTCTTTCTGTCTCTCGCCTTGTGTAATTACTTAATTGTAGTTCCCTCTCACATTGTCTTCTCTATATATTTTTAGGTTCACCTCTCTTTCTCTTCACATGCATATTTCATGTGACAGTCTGCCTAGTTACGTTGGACTGTGCCTTCCTCATTGTGTGTCCCATTTTCTTATCTCAATCTGTTGTCCCAGTAGCTATTGTTGGCTTATTTTTCACAGGTCTTCATTCCTCACCATGTCCGGCCACTTTATGCCTTTTATTTTTTGCAGGCATCTGTTAACCCAGGACTGGAGTCTCTTTTGTACCGCCTTTGTCACTCTCCATGTTTCCACTCCACACAACAGCACATCACCGACCTGAAACAGGCATTGAATATTCTGTGGTAGGAATCTTTGATTTCTCTGGGTCTCTATATGTTGTTTAGTGTCAGGAATGACACTCTTGCCTTTTAAATTCTGGTCCTTACATCTTTATCTGCGCAGGACGCTGTATTGTAGTTTACAACGAGGCTGCTATATCTGCGTCTTACGACCCAATACACCTGGTTTCGGTAGGTTTTTTTGAGTACTGGGTTTGCCTTCCCACTGCAATCCCTATTCTCTTATCCAGACTACACTAGTAAAGCCTGTTTCCAGGGTCGGCGCTTATAGGCGGAATAGGGTCTTGGTCAGGTATGGTTGGTTGACCTTGATGCAAGCAACCATCTATGAGTCACTGACTACTATCAGCTTATTCACCGTGCTTCATCTTTGGATCCAACTAAATATGGATTAACTGTGTTAAAAACACCACAAAGGTTTGGATTTAAAATATAAATGATCACACGGAACGTGAAAGAAATAAAATATCAAGTGAACAGACAAGATAAAAATACAGGTCAAGAAGCTTTAGGGTAAAGATATATGTACTGAAAAGATGATAAGCGATTTGCAAAGCTTTATCTCGGTACACACCAACCCAATAAATTATCTAGTGGGACAAACACTATAATGATAGTGACGTGGCATGCCAGATTAAAACTAATAGAGAGATAGTTATTACATACACTAAAAGTGCACATTTATTTAAAAAACAGGCAAAGTATTTATCTGTAAGGCTAAACATTAACGGGTTACAGTAGTTAAATAGTTGTATCGTAGTTTAAACAAAGTGCGATATCTGCGCCTTTTGGTCCGACAGATCAGATTTCAGCTGGCTTTTTGAGGTACCAGGTTTGTCTTCCAATTTGATCCCTAATCTCTTAGTCAGACTACACTTGTGCAGCCTGTTTCCAGGGCCGCAACTTGGGGGTGGAATAGGATCATGGTTAGCTCTGATTCGCTAAAACATGTGATGAGCTCTGGGACAGTGCTCTAATGGATGGTAGTGGTCCAATACCTCTTGCTTGTTATCGGAGGGGAAGGGAGAAGGGTGAGGAGGAGGAGGGGGGGGGGGAACTACAGTTGAAGGGTGAAAACTAATAAGCTGGTATAGCTGTTGTTGTTGTTGAATGTCCACAATGAGTAGGATTAATCTTTTGTGTGCTCTAAAAAATACGTTAAGTGGCGGGTTGTCGTAACTTTCCTCACATCCTGAACGTGCTGATGAAGATGGGCTGGGGTCCTCTCGGGGGTATTGCTATGCTTGGCTTCATGTGCGTGTCGCTCACTACTACGGTGATCATGTCGATCCCTCACCTTGTTAACCAGGCTGTTGTTAGGCATGCATACCATATGTCCAGTACAACGATGTTTGCGTGATATCGCTACTGCCACAACATCCCGAAACAAAGTTTGATGTTGAATTTTTAATTCCAGATCTTATCCTGTATCTAAATTTGTAGTATGCACCATTCCATTGCTCTCTGGGTGACTCAGTTCCACACTTCGCATCCGAAAATAATTGGTTGAGTGACCAAAGAATTGAAAGTGTGTGCTCTTGCCTTAGTGTCTTTCATTATGAGTCATCATCATCATTGACTCTTTTCATCTTTTCAGACGATAGTAATTGTGCTTTTAGCACAAAGCCTGGGCAGAAATATAGAGACCATGTGTTGCATGGGCAACACATGCTCTCCCTCTCTCGGTCTGCCTTGTTTGCTCCGAGGGAAAGGTGATACCAATACATTTAGAACAAGGCAAGCTACAGAAGCTGCCGGATCAGTAGAGCAATGCTCTATCAAGGCTAAGGGCCTGGTCTGCCCTGCCACAAACTCAGCTGAGGTTGCCTTTCCTGGCTCTAGGATAAGGCATTGTATCCTTTTGCCTGTGCTCCTTTGCACATCATCAGTTGTCAGATTTGGTAGACGCTGACCAACTTTCAGAGTTATCAGAAAACAGGTTGCGCAGCCATATCTGGCAAATTCCAACAAGATACGCCAGTATCTTATCTGCAAGGCTTCAGATGGTTTGAAATCATAGTTTTCCTTCTCCTATATGAGCTGCCTTCCTAGGCTTTCGAGCCTCATCCGCCAGAAATTAATGGTTTTAAGGCGTCAGTGGCTCGCCTTCCGCCCCTTCTTTTGTTAGTCAAAACAGTTCTGCGGCGCGAAGGCCAGGAGATGGATTTTATTGTCAGATTCTGTATGAGATGCACGCCATAGAAGCATTTAGTTTGTGTTGAGAGTTCATCCTCAACCCCACCCCTGACTATAACAACATTTAGTTGGTGTTGAGAGTTCATCCTCAACCCCACCCCTGACTATAACAATATTTAGAACCATTATGAATATTAATGAAGTTTTAAATATATATTACTTTGGGTTTGAAGCATGATCAGCCTGAAACCATCTGTTTTTCTCCACTGCTCCCAAACTTTTTCGAGAAATAACTTTCAATTTAATTCCCAACTTCTGTACCACAGGGTCGATTTTTTCCACCAAGCTGTCCGTTACCACTAAAAGAGAACACTGAGCATCCTTTAGAAAATACTCCCATTCTGAGGCAGGATGTGATACACACAGTGGCACAGAAATCCCATTACAAATCCATGTTGCATACAGGCCAATCACATAGGTTGCATCGTTGTCTGCAAGTAACGCTATTCTCTCCCCATTCAGTTTCATTTCTTTCAGAGCATCATGCATATGAAGTACTTCCACAGCTAAGCACATACTGTGGTGTAAGATGTCTGCGTAGGTGAAGTGGCCGTGGGTGTCTACAATGGCTGTATTGGCAAGGTGATTTTCAGAAAGTAGAAAAACTGGCAGAGGAAATTGTGCAGCCTGTGCTGTGCTGGAAGCATCTCTTCTCTGATAGTAATAGGATGATAGCAATCCTCTTTTGTCCAGTCGAGCCTCTTCTGACAGGAAAGCTGGTGGGACAAAACAACTGTATTCCTTTTTAACACATCTGTCTGCCCATTTCTGCTTTAAAAGACGTTTATCACTGCCATTTAACCCTTTCTTCTGTACAGAAAATCTACGGGTAATGGTCCAACATGAAGCTTGTGAAAGAGCAAAGCTCTGTTTCCACCAAATATGCTTAAAAAAATCTGTAGGAATGTGACTTGAAGAACAGGATCTGACCAATATGCTTCCCACTGCCATTTGCTTCTTCAACTTTCCTGTGAAATAAAAAAAGAAAAATTACCGATTGAAACCATTAACACAGCACATGACACTGCATTTGTGTAGTTTATGTGTGCATATGATAAGGTGTAAGTGAATGAGTACTTACTTTCTGTGTCCCGGGCACCACATCGGACATTATGTTTCCAATTTTCAACCACGCTTTGTCATTTCCCCATATTGCATGTTCCCAGAAGGTTTTGGCAGATCAGAAGGTCTTAGTCTTCTATTGCTCCGCAGTTACATCTCCCATCATCCCAATCTCTTTAAATTCTTCCTGCATCATGATACACCACTTAGAAAACTATCGAACATTGGCTGGGAAGATTTCAAGACCAGCAAACTAATCAGAGAAACATCATCCAGCAATATGTTTTTAAAAAATGGTCGACATACATCGGACACGTGCTTAGAATGAATAGCAACAGACTCCGATTACATGCAGTTATAGGGGCTCCAAATGGTAGCAGAAAGAGAATCTTTGCAGAACAATGATCAGAGAGGGCTCAACTATGGTTATAAAAAACATACAAGAACTTAAACAAGTGGTGATACACCTTTCAAACTGGAGAGCACTTGTTTCTGTTCTGCCTTATGTTTGGAGTTAAAAAAACATAGATGGATATATAGATCGATAGATGAATGGACGAACAGAGAGAATACATAATACCAGACAGATAGCATTCATTGTTTTTATTTTTTAAATTTAAATGTCTATTTAGTTCCCTTTTTTTTGTCATGCGAAGTGCATTGCACTGTGTTTTATTCCTTGCGGCTCAGTGAGCCCAACTTCAGCATACATTTATTTTAATGAATTCCAATCCCATAGTTGCATGATCTTGCTGGTTCATGAATCATAAATCATGAATCCATGTCACTAACCACTTAGCTTTGTAACCTTCCTTTTTATTTCTTTTTAATGAAAATGTGGAAATAAATGCTACAGATATTGTAAAAATTACATTATTCTAAAGTATTTTTTTGTAGCAAGTTTAAATGCTACAATTTAGGAAAAACTGTAAACTTTGTGCCATTAAAATCATATTATCATGAGGATCGAAACATATTGTCTTGAGGATCAAAACATTATCTTGAGGATCAAAACATTATCTTGAGGATTGAAACATATTGTCTTGAGGATAAAAACATTATCTTGAGGATCAAAACATATTGTCTTGAGGATCAAAACATATTGTCTTGAGGACCAAAACATTATCTTGAGGATCAAAACATATTGTCTTGAGGATAAAAACATTATCTTGAGGATCAAAACATATTGTCTTGAGGATCAAATCATATTGTCTTGAGGATTGAATCATATTGTCTTGAGGATCAAAACATTATCTTGAGGATTGAATCATATTGTCTTGAGGATCAAAACATTATCTTGAGGATTGAATCATATTGTCTTGAGGATCAAAACATTATCTTGAGGATTGAATCATATTGTCTTGAGGATCAAAACATATTGTCTTGAGGATCAAAACATTATCTTGAGGATTGAATCATATTGTCTTGAGGATCAAAACATATTGTCTTGAGGATCAAAACATTATCTTGAGGATTGAATCATATTGTCTTGAGGATCAAAACATATTGTCTTGAGGATTGAATCATATTGTCTTGAGGATCAAAACATATTGTCTTGAGGATCAAAACATTATCGTGCGGATTGAATCATATTGTCTTGAGGATCAAAACATTTTGTCTTGAGGATTTGTGACTCTTCAAAAGCAGCAGCTGGATAAATATATATTCATTATATTACCTATGTGAGCATAACGTTCTCTTATTGGATGGTTGGGAGCCAAGTAGTGCAGTGGTTAGCACACTGGCTTTGCATCTGAGTGGTCCTGGGTTCATTCACCAGTAGAGGCTGAAATTTTTTTCAGACCACAATGGCTACTGTGTTAACCCAGCCTTAAATGGGTAGCGGTTCAGTCTAGGAAGTAAAGGCGACCGGCGTGATGCTGATCACATCATCCACCAAGTGCCGCGGGTTACAAAATAATATGGACATAACACCATATTTCCTATGCGCTGCATAGCGTGATGGGATCTTTACTTTTTATTGGATGGTAATCTATTCAATCCATGCAGACTGAATGGCTTAACCAAAGTGGTAATTGACACAATATGCAAACTCTTGTGCAAAATACTGTGCTCTGAACAGACACTCAGAGCAGTATGCAGGAGAGCATAGAGCGGCTCTCTGCTGCTTGTGACAACTTTGGCTTGACCGTTAGCTTAAAGAAAACTGACGTCATGTACCAACCAGTAAAAGGCACAGTGTATAAACAGCCAGTGGTTACAGTGAGGGGACAGAAATTACAAGCGGTTTAAAAATGTGTCTACCTCGGAAGTACGCTGTTGAGATCAGTGACTATTGCTGATGAGCTGGCTAATTGAATAGCACAGATATTTGTTGAATGCACTCAATAGTATGGGAACGTAGATGAATCAACATGTTTAAGCTGACGGTTTACTGTGCCTCACTTCTCTCTACCCTGCTCTTTGTGTGTGAGAGCTTGACTGTCTATACTGGAGACGCCAGGAGGCTGAATATATTTCCACACAATGAGATAAAATGACAACTCTGAGGCAACTATAGGATAAAAAGTAAGTTCTTAGACAACCATGAGGTAGAATGGCAACTCTTAGACAACTATGAGATAGAATTGTGACTCATATGCAACTACAGGATACAATGGCAACTCTTAAACAACTATGCATAGAATCACAACTCTTAAACAACATTGGAATGCAATGTAAAAATTAGAGAGCCACAATAAAATGTGATGTCAAATGTAAATACAGAGTTAAAGAAAGCCTTGTGTGAACTACGACCCAAAAGAAAGGTAGTGCTACAGTGGATACCATCATGCTGTGACATACCAGGAAACAAAAGCGCAGACATGCTAGCAAAAAGACAGAGCAACACAGTTAAAAAATAACAAATAATCACCTTCCAGGAAAAGAAGACTCTTATCCAAGCCATTAATAAAGTTGACCAAACTATAGACAACTATTACTGCCTTGATCGAGTGAAGCAGGTGAACATGTTTTGAATATGAGCAGGACATAACAGATTGAATAGCCATTTACACAGTCGACTGACTGAACATATTCCAAATGGACGAACAACAACAATTCAACTCTTGATGACGTTTTTTTCAATGATGTGTTACAAAGACTTTTTTACACCGTGAGACATATTTAAGAAGGTAGACATAGATTTGTTGCTGAAGACAGATGTGTCGGACCGAAAAGTGAAAATATCGCAGTCAAGCTGTAAACTAGCAACACAACGCATTCCACTCTCTGGACTAAATCCTGATCAGGGCTTGGTAGTGGGAGATTGAGAACGAACGCGGAAGAAGAAGACATGGGTACTCCTGCCTGTAGTGCAAAGTGAAGTTCCTCTGTAAGCTCACCACTATGGAGATTAAAATATAACAGCAAACAAAAAAAAACTTGGCTGAACAGAAGATGATACATTGGAAACACGACATAGGGAGGGAGGTCTACAGACATATGGCAAGTCCAGATCCAAATGACAGTATCAATCAATTTACAAGAAAGGATCAGAACACCATTTTCCAGTTGAGAACCCAACACATCCCATGATTTAGCAAGCACCTGAACAGAATCACAACCACAATACACTCCAGTGCGAGCTGTGTACACACTCATTCAAAACCTCACCTCTTTGAGTGCTCTGCATGTAACGCTGTCAGGAAAACGCCTCATCCTGAAGTTCCTCAAAGGCCAGATAAATGGAACACTTTGTTTCATGCAGGCATTTGGCCTAAGGGCGAGAGCTGTTGGATCCATAACAGCAACAATAACAACGATCCCATACCTCGTGGCCAGACTGATGTGACAGTCTGTTTTCACAAGCCTTGCGAAAATGCAAGGTGAGGATCTGGATCAGTATATTTCACCTGACTCTGATGATACTCTCAGTACAGTGTGTACGTACTGTATTACTGTGTTCAACACACTAAGCTGGTGAGGAAGACTAACGTCTGGTAGAGAAAAATATTCTGATCAGACATGCGAGTCAGGTTCAGGCAAAACATACAGGCCAAGACCCTCACTTCGGCTTCCTAGTAGCCCTTCCTGGAAACGGCCTATTTTCATGGCAGCCTGGTTAACGGGATGAGAGATCGACGTGATCCCCCGTAGTAGTAGGTGACACGCAGATGAAGCCAAGCATAGCACAACCACCTGGATAACCCTGGTCCCCCTTCATCAGCACGCTCGGGATGTGAGGAAAGCTACTTAAAACTTAACGTTTTTATACTGGTTTAGAAGACTCATCAGTCTGTAGGCAACCAGTCACATCTGCATTACCCTGCTCTAAAAACTATGCACATCCAATCTATTCTTAAATGCATTAATTCTTAAATGCATTAATTGTCTATGCCTCCACCACCTTCTGGGATAATGCATTCCAAGCATTCACCACTCTCTGGCTAAAAAAATATTTTCTAATATTCAATCTGGGCCTTTCTTTAGTTAATTTGTATCTGTGCCCTCTTGTTCTCGTTGGTGGTTGTATTTTGAACAACATTCGAAACAACAACACACTGCGCAACACACACAGTGTGTACAATCGGCATCATTGTGATCTGTGAGTGTCTAAGTAGTAGTAGTAGTAGTAGAGGGACTGTCACTTAACTCTTATTTAACTTCTAAACTAGTGTAGTCGTAGACACTAATACTTCATTCCTGGTTTCACTTTCTAAACTTTCTTCCATTCTATATAATTCACATATTTAATGGTTCTGTCCC
The DNA here is from genome assembly GCA_036924085.1 of Ariolimax columbianus. Lineage (NCBI taxonomy): Eukaryota > Metazoa > Mollusca > Gastropoda > Stylommatophora > Arionidae > Ariolimax > Ariolimax columbianus. Next base: position 67,426,784 of record JAVGWX010000016.1, on the reverse strand, counting down.
CAACAAATGGTTCTGCTCCTTGTTATACGTGTTTCTAAAAAATAACGTACCTGGTGTTGCACACAAAAATTCATTCACTGAACGAGTGTACGTCTGCAGTCTCCGAAGTCTGGTCTGCGTATGCTGTGTTAGATTTAATCATGCAAAAACAAGATAGACCTGAACTCCATCTGATGAATCCAAAACAAATAGATATAATCCTTTCAAACTAAGACCAGTTTCAAAAAGTAATCAATATATGCACAAACTGCACAAATATGCACAAACAAGTACAGAAGAAATGCAAAGAGAAGAATTTTCCTTGGAAAAATGTGTGAAATTTAAAATTATAGACCGTTTCGTTCGGCTTTCCTTCGGGTCAAAGTTCAGGGTCAAGGGGCAAGTGTTATCAGTACTTGCCAGAATTCTGCCAACTCTGCTGCACATGACAAGTGCCTGGTTGGTTTATCTTGGCTAATCAATCATCGAGTGGCCCACCATCTAGGGCCAAGTACAACCCGAGACGGAGGAGCAAGAGTGGTGATTAGATAAATGAATAGAGAAAAGGTAACCAAGTCTACAGCAACGTGCAAGTTCTCAAGCATCTCCAGAGCCGAAATTTAAGCTCGTAAGACCACAGCAGAAATGAATATACAACACAAAAACTATATCTATGAGAAAATCGTGATACTGACTAATAATGCCTAATGGACAACCATAACGACACTCAAATTCCACTTAAATGAACGAATTGAGGGCATCTTTGCCGGAAATGTCTCAAGGGTTTCAGAAAGCAGTAAATACCATCGCACTGTAACGTCAAATGAAACGAGGAGGCCGACAGTCTATCCACGTGAGGAGCGAAGCTAATGCAGGAAGAATACATGCCTGGTCAACTATGAAGAAGGAAACGCAATAATAACAGGGTCATACAAGGTAAAGTGGGAGGAAGAACACCTCAGATAGCATGCAGATGACGTATACCACTGTCCAGAAAAGACTACATTATTACACTACGTCTTCGTCCTGGCCACAATAGAATGAGACATCACCTGTACACCAAGTTTAAGATATGTGCCACCAGCTTTGTTTCTTGGGTTTGGTAAACATGACAGCAGCATATGTACTCCAAGACTGCCCCCCCCCCCCTCTTTCCACCAGCACACATATATGAAAAGAAGGATGTGGCACACGTCGACTTTCCTCTAGGAGAAACTGCAGAACAGTAATTTCAACATTGAAAAAGCCAGCATGATTTTTTGAAGAGTTCGGAGTGCTAGTCTAAATGAAAAATGGGAAAAAAACATGAAAAAAAACTAGTAAAAGTTGATTAAGGTTGAGCTTAATCAAAATTTAAAAATGGGTATGGTCAGATACCGCACCGAGACGAGAACACAAACAAAACCTACGTTACGACCAATAGGCCTTCATCAGGGACAACAACACTGAACTAACAAATCAACAAATAAGAAAAAATGGTCAACTCATCTGTTTCAGGTGGGAGACGCTTTCAGTCTAAGCGACCTGTCGTGCCAAGTACTCGATAGAAACTGAAATAGGAGCGGTCAAACAAAAAGTGGCGGAATATGCCTGATAAGCCAAGCGTGGCCAAATAGTGGTCCAGATAGGAGAACAATGAGAAGGCAATATAAGCCGGGAGGGCGTGATATTGATATAAGAGAGGGGGGAAGAGAACTGATGGAAGAATGGGGGAGGCGGGGGGGGGGGGGGGGGGGGGGGGGGGAAGGAAGACAAATAGATGGAGGCCAGTGTGAGGGTTTAAGAAAAAGTATGGAAGATATTTATACCATGTGGTTGGAGACATCCCATACTAGAGATAAGTCTGTTCTCAAGGGCGAATCGATGACGATCGTCAGAGAAGCACGAAACTAGACCAGTGACACTGACGTCAGCCATACCCCGGTGCTCAGGACCATTGAAGTGGCTGGCAATTGGGGAACCAGTGCGGTTGCGGATGTCGTTGAGGTGTTGGCGGAAACGCTCCCGTAGTTCCATACCAGTTTCCCCAATGTAAGTCATACCACACTGGCGGCAGATGATGGAATAGATGAGGTTACGAGATTTGCATGTGAACCCCTCTTTGATGAAGAATTCAGCCTTAGGAAAGGTAATGGAGCGAGAAAGGATGACATGAGGGCAGGTAACACAGCCACGTGAATTTTTGCACGGCCTGGTGCCTGGGAGGCTATGAGGGCTGGTGTGTAGGCGACTACTGACCAGCAAGTCCCTCAGGTTCCTGTCACGCTTGTAGGCGACAAGGGGAGGATCGGGAAAAACTTCGCGAGTGGCAGGATCAGAGTGAAGGATAGGGAGATGGCGGAATAGGATATCCCGGACAGAGACGCTGTGAGGGTGATAGGTGAGGACGAGTTTCACACGGTCAGAGGGAGGACGGCGGGTGGGAGTGAGGGAGTCTTGGCGGGAGATAAGAAGAACCCGCTGAAGAGCGGAGGAGAGAGTGGTCTCAGGGTAGAGTCGCTTGCGGAAGAAGTCAAGCATCTCGTGGGCCCTGAGGAGGAAGTCGTCGTCATCCTGACATAGGCGTCGGAGGCGGAGGAGTTGGGAGAAAGGAAGCGAATCGCGGCAGGATAGGGGATGGGAGGAAGTGTAGAGGAGGTAGTTGTGAGCGTCAGTGGGTTTGTAGTAGACAGTGGTGGAGAGGCCTGAAGGGCAGATAGAGACAGTGATGTCCAGAAAGTGGACAGACGTGAGGGAAATGTCAGACGTGAACTTGATCGAGGGATGGAAGTCGTTGACAAAGTCGATAAAGTTGAGGAGGTCCTTCTCCGACATGTCAGTCATACCAATCCCATCGTCGATGTATCGATAATACATCAAAGGAAAGGGGCCCTGGAATTGAAGCCAGATCAAGTGTTCCAGGTGACCCATGAACAGGCATGCGTAGCTGGGGCCCATTCTGGTGCCCATAGCCACACCGCTGATCTGGTCGAAGAACTGGCCATTGAATTCAAAGGTATTGAGAGTGAGAACGAGTTCTGCTAGACGGACGATGGCAGACGTGGAGATGGATGGGTTAACCCTTCGGTCAAGGAAGAAACGGAGGGCCAATAAACCGTCAGAGTGGGGGATCGAGGTGTACAGTCTAAATGAACAATGATCGAAGAAGAAGAAGAATGACTCAAAAGAGATGTATGATTTGTCGGCTGAATTAATCGCAAATAACATTTCTACCAATACTCGTGTTACTCTTTCATACATGTCCTCACATTTAATCCAGAATTGTTTGTCAATGTCTAATAGGACAGCACGTACTATTTCAATGAAATTTTCATGTACATCTGATAGTTGCAAGGTTTTGTTGAAATAAATCTAATTCTTTCTTCTTCTTTGCGTTCGGTTTCGTATGCTCGTTTTATGCCACCAGATGGGCTGCATCCATGAAGTGACACGTCAGTCGCAGGTCCTCAATGGTTCCCCACAGTTTATCGTGTATGTTTCTCTCCTCGGGCCAGGTCTTCTCACGGAGTCTTGGTACAGTGGACATGTTTGCATGATGTGTTCTGGGGTCCTCTCTGACATGTGCATTGTGCAGTCTGTGCTGCTTTCATTTTATGCATGTGTGCATTTAGTCTGCAATGACCTGTTCTAAGGCGAACAATTGTGGTATAGTTTTTCCTATTCAGTCTATTGATTGGGTCCTGTGGGTATTTACTGTTTGTTCTCTCTATCCACTGTTGTTTATAATATTTTTTGGATATTTGCCTTGACTTCTGGCAGTGACACTGGGTGGGTGAATTGTTCTCTTTGTCTTCCCTCCCTGGCTAGCCTGTCCGCCTATTCATTCCCAGGTATGCCGCAGTGAGCTGGAATCCACTGGAGGGTGATTTTACTGTGGTCTGAAAGTTTCTTTAGCTGGCATATCAGTTCCCTTTCCATACTATTTCGTGGTTCTCTTTGTGTGGCCTGCAAAATTTCCAAGCAGTCACACAAAAACACTATTCTATTATCCTTTAACCCCTTTTCATCCAATAGTTTGACTGCTTCAATTATTGCCTGTTGCTCTGTTCTTAGATTTGTCAAGGGCTCCCCGGCAGCACTTGCTTTTTCTATAACGGTTCCATGCTGTAGAAATATGACGAGTCCCGCCCCTCTTTTCCTCAATGCCTCATCTGATGATCTATCCGTGTAGACGTACATCCACATGGGTTGAGGATATGCGTCTCCAATATGCTTTATGGTTTTTTCTCTCAGTGCAGGGTCTGATTGTTCCACCTTTCTATCGATACCTGGTATTTTCACTTCCATCGTGAAGTCGGACTATTGGTCTGTATTTTCATATACTTGTATCATTTCCAATGTCGTTGGACATTTTGATATGATGTCACTGTTCCTGGTTGTAAGGACTTTTGATAGGTGATTGAAGCTTGTTCTTTTTGTGCGGGTTTTTGTTAATTCCTTGACTTTTCCCTGCATTGGATGTTTATTCATACGCTTGTATTTTTCTGTCAGGTTTAGTATTTTTCCTTCTCTGCGCTCACCGAGGCTCTGGAGGCCTGCTACCGCTTCGAGTTCTCAAATTGGGGTGCTTCGCAGACCTCAGGTAATAATTCTGAGTCCGGTATTCTGTGCCTTGTCTAGTTTCTGTAGGTTGATCTTTGCCGCTGTTGCATAGGCAACCATGCTATATTCCAGTGTTGGTCGAACGTATTAAATGTAGATATGTCTGACTGTGTTTGCATCTGCGCCCCAATTTGTCCCTTAGTCTGAATGTGGCCTTCTTTTGAGTATCCTCTATGTGTGGGCCATATGTTAATATTTTGTCACATCTCATTCCTAGGTATGTAGGATTGTTTTCTCTAGGAAGTAGGCTATTTTCTAAATATAGGTCGACCTGCTCTGGCTTTGTAAAGAGCGAGAAGGGTGTTGAGAGGGTCTTGCTTTTGTTTATTACGACACCCCATGGGTCTGCCCATTTCTTTACTGCATAAGCTAATGATCTGTCCCGCAGCTGCTATTTATTTATTTTACATATCTACTGCAGATCTTTTGTTCCATAGCTGCTGAAGATCGTTTGTCACATAGCTGCTGATCTTCTGATCTTGTCACATAGCTGCTGATCTTGTCCCATAGTTGCTGATCTTGTCGCATAGCTACTGATCTTGTCCCACAGTTGCTGATCTTGTCACATAGCTACTGATCTTGTCTCACAGTTACTGATCTTGTCACATAGCTACTGATCTTGACCCACAGCTGCTGATCTTGTCTCCCAGTTGCTGATCTTGTCTCACAGTTGCTGATCTTGTCACATAGCTGCTGATCTTGTCTCACAGTTGCTGATCTTGTCACATAGCTGCTGATCTTTTGTCCCACAGCTGCTGATCTTCTGTCCTACAGCTGCTGATCTTGTCACATAGCTACTGATCTTGTCTCACAGTTGCTGATATTGTCACATAGCTACTGATCTTGTCTCACAGTTGCTGATCTTGTCACATAGCTACCGATCTTGTGTCCTACAGCTGCTGATCTTGTCACATAGCTACTGATCTTGTCTCACAGTTGCTGATCTTGTCACATAGCTACTGATCTTGTCTCACAGTTGCTGATCTTGTCACATAGCTGCTGATCTTCTGTCCTACAGCTGCTGATCTTGTCACATAGCTACTGATCTTGTCTCACAGTTGCTGATCTTGTCACATAGCTACTGATCTTGTCTCACAGTTGCTGATCTTGTCACATAGCTGCTGATCTTCTGTCATACAGCTGCTGATCTTGTCACATAGCTACTGATCTTGTCTCACAGTTGCTGATCTTGTCACATAGCTACTGATCTTGTCTCACAGTTGCTGATCTTGTCACATAGCTGCTGATCTTGTCTCACAGTTGCTGATCTTGTCACATAGCTGCTGATCTTGTCACATAGCTACCAATCTTGTCCCATAGCTGCTGATCTTCTGTCCTACAGCTGCTGATTTTGTCACATAGCTACTGATCTTGTCCCACAGCTACTGATCTTGTCCAATAGTTGCTGATCTTGTCACATAGCTACTGATCTTGTCTCACAGTTACTGATCTTGTCACATAGCTACTGATCTTGACCCACAGTTGCTGATCTTGTCACATAGCTGCTGATATTGTCACATAGCTACCGATCTTGTCCCATAGCTGCTGATCTTGTCCAATAGTTGCTGATCTTGTCACATAGCTACTGATCTTGACCCACAGCTGCTGATCTTGTCACATAGCTACTGATCTTGTCTCACAGTTGCTGATCTGGTCACATAGCTACTGATCTTGTCTCACAGTTGCTGGTCTTGTCACATAGCTGCTGATCTTGTCTCACAGTTGCTGATCTTGTCACATAGCTGCTGATCTTTTGTCCCACAGCTGCTGATCTTGTCACATAGCTACCGATCTTGTCACATAGCTACCGATCTTGTCCCATAGCTGCTGATCTTCTGTCCTACAGCTGCTGATCTTGTCACATAGCTACTGATCTTGTCTCACAGTTGCTGATCTTATCACATAGCTACTGATCTTGTCCAACAGCTGCTGATCTTGTCACATAGCTGCTGATCTTTTGTCCCACAGCTGCTGATCTTGTCACATAGCTACCGATTTTGTCACATAGCTACCGATCTTATCACATAGCTACCGATCTTATCACATAGCTACCGATCTTGTCACATAGCTACCGATCTTGTCACATAGCTACTGATCTTGTCACATAGCTACCGATCTTGTCACATAGCTACCGATCTTGTCACATAGCTACCGATCTTGTCACATAGCTGCCGATCTTGTCACACAGCTGCTGATCTTGTCACACAGCTGCTGATCTTGTCACATAGCTGCTGATCTTGTCCCATAGCTGCTGATCTTGTCACATAGCTACCGATCTTGTCCCATAGCTACTGATCTTGTCACATAGCAGCTGATCTTGTCCCATAGCTGCTGATCTTGTCCCATAGCTGCTGATCTTGTCACTTAGCTACCGATCTTGTCCCATAGCTGCTGATCTTGTCCCATAGCTGCTGATCTTGTCCCATAGCTGCTGATCTTGTCACATAGCTACCGATCTTGTCCCATAGCTACCGATCTTGTCCCATAGCTGCTGATCTTGTCGCATAGCTGCTGATCTTGTCCCATAGCTGCTGATCTTGTCCCATAGCTGCTGATCTTGTCCCATAGCTGCTGATCTTCTGTCCTACAGCTTCATATTTAAAAAAATGCAAATTAAAAATAGACCACTATAATTAAATTTGTTTTTTTTACAATGCTGAGATCCGTCATAGTGGATTTATAGCACTGAGGACTAAAGGTCTATAGCCCTGGCGGTTTCTGCAAAGATGTAGGCTAGATATTTAATTCATCCCCAATTTAAAAAATCCTATGCCGTACTAAAGTTTTGAAACAATATCCATTTGGTCAGAAAACTTGTCCAAACTGATTGACCACCAACTCCTTGCTACCACGGTAAGAACAAAAATTAAACTAGAAGAAATTAAATGTAGGAAAAAAGCACTTGAACAATAACAGGAATACAAATAATCAACAATAATACACAAAATAGCATTTTCAAATTGCTTTTATTGTATTTATTTATTTTTTTTAGATAATTTTTATTCATCTTTTTTCCCCTTTTTTTTAAATATTTTTTTTTTGCATTAAATATTTTTTTTCTTTAATGTTTATTTTTATGAACATTTGTCAATTATGTTAAAAACAAAATATTTTGCATTTTTTTCTCAAGAGGCTGAACCGTGGCAACGACTGACACAGTCTTGCAAACACACACATTCACATACTGGCAAGTTTGACATGCACACCTGTTCAATTCAGATCAGTATAATATGTTATTGCACAGCATCAATTCATCAAACTGTGAACATCTTTTCCCCATCTTCAGATGACCACTACTAATGTTCTTCGTTCCTCTCTCTCAACCATTCAAGAACAATATTTTGCAAGGGCTGCTACTACCTTATGTGGAGGATAACTCTAGTTGCTCAGCCTTTCGTGCCTGATAAATTGGCCAAAGTATGTCGTCCATGTTATTCAAAGTAGTATCCACAAATTCTAGTCCACCATCTTGATACATTCAAACAAATTAAAACTGTCCACTAAGTAAAATTATATGTACAAGTCTAAATTTAAAAAAAAAATAAACTGCAAAGATATGCACAAAAATTGTACATTTTTAAAAATGATGCTTTGATTTTTTTTAAATTGATGTTAATTTCAAGCTTTATTAATTCAAGGTGGTTTTTTAAATACTTTTACGAATTTAAATTCCAAAATTGAGTAAATTAGAAACATGGAAGAACATAATGATATCGCTCTTAACAAGAGAACGTATGTTTATGCAGAAGGATGCAAACACCCAAACATGAACACTTAGGATGTTTGAAATAAGCTGAACTGCTATTATCTGTCTTTAAATGACGAATCTGTCTTTAAATGACGAATCTGTCTTTAAATGACGAATCTGTCTTTGTGAACTTGTGTCTAGCCATAATTATCAAGTGCTACATTGTTGTGTGACAAAAGCACTATGTCTGTGGATGGGAAGCACCATCCTTACTATTAAATTATATTTACTGTGTCATTATACACATCATGATTATGTGGATGGGTTCCACGGACCACAATGAGGGAGGAAAGTCCAGCTTGCTACATCGGCTGTAACTTAATGTCTTTATGCTGGTTTAGAAGACTGCAGAGTCTGTATACAACCAGTTTCATTTACATTTCCTTGCTCTAAAAGCTATGTGTCTACAACCTTCTTAAATGCATTAATTTTCCCTGCCTCCGCTACTTCATGTGGCAATTCATTCCAAGCATTCACCACTCTCTGACTAAAAAAGTATTTCCTAAAATCGAATCTGGACGTTTCTTTAGTTCATTTGTAGCTAAGCCCTCTTGTTCTTGTAGGTGATTGCATTTTGAAAAACTTGTTATAGTCTAATGTATCCATTCCTCTGATTATCTTATAAACCTGTATTAAATCACCTCGAATTCTTCTCCTTTCTAGACACTCTAGGCCGGTTTTTATGAGTCTTTTCTCATAACTGTAATTCTGGAATCCCACTATCAGCTTTGTCGCTCTTCTTTGTAGCCTTTTCAGCATGTTTATATCTGCTCTACGATAAGGACTGTAAATTTGATGGTATAACCCTGCTTCCACTAGAGTAAGCAGACAGGGTAATGATGAGACAGTTAGAACAATGACCGGTTGTTACGTGCAGACACAAGCACTTTCATGGTTTGTTTGGAGCAGCATAGATGGCACCTAACAGACTGCGGGTATACTTTGCTCTAGTGTTTGAGCCTATTGAGATGGACTCACACATCGGTTAACCATCCCCCGTAAGCGCTTTTCCCAACGCAGCTGAATATTAAGCTGTTCAAGCCTAGTCTACATCCAGCTTATACCAGAGCTGGGATCTGCACAGGGGCATCTGCCGCTGTAGAAGTACAGGTCGACTAGGAACTAAGAATGATACTTATTCATAATTTATATATTTCCCCTCGAATACAACCATGAAATGGCAACAACTGAAAAAAATAAAAATATAAATAAATTTATAATATTCAGCAAAATTCATCGTTTTACACTCATCATGTCAACTTAGCTGTGTCTAAAGAAAGCAGCTATAAGCCTGAGGTTATTACAATCTCCATAGAACTTGTCCAGGGAATGATACTGACGATGGCCATGTGTGCTAGCTGTTTTTCAAATATATATATATATATATATATATATATATATATATATATATATATAAAAAGCTAGCTCTGTTTTTCAAATATAATGCAGCAAAAATTACTCTCTCTTTTTATCAATATTTCAATCACTCTTCTTTGATAGTTTTGGTAGAATGTCAACAAAATATGCGTATCCTCTTATCAGTAAAGCTCTTAAACGTCAAAATTAAAGAACTTGAAATTCAGCACGAAGTTTGCAACCCATAATTTTTGATCACACAAAATGCAAGTGATCAGTCAACAGTTCATAATGTCAAAACATGAAAATGATCCACAGTTGATAATGCTGTGATCTGTAAAAGTTTGGCCATGTCTTCCTAGAAGTTCTGAATAAATATGCAGGTAATTATATTTCTCTTAACTTGGCACCGTCTGAGAAAGAGCTAACAACCCAGTAGCCATAGTTAAATAACAACAACAGGCAGCTAAGTTAAAGTTTCAATGATTGCAAGGTGAAGTACAGCACATATTTTCTGACTACAGAGTACAGGTACACAATTTCTTAAACAAACACTTGTGTGATCACGAAAATTTAGAAATGTTATAGCTTCCAGAGTGTTAGTTTAGGTATTGTTTGCAAAAAAGATGACATGATCAGTAGAGGAGATAGATAGAAACAGAAAGATCCTACAGGAGATGGAAGCACTGCCAATTACAGGCAGAGGTATGAACAGATGACATGAATGTCTACAAACCTGCTAGCTGCATGAACATATTTACACCAGACTGCAGGAGGAAGACCAAGGTAATTATGGATCAACAAAGGGGCAGAGGAGACGAATCATGGACATTAGGGACAAATCATGGACATTATGGGAACTATTGCAATGCTTTTCAGTCCTCATTCGTAAATAGTCTATAGCAGACATGTCAGGAAACTGAACCTTTTCCACATCAACTGTCCACATGCTGCTGAGGATCGGTTACCCAACTCTGCAGAGTTCAGCAGGATGACATTCTGACATCCATATGTTGCTGCAGAAAATCCAGATCAGATGGACTAGGCCTCTTGTTTGCATACCGACCAGCGCCTCCATAAGCAATTGCACAGGACAGGCAAGCGCTCATCGAGGGTACAGAAGAAACGATGCAAGGACTATCTGAAAGTTTCTTTGAACAGTTTCTCTATTGATGTCACCTTCTCCTGGGAGCTGCCTGCTCCAAACACTAAGCCTGACATACCATCACACCTGGTACTCGCATTACTGATGTGCAGAAAAAATTCACTGCACAAAAGGACAATGAAAGACGGCTGGCTATCCATGTGTGTGCTCCCATGTGCTGCAGAGTTAGTTGCTATATAGTCACATCTGAATACACACATGTGACAATGTCGCCAACTTTGTTTGCAATGGACAACTATTATTATTATTATTAGTAAACACTTTTCATATTGTTTCTTTCATTGAGTGGGGTAATGACAAACTACAATATTTTTAAGTCAAATATTTATTAAAACTTCCAACAAACAACAGGCTGTAAGCTAAAAGGGATCAAAGATGCAGCAGTTAATGAGCTGACAGTAGCTAGCGATTCACGGCTGACCAAGACCAAATCCACCTCCAAGTGGCTGCCCTGGAAACAGGCTGCACTAGTGTAGTCTGGCTAAGAGTATAAAGATCACAGAGGGAAGGCAGACCTGCTTCCAAAAATGACACGCTGAAACAAAATATATCGGGCTGATATAATGTGACGGACCGAAAGGCATAGATATCGCAGCCGCCTTGCAAACTACAACACAATGCAACAGAATAAATTTTGAAGAAACTAAGCTAAACACCTGCAGATATCTCTGTTTTGCCTTATATCACCAAGGAATGCATTGGCCATCAACCAACTATCACCAAGCATCTCTGTCCTGTGCAAACTTTTCCACTTTCTTCCAGCTTTCTTTACTTCCGCCTCGAGATCTCGTCTGCATTTATTCCTTGGGTGTGCCTATGCCTCTCATTCCCTGTGGGTTCAATGACAGGGATTGCCTGGTGATATTGGCTTGGGACTTTCTTAATGTATGACCCATCAATCTCCACTTTCTTCCTAAGATTTCCTGTTCCAATTTACTTTGTCCTGTTCTCTCCCACAACTGTCGTTTTTAGCTTTGTCAAACAATTTTATACCAAAAATCTTTCTCAGGCATCTGTTGACAAAACCCTGCAGTCTCCTGTCGTTGCCTTTGGTCATTCTCCAGGTTTCTACTCCATATAGCAGGACTGGCTTCACATATTGGAAATCCTTATTTTTGTCTTCCTTATTTCCTTGGAGTTCCATGTAGGTTTCAACATTCCGAATGCAACTCTTGCTTTTTATATCCTTGTCTGTCCCTCCTTCTTTGTTGATGATACTTCCTAGGTATGTGAATACCTCTACCTATTCCAGTGGCGTTACTCTCAGCCTGATTGGTTTTGTGTTGCTGCATTGGCCCTAATTATTTTTGTCTTTTCCTCATGGATCTTCAAACCGAATTGTTTCCAGTCCTGCAAATATACTATCATTATTACAGCGAGGAATTTCTTTGGTAGGGAAATAAGGCTACTTGCCTGAGCAGCACCCATGCAGTGGTACCAGACCACCATGCCAAGGTCTTTATCAGTGTTTAAAAAATTTCACACATCGATGAATGCCCATGTAGAACAGGGGGCCAGAATCATGAACACATTCTACAGAAATACCCACTCTTTAGGGAAATTAGACACCAGACCTGGCCAGAGGGTTCGGAGATGAGACAAAAGCTGTGAGGCAGTTGATCTGACCTGGTGAAGACTACAGACTTCATCATGGTGACTGGCCTGCAGATATAGCATGACCAAAGGATCCTGAATGCAAAGAAAGAAGAAGACCAGGGTTCAAATCTGTGCACTCCTGACTAAGATACTGCAATCCTAACCACCCACGCTTCCCTGCACATATCCATGATGCAAAGAGACAAATAGGGGCATGAAAAAACTTTTCAGATATTTTTTCTTCTTCAGTATTTTGGATAAGAAATTGTGTTCACATTTCAAGTTAAGCGATTCACACACAAACATGTCAATACTGGTACAGTCAGCAATTGTAATAAATAACATTAATCATTAGAGAGTCAACGATAGCAAAGACGGTGACTTTTTTTAAACACTCTGAAAACATATGCCAAACAACAGAAAAGAAATCGGTTAAAAAAATAATGTAGCGGTAGTTCTGTACCACACATAGGGATGAATTGTTAGAGACTTCATTGTACTAGGTCTAAGCTATTTTTGAAAGGGTGTGTGACCTTCCTCACTGTCTTGCCTTCAGCTAACTGCAAGTCAGGTTGCTATTTACAGATGGGTAGACTATCGCGAGTTGAGGTCAACAACCGTGCCTGGTTTCTTTGCTGTGAGAGACGATTGCTCTGCTGGGTAGATTATTGCAAGTCGAGGTCAGACACTGTACCTGGTCCCTTTGCTTTGAGAGACGATTGCTCTAACAGCTCTACAACTGAGGTGAAATAGACACACTGGAATTGAACCCCAGTCCTTTAACGCAACGGAAGCGAATCTTTGAAAAAGAGAGATGTGATATGGGAATACACTCCACTCAACACCCTAAAATGTGTTACAGTTAGCCTAACATTTCTCGTGCCCAAGGTATAACTATGTAATATATACCTAATATGGTCCAGAAATAACTGGACTTCCTTGGAATTTCTTCCCATAATAAATAATAACACAAAGTAGATCTTATGGTCTTGTGAAAGTAATCGTGACTGGTTATCATTGAACAATGAGATACTTTTTTTGATTGAAATAACACACTTGTCCGAGTAGCATGGTTTTTCAGTTAACAGGTTCACGTCTTCATGCATAAAACAAAACAACTCAAACAAAATGTGGAGTTGGCAGACTGTCAACATCTCTACCATCAACACGATATTTGAAACAAAATAACATTCCCAAAACTAATAACGGAACAAATTATTTATATCACTTTAGAAAAATATGGAATATCAACAGCAGAGGGCTGAACCTTTTACAATCCACCCATGAATCAAAAACATGAAACAATGATAATAATAGTAATGTATAAACATAATACGAAACAAAATTAATCTAGTCCCATAGTAGACTCTGTCATTGGGGATGAAGTGTAAGGTGTCAGTTTTTGTGAGGTGAGGTTGTGAGGTGAGGTGGGTGGTGACCAGTTCCCTTCATCAAAGCTTTGTCTTCCCTTACAGTAAATCAGGCCCATATCTACAGCTATGTAGATTAAACCACACTACGACCAGGATGAAAATCCAGTCACTGTTGAAAGAGACAAGTCCCTTAACAGCTCTGCCACTCAATACAAGCATGCCTTGCACTTAAAAAAAGAAACCAAAAAAACAAACAAAAAAACAAAACAAAACAATCCTCCCTCTTTCCCATAAAGAAAATATAAATACAACAATTTGGCTAGCCGTGTTTTCGAATGTAGCAAAATTTGCCATTTTCTTAATAATTAAAGATCTTCATCATGAGTAAGTGAATTTAAAAAAAATACTCTTGACAAGTGTTCTAGATATAAAAAAAATTGCAGGTATATTACTAGTTCGCTGTGTAAAACTACAGTTGTGTCTCATATTACCACGAGGACAGCAGCACTTTTTTCTATTGAGGGCAGAAGTAAAACTTAATTCTTGTCTGTACATTGCGTAGGCCTGAATTGCTCATCCATATAAATCAACAAATGTACCTCCATTACTTCAAATCAACCCAATCTATCTCCAGTACCTCAAATCAACCCAATCTATCTCCAGTACCTCAAATCAACCCAATCTATCCAGTACCTCAAATCAACCCAATATATCTCCAGTACCTCAAATCAACCCAATCTATCTCCAGTACCTCAAATCAACCCAATCTATCTCCGGTACCTCAAATCAACCCAATCTATCTCCAGTACCTCAAATCAACCCAATCTATCTCCAGTACCTCAAATCAACCCAATCTATCCAGTACCTCAAATCAACCCAATCTATCTCCAGTACCTCAAATCAACCCAATCTATCTTCAGTACCTCAAATTAACCCAATCTATCTCCAGTACCTCAAATCAACCCAAACTATCTAAAGTACCTCAAATACACCCAATGTATCTCCAATATCTCCAATCAACCCAATGTATCTCAAATCAATAAGTTTACCTTAGCAACGATAACAAATAGCTGAAAAATATTAATGAATTAAATTTCAGTTGTTAAATGAATTATTGTAAAAAGAATTCATTTAAAATTTGTTAGATTCTTGAATTGTACGGTGGCCCAATAGCAGAAACTGCTGTAAGGGATGATGTGCTAAGAGTTTATTATACTGAGGCTCAGCTTTTTATGAGAGCAGTTCCTATCCTCACTGCCTGGACTTCTCTAACTGTAACCCAGGAACCAATTTACAGCTCGGTTGACTAGATCATGTCAGTAAGAGGATCAAAACCGATGCCTTCGCAGTGAGAAACTAGCGCTGTACCTTCTAAATTGTATATATTTATAAACACTAAAAATGCCAGCAATTTATACTTTTTTGTTTCTCAAAGTAAGACTCCTGCTGCAACTTACATGTGATGCATTTTTTTTGTTACTGCTGCTAAATTAAGTTAGCTACAAACATTAGAATGTGTTACAGTCTCCATAATTCTAATCCCTAATATTTTACTACCAAGTGAGAGACAACTATCACTGTCTTGATCGAGCGAAACAAGTGATCCTAAATCACCACTTACACAGGCTAAAATTGGTTCCATCATCCATGTGTATGTGCAAGTTGAACACATACTGCAAGACCGTTATTTGCTTTGCCAATTGGGTACTGAGCATTAGCCCACGGAGACGAACCTCCACATAAAAATGTCTGACATAAAAATGTCTGGAAGCTTTGAAGAACTCTCCACCACAACAACCTTTATCGAGAGAACTGGACTTCACGTGTAGACGCAATTTTAAAAAAAAATAAACTGAAAAATGAGAAGACTAATATTGTACTATTTCTTCGTCTTCTTCTTCTTCGTACGCAGTAACCATTATTTTTTCGAAAAAAGCGGCGGTCATCCTGAGGCTGTCGACACTGCCATAGAGCTTGTCTTGCAGTTCCACTGGTGATGGCCACATCTGCTCTCTCTGATCCTCGTATGTCGGGCAGTTCTGCAGCAGATGTTCAGCGGTCATTTTACCGGTACCGCACGGGCATTCGTCGGTACCACCTATCTTTAATTTGTTGAATAGGTGGTACCTCAGTCTATTGTGGCCAGTGCGAAGTCTGAAGACAACGACCTGCTCTCTTCTGTTCAACTGGTAATAGGCATCGTTTTTGGTGTAACCAGTATGTTCGGTTTCCCATTTGGTCATGTATCTGGCTTTGATGAGCCGTTTTGACTCTTCGTACGTCATACTAGTATCTGTTTGTGGTAGTCTTGATCCTTCTTTTGCCAGTCTGTCTGCCTCTAGAGAACTGGACTTCACGTGTAGACGCAATTTAAAAAAAAAATAAACTGAAAAATGAGAAGACTAACATTGTACTATTTAAACGTATACATTTCCGTCATGATTTATGTAGTTTCCATTTGTATTTTTATGAACAGACATGGTTGGTTAACTTTAATTAGCTGGTATTAACTCAGCACAAAATAAATAATGAAACCAAAATACATATGAAAATGATGATAGCAAACAAGACCAAAGAAATGTAACTGAACTCGAGTGATATATACAAGACTGCATTTGTGCAATGTAACATCAGACGATGAGACCAGAGTCTGGTAACTGGCCTGTAGATGGTGTTACATAATGCATGTAAAGTCAACGCAAACGTTATTTAACTCTTTCAGGACCGGATTATTTTTAGGTTTGGACCAAATTAGTTTTCAGTTTTTAAAAGAAATCACTGCATGCCTTTCTTTTATGTTACTTCTTTGTACTATAATATACATCAACATAATATTATATCTCACTGGGAAGGAAAATGATTGCAGAAAATGAACCCATCAGTTCATTTTTTCTTTCTTTACGTTTAGGATCTCTTGGTCATGCTTTATCTGCAGGCCAGTCGACATGATGAAGTCTGTAGTCTTCACCAGTTCGGAGCGGCTGCCCCACAGCTTTTGTTTCAGCTCCGCACCCTCTGGCCAGGTCCAGTATATCATTTCCCTATAGAATGGGCATTCCTGTAGAATGTGTTCAGGATTCTGAGCTCCTGTTCCACATGGACATTCATCGGTGTGTGATATCTTCAGTCGATAAAGATGTTCTAGTAGTCTGCAGTGTCCAGTTCTAAGGCGAAATAAGGTAGTTTGTTGATTTCTTTTGAGTTGGTGAATTGGGTCTGGTGTACTGCTTATGTTTCTGTCTTCTCTCCATTGGTGTGTGTACTGATTTCTGATGATGTTCTTGATCTCTCTGTATGGTACTCGATGATTAAATTGTGCCTTTTTGCTGCCATCCTTTGTTAGAGTGCCCGCTCTTTCGTTTCCTGTGATTCTGTAATTGGAGGGTAGCCACTGGAGTGCTATTGTTGAGGATCTCTGGTGTTTTCCTAGTTCTGCTCTAATAACAGTGGTTCGTTGTTTGTTTTTTGTATTGCCTCTAATAGTACTCTGCAGTCTGTGAATACAGCTATTTTTGTTAGTGGTTGCTTTTCTGTTTTAAGTATTCTCAGTGCTCGCAGGAGGACCATAGATTCTGCTCTGAGGTTTGTGGTTGACTTTCCTGTTTGATTATTGTCCAGAACAAGTAGGTTGTAAAAAAAATTTCAGAAGCAGATAATGTATATGTCAAAATATTGTAATACACCTAAATTTGTCTACGGTTTAAAGTGTTGCTATACATTTGTCTGGCAATTTTATATACAAGAATTAAATGTCCTTCAAACCCCAGTTTATTTGATGCATTTATGTCCATAAATATTGAACTTATGTACATTTGTCTCAATGACTCCAGAATCAATAACAATATGAAAAATGTATCGAAGTAGAAGCAGTGAACACACTTTAATTGCAATAAAAACGCGTTTGCGATACCTAACACGCTCGCTTTGGTAAAATTTCGCTAAGAGAACTACTCTAGTCTTAGTAGTAAAGTATCTGGTCAATTAAAACCTGAATCGCCATTCTGCGAAACAAAGAAACTGGTTCACTATAGTGGCTAAAGATCCTGTAGGGTTTCATTAAGGAGCCACTATGGCGGCTATAGGTCCGGAAAGAGTTAAGTTTAACAAAGTCACAGAAGACAATCCCCATAAACCAAACCATTATAGAACGAGACCTTACTGTACAAGGATGTGTCATCGTTTCTAATAAATTTAGTAAAATCACACAGCACAAAAACAAATCCTCATAAGAATTATTGACGACAAAGCAAAAATTAATCTTCACTGTTATCCATAATTTTCATCTAATTATTATTCATTTATTTCAGTCTTCAAAGTCTTGTTACAAGTCTTTGTGTGTTGTGTTTTATTCTCAGTCTCCTTCTATCCAACTGTTTAAATCCCAGTAGATTAGACCCATGGCTCTGCAATCTTTTAAATGGCAAAATACTAACGTCAATTTCTTAACAGATTTGTTTTGCTGACACAGCAGCCAGCAGCTCATAGCTGGCTGCTTGCATCATGGTCAGTGAACCACAGCTGGCCAAGACTTTATTCCGCCTCTAAGCGACGGCCCTGGAAACAGGTTGCACTAGTGTAGTCTACTTAAGAGAGTAGAGAATGCAGTGGGAAGATAAATCCTGTACCCAAAAAAAAAAATCCTGCTGAAATCGGATGAATGAGTTAAGAGGCGCAGCTTCACTGTAAACTACAACAACGTTCTCTTCAGGCCGAACGCTGAAGAAAAAGACATTTTCTTAATATCTACGACTAATTTTATCTGCATTAAATTTCTGAGCTTCCCCATTCACAGAACCAATAAATACTTTGAGACACACTTCATACAAGGAGGCCCATTGCTGTGGTAGACTCTAATTGGAGCAAAACAAAGAAGCATAATAATGGTCACTTTCCACAAGCAGTGACCATTTACAGCATTTCTCTATCATGATATCCTGTCAATTCTATTCTATTGATATTTGTCATGTTCGGTACACCGTCTGATGTTTCTATCTGCCAGAGTTATACTTCCTTTATTTGTCCCTGTTTTACAAACCTCTGTCATTTGCTTTTAGAATACTGTAACACACTCACTCACTCGCTCCTCTTCTACCCTGGGGTGTAGAGGTAAATAACTTTTTAATTAATGTAATGTAACTTTAAAAATGCAACACATTGCATTAACAAATACAAATAAGAGAAATCAGACTAATATGTAGAAACAATTATTATTTTGTGAAATTGAACTAAACTACAATCGATCTGTCTTTACTCAGGTAGGTTAAGCATAACCTACCATCATCATGGCTGTATTATTTTCTTTCTGCTTTATATATAATCCCATAACTCTAGTTGTGTTTGCTAACTTTCCATGCAGTACAATTTGCATCACCGGTACGAACCAGATTAGAAAGGGTCTATGTTATGTACCAGATTAGAAAGGGGGTATATACCAGGTTAGAAAGGGGAGGAGAGAGAGAGAGGGGGGGGGAAAGACCAAATATAAACTGGTGAAAAAAAGTGAATAAGGAGCCCAGAGCATGTGATAACTGGCAAGGAAAGGTAAATGAGGAGGTCAGATCAGGTGATAACTGGCAAGGAAAGGTGAATTAGGAGGACAGAGCAGGTGATAGCTGGTAAGGAAAGGTGAATGAGGAGGCCAGAGAAGGTAATAACTGGCAAAGAAAGGTGAATGAGGAGGCCAGAGCAAGTGATAACTGGCAAGGAAAGGTGAATGAGGCCAGAGCAGGTGATAACTGGCAAGGAAAGGTGAATGAAGCCAGAGCAGGTGATAACTGGTGAAAAATGGTGAATGAGGAGGCCAGAGCAGGTGATAACTGGCAAGGAAAGGTGAATGAGGCCAGAGCAGGTGATAACTGGTGAAAAATGGTGAATGAGGCGGCCAGAGCAGCTAGTTCTTGTGGGAAAAGAATATCTAAAAAAAAAGAGGTGGTAGAGAAAATTCATTTCTGTTCTATGTTCCAAATTGAAATAAGAAATCCTGTCCAAAGACACAGACATCAGTCTGCATAAAAACATAATACACCGACCTTAAAACCTGCATACCTCAATATATAACAAAAATATCAGATTAATATCTTTAAAAATAAAACAAACATAACATTATTTAATTAATAAAATTAAATTCCAAACACAAAAGCAATCTGCACTCCTGGGTCATTGTTATGATGTCACTGGAATGGGTCGGGCCATACAAAATCGGATGTGACGAAAGTGAATGAAGATGTGAGTGAGCAAAACGAGGTAAAAATCAACAAGTGAACAACACCAGCATTATGGTAATAATAAACAAGAAGAGGAAATAAGGTTCGGAAGAGAAAGAAAAGTAGCAGATAATAAAATTACTAGGTAACATAAATCTGAAAAAAAATGATAAATGCAAATGAGTATCAGATAAGATGTTTAGGAACTATGCAGAGAGTAATGTGATCAGAAGAAGAATTTCCTCATTCGAAAAAGTGTTACATAGTCCCTTAGTTTCTTTGATTACAGCATACATGAGTTTGATTAGCACAGAACTTTGAAAAAGGTTTCTAATAAGGATGTAGTGGCAACAACTAATGCTTTTATAAATTTATAAGGATCAGGAAGAATGTCCGAAGCCAGGGAAGGGACACCTGTACTAGTTCACCTTTCTCTGTGTCTACAATTTTCTAGAAAATGTCCCATTGTATAGATCTGTGACATGGGCAACAAAGAAAAGTACAACTAAAAAGGTCCAGGCTTTCATCAATAGATGCTTGCTCTGAATTGAAGGAATAGAATGGATTGATAAAGTCAGTAATAGAGAACTGTGGGAAATGAATGAACAGATGCCAGTGGGACTTGACGTAAAGAGATAATGGCGATGGATATTACACACATTACGGAAACCAGCTGCTAGCATTACAAGAAAGTCACTGTTCTGGAATTCTCAAAGCAAAAGAAGTAGGGGCAGACCTAAACAGCCATGGAGAAGCTAAGTCGAGACAAACCTAAACCTGAAGACGTGACGAGTATTTGTTGAGGACATATGCTCTGCAGGGAGTTGAAGGGTTTGATTGATTGTTTTCTCAATTTAAAAATGTTTTCAAGTCATCAAGATATAGAAAAGTGTGTAATACATCCTTCCTATATGTGGCTTTTGGAGTACTAAACTGGAAAGGAATTGTTTTAAGTTAAAATTTAGAAGAAAACAAAAAAGAACAAATATAAAATAATGAGTATACAATCAAACCCTACACATCTTTATTAGTCTAATCTGTCTGTTCTTTGTCGCACTCAATCAAGAATGTTTTTGTTGACTGAATAAGGGAATTGAAAGAGGAAATGTGGCATAAATAGCATCATATGTGAAGAGTACAGACAACAAAATATACAAGCACGATGTTGTTTAATACATGTGGGCAAACAATGAAAAAGAAATGCACCAAATTTAATAAAACATCTGAGACCTTTTCCTGCCATTTAAACATATGATTATGGCATGCAGACTACGCAAAATGATTATACCGCTTCATAGTTAAGACAATGTGATAGGTACAATATTTCCATTATCTTACTCCACATCTGTGACTGATATCGGAACACGAATTCTTTAAAATGTATATCTTATTTACACAGTTAAAATGCAGCAAAAATCCGAGTCACATTTGGGGCGAGGATGAAAATTAAAATCAAGTGCGAAATAATTACTGACTCCAAAGTAAAAGCAGTTTCTAAACCCCAGGAAAAGTGATGTTATCAGTCTTGAATTTCATTAAAATTTATGAGGCAGTTTATAGAGCTTCCTGTGAAACCAGACAGTGGCTGCCTCATAAAATGAGCCTGAAGTTAGATGGTATTCTACACTAGAACAGCTTTAAAATGGTCTATCTACAATTTGAATGTTCATGTTAACCTCAAAAGTGATGACAAAACTTTCAAATTTCGGTTAACTTTCATGAGGAGAAACTAAACAGGATCACTGCACTCTATTATCTACGTTGTAAAAGATGATTAAGAAGGATCACATGTGGCTTGCAACCTCACCTCATGTAAAACAGAGCAGTCCAGAAACTACCACAGCAAATTTGTATATACACTGTTGTGCAGGATTTTAGGTACAAATGCCAACTGCTGTAGGAGTCCAATATTTCTATCAGAACTAGGAAAATATGGAAATAGAGTGCATTTTTGTTTATTAGCCCATTTTGTTAGCGTCTAGGAGGCAAAAAAAATGTAATAAATAAAGGCAACAAAAGCCAAGACTGTGGCAATACTGTGGAATAAAACAAGGTGTATAAAAATATGAAAATGAACCATACCTATCCATGTTGTTAATAACCATACAAAAATAAAACAGCCAATTGCAGCGGAAGATACGTGTCACTAATGGAGCAAAAAAAAAAAAAAAAAAAAAGGTAGGAAGAAAAATGCATTGATATTGACGACATATTTGTGTCTTATAGAGAGGCAAAAACTATCATTCACAATCAGTACAACTCAAAATGGACATGGGCAATAGACCTGACCCAGCCCACCAGCTCCCAGACACCAACAAACGACCATCTTCCACCTGAGAGCAGGCCACTGTAGACTATTGGGCTACCCGCATCGGCCAAAGATATCACACACAATTGAGTCCAGACCTCCCCTGAAACACATCCTACAGGGTCCTGACAAGGATACAAAGGCCTACTATGCTATACGTGGCCAGAGGGAATCGAGCTGACGCAGAAGCTGTGGGGCTACCACCCGAGCCTGAGAGAACTGTAGACTTCGTCCTCGCGACAGAACTACAGATCTAACATGACCACAAATTCTGAGCGCAGAAGAAGACAGTATATTGTTAAGTTTATCGGTTCAGATGTTCCTCAGTGACACAAAGAGAAAGAGTGCTTAAAGAAATACATTAAACTAGCATTATAAGAGCTACCTTTAAATACATAAGAGAGATTGATGCCAAAGATGCAGTGAACTAGACGACAGTAGTTAGCGACTCATAGCCAACTGCTTGCATCAGGGCCAGCAAACCACAGCTGACCAAGACCTCATCTGCCTCCATGTAGCGGTCAAGGAAACAATCTGCACTAGTCACTAGTGTAGTATTGCCAAGGGATAGGGTCGCAGTGGGAAGGCAGATCCGGTACTACAAAAAACCCAGCTGATATTGGATGTGCAGGGCCAAAAGGTGCAGATTCGCAGTCTTGCTGTAAACTATTATAGAATGTCACAATGTCTTTTCAGAAGAAGAAGTGTATGGGATTGGCAACTTCATCATGTTAACGTTGGCAACTTCGTCATGAAAACAAAGAATGCGTTTCATACAACCATTGTAAAAACGTGTATATGCTTTGCCCAAGGTTCACTATAAGGAGGCTAACTGACTGCAAAGGTAGCATAATACTTTTGATAGAAAAAGCTAGGTACACAAATGTGGAATCAATATTTATTACTTTTAAATAACTCAATAAAAGCTATCCAATTTTCAGTTTAGTTCAAAATTCAATAGAAAAATCTCTAAGGCTTTGGAAATGAAAACAAGAAAGCAAAACAAACAATAAATGGCAGAAAGAAAGTGTGAGTAACAGAATGTAATTGTACCGTGTGTTCATTTTTATAAATATTACTTGAAAAAATATCAAGAAAAGATGGGACTAAAGAATTACTACATAAGTATGGATTGAAAAACAACAAAAGGCCACACAGATGATACAAGACAAAAAATATTCAATTTCTGCATATCTAATAACACAAGAGGACAGATGAGATCAGATGTTGAGAAAGACAATTTAACGGAGAAAAACAAAGAAAATAAAAGTGCGCAATCTCTTATCTGAAATGCTCCAAAATCCTGAAGTTCTTGTGCATGAGGTAAAGTGCCTTAACGGCATTTATATGTTCAATGCTTTAGCTTACTTTCTACATGTTTATTTATAACCTAACCTATATACTGGTTCAGAAGGCTCTTCAGAATCTGTATATAATTAGTTTCTTCCACTCAATTTAATCTAAAAATAACTAGATATAACCAATCTATTCTTGAATGCATTAACTAACCTGCCCCCACTATTTCCCATGGCTATGCATTTCAGGCATTCACAACTTTTTGACTAAAAAAATATTTCCTAATATCTAATCTTGGACCTTTCTTTAATTAATTTCTAGTTGCATCCTTCTGTTCGTGTAGCTGGCTGTACTTTGAAACACTTGTTATAGTCTAATTTATCCTATCCCTTGATTATCGCCTCAAATTCTTCTCTTTTCTAGATACTGTAGACACCATGGTTTACAGTCTGTCCTCATAACTGTAATTCCAGAATGCCGCTATCAGTTTTGTGGCTCTTCTTTGAATCCTTTCCAGCATGCTTATATCCCCCTTTCAGTAAGGACTCCACACCTGAACACAGTACTCTAATCTAGGTCCAACTAATGCTTTATACAGTTTGACTTTCACTTCCTCGCTCCTATGTTTAATGTTTCTTTTTATCCTACCTAACTTTGCATTTTTTCACTGCCACTCAGATTTATTCACTATCTTTACCTGTACTATCTATTATAACCCTCAGGTCCCTTTTGTTGTTCTACTGAATAGTTTACTTGGAAATTAAAAGTACGACAGTTATTTTATGGCCCATCTTTATACTACTTAGCATAGCAACAAAAAAAACCAACAGCACAAAACACATTATTGGTATCCACAACTACAGTGTCTGTCATGATATTACATTTTTTATCAAACAATACTGATATTTTTCACCAGTTTCTGATAACAAACCCTTTAGAAGAATTGATGAATACTGAATGCAATTATCAAAATAAGAGCTGGGGCTCAGAACGAAGGATGGTCACAGGTCGAGCGAGGTGGAGGGAGTTTGTTACTGCTCAGATGTAATGGTCACTAAAGCTGCTTCACCATTATAAGACTCAGGTAGATGAATATACAAATCACATGACCAGAAATCGATGTTAGAACTCAGGTGGATTACAATAATTTGTATATTTTAAACAGTGTTCAAAGATGCACAAAATGGAACGTCTTACTCTACTTCTTAATTAATACTAATTACATTACAAAAGTAGTTTGGAGTTGTAATTGAGGTGTCAAAGTCAATGGCGTGAAAGTTAACACCATCAAATTTGCCGATGATCAAGCCATAGTGGGAGGATCAGTGGTATCTTTGTAAAGGCTGCTTCAGAAAATTAACAGCGTGAATTAAAGGATTTAGCATGAAAATACACACATTGAAGATAAAAACTATGGTAATCGCCAAGCAACATAGGCAAGTGAATACAATCATAAATGGTGAAATAATCGAACCAGAACTGAATTTTACACAATTAGGGCAAACCATCAC
Source organism: Ariolimax columbianus (assembly GCA_036924085.1). Lineage (NCBI taxonomy): Eukaryota > Metazoa > Mollusca > Gastropoda > Stylommatophora > Arionidae > Ariolimax > Ariolimax columbianus. Next base: position 67,401,647 of record JAVGWX010000016.1, on the reverse strand, counting down.
GGAGACAGAAATTATTAAGACAAGGATTACGCTGGCAAAACACCCCTTCAGAGAAAAACAGAAGTTACTAACTTTAAAGAATATCAGGATAGGTCTGAGGAAAAGAATAATCAATATGTCCAACTGCACTGTATGAGGCTGAAACGTGAACTCGAGCAAATAAGAATTATAAAAAGTTTGGAAGGGTTTGAAATGTGGTGCCATCGTAGAATGGAACAAGTGAAGTGAATAGAAAGACGATCCAACGACAAAGTCCTCACAAAGTAGGCGCACAAACATTGAAAATTATACAAAAAGAAGTTGACTGGGACAGTATGCTACAGAAGATAATAGAGGGCAGAATCTACGGAAAGAAGAGAATGGGGACAACCAAGACACTTTTACATCTCAGGCATGCATAGACATTAAAGTATGAACCTATGTTGAAATGAAGAAAGATGCAGATGGTAGGGTCAAATGGAGAGACATGCTCCGACAACATCACAACCAGTCTTAGAACTGATCAACCAGAGGATAGGGTCAAATGGAGAGACATGCTCAGACAACCTCACAACCAGTCTTAGAACTGATCAACCAGATGGTAGGGTCAAATTGAGAGACATGCTCAGACAACCTCACAACCAGTCTTAGAACTGATCAACCAGATGATAGGGTCAAATGGAGAGACATGCTCCGACAACATCACAACCAGTCTTAGAACTGATCAACCAGAGGATAGGGTCAAATGGAGAGATATGCTCAGACAACCTCACAACCAGTCTTAGAACTGATCAACCAGAGGATAGGGTAAAATTGAGAGACATGCTCAGACAACATTATTACCAGTTTTCTAACTGATCAACCAGATGGTAGGGTCAAATGGAGAGACATGCTCAGACAACCTCACAACCAGTCTTAGAACTGATCAACCAGAGGATAGGGTCAAATTGAGAGACATGCTCAGACAACATTATTACCAGTTTTCTAACTGATCAACCAGATGGTAGGGTCAAATTGAGAGACATGCTCAGACAACCTCACAACCAGTCTTAGAACTGATCAACCAGAGGATAGGGTCAAATTGAGAGACATGCTCAGACAACATTATTACCAGTTTTCTAACTGATCAACCAGAGGATAGGGTCAAATTGAGAGACATGCTCAGACAACCTCACAACCAGTCTTAGAACTGATCAACCAGAGGATAGGGTCAAATGGAGAGACATGCTCAGACAACCTCACAACCAGTCTTAGAACTGATCAACCAGAGGATAGGGTCAAATTGAGAGACATGCTCAGACAACCTCACAACCAGTCTTAGAACTGATCAACCAGAGGATAGGGTCAAATTGAGAGACATGCTCAGACAACATTATTACCAGTTTTCTAACTGATCAACCAGAGGATAGGGTCAAATTGAGAGACATGCTCAGACAACCTCACAACCAGTCTTAGAACTGATCAACCAGAGGATAGGGTCAAATGGAGAGACATGCTCAGACAACCTCACAACTAGTCTTAGAACTAATCAACCAGAGGATAGGGTCAAATTGAGAGACATGCTCAGACAACCTCACAACCAGTCTTAGAACTGATCAACCAGAGGATAGGGTCAAATTGAGAGACATGCTCAGACAACCTCACAACCAGTCTTAGAACTGATCAACCAGAGGATAGGGTCAAATTGAGAGACATGCTCAGACAACCTCACAACCAGTCTTAGAACTGATCAACCAGAGGATAGGGTCAAATGGAGAGACATGCTCAGACAACCTCACAACCAGTCTTAGAACTGACCAATCAGAGGATAGGGTCAGAGAGACATGCTCCGACAACCTCACAACCAGTCTTAGAACTGACCAATCAGAGGATAACATTAGTCAACACAATTAGTGAAAGGATGAAAATGTTCATTGCAATAAATAGCAGCAAAGGCAGGGAAACTCGTCAATGAAGATGATGCCTAAATTTAATGCTTGATTTACTGTCTCAAAAACATGGCATGAGACCAAAAGTAAGTATGTCCAGACCACACTGACTAACCCTAGTCTCTGTCACAGACATTGTGTGAGATGGTGAGACATAATAACATACATCAGCCTGTGGTGAAGACAAGAACAACAGCCAGATATAAACTAGCTAAAGAGTAAATGCAGATTTAACATGCAATAAACCAAACAATATAGACAGACATGCACAGGATTGGAATACACAAGAAAAAAGAAGAGTGAGGAGGCAAAAATATGGTGCAGATGAAGAATAGTGGAAGAGAAAGCGCTATTGCAGTTGGAAGTCTCATGGGTGGAGTGCAGGTAGAAGGTACAAAATGGGGAATCGGTGGAGAACAGATGTAGCCATATCTTTCAATGAAGCTGCAACAAAGAATAGTGATACTTTAATATTGTCATGGAAATCTGGTGAATCAAATCTTGTTGGAACTCCTCCAGAAGTAAGTATCTGAGGATTAAGCATTAGTGGACATTATATTGTTTGAAAAAATTTGTTTGTGCATAATCAATTTAAAGGTTGACACAAGGAGCGGAATAAAAAAATGAAGTGCAATGTTTCTAGGGTTCAGAACTGAAACATTTTGTTTTGACAAATTAAGTAACAATAATATCCTGTATATATTCCTGGCAATATCCCTCCTTTGGAACATGGAGCGCCCCACTGGAGAAGAAGTAATAATACAACTGCCCCTGCTATGAAAAACCTCACTACGCTGCCACTGAAGCCTATACTAAAAGAGGAGATTCAATACTTTCAAACAAGCTTCCAACAAGGTCAGCTGTGGTGCTGCTATGTTTTAGTGGAATAAAAATGGAATTATGATGATGATATGTCAAGGTGCTTCCCCCACATTTTTCAAATAAATTGCAACCAGTAATTGATCCTGAGTATGTTTATCTATTAAACATGGTAAATGAGATCTTAAGCCAAGTTTCCAGATGTTTATCTGTCAGTAGCAGAAAAGGCATTTGGTAGGAAACAAAAACTCAACAAATTACATTGATATTGAGCTTGGAAAAGAATAATCACTATACATATCTGGCCGTAGCATTGTACAGCTCTGAAATTCGGACTTTCGGATTACATAGAAAACCAATGACGATTATATAAAACGGTAAATTGTCTTGGCATGGTCACAACATGAGACACTGAGGCTTACTATTGAAAAATACTAGAAGGTAAAACTTAAGGGAAATGAAGAAGAGGACATCCAAGAAACAATTACATAGCACAGACGTGTAAGAACATCAAAATGCAGACATATACAGAGCTGCAGAGATCTGCTGGGAACAGAGGATAGTGGCGTGACATGATCAGAAGACTTCATTCAACAACAGTCTCAGGATTGATTAACAGAGGACAGTGACATGATCAGAAGACTTCAACGCCAGTCTCCAGGCTGACTAACAGAGGACAGTGGTGTGATCAGAAGACTTCAACACCAGTCTCCAGGCTGACTGACAGAGGACAGTGGTGTGATCAGAAGACTTCAACACCAGTCTCCAGGCTGACTAACAGAGGACAGTGGTGTGATCAGAAGACTTCAACACCAGTCTCCAGGCTGACTGACAGAGAACAGTGGTGTGATATGATCCGAAGATTTCAACACCAGTCTCCGGGCTGACTAACAGAGGACGGTGGCGTGATATGATCCGAAGATTTCAACACCAGTCTCCGGGCTGACTAACAGAGGACGGTGGCGTGATATGATCAGAAGATTTCAGCACCAGTCTCCGGGATGACTAACAGAGGACAGTGGCGTGATATGATCAGAAGACTTCAACACCAGTCACTGGACTAACCTGATGATAGTGTGATATTTCAGACCTCAGGCATCTCTTTGCATCAACTAATCAGTTATATATTTTAAAAGCAATGAACTGTTTTTTAATTCAAAGAAGTTTAAGTATTAGCTATAAGAAGCTATTAATGGTGCAGATATTTCAACAACAAAATATTCCTTAATTCAAACAACATAAACAGGTTTGGCTTAGTTAACATAAAAAGGGGCTGAAGATGCAGCAGTGAATGAGCTGACAGCAGCCAGTGACTGATAGTTGACTGCTTGCATCAGAGCTAGTGACCAATAACTGACTATTATCCTATTACGCTTTCAACTGGCATCACTGGAAACAGCTTGCAACCATACAGCCTGGCTAAGAGAATAGGAATCAGAGAAGGAAGACAAATCCATCTCAAAAATGTTGTGCTGAGATTGTATGTGTCTGGCCAAAAGGTGCAGATATCGCAGTATCACTGTAAACCGCAACACAACATCACAAACGGTCTTTTACGGACGAATACCAAAGAATGAGTTATGAATGACCGTAACATGTTTCATTTTGTTTCTGTCCCATTGTATTAGCTAAGCCATTATCTATTTATGTTGTTATCTTTTGGCCTTCAATTCAACCAAAGCTTCAATTTTATTTTTACTAAATTCAAACAAGAACAAGTTATAAAAAGGTTTCTGTAAACTTTCACAAAACAGAAAGCAAAATCTAAACTATAAATCACAAAATACATGTACTTGTCTGTCTTGCAAAAAACTCAAATGGTGAAAATTTTAAATTTGCACAGCACATTCTGTCTGGAATTATGAAGTCAACACATTATTTTTTTCCTCACTGCATTGTACGAAGTTAATGACCGTTGTACCTATTGTAACGTCAGAATAGGCAACCCGTTGTTTAACATCTTAGTGACCAGCAAGGCGTGGCAATAATGCTAACTCAAGAAGAAACAAGCAAAATTACATTATGTGGTTAGTCCACTTACTGCGATGAATGCCACATTGTTGACGGGGGTGGAGAACAGGGTGTTATGTTGAGTGCCTATTTATGTTTCAAAAGACACAGAAAGCAGGCAATTACCAAGTTTATTAGTTTCGTCATTGTTCTTTCAACCAATTTTTAAAATAGGTTTTCAGAGAATAATATATGCAAGAAATGAATAAGAATCTAAATCATGTGCGAACGCGGTTAAGAAAGCTAGTGTTTGTATAAATTCAATGAAATTTAAGTTCTAAAGTTATAACCACTCACTGATGAATTAATGAACCCTAAAATATTATTGCAAATTCAAATATGAATAAGTTGTAGCACATACCTTACAAACATGTTTTGTCTATTGGCAACGAAAAAAAGAAAGCAAAATTAATGTCTAAATGTAAAGAGCTGTAAGTCTTAGAGCATTACTCAACCAAGAACTAAAGAGTTATACAAAAGAAATACAAAGTATTTTTCCTAATTCAAACAAGAATAAGTACTAGCGTTAAACAAGCTTTTTTTCAAATGGAAAATAAATACAAGTGAACTGTATTTCTTAATTTCATACATGTCAACTTGATCAGATAGAAATGTGTTCATCGGATCCATCAAAACATTACTTGGACAAACATAAAAATCTGTACATGAAAAATGCATACCTGCATTTCATTTCCTGGCAATGAGCAGAAATGTCAACATATTCATGATACTGGTAATTTTATATCGATATCAGTTTAGCGTAGATCTATGGTTTGTTTTGCCATTACCGCCCTGCAGGCTTTTATTTCAGCCCACAGAAAACCCCAGTTTGCACACAAAAGGCTGAAAATTTGACCCATGTTGACAGGCGACACTAAGTGGCGAGATTACCATATATAACATAACGTAGCGCCATAGAAAATATGAAAATGCGGCTGATTTGATAGAACACTACGGTCACTTTCTTCTTGACCAATTTTAGCTGGTAAAGTGTAGATTGATTTTGATAAACACAGTTTTGAAAGGATATATTCTTTTTTTCAATCAGTGTGGACTCGACCCATTATTGGGGATGGTGAAGTAAGTTGTTATAGAAGATCTTTGTGAGTTAGTTCTGTTCAACTCATTCATATAAATATAATAAATAAGTTTGAAGTGAAAACTAACTGAAAGGCCTAACTTAAAAAACAAAACAGTAACAGCAGTTTGTTGTGATTTCAATGAAGAGGAGCAACGTTCCCTAATTGGTGAGTCAAAATGTTTGTGCTGTGTTTTATTAAATTTTTTCCTTCATCTTCTTGTATCTCAGAAACACACACAACAAAACCACCAACAATTTCTTTATTAATTTATGTCTCCACATACAACAAAATCATATCTAAAGGTCAATTATTGAAACGGTTAAATGCTCTCAAAGTCAATTACCAAAGTAAAATGTGATATGCTGAAAATTAGTGCAACAGATAGGGAAATTACGTCATTTTTTAAGTGAGGGCCTGGTAAATGTAAAAGCACAATTTATATTTCTGCAGCCCATAATACAAATTTGTAGAAATGTCAGAACGCATCTGTTACTGCCTCAAGTACAAATGTAATATCTCTCAATCTTCAATCACTAATGGAAATGTACAAGTTTCATCAAGTAAATATAATCCTAACCCTAAAACATATGAGAAAAAAATTAATAGAAATTAACAATGGATTTCATGAAATTTTTAACCTGAGTGGGTTAGATACCTACTCTCAATAATGAAATGACAGCCATTTTTCTTCTGGTCTTTTAGAAATAAGATGATATCGAAGGACTGCAGAGTCTGTATTCAACCAGTTTCTATTAATTTTCCTTGCTCTAAAAATATGCGCATCCAGTCTATACTTGAATCCATTAATTGACTCTGCCTCTACTATTTCCTGTGACAATGCATTCCAAGCATTCCCCACTCTCTGACTAACAAAAATATTTCCTAATATGTAATCTGGACTTTCCTTTAATTAATTTATAGCTGTGCCCTCTTGTTCTTATCAGGTCAGGTCAGGTCATCCCGTAACCGGTGAGGTCGTTGGGGCACACATGAAGACATCCCCACAACTCCACGCCATCCCTCTCTGTCAGAAGCCGCTGCCTGTGACTCTTCTGGTCGGAGACTGGTCCATTCTTTTATGTTGTCTTCCCATCTCTTTTTGGGCCGCCCTCTTCGTCGTCTGCCATGCACCTTCCCGTGGAGGATTGTGTTTGCAAGACCATTTGATCTCGAAATGTGACCGTACCAAGTTCTTATAGGTGGCTATATTTTGAAAAAAAATGTTAGTCTAATTTATCCTTTCCGTTGATTATCTTATAAACCTGTATTAAGTCACCTCGAATTCTTCTCTTTTCTAGACACTGTAGGCCGGTTTTCCCTCATAACTGTAATCACAATACTGAATTTAATTGCTCGTTTTAGAAGACACTAATGTTAGCATTCATAATCATTAACTAAGGATTGAAGAGCCACTTATTTTGAGGAGAAAAGGTGTACAGAGCGACCTTGCTTTGTGAAGATACATTTTACGGCGGTTTGCTCAATCTCTTCATGGCAATTATATTTATTTGCACTATTAAAGGCTGATTTTGTGAGTCACAAAGCGCCATTTTATATGTGTTCATTCAGTCTTTTTACAGAATTTGTGCATGTTGCCTCAGTGTGGTAATCTGGTAATCAACAAACCTTTTACAAAACTGTTAAGAAATTACAAAGGATACCTAAGTCTAGTAAAAGAAAGAGACGAAAAACCCCGTTTTAAATTAAAAACTAGAAGTGATCAAACATAGAGGGAGAAGCATTCCCGAATGCTAGAATTGGTACTGTAAACTGTTAGCTTTATAGTTACTGTTAAGAAGAAGTACTTAAAGAAAATTAAAAGTAACTCCATTGAACACTAAAAGAAGACAATCAGCTTTATTCCTGATATGGAGAAAGCATAAGTGGTCTGGATATAAGATATATGGTCAGCCATAATGTGTCATTTGATTTAAAGTCTAGCCCTTATACAGAGCAAGGATATAACTCTTTTTCAAACTATGAAAGCTGAAAGAGATGAAGAAACTGCTGCAGGAGAGAAGTTTGAAGCCGGTTATGGTTGATAATTCATAGAAATAAAAAAAGATTTGTTAAAGACTGAATATAATGAAACTCGACTTCTCCTGAGGTCTTCCTTCAGTTATTTCCTTCCTCAATGTTCATTAGTCAGTCACCATAAGCAAATACTCGACCGCTGCTGAGTTTCTTTGTTCGGTCATGTCATATGGCTTGCCCCCCACAAAACTTTGACACACAAGATACTTCACAAGTCGTTCCTCAGCACCCCAAAGGACTTACCTGACCAGCTGTATGCACAGAAGAGGCCGCCCCTGCACAGTAAGGCTTCAACAAATATCAGCCTATCTCTCAGCTCTGGACAAGGCCTGGAGTCGAGCCATAGCAGTGGGCCATGGATGTGGCTGATCGGTCCTCAGACAACTTATCATTACAAGCAAAGGACAAAAGTATTTTAAAGTAAGCAATCTTTATACAGTAAATTTCTGTCCCTTTAAAATATTTTTTATAGAAATTGCATTATTGTGCACTTAACATCTTTATACTGGTTTAGAAGACCCTGCAGAGTCTGTATTCAACCAGTTACATTTACATCACCTTGCTCTAAAATCTATGCGCATCCAGTTTATTCTTAAATGCATTAACTGTCCCTGCCTCCACTACTTAATAAATGATAGTTTGTGTTGTTCAAACCTATATAAACATGGTGTACCTTTATAGTCCAAATTGTCCATTGTAGTTACCAAGAGTAGTACCACTTACAGTCCAATTCCTCTGGAGTCCCATGTCAACCATATCTTGTTATTTAGCTAAATTTGATTGATAAACAAAGGCTGTATCTTTAATTATTTAAATCATAATTTTAGTTTGAATGATTTTTGTTTGTTAACCATGAAACACATAAAATTACTGTTTTTAACTTAATGTCGTTATACTGGTTTAGAAGACTCTATAGAGTCTGTATACAACAAGTTTCTTGGAGGGTAGTTTAACCGATGTGCGAGTTCATCTTATTAGACTCAAACACTAGAGTTAAGTAGACCCGCATCCAGTTAGGCATCATCTATAGCTGCTCTTAACAAACCATCTTTTCTTGGACATTAAGACTAACTGCTTGCAAATTAGGTTGGACTGTAAAGAGTTAAGACAACTGATAAAACTACAGACATTGAGGGTAATCCTAACAAGCTGTCCTGTAATGATATACTTCAAGCAAAAGTTCAAGTGTTATAAACAACTTTTTTGTCAATTAGTATGATATATAAAAAGATCCCGTCACGTCATGTGACGCATAGGAAAATGTGTTAGGTCCATTTGATTTTGTAACCCACGGCACTTAGTGGATGATGTGGTTAGCATCACGCGGTCGCCTTTACTTCCCAGACTGATCCAGTACCCATTTACAGCTGGGTCAACCCAGGAGCCATTGCGGAAAAGCCATTTTCGGCAACTCAACTGGGGAATGAACCTAGAACCACTCAGGTGTGAAGCCAGTACGATAACCACTGCCCTACGCAGCTCCCTGTATGATATATAAGGAAATTCAAAAAATTTCTTCTGATCCATACAAGTCTGTAACTGTTCTGGAATATTTTAACTATAAACAGGTTTTGTCTACGGCATATTTTTTTTGATACCTACAAGTCTGTAACTATTCTGGAATATTTTAACTATAAACAGGTTTTGTCTACGGCATATTTCTTTTGATCCCTACAAGTCTGTAACTATTCTGGAATATTTTAACTATAAACAGGTTTTATCTACGGCATATTTCTTTTGATCCCTACAAGTCTGTAACTATTCTGGAATATTTTAACTATAAACAGGTTTTGTCTACGGCATATTTCTTTTGATCCCTACAAGTCTAACTATTCTGGAATATTTTAACTAAGAAGTTTATATACAGAATGTGTCTACTGACATATAAAGAAAAAAAATACATATTTAACAACAAATTTTGAATTTATTAACTGAAGCCTGACGATGTGACATACGTATTGATTAAAAATACATTCTTTCAAAACCGTGCATGTTTGTTTGAAAATGTAAGGTTACTATATGAAGCAATATACTTGGGTTCGGTTCTGTTATCAACAAAAGGTTTCATTCACACTTTCAGATAGTTTTGCTTGTGAAACAATGAATTGATAAGAGTGAACTTTGTCCAAGAAGTAGGTCAATTGGAGGTCTTGTAAAGCCAGAATGATTATATGGGAAGTCTTGTAAAGCCAGAATGATTATACGGGAAGTCTCGTAAAGCCAGAATGATTATAATTCCCGACTCCTTTGATGTAACAGTTTAAGTAATTTGAAACAACAAATCTGTAAACAATGTACTATTTTTGGTTTTTGTAGCCGACGTTTACAGTTTGGTTATTATCAAAATTAAGTCGTCTTGAACCATGTTTTAACTTCTTTGATTGTCACACTGAAGAAAATAAACTAAAAAATAATTTTAAAAATGATGCCGATTGAAAGCAAATAATCCCTATTTCTTGACTGCTACATCCAAAAATAAAATTCTACACATTTAAAGAAAATAGACTTCTGAACATGGTACCACATTACCAGCCAACACCTTCTGAAAACAAACATGCATGCAAACAATTCATTTTATGCCAATCTTCCTGGAGTGCTTTGCTGTAGGCTCCAAATCAGTAAGGTGCAACTGTATGCTGTCGAATGTAGTTTATAAGGCCAGGAGAACAATGTCTTCAGACAGACGACAAGGCACAAAAATAAAGCAAACATTTTAAATTTGCTTTAAAACTGCAAAAATAAGAAGATGCTAATTCTTATTACTGCCCGTCAAAGCTGAAAAAAGGTCAACTATAACTTACATATGACTTTGTTACATGCAGGGTGGAGAGTCAGAGAATTATAGTCACAAGTTTCATGAATAACTCAATAATAAACAAAGGTAGCCATAAATACTTCACAAATGGCAATGGGAAATACTTTTATATATATATATAATTTGTTACAACTGATATATACACCTAGGAACATGACTGGAGGAAGTAACAGGTCAGATTCAACAAAGTTAATAAAGTGCAATGATCACTCGTCCCTAAACAACACATCAGATTAATGTAAATATGTACAGAATCGGTTTGGTATAAACAACATAAAACAAAAACAAATGTTTTTGTGTCTCCTATGAACATCCAAGCAAGGGCACATACATATGTGTGTGTGTGTATATATATATATATATATATATATATATATATATATATATATATATATATATATATATATATATATATATATATATATATATATATATATACACACATCCATTGATGCTGAAATTCACAGGTAATTATCCAAGATTCGAACGACTAGACTTTTTATTTCTTCCTGGAAATTATTTCGAGATGCAGGAAACATGCTTTAAATTTTGTTTGTAGGTAGACATTTTCTGATAACTGAGCCAGAATTCAAACAAAATAAAAATCTTGCTATTAAACATTTTTCGTGAAGTTGGGCTGAAAACACATGAAAGTCGGTCTTCACAACATGGGGCTTGAACATTCCATTTGTCTGGGAACACATTTTGTATATGTCTTGCCAGACTTGATGATATCACTTCCAATAATATGAACATGTAAACTTGATACATTTCCACAAACATGTTGGCACATCCTCAAACATACTTCTTCATAAAGTCACTTCTACAAACATGAACAAATTGTACTGTCCCTTTCACAGATATGAACCAAAAAAAAACTTGATTATTATGACAAAGAACACAAAACTTGATGTTCCTTCCACAAACATGATCAAACTTGTTAAAGTCCATTCATTCTACAAGCATGATGTCACTTCCACAAGCATAAACAAACTTGATGTCACTTCCACAAGCATAAACAAACTTGATGTCACTTCCACAAGCATGAGCAAACTTGTTAAAGTCCCTTCTACAAGCATGATGTCACTTTCACAAGCATAAACAAAACTTGGTGTCCCTTCCACAAACCCATTTATTATGACAAAGAACGTAAACTTGATGTCACTACCATAAACAAACTTGACAATATGATTTCCACAAATATGAACAAACTGCAAGTCACCACAAACATGACATGAAAAAAACTTGATGTCACTTCCCACAAACAAACTCACTTTCACAAACAGGAAAAATACTTGATGTCTCTTCCACAAATAAATTCACTTCCACAAACATGAATGCACAAACTTGATGATTCCCACAAGTATACCTGATATAGTTATTTGTCCAAGCATGAACACAATTGACATCACTTTCACAAAATGAACGCACAAACTTGATGATTCCCACAAGATTACCTGATAAAGTTATTTGTCCAAGCATGAACACAATTGACATCACTTTCACAAACAAATTTGATTTTAATTTTACAATGGATGCACAAACTTGATTTCCCCAAACATAAACAATCATACTAAATAAAGTCATAACTTGATCTCACTTCCTCAAGCATATACACCCAAACCTAGCGATGCCCCATTCATAAGCATAAACTAAGGATGCACAGACCACACTGAAACAACAACATTAATTACTGAGTAGTAATTGTGCTTCTACTGCTGCGTTCTTTGATCAGAGCCAAAGGTGTCATCACCTGGAGTTATTAAATCCTCTGCTCTGAGAATGCTCTTGTTTGCCGCTTTTTCGTTTCTGCTTGCCTCCGCCTGAAGTCCTGCTGTACACCTTGCTGTTAGTGGGCCGAGTGTTACTGCTGCTATTGTTGGGGCTTGAGAAAGGGGCAGGTGGAGGGCGCTGGTGAATGTGCTGTGATTGTCCCACGTGAGCGGTGGCACCATTCCCGTATGATGTTACATAGCGGTCCCTGCTGTCTCTAAGGTGTCCAGGATTGGTAGAAGGTATAAGGTGATACTGTTGTTGGCTTTGGGACAGATAGTAAGTGGAATTGGCCTCATGTTGAGGGGGAGCACCACTGTAGCCTGCAAAGCCTGAATGCGTAGGGTACTGGTGAGATGTGTACATAACAGTGCTGCTACTTCCTCCGCCACTGCTGTTGCCGCTGAGGGAGCGAGTTGATGACACGCTGCTATTGCTTGCATCGCGAGGAACTGGAACTGTTTTGCCTCCTGGAAGAGCTTCTCTGCTTCTCAAGAATTCTCTGTTGGAGTTGTGACCTCCACTGTGATGTCCAGCTAATGCAGAAGACCGTCCACTTTTGTTGCCTGTCGCTGAATCTCCATTCTGCTGCGCAGCAGAAAGCTGGTGGTGAGAGTGGCTGTTCTCAACAGCAAACTCACATTCCTGTAAAGGAAGAAACAAACATATAATTGGATAATTTTGTCAATTTGCGTCTTGCCGTCCAGGTCAGTGTTGGAATTTCATTCATCAAAGTTTTATTCAAAATAAAATAAAATAATATTGAACAAACTGAGCTAAGATTATGATCTACACGTCAGAGCCAAGTGCTGGAATTTCATTCATCAAAATTGTATTCAAAATAAAATAAAATAATATTGAACAAACTGAGCTAAGATTATGATCTAAACATTATATGCCACATAATTGAACTATCTATGACATTAAGTATTCATAATAAATATTATGTATTGGTATGAACCGGGCTTGACAAAAGCATTCCATCTGTGACAAGTAAAAATGTTTGCTTGACGAGTAGAAAAAAAAAATGTTTTTAATCATTAATTACGTTTTAATCGTTACTACATGACTCTCACATGATTATGAATGGTATTACGGTTCTAATAGATTGTATATGAGCTAGTTTATGATGGTGAATCTAAATAGACCTTCGTTGCCACAATTTAAACTTACTAAAACCATCGATAAATGATACTACAGTGCTAAAATTACCAAGAATGTTCAGGGGAACACACGCCATGCAGTAGTGCATTTTTTTAAAGGAATAAATAAGACTAATACTGTGTAAGTAATACAATATATTTTGGTTTGGTATGCATTGTTATGTAGAAATGAAGGTGAATTGGTGCCTAGTTTAAATTAGTTAACATTAATTGCAGGACTGTAGTCCGACCATGCTGACTGGTGCGCCACCCTAAAATTTGTCAAGCCCTGAGCATGAAGCATGACTTTAATGCAGAGGTGAAAATTGGCGAAGAATAATCAATTTTTTGTATTCACCATGTTGTCTGTTTTGCTGACATATCCATCACACATGCCTTTTTTTAAAATTATGTGTTCTAATCAAAGTCTAAAATGGCACGTATTGAATATCCACGAGTAATCCAGATATGTGATCACTGGTCTGATCAAAATTATAAATGATTCTTCGAGTCTTGAAGCCCAACTTTTCTTGCAATAAATGTGTAGACTTTTAAACAACTTTCTAAAATGTTCAGGAAATAACAGTTAAATGTGCACAGCAGTTTAAGAACAAGGAAGTGATAGTCAAACTGTACAAATCATTAGTTGACTTAATCTGCAGTTTATTCCTGTGTGGAGTTTAAACATGCTGAAAAAAAGGGCAACAAAACTTGATAGAATTCTGAAACTATAGTTATGAGGAAAAACTACCACAAAAAAAAACCGGTCTAGTGTCTAGAAAAATATTTGAGATGATTTAATACAGGTGTATAAGATGATCGATGGAAAGGATAAATTGGGCTATAACAAGTTTTTTCAAAGTACAGCCTACGACAAAAATAATAGGGCACAGCTACAAATTAATTAGAGAAAGGTTCAGATTAAATTTAGGAAATAATTTTTTTTAGTCAGAGAGTGGAATGCATAAAAAAATAAATAGATTGACTACACTTATTTTTAGATCAACACAGAGTATAAGAAACCGGTTGTATATAGACTCTGTAGAGTCTTCTAAACCAGTATAAAGAAGTTAAGTTTTAATTGCGCATGTGTGGACATCAGCATCTTGTTTGGCAACAAGGAGAGGATCGACATTGTGGTCCCTGTAGTAGTGAGCCTGCTGATAAGCCTTATATTATGTTACAATGGTCAAGACCACCTTCTTCAGCACACCCCAGGATATAAGAAGGGCAACTAGAAATCCAACACCAGAGAAAATCCGGTAAGCGTAAAAAACTTTGTATGAATAGTTTGGAAAATAAACTATCCTGTTGAAAGATCTTTAGCAGGTCACTTAATGAATCATTATGTACACAGTATCATTGAGCAGGTCATATACTGAATCATTGTGTACACAGATCGTTGAGCAAGTAATATATTGAATCATTGTGTACACATATCATTGAGAAGGTCACATATTGAATCATTGTGTACACAGATCATTGAGAAGGTCACATACTGAATCATTGTGTACACAGATCAATGAGGTCACATATTGAATCGTGTACACAGATCATTGAGCAGGTCATATATTGAATCATTGTGTACACAGATCATTGAGCAGGTCACATATTGAATCATCGTGAACACAAATCATTGAGCAGGTCATATATTGAACCACTTTGTACACAGATCACTTAGCAGGTCACACACACAATTCAAAATTATGTTAAAATCCTACCCAATCTATTAAGGGATCCTTGTTCGGTGCTACGGAGTTCCATGCATTGTGCTGAGATTCTCCATAAATTTGGAGAAGAACAGAGCACTTATGGGTTAAACCGTATGCAATGACGTTGATTCTTCTAACTAAACTCAACTAAACACAGAATCATTTTGTACATAATCATTGAGCAGGTCACATACCGAATCACTTGGAGTTCCTTCAGAGCTGGCCTGAGAGCTGGACGAAGACTTGTAGCCAGAGCTGTTTCCACATGAGTCACTAGCCTCACTCTCCACATTTCCCTCTTGATTAGCCATGTTGTTGGAGTTGCGTGTATCTCCAAGACCACTCACAGAGGCACCGCTAATTGTTGAGAAAATGCAACAAATGTATATATGAACATGATACAGATAGAAAAGGTTAGAACACACAGTCAACGAGAAAGTATATATGGCTCAGGCAGGTTTCAGACAAGGCAGAGGCACAAGGGGTCATATCCCTAACAGGCGAAATATTATCGAAACAGGTGAAATATTATTGTTGTTACAGATCCAGCAGCATCCGGGTTCTCACCCTTCGGCCCAATGTCATGTAATGGTATCTGCATGTGTTTATCAGCTGTTGTCTAGTGCCATACAAAGTGTTCCATGTATGTGGCCCCGGAAGAAGAAGCATTTTCCTAAAATCATTGAGCGCTCAGCACTCAAAGAGATTATGACCAAAGGTTTCATATGGGTGTGTACACAGCTGGCACTCGGGAGTATGTTGTTGTTGGATTCTATTCAGGTGTTTGTTTAGTGGGATGTGTTGAATTCTCACTCGAAAAATGGATCTCTGATCCTTACAGTGTTTCTCATGGTCAAACAAATTTCTCTGTTTGCTGATCGTATGAGCTGTTTGTAAAGTTGTTGCTGTGTGTGGCCGTTCTTGTCTTGATCCCTCCTTTGCTAGTCTGTCTGCCTTGTCATTGCCAGGTGTGCTTGAGTGTCCAGGGATCCACTGCAGAACTATTTTGACAGCACTGGAAGTGATAATGTGGTCAATGTCTAGAGATATTTGAATACGGTCAGGTCTACAATGACCAGCAACTTCTAATGCTTGAAGAGCTGCCATTGAATATGTGGTGAAATATTGAAAGTACAGAGAGTAAGAATGCCGTTTTACACATGTGCTACATAGACTATACCAAGGCAACATGAAAAGCTGTAACATGAGGTCCGCAATACACCTGATTCTTCTTCTTCTACGTACGCTGTCAGACGTCAACCTGTATTTTTTCTAAAAAAGCAGCGGTCCTCCTGAGGCTGTCGACACTGCCATTGAGCTTGTCTAGTGTTGCCACTGGTGATGGCCACATGTGCTTTCTCTGGTCCTCGTATGTCGGGTAGTTTTGCAGCAGATGTTCAGCGGTCATTTTCCCGGTACCACAAGTGCATTCGTCAGTGTCACCTATCTTCAGTTTATTGAATAGGTGGTACCTCAGTCTGTTTTGGCCTGTGCGGAGTCTGAAGACCACGACCTGCTCTCTTCTGTTCAATTGGTAATAGGCATCATTTTTTGTGTAGCCAGTATGTTCTGTTTCCCATTTGGCCATGTATCTGGCTCTAATAAGCCTTTTGGACTCTTCGTAGGTCACACTAGAATCTGGTTGTGGTAGTCTTGCACCTTCTTTTGCCAGTCTGTCTGCTTCCTCATTGCCTTGGATGTTACAGTGGGATGAAACCCACTGTACCACTACTCTTTTTGGTGCAGACTGCTGGCATAGTTGACAGAGTACTGCTCTTAAATCATTAAGTTCAGTATTTTTCTGGCTTTTTAGTGCTGTGACTACGGCCAGTGGATCTGTAAACAGGACTTTCTGGCTTTCATTTCTTTTGCCTGTCAGCATTGCTTCTACTGCAGCCCTCAGTGCCTCTGCCTCCGCTCTGAAATTGTTTGAGTATTTTCCAGTTGCCACTGACAGTGTTATTTTTCTACCATTTGGTAGGCTCAGGAATACCCCTGCCCCTCCGTTCTGTGTTGATACACCTGATTCGAATGTTAGCATCACTGTATAAGGGACAACAAGCAATGGTGAGAATAGCTGGAGAGACAGACTGGTTCAAGGTGCACAAGGGAGTGCGACAAGGATGCATACTCTTCCATTATTTGTTCAATATCTGTGCAGAAAACATAACGAGAAATGTCAAGAATGACAAAGAGTATGAAAAGTTCGACCTGTTCAATCAGTGGAAATGAAATAACAGAATTAAGTTATGCAGATGATACAGTTTTCCTCTCGAAGAGCACTGCTGGCTTGAAAAGATGTTCATGTCAGTTAAACGACAGAGCGAGGAACAAAAACTATATTCATAAACACCGGTAAGACTAAGACAATGAGCACTGACAAGGTGAAATCCAGACCTAAAGTTACCCTAAAGAAGCAAACAGTTTAGAACATCACAAGTTTTGAACATCTCAGCTTGACTATAAACAAAGGAGATAACAAAAGAATAAGGAGACAAATGACCACTACACTACAAAGGTTAACTCAAATGATAAACTTATGGCAGAACACTAACAAAATGTCAAAAGTAAAGATCCTTAGGACTTGCATCTTCCCAGTGGTAACATACAGATTTTAGACATGGTCAACAACACAAATCCTACGTAAGAAGATTGAATCATTCGAGCTAAAATGTTACAGGGAAGTGCTCAAAATAATATGGATAGCAAAAAAAGAAAACTGCAGAAATCCTACAGGAGCTTGATATAGACCAAAACTGACTTGAAAACAACATTATATCTAGATAACTAACATACTTTGGTCACATCAAACGGTCTAGAAAGAACAATACTGGAGGGTATTGTAGCTGGCAAAAAAGGCAGACCTAGGAGAACAAGGGACATTAGAGGGTCTGGGATTGACAGTGACATAGGCGAGAGAATTGGCAAGGGATCGAGTGTCTTACAAATCATGAGAGTGATTCTTCTACTTCCTCCTCCTTCGTTCGTTCTCAATCTCCGGCTACTAAGCCCTGAACAGGGCTTTGCAAATAGCAGGATGTAGTCCGGAGATCGGAATGCATTGTATCACTAGTTTACAGTTTGGCTGCGATATTTGTACCTTTCTGTCCAACACATCCGTCTTCGGCAGCATGAGAGCGATGTTCTGCAATGGACATGCTGCATGATGATAACACAGTAACCATGTAATGCACCAAATGCACATTTAACTCCTTCCCTAGCCCGCTGCTTCTATTACAATCGGAACAGGACAACCAGGTTGACTTCATCAGCAATTTGTGAGCATCCTTGAGAAAATGTATCAAGCCAGTTATGCACTACTGTACCCTACAAACAATTCTCACCACAAACAGGAAACATTTCATTTGTAGAAAGTCCTTTTGCGCCCAAAACCAGCACGCTGTTCTTTGATTGGACACGCTGTTCTTTGATTGTACACACAGTTCTTTGATTTGTTGTACACGCTGTGAGTACGGATTAAATTTTGTATCTGAGCTGCGCACATGTGCGCACACCTAGCGTCTGCTACCTAAAGCAATCACAAAGCTGGATGTTGATGCCACCTAAAAAAAAACCTTTAGAAACTACGAACTACATTTTTCAGCTGTCCCTTATCAGTTGGTGACTAACTTACTGACTTACCCTCGCAATATAAGTTGCTATGACTACGGTTGAATGATGACATGACTTTGCTAATAAAAAGTAAAATTTCACATACAATAATATCATCGTCATCAAGTTCCCAGCTGAATGATGTTAGAGATCATGGGCCTTCATTTCCTCTTATCCGTGTGTCGTTTATCCGTTTGTTCCAAACGCCCATTTGTGATTAATTGTAAGTTTTGTCAGTCCATGATGAAACTACGGATATCCAAATCCAATTCGCCGGTTGTTTCCAATTGCCTACCACCAGTAGCCTATTGTAATTGAATACCTCATCTCCAAGGCAGCAGGTGGTTTGAAGTCAGAGTTGCCCTTCTCCTAGATGAGCTGCCTTCCTAGGCTTTCAAGCCCCATCTACCCGGATAATATGACTCACACAATAACACCAAATATAATCTAATTCTGCATGCTATTTACATCAGTTCAGTTCAAATGATATCTCTGCATCAAAGGTCGGCTGCAATGGGTCTCCAGTGTATTCTATCTCTTGCCGTAATGGTGCAATCTGACATGCTATTTCCATTCCATCTCCTGGTGTTATCCACCGACCCCTCTAGTATGGTCTTCAACAAAGAGATATGTTTTGTTATATGACCAAAATAATGTACCTGTAACTGTCTAACCCTTATTTTGGAAATTTATTCTCTTTTCACCCCCAACTTTTTCAATAACTCCACATTTGTTTTCTTCTCTTTCCAAGAAATGTGACACAATCTTCTATATATCCACATTTGTTTTCTTCTCTTTCCAAGAAATGTGACACAATCTTCTATATATCCACATTTGTTTTCTTCTCTTTCAAAGAAATGTGACACAATCTTCTATATATCCACATTTGTTTTCTTCTCTTTCCAAGAAATGTGACACAATCTTCTATATATATCCACATTTGTTTTCTTCTCTTTCCAAGAAATGTGACACAATCTTCTATATATCCACATTTGTTTTCTTCTCTTTCCAAGAAATGTGACACAATCTTCTATATATCCACATTTGTTTTCTTCTCTTTCCAAGAAATGTGACACAATCTTCTATATATCCACATTTGTTTTCTTCTTTCCAAGAAATGTGACACAATCTTCTATATATCCACATTTGTTTTCTTCTCTTTCCAAGAAATGTGACACAATCTTCTATATATCCACATTTGTTTTCTTCTCTTTCTAAGAAATGTGACACAATCTTCTATATATCCACATTTGTTTTCTTCTCTTTCCAAGAAATGTGACACAATCTTCTATATATCCACATTTGTTTTCTTCTCTTTCCAAGAAATGTGACACAATCTTCTATATATCCACATTTCGAAGACTTCAATACTCCTTTCCAACTTGTTATTCGGTGTCCATGTCATAAAGTAGTGACGTGATGAGTATATGAGTGATTATATACATGCAAACATTGCAAAATAGCTAGATAGAATATACAAAAGCTGCCAGTGAATTAGTATTTCAAGTGCAGGAACAAAGACAGAACTGTCTGACCGAAAAACCCGCAGGAAGCAGTGTAAGTAATCTAGACAGAATGTGTCGAAGTGGAACTCAAGTTGCTGAACATTGGAATCATGTCTGATGTGGTAGCCAGGAATTAGAAACAAACATGACAGAAGTCTTATAGAGTAGTTGTTTGATAACAACACAAAAATCTATTGGCAATACTGAAGCTATATTGGATGGATATTAGCCTTAAGCACGCCCGTGTCCGTTCTCTTTGGACCAGCTCGGCCTGCAAAAACGGTTTGCGAAAAAAAAATTTTTTGAACGGAGTCACTCCGGACAGCCATTTTTTACTGCTGAGTACGTCCTCCATATATACACGATATTTTGCCGGTTAAAGTATCGTGTGTTCGATTACAAATGGCTTTTGAACAGTTTTAATTTTGTATACGCCGTTTGGAGCAAGCCGACTTTTTGCGAAAGGGGAAGTAGGTTGTTGAGAAAGATTTTTATCGCGTAGATCTGTTTATTTTGTTTGTTTAAATGAAAGAACTACGTTTGAATTGGAAACTAACAGTTGTGTCGATATTGTAAACACAGTATCGATACGTTGTTGTGGTTTCCATGGTTTTCTATCGAAGCGACTAGGCCTAGTGGTCGAGTCCAAATTTTTCCCGAGATTTTCATAAATTTTCAACTTCATCTTTTTAAATCTCAAAAACTAACAAACATACAACAAAAACAATAACACCCACATGTTCGTTATGCTATTGTGTATCTACACGCCAGAAAATCATATTTATTGACAAACAAACATAAAAGTTACAAATTTTGAAAGACGACTACCACAGCGACTAATTAAGAAAATTAATTAGGTCAAATTTTTTCCAAAAATAATGTGGAGTGCGTAAGGTTAGAGAATACGTGTGACAATAGCTGGGAGACAATTTAACATTTCCATTTTCATATTTTTAAGACAATTACATGATTTTACCGGCTTACTTGAAAAGGGGCCAGCTGCAGTGATGGCATAAGCTTCATACTTGAGCAAAAAGGTAAATGATTGTAAATGCTTGGAGACAGGTTTACTTGAAAAGGGGCCAGCTGCAGTGATGGCATAAGCTTCATACTTGAGCAAAAAGGTAAATGATTGTAAATGCTTGGAGACAGGTTTACTTGAAAAGGGGCCAGCTGCAGTGATGGCATAAGCTTCATACTTGAGCAAAAAGGTAAATGATTGTAAATGCTTGGAGACAGGCTTACTTGAAAAGGGGCCAGCTGCAGTGATGGCATAAGCTTCATACTTGAGCAAAAAGGTAAATGATTGTAAATGCTTGGAGACAGGTTTACTTGAAAAGGGGCCAGCTGCAGTGATGGCATAAGCTTCATACTTGAGCAAAAAGGTAAATGATTGTAAATGCTTGGAGACAGGTTTACTTGAAAAGGGGCCAGCTGCAGTGATGGCATAAGCTTCATACTTGAGCAAAAAGGTAAATGATTGTAAATGCTTGGAGACAGGTTTACTTGAAAAGGGGCCAGCTGCAGTGATGGCATAAGCTTCATACTTGAGCAAAAAGGTAAATGATTGTAAATGCTTGGAGACAGGTTTACTTGAAAAGGGGCCAGCTGCAGTGATGGCATAAGCTTCATACTTGAGCAAAAAGGTAAATGATTGTAAATGCTTGGAGACAGGTTTACTTGAAAAGGGACCAACTGCAGTGATGGCATAAGCTTCATACTTGAGCAAAAAGGTAAATGATTGTAAATGCTTGGAGACAGGTTTACTTGAAAAGGGACCAACTGCAGTGAACTTCACACTTGAGCAAAAAGGTGAATAATGACACCTGGTAATGATGATTCACTCCAAGTGAAGCATACTACAACTGGCACCCTACACAAAGTTTTTCTCTGCAGCAGTTTCAACGCAATGGTTTGATATTTCAACACTACTAGCTCCACACACAACCCTCTTTATTTGCCTTTGATGACATACTTGAAAGGATACAGTGGTCCTAGTTTTTTTTCAACTTTGGTACCACTCAGGCAATATCAAGTACCTACTATTCAAGAAAGCTAACACGGCAACACCCCTCACCTTGAGACTATAGCAGCATATGTGGCACTTTGCTGGTGTGTAATTGGCTTTCTGCTGCTCCTGTCAATCGAAGCAGCCATACGAGCAGGTGGTGGCGTCGGAGACTGTGACAATGGTTTGGGTAGTGAAAGTGCGGGCATGACTGCCTCTGTCAGGGTGTGCTCACTACTTGACCGTTTCATGAATTTGTCCTTGACCCACTGGCGATACTTGACAACCTCATCAGTCACTCGAATGATTCTCCCTAATATACTAGAGAATAAAAACAAATGTGCATTCTTGCTGGGTTAAAAAATGTAACATTGTTGGAAGGTACAACACTGCACTCACTGTACTTAAACTCTAAAAAGTATGACATGAATATCAACACATCAAAAACAGAGACAATGAATATAGGTAGAAAGCACACCACACTTGAT
Organism: Ariolimax columbianus; assembly: GCA_036924085.1. NCBI lineage: Eukaryota > Metazoa > Mollusca > Gastropoda > Stylommatophora > Arionidae > Ariolimax > Ariolimax columbianus. The sequence goes on along the minus strand of JAVGWX010000016.1, from coordinate 67,378,740 downwards.
ATTCATGTGAAAACAAAACTAAATATGTAAAACAAAAATAAAGCAGGTAAAAGAATTTAAGTATTTGGGAACTGTTTTTATTGAGGCCGGCAGACTCGAAAGAGATGAAAGTGTAGAGGGCAAATGCTGTCATTTACCAGCTGTCTCCACTACTAAGACATCCCAAGATTTCCCTCCAAGCAAAAATGCAGATGATGGGCATTGAATAGGGCTCAGAAACAAACGGTCACTAACACTACCAGACGAGACAGAATCACAAATACAAATATTTGGGAGAAAGTTGGAACAATTCCCTGCCTACAGTACCTCGATCAACATAAAATGAATTGGTTTGGCCACATTGTGAGAATGCAACCAGACCACATTGTTCATGCATCATTCTACAGCAGAACATCAGCAAGAAGGGCAAGAGGTGAACTGAAAAAAAGGTGGATAGACAGCGTAAACGAGACCTGCTGTAAAATGGGGAAAAATGTTACTCGGGTCACGAGAGAGGCGAAAAACAAATTCTTACCACGATACTTAGCTACAAACCAGACGACATAAGAAGAAGAGGAAGGTACAACACTTTCAGACTGCATTTTAGTTATAGCATACAAATGGTAGAGGTAGTTCCACTGCCGTCCATCAGAGATGAAGTATTAAAAGACTTCATTGGACGAGGTCTATAAACACATAGGTAATGGCTCAGTGGCCACACCAGGACAAACACAAAACGATACCTATATTATGGACACAAGGCCTTAGTCTGGGACAAAAAACAAAATAATACAAACAAATCACAAAACAAAAATCAAGACATGATGTAAAATAGGCAGTTCGAGTCCGCGGCCATAACAGGATGTGCCAGTCAGGTGTGAGACACGGCATGCCAGTTTTCACGTTCGCCTCGTTTAAAAAAAATTAAGTCCACATGTGAAGTACAGTGGATAAAGGTTGATGTATTAGAGAGTTCTTAAAGGCTTCTAAACATAATTAAATGGAGAATTGTCTCCATGGGCCAGTGCTCAGTACACAATTGGCTAAGCATGTAACGGTCTTGCAGTTTGCCTACACATAAACATGGGTGATGGAGTCATTCACGGTTGCATATTTGGCCTCGGAATATTTCGATATCTAAGTAATGGTGATAGTTGATATGATACTCAATTTGCTCTTCACTCCATGTGAAGCATAAGGCAACAATAAATCTGGGCCCCTTTAATAAGTTTGTGTCTGAGCATTTTCTGTATCAAACTTATACAAAATTATAAAATATATGTATCGGTTTGTCCAGCTTGCAAAAACTCCCAAATATGAGCTCTAGCAATGTGAAATTATTACAGCTCATTCTGCCTGAAATTTCTAGGTCAACACAACTATTATCAGCTTCTTGTGTCATCACACTCTCAAGTTAATTAATATTAACTAAATGTTTGTTTGAAAACATTTTTGGTATACCGTTCAGTGTCATTTTTTGTTTACTCAAGTCCCAGGACCAGTCCATGTTTGGAACTGATCAGTATAAGGGGAGATCAGACCTTTGACACTGGACAGTATGCAAGCATGATTTTTAGTTTTCTGTGTTAAGTGAATATTTTGTAACTTGAAGTCACTACTAAATTGTGTGTCTTAAAAATGATGTTATTTTCCAAGGCACTAAAGTTCTAGCGTTTAACATAAAAAGTTTGCTAGCCCCAAGAAAAACTCTGCTTGGTTGGCCACACAGCTTCAATCACAGAAACATTTAATTTTGAATAAAATCTCCAAGATTTGTGAGTAAGACTTACCTCTGATTGTCACGTGTTAGATGAAAATTGTGAGGTGCAACTGCATGACTCAGCACCAGATAGGCATATTCAAATGCATTCTTCACTGACATAGCACCATAAGAGCTGCGTCCTATGTCATTTCCTGTGAATATATTACATGTATCCTAACTTACAATTCTCTTCATTCACAGTTGAAAAATTGACAGCCACTTTAATACACAGATTATTATATTGCTACCGTATATCCATTTAGTAATTGTAATATATCTGTATCTAATTATCTGTGTTCTGTGAGCAACAAATGTTTGTTTATCATAATCGATGAAGACCACTTTGTCAGCATTCACTGTTCGCATGAGTTCGGAGATGGCTAAATAAGCCAATCTGAGCTTTGAATTGTTTGTTGCCCTTTGTACAGTGAAATAAGACACCTCCTTACACCAGAGTTGAAGAAAGGTTGATGTGAGTTGACTTGCGCAGCGATCATCTCTGGATAGCCTCATCTATTCTTGATGCCTAATGTCTCTGAGCACCCTCAGCAATAATGCTGCGCCAGTCTGTGAGATTGTTGGCAATTATTTCCCAGTCATGGTGGTTAATACCGCACTGGATCAGTGATCGCTTAAGTGTGTCCTTGTATCTTTTGTGCTGCTAACTTCTTGCTCTCTTGCCATTTTGAAGTTCACCAAATAGCAGCTCTTTTGGTAGACGGTGATCCGACATGCATACCACATGGCCAGTGGAGCGACAAATACAGAGCATAAGGCAGAAACAAGTGTCTGCTGATCTTCATTCTAAGCACAAGCTCGATATATGTCCACCGTTTTTTTCTTAAGATGGTAAAAACAAGTGGCTGGTTGGTGATTTCTCATATTAGCTTGTTGGTCTTGAATTCTTCCCAGCCAATGTTCAATAGTTCTCTAAGACATTAAATTTCAAGAGCATTCAGTTTATTTATTTTATAGTGTCCGTCATTTTCCAGCTTTCACATACATTTGTTTGCAATGATATTTATAAAGACCTATACAAACAAAAAACTATCACGGCATTGTTTATTTTGCAGGTTTACAGTACTTATGGCGATGGTGCACTACTTACATTCATACAATCTACTTTCGACTACGGGCAAAGTTTCGCTGCTTTCAGCCACACAGTCTACTTTCGACTACGGGCAAAGTTTCGTTGCTTTCAGCCACACAGTCTACTTTCGACTACGGGCAAAGTTTCGCTGCTTTCAGCCACACAGTCTACTTTCGACTACGGGCAAAGTTTCGCTGCTTTCAGCCACACAGTCTACTTTCGATCACAGACAAAGTCTTGGTACTTTCAACAACAAACAAGGTCTCACTACTTTCAACTACAGACAAAGAAGTCTTGCTACTTTCAATCACATACAATGTCTCACTACTTTCAACCACAAACAAAGCATGTGTGCAAACATTTCCATTGTGGAGGATTTGAAAACATGCACTTGTGGTCAAAGACTGACACCTAAGACATTAAGCCAACTCTCTCTCTGCATATATATAAATATATATCTGAAATTCATGTCATTTCCTGTGCGAAGCCAGGTACTAACTACAGCTAAGCTGAAGATAGTTAGGTAACGAAAACACAATGTGTATGAAAGTATATGAGTTAACCCTTAACCCTGGTCACCTGGCCTGTAAAACCCCACTCCCCTGGGCTCCTGAAGAAAAAAAGCCAAAAATGGACACCTGAACAAAACTAGTTACAATGACAAAACTAAGTGATCTGTTTCAATTATTTTATCTCAAATAGACTGACCTGATCATCTCCAATATTCCTGATTATTTTGCCAGTCCTCCCAGCCTGCAGACCCACTGACCTGATCATCTCCAATATTCCTGCTTATTTTGCCAGTCCTCCCAGCATGTAGACCCACTGACCTGATCATCTCCAATATTCCTGCTTATTATGCCAGTCCTCCCAGCCTGTAGATCCACTGACCTGATCATCTCCAATATTCCTGCTTATTATGCCAGTCCTCCCAGCATGTAGACCCATCCTTTAGGCACAGATAAGTTTCACAATGTTTACACCAAAATTTTGTCTTGACTTGTTGGAATATTCTGTCTTTGTAGGCCATGTTTGGGAAGTCCTTGACATGCTTGTTAAATTTAAATGAGCATACTACACAAAAATTATTTCCTGTAGCTTTTGGAGACATTTGTGGATGATGGGAACCAACATTTTGCAGTCTCTGTTGTGCCTCGACACGGTTGTGAAGTTTTGCAGTAGCTGTTCTATAATCCCCAATGAGGGATAAACAAACTTCATTCATGAACATCCCAAATGTCCTGTAGCGTCTTCCTGTTGTATTGTGGGGACTATAATGATCCATAAGTATGTAGGCATTATTACAAGCCCACATAAAGAATTTCACAATTAGCCTCCTAGGCCAGCGATAATGCCGTCATGTCTTGTTGAGACGACAAATTTGGTCGTTGACATCTGTGCCCCCCATGAAAGCATTATAATCAATACAAAGTTGAGGAGTTGGAACATCTACAGCTGTTCCATCCTTTCTTCTCCTTCTAACAGTTCCAATTTATGTTGGGTTGTGGTAGTTGGATATAAAATTTACAGGTCTTTGATCCATCCAGACAAGGCATACAATGTTGTTATGGCAAATAAATTCTGAATGACCCCTGTCCATTTTCTTCTTTCCTGCCAGTACATTTGGATAAAATTTCCTATTTGTCATTGCTGTACCTACAGCAAGTGTACCATAATCAGTGTACAGCTTGTCAAAGAGAGTTACACTGTTGTAGAATATGTCCATAACAACAATATAGTTTTTGTTGACCAAATTCCCTGAAGTTAAAATTGGTTTAAACACCAAGATCTGGAATAATATTGTCTGCTTTTAACTTAACTTAACGTCTTTATACTGGTTTAGAAGACCCTGCAAAGTCTGTATACAACCAGTTACATTTACATCACTTTGCTCTAAAAGCTATGCGCATCCAGTTGATTCTTAAATGCATTAACTGTCCCTGCCTCCACTACCTCCCCTGCAATGCATTCCAAGCAGACACCACTCTCTGACTAAAAAAATATTTCCTAATATCTAATCTGGACCTCTCTTTAGTCAGCTTGTAGCTATGCCCTCATGTTATTGTAGGTGGCTGTATTTTAAAAAACTTGTTATAGTCTAATTTATCGATTCCTCTGATCATCTTATAAACCTGTATTAAGTCACCACGAATTCTTCTCTCTTCGAGACACTGTAGGCCGGTTTTTCTGAGTCGTTCCTCATAACTGTAATTCTGGAATCCCACTATCAGCTTTGTCGCTCTTTTTTGTATTCTTTCTAGCATGTTTATGTCCCCTCTATGATAAGGACTCCACACCTGTACACAGTACTCCAATCTAGGTATAACTAAAGCTTTATACAGTTTGACGATCACTTCCTTGCTACTATGTTTAATATTTCTTTTTATCATACCTAACATTGCATTTGCCTTTTTCACTGCTACCTTAACTTGCTCACTCACCTTTCCTGTATGATCTATTATAACCCCTAGGTCCCTTTCCTTATCTCGCTTTCTAATATTGTTTTCTCCCATTCTGTAATTATATTCCATATTGGATCTACCCATGTGGATGACTGTACATTTATCTACATTAAACTCCATTTGCCAGATTACAGACCATTCTCAAATTTTATCTAAATCCGACATCAATATATCCACTTCTGCTTTAGATGAGACACTACTGCATAGTTTTGTGTCATCAGCAAATTTTGCAATCTTGGATCCCATATCAATGTCCAAATCATTTATATATATCAAGAACAAAATTGGTCCCAAAACCGAGCCCTGTGGCACACCACTTTTCACTTCACACCACTCAGAATACTCCTTATTTATGCCCACCCTCTGCTTTCTTCCCGTTAACCAATTTTCAATCCATTTTGGCAACTTCCCCACCTATTCCATGTGATTTTAACTTTCGAAATAATCTTTGATGAGGTACTCTATCAAAGGCCTTTGCAAAGTCTAGATAAATAACATCCACTGGCTCCCCTTTATCTATGATTTTAGTAACCTCCTCCATGAATTCTAATAGATTTGTTAAGCATGATCTCCCTCTAGTAAACCCATGCTGACTATTTCTAATTAGATTAAATTTGTCTAAATGCATTACAATGTTTTCTTTGATTATTGACTCTAACAATTTACAGACTATGCTCGTTAAACTCACCGGTCTATAATTTGCTGGATCTGATTTTTTGAATAAGGGGATCACTCCTGCATCTTTCCAATCCCGTGGAACAATCCCTTTTGTAAGTGATTGAGAACATAATATAGCCAATGGTTTTGCTAGTTGGTCTCTAATTTCATACAGCAATTTTGGATGAATACCATCTTGACCTGGACATTTATTCACTTTCAACCCCTTCAATTTTTTTCCAGTGTAGATTTCCAGATTCAGGATATATCCAGAGCTTGGTTCCCAAGCGATGTAAGCCTTTATTTCCCACTTTATGGGCTTTGACTTGATATACTGTTTGAAGGCAAGCCTGCTCTTCGAGGGGATCATACCTTCGTCTAAGCTCACGTGCTGTGAAGGCGAATACTAGTGCCAAAATTTTGGTAGTAACACATCCAACACAGGCCTTACTTTGTAAAGTTTATCTGCTTTATCCAAAGCCGGGTTCTCCTCATCAACAAGATGAAGAAAAGTCCAGAGAGCAAGGAAGCGATCACGGTCCAGCACAGTGCGGAAACCAGGAGTATGAGCTAGAATAGTACTCCTCGTAACGTGGTTTACTCACACTATGTTCCATTTGAAGACGCAGTCCAAAGAATGCTTTCAACTCTGGCACTACTACACTTTAAAATTTTTTGGCATAGTAGCTAGTTGGTTTCTTGCTTCTCACCTGCTCAGCGCGTCGAGTTGTCTGCTCACACAAATTGTGCCAGAAATCATTATCCAAGAAAAATTCCAAAAATTCACTGGCTTTACTTTCTGGATTAATAGTTTCTGGAATGTTCTTAGGGCATATCTGCTCCATAAATGTTGTGTCTACTGCAGACACAGGTCTGAATATATTTATAGGAGACCAACCTGCATCAAATTTACTAGAGACACTATCTGGGAGACGCCCCCTTCCACGCCCCTGTAAAACAGCCTGATCGCCAGAAAAATCAGGAACAGGGTAAGATGTAGCTTCATCAGTCTAATGAACACATGTTATCACTCAAATGATCATCTGATTCAACTTCTATATCAGTTTCAGAATAGTTGCTATCTAAATCTAATTCATCGTCATCCGAATCCTTGAGAACAATCTTGACAGCTTGTTCCATTGTAAGCCTTTTAGAACGCTCATTTACTGCTTTTTCTGAATGCCTTTTCATCGTGAAAAAATTGTAAAAATGTGTCGCAATGTGATCAAATCATGGGCGCCACCATTTTGAAGTAACATTCCGGAAGTAGTATGCAAATTCTCCCGTGTTTATCCATAATACGCCCGTTGTTATAAGATACATGTGCTCTATCGGCAAACCAACCGGTGACTCAGGTTATGTACACACACACACACACCGGTTCATCGGGATCACGGGTTCAAAGGGTTAAAGGCCAAAAGAACACTCCTATTGCTCTTTCAGGAGACCCACTGACACCATGAGAATGATAACAATGATAACCGCACATTGACCTAAATTTATTTTCTTTATCAACACAGGATGTTAGTTAACCCTTACCACATGCCCAGCTAATTTTTTCGCCCAGCAAACATTTGTGCTTCATTTTAATGGCTAGACAATACGCTGGGCGATGAGAAAACTATTATAGAGCATTGTCGTGTATTTACACTGGTTGAACATCGGGTATTTAAATTTAAAAATAGACAATGCCTTCATTGTTGATGGAAACAAAAAAGATGACCGGTTTAGTTTCAAAGAGAATTTTGAAACAATTTATTCTATGGTTCTGGAAGATTATCTCATAATTGAGGGTAATGAAGGTCAGTTGTTGCAACATATTTTTCTGAAGTAGATCTGTTGATTTGTTTATTTAGAAGTAATAAATACATTTGAAAGGGACACTAACAGTTATGACGATCTTGTAAGACTACCAGTGTTCTGTGACGATTTTGACATCCCGAAGGTCCAGATTTCCCCTCGAAATTGGTACGTCTAAGTGCTGTTGCTGTTTTTAATTTTCACCTTCATCTTCTTGTATCTCAGAAACTAACACACACATAATAAAAACAGTAACCCCAAAAACTTTTTTATTAATTCATGTCTCTACAGACAAACTTCATATCTATAGACAATCAAATAAAAAAGATAGTCTCTCAAAGTCAACAACCTAGAAAAATGTGACATACTGAAGATTAATTCAGATGCTGGGGATATTGCACACTTTTTTTAATCCAGTGAGGGTGAAGATTAATGTTGTATGGTAAGGGAAGTAACATTATATTTTCGTTTGTGAAACCATCGAGACTTTTTGTTGAAAAATTGTGGCCTGTAAGAGTTGAGCCATAAGTCATGCTATATGGAGAGAATAAACATCTTCAATGTCTTGAGGAACAAAATATATTTCACATTTAATAAATGTGAATTAGTTTGCTGCAATTTCTTTTACTTTCTGGACATAAACAATAAAAACTGAACGTAAGGCACCAACCAGCTTTCAGTGGGTCTTCTATGCACAGCAAGGATGGTCGATATCCATTCTCCATCTCCTTCGAAACTTCTTCCTTCGGAAGATAAGCTCCGTCATTCTTGATACGAATTGCTGTTTTTAAATAATTGAAATTCCTTCCATACAGCTCACAAAACTCAATCAAGAGGACACCGAGGTTAGGATTTGGTTTTGATGCATCTTCACGAGGATGGAGCTGAAATGACGTAAAGATTTCCAGCAATTAACACTTTTGCTAGGTAGTTGTGGGGATATTGGACATAATTTTTATTCTAAAATTATGTATCTCCTGGTAGCAATGTCTATAATGTGATAACTAAAAATTCAGGGAATTATGTATATTATTTTGATATCTAATTGACAAGAGTGAAAGAGAGAGAGAGAGGTGTGTCATAATATATATCACATATATATGCCAGAGTCTGTAACGCATAAACTATGCATTGATTCAAACCAAGTCTAACTGTTATTGTTATTGTGCTTAAATCGCTAAGAAAAGATGTATAATGGTCTCACTTGATTATCTATCTGACCTCACTCACCTGATTATCTATCTGACCTCACTCACCTGATTATCTATTTGACCTCACTCAAGTGATTATCTATCTGACCTCACTCACCTGATTATCTATCTGACCTCACTCAAGTGATTATCTATCTGACCTCACTCACCTGATTATCTATCTGACCTCACTCACCTGATTATCTATCTGACCTCACTCAAGTCTATCTTACCTCACTCACCTGATTATCTATCTGACCTCACTCACCTGATTATCTATCTGACCTCACTCACCTGATTATCTATCTGACCTCAATCAAGTGATTATCTATCTGACCTCACTCACCTGATTATCTATCTGACCTCACTCAAGTGATTATCTATCTGACCTCACTCACCTGATTATCTATCTGACCTCACTCACCTGATAATCTATCTGACCTCACTCACCTGATTATCTATCTGACCTCACTCACGTGATTATCTATCTCACTCCTTTCACGTGATTATTTATATCTCACTCCTTTCACGTGATTATTTATATCTCCCTCCTTTCACGTGATTATTTATATCTCACTCCACTCACATAATTATCTATCTCCCTCCACTCACATACTTATCTATCTCACTCCACTCACATACTTATCTATCTCACTCCACTCACATACTTATCTATCTCACTCCACTCACATACTTATCTATCTCACTCCACTCACATACTTATCTATCTCACTCCACTCACATACTTATCTATCTCACTCCACTCACATACTTATCTATCTCACTCCACTCACATACTTATCTATCTCACTCCACTCACATACTTATCTATCTCACTCCACTCACATACTTATCTATCTCACCTCCCTCACGATTATTTCCATCTCACCTCATATATGATTATCTCACAGCATCAATGTGATTACTTATATCTCACCTCACTCACATGATTATCTATCTCAACTCACTTATGTGGTCAATTTTATCTCACCTGGAAGAAGCTAATGGCCAACAGAGTGAGACTGTATGAAGAAATGCCACCAGTAAAAACCTCATTCAAGTCTCTCTCGAGTAGAAACTGCTTCAGGACTAGAACTAAATACTTCAGACAGTCATATTTCTCCATGTATGCCTAGAATGAGAGAGAGGGAAACAACTGAAAAATTTGAGGCTAATATAGTATAACGATTAGAATAAATAACAAATAAGAATCCTCTATATAATTGAAGAGCGGAGTTCGGCCTATATAGCAGGTAACATACTTGCTTTTAACACTATTCTAGCACAGAATTGAACAAAATTCTCTAAGGGAAATAAGATCAACACTAAAATTAGTCCACAGCAGTTAATTTAAACTATAAACTGTTTAAAGGCTTTCGATAGAGTAGACAGAAATAAATTGTGGCCCATCCTAAACGACTACGGAGTACAGGGGCAGCTATTAGAGAATATTAGAGCACTGTACCAGGGGTGTCAAAGTATAGGAAGAACAACAGATGGTTTGACCAAAACAAGGGAGATAACAACCTGGCTGAGACAAGGGTGTGTGTTGTCGCCCCTACTCTTCAACACGTATATGGACAGAATAACGCTGGAGGCCAAATTGGAGAATCTGTCAAGAAATTCAGAGGAAGAAAGGACAGAGGCTTATTGGTTAAATGAATTCCTTTTTGCAAATGATCGATGTCTACTTTATGAGAGTGAAGATGACCTGCAGCAACATCTGACTACGCTCAACTCTGCGTGTGAAAGATACAGTAGGAGAATTAATACATACAAAACAGAAACTAAGCAGAACACCTGAAAACATGAACATTATGGTAAACAAGACCAAGATCAAACAAGTCCAGGAGTTCAAGTACTTGGGCAGTGTTTTCACACAGGATAGAAGTTTAAGCGATTGCATACCAGCTATCACTATTATTGTAACACCCTAACATAAACATGTCGACAAGAAGAATGCTAATCAACAATCAACAGTATATCAATGCCAACTCTCTGTTATCAATGCCAAACTTGGACTTTAACAAAAAAAGAAAGATCACGGCATGTGAGATGAGGCCTCCGGAAAACAATCAACGTATCTAGGAGAGACAGAATGCACAATGAACATGTGAGAAGAACAGTTGAAGCGAGACCCTGTTCTCAATATATTGATGAAGTGAGAATCAATTGGTTCGGCCACCTAATGAGAATGCGTCCTGACCAACTACGCATGTGCGCCTATAACGCACAACGTTTGGGTTTTCGCAACCATGGCAGACCGATAACTAGATGGATAGGAAAAGTTGCAGATATTCTAAATCATCATGGGATGACGACTACTTCAGCGACGCATCTGGCCCTGGACAGAAAACTACGGCTCCCGAAGGTACAAGTGGATAAGACAAGACAAGACTGTTTAAAGACTTGATTTTGTTCAGGTTTGCACCAAATTAATTTTCTCAATTTAAAAAACAAAAATCACTGCATGCCTTCTTTGATGTTATGCAAATATAGATAAACATATTCATATTTTATATCACTGGGAAAGGAAATGGTTACAGGAAATTAATATATCAGTAAATTGTTGAACATTTGATTTTTGGACAGAATATAAATAGGTTGTAAAAACTGAAAAAATGAACAAACAAAAAAAAACCACTCCACGTTAGTGGCTAAAGGCCTGGAAAGAGTTAATTATGCTTCTTTGGTGGCAGGTTGCAGTGGTTCTTCTTACATACCAAAGTGTACTTTAGACAATGCACCTGGGTCATCCTAGCTGTAGTGCAACATGAGGCTCCTCTTTATGCTTACCACTAGTGGGATCACAGTGCCAATCCCCACTTTATTGGCCAGACTGTTGTGTACTAGTCTGTTTCCAGAACCAAGACGTGGTGCCTTGATCAGTATGTTTCATATGACATTGAAGTTACCCTTAGCTTGTCCCAAACACAGAGTGTATCAAAGTGTCACATCCAGACTGTGTCATCATTAAAAGAAGTTTCTTTCAGCTATAATATCACCAAAAGATGTCTCTATCACCAAAAGATGGCTCATATCATAAACATGTCTCTATTGCCTATATCATCAAGGTGTCTCTATCATCAAGATGTCTCTATTGCCTATATCATCAAGGTGTCACCATTGCCTACTTCACCAATGTGTCTCTATTGCATATATCATCAAGGTGTCTATCCCCTATATTCCCCAAAAGATCAAGTACAGGTAGATTAAGTTCAATTTGTGTTTGTCAGACAGCTGTCTGGATGGCCACGGTGGGCATCCATTTTAAAATTCAATCAGTCATACATTATGCTGTAGGCTAAATCATGTGAAGACAATATTGCAGTTGCTACACTGTTAAGTGCCTGTCAGCTCGAATCATCTCCCCCCACATAGGTGCTTCTTTTGCAATCTGAACAGAATGACCAGGTCGGGCTTCATCAGCAGTTTATGTGTCCTCAAGAAATTTTGCAGACCCAGTTATGCACAGCTTTATATGTCAACAGGAAGCATTTCCTTTACAGAATGTTCGTTTGCCTCTAAAAAACGCATTTTCTTTTATTGTACACTCTGTGAGCACAGACATATTTTGTATCTATGCTGCGCATGTGCATGCGACACCTAGCGTCTGCCACCTACAGTAATCACAAAGCTTGATGTTGCTGCCTACTAATGAAACCTTTAGAAACTACATTTTTAAACTATCCCATATATGTTTGTTAGCTAATTACTGACGTACCCTAATATGATACATGAATAGAAGAGTGAATAAAAATGTTACCAAATAATAATAATAATAATGTTCGTGTAGGCGTCAAGTCGATTGACCACTACCATGTCCAACTGCTGAGGCTATGTACATGTGTAGCATGTCGACTGAAATCCCTACAGACTCCCCAAACTCCATGTTTTCATGTGTCCCGTCGCAGAGGCTTCTGACTGTCCACCTGTTGGTCAGCGTCACCCTAGCTGTGCTGAGAATATGAGCTTGAGAGAGGTGTCGTGTAACCTCCGGGTGGAGGGAGGTGCAGGCAGGAGAAAGTCGGTTTCAGCCAGAGCAGAAATGTCCTTGAGTAATGATAATCCGGACTCAATTCTGGTGTGCAGTTACGCAGAACTCCGTCATGGACTGGTTTTCCGCAGCTTGACCCAGGCATGAAATGCAGCATAAAAAACAGGATAACTGATTGAAAGCACATCAAATCCACAGAATAAAGTCCCTGATACCACCTGGTGAAGGAGTTGTGAAATATAATCCGGACAGAGAAAAAGAACTTAAGCTACGTACCTGGATGAGTTGGGCACTCTCAACACCATAGTTCTGATTGTTGTCCATATTAAAACTCACATCCACTTTCACTTCACTCTCAACATCCGTCAGTTTCACAATTGGTACCTGCAACATTTGAAGACAGGTCATGTAAAGAGGTTAATAGTTGTCCCATAGCAGACATGGCCTTCAGAGATAAAATTGTTTTCACTGCACTTTTTCTACTTCTTAGTCGTTTATCTTCAGATCAAGGTCTTGGTGTCTCTTACAGAGGCAACCATTGTTTTATCTCTGCACAGTGGGGAGATGAGACTAGTGTCTGGTCAGAGAAAAAATACAGATCAGGCTATGTTTGTTAGGGTCACGTGAAACATACTGACCAAGACCTCCATCGCCCTTACATGCCCTTCTCCCCGGAAACAGGCATTTTCATGGCAGTCTGACAAACAAGGTCCCTGTAGTGAGTGACACGCAGATGAAGCCAAGCATAGCACAACAGCTTGGAGGCCCGCTGACCACATTCATCAGCACGCACAGGATGTGAGGAAAGCTATTTCAACCCGCCACTTTACCTTTTCAGGGCGCACAAAAACAAAAGAGTAAACAATAATCATTGTGGGCATTAAACACCAAACAAACAACCATTAGGCCATATAGCCACCTTGGACCCAGACTTTGTCAGGTACCCATTTACAGCTGGGTTGACTGTCAGAAGCGGTCAAACCATAAAAAAATAAAACCATGACTTGTTGGCCACTGTACGACAATGTTTGAACCTGGTACATTGGTATTGCAAGCAAAGTTCATAACTCGTAGACCATACACTTCCAAAACAATTTAAGCCATCCAGTTCTTGCTGATCTGTCTCAGAGTGCAACGATGGAAATGCAGTGATAGTGAAGAATAACTATTCACCAGGAATGAAAAAAAATGACAATTGTGGAGACAGTTAGTGTAGCAAAAGTTACTTTAAATGCACACAACAAACTAAACATGAGAAAAGTGTGTGCCCACTGGGTTCTGTGTCTGCACATGAGCAGAAGCAAATGAGACTGAATTGTTGTTTGACAGTTGCTAAAGCAGAATCAGTCAGAAAACATTTTTAAGACCATGATGGCAATAGATGATGAGATGATGATGTTACTCATAGCTGCTGAGCAAGCCTGATCTTGGCAGCCTAAGGTCATTCTTATATAGATACAAGTCTTCTTCAGTTGTTTCACTGCTCCGTAAGGGGTGTTGGCAATTGCCGGTAGTGGGCAATTGCCGGTAGTGCTATTGACTTTGGAATGTCCTGTTCGGACTGAAAGATGAGACTTTGATCTCTTCTATGTAGTTTATTTATGTCATTTGTACTTTTTGGCTGTGACATTTCGCTAAATACACTACGACCTGTTGTTCACGCCGCCCGCCTGTTTATCCATATTTCCAAAATATTATTTTTAATAAATCGTGTTTTACTGTGTGGTTACTGCAGGGTCTATCAATTTGTTGTTTCGGGGCTCCAGTTCTCATTGCCTAGAAGCCCACTATGTCCAGCGATCCATTGCAAGGTGACATTTATCCCGGGGGCAGTGATGATGATGTTGATCGCTCTCCCCACCAAGAATATCTCATTGTCTTTGTATGGGGTGTTCTTATGCGCCTCCAGAACCGACATGGGGTCACTAAAAATCACAAAATCCATCTGCAAAATTTGCCCAAGTCAAACTGTTTGGTGCAAAATCATAACTGCTGTTTTTATAGTCTCTGCCTCCGCTTCATCATTTGAGCGGTTTTCGCTGCATGAATCACAAAGCGCTTATATGGACCCACCCGGGTATTTCTTATGGATACCAGACCCTGCGAAAAAGGTAGATTTGAATGCTGGTCCATCTGTGTAGACCAGGACTGCCAATTTTGGATAGCTAGAAACTGTCTCCAAGGCACATGTCTTCAGGATATTAGGTGTAGTCTCCTTGGTGGCTGCCTTTTCTGCCAGGTGTGTTTTTATGAATGGCAGGCAAAGATTTTCCCAAGAGGTTGGTTCTTCTTCTTCTTCTGCGTACACAGTCAGACAGTAACCATTATTTTTTCGAAAAAAGCGGCGGTCATCCTGAGGCTCTCGCCACTGCCATAGAGCTTGTCTTGCAGTTCCACTGGTAATGGCCACATCTGCTCTCTCTGATCCTCGTATGTCGGGCAGTTCTGCAGCAGATGTTCAGTGGTCATTTTACCAGTACCGCACGGGCATTCGTCGGTACACCCTATCTTCAATTTGTTGAATAGGTGGTACCTCAGTCTGTTGTGGCCAGTGCGAAGTCTGAAGACAACGACCTGCTCTCTTCGGTTCAACTGGTAATAGACATCGTTTTTGGTGTAACCAGTATGTTCGGTTTCCCATTTGGTCATGTATCTGGCTTTGATAAGCCGTTTTGACTCTTCGTACGTCATACTGGTATCTGTTTGTGGTAGTCTTGCACCTTCTTTTGCCAGTCTGTCTGCCTCCTCGTTGCCTTGGATGTTGCAGTGTGACGGAACCCACTGTACCACTACCCTTTTTGGTGCGGACTGCTGGCACATTTTGCAGAGTGCTGCTCTTAAGTCATTAAGCTCAGTGTTTTTCTGGCTTTTTAGCGCTATGACTACGGCGAGAGCATCTGTAAGCAGGACTATATGGCTTTCATTTTCTTTATGTGTCACCATTTCTTCCACTGCCGCCCTCAGTGCCTCTGCCTCCGCTCTGAAATTGCTTGTGTACTTACCAGTAGCGAATGACAGTGTTATTTGTCTGCCATTTGGTAGGTTCAGGAATGCTCCTGCCCCTCCGTTCTGTGTAGTGTTTGTTACAGAACCGTCGGTGTAAGCATGGGTCAAGTCCATGCTTGAGTAGCTTTTCGATATAAAGCTTAGGTGTAGAGAATTCCATATCCCTGGGTTAGTTCATAAAACCTATTTTCCATTTCGCTCTCCTCTGGCAGATGATGAATATGGCTTTCCTCTCCTGCAACATCCAGTGGGAACAATTGCTTCAATCTTCTCTTTTGCTTCCAAGTGTCCATTTGTACCTTGGTCATTTTCTTGTCTCTTGTATCTCTCTACCACATCAGTCAGTGTCTCCTTTCTCCTGATATCGAGCGGTTCTATGTTGGCCTCTATCTCGCACGCTGGTGTAGGTGTTGATCTCATCCCCCCACAAATTAGTCTGAGAGCTTGATTTTGCACCCGGTCAATAGATGAGATGTTATTTGTACTCAGTCGTCTGTATGGGTACGCTGTAGTCCCATCACCGATCGTACATAACCAAGGTATAGTTGCCGAAGAGTTAGTTTATCAGCTCCCTAATTTGTACTAGCAAGTCTCTTGATTAAGTTTAAACGCTTGGTTGCTTTACTTCTAACATTGCAGACGTGGCTGCCAAATGTCAACTGTCTGTCCAGTGTTACTCCCTTATAAACTGGAGTATTCTCTTTTACTAGTAATTCCCCATTCATTTTTATATTAATGGATCTCTTAGTTTCTTTATGGCTGCGGGAGAAGATGGTGTATATGGTTTTCTGTATATTTATCTTTAGTTTCCATAGTTCGCAGTATACTGACATTTTTAGTAGCGCTCTGTTGATCTTGGCTTTTGCCAAAATGGGATATTTCTCGGCGGTCCAAATAGCGAGATCATCAGCAAACAATTGTCTTTGACACATTTAGATGTCTAGTGAGGTCATTTATACATGAGGAAAAGGATGCAGCTTTGAGGAGAGCCCTGTGGCCGTCCCTCTAACATTCTTTTACTTGATGTTGCACCTGCAAAGTTGGTATGTATGGTTCTGTTGATCAGGAAGGCCTGTATCCATTTAATCATCTTTCCTTCTATTCCCATTTTCCTCAAAAGGCCCTTCCTCCAGACCCTATCATATGGCTGTTGCAGATCAATAAACACTGTTAGTGTGCTTGAAATCCATCCATCACATGCTGTGCAAACCTAAAGAGGGGATCATCGGTGCCGTGTCCACAACTGAACCCTGCCTGGTTTCTATCAAGCAGGTTTTTGCTTTCCAGCCACCAATATAGTCTGTTGTTTACCATTCTTTCAACCACTTTACCTAAACATGAGGTGAGTGACACAAGTCTATAGCTTCCAGGTTGTTTACCATTCTTTCAACCACTTTACCTAAACATGAGGTGAGTGACACAAGTCTATAGCTTCCAGGTTGTTTACCATTCTTTCAACCACTTTACCTAAACATGAGGTGAGTGACACAAGTCTATAGCTTCCAGGTTGTTTACCATTCTTTCAACCACTTTACCTAAACATGAGGTGAGTGACACAAGTCTATAGCTTCCAGGTTGTTTACCATTCTTTCAACCACTTTACCTAAACATGAGGTGAGTGACACAAGTCTATAGCTTCCAGGTTGTTTACCATTCTTTCAACCACTTTACCTAAACATGAGGTGAGTGACACAAGTCTATAGCTTCCAGGTTGTTTACCATTCTTTCAACCACTTTACCTAAACATGAGGTGAGTGACACAAGTCTATAGCTTCCAGGTTGTTTACCATTCTTTCAACCACTTTACCTAAACATGAGGTGAGCGACACAAGTCTATAGCTTCCAGGTTGTTTACCATTCTTTCAACCACTTTACCTAAACATGAGGTGAGTGACACAAGTCTATAGCTTCCATGTTGTTTACCATTCTTTCAACCACTTTACCTAAACATGAGGTGAGTGACACAAGTCTATAGCTTCCAGGTTGTTTACCATTCTTTCAACCACTTTACCTAAACATGAGGTGAGCGACACAAGTCTATAGCTTCCAGGTTGTTTACCATTCTTTCAACCACTTTACCTAAACATGAGGTGAGCGACACAAGTCTATAGCTTCCAGGTTGTTTACCATTCTTTCAACCACTTTACCTAAACATGAGGTGAGTGACACAAGTCTATAGCTTCCAGGTTGTTTACCATTCTTTCAACCACTTTACCTAAACATGAGGTGAGTGACACAAGTCTATAGCTTCCAGGTTGGTTACCATTCTTTCAACCACTTTATCTAAACATGAGGTGAGTGACACAAGTCTATAGCTTCCAGGTTGTTTACCATTCTTTCAACCACTTTACCTAAACATGAGGTGAGTGACACAAGTCTATAGCTTCCAGGTTGTTTACCATTCTTTCAACCACTTTACCTAAACATGAGGTGAGTGACACAAGTCTATAGCTACCAGGTTGTTTACCATTCTTTCAACCACTTTACCTAAACATGAGGTGAGTGACACAGGTCTATAGCTTAAGGTGTTCCTGGTTGTTCCCCTTTCTTCAGTATGGGTTTGATAGTTGCTGATAGCCATATTGATGGCAACTGTCTATCCCATGTGTTGGTAAAACCTTAAAAGTACCTCTTTCGCCTTTGGTCCTAATTTACTTATCATCTCATTTTTAACTTTATCTGGTCCTGGTGCTTTTTTGCCAGTTTCCTCTTCGTCATTGCTCAGTTATTGTGAAGTAATGTAATTTTCAAAGGTAGCTATATTGGTGGAGTCCTTTAAAAGTGCTTTATCTAGCAGTTTTCTTGGTTGCGGTTTAATTTTTTTAAAAGTAAAGTATCCCATAGCATTACTGCCGTAGGGGGTGTGAGGTGTTAGCATCTCACATTTCAAAGGCTCGGCTATATGAGGGCTGTAGCCATCTCCTCTCCCTCACCGCTTTTACTTCCGGTACCCATTTAAGGCTGGGTCGACCCGGGAGCCATTGCGGTCTGAAAAAAACATTACCGCCTCAACTGGGGAATGAACCCAGGACCACTCTGATGCGAAGCCAGCGCGCTAACCACTGCGCTACGCAGCTCACCGCGCTTTATTTACACTAACATAAAATTTGTTAAAGATCTCAGCTTTCTTGGTGTTTGATGCTATTTCGATAGATGATGAGACTATGGTTCAACATTATGACCCAGAGCCCAAAAGTTCCAGAAATGCAATAGAAACCAGTGATCTCCCCAAAACTTGTCACTTCGAGAGCACAGAAATCTGCAGAATGAGTGACACCAATGGTGTCCTATTGAAAAATTACTTTCCTCGTGGCAACTAGATTAATGGACAGTACTAAGCAGTCCTCAGTCTTCAAAACCCCACGACTACTCCAGCAATGAGAAAAAAAGTCACACAACAAAGCAGGTCTCTTCACTAAGTCAATAAAGGCTGTGAACAGAAAATGAGGGCTAACACACACTCAAAAATATGTTTTTGCGTCAAGACAATGTGCCCTCTCACAAAGCTCGTCTTGTGCAGCAAGCAGCCAACGATTTGAATATCCAAATTCTTTCATATCCGCCCTTTTCTGCAGATTTGGCTCCATCACTTTTTATTTTCCAAATTCTTAAAAGAAAGTCCAAGGAAATCATTTTGGTAGTGATGAAGAAGTCATACCAATGTGTGATAACTGGTTTAATTAGAAAAATTGAGAGCTCTATTATCAACATCCTTTCAAGGTAACGCCGAGATGGCAGAAGTGATCACTTCAGGCGGTGGATATATTGAAAAGAAATATATTCTATGCACAATTTCAGATTCCTTTCATAGTTTTGATAATAACATTTGGCTAGCCCCTTGTATATCTTTCTATCATTCTAAGGCTGCTTCTATGCCTCTATTGAACTTTCCACTACCTCCTCATTAATCTATGCATGTTCTACTTTTTTAATTCCATCAGGGTGACTGGACAAAGGGGTAACATAGTGTTTTGTGCCAGGTAGTCTGACGCACCTTATCCAGGAGGTTGTCATGGTCCTTGTCTACATTGAGACTAATCGAAAACTTGTTTTGGCTTCTTGATTTCACTGTGGGAATTACACACAGGGCAATTGATAACTTTCCAGGGCCACAATACTTTACAATGTGTGAAGGGACCTTACAAGTATCGACAGGTCTGAGATGTCAATCTGCTAGGGCGCCCATCATTCAAGATTCATATACAGAACGAAACATTTCACCTTCCAAGGCCTTCATGCACACCCCAAGACGTCGTCGATACAAACACATTTAGGTTGTTGTTGTTTGTAAATCATTTCCGACGAGGACCACATTGTCATCTGTCAATCCTGGAATGGGTTCTTAGGTTACTGATCAAACCAATCAGGGCCCGAAAGCGTCTGTCACACCGAGAGCAGAGAAATACTGTCTGACGCCTAACGGAGGCAACTTGTCTCTTGCCTTTCAAGCAGCTAGTCCACGTGCAGCTTCCTGAATTTTTGTCTGCTCCATTTGTGCCGTGCCAGCAGAGACTTTGCTACACCAGGAAGAGCGATCAGCAGTAATATTCCCCCAATTATCAGGGTCAATGCCCTGAAGATTTATTTCAGAGCGTCTTTATAATGTTTCATTTGGCCACTGCGAGCTCGCTTGCCTGACTCAAGCTCTCCATAGAATATTTTCTTTGGAACTCGCTCATATGACATGCGGATAACATGGCCAGTCCATCTAATCTGCGATTTCCATGGAGTTGTGTGGATGTCTGTCATGCCAGCCCATGAAGAAATTCTACTATCTTGCCATTTTTTGTTTAACAGTTTCCTTAGGCAGCCCAGATGGAAGGGGGCCAAGCTTGTTCACATGTTGACTGTACACAATCTAGGATTACAAAAACTTATAGGTAATGACTCATCGACCGCACCAGGACAAAACCAAAATTAAACTTACATTACGACCACAAAGCTTTCGTCAGGGGCAAAGAACAAATGAAAATAAAAAACAAATGCAAACAAAGAACAGATAAAAACAAAAAACAAATGAAAACAAAGAACAGATGAGAACAAATAACAGATTAAAAACAAAGAACAGAAAGATAAAAACAAAGTTAGTTGCGACACCTGGTGTTATTTGTTCCTGACGGAAGGCCTTGTGGTCGTAACATAATCATTGTATTGAAATTGTCCTGATGCATCACTGAGCAATTACATATATTCGTTTTTATTTACTTTTGACCTTCAGTACCTCTTGCAGTTTCGATCTATAAATCATCTTCTAAGACTTCATACACACAACCAGACTTTTCACTTTTTAAGACTTTATACACAGAACCAGACATTACACTTTCTAAGACTTCATACACACAACCAGACTTTTCACTTTTTAAGACTTTATACACAGAACCAGACATTATACTTTCTAAGACTTCATACACATAATCAGACATTACACTTTCTAAGACTTTGCACACACAACCATACATTACACCTTCTAAGACTTCACACCCAAAATCAGACATTACACTTTCTAAGACTTCGCACACACAACCATACATTACGCTTTCTAAGACTTCATACACAGAACTGGTTAATTAAACATGAGCCCTTATTGCACTATGAACAAAACTCCATGTTGACTCACCGATGCCTTATCCAAAACCTTAATGGAGGAGGCGTCTGCCAACTTTCTCTTTAACAATGCCTCTTGCAGTGTAAACAGTGGCTGGGAGTCCCATTTCCCAAACACCACCAGGTCAATGTCACTGAAGAAAGAAATGACAATACTAACATAACAGCCTGTCTGGAACACGTAATCCTGCATTCTAAATTGACACATTATCGTTTCCACATAATGATTCTGACATTTTCATCTACAGAAATAACATTTAGATACCCTAAGCGCTATATAAAGAAGATAAATTGGAAGTATGTAAACAAAAAAAGATGAAACCATCTTTAAACACTTTGTTCTTTGTGAAAATAGTAAAACTGTTTGGAGATGTATAAGCTGTTACATTATCTTATTTTCTGTGTACAGACAACATGGTTTAGACAATTATAAATATAAGCTTGTAACCAGATTTGTTATATGAGTATAATAGTTGTTGTTTAATGCCCACATTGAGTATTGTTTACTTTTTTGTATGCCCTGAAAATTGGCAGGCTGTAGTAGCTTCCTTGACACCCTGAGTGTACTCATGAAGGTGGGTACGGAGTCCTCCTGGCCGTTGTGGTGTGCTTGGCTTCATCTGATTTATGAACACTACTATGGGGATTACATCAACCCACATCTTATCAGCCAGACTGCCTTAACCCTACCAGACAGCTGTACCTATTTTTCGGTAATTTCATTAACTGCCGCTAAACCGCTGTACCTAATTATCGGTACTTTGGATAGTACGTCATAAAATGCGTCTGAATCTAAAAATAACCAACCAATCGTGGTCAATCCTCGTGATTAGTCATTGCAAATGGCTGCCCCCGTGTTTGAATTGATTTTGTGGGGTTTAACGTGAACAACTTCGGAAAATTGACAATGAAACGAACAGCTGATGAACCAAGCACTTCAACAGGAAAGCAAAGTAAGTCTAGGTGTATGACAGTCCAACAGGTGATCAATAATTTGGTTGATTCAGACTCTGTTCAAGTGAAACAGACAGTGAGAGCTCGAGTGATGAGATGAAGGCTTTTCTTGGACTGAGGATCTATATGGAATACTCATGTATAAAGCCCAGCTATCAGGATTATTGGACAAATGAGGGCTCTTTGTTGTGTTTACTCCCGGATTTTGAAATGTTCTATGACTCAAGACAGATTCTTTGCCTTTTGCTGGGTGGATTGGCACACAAAGGTGGAATATTGACGCTAGATGAAAGGTAAACCTATTTTCTACAATGTCTCCCTCCAAGTTACATCTTATTCTAACCACTTGTTTGCTGCTTTGCATGTAACTAACATTTTTCTATATCATGTTGGTTTTTTCTCTTTAATGCTCTGGAACCCAGGAATGGGGGGCAGTTGGGTTCAGGGCCTTAGGTCTGGTAGGGTTAAAAACAGTTTCATTCCAGGGAATGCTACATGAAAGAGATTATAGTCTTGGTCAGTATGTTGTGCCTGACTAGAACCTCAGCTTCCCTGCATGCAGCAGTAGTTGATGCATTCTCAGAAGTAGGCCAAACAATCTTTCTTGAGATTGCCAAACCATCTTATCATCTGTCTTGTTATGTATTCAGCATGAGGAGCAGTTTTTACAATATTTCTAATGCACCATTTCCCGATCTATATAAACTTGAGACAATGGTGGCTTTTCTCGTATTTCATTTCACACACAATAATTTGTGTCTCTTGTGCCTTAGATAAGGACCACGTTTGATACGTGGTAGTAGTAATGACTTGCTTGCCTATTTAGTCGCTCCTCTTCTACCATGGGGTGTAGAGGTTTACCAGAAAGAGCATCAGACCATTCTATCTGCTGTCTTCCTCTTGGCCTGCTTTCAGTCTAGTCCACTGCCTCTTATGGAGGCCATATGTTATCACAGCAGACTTTGGGGTCTGGATACTTTGATTCTTTGCTTCCCATTACCGCTGTGGTAGCCAATCTTTTTCATTCTGCAGACTTGGCCAAACAACCGTAGTTTGAGAAAGCTCCACTTGAGTTTGCAAAAGTTGGACTTTTGAGATTTTGTCAAATTGTCGGATGGGATCAAGATGCTGAGTAGCGCATGAGCGGCAGTGGTCAGCGAACCATAGCTGACTGTTTACGTCAGGGCTGGCAAACCAGAGCTGACAAGACCCTTCTACACCTCCACGAGGTGATCCTGGATAACAGGCTGCAGCAGAGCAGACTGGCTAAGGAGAAGGGATTGAAGAGGGAATGCTAACCCGGTACTCAAAAAATGCTTGCTGAAGTCGGATGTGTTGGACCGAAAGGTGCAAATATCGCAGTCAAGCTATAAACTATGACAACACATTCTGTTCTCTGGACTACATTCTGCTACTTAAGCCCTTTCAGGGTTTGGTAGTGGGAGATTGAGAACGAACGAAGCCAAGCCAAGCCAAATTGTCAGATTGTGGACCTTGTCTCTTGTAGTATCCTCCTTAAATATCAAATTTCTGACATTTGGAGCTGACCTTTCTGGGCTGTTGTCATTGCCCATGACTCATATCCATGCCAGAATTGGTACACAGATGGAGTAGTATTATAGCATTCTTAATTTTCTTGCTTCTCTTTTGCCAAGTAATCTATTTAATCTATTTATCACTGTCGTCTGCGTATCGTAACTCTGGAATTTCATACCCGCCAATCGTAAATGGGTTGAAACATTCAATGTTATGTTCTCAAACATTTCTCATTATACATTCTGCATATATGTTGTATAGATAAGGTGAGAGGGTACATCCCTGTCTTACTCCCTGTTGTACTGCAAACCAATCTAATGTTTGCCCAGATACTCGGACAGCGACTTGTTGATCTTGGTATACCAGAAATATAATAAATCATATATATATATTATTTATAATAAATTCTGGTAAATCAGAAGACTAGCCATGGCAATGACTGAACAGCCTGAAGAAATTATGGTAGAGCACCAACAAAATGATAAAAGTAAGTCTTGAGAGCTAGTGTTTTTCCTGTTGCAGCTTATGGCTGTGAATCATTGACGATTGCCAAAATTTCCAGACAAAGAATCGAATCCTTTGAGTCAAAATGTTACAGAAAGATCCCCAGAATACCCTGGACAGAGAAAAAGACAAATGTAGACATTCTGCAAGAGTTGAGCATAGAGGAGAACTGGTTTATCAATTCCATTTTGGCTAGAAAATGTAAATACTTTGGTCACATCAAGAGACACAACAGTCTCGAGGGAACAGTAATGGAAGGCATGGTGCCAGGAAAAAGACTAAGGGGCAGACCAAGAAGATGATGGCACCAAGATAACCAGGAATGCCTGAGTATGACTGTGGCGGAGGCTGGAGTTTTGGCAAGGGAACGAGTTTCTTTCAGACATAGACTGTGATGTGAGCAACATTCTATAAAGGACATGCTACATGATGATCTATTTATAGGATGAAAAAGTTATGCATAGCCAACTCTTTTTAAAAATCTAGTTTGTTATTGCTCCTTGGTATTTATCAGTAAACAATAGTCTTCATGCAACCATAAAATCAAAAACCCATAACTCATAAAGGGAATGACATAGCGACTTGAATTAAGTTAGATGCCATAGAATGTTTGGTGAAAATTTCAGCTCGACATGTCGTTCCACTCACAAGTTAATGGCGTCCTCACCATCATGTCCTTTATAGAATGTCGTTCTCATCACAGCCAGCCAGTATGAATCTCGGTCTGCAGTCAATCTTCCCGCCTGCTCTGTTTTCATGTTCAGAGTAGTATCCTTAGCATCTTACATGGCGTCCTCAGGAAAATATATATATATATATATATATACAATTCTATAAACTTTCATAAATATAGTACCGTATAGATTTCTTACCTTGTGGGTAAGTAAAGGTTAGTTCTAAAGCTGCCAAATATTTCAACCTGCAGATATAAACCAAACATTATTACAAGCATATCAAAACAAACAATTATAAAGCGTTTTAGTTTTCAACTATGTTGATGAACAGTATAAGTGTCTATTTAATATATATCATTGGAGTACTGCTGTGGGAACAAAGAATAGGGTCACTTTAGCATCCATGGGATGTCATAAAAGATGACTAAAGAGGATTGTGCTTTGGGCTAGCTGCCTAGGAAACAACCACATTAATACACACAACAGCATTGATACAGGCTGTCTGTAATGGATGTTATATATGTATGTATATTCATACATTCTCCAGGTTTTACTCTGTCGACATTTAGCATTCCTATCAGTATAAGGGAAGCCACATAGCGCAGTGGTTAGCAAGCTGGCCTCGCATCCTGTGTTTATTACCCAGTTGAGGCGTAAATGTTTTTTTCAGACCGCAACGGTCCCCGGTCTTCCCAGCCTTAAATGTCCAGGAAGTACAAGCGGCGAGGGAGAGGAGATGACTACAGCCCTCATATAGCCGAGCCTTTGAAATGTGAGATCGCTAACATCTCGACCCATATGGCAGTAATGCTATGGGTCATTATTTATTAATCAGTATAAGACTTGGACTTTTCCTTTGGCAGTGCTGTACCGGGATCACATCACACACCCCATCCCCCCGACCCCCCAGGCTTTAAGATCCACTGTAACCCACTACTAAAGGAATGACATCAAAGTGTTAACCCTACTTAGCACAAGTACCTTAAAACAACAAGAAGTTTGACATGCCTGTTAAACATGAACAGACAGCACACTAGAATGATGCCGATGATAATCACAGCAATAGACCCTTGTGGCCTGGGGTCTGTGAGTTTGGTTTACAATCTCAATTTACCAGGTTTGAATCACATTGTGCTCAGTTTGGTAAACTGGGTATGTCGAGGTTTCCTTTCATGGTATGGCTGCATTTTTCAGTCAACCTAGCTGTAAATAGGCACATGACAAGTCAGGGGAAAATTTTGAAACTGCAGCAGAAGCTATGATGCAATTTCAGTCATGAAAATGTCCGTCCGTTTTCCAGCCATTGTCTAGGCCCAATGTCGCACATGCTGACCATATAAGAACAACCAGGTTGTCATAGAAATCAACTTAAATCAAGTTTGTTTTTTATGATGAATACATCACTTCCTTCTTCGCATTTTGTAATGGCAAAAGTCTTTTGTCATAGATCAAAAATTAATTTGAAACACTTTATTATCGTCTTTACACAGATTGGAGCCAGCTCATTATTGAGAATGTTGATCTGTTTAGTCTGTTTATGTAAATGAAATAAATATGTTTTTAGTGTAAACTAACAGATATGCTGAATCTTATTAAAGAACAACACCAGTGCTTTGTCGTGATTTTATAGGATTACACTGAGAAGCGACATTCCCTAATCAGAGTCTAAATGTGTGTGCCTTGTTTAATAAATTGTTACCCTCTTCTTGTATATCAGAAACTAACACACACACCCAACAAAAACACCAACAATTTATTTATTAATTTATGTCTCTACACACAACAAAATCATATCAATAGACCAACAAACAAAAAATGTTACAGGATCTGAAAGTCAACCATGGTCAAAATAATGCAACCACAGGTGAAGTTGTGTCAATTTTGTATGCAGGTTGTTTAAGGTTATGGTGTGTGAGGGAGTGGGGTGGGATGCTGCTGCAGCAATGAAGTGGGTTGTATGAGCCATTTTCCAGCAAGAGAAGTGAGTCGGTTATTGAAGAGGGACAAAAATGAAGTATACATTTTTATACACATGCATGTCACTAAAAGCAACTAAGGGAGGTTGAGGTTGGATTTAGCAACTGTAACATTTAAAACCACCACATGAAAACAAATGCTTTGTCAGAGGCTTGCTGCAAGGAAGGTGGCTACATGCTTCTGCTGAAGCTAAATGGGGAAAACAATGGACACACATACACACGACAATCTAACAAGGATGGAGGTCTTCAAGACAAAGGTTTGTCTTACCTTAGCATCAGGCCAGAGGTCTTTTATCACAGATCTTAGTCGTTCCACCACTGCATTCCGCATCTCTACCTCTTGAGGTTGTGGACACATGTAATCATAGAAGTCAACAATCTCTTCATGCAACCTGAAAGACAAGCACAGCAAAACAATAACAACTTGTTTGTTGGAAGTGTTAATAGGTTTTTTGATTTAACTTGACATGATTGTTGTACACGCAGACTTCTACTTCTCTTATTTTAGCCAATTTCTTTATAATCTATAGCCGTATTTCTCATCACAGGTCTGCGGACTGATGCCGGCCGTGCAGAAATTTTCTGCTGGTCCACGAAAAAGTTATTACGACTTAAACCCTTAACTGTGGGGTTTGCCTTGAGGTGAATTAAGTCCTTTTAAATTGTTAGTCGTATATAACTTTCGTTCCTGGGCCTTATTCAAAGCCCATGTCTGGCACTGGTAGCACAGGGTTGGGATGAAGATACTATTTATCATCTGCTTTTTTGCTTGGAGGGAAATCTTGGGGTGTCTTTGTCGTGAAGATAGCTGGTAGGTGACAGCGTTTGCCCTCTGCACTCTCATCTCTATCTCGTCTGCCATCCTCGGTAAAAACAGTTCCCAAATACCTAAATTCGTGTGACCTGTTTATCAAGTTTTGACGGACCCTGGACAGGTCACTAAAAATCTTTTAGTGAAAAATATGGTTTATATTCCCTTTGTTCAGATAGTCACCAAGTGACCACATTTCAATGGAACCCTGATAGAATTCCCAGCTCGTTGCATGAGAGACGATTGTAGCCCCTGCAACAATGTTGTGCTTGTAAAGAGTAAGAAACATGTTATTTAGAATAAGTCAATCAGTTCATTTCATCACAGATGAAACTTTTCTTCGGTGAAGTGTTTAAATTAGTGAAAAAGTTAAATTGGAAATTAGTGATTCATCAGATTGTGAAATAACCAAATCTTCTAACAACAAATTTTGCCACTGCACACAAAAACTTGTTAAAAAATGTTGCTAAATATTGATTTGAATTAAGCAGGTCAATAAAATAACTTGTGCAATGTGTATGTGTTAATGATTTGTAGTTTATAAATTGAACAGATCCAAAACCAATTCACAACATGAGAGAAAATTGTCAAAGCACGCGCAAAGAAACAAAATTAGTATAAATAAAGGCTTGTAATGAAAAACTTCTTTTTTTTTTTATTTAGTTGTTCAGATATTACATACAAATTTAAGTTTAACGATGCACTTCGCCTGTGTGAATAATATGCTGGAGTTAATGCACTTCGCCTGTGTGAATAATATGCTGGAGTTAATGCACTTCGCCTGTGTGAATAATATGCTGGAGTTAATAGAACATTTCGAGTTGTCCTTTCTTCAAGTTCCAAACATTCTTCAAGTTTGAAGAATTGCTTATTATTGCTCTTTTCCCTAGCATTATGGAATAGAAGAGTCGATACATAACAGGGAATAGAAGAGTTAATATGTAACTGGGAATAGAAGAGTAAATATGTAACGGAATAGAACAGTAAATCCGTAACGGAATAGAATAATTAATTGTAACAGGAAATAGAAGAGTTAATTCATAATCCTGAAATGGACGTTTTTACATGTTGTCATAGTTTACAGAGTGACTGTGATATCTGCATATTTCGGTCCAACCCACCCGATTTAGGGACAGTATTTTTGTGACCATATATGCCTTCCCTCCTCAATTTTTAAGCTCTTAGCGCCGCCGAAGACGGATGTGTCGGACCGAAAGGTGCAAATATTGCAGCCAAGCTGTAAACTAGCAACACAACGGATTCCGTTCTCCAGATTACATCCTGCTACTTGTGAAGACCTGTACAGGACTTGGTAGCAGGAGATTGAGAACGAACGCAGAAGAAGAAGAAGCTCTTAGCGAGGCTGCATGGTTGCAGACTGTTTCCAGGACTGCCACTTGGAGGCAGAATAGGGTCTTAGTCAGTTATGGACCACTGTTCCTGATGCAAGCTACCAGCTATGAGTTGCTGGCTGCTGTCAGCTCATTCACTGCTGCATCTTCAGCCCCATACATGACATATGATACAGGGAATACAAAAGTGAATTCATGACATTTGATTCAAGGAATAGAATAGTGAATATATTATATATGATACCAAGGATAGAATTGCAAATAACTTTTCTCTCATGAATTGAATTGAGAAGAGCAAGGTGGAAAGCACAGTCCCCTCTGGAAGACCAAGGAACATACACAGACGAGATAACGGTAGAAATAAAGAAATGAGAGTACACCAGTTGAAACAAACAGCTCAAGGAACATAAAAACAAACAGAGCTGTGTAACGGCTTATCACTTGTCGACACAAGTAGTAAACACAGAGTGATAACTTATGAAAGAGATCAGTTGTTATCTCAAACATACACTTTGTAGTAATTTGGTCAGTGTAGTGTTTGGTTGGGCAAGATAAGTTGACAGGCTGCCGGCTCATGTCCCAGCGTACTGGACTTTAGAATGTATACAGTATCTGGATACACTTTCTTTTTTAACAGATTCTTGGATACACTTTCTTATATAACAGACTCCTGGATACACTTTCTTATATAACACAGATTCTTGGATACACTTTCTTATATAACAGACTCCTGGATACACTTTCTTATATAACAGACTCCTGGATACACTTTCTTATATAACCCAGATTCTTGGATACACTTTCTTATATAACAGACTTCTGGATACACTTTCTTATATTCCAGACTCCTAGGTACACTTTCTTATATAACAGACACCTGGATACACTTTCTTATATACCAGACTCCTGGGTACACTTTCTTATATAACAGACTTCTGGATACACTTTCTTATATTCCAGACTCCTGGGTACACTTTCTTATATAACAGACACCTGGATACACTTTCTTATATACCAGACTCCTGGATACACTTTCTTATATAACAGACTTCTGGATGCACTTTCTTATATAACACAGATTCTCGCATACACTTTCGTATTTTGCACCAGAACCAGCAAACCACAGCTGACCAAGACCCTATTCCGCCTCAAACAGGTCGCACTAGTGTAGTCTGGCTAAGAGAACAGAGATCACAATGTGAAGACAAATCCCACCATCAAAAAGGAACCAGTTGAAATCAGATATGTCGGAACAAAAGGCGCAGACGAAGAATATTCCCGGGAGCATAGCCAGTTGTTTAGAAGAAACGGGAGGGCTAAAGTTGACGGATTTAAGAAATCTCATCATCTCACTATAATGGTGTGGGAGGGTCGGCGCAGAAAGAAAAAGAGAGAGAAGAGAGAGAGAATGGTTATTAATATATGTCTTATTTTTTTACTTCGTTTATCCAAGTTACGGAGCCGAAGATGCAGCACAGTGAAAGAACTGACAGCAGCCAGCAACGCATGGCTGACCGCATGCATCAGGGTCAGCGAATCAAAATTATAGTACAGATTACAACTTGCCAGAAAAAGCAGATCTAGTTGACAGCATTCAGAATGGGAAAACATGCACTGCAGACTCAAGATACGATCTATTCAGCAAAGAAATTAAAAATATGATGCACAGAGGTATGCCTGTGTGGGGAGAACAGACAAACTGTGTGTTTCTCCCAACTAACTGAGAGAAGCAGAGAGACAGCATGACCAACTACAACCCAATCGAGAGATAAGATGTATGGTGACAAGAGAATCACAAGATGGACCACACTAGTGAGGAAAACATATTTTTTTAGAAGGAAGGATTAAAAGAATGCAGCTTACTCTTCCACAGTCTCAAGCTTATTATGAAAAGCCATGATGTGCCCGTTAAGTTTGTTCATATGTTGAGTTGTGTCAACTAAAGACACAAGCTGGCAGATAGTCTAATTAGTCTTTGGCCAGGCTATCCTTCAAGTCCATGAAAAGTTTGATTTCAGTATGAAGGTAATAACATCACTTCAACATTTCTCCTCCACTGAACCTAATTTCAGTTTGCAAGTAATAAAATCACTTCAACATTCCCCTCCACTGAACCAATTTTCAAATTGCAAGTAATAATATCGTTTCAACCTTTCCCTCCACTGAACCTAATTTCAGTTTGCAAGTAATAACATCACTTCAACATTCCCCCTCCACTGAACCAAATAATAACATTATTTCAACATTTCCCCTCCACTGAACCTAATTTCAGTTTGCAAGTAATAAAATCACTTCAACATTCCCCTCCACTGAACCAATTTTCAAATTGCAAGTAATAATATCGCTTCAACCTTTCCCTCCACTGAACTAGATTTCAGTCTAAAGATAATAACATCACTTCAACATTTCCCCTCCAATAAACCAGCGGACATCACAGTAGTAAAGCCATTCTTGGAATCGGCATCTTGAAGAAATTCTTGAAACACGATGTGCAAGTCCTCTGGATTTGATGAAGTTCACTCACGATATCAGGGTGGACATGATGTCAGTGACCTTAAACGCGTTAGCGCACACATTTTCTTCTTGAACAATATAGAAAAAATGAGATATCAAGATGATTAAATTCAAATTTGACAGGCATGTTTTAACTTTGTCAACCAGGCCTGAAATTTGGCAAATCATAAATCTTTCAAAGACGACTCTAGTGACTTGAAAATGTTGTCGCTTGGAACTGTGCCACTGAGTGATTGTAAATCTAACATGCCTTCAGTGATGTTGCAGAATTTGTCAATATTCACAATAAAAATCATTAACTGCGATGTACCTGTCATGTCCGCTGATCCAACTAATGTGATTTTAGTGCAAGCTTTTATAAAAACAATTTTTTACACCTTTGCCCGTGTCATCTTAGCGTTTTCTGGTAGTTTATCTGTCTTCAGTCCACTTATGGCATTTGTGGGAGGTGTGACCTCCTTTATTTCATATTTTTTGGCATGAGAAAATCAAATGTTGACTTGCCAGGTCAGTCCCAGCGTCTGTAAGATATGATCGCCTATGTTTTTAGACTGGTGGAGGTGGAAGTTTAAATTAGAGCAAGGCAGACCCGCAGCCTGTCTGGTGCCATCAAAGCCGCTCTGCTAATCACATAACCAAGACCTGCAGTTATAGACACACAGACCCCTTTTTTGTGACATATGTGGGACGAATATCCCTAGAATAATTTTAATTTGAGTAGTTTTTAACTTGAATTTTGTCCAAGCACGACCATTAGGCCTAAACTTTTCTATTTCCAACTGCTAAGGTATTTTTAACCTGCGCGCCACTGCACACAGGTGTCTGATCTCACTACTCAGAGATCAGGGGAAATATTTACTGGATGATACACATGAAAAAATCCCGGTCTCCGCCATGATTTGAACCAACGATCTCCAGGACCCGAGGCGAACACCTTACTTCGAGACCACTGGATCTCTCCCCCCTCCCCCCCGGTAATTCTGCACGATAAAACTTACTTTCCTCAACAACTTGCTTTTATCTGCGTCAAGTACTTAACAGCTTTGTTGAAACACTCTGGCAAATTCTTCACCAAAAAATGGTTTAGAACTGTTGACAATTTTTTCACTGATAATATAGCACATGCTAACAACAATCTCTTAACATTTGCATTGAAAAAAAAGTTTCTGTACGAGCTTTCAAATATTTCGTGAAATGAACAATTGTATCCCGTTTTCCCTGTGCCTACAGTGAAACTGTAGCTTCATGTCTGGATTTGAAATGACATTTCAGGCTGTATTCTTTAAGAACAGAAACTGTCATTACTGCTAGGTTATCTTGAAATAGAATATATTAATAATCATTTTTATTTCCTGGAAAGTCCTAATTCATTTATAAAAATTCAGTTTTTTACTTGACATTGCTGTTGTGTAACTAACTTGTGACAATTGATTACAAACTTTCAACGCCTTCCTTATTACCATCCACCTTCACGATCATTTCACTTTACCCAACGAACAACCCCCCCCCCCCCCCCCTCCACACTAAACATATGCCAAGGCTACATCTCTTTGTTTATCTCCACTTGCTGACTCATTATCAAAGCCCCGACTTGCACTGTCTTCCCTTGTCTGAGTTGATTCCGAACACGTGTTCAACATGCACGATCGAGATTTGAGGAAATCATTATCAAAGCCCCGACTGGCACAGGTCTTCCCTTGTCTGAGTTGATTCCGAACACGTGTTCAACATGCACGATCGAGATTTGAGGAAATCATTATCAAAGCCCCGACTGGCACAGGTCTTCCCTTGTCCGAGTTGATTCCGAACACGTGTTCAACGTGCATGATCGAGATTTGAGGAAATCATTATCAAAATCCCGACTGGCATTGTCTTCCGATGTCTGAGTTGGTTCTAAACACGCGCATGTTGAACATGCAAGATCGGAGATTTGAGGAAATCATTTCAAAGACCCCGACTGACACGGTCTTCCCATGTCTGAGTTGGTTCAGAATATACACACGTTTAATTAACATGCAAATCATTTCCCTTTATTGGCACTGCTTATCAGCTCATTTGACAATATGTTTGTTGCATATGTGTGCTATTTTCAAATTACCCCCCCCCCCAAAAAAAATCTTAGGGAATGGAAGTATATAACACTTCTTAATCAACCCGGGAGACCGTTCAAAATTGCTTGGCGGGCGCGTGTTAATAGACTTCATTGCACGCAGCCATGGTTTGTTTATGAAGTGCGGTGGTCAGTTCCCTTCCTCGCTGCTTTTCCTTCCATAACATCCAGGTCCCAATTTAGATCTGACTCGACAGGAGTGTGCCGGTAACGGGAGTTTAACCTCAGACCTCTACCGTCAAATGTCACTACGCTAACCAAGATGCTCTTCCGTTGAAATACTGGAAATGTGGCTCAACGTGCATTGATTCTCTTTAGAGTATTTGGTTATCTCTACACCGTAGGGCGGAAATGATGGGTAACATCGAGATCTGGTGCAACATGTTGATCAAAGCCAGGCAAAATATACTGACTAGGACCCTCACTTCGACTTCCTCTGTAGTCCTCCCTGGAAACGGGCTGTTTTTTAAAATTGCAGCCTGGTTAACGGAGCGAGAGATCGCCGTGATCCCCATAGTAGTGAACGACACACAGATAAAGTCAAGCATAGTACAGCCGTCTGGAGGACCACGGTCCACCTACATCACCACGGTCGGGATGTGAGGCAAGCGACAACAAACCGCCACTCAGCGTCCATTCCAGGGTGCACAAAAAAGTAAATCTACTCATTGTGGACATCCGACAACAACTCGTAGCGGTTCTGTAAACAGGCTGTGGTACAGCAGTCCCCATTCTGGTGAGCTTACTGAAAAGCATCGCATTACACTACATCCGGGAAGATCCAGGCCACCTCATGATGTAAGGCGATCGACTGTAACCCGCTACCAAAGAAACATCAAGAGTTAACTCCTCATCTTCTTCAGCGTTCACCATAAGAGGCTGTCGTGTCGCAGTTTAGAGGGAGGCTGCAATTTATGCACCTTTCGGTACAGACATCTTCATTCAGTGCGAGCTTGGAGGGGGCGGGGCGGGCGCGGGACACCGAGTTTGTCTTCCTTGTGATCTTTCTTGGATAATCTAGACGACATGATCGCAGCCTGTTTCCAGGGCCGCCACATGAAGGCAGAATAGGATCTTGTCGGCTATGGTTCACTGATCATATCAGTCAACTGTGAGTCGCTGGCTGCTGTCGGCTCATTCGCTGCTGAGGCTTGTTGCTAATTTAGTTACTGATCAAGCTGCATCCGGGCTCTTACCCGTCGACACAATGCCATGTAATGGCATCTATACGTGTGTGTTAGTTGTCTAGTGACATACAAAGTGGTCCACTTGCCTGGTCTCGGAGGAAGACACATTTTCCTAACTTCGTTGAACGCCGAACACCCAGAGAAACGAGAATCGATTGTTTCGTTTGGGTGTGTACACAGCTGGCCTTCCGGGATGGGATTCTTTGTTTGATT
The DNA here is from genome assembly GCA_036924085.1 of Ariolimax columbianus. Lineage (NCBI taxonomy): Eukaryota > Metazoa > Mollusca > Gastropoda > Stylommatophora > Arionidae > Ariolimax > Ariolimax columbianus. The sequence continues at coordinate 67,343,359 of JAVGWX010000016.1, read as the reverse complement.
CTGTTCAGGGACTTGTTAAGTGGGAGGTGTTGAGTTCTCAGTCTAAAAACGGCACTTTGATCTTAACCATTAAGTTGATGGATGATATCGTCTAGATTGGGGTTTTGCTATGGCTGTAGACTTTCCTCCCCGTGTTCTCCGTGCCCCATCTATTCGAAGTTTCGTTCTTTGCTGCTCTTACGAGCTGTTTGCAGATGTGTTTCGGTTCTTGTCTTGATCGATTCTTTGCTAGTCTGTCTTGTCATTACCAGGTGTATTTGAGTGTCCAGGGATCCACTATCGACCGATCAGGATTAACTCAATTTGTAACAGACCCACTGTTTGCCCTGGCCGATATTCTAACTCATACACATCATCATGACCACACACTTCAAATAATATAGCACACATCAGATGGCATATTTATTACATAATATTCATATCATAAAAATGAGTAGTGGAATTACAAACACAATTCAATACATATCATCTTAACTAATTATTCCTATGTTATATATAAGTTAATATAAATATTAAATAAAGCGGAAATTTTAAGCATGATCTATTGATGGAATTCCCAACTATCTAAACCCAGTTCTATTGCCTGGCAATTACATCACACACACCTCGCCTTAACTGCGTCCTCAACACACCTTATCAAATAGTCTTCCTCACTCAAATCCCCTCAGGCGGGCGATCTGGACATACCTCGTTCACATTGTGTCCTGCTTACAACAGACGTTCAGATTATCTATTAATACAAAACTCACACACCTATTTGAGCGATCCTGTTCTATCACTAACATTCGTCCAACAGTCTATCAATCGCTCCTCTACCTAAGTCGGTGAGTTAAACATAATATCTACATTCGGTCCCTCTCTCTCTCTCATCTCTCGATCCAGCCTGCTGAGCCAAACTTTCTCTTGAGTTATATACACCAAGGCAAAGTTCGAGCTCGACCAATGGATTTCAGGGAATGACTATATTCAGTCTTATAGGAACGAAACACTTTGCACACCTGTCACTCATTCTCTCGCAGCAAGCCCCGCTGCCAATCACTCTCCCCCTACCAAAATCGGAAGGCCAGTGGTCAGTTTCTACCTGTCCACATTCCTTGCCCCAACTCTGTTATCCATTGTTGAGACGGTGAGTGACCTTGACACGCATTCAGGTAGCTTTAAGCTTTAACATGTTCATGTATCAGAAACCCCATCACCCCTGTCCTAAACTCCCCTTGCTCCGGCGGGAACTGTTACAAATTTATCAGGAGTAGATTCAAATAACTTCGAGATTGCCATCAAATGGTGTTATGTATATGTCTTGTCCACTTGTTCTGTGAGACAGCGTATGGAGCAGTAGTTTTCTGTCTAGGACCAGACGCATCACTGAAGTAGTCTTCATCCCATGACGATTTAGGATATCCGGTACATTTCCTATCCATCTAGCTTTCGGTCTGCCACTGTTGCACATACCCGATCGCTGTGCGTTATAGGCGTATAGTGACGGTCTGAACCAGTGGTTAAGTGACACGGTTCACAAACAGAGGGTGCTGGATATGCCCCCCATCACAGCGCCGACCTTTACCCCGGGGAAGCAAACCCTTAGAAAATGCAGGAGGAAGCAGACCCTTACATAAAATTTATCTCCAAACCGGATGCACTGGGCCCACATGCGCAAAATAAAAACAGCGCAACGCACACCGCCTTGGGAAACGGAGAAGTAAGGGAAACAACAATTTGGTGACATAACCACTTGATTCTCTCATCAATATATTCAGTGCAGGGTCTTGCTTCAACTTTTTTTCGCGCCTCTTCATTTTTTGGCATTCTGTCTTTCCTAGTTTATGTATAACCAATCACAATTATAAGCTTATTATAATTACAATTGACTAATCATTGTACTGTATCGTGAGATGCAGGCGTGTTTGTTAAAGAGTTAACCGAGATGTGACAAATATGTCAGCTGTTCCTACGTTCATAAAAAGATTGAGAAAGTTTGTTCTAGAGCTTTCTTAAAAACACAGCTGGATCATTTGAACGTATTGAGGCAGCAGCGTCACGCAACGCAGACTAATGGGGAGTAGAAGCCAACCGACCCAAGCATGCGTGCGGGAGGCAGTGAGGTCGCGAGCGCTTTCATATTAAGTGGAAATATTATTTGTTTACAGAATAAGTGTCACGGATCTGTTAGATGTGTGGGCCCCTTCATCCCCCCCCCCCATGGCATGGCCCAGCCCGCAGACCAAATGGGGCTTTGGTTACACGAAGGTCAGTGCTACCATTAGTAGGTCACGGTGACAGGAGACTAGCGACTGGTCAGATCGTTCTTTTGAATGCCCGCGATGGTCTACTCGCGTGTGCATCCTGAAAAGAACTTTAAACGGTGGGTTGCAGTAGCTTTCCTCACATCCCGAGCGTGCTGATGAAAGTGGACCGGAGTCCTGCAGGCGGTAGTGCTATGCTTTACCTCATCTGCGTGTCGCTCACTACTACGGGCATCACGTCGATCCCTCACCTAGTTAGCCAGGCTGCCACGAAAACAGCCCGTTTCCCGGGAGGGCTAATAAAAAGCCAAGGTGAGGATCTTGGCCGGTATATTTTGCCTGACCCTGACTAACATGTCTGATCGATATGCTTTACCTGACAAGATGTTAGCCTTCCTCCCCTATCCCAGTCTGGTCAGGTAAAACATAATAATCAAACAATGTTAGGGGATCAATATGCTGAGCAGCGCATAAGCTGCAGCGGTCAGCGACCCATCGCTGACTGCTAGCGTCAGGGCCAGCGAACCAGAGCTACCAAGACCCTTATACACCTCCACGCGGTGATCCTGGATAACAGACTTCAGCATGGCAGACTGGCTAAGGAGCAGGGATAGAAGAGGGAATGCTAACCCGGTACTCAAAAAATCCTTGCTGAAGTCAGATGTGTTGGACCGAAAGGTGCAAATATCGCAGTTTAGCTGTAAACTGCGACACAACGCATTCCGTTCTCTGGACTACATTCTGCTACTTAAGCCCTTTCAGGGTTTGGTAGTGGGAGATTGAGAACGAACGAAGCCAAGCCAAAAAATGTTAGTCGGGGTCGGGTTAAACATATTGATAAGACAGACCCGCGTCACTTCAATAAAGTTCTTCCTGGAAACATGTTTTCTAGTTCTCTGAATACCGAGGCGGGGAACGAAGTGTTCCCTGTAGTAGCGAGCGTCACGCAGATGGAGTCAAATATAACATAACAGTACGCATAACCCCAGTCCACCTTCATCAGCAAGATCGGGATAAGAGGCAAATTACCGCATCCGGCCACTTCACTTTCTTTTCAGGGCGCACAAAAGCGTAAAAATACTAATGGTGACCATTAAACAATTCAGCGGTGCAGGCCTCAGAGCGTCAATACGATGTTGAATACCCGCAACGACTACGTTTACTCTTGTGTAATACAGGGATGATGAAGCATGCGAATGTGGAGTAACAAAAGACCAGGACCATCTGGCCAAACCTGCCGAAGACGTGTAGCGTGGATGACCTGCTGAGTGCCAGTGAAATCCACGTGGCTGAATATTGTGAGACATGGACAATTACAGCTGACCTTCAGCGAAGGATACAGGCCTTGGAGATGAGATGTTTCCGAAGACTTTTAAACGTCAGGTACAAAGATCAAGTTACAAATGGGGAAATTCGAGATATAATTACAACAGCAATAGGGCCTTTTGAAGACCTCTTGGCAACTGTCAAAAAAGGAAACTCGCTTGGTACGGTCACATATCGAGATCAAATGTTCTTGCAAATACAATCCTCCGCGGGAAGGTGCAAGGCAGACGCGAAAATGCTGTCCCAAAAAGAGGTGGGAGGACAACATAAAAGAATTGACCAATCTCCGACCAGAAGAGGCACAGGCAGCGACCGCTGACAAAGGGCGGCGTGGGGTTGTGAGGATGTCTTCATGTGTGCCCCAACGACCTCACCAGTTACGGGATGACCTGACTTGAATACTGGTAGAATGAAGTGTCTAATATACGTAGTGCCTAGGACAGGGGAAGTAAGTAAGCACTCTTTTGCACGCCATGAAAAAAAAGGCGATATGTGGCGGGTTGTAGTATCTTTTCTCACATTCTGGGCGCGTTGATGAAGGTGGATTGTGGTCCTCCAGGCGGTTATTTTTTTGCTTAGCTTCATTTGTGTAACGGTCACTACTACGGAGATCACATCTCGTCAGAATTACTGCTTTGAGAACAGTATGTTTCCAAGGATCGTAGGCCGATTTTTATGAGTCTTTCCTCATAACTGTAATTCTGGAATCCCACTATCAGCTTTATCGCTCTTTTTTTTGGTACCCTTTCCAGCATGTTTATATTCCCCCTACGATAAGGACTCAATACCTGAACACTACTCCAATCTAGGTCTAACTAATATTTTATACAGTTCCTTGCTCCTGTGCTTAATATTTCTTTTTATCATACCTAACATTGCATTTGCCTTTTTCACTGCCACCTGGATTTGCTCACTCACCTTACCTGTATGATCTACTATAACCCCATATGTTCCTTTCCTTCTAATTCCGATTCTGTAAACATGGTCCATATTGGATCTACCCACGTGGATGACTGTACATTTATCTACATTAAAATGTATTTGCCAACTCTCAGACCATTCTCGAATGTTATCTAAATCCTACCTCAATATATCCACTTTTGCTTTAGACGACACCCTAATGTATAATTTGTGTCATATGTGAGTATTGCAAACATCGCTCTCATATTCCAAATCGTTTATATGTTTTTTTTTAAATTGGTGCCAAAACATAGTCCTGTGGCATGCCCCCCCCCCCCCCACCACTTAAAGTACTCCTTATTTATGACAACTCTCTGCCTTCTTCCCGTTAACAATGTTCAATCCATTCGCCCCCTATTCCATGTGATATTAACTTCCTAAATCTTTGACGATGTACACTATCAAAGGCTGTTGCATAATCTAGATAAATAACATACACTGGCTCCCTTCATCTATCATTTTAGTAACCTCTTCCGTGAATTCTAATAATAGATTTGGTAAGGACGACCTACCTGTAGTAAATCCATGCAGACTATTTCTGATTAGATTAAACTTGTCTAAATGCATTATAAGATTTTTATAATAACAATTTACAGGCTATGCTCGTTAATCTCACCAGTCTTTAATTTGCTGGATCTTATTTTTTTTTTTGAATAAGGAGATCACTCCTGCATCTTTCCAATCCAATGGAACAATCCTTTCACTTGTGATTGAGAACATAATATAACCAATGGCTTTGCTAGTTGGTCTCTAATTTCAAACAGTAATTTTGAAAGAATACCATCTAGACCTGGACATTTATTCACTTTCAACCCCTCCTCCAATTGTGTAAAAGCCATTTCCTCCATAATACAGGTTGATCTTAGTCCCACTGTATCCGTGACTCTTTGGAAAAAATCTATGGGCTCTGAGATCAGTCTTCTTTTGTATAAATTGTGCTAAACTACTGATTGAGTAGATTAGCTGCCTCCTTATTCTCACTTATTATTTTTCCTCTGCTATCTTTGAGAGGACCTACTTTGTCTTTCATTCTTTGTTTATTTCTAACATAAGAAAAAAACCCTTACTATCAGTCTTAATTCTATGAGCAAGTTTTTTTCCGAAGTCTATTTTTGCTGCATGATTCACTTTCTGAGCTTTGTTTTGCTAGTTTAAATATGTTTCATTTTATTTACCTGCCTATATTATTTTTGCCATGCTTTATTTTTAGCTGTTCTACATTTAACTACAAATCTATTTATCCATTTTTTACACTTGGGGTTTACCTCCCTACATGGAACACATTCCTCTTTTAGCTTCTCCAGAACTGTTTTGAAACTCACCCACTCTTGTCCAACATCTGTTCCATCAACAATATCTTTCCACTTTATATGGCTTGCTGCTTCTTTCATCTTCTTAACATCTGTCTTAGAAGAGTTGTATGTTCGTGTACTTATGTTTACTTCCTTCCTTGCTATAAGATCCAATTGGATGATCTGACTGTCATATTTTCGTCTGTAGTAAACACTAAGTCAAGGGCTTTTTTGTCCCTGGTAGCTTCTCATACGCGCATAAAATTGTTTTTCTTCATCTTATGCACATAAACGTTTTTTACTCTACAAATACTTCTGCCATTTCCCATTTAATTTCTGGAAAGTTGAAATCCCCCATTAATAACAATTTCCCTGCACTTGCCTTTTCTATGCTGCTAATTATCTTCTTCTTTATAACATGGTGGACGTCTGTAGCATGCTCTAATCACTGTTTTTTAACCCCCACTTTTTTGTTCCTCCCAATACACTTTCATTTTTGTTGCCAGGTGATAAATCATATTTGGCTTGGCTTCGTTTGTTCTCAATCTCCCGCTACCATACCCTAAAAGGGCTTAAGTAGCAGAAGGTAGTCCAGAGAAAGGAATGCGTTGTGTTGTAGTTTTCAGCTAAACTGCGCTATTTGCACCTTTCGGTCCAACACATCTGACTTTAGCAAGCACTTTTTGAATACCAGGTTAGCATTCCCTCTTCGATCCCTTCTCCTTAGCCAGTCTGCTCTGTTGCAGCCTGTTTTCCAGGATCACCGCATGGAGGTATAGAAGGGTCTTGGCAGCTCTGGCCCTGATGCTAGCAGTCAGCTAAGGGTCGCTGACCGCTGCAGCTCATGCGCTGCTTAGTGTCTTGATCATATTTGATAGTTAAATTAACTGAGCTCGTACAATATAATAAAACGCAACCTCCCTTAGCATTGTCTCCAACTACCCTATCTTTCCTTAACATTGTATATCCCTCTATTTCAAGTTCACTATCTGCAATGTCCTCATATGTCCATGATTCTGTTATCCCTATTACATTTGGTTTTTCTTCATCTACATACACTTCCAATTCTTCTCTTTTATTAACTATGCTTCCCACATTTGCATGCATAAAAATATTTTAGTTTGTTATTTTCTTTGATAACTCGAAAATGGTGACTGCTGTGCCCTGATTTTTGCCATAAGCTGTTTTTGTGCCTGTGGCTTTCCAAAACCCCCCTTTCTTGCTGTAGTCCATCTCTAGTACATCATAACCACCAATTCCTCCACCACTGGTAAATATTTCAAGAATTCCACTAATTTGTCCGATTTGCAAATTATGTTATTTCCATTCAAATATTTTAATATACGCAATTCATAGTAAATTCAAATGATCGTGTCAATAGACATACATCTAAACCATTCAGCAACGCAATTCTCCCAAAATTGTGACAGTAAACTGTTAACAGCGTTTCACAAGATTTAAAGGTCATATGGTATCGGCCAAGTAAAGATTTTTATTTGCCAGTTAATAATATACCTAATCATTTGGCAGTAACACATAAAGGAATAAATATCGCGACATGAAATACTCCAATAGCTGATCTATAAATCGCCAAGAGAATATTCAGTAAAAATTTCAGCTCAGTATGTCTTTCCATTCACATGTTATGCTGTCTTCTGAAAGCTGCTCATTCCCAGGTCATTCAAGGATTCAACAGGCCACAAGTGGTCCACGAGACATGTTTTGGGCATCATTGCACCATGTCCATACAAATAAAACACACACGTAGCCCACAACAACAAACAAAACACACAGCCCACAACAAGGTCGGCCTTGTGGATATTAACAAATTATTTAAGTACAACACTCAAATCTTCTTCTCTAATGTAAAGTCAATTCTATTGTGTGGCTCGGAAATATGGAGACAAATAAAAACCACAAACCAAAAAGGTAAACTTTTTGACGACCCAAAAATAAAAACATGGCCGCCAATTTTGCGAGAGAAATATTTGAAATTATTTTAAATTGAACAGCGAAGACGAAATTACCCTAGCAGGCAAAAGAATTATGGTTTAAAAAAAATGTTCAGACATAAAAAGAGGAGGCATTTGTCTTATGATATCATATTTTAAACATTTGGAGATACATAGTTCAAACGAAACATAAAAGCAAGAAACCAAATTATGTTAATATTCTATATTTTTCTGTATAAAAACGTGTGAATTTGGTTTCAGCAAAGTTAACACATCTCCTATTTAAAAGAATGAATGGCCTGGCAAGGCATCTCCCTTAAAACTGAGATAACATCACGGCAGACTGGAAGGAGAAGCTTTACTCCACCAATGAAGTGTTTTGTCAGTATCCTACACTTCTTTCTGAATAGCTAAGGAAAGGGACTACTAGACTTACTTGACTAAATTCTCTGGATCATAACTTCTGTCACTATATAAACCAGCTGTTAAGTTTTCACCCATCACAATAACAGCCTACATGTTAGATCCATTAATTAGATAATTACATTTGGGAACTCCATACTGTGTACACACGAAGCCCACAGCTTTGTACAGTTGCTGACACAATGCAGGGGAGAAAAATTGTTGCCAACTTTCAGTTTCAGTTTAAATGCACACAAAGGAATCACATGACACATGCAAACAGAAACATGTCTCATGTTGAAGAAATGATTTAGCTTTCTTTCTGTTCATAATTTCACATCTGGTTCCAATTGCCAGCACACAAAAATGTGCCAAGAAAACTGATGTGCAAAATAGTTTATAACAGAGAAAAATATAATGTAAGCCTACATAATCAGTCTTGATACATAAAATCTGCCTCAGAATGCAGATCTAAAGATAGCACACCTATCCATGTGACATGGTCAGTACAAGCAGAAAAATAGATGTTTCAGTTTCAGTTTAAAACTACCATTACAAATGGCTGCCTGTGACAAGTAACAAGTGAATTCTTAGAAAGAGCAAATCAATATATCCCGTTGCTCTCAGCTGAGATAAAACAAAATTCATAAATATAGATATTACCAATTACAAAATATACACATCAAAATACTCCACTTGGTATTTTATAAAACAGAATTACTCAACTGTTTTAAGAAAATTTAATAATAATAAGTTTGCTGAGATAAACATTTTGGCACCTTAAGGGGCTCTTTGCTGACAGGGGAAACAGAGATCTCCTAGGATAAAATTTCTTAACCAGGCAGACAAGCATGCCCTGGTAGCTAATTTTTTAGACTGAGTCAACCCTGGAAGCCGTTTCGGGATCTGAAAAATCCTGCACAAACTTGCTCTGCTGGGAAGCCAGTACACTAACCACTGCGGTAACTTGGCTTCTCTATAAACTAAAGTTACTTTAAGTGCTCCTCCTCCACCCTGGGGTGCAGAGGACAAAAAACAAAGACTGATGAAAATGTATTTATAAAATCTCTTCTATAGTATATTACTCTAAAAACTAGTACTGCATAAAATACTAAAAATAAAAATGCAATGTATTTGATATTTATCCATATATATATATACATACATACACACACAATGCTTGAAAAAAAGCTCATTTGTGATAAGCAAAAACTTTTGCATGATGAGTTTTAAAATAATCAGTTTAATAATGTTTTTAATCGTTACTACATAGCGACTCTCGCGTGATTATTAATGATATTATGGTTCTAATAGATTATACATAAGCTAGCTTATGATAGTGATCTAAATGGATTGCCGCTACCACAATTTAAACCTACTAAAACCACTGATAAATGATACTTCAGTACTAAAACTACCAAGCATGTTCAAGTACACAAACGTCATGCCTCTAACAGTAGTGCATGTTTTCTTAAGAAGAAATAGGCTAATAATGTGTAAGTAATACAATATATCTTTGGCACGCATTGTTATGTAGAAATAAAAGTGAATTAGTTCCCAGTTTAAATTTGTTGACATGAATTGCATGACTGCAGTCCGACAATGCTAAACTGGTGTATTTTTTTTACAGACTGTTCTGCCATCCTAACAATTTTCAAGCTTTGTATATATATTTATATTTTAATACTGTTATTTTTGCTGGTGATTTACTTACAGATTTTAGTAGCTAGAAGACTAAGTGTCTACAGGATCTCACAAGAGCTCACCAACATAATAAAGTAAACATATTGGGACATGCAGTGCAGAGTTTTGCACAAAGGACAACTCAAGAGAACCATTTAAATGTGAAGTTTGTCAGGGCTGTCTTCTATCATCTGTTATGTTCCTGCTGCCAGTTGAGTTGATTATGAAGGGAGCTCCAGTATATGAGAGAAATGGAATTCAGTGAACCTTATTTAAACAGCTAGAATATCTGGGTACGCCAGAATCTCCCAACAAGTTGGTATAAATATCCATGCAGAAAAAACATCTTTTAAATTAAATGCGGCCAACAACACAGTTCTTACAAAACTGATAAGAACACAATTGGATGAGATATATAGCGTTATATGCCTCGGGAGAAACACACATAGCGGGCAAAGATGCAAAACAAACATAGCAAAGGTGAGAAAAAGCGAGTGTATCATGTTGGAAATCATATGGAACTCTTAAAATAATTCAAATGAAAACCATATGGAGCTCTAAAATGATTCAAATGAAACTATATGGACCTCTAAAATGATACAAATGCATACCAAGCTACGGGAACTTCAACGTCAATGTGAAGTCGGCCCATTTATATGGAGGGGAAACATGGCGCATGACAAATCTGAATATTAAAAGAGATTACATGGTTTCAACAATATTTCACTGAGAAATATTCTTGGGCTGCAGCAGTTTGACAAGGTTTGAAAGCTTATTGCAGAAAATAGAACATCTTATGCAGGCCATGTTGGATCTGCCACACATTGCTAAAGCCCCAAGTCAGTTTGACCAGGCAAGCTCTGTCATGGAACACCGAGGGGGAAAAAAAAGAGGTAAAGGAAGGCCAAAGAAAACACGAACAAGAGACAGAGGCACATACAACAAAAGAGGAGAAGCTGGAGGATCTTGAGAAAGTAGCCCAGGAGACGATTGGTTGATGGCATAGGCACGCAATGTGACATGAGCAGAGAAATGTGAGTGTGCGAGGCTTCTTTAGGCGGTCACATATTATTTCATCGCTTCTTTAGGCGGTATCAGCATGTTTAATATCACTAACAGAAAAAAATGACCAGCTCTGCAGTAACAATTCTGCAACAATAAAAATGAAACAAAACTGACTGCTACATAGAAGACAGACTATGATGAGAAAGCAAAACCTTGCAAATACTTAAGATGTGTTTTAATGTTTGTGTATCAATCTTTGCTCAAATAATTAAACACTTTTGACAACAATGGAGGAAAACGGTTGAAAGAATTGATTATACTAGTTGTCTTGATACTGAAAGGTCTTTGGTGCCAGGAAGACACACACAGAAACCTTAAATTTAGAAGAAAATAAGAAAAGAAGTAATAGGCATACAGTGATTATTTTAGAAAAAGGTAATAGGCATACAGTGATTATTTTATAAAAAGGTAATAGGCATACAGTGATTATTTTAGAAAAAGAGCTAACTGTGGATACATTCATTCAAGCAAATATTGATAGGTGGAACTATGATAGCATATGACTGTGTTTTATATTGTATTGTCGTCGTCCACGAGGCTGCAACGGCAGTGCTCTGAAAATCAACATAAAAGTCTTAAGAAAAATTAGTATTCAGAGATACTGTAGTAGGGAGTAATGAACACTGGAAAAGAAGACATTTTAGTATTTGAGAAGTACCGGTACCTGAAGAATACACTGAAAATGAGAATTGGCAGGCGTTATGTATACTCGTCACTACTTTATGGCACAGAAACATGGACACCGAATAACAAGTTGGAAGATATTGAAACTTTCAAAATGTGGGCATTAAGTAGATTGGGTCGCATTTCTTAGAAAGATAAGAAAACAAATGTGGAGGTATTGAAAGAGTTGGGGGTGAAAAGAGAATTACTGACCGAAATCATGGTTAGACGGATATTTTGGTCACATAACAAGACATTACCTCCTTGTTGAAGACCATGCTAGAGAGTAGAGTGGAATATAGTTGTTCAAGAGGCAGACAATGTTATAAGTGGGTGGATAGCAGAAGGAGGTGGACTGGAAAAAGCCTGTCAGATTGCACCATTTCAAAAAGAGCACACGAGATCCATTGCAGCTGACCTTCGATGCAGAGATGGTACTTGAACTGAAGAAGACTATTAATATTGGATAATCATGACATGAACATCAGTGTACCAGTGTATGCAATATTGTCTGACAGTCTATCAGACCTCCTTTCAACAGTCAAATCATGTAAGCTATGCTGGTACAGTTATGTAATACGTTCTAATGGTTTGCCTAATGTGATACTCCAAGGCACAGTAACTGACAAGAGAAGTAGAGGTCGTCCTAAAATGCACTGAACAGATGATATTTGCAAGTGGACAGACATGACAATTAAACCGCAATGCACACAATTGATAGAAACAATGCGCGACGGACAGTTCGTGGTGTACTGACCCTGTGACCACCTAGGTAACGGGACAGGTGAGAAGATGACAAACACCCAAGTGGTTTATAAGATTAAAAGCAATTAAATAGTAAAACTACTGACACCTTCCTAGCATGCTGTAAAAGGTGACTAAAGAAGGTTGTGCTTAGGGGTAGCAGCTTCATCTTAATAAAAAAACACATTGCCATTATAATCAGACATTGCAAAATCTCAGGTTAATGGCTTCCTGTAAGGAACCAGCTGCAGCTAAAACCTATGTTTCATATTGGAGTGAAAAATGTTTTGAATCAACCTTCTTTTAAAAGGGGCCTATTGTCGTGGTGTATCTTGTGTGGCTCATACACACAGTAATAATAAGTTCAACACTGCATCTGATTGTAATAAGCAAGATGGAAGTTGCATTTATAAAGTATAATCAAAACAATGTCATTCTTGTCCAGATGATTAGTTTGTTTTGTGCAGAAAAGAAAAACAAAAATGAAGGAGCTCAGATAGCAGACACTCAACTGCGGTCGAGGGTGAAGTGACCAGATCTAATGTTCTTTGCCTTCCTCACTGTCTTGTCCCCCTAACAATAACTAAAGTCAGATACCAGTGTTACACATTTACAGATGGATAGAATGGAACTTGTTGCTAATGAGGAGCAAGCGCTCTACTCTATGGTAAAGTAAAGTAGGACTATAAAGTTAAGGGTATTTTTTAAATGACCAGAGTAAATAAAACTTGTATGCTACTTTTTAAGAGTTGATGCTTACACTCAAGTGTAGTGTAAGCAGTACCAAAAAAAATTGAACAATCACTATCATGTGTTTATTAAGTATAGCTTACCCAGCACGCATAGACAGCTTCCATTGGAAGTATTACTGTCGATCTAGACTATTTAAAGTCTACTTAATTTACTGACTGAAAACACAATTATTATAAATATAATCTACAATGATTAAGTCACCTTTGGCTTTAGCCTCTTGTTCTCATATTTTAATAATAAATATGTGAACTTCACTTACAAGCTGTCAGACTCAAACGAGTACAAACAGATCTAGACTATTCAAATATATAGTATAGGTCTAGACTAATATACTAATAGTAATTAGACTTATCTATAGTTAGATAGTATAGTGAATATAGTCTTAGGTCTAAATAGTAGTAGTAATAAATAAGAGTTCAAGGCATTTTATTATTTTATATTTTGAATTCTTCTCCAGACTGAAACAGAATGAGAAAGCATGTCTGGAAACACATACATGTATAATGTACAGTACCAGCATTATTTACAATTTATTTGTCTTGGCGAGCCTTCATTAAACCGGCATTTGAAAAAGGTAGTCACTCAACAATGCCGGCGTTAGTCTTTTAAGATGAACTCTATGAGTAGTATGAGAAGGGTAAACTTGGCAACTTACCCAATAACTCCTCGTCCATACTTTTTATTGGGTCTTTTCCATGGCGTAAGACCACCATCCTTTAATATATTTTTATTTGCAGAAAAGTTCAAACCAAATGTACAAGCACGATTGTCACCTCTCTTCCTTTTTTGTAATAACAATTGCTTATTATGTAAAGTGTTCGTGTCGGTCGGCCCGTCCAGAGGAATAAATTCTTGTGGCTTTTGGTCTGAATTTGATCCCAACAGCATGTTGTCCAAACTGTTCTGTGTTTCCCACACGCGCGTCCATAAATCATGCGCTAATCCTAAATGTTCAGGTGGATACCAAGCAATTCTTGGATCCATAAAAAGGAATAAAACACAAATCTTTCACACTCAGCAGTAACAAGTTTTCACGTCACAATCACACAAGCCACCCTCAGGGAAGGAAGTTCAAATGTCTTTTGTCACTGTCATTTGCGCATGCGTACAGAAGGTTTGCCAGACAAAAACAATGAAAATAAGCCAAACATTTTCCCCCTCCCACCACCTCACCCCGGAAACAACAAGTGAAAGTAACAACAACAATAACTCACTAAAAAGGAAAAGCAAAAGTTCAAAACTGCTCTCAGGTTGGAAAATAAAAACCAAACAAACAAACGCTTCTTTCGTCTTCCTTTCGCTTGTCTCCTACGTGTGCCTTTCTTGACCGGGTCGTAGTAGGTGCTTCGTACACGGGGAGCTTTGGCTTTAGCCTTTAGTCCTTTACTGCTTCTGTTATTTCTGCTATCCATCTTTCCGTGGTATTTGACGTGTCACATGGCCAAACCATTTGGTTTGTTGTCTCTTGATGATGTCTAGCACTGGTTGTACCTACTTGTTTTCTAATATCTTCGTTTCTGATTCTATACATTACTGTTACTGCAAACATTCTGCGTAGGCATTTCATTTCTGTTGTTACAGTGTTTATTTTATCTTTGCTTGTCAAGATCCAATTTTGGCACTGATTCTACAATGTGGGTAGGAATATCGTGTTGTATAGCGTTATTTTTGTATCCATTGTCACGTGTTTACATTGTAATATCGGGGACAATTAACCCAATGATTTGACTTGCTTTATTACATACGTTTTGGATTTTAATGTCTCCTGTACCATCTGCTGAGATTATGTTACCAATGTACGTGAAATTGTTCAGCTATTTTACTTGTTGATATTGTATAAACATATTTGTTTTTGTTTCTTTTCTTGCAATCGTCATAATTTTGGTTTTCTCTATGTTGATTTTCATACCGTAATTCGTACAGACTCTACTAATATTGTTGATATGTTCCTACAGTTGTTCTTTCTGAAATTGCTTGGTCATCAGCAAAGATAATGTAAGTGATCACTGTTGTTATTACCCTCACTAATGATGCCTTTTTTACGTATTGCGTCTATATATCTGATAAACAGTAAAGGAGTTTGTAGACAAGCTTGTCCTCCTTTTCGAAGTATCCGTGTTATTACTGTACATTGGATATCTGTACAACAAGTTCAAGATTGGCACTACAGACATTTGGGCCTGCGGCACAGCCTAAATGAAGGCAGAACATATTTTGCAGTCCTGTCCACTGTATACCGACAAAAGAAGTAGCATTTGGCAACAGCCAGTGTCCTTCCACTAGAAGCTGTACGGAAGCGTACAGAGTCTTGAGTCGACTGCTGCCTTTGTTAGAGTCATTGAAGTTGAGGTCGGAAGACGAACGAGGAAGAAGAAGAAGAAGTAGACAAGCTTGTCCTACACCGGTACAAATGTGAAATTTTTCGAAGTATCCAACTTGTGTTATTACTGTACATTGGCTATTGACATAAACACTTTTACATATATTGGTCAAATGTTTATTTATTCCATAACGTTCTAATGAAAAAAAAAACACGCTATGACCACACCCACCCACTGGTTAACTGGTTAATAAATTCCATCATGAACAGAAAATTGAAATATTTTGTCCACATTAAAAGACACAACGGTCTTGAGAGAACTGTAATTGAAGGCATGGTGCCGGGCAAGAGAGGCAGACCAAGAAGACGATACAACCAGTTTATTGGATGGTGGTTTTTACTGATGTGTAAGTCAACTTAATAGACTCAAACACTAGAGCTAAGTATACCCGCAGCCAGTTAGGCGCCATCTATAGCTGCTATTAACAAACCACATAAGGAAAGGAACACATAACTTAAGTATATTTTTCATTTTGAATTTTGTCTGGGCATCGACGGCAAGTCTACTCTTTTCGATTTCCATCCGCCAAAGAACGTGCTCGACACTGTACACGGGGGTCCGATCTCACTACCCAGATATCGGGGGAATTTTACCAGGAGATCTACGTGAAACAAACCCCGGTCTCCACCATGAATCGAACACACAACCTCCGGAACCCGATGCGGACACCTTACCTGCAGACTATTGAATCATGGACATGACTGAGTCAGTCAAGGTGGATGAGTACTAGCCCTCTGCCATATCACGTGGTGCAATGAACACGGAAAGTATGTTAATAGAATAGAAACACTGACAAAGAACAGGCGATTGGAGAAGAGAATTAATGCATTTGAAAGATAAAAATCAAGAAGAATAGAGATAATTTACTGGAAAGAAACAGAAAACAAATACGGAAGTCTTGGTTATATTTGGGACACAAAGATCATTTATAAAAGAAATCAGAGCGGAGAGGAGACTAACGTCTGGTCAGGCAAAACATACTGATCGGACATGTTAGTCAGAGTCAGGCAAAATATACTGATCAAGACCTCGACTTCCTTGCAGTTCTTCCTGAAAACGTGATGTTTTCATGGCAGCCTGGCTAACAAGGTGGGGGATCGACGTGATTCCCCGAATTAGTGAGAAACGCGCAAAGGAAGTCAAGCATATCACAACAGTCTGATAGACCACGGTCCACCTTCATCAGCACGCTCAGGAAAGGAGAAAAGCGACTGTAATCCGCCATTTAACGCCCTTTTCAAGGGGACATTACACTTCCTATATGTAGACGTTCGACATGAATAAATTAAGGAAGTCCGTCACATAACACAGTGCTATGTCAATAACCTCAAGTATGAGAATGGAGACGGAAGCAGTGACCTCAGCACTGAAATGGGTATCTGAGACTTCTATAACAAAGGCAGTGATCGTGACAGACGCGCAAGCCATACTTCAGAAAGTTGACATGAATCTACTATCCTGCTCATGCCGGGGTTCAGGGCAATGAAAGAGGAGGAAGTGAAGGATCTCCCCCTGGGGACCACTCTTCCCCTTCTCTCTCATCTCTTACCTCACTCTGTTTCATTTGACTCTGTCCTACAGTCACATTCTTGCACAACTTTCACACGCGCCCTCATGGTGAGGCCCTTCCATTGCACTTTGGTTGGGCTAGCTTCTGAGGGCGCACAAACCTAGCATAGGTACATACAGACCCACACATGCATCCAAGCACTGGTTTATGCGTCCTGATATCGCCCAATGGACTACGGTCTGGGGTGGAAAATGGCTCGCCTCCGCCAGTAGAAACTAGTGAGGCAAACATCTAAGCAAAAAAAAAAAAAAAGGCAATGAAAGAGCTGACAGCATGGCTTCACAAGCTCCCATCATGGGCACACTAGTGATGGATAGAAGTGACATTTTGAAATCAATTAATGACCGCCTGCTGGATGAGTACACCGCAATGGATGAAGCAGTAATCCACAGACTGCAAAGTTTCGATATTAAACGAGGTTCGAGCGGACGGCACAGGAGCGTGTACAACCAGCGAGCTACAGGGACCATCAGCATCCATACCTTACGCCATTTTATGAGAGAGACTGAGCACCTATGGGTATGGCCGGAGTGCAGTGACGTCGATTCTTAGAAACAGAAACAGAAATAACACATTGCTACACCTAGCGGAAAAAATACTGAAAGTCAAGGTAGAATTCAAACGAGTCATAGGCAAACAACGATGTTAGTGGGAGAATCGCATCAAGAGATAAGACAAAGAAAAGACTGACAGATTGTACCATTAAGGCAAGATACTTTGAGAGCCATCGCAGTCGACATTCGCTGTGATGGCAGCTGACCTCAACTGCAGTGAATATTGAAGAAAAAAAACTACGGAAACTAACGTAACGATTTTCCAACGTCATCATCATCAAGCCATTCAGCCCTGGTATTCGTTTTCAATCAAATATGTGTGGCCAGGATTCTCTTCCATATTGTCATATTAATGCCACCTGATATCAGGACTCTGTGTTTCTCTCTAAATGCCTTCTTTGTCAACACAATTATGGTTCTTATTTCTCTTTGGCATCGTGCATCTTCTCTTGTGATTTGACCCAGATATGGGAATTAGTATACTTGTTCGATCGTATTCCCTTCGATTGCTACCTTTACTACTACTTACTTACTAACTTAATCGCTCCTCTTCTACCGTGAGACGTAGAGGTTTGCCAGAGAGAACGCCACATTGATCTATCCGCCGTCTTTCTCATGGCCTCTTTCAAATCTAGCCTTCGGTCATTTAGAATTGTCGTATGTTGTCTTCCCAACGTACTTTGGGACGTCCTGGGGATCTGCGTCTTTGACTTTTTGCCTGCCATGATCGCCTTCTTCCAGCTATCTTTACTTCCGTTGGTTATTTTGTCTTGCTCTTTTCTATATTTATTTTCATGTCATAGTCTTTTGCTGTTTCGCTGATTTTATTGATCATTTTCCTTAGATCTTCACTTGTCTTTGTTATAATGGCTTGGTATACAGCAAACTTTACTGCCACCAGTTCTTTACAATTAACCAGATTGAGTTTCTTCATAGCCTGGACCATCATCATCTCTAAGTATGCATTAAACAGTCCAGGTTAAAGTGGACATCTCTGTCTCAATCCTTTCCTTATAGCTACTGGCTCTGTGGTTCCGTTTCTTCAACGAAACCTTCTTCTTATTCTTTTGTACTACTGCCATACGGCGTCGCAGAGGTGGTATTCGTAGGTTTCTTGTTATCGCCAGGCTGGAGGCGTGTGCTGTCATTAGGTGTAACTTTATGAGTGTGTCAGAGATACAATCCATCCACCGACGTCGAGTTCGGCCTCTTACAGGTGGACCTGCACATGATATGCTCTCGCTGCAGGCTAGTCATGATGTATTCTGATTAAATGACCAAACCACTTGATTTGTTGGTGTCAATGTAGGCACTAACTGGGTTTGTCACAACAGTCTATTCAGCGTAGTGTTGCTGATTCGGTCACGGATTGTCTTTCCAGCTGTACTTTTCACACCGCGCATCTTACAGCTCTGAACCTTAACTTTTATGTGTTTCTAGTAAGAACCAACATTGGCATTGGTAAAACAATGTAGGAATAACTATTGTATTTATCAGCCTTCTCTTAGCTGAAAGAAGTACTCTGAGGTGTTTCAAAATCGGTGCTATTTGAAGGTGGATACTTTTCACCTTCTGAATTGCTTGTACAATATCTCTGTCCACTCTGCCGTCATCAGTGAACATACTACCTAGGAATTTAATCTCCCTTGCTTGATACGAATGTCCTTGCTGTGGAAACGTCTCAGCATTTGTTAACCAGATGTCAACGCAGTCTTTGTCTTGTCTGTGTTGATCTTCATGTCTTATTCGTTGCAACCAAAATGGAGATAATTCAGGTGGTGTTGTAAGTCTTCTCCATTTTGATAAAAGATAACCTGATCTTCAGAAAACAACAGTTCATTTGGGGACTCCTCGTGAGAGTTAACCAACTGTGTAATTGTATCCATATAAATTATTTTTTAAAGTGGAGAAATAACACTCCTGCCGTACATCACTCAGCACTGAAAACCAATTTGTCATACCCACATTCGTTCGTACTGCACCTTCTTTGTTTACGCACAAGGCACGAATGTCGTCCAGAAGTTTAAACCAATTGCACAAATATCATTACAAAAACTAGAACATGTAGACAGTTGACAGATACTAACATGTGAGAGGGAAGAGATGTGAGAGGGAAGTGAAGAAGAGAATATGACTAAAAGCGTATTTAATTCGTAGTATACCGACACTAAAACCACGTTTTTACACCATCCTTTTTTTTATTTTTTATTTTATTTTATGTGTTTGCCTCACTAGTTTCTACTGGCGGAGGAGCGCCTATTCCACCCCAGACCGTAGTCAATTTGGGCGATATTAAGACGCATAAACCAGTGCTTGGATGCGCGTGTGTATCTGTTTGTACCTAACCTGGTGTTTCCGTGATGTTCCTCCCGTTGTTCCTCGCTTCTAATTCTCCTTTCGTTATGTGTTTGCCTCACTAGTTTCTACTGGCGGAGGCGCGCCTATTCCGACCCAGACCGCAGTCAATTTGGGCGATATTAAGACGCATAAACCAGTGCTTGGATGCGTGTGTGTATCTGTTTGTACCTAGCCTCGTATTTCCGTGATGTTCCTCCCGTTGTTCCTCGCTTTTGATGTTCCTAGTTGTCCGCCGTAGGTATTTGCATAAATATGCACAATAGTTTTCCTGGGACCATTTTGGGATTGATTATATTTATTTTCTGTCATACTTGATTTGGATCTCTTTTTTTTTGTTTCCTGATTTCTTTCTTTCTTTTCTTTTTTTTCCCCTCTTCTTTTTTTTTTTTTTTTTTTTCCTTCTATTTTATAAAAAAATATAAAACCCCATCATACATTTTATACACAATTGTGAAGATAGCATCTGTTTCATAATTACGTTTTTAGGTTAGAGTTATATAACATATTTTATCATAATTTTCTTATTTTAAACATTACATTAATTTATCTCACATACAAATGTGCAGAATTTAATGTGATATCAAATAGAACTACTTTGTGTCTTTATGTTTAACAAAATAGATAAATAGTAATGTACGTTTATTGTAAATACAAATTTAAAATTTTTTTAAATTTTCAAGTTACACTTCCCATAATAAATCAAGCTTTGTGCATGTCTGAAGCTCCCAATATTAGCCATCACTGATATAGTATCCATTCATACACAACATATACAAGTTGTATCATTTTCTGTCAGTAAATAAAGATTGGTTGTGAATTTATATCTTTGAAATAACATTGTGAAAAGAAAGTCAGCAAGGAGAACTATATAAGTTGAGGTTATGTCACCATATTATATTAAAACATAATTTTCTTATTTTAACATTATGTTAATGTATTTCATGCACAAAATTGAATAAGCTTTCTAATAGAACCAATTTGCCTTAACATAAAGAAAAATAGATAAATACTGGTTCACATACTTTGCAAATGCATTTCAAACAAAATATATTTTTAAATATTTAAACTGATCATAATATATCATCATATATTTGTACAAGTCTGAATCTCCGTACACTAATCCTAACAATATCAATTTATACACAATATATGTCAGTTTTATCATTTTCCATGAATATATAAGCTGTAATGCTTGTTCTGATGATAATCTTTGCTTACGATCACTGGAAGCCATTTTTAATCAAACAAATTTAGCTGGAGCAAATCGATTGATCAGCTAATTTCTTAAATTCGAATCTTTGTCTAAGAAAATAAGCGCAAATGGCTCTTAAATTGTGAAGTTCATCAAAAGGAAGTGACATTAAAAATGTTGGATTGGTCTTAGCTTCGAAAACTGTTTTCTAAACGTTCCTAATAGACTAGCCACTTTAAGTGGCTTCTGTAAAAATGAGTCCAAAAATACGCCACCTGAAGTGGCTCAAGTAGTCTAGGAGGTAATATTATGAGGAACATATTGACATCCAAGCAAATAACCAATACTTTAAAAATGAGACTCATCAGGTGTTATATATATATATATTAAACATTATTATACAATGCAGAAACATGGACTCTGCACAAACAGTTGGAAAACAAAATAAAGGCCCTCGAAATGGTGTTTACAGAAAAATGTATCGCATTTCGTGAAAAGAGAAACACACAAATAGCGATGCCCTGTCGAGAGTAGACGGGGGTAGAGAACTATTGACATAAATTAGGCGAGTCAAATATTTTGGATACAAAAAGACGCGACACTTTATTGAAAATGATACTAGAGGGAAGTTTGAAGATCGACGGACAAGAAGTGGTCGGCGCTATAAATGGGAGAGTAACATCGAATGTGAACTACTGTCAGTCTGGCAGAATGTTCCGTCAAGACAAGAGAGAGAGTTCCATTGTCGCCAACCTTCGTTGCTGAGACGACACTTGAATTGAATACAATCACACAAACGAAACGAAATGTTTGACGTCAATCAATTTCCATATAAAAAAGACAAATGTTTTTCAGCACCGACGAACTTAAAACGAGCCTAATTTAAGAAATTTGGCTTTTAAAAAGGCAAGCAGGTCACTACAGCGTGATGGTTGCGAAAGTTACCGAGTCAACTATCGGGCTCTCAACCGGTTGCTCGGCTCTGTTAATAATATCATTCTCATAATTTTTTTTTAAAGGTTGCCACATGCATTCCTTGTCCGTGGTTCATAAACACCGCGTAGGCGCCCTCTTGGTTGTTTTGCTGTTGTAGTGCGTATATGTTATACAGGTACGAGGCAAGTTTTTGCGGAGTCGACACATTTTCTTGATGTTATACTGATGTAAATGTTCATAATATATATATATATATATATATATATATATATATATATATATATATATATATATATATATATATATATATGTATGTATGGGTGTATATATATACACACACATACACGCACATACATACGTACTTAAACATACATATATATACACACACACTGTGACCCACACACAAAAACAGAACAAACATGAGTTAGAACCATGCCCTCTTTCTTAGAAAGCAGCAAATGTCTGGTTCACAATTATTTCCATGTTTCGGTTTCAAAATTTGATCAACATTATTTCAGAATGGCGATGTTTCAATAAAAACACAATATATTTTTTGTATGTATAATTTTTTTTTGTCGGTGACTGCGCGCGCGCACACACACACACGCGCACGCACGCACGCACATACACACACGAACGCACACACACACATGCACGCACACGCACACATACAGCCTTATGTTGTTCGAAGTTACTCCTGTAAATTGACTCCTTATAGCATTTTTTTGGCAGCGGATTAAAATGGCTCTTCTTGTATCCCAAGGTGTACTCCAGAAAGTGAATCGAGGTCCCCCTAGCTGTAGTGTTGCGAAGCTCCTGAGTAAGATTAATACTATGGAAAGTACAGGGTAATTGGGTACCTGGCATACAGCTAGGGAAATAACAGGCAGTGAGAAGAAGAACTGGCCACTTTCTACCTCGTACAGGCTGTGGATTAATTTACTGAAGTCTCTAACAACTTCATTCTTTGACAGTAGTGTAACTACTATGGGGCAAGTCTTGACTTAGTATACTGAAGTCTTTAACAACTTCATTCCCCGACAGTAGTGTAATTTCTTTGGGACAAACCTTGGCTAAGTATACTCAATTATAGACAAAAGTGTGGCGAACGTAAGCTCCGGCGACGGTCCACCCGAATTGCTGCATCAATTTTGGCGATGTCATCTTCTGACGCAACAATATGCGTCTGGCCTGGTCTCGGAAGATCTGTCGTTAACTCACGTCCTTCTTTAAACATCGCTGTCCGGTTCTTCATTTTTTGTCACCACACACTTCCTGCATTCTGCGGTGCATGTCAACTGGTCGGCATCCTTCAGCTGTTAGAAACAGAATCACCGCTCGCTGATCAACTGGACGGATTCCGTATCACACTCGCCATGTTTTCATCGGCCTGCCGAGGAAACTATGAGTCGGAGGATAATGAAATTTTGCAAACGTTGACGGTTGGTATTTGCTGTTTACATCAGAAGTGACGTCATCATGCGCATCGTACGTATGTTCACTTGGTGCAGTTAGGTCCGGTTTAATTTGAACACGCCTCGTACATTTACGACAACTTCATGTGGACATTTTGGGATATTATACAAGTCTACAACCTGTTATATCATTTAGAAGTATAATCGACTCCTAATTAAGTTTTTGTATACCAAAAGATAAAGCACGTGTTTCACATTAGAAAAGTAAATTGTATTATCTACATTGGCTTCAAAAATAGCATTTCATTGACCCATTTATTTATTCATGTGACATTCGACCTTGTTTTATCTTATGTCTTTTCAACATGGCCAATAAACGATTCAGTTATTGTAGAAGTTATTATCTGTTCTCATTATTTTTGTATGTGTTATATGCGATGTTAGTTATTTATGTTTATGCTGTGTGTGATTACAGATAATGGGTTTTCGTTGTTGTTTTTGTTGAATGCCTACAATGAGTAGGATTACTCTTCTGTGATCCCTAAAAGTGACGTTAAGTGGCGGGTTGTCGCAGCTTTCCTCACATCCTAAGCGTGCTGATGAAGGTGGATTTGGGTCCTTCAGGCGGTTGTGCTATGTTTGTTTTCATCTGTGTGTCGCTCACTACTACGGGGATCACGTTGATCTTTCACCTCATTAGCCAGGCTGTCATGAAAACAATCAGTTTTCAAGGAGGGCTACGAGGAAGTCAAGGTGAGCGTCTTGGCCAGTATATTTTGCCTGCCCCTAATAACATGTCTGATCAGTATGTTTTGGCTGACCAGACGTTAGTCTTCCTCCCCACAGGTATGGGGTTATTTTACAGTTTCTGGAACAGACAGCTTGATTTCATTTCTTTTGTTGGTTTTATTGTCAATAAACTTGGAGAAAAACGTCAGGTATTTTTTGCTATCAGAAACAAATATATGATGTTTTCATTATGAGCTTGAAGTTGTAAAAAATAGAAAGAAAGATATTAGTAATGCTGTACAGTAATGTATATGTAGTGGTTACTTGATACATGAATTTTATTTCAAAAGTTCAGCAAGGGTAAAAAGAAACGCTGCTCTATAATTTATATCACAAGTTCAAGAGAATTATCAATTATTACATCATCGCCATCGCCATCATCATCATCATCATCAATCTTCATCATCATCAGGTTAGTCAGTTCGGAGACTGATGTTGAAATCTTTTGGTCATGTCACGCCTCTGTTCTCTGTTAGTCAGTCCGGAGACTGGTGTTGGAGTTTTCTGATCATGTCACGCCTCTATCCTCTGATAGTCAGTAAGGAGACTGGTGTTGAAGTCTTCTGATCATGCCACGCCACTGTCCTCTGTTAGTCAGTCCGGAGACTGGTGTTGAAGTCGTCTGGTCATGCCACTGTCCTCTGTTAGTCAGTCCGGAGACTGGTGTTGGAGTTTTCTGATCATGTCACGCCTCTGTCCTCTGTTAGTCAGTCCGGAGACTGGTGTTGGAGTTTTCTGATCATGCCACGCCACTGTCCTCTGTTAGTCAGTCCGGAGACTGGTGTTGAAGTCGTCTGGTCATGCCACTGTGTTCCCAGCAGATCTCTTGAGCTCACTATGAGTCTGCACCCCAATTTTCCTGCAAGCCCGTGTGACGTAATTGTTTCTTGGACTTCCCCTTCGTGTTCTCCCCTGAATTTTGCCTTCTAGTATTTTCAATAATAGGCCTCCACGTCTCATGTTATGACAAAGCCAAGACAATCTACCTCTCTGTAAACTAGTCATTAGTTGTCTATGTGACTCTATATTCTTAAGCACATGTTCTTGATTTGGCCTTTTTTTTCCTGTCCAGCTTACTCTTTGCATCCTGCGATAGCACCACATCTCAAACTCTTCTGTTTGCTCATCCCTTTTTTGTTTAGAGTCCATGCTTCAGAGCCGTACAATGTGACGGGACATATATGTGCAATGCGTATTCTTTCCCGAAGCTCAGTATTCAGTATATTTGTATTTAGAAGTCTTTGCTAATCACTGAATGCCTTTTTTGCTGCTTCGATCATAGTTCTAATTTCAACCTCACAGCGGTCAACTTGTGCAATAACTTGTCCCAAATATGAGCATCTCTGCACTTAGTTCTTGTTCTTGTTCTTGTTTTTGTTCTTCTTCTTCTTCTTCTTCTTCTTCTTCTTCTTCTTCTTCTTCTTCTTCTTCTTCTTCTTCTTCTTCGTACGATGTCAGACGTCAACTTGAATTTGTTCGAAGAAAGCAGCAGTCATCCTGAGGCTGTCGACACTGCCATAGAGTTTGTCCAGTGTTGGCACTGATGATGGCCACATGTGCTTTTTCTGGTTCTCGTATGTCGGGCAATTTTGCAGCAGGTGTTCATCGATCATTTTCTCTGTACCACAGGTGTATTCATCAGTAGCACCTATCTTCAGTTTATTGAATAGATGGTACCTAAGTCTGTTGTGGCCTGTGCGGAGTCTGAAGACCATGACCTGCTCTCTTCTGTTCAACTGGTAATAAGCATCATATTTTTGTGTAGCCAGTATGCTATGTTTCCCATTTGGCCATGTATCTGGCCCTAATAAACCTTTTAGACTCTTCGTAGGTCACACTAGAATCTGGTTGTGGTAGTCTTGCACCTTCTTTTGCCAGTCTGCCTGCCTCCTCGTCTGCACTTGTTCAATAATATGTCCCTTGATGCTGATAATTAAACATCCTAATGCATTCCATTTACTCGTCCTTGAATGACATCATTACATCAAGCTGCATAAATGCATTCAAGGACATTCCATCTCATTGCAATATTTTTTGAACATGAAGAGACTGACAGACTGTCAAGAGAAGGTGGAAAGCTACCTCAACCTGATATAGGTATAACTTATTAAGGGGCCAATAGGTTTACCAGGTGTAGATACAGGAACAAATGGGAAATAGAGGACGCATATAATCAACCAAATGACGCATATTACAAGCTCAACAGAGATGAGCAGGTAGTAATCTGTAAATTACGCGCAGGCCACAACAGACTGAGATACCATCTGTTCAATAAACTAAGAATAGGAGAGACTGATGAATCGGTCTGCGGCACTGACAAAATTACTGCTGAGCATCTACTACAAAGGTATCCAACATACGAGGAACAAAGAAAGGACGTGTGGACATCACCAATGCCATTATGGACACATTCTATGGAGATACCAAGGACCACTGCTTTCTTTAGATATATTATTTAGATATACGCATGAAAGCGTACGATGACAACGCAGCGAAAGAAGAGGATGAAGAAGAACATTTGACATTTATTTTGCAATCTCTTTCCTCACACACCAAGACTCTGATCCATTTACAAGAACGAGCTTCATACTAGTTGACGATTTTTAGTTACGCTCTGGACCTAAAATCCTTAGACTTCCATAAGTACACCAACAATGAAATCACTTCTGACCTTTTCTATTCGCAATATAATATCTTTCTCGATTCCCCTACCCTGTCGACAATATTACCAAGTTGGGACAGCGTGGGCTAGTGGTTAAGTGACACGGCTCACAATCCGAAGGTGCTGGGTTTGATCCCCACCACAGCATCGGCCGTTACCCCGAGGAAGCAAACCCTTAGAAAATGCAGGAGTAAGCAGACCCTTACATAAAATTCATGCCGAAGTCGGATGCACTGGGCCGACAGGCGCAAAATAAAAACCGTAGTGCAACGCACACCGCATTGAGGAATAGAGAAATAAGGCGAACAAAAAAAAAATACCAAGATACATATAAGAATATACATCTTGTTCTGTAAGTATAAAGAGACTAGCACAATCGACCTGTCCGATTCTGAGTTGATTCGCAGAACCTTAGTTGATTTGATTTCTCATCTTGTAAAGACATTTAATAGAGGTGTTCTGGAAGAGGCTTTTGAGATCCTCAAACATGCCGAAATTGAAGAACCAATCCTCCGACTGATGCAGAATCTATACACATACCAAAAGGCCATTATATCATTAAGATAATAGACCACGGACTCGATACCTATAAGAAAGGGAGTAAGACAGAGATGTATACTTTCACCTGGCCTGTTCAATGCATACTCAGAGATGATGATGGCTGAAGCAATGAAGAAATGCAATCTGGGGGTAAAGGCAAAGGGCAAACAACTGGAGGCAATAAAATAAGCTGATGACCAAGCCATTATAGCAGAGACGGAGGAGGATCTACAATAAATGCTCAATAAAATTAGTTTACTGCAGATATCTATGACATGAAAGTGAACATAGAGAAGACCAAGACAATGATCATAGCCTAAGAACCAACCAGTGTAAGAGTAACGATAAAAGGGAAAGAAGTCGAGTAGGTATTCCAATTCACATATCTTGGTCAAACCATAACAGAAGATGCACAATGCTAAAGAGAAATACGACCTAGAATTGCAATGACAAAGAAAGTGTTTAGAGAGAAACAAAGAATCCTTACATCCAATAACATTAGTATGTCTCTAAGGAAAAGAATCTTATACACATATGTTTGAACTATGGCAATGTATGGCTCTGAAACAAGGACTATAAATGAAAGAGAGGAACAATACTTGGAGGCTTTTAAAATGTGGTGTTATCGAAAGATGGAA
Organism: Ariolimax columbianus; assembly: GCA_036924085.1. Classification (NCBI taxonomy): domain Eukaryota; kingdom Metazoa; phylum Mollusca; class Gastropoda; order Stylommatophora; family Arionidae; genus Ariolimax; species Ariolimax columbianus. The sequence continues at coordinate 67,315,241 of JAVGWX010000016.1, read as the reverse complement.
AGTGAGCTGGGCCAAGAAGAAATCAAATGAAAAGGTGTTGGTGGAGATGGGAGAAGAGGGAAAGTTGTTACGGAAGATACAAAGAAATCGACTTCGCTGGTTCGGACATAATCTGCGGAGAAAGGGCCCAGTCAAAAAGGTCTTGGAGGACATTATACAGGGAAGGAGAGGGAAGGGAAGACCTAGAAATACCTTTTTGTCTCAAGCTTGCGGAGAAATGGCCGTGAAGACGTATGTTGATCTGATGACGGATGCAGAGGATAAGCAGAAATGGACGGATAAAATCCATGAGCTTGTTGACCAGTCCTAGGACTGAATGACCAGTTGTTGACGATGATGACTGGACATCAAATCCTTAGACTTCCATAAGTTCACCAACTCAATGAAATCACTTATGACCTTTTCTATTCGTAATATAATATCTTTCTCGATACTTCCTACCCTGTCCATACTAGTACCGAAATACACATAAGAATATAAATCTTGTTCTGTAAGTATATAGATCCAAGCTCAATCGACCTGACCAAAGCTGCGTTGATTCGCAAAACCTTATTTGTTTCGAGTTCTTGTCTTGTAAAGTCATTTTATGTTGAATCTGACAGCATTTACTGGACAACAGAGAAAATTCCTCAACATAATCCAGACAATCAAGTTGAATATATAATCATCTAGATGCTTACTTACTTCCCTTTTCCTGATCACTGCGTCAGACAACATGTCTTCTCCTTCCCCGTCAACATGTCATCCAAATTACCTGTTTCCGGAAAGTTTGGACAGATAATCAGGTGGTCTTGGTCTTGTGTTGCTCCACAGTCGAATGTTTCATCATCCTTGTATCCCCACCTCTTCAAGTTCTTCCTGCATTGCTTTACACTAGTTCTGATTCTTAGTGACTTCTGTGTTGCACAGGGTAAGGGGTATCTAGGTTCAGATTTCTCCCGCAGCCTGATCCACGGAACCTGCGTCAGTTAATTCCATTTACGCGTTACGTTCTCCACCCAACATCCTGCTACTTGTGGCGGGAGTTTGAGAACAAACGGCGACGGAGAAGAAGAAGAATTCCGGGACTAGTATGTAGGGGCTGTATTGACTAAGAAACTTTGTCTCATTCATTCATAGGCGTCTCAGTCTGAGTAGCCTCTGAATATAAAGACCATGGGTTGCCAAAACTGCAGGATCCCCCTCTCGGCCTCGCTGGTGTAATCCAAAGAAATGCAAAGCATGACTATTTGGCACCAGCTGCAGGAGCCACCGTAATGAGTTCGACATTTTGAAACCATCCGCCTTAGGTGCTACCACTCCGGATTTTTTGTCTGGGTTTAGTCCCGTAGCCCTACCCTCTCCCGAGGTTTCCACAAGGCAGTGGAATCGTTGCCTGCAGATGCTAGTTACTCAAGACATTCGATTCTGCTACTTGAGCCCTTTTCAGGGTTTGGTAGCTGACGATTTAGAACGAGTGTATCCAAGCTTAACATGTGCAGAGTTGATCCAAACTGGCGCACGTACTCACTTACAGAGAAAAACCAGTCGAGTTTTATGTTCGGAGGCCATATGGATATGCTCCCCATGTTGTGCAAGTCAATTTGCGGATATTATTTATATATATATATATATATATATATATATATATATATATATATATATATATATATATATTATTTAAATTATATATATATTATATTTATTTTTTATAAATATATATTTATATATACTATTTATATGTATCTTCTGTTTTGATACCTTGCAATGTTTTGCGTAGGACAGTTTGCGATCCAACTTTACACCCAGGTATTTTGGAGCTGTACTGTATTATAGGCGCTGTCCATTATATTTGATCTGTATTTTTCTTTTTGCCACTCTGTCTCTGAATTGGAAGCATCTACTTTAGTTTTGCTGGGGTTTCATTTGAGGTGGCTAATCTGGCAACATACGATAGGGACATTAAGGGCACTTGTCTGTGTGTCCTTAACCTCCTCAATGGGGCGGGATACTAACGTCTGGTCAGGCAAAATATACTAGTCAGATATGTTATTCGAGGTCAGGCAAAATATACTGGTCAGATATATTATTCAGGGTCAGGCAAAATATACTAGTCAGATATGTTATTCAGGGTCAGGCAAAATATACTGACTCACGACCCTCACCTTGACTTCCTCCTAGCTCTCCTGGTAACGGGCTGTTTTCATGGCAACCTGGTTAACAAGGTGAGGGATCAACGTGATTCCCGTAGTAGTTAGCGATGAAGTCAATCATTGGACAACCGCCTGAAGGATCCCGGTCTACCTTTATCAGCAAGCTCGGAATGTAAGAAAAGCTACTGCGACCCGTCACTTAACGTCCTTTTCAGGGCGCACAAAAGAGCAAACCTACTCATTGTAGGGATTCGCAACAACAATCTCTTGAAAACCATTTCCTTGGACAGCGACTGCTGTGATGTTGGAGTACATGAATGTTGTGACCGCTGTGTCTCTAGGTTTGTCGTTGGTATTTATGTTTTACAACATAGGTGCTGGGACATGTCCTTAAGCCAGGTCGTTTTTTTTGGCTCTCCCATAGCGACAAAAGACTGCATACTCTGCAATATACTCGTACACCTAATGAGGTTGGTGAGACGCCAGAGTATACCTAAGTTAGCAGCTTCTGGTGGTTTATAGTGAAGTATGCTGGACTTTGATCAATAAAAACCACTGCTGTTATCTGTTGATATCATCCTAGAATAGTTGTGTCAAGTCAAGATATTGACTGCAACATGATCTTCAATATCTCAGTTCAGCACAAGCGCCATCTCCGCATCGAAGGTTGGCTACAATGAATGTACGCTATTTCTTGCTGTAATAGTGCAATCTGACAGGCTTTTTTCAGTCCATCTCTTGATGTTATCCACCCACTTTGTCTGTCTTTTTAACGGCTGCTTTCCACCCTACCCTCTAGTATGGTCTTCAACAAGGAGGCAACCTTGTTATAGGACAAACATAACTCAACTGACTAACCCTGATTTCGATCAGTAATTATGTTTTCACTCTTCAGCGTTTCCAATGCCTCCATGTTTGTTTTATTATCTTTCCAAGATATGCGACCCAATCTTCTATATACCCACATTTCGAAAGCTTCAATACTCTTTCCCAACTTGTTATTCATTGTCCATGTTTCTGTTCCATAAAGTAGTATACATAGCACCTGCCAATCTCATTTTCAAATTCTGATTTATCTGTTTGGATGTTAGTATGTGTCGCATGTTGCTGAATACCATCTTGGCCATACCTATTCTCTTTCTGATTTCTTTTTAACAGCTGCCTTCTTTCGTTAATATATCTTAGATAGGAGAAACCATGTACTTGTTCCCGTAGTTTATCTTGTTTTTAATATGTTGCATCCGTGGTTTCTTGTCACTTTCCCCAAATATCTTAGTCTTTGTTTTCTTTATGTTTATCTATAATCCAAACTCGACTTATTTTGTATATTGTTGTCACAAGCTCTTGTAATTTTTGCTAACTTTTTCTGAAACCATGTCTGAAACCTGTTTATTCATTGATAAGCTTCTGGTCGATCGATAAGGCGATATTGTTCAGGATCATTCTGTCAAAAAAACTTTATAGCAACGACTCTGATCGGAAATTCTGGGTGGTTTCCTGGTTTTATCTGCTCAAGCATGGGGATTTTCTCCAGATTTCCAGGCTTTGCATAGATTCGATGCATATGTTAAAAAACCCCACTTTTTTAGCAGTCATTTGATGGTGTCTGGTCCAAAGTTTTTAATTTGGTCTGTCCTCAAATCATCAAGGTGAGCTGCATTGTTGTTTTTCATTTTATATATTGTACCATTTAATTTTTCTACGGATTAGGCTGTCGCCATTAAATCATTTTCATTTTTACAATCTCGCTGGATCTTGTTTGCCCGTTTGCCTTGTTTTTTTATAACCGTTTTCCCATTCAGTAGTAATTGGTGGGCGATTTGGTTTGCGGTAACATACATTAGGCCTGCAGGTGCGCTCGCTGGCTCATTATTTACATTATTGATAAGTTTCCAGGTGCGTCAACTGTTTTGTTTCATGTCCAGGTCTTCCACAAGGTGGCGCCATATTTCTGTTTTCGAAATGACATTATAGCAATAAGGAAGGAGTTCCCCAACATGCATGGTCTCATCAGAGAGGTGGTAACTTTAGAAGAGTTGTTGGTATCGTTCGTATAGTGTCTTTGAGTTTTTATTAAGGCCAGGAATATACTGGGTTTTTGCAGCCTATCGTTACGTGGAGATACTATTTGTTAGTTCAACAAAACCTTGATTTTTTTCAGGGATTGGTTCTAGTTTTACCACCTCTTTGTCTAGGAGATCTTCTTCAAAATCTTGATTTTTGTCAGGGATTGGTTCTAGTTTTACCACCCCTTTGTCTAGAAGATCCTATGTGTTAATTCAACAAAACCTTAATTTTTGTCAGGGATTGGTTCTAGTTTTACCACCTCTTTGTCTAGGAGATCTTCTTCAAAATCTTGATTTTTGTCAGGGATTGGTTCTAGTTTTACCACATCTTTGTCTAGGAGATCTTCTTCAAAATCTTGATTTTTGTCAGGGATTGGTTCTAGTTTTACCACCTGTCTAGCTCGCTGGCAAACGGACTCCATTTAGCTCGTTCAAAGTATAAGTGCCTTTTGAAAGAAATATTCTCCGGATAGATAACTGATGTAAGGATGCACATTATTGGTCTGTGTTTCGTCAGTGGTGTAGATTCCGTCACTTGACGTTTTAATTTGTCGCTCACAAATATGTTGTCGGAGTTGTATGCTCTTCGTCATCTGCAGCTATTGAGAGAAGGTGGTCGTTTTGGGTCATGCAATAGTTGTCGTCTGCTCTGCTCGGACCAGTTCTCCAGATCCTCCAGTATTGTTTGGCTTGGCTTGGCTTCGTTCGTTCTCAATCTCCCGCTACCAAACCATGAAAGGGATTAAGTAGCAGAATATAGTCCAGAGAACGGAATGCGTTGTGTCGTAGTTTACTGCGATATTTGCACCTTTCGGTCCAACACATCCTTCAGCAATCATTTTTTAGTATCGGGTTAGTATTCCCTCTTCGATCCCTTCTCCTTAGCCAGTCTGCCCTGTTGCAGCCTGTTATCCAGGATCACTGCGTGGAGGTGTAGAAGGGTCTTGGCAGCTTTAGTTCACTGGCCCTGACGATAGCAGTCAGCGATGCGCTGCTCAGCATCTTGATCCCAGTATTGTTTGATTTAGTGTACCCACATGAAGTGCTATAACAGTTAAAATCTCGGAGGACTATTTTGTTGTTTTGTGATCTGAAATGATCAGGCTCTTTAAAACCCGTTTTGTTGTTGTTGCGTGGTTTGCATACTGATGTTATTGTGCATGATTGGGTTTCAGCTGTAAGGATATATGTATTTCCTATGGAGGTTTAGATCGCTTAGCATATGTCAAGGTCAGGTATGACAAAGATGGCGCTTGTATATTATTCATGTAGCCTCACTACAACAAGCTACATTTCATTTATCTTTCACTGCCTTCCGTCAGCTATTGCGCAATGGGTCTCAATTCCTTCCGCCATTTCGTGGTAAATAAAAACCCGCCTGACAGCGCTTTGAAAAGTCTTAATCGAATTAAAAACTTAGAGAAGGGTAGAACTGCATTGGGTATTTTCACACTGTGGCATACCAGGAAATTATCCTTTCCTCATAACTTTAATTCCGGAATCCCACTCTCAGTTTTGTCGCTCTTCTTTGTATCCTTTCCAGCATGTTTATAACCCATCTACGATAAGTACTCCAATCTAGGTATCACTAATGGTTTATACAGTTTGATTATCACTTTCTTGCTCCTATGTTTAATATTTATTTGTATCACACCTAACATTGCATTTCCCTTTTTCACTGCTACCTTGACTTGCTCACTCACCTTACCTGCATGATATATTATAACCACTAGGTCCCTTTACTTTTCTATCACTCTAATATTGTCCTCTCCCATTCTGTAATTAATGTTCCATATTGGATCTACCCACGTGGATGAATGTACATTTTGTTTACGTTAAACTCCATTTGCGAGGTTTCAGACCATTCCCGAAATTTATCTAAATCCGATCTCAATATATCCACCTCTACTTTAGATGAGACACTTCTGCATTGTTTTTGTGTTATCCGCGAACACACACACATACACACGCACGCACACACACACACACACACACACACACGCAGTGTTTTGGTTTGTTTAAATGTTTGCATTTTTAGATTCTACTGACGAAGGTACACCACTTGCCACCCCAGACCGTAGTTCTTTGGACGATATCAGGAGGTATTGGCTAGTGTATAGATGCGTGTGTGTATATCTGTTTGTAAAGTAGACGTATTGGATGGTGCATGGATACTTAAGTGTGTATATTTATCTGTTTGTAAGGTAGAGGTATTGGTTGGTGTATGGATGCGTGCGTGTATATCTGTTTGTAAAGTAGACGTATTGGCAAGTGTATGGATGTGTGTTTGAATCTGTTTGTAATGTGTTCCACTATGACAGTTTTGAAGCACAGTAGTTGTGTCAATTCTTTCTGTACGTGGAGAAGTGGTCATACTGAGAAAAATCCTCGACATGTCGTCAAACTGGACACGAAGTGATTTCGAATCCTGTATATTGGCCCAAATATTGTCTTTCCGGAACTTCTTGGTCCCTGATTGCGACCTGTGTCGACAATACTATCCGTCTGATTTAAGCCAAAGGAGTGTAAAGCTTAAATAATGACTGCATTACACATATCTTCGCTCTTCATTAATGTGAGCCGACTTTCACTTGCACACCTGTCGTTAGAATAACCATCTTCACACCTTCACATACCTCATTTTTGCTGAAGGTTTGTTCTTTTTTTAATTTTTTTTTTAAAAAAAGGTTTTTTCTACTCTTATCTTTTTCTGTCAATCTCATATTGACATCTACAATTCTGATTCAGTACACGATTATTTCAAAACGATGTTATTCGTCGTCCGATGATGTTTGATAGGTGATCAGAGTGGTGATTTGTTTGAGCTGTTCCTACTGTTATTATTGTGTAGTAACTTTGAATAAAACTGAAACCATGTCTCAACAAATAAAAGAAATATGCTCCTGGCTATTTACCAGAACATCTGAAGGTGGGTTTCATCGAATATATAACAAACAAAAAGCTTCCAATGCGTTTACTGTGACAAAAAACATTTTCTAACAAAACTATGAAACCAAGTCGATTACAAGAACGATTAGATACATGACCAAATGGGAAACAGAACATACTGGCTACACCAATAACGATGCCTGTTACCAGTTGAACAGAAGAGAGCAGGTCGTGGTCTTCAGACTTCGCACTGGCCACAATAGACTGAGGTACCACCTATTCAACAAATTGAAGATAGGTGGCACTGACGAATGCCCGTGCGGTACCGGGAAAATGACCGCTGAACATCTGCTGCAAAACTGCCCGACGTACGAGGATCAGAGAGAGCAGATGTGGCCATCACTAGTGGCAACATTAGACAAGCTCTATGGCAGTGTCCACAGCCTCAGGATGACCGCTGCTTTTTTCGGAAAAATAAAGGTTGATGTCTGACAGCGTACGATGATGAAGAAGAAGAAGAAGAAGAAGAAGAAGAAGAAGAAGATTGAAAGAATACCGTGTAGCATAATCCAACAACTGTTTTTTCCCGCCAACTATCTATTACTCCGCATTCACTTTTATTTTTGTTGCCCGATGATAGATCATCTTGTAAAGCTATATTTACTGAATACGCACAGTATAATAAAACTCCACCTCCCTTAGCATTGTCCCCAACTACCCTATCCTTCCGTTAACATTGTATATCCCTCTATTTCAAGTTCACTATATATAAAAGGGACCTGAGAAACTTACTTTAACGATCACATTATTTAATATAAAAGGGACCTGAGAAACTTACTTTAACGATCCCATTATTTAATATAAAAGGGACCTGAGAAACTTACTTTAACGATCCCATTATTTAATATAAAAGGGACCTGAGAAACTTACTTTAACGATCCCATTATTTAATATAAAAGGGACCTGAGAAACTCACTTTAACGATCCCATTATTTAATCTAAAAGGGACCTGAGAAACTCACTTTCACGATCCCATTATTTAATATAAAAGGGACCTGAGAAACTCAATTTAACGATCCCATTATTTAATATAAAAGAGACCTGAGAAACTTACTTTAACGATCCCATTATTTAATATAAAAGGGACCTGAGAAACTTACTTTAACGATCCCATTATTTAATATAAAAGGGACCCGAGAAACTCAATTTAATGATCCTATTATTTAGAAATAAAAGTCACATGAGAATCTCACACTTTCATGATCACATCTCAATTTTCTCAAAAACTACTATACTTATAAGACATTTTTTTGTGCAAGCAGTATTGTATTTCCTACGACCTTAAGATTTCATGTTAAAAAAATTCACAGGAAACGTAGTTTTTGCAAAGAGCCGTTTTTGTTATTTAAATTATGCATAAAACTATGTTAATCAAACCTTAGGTTTTACAGTAATACACTAAATTGGGGGGGGGGGGGGGAAGAACCTTTTCCAAAGGCGTATCCATACTACATGTGGTAACATTCAATGAGACATAGAAAGCTTTACTCCATTAGTAAAGGTAAAGTTAAATTTTTTTTTGCCATCATATTTTGTTGTGCTTGTTTTTGCTGCATGGATCCTGGGCGAGACTGTGATGTTGAGATCTTTACATAACTCAAGATGATTACGAACGATTTGTTGTGCAAAGCAGAAAAATAAAGTACCAGTTGCTGCTGTTGTTTTTCCAACAAAAAAACTTTAAAACCACTATCTTTTCATACCCCCTAAAATACATCGTAGTGTTTGTTGATGCGAATGTGACTGAGATGATCCACTTGGATATTGCAGAACCTTGGACAGTAAGGGCATTGGATGGTCGCTAGTGCATGCTTCATCAATTGATGTACTTTCTTGGGACGCAGTAACAAAGTTTGTATTCATAAAGATGCAGTTCTTAATATATTGTGAGGCAATTGGTGGCGCCGTGAGCATGAAGATTGGCATGTAAACTGCTCTATTCTGATTCTGACGACTCGAAGCGATTAACTGCTGCTAAAGGTTTGATAAAATACAAACCATCGCATTGCCGGTATGCTTCTTCCTCTCGAAGCACAAGATCTTCACAGTTATTCCAGAAGTCAATATCGATTTTTGAGAGGGCATCCAGCGTCTATTATTTAACACCCCGCAGTTTGAGAGGGCATCCAGCGTCTATTATTTAACACCCCGCAGTTTGAGAGGGCATCCAGCGTCTATTATTTAACACCCCGCAGTTTGAGAGGGCAACTCTGTCAACTATGCTAGCAGTCCGCACCAAAAAGAGTAGTGGTACAGTGGGTTCCATCCCACTGTAACATCTAAGGCAACGAGGAGGCAGACAGACTGGCAAAAGAAGGTGCAAGACTACTACAACCAGATTCTAGTGTGACCTACGAAGAGTCCAAAAGGCTTATTAGGGCCAGATATATGGCCAAATGGGAAACAGAACATACTGGCTACACAAAAAAATGATGCCTACTATCAGCTGAACAGAAGAGAGCAGACTCCTCACAGGCCACAACAAACTGAGGTACCACCTATTCAATAAACTGAATATAGGTGGCACTGACGAATGCACCTGTGGTACAGGGAAAATGACCGCTGAACATCTGCTGCAAAACTGCCCGACATACGAGGACCAGAGAAAGCACATGGGGCCATCACCAGTGGCAACACAAGACAAGCTGTATGACAGTGTCGACAGCCTCAGGATGTCAGCTGCTTTCTTCGAACAAATACAGATTGACGTCTGACAGCGTACGAAAAAGAATTCTATAACACCACGCGGTTTAAGAGGGCATCAAGTGTCAATTCCTTAACATCACACAGTTTCTTCTTCTTCTTCTTTGTACGCTGTCAGACGTCAACCTTTATTTTTTCGAAAAAAGCAGCGGTCATCCTGAGGCTGTCGACACTGCCATAGACCTTGTCTAGTGTTGCCACTGGTGATGGCCACATCTGCTTTCTCTGGTCCTCGTATGTCGGGCAGTTTTGCAGCAAGTGTTCAGCGGTCACTTTCCCGGTACCGCACGTGCATTCGTCAGTGTCACCTATCTTCAATTTATTAAATAGGTGGTACCTCAGTCTAGTGTAGCTTGTGCGAAGTCTGAAGACCACGACCTGCTCTCTTCTGTTCAACTGGTAATAGGCATCGTTTTTTGTGTAGCCAGTATGTTCTGTTTCCCATTTGGTCATGTATCTAGCTCTAATAAGCCTTTTTGACTCTTCGTATGTCGCAATAGAATCTGGTTGTAGTAGTCTAGCACCTTCTTTTGCCAATCTGTCTGCCTCCTCGTTGCCTTGGATGTTACAGTGGGATGGAACCCACTGCACCACTACTCTTTTTGGTGCGGACTGCTGGGATAGTTGACAGAGTACTGCTCTTAAGTCATTAAGTTCAGTATTGTTCTGGCTCTTTAGTGCTGTGACTACGGCCAGGGCATCTGTAAACAGGACTATATGGCTTTCATTTCTTTTGCATGTCACCATTTCTTCTACTGCAGCCCTCAGTGCCTCTGCCTCCGCTCTGAAATTGCTTGAGTATTTTCCAGTTGCCACTGACAGTGTTATTTTTCTACCATTTGGTAGTCTCAGGAATACCCCTGCCCCTCCGTTCTGTGTTGTGTTTGTTACAGAACCGTCGGTGTATGCATGGGTCCAGTCCATGCTTGGGTAGTTTTTCGTTATGTACCTCAGGGTTATATCTCTTCTTTCTTTTTCAGTCTGGCTGTTCTTTTTTCCAATACCTGGTATATTTTCTACCACCTCCGGAAATATATGCTGCCTCCAGGTAGGTTTTCGTACAGTAGGGATGGGCTTTGGTGTTGTTAATGCGTTCATAGGGTCTTCGTTCATCTTTGCTTTGGCTATTTCTGCAAAGTTTAGTTTCCCATTTCCAAAATTATTTAGTCTCTTATGCATTGGGTGGTCTGTCAGTCTTCTTAGTTTCTCTGCTTGCTACTGGGCTCTGCAGTTTCTTCTGTCGGTCATGGATTGAAGATTTGTAATCTTTTCCAGTTCTACAATTGGCGTTGACTTCATACCTCCTGTTATAACTCTCATGGCTTGGTTTTGGAGTATGCTAATTTTGTAAAAGTTCGCCTTTGCTGCTGTTGTCCATGCCGCAATTTCATACTCGAGAACTGGTCTCACTCTTCCAGTGTACAGTTTCTTTAGTATACTTTCGTCTGCTCCCCAGCTTGTGCCAGCAAATTTCCTCATGATTGCCATTCTTTCTCTGGCACTCATTCGGTTTCTCTCGATCTGACTTTTCCATGTCATGTGCCGATCAAATGTGACTCCCAGGTAGTTTGGGTTGTCGTTTGGCCGCAGATATTTGCCGTTAAGACTTATTTTGGTGTTTTGGGGTTTGTTTGAAAGCGAGAATATCGTACATGTTGTTTTTTCCTCATTTATTTTGACCAGCCATGAGTTCACCCACTCCTCCAGCGATGTTAGGGCCTGCTGCATCCGATTACTTGCTATGGTGAGATTCTTTTCAGAGGTCCACATAGCCAGATCGTCTGCAAACATGGAGCTATAGACTCTTCTTGGTATATTCTCTGCGATGTTATTTATATACACCAGGAAGAGTGCATCACACAGTTTGAGAGGACATCAAATGTCAATTCTTTAACACCACGAAGTTTGAAAGTCTTGTTATGTGCGGCAATTGATCTTTGACTGCAGCTCACACAAGTTCTCCGGGGTTGAGCTGTGAATGATACTGTGGTAGTCAAAGAGAAGTGTGGCCATGCTCTGCAATTATCTAGTCAATTAAAAACATCTTTATTTTCATAGTCCGCATCACAAGCTGCAATACCTCTCGCTTTAAATTGTTGTGACAAAAAGGTATATTTTCTTTTGCAAGCCAATTCTTCTTCTTCTTCTTCTTCTTCTTCTTCTTCTTCTTCTTCTTCTTCTTCTTCTTCTTCTTCGTATGCAGTCAGACAGTAACCATTATTTTTTCGAAAAAAGCGGCGGTCATCCTGAGGCTGTCGCCGCTGCCATAGAGCTTGTCTTGCAGTTCCACTGGTGATGGCCACATCTGCTCTCTCTGATCCTCGTATGTCGGGCAGTTCTGCAGCAGATGTTCAGCGGTCATTTTACCAGTACCGCACGGGCATTCGTCGGTACCACCTATCTTTAATTTGTTGAATAGGTGGTACCTCAGTCTATTGTGGCCAGTGCGAAGTCTGAAGACAACGACCTGCTCTCTTCGGTTCAACTGGTAATAGGCATCGTTTTTGGTGTAACCAGTATGTTCGGTTTCCCATTTGGTCATGTATCCGGCTTTGAAAAGCCGTTTTGACTCTTCGTACGTCATACTGGTATCTGTTTGTGGTAGTCTTGCACCTTCTTTTGCCAGTCTGTCTGCCTCCTCGTTGCCTTGGATGTTGCAGTGTGATGGGACCCACTGTACCACTACCCTTTTTGGTGCGGACTGCTGGCACAGTTTGCAGAGTGCTGCTCTTAAGTCATTAAGCTCAGTGTTTTTCTGGCTTTTTAGCGCCGTGACTACGGCGAGAGCATCTGTAAGCAGGACTATATGGCTTTCATTTTCTTTGTGTGTCACCATTTCTTCCACTGCCGCCCTCAGTGCCTCTGCCTCCGCTCTGAAATTGCTTGTGTACTTACCAGTAGCGAATGACAGTGTTATTTGTCTGCCATTTGGTAGGTTCAGGAATGCTTCTGCCCCTCCGTTCTGTGTAGTGTTTGTTACAGAACCGTCGGTGTATGCATGGGTCCAGTCCATGCTTGGGTAGCTTTTCGATATGCAAGCCAATTCATAATTACTTGATTCGTGCTTGATGAAGTTGAAATTTTATCTTCCTGTGCAACAACATTATGATAGGATGCATTGTCAATAACAAGACATGATGGCCTATCCAGAGTGGGAAGAAGTGTATTCCTCAACCAATTCCTGAAAGTATTCTCATTAATGTCAGTGCGGTAGTCCCTTCCATCGGTGGAGTGTGCTTGAAACAAGTTCTGCGCCCCTTATAAGACAAATGTATTTGCTACCTGCATGATCTATTTCAATGCGTGTAACCTTACTAGTTGCAATTTCGCTTCTCCTGTTCTATCCAGTGACTGCCATTTTTTCTCTCATCTGCATGGTAAGCATTTAACCACGATTCGTCCAAATATACTATCTCGTAACCGTCAATCATGACATTAAAAAAAATATCTAGAGTTGGCCATGCTTCAACCCTGTGCTCACGAATCCTAAGGTGTTTGGACCGTGCGGAAATGTGGTGCGGTTTTTCACAAACTATGTCCCTGCCACTAGCAGATTTCCGAACAGTGAAACTGATGCATCTAACAAGTCTCAATAAAGTGGTTTTTGAAATTTCGACTTTGCAGCCGAACCTATAGATTACTAAGTGCAACAAGTTCATTTTCTATAAACATTTTAACAATCTCACGTACAATAATATCTTTGTCAAAGTCATCGGTTTTCTTTTTCCTGCCTTGTTTCTTGTATTATTTACATACTTTAAGTCATTTTCTGCCTTGTTTCCTGTATTATTTACAGATTTTAAGTCATTTTTGGGGAAATGGGGATTGGTGGGGAGGGAGAGTAACTAAACAATAGTACAGTCACCTTCTGCATCGTCGTGAATTTGCACTTCAAACTCATTTCTAAATTGATCAAAATGTAGCTCGTTCAACCTCTCCTAACCGAAAACAAACGACCTGTAGATACGCCACATCCATTGGTGCACAAGCAATGTAAACGATTCGCCGAGTTGTTTTTTCACGACATTACCGATTCCTCAGTAAAAATAACAGATTTTGATGATAATAGAATACTTTGAACGGGTATACCATATCCAGATCAGTGTTGTTTTTTTTTTTTACTAATCATAAATACGTAATAACTTACAGGAGAACAGTTTTAGATGAGCAAAAAAATACTTTCTTAAGGTTGTGACTATTATTAATACCCACACAAAAATATCATTACATTCTGTCAAGGGATTATTTAAAAGGGAATTATTAAAATATAAATCGCTAAAGATGTTCAGCAATTTTGGAACGAACTTTATATTTGTTCATCTTTTTGATTGAATGTAATGACATTTTGTGTTTGAACTATTTATAGTAGTGACCCATGACTTTGGTGAGCAATTTTTTGCTAATTTAAAACTGCTCTCCTTTGTATTTTTGTTTATTCAGGCCAGTAAAAAAGCATTGCTGGGATAGACATTTTGAAGTTTTACAGACACACATTCTCGTGTTCCGTTGAAAAGGTATTCATATTTCGATGTTGTAATTCCTTTATAAGATAGAAAACGAGTATTTCGTGCTAAAAATAGGTATTAATAATTGTTGTACATCGCAAGCGAAGGTGGCGAAAAATATAAAAATGTTATAATATAAAAATATTAACTATTTAAAAAATAGGTACAGTGGTAAGAGGACCGTTCCGCGCCGTTTGATTTATGTGTAATGTGTTATTATCCCTGCCGAGCTAACAAAAGACGTAGGGATAGCCTGGCTTCACATACTGTATACCCTTGTGTGGTTTAAGCAAGAAACACCATAAGACTGGAGAAGTGCAACAATACTACCCATAGGGAAATAAAAGGACACCCAAAATACTACACAATATAGAGGAATATCATTACCTAACTGTTCTGGAAAGATATTCTGTTAAATACTGGAATAGAGACTTCGCCCAATCACAGAACCGCAGCTTAGCGAAACACAGATGGGATTTAGAGAAAGCAGGAGATGTACATATGAAATCTTCGCACTCAGACAACTAGCGGAGAAAACAATCAGGTACGATCAGACACTATACGTTGCTTTCGTGAACCAAGAGAAGGAATTCGATAGAGTGACTAGATACCAGCTGTGGACAACATTATAACGTTATGGAGTGATTAGCCATTTGACCAATCTATGTAAAAGTCTTTATGTGAATAGCCAATGTACAATAAGAACATCATCATCATGAAGCATGTCCTTTATAGAACGTCGCACCCATCACAGTATGTCTGAAAGAAAGTAATTCTCTTGCCAAAACTACAGCCTCCACCACAGTCATACTCAGACATTCCTGGATATCTTGGTGCCATTGTGTTCTTGGTCTACCGCTTCCACTTTTACCTGGCACCATACCTTCCATCACTGTTCTTTCAATACCGCTGTGTCTCTTGATGTTACCAAAGTATTTGCATTTACTAGCCAAAATGGAATTGATAAACCAGTTCTTCTCTTTGCTCAACTCTAGCCGAATGTCTACATTTATCTTTTTCTCTGTCCATGGTATTATGAGGATCATTTTGTAACATTTTGACTCGAAGGATTCGATTCTTTGTCTAGAAGTTTTGGTAATCGTCCACGATTTGCAGCCATAATCTGCCACAGGAAAAACACAGGCTCTCAAGATTTTTACTTTTATCATTTTGTTGGTGCTCTGTCATAATTTCGTCAGGCTGTTCAGTAAGAACAAACGCAGGATATTCCGAACAATTCCATATTAGATCCTGTTTACGACAAGGTTGTGTACTATCTCCTTTACTATTTATCACATATGTGGACGCAATATATAAAATGACCAACATTGGTAAGGGAAACAGCGATCCCTTAAATAATCTTCTTTTTGCTGATGATCAAACATTAATAACAACCTCATAAAATCAACTGCAGGAATATATCAACAATCTTACAGAGGCAGACGTCTGGTCAGGCACAATATAATGATCAGAAATGTTAGTCAGTCAGGCATAATATAATGATCAGAAATGTTAGTCAGTCAGGCACAATATAATGATCAGAAATGTTAGTCAGTCAGGCACAATATAATGATCAGAAATGTTAGTCAGTCAGGCACAATATAATGATCAGAAATGTTAGGCAGTCAGGCAAAATATAATGATCATAAATGTTAGTCAGTCAGGCAAAATATAATGATCAGAAATGTTAGTCAGTCAGGCAAAATATACTAGCCAAGACCCTCACCAAGACTTCCCCGTAGTACTCCCTAGAACCGGGCTATTTTTCATGCAACCTGGCTAACAAGATGAGGGATCAACGTAATTCCCGAAGTAATGAGCGACACGCAGATTAACTTAACGAAGCCAAGCATAACACAACCGACTGGAAGACAACAACCTACCTTCATCAGCACGCTTGAGATGTGAGGAAAGCTACAACAAATCATAACTAAACGTTTTTTCAGGGTGCACAGACGGGTAAGTCTATCCATTGTGGAATTTCTTCAATTACAACATCAACAAACTAAATGGGACTTGTACGGTTTACCGTGAGAAAATCAACATAGAGAAATCCTAAGTTATGACAATTGTAAGAAAAGAAATAGAAACATCAATATTCATACTAAACCAACAAGTAAAACAGGGGAAACATTTCACATAACATAATCGCAGCAGCCGGCAAAGGCGACACCGAAATGCAAAACAGATGTAATAATGCAAGTGAAATCATCGGACAAATGTCCCTGATATTACTATGTAAGCACATGACAATCCGTACAGATAGAACGCTATTCAAGATATTATCCCTATCCACATTGTGCTATCAGTGCCAACATTGGACATTAACAAACAAAGATAAAAGACGCACCGTAAGAACAGAGATGCAATGTCTGCACAGAATGCTTTGAGTAACAAGAATAAACAGTCAGAAACGAAGATATTAAGATACAAGTAGGTATAACACGAGTGCTAGACGTCATCAAGAGATAGCAAACCAAATGGTTCGGCCACCTGACACAATACACACCAGATAGTATCCCTCATAAAGCAACGATAAACAGATACAATGGATACAAAGCCAAAGGCAGATCTCGTAAAAGATGGATAGCAGAAATAATAGAAGCCGTAAAGTTCCCCAATGTACGAAGCATATAGTAGGGGCTGATCAAGAACCCTCTACATAACCTGACGCTGAAAGGCACACGCAGGAGTACAAGCGAAAAGAAAGAAAGAAAAGAGAGACATGCTAAGACAACTTTACAACCAGGATCCTTTCTGATCAACCAGATGGTACTCAGTATAATCGATTTAGTTTATATTACGACCAATATATTCACTCTCTTCTCTTCTATGCGAGACTGTGCACCTATAGGTTTGACCGGGGTGCAGTGACGTCGATCTTTACAGATCATTCTTTAAAGAGAACAGTTACTTCCCCTGGAAAGATAGTGCTCTTTGATTCGTAAAGTTACAAAAAGCAACATATCTGGAGCTCTCGTGTCTGTTTACCTTTTTCAATAGTTTGTTAAGAAATCTGCTAACATGTGGCAGATGTAATAAATGATACAGTAGGCATAATAATACATACCATGGGTGATTCTAACAAGCCCAAGGTTATACACGGTACTTAATTGTTCATCGATTTTACTGTAGAAAAATGTAACTTAACAATTGTAATTTATTGTCTGATTAACTTCTGTACTGTTACAAATGAACATTCCAACTTTTTACAACTCACCTGGCCTGACAACCTACTACTTACTACTATTACTAACCTAGCCTAATCCACTCACACTGTGACTACACAGAGAGGTCTAGCTTCTACCTTTAGTTTATTACTACTGCTACTATCACTACTACTACTAGGTCTACTCTTTATATTAATACTGGTTTAGAAGACTCTGCAGAGTATGTGTTAGTTTATTTTACATTTCCTTGATAATGATAATGATATAATAATATATCATATACTGATAATACTCGATATTAATGTAACAAACTAAACGCGGCTTGATCTTCATTATATTATCATGGTGTCTCTGTCTGTGCAACTCACTCAGCATATATTATAATTATAATAAATAGTATAGAGACAATTGAATAGGTTGATGCAAGAATCTACGTAAGTTAAACTGAAACTTACAATGTCAATAGCAAGAACAGAAACAGCCGTTAAGATCTACACAGACCAGCACCAACTCAAGCAAGTGAAGGATTTAAAATATTTAGCATAGAATCATCTAATGGAAGAATGCAAGAAGAAATTGATCACAGATGTACCAAAGCAAACCAAATCAGACAAATGGAAATCATTGGCCAGATGTCAATCATACTGAAGAATAAGCACGTAAAGATTGGCACAAAAAGAGCCCTATTGATTCAACACAATTTTCATGCCTACACTATGCTACCACTACCAGTGTCAAACTTGGACACTGACAGCAGCAGATAAGAGAAAAATAGAAACAACAGATATGAAAAGCCTGAGTCGAATGCTAAATGTGACAAGATGGGACACATCAGAAACGAAGAGATCAGGAAACAGATGGGCACTAAGCCAGTGCTAGATTTAATTAGAAAACAGCAAATTTAGGGGTTTAGCCATATATCACAACAGCAACACAGCAGCGTCCCACAGATGGCTCTAACACTGGAACACAGTGGTACCAGAGCTAGAGGCCGACCCCACAAAAGATGGATTGACGGAGTATCCGAGGCAGCCAGTTCGACTTCATACGAAGCGCACACCAAGGCGTTGTCCAGATGTCTTATACACCTGACGCGGAAATGCAAACTAGGATAAGACGATAGATAGATAGGTTGATGCGACCTTAGAGTAGCAACTCTCCAATGAGTTTTTGGTTTTCTTTTTCCTTGCAGCATTGTCTTTTTACTTCTTTGTGTTGCATGAGCTTATTTTTTTCCCAGCCTGAGGTGGTCGTTCAGATTTCATCCCCATTTGAGTCGGTATGCAGCTATGATAGTAATGCTGCTGCTATGTATGACTATGAATGATAGTACTCACTACCGGGTACATCTTCCCGAGATGTCAGATCCATATCCAGTGCCTTCATGTCCCGCTTACATGTGTCTTTGAATCTCAGTATTCTCATCTGTTCTTTTACCATACACCAGCTGCCCATAGAGAATATCTTTGGGGATGTGATCATCTTCCATGCGGCAAACATGACCAAGCCATCTCAGTCTTCATTGTCGAAGGAGGATGTACATACTTGGAAAACCGGTGCAAGAATACATGTCTACATTTGCCACGCTGTCTCTCCATGGGGCACCAACGATGGATCTCAGGCGAAGGTGTTAAGCCTATGCTCTTGTTGAGCAAAGGTTGTCCATGTTGTCCACAGGCATTGTAGACCATGGTCTTGGCTGTAAGTTTAGGGTCTTCTTAGACACGTGTTGTGAGATGAGAAAATATAGAAGCAGCTTTGCCAATGCGATTGTCTATTTTGAGATCAAGAGAGTAATGCCCAGCGACGGTCCACCCAAATTGCTGCATCAATTTTGGCAATGGCATCTTTTGACATAACAACATGCTCCTGACCTGGTCTCGGAAGATCTTTCGTTAACTCACGTCTTTCTTTAAACATTGTTGTCCAGTTCTTCACTGTTGTCTTCAACACACTTTTGTCTCCATACACTGCCTGCATTCTGTGATGAATGTCAACTGGTCGACATCCTTCAGCTGTTAGAAACCGAATCACCGCTCACTGATCAACTCTGGACGGATTCCGTATCACACCAGCCATGTTTTCAACGGCCTGCTGAGGAAACTATGAGTCAGAGGATAATGAAATTTTGCAAACTTGACGGTTGGTATGTGCTGTTTACATCAGAAGTGACGTGATCATGCTCATCGTACGTATGTTCACTTGGTGCAGTTAGGTCAGGTTTCATCTGAACACGCCTCGTATAATGGTTCAGCGTAAAATAAGTGTTATCAGGGTCTGAAAGAGGAGCAAAGAATAGTAACACTGTAATCTGTCATAAGAGTTTGCTAAGAAACGTTGAGCAAAGGGCTGGCTACACCATCCTATAACAACATTTAGGCACATAAAACTTCAACAGATATAGACATGTCAACATTTCATGATTTGTCATGTATTTGTTGAAGATCTATGCTCCACAGGGTGCTGAAGAAGGTTTTGACTAATAAAAATAAATTTATAATACTTATGGTATATCATTTCCACAATCATAGTTAACACTAGAATAACCTGGCATATGGAATAAAAGAATTTACTTATCCCCCAGCAAGCAGGTTTTTGTAGAAACAGATAGACCGAAGATCAGGTAACATATATCTCGCAGGAGATAGAAGATGCATTTCAAGAAAAAAATCTGGATAGACCTAGAAAAAGCCTTTGATAAAATATGGAAGAGCGGGTTAAAACTGAAACTACTGTAAATGGGTGTAACCAACAACATGTACAAGTGGATCAGTGATTATCTAGATTACAGGACAGCAAGAGTGCAACTCCAAGGACACTTCAGCAAAAATATGAAAATGGAACAAGGAGTTCCACAAGGTGGAATACTCTCACCCATGCTGTTCCTCATATATATCAATGATATAATCACAGAAATTCCTAAAAGAGTACACAGTGCACTATATGCAGATGACCTGGCACTATGGACATCCGAAGAGTCTACACCTGTAGCTAGAAACCAAATGCAGGAGGCTCTAAATAAAATAGAGACATGGACAAAAAAAATGGCATATCACTATAAACGAATCCAAAACCACTTACACAATCTTCTCTCTATCTCCCAAAGCCCCAAGAAGTAATCCTGAAAGTAAATGGCCAGACTCTCTTCCTTGACATAAGTCCAACTTATCTGGGAATAACAATGGACCCAAGGCTGACATGAAAAAACCAGATAAAAAAAGCCACCAACAAAGCTAAGACCAGAATGGCGATAATGAGGAAGATATCAGGCTCAACATGGGGAGCAGACACGGCACACTAAAGAAACTGCACACAGGTTATGTGAGAACAGTGCTAGAATATGGGATAGCAGCATGGTCCACAGCAACAAAGAATAACTTTCACAAAATAAATACAACCCAAAACCAAGGTATACGTATCATCACTGGAGCTATGAGAACAACACCAATAAATGCAATGGAGAACATCACACGAATTGAAAGTATGGAGACGCGCAGAGACCAAAAAACACTCCAGCAGGGGGAGAAGTTCAAATGAATGCCTGATCACCCAATATATGACAGAATAAATCGCATGGGAAGAGGGAGATTAAAGAGAAACCACTTCATATAAAAAACAAAAGAACTTGCAAGAGCAAACCAAATCATAAGCCAGGCAGTGGTTAGAGATTTAAAACAAACATCCCAAATTCCACCATGGAAAAAAGCCAAGCCCCCTGAGATGGTAGAAACTATAGAGGGAATAGGGAAAAAGTGAACTCAGACAGATTCAGAAAGGAAATTTATCACAGAAGAATATCTTAGGAGAGTATACCCACCAGAAACATGGACACACGTATATACAGATGGCTCATCTAACAAAGCCAGATCCAATGAAGGTGGAGGGGTCTATTACAGACTAGGGAATGGAGAAGAAAAAACTCAAGTTTTAACTACGGGAACATATTCCAGTAATTTCTATGCAGAGGCACTGAAGGCCGCAGCTGAGCTTGTAATCAAAGATAAAGATATCCACCAAGAAAACATAGTATTCCTGATTGATGCCGCGTCAGTAATAGCAGCGCTAAAACAACACAAAGATGAAGATCTCGAGCAATGTATGTTCTCCCTGACACAGCTCTCAGCAGAACACCCAAGGTTGGTCATACAGTGGATCCCATCCCACTGCAATATTGAAGGCAATGAAGATGCAGACAAACTAGCAAAGAGTGGAGGAGCATCCCCACAAACAGACCTGAGTATCACATATAATGAGGCCAAGACCATAATTAAAGCCAACTTCAGGGTAAAATGGGCTGATCAACACCCTGACTTCCGAAAAGAAGACAGCTAGTATAACTTAACTAGAGAAGAGCAAGTCATCATCTTCAGACTGAGAACTGTGCATAACAGACTCAAGAGTCATCTTTACAACAAAATGAGGAATGGGATAGATGACAGGTGCCCATGTGGGGAGCATATCATGACCGTGGAACACATCCTACAAAGCTGCATGCTTACGCAGGAAAAGAGAGAACAATACTGGCCTCATGAGACAGATATGAGACAGAAGCTGTATGGAGATGAAACAGCCTTACAAACAACGGTGTCCTTTGTAAGAGAAACCAGAACCTTGATCTGAGGATGAACGAAGAAGAAGAAGATTTCCACAATCACTGATGCATTGTATTTGGGCCTTTGAAACAGACAACATATAAAAGAAATAATTTTTATTGCAGCGGAAGCGTACGGTGCTCTTAATGTGGAAGATCTTAGCACAAATGTCCAGCCAAAGGTAAGTGAATGTTTCTGCTGGTTTGAATTCATTCAGAAAGATATGCAGTAATCATAAGTATTCACTAATATGAGATCATATACAGTCTTCATACAGTTGGTAAAGACATTTGATAGTATACACTTTAGTTAAGTTTAGTCGAAGAATCTACGTCATTGCACACAGTTTAACCCATATTTTTGGAGAATCTCAGCACAATGCACAAACTCAGTAGCACCGGCCAGGATCCCGTAATAGATTGGGTATGTTTTTAACATAATTTTGAATTTTGTCCAGGCAGTGGCTGTTAAGCCTACTCTTTTCGATTCCCACCTGCAGAGAGATTTTTAACATGCTCGACACTGCACACAGGTGTTCGATTTCTACTACCCAGAGTTCCAAGGAAATACCAGAAAGTCCAAAACGCAGCGAGAGATTACAAAAACAGTATGGGGAAATTCTGAATTTGGATTATAAAAACACAAGAAATTTCTACAACAAGTTAAAAAATATGAGAGGGTAAAGCTAATGTTTTTGTCACAGGCCTAGTTTCTTGCTTCTATTGACGATCGTCATCGATTCACCCTTGAAAACAGACATCTCCAACATGGGTTGCCTTCATTCATATAACATTAATATCTTCGATACCATTTCTTAAAATCTCATACTGGCCCCCATCTACTTACAGGTACCTAGTTTACAGCTTGACTGCGATATTTGCACCTTTCGGTCCGACCTGTCTAATATTCACTGGTGAAAGACGAGGCACATTGATGCAACCTGTATTTACTGTATAAGAAACTGAATGGCAGTGTCGCGAACTTTGAACTGACTGATAATTTTGTTGGAGATGTTGATGTTGGTGTCTGATGTAAAATGAAGAAGAATCCCTAGTCCACGCATAATTCAGTCTACTCAGGTGTAAATTGGTACTGGACCTACCAATGGATAAAGCAAACCAGCGAATAAAGGAACTTTTCCCTGATGAATGGCATTGATGGTCATGGACCTTCATTTCCTCTCATCATGTGTGTTGTTTGTCAGTTCGTCTCGAACCCATTAACGCTATTTGTGATTAATTTTAGGTTTTGTCCTCCATGATGAAACTAGGGATATCCAATGCGGCAGTGGCTTTCCATTTCCTACCCCTAGTAGCCTTTAGTAATTCAATCTGCAAAGCAGCAAGCAGTTTAAAGTCAGAGTTCCCCGTCTCATAGATGAGCTGTCTTTCTATGCTTTCGAGCCTAATCTACCCGGATAATATGACTCACAAAAGTACCAAATATAATCTAAACATGCATACTACATACATACAAACATAGCTAGATAGAATATACAAAAGTCGCCAGTGAACTAGTATCCCAAGTGCAGGAACAAAGACAGAACTGTCTGACCGAAAAACTCGCATGAGGCAGTGTAAGTAATCCAGACAGAATGTGTCGATGTGTGCAAACAAAAAGTCACGAGTTGACACCATAGGCACTGACAACTGAATAACTAGTCGATCATTGCTGGTATTCCACTTGCACAACCTGGACTATCAAACGTCACACAATATAAGGACGACATATGTATCACAAACAATGCGGTTGTACTATGCTTGTCGCTCACTACTACAGGGATCACATCTCATCAGCCAGGCTGCTTTGACAACAGTCTGTTTCCAGGGAACGCTAAATGAAAAAGAGATTGTGGTCTTGGTCAGTGTATTGTGCCTGACCCTGATGCGACATCTTGGTCAGTATGTTGTGCCTGACTGGACTAGCATCTCAGTTCTCCTATATTTGAGTAATTTTACTATATTCAGCATACGTTACACTTTTATGTCTTTTATTGTAGAGCTCTGGTACCAGAAAAATCTGGCTGTCCTCATTCATCCAGGAACATCTTCCTGCAAACAGGCTGCGGTCTAATGAAGGTGACTTGAGTTCTAAGTTTGAATCTGTAGACTGCTCTCGGCGACGAAAAAAAAAACGAAGAAAATCTAAAGCCAGTGTGGCAGGAGGCACTTTGACCAGATTTCAAAGAAAGGGTCAAAGACTTTTTAAACCTTCTCCAGATATAAGGTGAGCAAGGCATGTTAAAATTAAAAAATTGTTTATATCAACAACAAAAAACAAAAACAAATACAGAATCTCTAACAGCTGGATATAGAATAGAATTGACTAGTAAATAATATAGGCTACAGTATTATATGGAAACTTGGACAATGAACAAGTAATTAGAAGATAAAATAGCCCCCGGAGATGTGAATATACAGGAGAACGGGTCACATTTCATGGAAACAAAAGCTAACAAATGTAGGGGTCCTAGATAAACTAGGGGTGAAAGAGAACTGTTGGAAGAAATAAAGAGTAGATAAATCATATAATAGTTGTCCATCACAAGTGATGAAGACCACTCTCTTTGTTCAGCCGTGTGGACAGTCGTATCTCTTGCTGTGTCCGCTGAAATGGGTGACTTGCGCGGTGATTTGGATTAAAGTCAGGAAGAAACTGCGCCTTTTGTCAACCTCACTCACAGAGCCTAAGCTACCTTTTGCCAGTGGCAAGACACCCATCGAGACGACTGGAGATA
Source organism: Ariolimax columbianus (assembly GCA_036924085.1). Lineage (NCBI taxonomy): Eukaryota > Metazoa > Mollusca > Gastropoda > Stylommatophora > Arionidae > Ariolimax > Ariolimax columbianus. Next base: position 67,290,387 of record JAVGWX010000016.1, on the reverse strand, counting down.
GCATAGGATGCAGACTTTGCCTCAAGGTTACCACCGAAGCCTTTCCGTAAACATGTAACCCGCAGGGTAGAAAGGTGGGATGGCATCTAACGCAGTTTGTCGTGCCTTTTCGATAACCACAAGAGGTCGTATGGACAACACTCGGCGAGTGAGTCTGGCATCTCTCCCCAGCTGTGTTCAGTTCATCATAGTAGCATCTAAAATTTCCACACGCCAAATTCGTGAAGGTGAACCGGCAGAACTAACCCGTGAAATACGACACAGGTATAAGCGTAGTTCCATTCAGCCGGCGTCCAGACCAGGATAAACGGATGGAAGAAATCACAAAAAAAGAACGAAATAACAAGTTCCGACGAAAAACAACACCACGTTTCCGTGAACACAAGTGTAAGTCGTCGACTAGTGTGAATTCCAGGCAAATCCGTGGTCTGGCGGCATCCATAATGATCCAAAACAGTAGAGAAATGTAGACTCGCAGCCAGTTATGGCGCCATCTTTGCCAGATAAATCATATATTTAGGTCATATTAACAGACATGACACTCGTGTAAAAACCATACTAGATGGAAAGGTTGAAGGCAGTTGAGCACGAGGTAGGCAGCGCCATGAGTGGGAGGATAACAGCAAACAATGAATGAGTAGCAGTTTGGCTGTGTGTACCACCAGGGCCAGAGATAGAGGATGTTTGAGATCCATTCAAGCCAGCCTTCATTGTGGAGACTTGAATTTCTTCTTCTTCTTTGTACGCTGTCAGACGTCAGCCTGTATTTGTTCGAAGAAAGCTGTCGACACTGCCATAGAGCTTGTCTAGTGTTGCCACTGGTGATGGCCACATGTGCTTTCTCTGGTCCTCATATGTCGGGCAGCTTTGCAGCAGATGTTCAGCGGTCATTTTCCCTGTACCACAAGTGCATTCGTCAGTGCTACCTATCTTCAGTTTATTGAATAGGTGGTACCTCAGTCTGTTGTGGCCTGTGCGGAGTCTGAAGACCACAACCTGCTCTCTTCTGTTGAACTGGTAATAGGCATCATTTTTTGTGTAGCCAGTATGTTCTGTTTCCCATTTGGCCATATATCTGGCCCTAATAAGCCTTTTGGACTCTTCGTAGGTCACACTAGAATCTGGTTGTGGTAGTCTTGCACCTTCTTTTGCCAGTCTGTCTGCCTCCTCGTTGCCTTGGATGTTACAGTGGGATGGGACTTTTTGGTGTAGACTGCTGGCATAGTTGACAAAGTACTGCTCTTAAATCATTAAGTTCTGTATTTTTCTGGCTTTTTAGTGCTGTAACTACGGCAAGGGCATCTGTAAACAGGACTATCTGGCTTTCATTGCTTTCACCTGTCAGCATTGCTTCTACTGCAGCCCTCAGTGCCTCCGCTCTGAAATTGCTTGAGAATTATCCAGTTGCCACTGACAGTGTTATTTTTCTACCATTTGGTAGGCTCAGGAATACCCCTGCGCTCTGTGTTGTATTTGTTGCAGAACCGTCGGTGTATGCATGGGTCCAGTCCATGCTTGGGTAGTTTTCCGTTATGTACCTCAGGGTTATGGGAGACTTGAATTGAATGGATTCTGTGAGTGTCTGATGGTAGTAAATTCAGACAAATAAAATAAAAAAGTGAAATAATAAATGAAACAAATAACCACATGCATATTTATTGTTTGCTAGTTATTTGTATGTAAAATGTTTAAGCAATGGCGTTTTCAGATACGAGACATACCTACCATTGATGAAAATGTGGACGCAATATATGGAGGAGCTCATACAGTTTCGCAAGTAAGTTTTGAGTTTCTGCTTGAATGTCTGTGATCACTGTCATCTTACACAAACACGCCTCAACTATAAACAGATGTACATTTCTAAACTTAGCTTTACTTACTTACTTTACTATATCTTTCCACTGCCATGGAGCACAGTGGAGAGCTGTAGGTCTTACATTTGGACCAGCTGTGTTGCTATGGCTGTTGTGAGTCCATGTTGGTATAGGATACTTTACTTTATCCTTCCACCGATACCGGGATGCGTAGTAGGGAGCTGTAGGTCTCGTACTTGGGCCATATGCGTTGATGTGTCGATGCTGGTATAGGGTGTCTTTGATGCTATCTATCCAATTCTGGTCTTTCCCTTACTCTAAACCCTGATCTACTACTGTTGTATGTTTTTAATGGATGCCGATCTGGTTTCATTCTCATGAGATGGCCAAGCCAATTTACTTTCTGTTTATGCCTGTATTCTTGGGATAAATTTTTCCCCCACAATTTTTCTGATCTTAACGTGCTCGACACTTAAGTGTATGGAGTCTGATCTCGCTACCCAGAGATCAGCGGAATTTTTATCAGAAGATCCACGTGAAAAAATACCTGTCTCCACTGTGATTGGAATCCGTGACCTACAGCATCCAAGACGAACACCTTACCTCAAGACCACTAATCGCTGTCTGACAGTTCAGAAATAGCAGAAGAATGCACATCTCTATATGACATTCTACCAGAGCCCGTCTGGAGAAAAAGACCATGAGTTGCGGAGAAAATGAGTTGTGGAGAAACAACTTATGGTTCTATCACTGTGACAATGTGCCCCACACATCACTTCTTGCTCTAGATTTTTTTTAGCCTCCAGCCACCCAAATCACCTGACCTGACCCCAGCAGATGTTTTTCTATTACCTAACCTGAGATCCAGTTTGGAAGACGATGATTTGGAAGATGATGATGATCTCCCAAAATGCTTACGTTAAAGAGGTGAAAAACGATGTTAGGAGCAACATTAATAGAGGGAAGTATTTTGATACAGACAAGTCTGATTAGTTGTCAGGTAAACCTGAAAATAGTTGTCCAAAACGATCTGGTACATTTTGAAAAGACCTAGTATAAAAGTATAAGTACTCTCATAGACCATTGCCATCAGGGATAAAGCGTTAGCTAGTCTATTAATGTAGTCCCATAGCACAATACTTCACAAACATTTCAGTGTGGCAAACAAGCAGGGATTTATCCATTGCACCAGAGGCTGGTGCCTAATTGATTCTTGTTCATTTAATAATAATAATGTTCGTTTAGACGTCAGAGGCCTGTTGCGTCAGTCGACAACATCCATGACCCACTGCTGTGGAGCAGCTGGAGCCATACTGTGCGAAATGACCTCGTCTGCGCCCCTAGCCAGTCGGGGGAAAGACTTTTGGCGCAGAGAAATTACTTGAGTAGTATCTTGTGGGCCGGGGTTTCCTGGTCCAGTCGTATAACATGACCGAACAAAGAAACTCTGCGTCGATCAAGTGTTTCTGATATTGGGGGTAGGCCTATTTTAGCAGAGACCTCCACGTTGCGGATATAGTCATGCCATTTGTTCAAATAAAAAATAGTTGAAATACTAATTTTTTTATTAGACTTATTAAACTGGAATTATCAAAGTAATTTTAGTACTTTTTAGAAAAATTGTGTAGACAATTATGTAGACTACGTCCTGTTTCCAATTTCTGGTGTAAATCACTGTCATGATCCATATTTGGTGAATGCAAAAGTATAAATAATTGATTACAATGTCACCGGAACTCACAATTTGAAGTATTATTCTTGGAATTCACGATATGAAGTTTAATCATTTATAAATAGAAAGAGTTCTATACTTTTTATATGAAAAATAAGGTGGATGTCATGTTTTGATCAAGGGACAATTGTGTTTTTTAAGATAACTCGATTCCGATAACTGAGAGAAAATGTCTAAATGTTTGTCTACTTTATTGATGCCCTTTGCGGACCCGCAACTGAGCTCCCTATGGACTGGCATTGGTCTACGAACCACTGCTTTTGGAAGAATTACCAAAATAGATACTGTAATAATTGATGAAGTAATAAAGACTCATTGTTTGAGCCATCTCCTTTTTGAGGCGGGGCGATTAGAGCACTTTTTTGCTGCTTTTCATTCCCTAACTGCAGCAGTCAGTTATCCATTTACAGCTTAAACTGAAATATGAAGGAACTAGCCTGCACACCCAGTTAATTTTGAGGCATGTGCTGTAATCCCCGTTTCAAACATCCCAAAATGTGTGCATTATATTTTGTTACAAAACTGAGTTGCCAGGCAACTCTTGGTGTTGTCATAACAACTAAAGAGAAATAATATTTTCCAGTTTGACACACTCAGGTCTACCAAATGCAGCTCAGAAAATGATGAAAGCAGATTTCCATGGCTGCCCCCTCACCGTACAGAAGTCCAAGTGTCCCAGTTATATTGGTGTGCAGGGCATTGTACTACAGGAGACCAGGAACACCTTTATGTTGATCACTGCAGAAAATATTGTGAAACGTAAGCGCATCAGTTTTTGAGACATTAATCCTCATTTTATAATGGGTTGCTTAATAGTAAATCATTTCTACTTATGGGGGCTAGTGGTTAACACTTTCAGTCCCAAACAAAAAAGCAGGTTTGACCCAAGCAAAAAGGGCTACCACTCAGTGTGTTGATAGTTAGCCTTTATAAATTAATGCTTGTGATGCTCATGTATATAAAGACATGTGTTGTTATATATGAAAATAAAGGTATGTGGTTGTAGATTACAGGTATGCATAATATAAACATGATTTCATAAAAAAATATATAGTTATGCCAAGTCAAATGTAGGCAGAAAGAAGGATGTGATCAAATTTTGCTATATAAAATTACACTTTTTTTGTTCTGAAACTGCTTGCAATGTCAATATTCTTGTAAAAACTGCAAAAATGTCACAAACAACTATATTCTCATAACATATAATTAATTTGTTGCTATAAAATCAATGGAAAATAATAAATTTCTCAGAATACAAAAGTAGGTCATTAGGCAAAAAAAAAACCATAACATTTCATAACATATCAAGACAGTAGAAGGAACATATATTTGTGATGTTTGTGTGCAAAAATCCATATCTTGTTAGATATGAAAATGATGACAAATGGGTGTAGATAGCTGTTGTTTATAATGTATATATGTTTTCAATTAAAAAAATGTTAGTTATGCTACATAACTTGATTATTTAAAAATGATTTCAGTGAAAAATTAATTGTTTGGCATATAAAATTGACAGTGTAAACATGTTTTCATGTATGTTTATGTATTATAAAATTGGTACTCAAAGAAGATGATGATGAGACAATAGTACAAAGTGTCTTACCTTGTTGTTGAACTGCTATATCCATATCCAGAACAAATATCACAAAGCTGCATACAATGATGATCCAAGTAAAAGATGCACACAATAATAATCTAAAGTCCACAACTCAACTAGCTATCAATACTACATGCTATTTCATTTAAACTAATCAGATCAAGCTAGCTGTTTTGCTTATGGAAAGCCAGAAAGCAATTTTTAGGGCAAAGGTGAGGTCTGCCTGTGCAGCCTGAATACACATAGCTAGATCTTCGACGCCCTTTACCGCGGCCTTGGCTGCAGTGAACACAATCTCTGTCCTTCCCAACAAATTCCACAAGATGCCTAGCGCCAACTGTCCTCTCCACTTCTGTTCCTTTCATGGAATGTTTGAAGTTTTTTGATGGACAATTTATCAGTCCATCAGGTGTCAGCTTTGCAGCTTCAATGACCAGATCATTAATTAGCCGCTGTTTGAAATCTTGAAGTGAGAGCTTCTTTTTTCCATTACCTTCCTGGCACAAACTGTAAATAATGTGGGCATTGATCTGGGTTATCTCAATAACCCAATGGTAAATTTTTTTCCACCACTTTCGGCTTTTACGGTTGTGCATGCCATAATAGCCAACCATTTGATCCATCCGATCACAGCCATTCATGCTCATATTGTAGTCATCAACCACTTTCGGCTTTGTTGTTTTATTCCAGGTACCCTTCTCAACAGTTGATACTGTGGCTTTTGTTGAAACAAGTATGCAGGGCTTCTTTGCCTTTTTACTCTTCCAGGCAACGCATAATGTTTTGTTCACTGAGTCCAAAAACCACTTCATCTCTTGGTGTCCAAGCTTCAATGTCTTTATTTCCGGGGGAAAGCCGACGCGGTTGACATTTAGTGTTCCTGTATAATTGTAATTGTGCGAAAGCAGATAATCAATTACAGCCTTGGAAGAATAAAATCTGTCTGCAAAAATATGATGTCCAGGTCTCAACGGCTTCAAAAGAGTGCTGAAAACTTTCACAGCATGTGCGGAGCTGGGATCAACATCCGGATTATAGACAGTATTCTTACCAAAATAAATTTTTAAATTGAATACATAGCCCGTGGCGGAATCACAAAGTCCAAATGTCTTGATGTGGTACTTGTGTGGCTTACTGGCATTGTACTGCTTATACTTGAATCTCCCTTTCCATCCAATAACCATTTCATCAATGCACACATTCTCAAAAGGGTAGAAAGCACTTTGAAATCTTGTCAGTAACAGATCCACAAATGGCTCAATCTTGGCTTGATCTTGTGACTCTGGTTCACAAACATGTAGCATGCTGTGAAAAATACACTGGAAGCGGTTTCTTGAAAACATTTGATGGAACCATGGTGTATAATAATTTCCAACAGTACGCCAGTAGTCTTTCATTTTGGGTCTTGGATCAATGCCCATGGCGATCATCACAGCTGTAAACTTGAGCCATTCATAATGTGTTAGTGGTGTCCATGAAGCAAATGTAGAGTACTTCCTTGGTGGGTTATTGGCTTCAATAACCTTTGCAGCATAAGCATTTATGCTTGCTATTAAAATGCCAACAACAGCATTATCTAGAAAAAATTTTAAAAAATCCAAGGGTGTTTCCATTTGATAGAAAACTGGATTTATATTATTTCTAGTCTGGCGAAAAGTAAAATTTGAGTTGGTCTCGCCAGTTTCTACTGATCGCCAAGCTGATATATGATTATTACCCTCATGTCCATGGGTAACATTGTAATCATTGTTTCTAACAACGTTATGATCCTTCCTCATTTTCTTCCTTCTTGGTTCAGACACAGTCGCTGATGTTGTGGCAATCTGACTTGGTTGTCCTGTGCTCATAGTCGAACTATCACTTTCTGTATCGTCGTTCAGTTCGTTTTCAGACTCCTCGTAGTGATAATCTGACAATTCTCCATCGTCAGAGCTACTGTCATCCATATCGGAATTAGATTGTTGACTTCTCATCTCTTCAAACATCTTTATAGCTTGATCTGCTGTAAAACGACGAGGCCTATTACTAGTATTACCTGAGGTGGGCGTTGCCATTTTAAATACTGTCGAATACACACTGAATATTTGTATAAATAACAGTAAAATTTACCAAACTTTCAACAGCAATGTGAATTTCTTACCTCGCTAGTTTCAAAGCTAGTAAACGGAAGTAAAAAACGATGTCTGGTGTGTATAAAAGTGACAATATAGCGATAGAAACGAAACAAAATGTAAGCGCCGAATAATCGGCCCAAAGAGAAAAAGTGACCGCACAAATGTCCGACTATTCGGCGCCCGGGGCTTATTGTGTTAAGTGACATGGCTCACAATCCGCAGGTGCTGGGTTAGATCCCCACCACAACACCGGCAGTTACCCCGGGGAAGCAAACCCTTAGAAAATGCAGGAGGAAGTAGACCCTTACATAAATATGCATGCCGAAGTCGAATGCACTGGGCCGACAGGCGCAAAATAAAAACCGCAGTACAACACACACCGCCTTGGGGAATAGAGAAATGAGGCAAATGCAAAAAAAAAATTTCTACTTATTTGGTGTTCGTCCTGTAAAGAACGTGTCGTAATTTACAGCGAGGTTGCAATATCTGTGCCTTTCGGCCAGACACATCCGATTCCAGTTTTCTTTGTATCCAGGTAGAGATTCTGGGCTTCACTATATTTCTGGACTGATGTAATTATTTGTTCTAGGCCCTTGGTACTGTTCTTTCAATGACATGTTAGGGAGGTAACATTGGTCCTATTCTTACTGTAATCCTGGTGTTCATTTAGGTCACTTAATGTGCTCTTCACAAGGTAGCCAAATGTAATTTAAATTCATCTCTGTCTCGGAGTACCAAGGTTTTGTTGCAGGCCATCCCATTAATAGATGTCGGGCCACCGTAACGTCACTTTACGTGTCAGGAAAGCTTACCACGTCGCCTGCCCACCTGTACTGTCTTAGCATCGCTGTATCTACGTTATTGAAGTAATTTTGACACCTGATGGCGGTGTTGTAGGTGTGGTCCTGTTGTGAGGTTGACAGTGTACTATGCTCCATCGCCTGTCAATTTTTTGCAGGTGCCACTCCTTGCAGTTAGAATGACAATGCTGTAGAAGGTGTGCGTTCTCACTTCGCTGTTTTTAATCTGTTGATATATGGGCCAGTCCGAATGAAGCTGAACTGCCTCGCTGCTATCATTCGTGAGATCTCGTAATTTCTTGGCCCAAATAGATGTACGAAGCCATATTTACTCGTAGTGACAGAAAATGTATTGTGTCTTTAGTCTATTCATTTTTAAGCCAACTGCCTCATTTGCATTGTTAGCTCATTTAAGCATTGCTCAGCTTCATTAATGCTGTGGTTGATAACTATGTTATCCGTATCATATTTTTATAACTGTTATCCCTATCATATTTTTATAAATATATAACTAGACTCTACATTTTTCATTGAAACTGTATCTTATGATGTGTTTTGTTCTTTTCAGGGATACCCAAAGCAAACAGCACCTTCTCCATTGTTCTACATGGTCACGTCTTCACAATTTATGGTAACCAATTCACCGTCAAACCTGGGGAGCGAGCGGCTAAAAAGTTCAAATCAAAACCTTCCATTGATTTGTGATGCCAAAAGACTTAACTTAACGTCTTTTTTACTGGTTTAGAAGACCCTGCAGAGTCTGTATACAACCAGTTACATTTACATCACCTTGCTCTAAAAGCTATGCGCATCCAGTTTATTCTTAAATGCATCAACTGTCCCTGCCTCCACTACCTCCCCTGGCAATGCATTCCAAGCAGACACCACTCTCTGACTAAAATTCTTCTCTCTTCGAGACACTGTAGGCTGGTTTTTCTGAGTCTTTCCTCATAACTGTAATTCTGGAATCCCACTATCATCTTTGTAACTCTTTTTTGTATTCTTTCCAGCATGTTTATATCCCCTCTATGATAAGGACTCCACACCTGTACACAGTACTCCAATCTAGGTCTAACTAAAGCTTTATACAGTTCGACTATCACTTCCTTGCTCCTATGTTTAATATTTCTTTTTATCATACCTAACATTGCATTTGCCTTTTTCACTGCTACCTTAACTTGCTCACTCACCTTTCCTGTATGATCTATTATAACCCCTAGGTCCCTTACCTTATCTATCTTTCTAATATTGTTCTCTCCCATTCTGTAATTATGTTCCATATTGGATCTATCCATATGGATGACTGTACATTTATCTACATTAAACTCCATTTGCCAGCTTACAGACCATTCTCGAATTTTATCTAAATCAAACCTCAATATATCGACTTCTGCTTTAGATGAGACACTACTGCATAGTTTTGTGTCATCAGCAAATTTTGCAATCATGGATCCCATATCAATGTCCAAATCATTTATATATATCAAGAACAAAATTGGTCCAAAAAACCAAGCCATGTGGCACACCACTTTTCACTTCACACCACTCACAGAGTACTCCTTATTTATGCCCACCCCCTGCCTTCTTCCCGTTAACCAATTTTCAATCCATTTGGCAACTTCCCCACCTATTCCATGTGATTTTAACTTTCAAAATAATTTTTGATGAGGTACTCTATCAAAGGCCTTTGCAAAATCTAGATAAATAACGTCCACTGGCTCCCCTTTATCTATCATTTTAGTAACCTCCTCCATGAATTCTAATAGATTTGTTAAGCATGATCTCCCTCTAGTAAACCCATGCTGACTATTTCTAATTTGATTAAATTTGTCTAAATGCATTACAATGTTTTATTTGATCTTTGATTATTGACTAACAATTCACAGACTATGCTCGTTAAACTCACCGGTCTATAATTCGCTGGATCTGATTTTTTGCCTTTTTTGAATAAGGGGATCACTCCTGCATCTTTCCAATCCCGTGGAACAATCCCTTTTGTAAGTGATTGAGAACATAATATAGCCAATGGTTTTGCTAGTTGGTCTCTAATTTCATACAGCAATTTTGGATGAATGCAATCTTGACCTGGACATTTATCCAGTTTCAACCCCTCCAATTGTTTAAAAACCATTTCCTCTGTAATACAGATTGATCTTAATGCCGATGTATCCATGTCTCTTTGAAAAAATATCTATGGGATCTTGGAGCAGTCCTCTTTTGTGTAGATTGTGCCAAAGTACTGATTGAGTAGCTGCCTCCCTATTCTCACTTATTATTTTCCCTGTACTGTCTATGAGAGGGCCTACTTTATCTTTCGTTCTTTGTTTATTTCTAACATAAGAGAAGAAGCTTTTACTGTCAGTCTTGATCCTCTGAGCAAGTTTTTTTCTAAGTCTATTTTTGCTGTTTTATTCTTGATGTACACAAGTTTTCTATAAACTATCATGACACATTTGTGAATGAGAAAATAAAAATGTTTTTGTGATTTGTTTGCAACTATGCATGAATGCCACCCTGACCAAAATGAATAAAACTACTGTCACTTACCAAGCACGTGGTAAAAGGTGACTAAAGGTAGTTGTGTTTGGGACTAGCAACCTTATCATGATTAGCAACCACAAAAGCTCAGATACAGGCTTCCTGTATAGGGACTAGCTGCTTTTAAAACCCATGCTTCACATTGGAGCAAAAAGGTAAATGATTGCAAATGTTTGGAACCAGACTTACTTTAAAAGGGGCCTGCCCGATATTTTGTTGTGATTTCAATGAATTATGTTGTTTGTTTGTTTTTTTGCATTTGCCTTATTTCTCTATTTCCCAAAGCGGTGCGCGTTGCACTATGTTTTTATGTTGCGCCTGTTGTCCCAGTGCATCCGACTTCAGCATGCATTTTATGTAAGGGTCTGCTTCCTCCTGCATTTTTTAAGGGTTAGCTTCCCCGGGGTAACGGCCGGTGCTGTGATGGGGAGCGAACCCGGCACCTTCGGTTTTTTGAGCCGTGTCACTTAACCACTAGCCCATGCTGTCCCCCTAAATTAAAGATGAATTATATGAGGAGCGACGTTCCCTGATTGGCGAGTCAAGATGTTTGCGCTTTGTTTTTATAAAGTGTCACCATCTTCTTGTATCTCAGAAACTAACACACACACACAACAAAAACACCACAGTTCTTTATTCATTTCTCTACACACAACACAATCAAATTTATTGACCCACAAACAGAAAGACTACACTCTGTCGTAGTCAACAACCATAGTAAAATGTGAAGTGCAGAAAATTTGTGCAGCGTCATAAAGGCTAACTAACATCTCATTACTCCCCCCCCCCCCCCCATAAAAAAAATACCCTGGAAAAAACTCTACAACACTGCTTACAGTTCAATAATATTTTATTTTGTTTATACAACATTGCATCACGTAATTAATTTTTTTAATTTCCTTGGCCTGATCAACCAAAGAATGGGGACTACCTTGGTGTTCAGTATTTCACTATTGGTTCAGTATCATCCAAATAGTGCATGCTAGAAGGGAACAACTAGGCTTATATGTGCTTACCACTTCTCTTCTAAGTTACTTGGTGAATGTTGCAATCACCGCCAGGCTTGGTATTCAGCCCATTACAGATGAGGTCGAGAAAACAATCGGCCCAATGTCCGGTGACAAAGCTCCTGTGTTGCTTGCAAATGCCCACAATGAGTTCTTAGTCGACATGTAGTTCTACAAGGGCAAATGCCCCTGTGCAGGTCCCAGCTCTGGTATGAGCTGGATGTAGCCGATAGAATAGTTTCCTGCTTAGTCGGCTAGGCTTGAGCAGCTTAATAGTTTGCTGCGTTGGGACAAGCGCTTACAGAGGGTGGTTAATCGATGTGCAGGTACATCTCAATAGACTCAAACACTAGAGCAAAGTAGAACCGCAGCCTGTTAGGTGCCATTTATGCTGCTCTTAACAAACCAGCTAACCATGGTCGGTGTTATGCCATGCCACACAGTCGCCTCTTACGACATGCTCTCTGTGAGACAGTGCTGCTATTCTTGTCCTTGTCATAAACAAAGACCCCGGCTGTCCACAATGAGTAGTGTAACTCTTTTGTACGCCCTGAAAAGGACATTAAGTGGTGGGTTGAAGTAGCTTTCCTCACATCCAGAGCGTGCTGATGAAGCTGGACCAGGGTTCTCCAGGCGGTTTTGCTGTGCTTGGCTTCATCTGCGTGTCACTTACTACTACGGGGATAATGTATATGCCTCACCTCATTAGTCAGGCTGCCATGAAAACAGCCAGTGTCCAGGGAGGGCTACTAGGAAGCCGAGGTGAGGGCCTTGGCCAGTATGTTTTGCCCGACCCACATGTCCGATCAGTATATTTTACCTGACTGTACGTTAGTCTTCCTCCCCAAGCCCCTAGGTAAAATGCTATTCTTGCTGGGCTTTGCAAAGCATAAGAACCGGTACAGCTACACAAAAAGCATAAGGACCGGTACAGCTACACAAAAAGCATAAGGACCGGTACTGCTACACATACTAACAGACCTCTTTTGCTCAATTTGGAATTAGAGAGTCATATGTCGCAGGAACTGAAAGTCCACATGTACAAGCATAATGACAATCGTCAATATTGTGAGAACCACAAGGGAATCTCCCTCCTGTCAAAGTTTCTTTGAATAATTTCTCCATTGATGTGCTGCCTGTGAACTGCTTGCTCTGAACCGCCCAGCCTAGCGCACTGCCATCATTCATTGTGCTTGCATTGCTGAGCAGAGAACCATTACTGTGGCGTAAGAAAAGCAAGCTGCACAAAAGGACAGAATGCAAGACGGCTCAATTACTAGCGTTGTTTATGTTTGCTCTATGTGCGGTAGAGTTTGTCACGCTCAGATCAAGCTGTACAGTCATATGCGGTCACATGTATATAAATATGTCAGATGCTGTCACCATCTTCGCTTGCGATGGGCAACTAACAGCAACCGGCACATCTGGTGGACAGGAACAAACTCCCTCCACTTGACCCGGTCTGGAGCCATATTTTGTACAGTGCCCCAACTTTGATTTATGATTTTCATTTCAGCCTGTTCAACCCTTTGCCAGGTAGTCGTAGGTCGGCTTCTCTTTCACCTTTCCTCTGGTGTTTATAACAGAGCAGTTCTGGTATCTGGTTCTTTTCTAAAGACATGGCCTATCTAATTCTAGTGTCGACCGATTATGGTGTTCGTGTCTTCTTGATTGCTCCGAGCAAGCAGCTCTTGATTGGTGATAGTGTTCGACCAGAAGGTTCTATTAATATTTTTTAGGCAGGTTGTGCGAAAAGATTACAATTTTGATGTTTCTTTTTCCATTACTCTCCACTATTCTGGATTTGTTCATTTTGTTTTTGATGTCTCTATATGTTCGGCCATCTGGTGTAACTGTGTTTCCGAGGTATGTAAATGTTTCCATCTTTGCAAATTCATCAGTTCTTACTTTATCTGGCAGGGGATACAAAATATTAATTGTCATGACTTCTCATTTTTTTTGGTATATATTAGCATTCAGTTTAACCTGTTGACTATACACATACTGTCTTTTCATGAATGTGTTGATTTGAGTGTGCAAATAATGGAATGTTATATTCCAGTGTAGAAAATAATGTCCATTGTATTCCTCTTGGAGTGTATTATGTGGCCTGTCGCATCCCCAGTCAATGACAGTTAGAGAATGGTTGACAAGGGACATCCCTGCCATGCTCATGTTTTCACCTAAAAAATTTGGTCATTCTCTCCAACACTACATGTACAATTTTTGAACCTGTGACACCCATATTTGTAAATAACCCATACCCAGAGCTACCCATGTGACGGTTTGATCATTATTGTGAGGCGTATTTTGGGCCGTACTACTTGTATTTTGGCTATTATATAGTGACGTCTACATAGTACACACATTTTCAGAAAAAACAAATATGGCGGCGCAAATATCGAAGCATGTCTCACAATGATTTTTGTGGTTTTGAAAATTCCCACATAATATATTTCACACTCTATTGGAGATTAACAGGTTAGTAAAAATAAATTAGAGCACATAGTTTTGTCATAGTAAACAGCTTTACTCAAATGTCTACACTGTGCATATTTTCTCAGGAGCACAGGGGAATGGAATTTTACGGACTCGGTAACCAGGATTCATGATTGAAATGATACATCTAGGGACGCCATAGGTTCCTTAGTATCATCCATAGACAATCCTGATGTATGCCGTTGAGGGCTTACATGCATGTTGCAAAAGGTAGCTAAAGATGGTTGTGGTTAGCAACATCAAGTAAAATTAATTGTTACAGAAACCAACACTGCATAGCTTGAAGTACAGGGCCACCTGAAGTGGACACCCTGTGCTTCAGATGGAGCGGAAAGGAGGCAAGAATAGCTTTGCTGAGTATACTCATTCTTTTACTGCAAATAAAAAGTAGCCAAGAACACAACAGTCACACATTGGTCACTTGCATACCTATGAACCTCGGAGAAATGAATTAATTTTGTATCATAGTAGTTTCTTTTTAACCCAGTTGGCTATTCCACACTCAGCCTGATGTGCATAGTTATGAATTGTAGAACCTTCTACTGTGCATAGTTGTGACTTGCAGAACCTTCTACTGTGACTTGCAGAACCTTCTACTGTGCATAGCTGTGACTTGCAGAACCTTCTACTGTGACTTGCAGAACCTTCTACTGTGACTTGCAGAGCCTTCTACTGTGACTTGCAGAACCTTCTACTGTGCATAGCTGTGACTTGCAGAACCTTCTACTGTGACTTGCAGAACCTTCTACTGTGCATAGCTGTGACTTGCAGAGCCTTCTACTGTGCATAGCTGTGACTTGCAGAACCTTCTACTGTGACTTGCAGAGCCTTCTACTGTGACTTGCAGAGCCTTCTTCTGTGCATAGCTATGACTTGCAGAGCCTTCTTCTGTGCATAGCTATGACTTGCAGAGCCTTCTTCTGTGCATAGCTATGACTTGCAGAGCCTTCTACTGTGCATAGCTGTACGTTGCAGAACCTTCTAACGAAGAATGACTTTGCAAGTACACACAGGATGATTTAAATGGAATGTTACTGACATGCAATCTGAAGATTGTACATAGGCCACAACAAGACTGAGACACAAAAGTATCAGTGAGGATACAAAATATGTAATAACTCTTTACATTCCCATTTGGTAGGAAGGAATCTGTGGTATGCAAAACATCAGCTACAGTTAAGATTATTTCACTGTTATTTAGTCATTTAGCTTTGCAGACCACGTTTACATATTTAGGCAAACCTAAAGATGGCTGACTATCTAGTGCATGCACAACTTTCGTTTAACCCTTAAGATCCTAACAGTATTTTTCCTTTATGATATATAGAATCCTGAATTAAATTAACGAGAAATTGGTATTTTCTTTTTATCTATAACTTTTAAAAATTTGTTATGATATTGGAATACATTTTGAGTGTGCAAAAAGTAGACAAGAGTTGGTCAGTGCACACTGAATGTCCACCATTCATAATATGCCTATGATCATTATCAACTGACTCGACCATTAACGATGTCGATGCAATTGTTGTTTAGATATAGCTCATCATTATCACTCACTATCTTATATCTGGTTGGGATCAAGATGCTGAGCAGCGCATGAGCTGTAGTGGTCAGCGACTCATAGCTGACTGCTAGCGTCAGGGCCAGCGAAGCAAAGCTGCCAAGACCCTTCTACACCTCCACGCGGTGATCCTGGATAACAGGCTGCAGCAGGGCAGACTGGATAAGGAGAAGGGATCGAAGAGGGAATGCTAACCCGGTACTCAAAAAATGCTTGCTGAAGTCGTATGTGTTGGACCGAAAGGTGCAAATATAGCAGTCAAGCTGTAAACTACGACACAACGCATTCTGTTCTTTGGGCTACATTTTGCTACTTAAGCCCTTTCAGTGTTTGGTAGTGGGAGATTGAGAATGAACGAAGCCAAGCCATATCTGGTTGATTATCAAAATAATCAAAGTCAAGCTTATCAAACACACTCAGTATTGACATTGCTGATAGCTCACTATCAGATAAATCCCAAATTATTTCGTGAAAATGTATTGGTATTAACTTCGAAACTGTTTTCTGTACTTTATCTATACTTTTTCCTTTTCATCCGAAATCAAACCAGCAGGTAACGATAGGTTTAGTAACTGACAAACAAATGCAATGAAAACAAGCGGTATAGGATTTGAAGGCGTCAGCGGTTGCCAGCTGCATAGGACCTTATGGGTTAATGTAGAGTTATTTCTGATTATGCCTGTATTTATGAACGTGGTGAATTTTCAAATTTGCCACCCTTTTTTTGTGATGGAAATCGGATTCGATTTCAAGACCTTATAAATTATGTATTATTTGATCAGACCAATGATTCTGACTTTTGACAGAAGTGACTATTATATTGATAGCGAAGGTTGAAATGCTCATGATGTTAGATCGTAGTTTTGTTTAATATTAATTTATTTTGAAAATTTAAAAAAAACTTTATAATGCGGCTTGCAGCGGATGGACTGAAAGACACAATTGGGTAAAGCTAGCACAAACTGGAAAGTGTTAATATGGTCGCAATGATAATAGTCATTTGGCTAGTTCTAACATAACATATCCCTAGAACCAGATCATTCTGCGTTGCTCTGCAATAAAAGTTGTCCCCCTCAAAAAAGGAGAGTGTGTGAAATGAACACATCGCTTTAAAATTTCATGTTAAAAATAAATTCATTGGAACGTGCAATGTCACTGCTTGTAACATTTCCCACTATCTGGACATTACTCAAAGCCTGGACGATTAAGAATTATGAAACTTTCTTGCTCTCTTTTTGGAAATCACGCTGCAGCTTACATTTCCGCACGATACTGTCAAAGTGGGCCAGATAAAATAGGGAAATAATCCGGAAGATTCCCATGGTTACGACCTGTCAAAAATATTAAATAAAACAATTAGTACTAAGTAATACAGAGGGAGAAGAGACTGTCTGGTCAAGCAATACTGCAGACTGTTATTCAGGGTCAGGTGAAATATACTGACCAAGACCCAATCTGACTTCCATGCAGTTCTCCATGTTTCATGACAGT
The DNA here is from genome assembly GCA_036924085.1 of Ariolimax columbianus. Taxonomy (NCBI): domain Eukaryota; kingdom Metazoa; phylum Mollusca; class Gastropoda; order Stylommatophora; family Arionidae; genus Ariolimax; species Ariolimax columbianus. Next base: position 67,273,234 of record JAVGWX010000016.1, on the reverse strand, counting down.
CAGGCTAATTAGGTGAGGATTGATGTCATCCTCGTAGTAGTGAAATGTGTTAATCGTGCAGTCATCAGCAAAGAGGAGTTTTAAGATGGTTGCTTCTTTCAACTTTGTGAGGGACTTTTGTTACAGCAGAGGGAACAGCCATGTGTACCATCAGATAGCATGGTTGCAAATACCATACTAAAGAGTGTTGGGGCCAGCACACAGTCCTGTTTGACTCCATTGATGAATGGAAATATTGCAGAAAGTTCACCATCATTCGGTACATGGGCTGACATTTAGATGAAGCCAAGCATTGCACAACAGCCTGGAAGACAGCTCACCTTCACCAGTATGCTTGGGATGTAAGGAAAAATACTGCTACCTAGCACCCTTTTTAGGGCACACAAAAGAGTATAAAGTTACTCATCGTAGGCATTCAACAACAACCCATGGTAATAGTCTGTCCCAAATATTAAATAAAACAATTATTACAGTAATATATGTTGGTAAATATTACTTAAAGTGAGGCATATCTGTAACAGAGTTACAGGGAGTCCCTGAAAACACCATTCGAGGTATCCACACATCACTTTAGAACCCTGCCAGGAAGCTACAGTTAATATAATGGTCATTGTTTGGATCCTTCGACAATGATCATTTTAAGAGTGTACCCAGCCAAATTGAAATTCTCATGGCCTCTGTTGCAAAATGGACACTTAGATTGGAAATCCATGGATTTTTAGGTCACATAGAAAGTTCAAGACAAGGTACTCTTTTCTTTAGCTACAGCGTAGGTCAGAAATAGTTGACATGCCAGAACTGGACAAAAATAGCAGGCATGGAGTCAAACAAGAATAGAGTATATAAGTTGGGGGATCTGAGATTAGACCACAGAACAGATAGTATAGTAGGTAGAACAGATCTGGAACATCAGCTAAAGTCAGTAGTTAGAACAAATAAATAAAACAGCATCAGGACAACAGAGAAGTTACAGCTGCAGACTCTAGTCACTGAGAGGGAAGATCTTGATCATGAACTTGGTTGATTGGTAAAGACTGCCAACCCAAACCAGTACTTGTAAGCATTTGACTGCGATCTTTGTCCTGGTGCATTGTCGTTAAAACCTTGTCACAAGTGACGTTGACTCTACTAAAGGCCTGGAGTGGCTGTTGATGAGATTTTCTTAAACACGAAGCTGTCGTCTCGAAAACCCATCATAACTAGGTGTTACTCCGGATTTGAGAGCCACTATAGTATAAGAAGCATTGTTGTTTGACACGAGAACCCGTAACGCCAAAAGGAGTCGCTCTTGATTGGAGAACCGCTAGAGTTTCCTGACTGGTAGACAAGACAGGAGAATCAGAAGAACCAGACGCTACAGGAACAGAGGGGTAGGACAGAAGGCCACCAGATGTGCATGGACCAGATGATTGGCAGGGGACAAGAACCAGTTAGTTCGTGCCAACTTTAGTGAGATAAAAACTGTGTTAAAGTAGTAGGAACATTTGATAGTATTGACCAAAGTGATAGGACCATTCAGTAGTTTATTTCAAGAGACCTGTTCTACTCGCACGAACCTCGTGATGGACAGTATGGTTAGTTTTTCATGTGCTACATTTTTGTGATAATATGATCTCCGTATGTAAAAAAAAACATTCATTTGTTATTGCTGCAGTTTCAATAATCGTTAGAGTGTTCTAATTAGAGTTATAAGTAAAAGTTGTAAGACAGAAAGTAGATAGAGTAGTCTGTTATACATCATCAAAACCTTCCAGCCCCTGTGGAATTCGGTTCTTCAACAAACAATCAACCAAGTCCTACTGTCTTGGGCCATCTATTTGATCTCTCTGCATGTCTTCATTATTGCTTATGTTTGTCTCTAGTTTTATTTTCAAATTCATGATATAGGTGCACAATAATTTATATGAAATAATGAGAATAGAATGTTGCTGTTATTTCATGTATATCATTTAACGTGTTATACCAGTATATAATCTATATTATGGATGCTTCATGTCACATATAGTTTAATTACGTGTTTTATGATATTTCAATTGTAAAATTAGCTCAATTTTAATTTGGAATAAAACTGATGTAACGAACTCCATCAATTTATCTGGACGGAGAGACATAAATTGGCAAAATTAGCGCAGACTGAAAACGTGCTGGAAGAGTTAACGCGCACTTCATAAATTTTAGTACCTGTTGTGTTGCCTCCATTAAAGATGTCACCGGTGAGAAGCCACATGTCAGATTGGACAACATCACTCCATCTAAACCCATGGAGCTGAAAAAACTACCTTTCTGAGGAAGGAGATAGCTTGTGTTGATAAATGTATTTGCCTACTACATTCATCAGTTTAACATTATTCAATATTTTGGTGATACTAACTTCAATATATATGAATAAACGCCATCAAATTTGTGGATAACCAAGCCATCATAGAAGGATCAGAATTTAAATATCAGCATCGATGGACAGATTATTGAACAAGTGCAGAGTTTTTCATATTTGGGACAAATTATTGCGGACGATGCCCGCTGTAAGGTTGAAATTAGAACTCAGATTGTAGTAGTAAAAAAGGCTTTCTGTGAGAAACAAAAAAAACTTCTAGCTAAAAATAACATCAATATTGAACTTCGGAAAAGAATACTTGGTACACATATCTGACCTGTCACATTGTACGGATTTTAAACACGGACTCAAAGGATGAACAAAACATTAGAAGCTTTTGAGATGTGCTGCTATCGCAGGATGCAAAGAGTAAGATATGACAGAAAAAAAAAAGCTCAAATTAACAAGTGCTTAAATATATATGGTCACATATACAACATGTATTCAAAAAGGTAGATTCCAACGTTCATAAACTACTCCTCAATTCCAATGTTCACACAACTACTCCTCAATTCCATGGTTTATAACACTACTCAATTTCACTGTTCATTAAACTACTCAATTCCAATGTCCACACAACTACTACTACTCAATTCTAATGTTCACACAACTACTCCTCAATTCCAATGTCCACACAACTACTACTACTCAATTCTAATGTTCACACAACTACTCCTCAATTCTAATGTCCACACAACTGTTATAAAATCCAATGTTCACACAACTACTACTACTCAATTCCAATGTTCACACAACTGTTATAAAATCCAATGTTCACACAACTACTACTACTCAATTCCAATGTTCACACAACTGTTATAAAATCCAATGTTCACACAACTACTACTACTCAATTCCAATGTTCACACAACTACTCCTCAATTCTAATGTTCACACAACTGTTATAAAATCCAATGTTCACACAACTACTACTACTCAATTCCAATGTTCACACAACTACTCCTCAATTCTAATGTTCACACAACTGTTATAAAATCCAATGTTCACACAACTGGTATAAAATCCAATGTTCACACAACTGGTATAAAATCTAATGTTCACACAACTGGTATAAAATCCAATGTTCACACAACTGGTATAAATTCCAATGTTCACACAACTACTCCTCAATTCTAATGTTCACACAACTGGTATAAAATCCAATGTTCACACAACTGGTATAAATTCCAATGTTCACACAACTACTCCTCAATTCTAATGTTCACACAACTGGTATAAAATCCAATGTTCACACAACTGGTATAAATTCCAATGTTCACACAACTACTCCTCAATTCTAATGTTCACACAACTGGTATAAAATCCAATGTTCACACAACTGGTATAAAATCCAATGTTCACACAACTATTCTCAATTGTAATGGTCACACAACCTTCTCTCAATGGCAATATTGACAACAGTCAACCATTTCTAATTTTCACAGCTATCACCACTCACCACAGCGTCTGAAAGAATTTTGCTGGCAACATTCTCGGCAGAAAATAGTCCTGAAGTCTCTGATATCAACTTCGTTTCATGAGGCTGAAAGTGACAAACAAAAACATCAATGAAAGTTAAAAGGAAGAATGTCAAATTAATTTTTGGAAGAAAAAGGACTGAGAAATTGATTTTTAAAAAAAGGCATCATCCAAACAATGTATATATATACTCCCTGACATAGCTCTCAGCAGAAAACCTAAGGTTGGTCATACAGTGGATCCCATCCCACTGCAATATTGAAGGCAAGCTGCAGACAAATTAGCAAAGTGTGGGGGAGCTTCGCACAAACAGACCTGAGCATCACGTATAATGAGGCCAAGACCATAGTCAAAGCCAACTTCAGGGTAAAAAGGGCTAATCAACACCCCAACTTCCAAAAAGAAGACAGTTACTTTAATTTAACTAGAGAAGAGCAAGTCATTATCTTCAGACAGAACTGGGCATAACAGACTCAAGGGTCATCTTAACAACAAAATGAGGATTGGGACAGATGTCTATGTTTGGAGCATACCACGACCATGGAACACATCCTACAATGCTGTCTGCTCACAGGAAGAGAGAGAACAATACTGGTCTTTCGAGACAGAGGCAAAAGCTGTATGGAGATAAAACAGATTTACAAACAACGGTGTCCTTTGTAAGAGGGTGAACGAAGAAAAAGAAGGCATCATCCTAGATGCAGAACAACTAGTGGTAATGTTATTTGGAGCAGAAATACACCACAGAACTACATAATTGTTGGGTTTCTTTCATGAGATGGTGAAATGTATGGACACTCATGGGTTCTTTAGCTCACTGATGTATACACTCCTGACTGACCTTTTTCACATGATTACCTATACTAACGCAGTGGAGTAGTCAGCTGCTCGAGTCTAGCCCACTAAGCAGGAAAACCTTCTCCCGGCTACATCGAGCTCATACCAAAGCTGGGACCTGCACAGGAGAAGTACATGTCGACTAAGAACTAAGAACCTATACTAACCCGGAGCAATGATAGCTACACATTTTTAAAGCTGGGTAAACTGGAGTGTACTACAACTGAGTCCCTCTGCTGAGGTTGATAAACGTTGAAGCTGCTCTGCCGATCGTTTGTCCAATATGTACATTCTAATATTTAGGCAAAAGAGGCAGGTATACCAAGAAGGTGATGGCACCAAGATATCCAGGAATGCCTGGGTATGACTGTAGTGGAGGCTGGAGTTTTGGCAAGGGAAAGAGTTTCTTTCAGACATACTGTGATGGGAGCGACGTTCTATAAAGGACATGCTACATGATGATGATATATTTAGATGCTTGCTTACTTCCCCTGTCCTGGACACCACGTCAGACTTCATGTTTCCAATGTTCAGTCACATTATTCCCTATCAACATGTTATCCATATTGCATGATTCCAGAAGGTTTGGGCAGATCATCAGGTGGTCTGGGTCTTGTGTTGCTCCAGTGACATGTCTCATCATCTCTGCAAGTTCTTACTGCATAATGATACACCAGTTCAAAGTCTATTTAGTGACTTCCATGTTACACAAGGCAAGTGGTGTCCAGGTGCAGGTTCCTCTGCATCTCGATCCTGGGATGTGTGTCAGTTAATTCCATTTTTCGATGTAGTGTTTTCCAGAATTAGTCTGTAGTTGACTGTCTAGATTTCAGTCTTGGGCACTGCATCTGGTGTCTAAACAGAGTGCTTTGGGTTGTTTGCCCATTTCTCTCTTTTTGATTTCCGATACAACACTTCTTTGTGTCTCAGGTGGTGCTACACCGATTATAGGGTATATTTTGTTAGTTGAAGTATGTCTGTTTTAGGCCCCCTGTCCTGCCGAAGACAATGTGTCGGACCGCAAGGTGCAAATACAGCAGTCAAGCAAAACTAGTGACACAACGCATTCTGTTCTCTGGACTACATCCTGCTACTTGCAAAGCCCTGTTCAGGACTTGGTAGTGGGAGATTGAGAACGAACTCAGAAGAAGAAGTCCCCTGTAAATATCCGGGCCAGTCTGATTTATTACAGTCGATGAGGTGAGGATTACAGTCTCAAGTAAATCAGCATACTACAGAAACCATCCACTGAAGTTGAACCTGGGTTGTGCAAACAAAAACTGCCAGACTGAAAAAGAAAGGAGAGATACTACCCTAAGCTTCATAACGAAAAGCTACCCAAGCATGGACTGGACCCATGCATACACCGACGGTTCTGTAACAAACACAACACAGAACGGAGGGGCAGGAGCATTCCTGAACCTACCAAATGGCAGAAAAATAACACTGTCATTCGCTACTGGTAAGTACACAAGCAATTTCAGGGCAGAGGCACTGAGGGCGGCAGTGGAAGAAATGGTGACACACAGTGAAAATGAAAGCCATATAGTCCTGCTTACAGATGCTCTCGCCGTAGTCACAGCGCTAAAAAGCCAGAAAAACACTGAGCTTAATGACTTAAGAGCAGCACTCTGCAAACTGTGCCAGCAGTCCGCACCAAAAAGGGTAGTAGTACAGTGGGTCCCATCACACTGCAACATCCAAGGCAACGAGGAGGCAGACAGACTGGCAAAAGAAGGTGCAAGACTACCACAAACAGATACCAGTATGACGTACGAAGAGTCAAAACGGCTTATCAAAGCCAGATACATGACCAAATGGGAAACCGAACATACTGGTTACACCAAAAACGATGCCTATTACCAGTTGAACCGAAGAGAGCAGGTCGTTGTCTTCAGACTTCGCACTGGCCACAATAGACTGAGGTACCACCTATTCAACAAATTGAAGATAGGGTGTACCGACGAATGCCCGTGCGGTACTGGTAAAATGACCGCTGAACATCTGCTGCAGAACTGCCCGACATACGAGGATCAGAGAGAGCAGATGTGGCCATCACCAGTGGAACTGCAAGACAAGCTCTATGGCAGTGGCGACAGCCTCAGGATGACCGCCGCTTTTTTCGAAAAAATAATGGTTACTGTCTGACTGCGTACGCAGAAGAAGAAGAAGAACCTGGGTTGTAAAGAATAGTACCACTGTAACCTTCCAAGCATGTCATAATAGCCAACTAAAGAAGGTTATGCATGAGACCACCAAACTGATCACTATAAAACCACTTCTGCAAATGTTCATAAGAAACATGTTTGCTGTAACATGGCCAGCTGTAGTGCTGGCCCTGTGCTTCACTTGGATCTAAATAGTGAATCAATGATAGATACTGTTGTTGCAAAAGCAAGACTTTGGCACAGACTTCGTGCAAGGAGGATAATGGCAGTGCTAAGCCAATGTTCAATGATAGGTAAATAGACACAAGTAAATAAATAGACACTTTTGTGAGAAAATAGACACAATAAATAAATAGACACTTTTTTTTAAAGAAAATACGTTTTAGAGAAACCAGGCAAGAAGTAAATTGACACTTTAAAAAATAGGCACCTTTTTTAAAATGAAAATACACAGGAAGTAAATACACTCTTTAGAAAATAGACACAAAATGTCAATGTACGTAAGATGTATATGAACACAAGAATAAAGAAATAGTATCAAACGGAGTAAAACAAGGATGTGTACTCGCCCCGACTTTGTTCAGCATGATGTTCGCGGCCACGATGACAGACGCCTTCAGATCATTGGAGCTTGGAATACCCATAAAGTACCGCACAGATGGCAAGTTACTCAATTCCAGAAGAATGAAGGCCAAAACCAAAGTTGCTGGCGACATAATCAGGGAACTTGTATTTGCTGACGACTGTGCTCTAATGAGCAACTCAGAACTGAACATGTAGGTTGGAATGGACCAGTTCTCTGCCGCATGCGAAAATTTTGGCCTGACCATAAATGCCAAAAAAACAGAGGTCATGTACCAACCAGCACCAGGCATGCCGTACACAAAACCAGAGACTACAGTCAGCGGGCAGACGTTGAATGCCGTAGACAAATTCACATATCTTGGCAGCACGCTGTCGAGATCTGTCAGCCTAGACGATGAGGTGGCAAGCAGAATAGCAAAGGCTAGCACAGCCTTTGGTAGAATGCGCTCGATGGTCTGGGCACGTCGTGGCATCAGCGTCAAGACCAAATTGAAAGTCTACCGTGCAACCATCATTCCAACCCTACTATACGCTTGCGAAAGCTGGACTGTATACTCTGGACATGCAAGGAGGTTAAACCACTTCCACACAGGTTGCCTGAGGCGAATATTCCACATCCGATGGCAAGATCGTGTCACTGACATCGAGGTTCTCTCGAGGGCTAACATGCCCAGCATACATGCACTGCTAGAAAAAGCACGACTAGGATGGGCCGGACACCTCGTCCGTATGTCAGACGAGCGGCTCCCAAAGAAGCTTCTCTACGGCGAGCTGAGAGAGGGATGGCGCGAGAGAGGGCGCCCAAAGAAACGATTTAAAGACGGTCTGAAGGACTCACTAAAAAGTTGCCAGATAGACTTCGACACCTGGGAATGTCTTGCGAAAAACAGATCTGACTGGAGAAGTGCAGTCAAATCGGGTGTAGCTGCCGGTGAAGATGACCGTGTTGTGAAAGCCCAGAACAGACGCGGAAATCCCGAGCAGCGGGAACACCATCCCCTTCTACAAACCTCGTGTGCCCGATATGTAGCAGATGTTTTCGTGCTCGCATTGGCCTGTTCAGCCACATGCGCACCCACACCCAACAGGGAAATCTGTGACAAGGATGATGTCGGCGGTCCTCATCGACAACGATGGACAGCTATTATTATTATTATTATTAGGTCGGTCACAATGGACTCAAACATGGCTTGGCTTCGTTCTCAAATCTCCCGCTACCAAACCCTAAAAGGGCTTAAGTAGCAGAATGTAGTCCAGAGAACGGAATGCGTTGTGTCATAGTTTACAGCTTGACTGCGATATTTGCACTTTTCAGTCCAACACATCTGACTTCAGCAAGCATTTTTTGAGTACCGTGTTAGCATTCCCTTTTCGATCCCTTCTCCCTAGCTAGTCTGCCCTGCTGCAGCCTGTTATCCAGGATCACTGAGTAGAGGTGTAGGAAGGGTCTGTCTTGCCCTGACACTAGCAGTCAGCTATGGGTCGCTGACCACTGCAGCTCATGCGCTGCTCAGCATCTTGATCCCGGACTGATATATTATATTTATATGCTATTTGGAATCCTGGTATTCGAACAGGTAGGTGTATGCCTGCTGCCATGTAGCCGAATGGTATGTGCAGTAGGATCATTTTGAGATTTCATTTCTTGTAGTTTACTAGGCCTGGGTGAATGTAGGTGGCGTATTAGGCAGGTATTTAATTTTTTGTTCAGGCAGCGGCTAACAGCCCGGTTTTTTTAAATTTTCAACTGGCAAGTGCTCTTTTACGCACACAGGTGTACATGAAACCTCCTAGTTTATTTTCAATCTCTGATTGGACTAAGTGCTTGATCTCGCTTCCCTTGAGACTAGGGCATGCCTGAAACTTAGAGAATCCGAACACTCACTGTTTCGTGCTTTCATTCTTCAGAGGCGAGCGCTTTACCGCTCTGCCATAGTGGCCCCTGATATTTATATGATACAAATAAAAACCTCAACGAGATGTAGAGAATATTTGAGGTAAGTACAAAGTCTTGGCCACATTTCAAGCAGGAAATGATTGCATACATCAACATGACCTGAAACTTGATGTATTTGGAATTGTTATATGTTTAAGTGAGCTTCTTTTTTGATCAACTGATGCTATGGTTATAGCCTGTTGAGGTTCATGAAGGAGACGTGTGTTTCAGGTCTTCGCCCCCCCCCCCCCCCCCCCCAAGCTTTTAGAGCATGGTCGCTTCCTCGGTCCAGGCTGCCTCTCTTTGGTCTGTATAAGTATTTTAAGTGAGCAAGTTTTCATCCCGTAAAGGACTTTGCAGGATACTCCTAGGAGAATTAGGGTTACAGTGCTTCTTTAGGCAAAAGAGGAAGGGGTAGACCAAGAAGACGATGGCACCAAGATATCCAGGAATGCCTGAATATGACAGTGGCGGAGGCTGGTGTTTTGGCAAGAGACTGAGTTTCTTTCAGACAGACTGTGATGGGAGCGACGTTCTATAAAGGACATGCTAGATGATGAGTGCCTCTGTTAAAAAATCAGGCATACTTGAGAACGTGAGCCAGTGTCCTCCTGGCTTAGTGCAATGTGAGGATCCCCAGAAAGCACATCACTAAGACAATCACAGTACTGATCCCGACCTCGTTAGCCATACTTGACGTAAAACAGCTGTTTCCTGGGAGATCTGCTTGGAAGTGTGGTAGGAGCCTACTCATCGAGAGGAGTAAAAAGCTTTGATTTTTCTTCTTGTTCTTCACATCTACACGTGAATTCCAGTTCTTTGTTAAAAGGTGACGTGCTGGAGAGTTCTTCAAGGCTTCCAAATAGATTTATATGGAGATACATCTCCGTGGGCCAGTTCTTAGTACGCAAATGGTTAAGTGTATAACAGTCTTACAGGATACGTTTGCCTGTCCATGTTGCTGGCCTGTACACACACATGGGTGATGGAGTCAATTGTAGCCTGTGTACGGTAAGTGGCCATTCAATCTGTTATGTCCCGTTCTTATGCAGAACAGGATCACTCACTCAGCTCGATAATTGTCTCTCGTTTTGTCGACTTTCCTTATTGCTTGAATAAGGGTCTTCTTTTCTTGGAAGGTGACAGTTTGCTCTTTTTGTTCTCATGTTGCTCCCTCATTTACTAACATGTTCTCTCTCATTTTCTGGTATGCCACAGTGTGGTTGTATTGATTGAGTGATTCTATAGTAGATGAGTAAACTAAGCCAGGTGAAGAGTGAACACTGTAGCCATGTGATTAGCTCAAAGTGAAGCACAAGGCCACCGCAACAGCTGGCTCACTTACAGAAATCATAGATCAGAGCATTTGCAGAGGCAGTTTCAATAGCAATGGTTTAGCATGATGAGGTTGCTAGTCCCAATGATTACCCTACTTAGTCACTCTTTACAACATGCTTAGAAGGTTACAGTGGTCTATTTGTTTGAACCCAAGTCTGGGATCAAGATGCTGAGAGGTGCATAAACTGCAGTGGTTAGCAACTCATAGCTGACTGCTAGCATCCAGAGCCAGCGAATCAGAACTGCCAAAACTCTTCTTAACTTCCACACAGGGATCCTGGATAACAGGCTGCTACAGAGTAGATTGACTAAGGAAATTTTATTGAAGCGGGAAGGATAACCCGGTACGGCGTAATACAGTGGTTAAGTGACACGGCTCACAATCCGAAGGTGCTGGGTTTGCTCTTCATCTCTGCACCGGCCGTTACCCAGGTGAAGCAAACCCTTAGAAAATGCAGGAGGAAACAGATCCTTACATAAAATGCATACCAAAGTCAGATGCACTGGGCCGACAGGTGCAAAATAAAAACATAGTGCAGCACACATCGCCTTGGTGAATAGAGAAATAAGGCAAACGCAAAAACAAAAAATAAACTTGGTACTCAAAAATCCTGAAGTCGGGTGTGTTGGACCGAAAGGTGAAATTATCACAGCCAAGCTGTAAACTACGACACAATGCATTATTTTCTCCCGACAACATCCTGCTACTTGCAAAGTCCCTTTCTGGGCTTGGTAGCGGGAGATTGAAAACGAACAAAGAAGAAGAACCCAGGTCCCTATTGGTTGATCAAAGCCCTATGCACAAATAAAATTAGGCCAAAATTTAAAAAAATAAAATATGAAAAAAAGTAAACACAAAATAAAGTTGGCACAGTTTGAACACACCTTTGTTTTCTGTTCCTCCTGAAACCCAGGTGTATTTGTGTCTGGAGGGAATGCCAGAGTCAGATATATATTGTATGGTTTGACCTGCAACATAACATTATCAGATATCTCATATCAAACTGCAGTGCCAAACTACAAGGGTGCTTCGTCTTGACTGCTTTTTGGTTCCAAATTTATTCATCTTTACTGCAACAGTGTCAACATTTTTAGCCTGAAGAAAATAATTCACTCCAAAAATTGTTATGGCCTCTGAATACATTCATTTTTTTCCTTTGTAAAGTTCCCACAAATTATCACAAAAAAGTATGTTTTATTCACAATTTAATAATTCACATATACATCCATATATTCTATTGAAGATAATACATATAGAAGGAAGTTCTTAGTTTTACCTAATTAGGCGCAGTAATTTGGTCCTAATTTGCACATTTTACTGAGGGCAAATTTTTACTAGAACCAATTGTCAGATTGGCACATATTCTCACAAAGAATGGACTCTACTGCACATGTTGTTGTGAATGATCTCAATGAGCGAGCTTACTCTTTTGTGTGCCCTGAAAAGAGCGTTAATTGATGAGTTGCAGTAGGTTTCCTCACACCCCAAGCGTGCTCATGAAGATGGACCAGGTCCTCTGAGTGGTTTTATTATTCTTAGCTTTGTCTGCGTGATGCTCACTACTATGGGGATCACATCGATCTCCTATCTCATTAGCCAGGGACGTGATATTACACCAAAAAAATATGGTCGCTCCGTCGCTAATGTCAAGAAAGTACGCAGAGCGATATGAAAATTATTCTAGAGTATTGTTGTGCATTTACACCGGTTGAACAGCCATTTAAAATCTAAAAATAGACAATGCCGTCATTGTATATGTAAACAAGCAAGATGGCCGGTTTAGTTTGAAAGAGAATTTTCTTCTTTCACATTCGTCTTCTTGTATCTCAGAAACTAACACACACACAACAAAAACACCAACGCTCTTTATTCATTTATGTCTCTACATAAAAACAAATCATATCTATACAACGACAAAAAAAAATAAATACAGCCTTTCAAAGTGAACAACCTAGAAAATCGTGAGGTACTGAAATATAATTAAGGTGTTGGGGAACTTCTGTACTTTTTTATTCAGATTGGTAAAGGTTAATAAACAGCAAAATGTCGAGACTTCAGTACTTCATTAATAAATGCTGGGAAACTTTTAATCGAAGAAATGGCAAATTTTTGTACAACGGTCTAATCAACACGTTGACTTGACAACATTTTGACAAAATCTCTGACCTGATATGTCAGCTCGAAGTACTCAGTGATTTAATCCATAAAGTACCTCCATCTGTAGAGCTTCTGCTAGTCCTCTTAATGCAAATTTGGAAGCAGAATATGCTGTGAACCCAAACAAGCCCAGCTGACCTGCTTGTGATGATACAAACACAATACGTCCTTGACCTCTGGCCTTCATGGTGGGAATAATGGCCCGAGTAGCATGGACTGCACTCATGTAGTTTATGTCAATCATTCTCTGTGGAGGACACAAGACGTTACATTCAGAAGTCTACTACAAAACTGTAAAAGCCCATAGTCGGCCTGTACTTCTACAGTCTGTCCTGTGCAGGTCCCAGCTCTGGCACGAGAGCTGAATGTAGCTGGGAGGAGGATTTCCTGCTTAGTGGGCTAGTTTGGAGCAGCTTATTACTCTGCTGCGTTGGGACAAATCCATCTTAATAGACTCAGACACTAGAGTAAAGTAGACCCGCAGCCTATTAGGTGCCATCTATGCTGCTCTTAACAAACCACCTAACAATGACCAATGTGTTATACCATGTCACACAGTCGTCTCTTACAGCATGCTCTATGTGTGTGTGTGCGCTATTTTTGTCCTTGTCATACAAAAAGGCCCTGGCAGACCACACGGGAAAGGGAAAGCCCATGTGGCAAGCAATAAATAAACCATATATAATGGTTTACCCAGTAAGCATAATCATTATACAAGTCTGCCGCCGAAGACGGATGTGTCGGACCGAAAGGTGCAAATATCGCAGCTAAGCTGTAAACTAGCGACACAATGCATTTCGATCTCCGGACTACATCCTGCTACTTGCAAAGCACTGTTCAGGGCTTGGTAGCGGGAGATTGAGAACGAATGCAGAAGAAGAAGAACAACAACAAGTCTCTTTTAAAAAGTTTGAACATATCGGTGCAGAACATCTGCTCGTCAATCAATCTGTATAATATCTTCTTCTTCTCCGGCTGGACAAAACCTGTGACAGACAGTGGGTATGATGTGTAGCTCGTGGTAGTCCTGCCACATCCTAGACCTAGTGATATTTTTCTTCAAAAATGGAGCGGCCATTGTAGTGTCAGTCTCTTTATCTACATATCTTATACTCAAAGACCGTTGAGCGTGGTGAAGAACCACATCTTTCTCGAGAATTCAAAGTAGATGGAAGTGCGAACTCTCAGCCTAAACACGGCAGCTCTAGAGGAACAAACCTCAACAAAAAAACACCAGCACCGTACACAACCTTAGTGGTTAAGCATGGTTACTATATAGTGAGATTATTATTCTTAAAACCTTACCAGCAACCCATCAGTACAGATGTGTCTTCTACTGGACATTATGCATGCACCCTCTGTGGTTGGAAAGGAACCAGAATGGTTCTGTACAGCATTGTAGATAAGTCGGCAAATTGCAACACATTTTTGTGCCTGAAACCCATCATAAAGGCACATTAGCTCAGGACACGTGACAATCCCTTTGGCTTCAACTTTTGGTTATACACCTGTCTCAGAGGAGTTCGCCATAACCAGCGGGAAATTGGTGGCTGGGAATGAGCGCAGTGAACTTTATCTTGGTAACAGTATCTCGGAGCAAAGTATAGTCGTTAATTTATAGCTTTCAGCTTTGGATCGCTGTCAGCTCATCCACTGCTGCATCTTCGGTCCCCATAGTAACTCATAGTTAATAAGCATTTCTATTTCTGTAGCTTGGTTGGGAATTAGTTCTCCATATTTTTGGTTTCCAAGGTAAGGAAAAAGTACTTGCAGTCTTTGTGGATATGGCAAAAGCTTTTGACAAGGTATGGAGAGAAGGGAGAATGTACAACTGGATACAAAACTTCCTCCGATACAGAACAGCAAGAGTCAAATTAGATGGATCACTGAGCCATAGAATAACTCTCCAACAAGGCGTACCCCAGGGAGGCATCATCTCTCCTACCCTCTTTATCCTGTTCATAAACGACATAGCGGGAAAACTCCCAAAGAAAGTATCCAGTGCCCTACACGCTGACGACTTAGCAATGTGGAGTGCTGCAGAAAAACTACCAACAGCCAAAAATAGAATGCAGACAGCACTGGACACTGTTGGAAAATGGGTTACAGATTGGGGATTGCAGATTAACATCTCAAAGACAGTTACAACATACTTCTCACTGCCCAACACCAAGGAAGTAACACAACTTATCCTAAATGGCAAAGAGCTTGTACAAGAAAATACCCCTGTGTATCTCAGAGTTAAAATGGACAAGAGACTCACATGGAGGGAACACATACAGGAGATAGAACAAAAAGCAACCAGAAAACTATCCCTCATGACAAAGCTGGCCGGAACAAGCTGGGGTGCAAATAGCTACATCCTCAAAAATGTACACACTGGCACAGTCAGGCCAGTACTTGAATACGGCATGACAGCTTGGACCACACCATCAAAAACAAACACAGAACGCCTAAACAAAATCCAAAATTCAGGCTTAAGGATAATAACAGGAGGAATGAAGACTACACCAATCCAGAAAATGGAAACATATACAAGACCCCTAAATACTAGACGAGAGGAAAGCTTGCTGACACATAGTGAAAATCCCTCACATGATTCCTGGACAAAAACACTTTGATCATCCCTGTATAAAATTGTTTGACATGACGAGGTTGCTAGCCCTATGCTCTCTCTCTGATCAGGAATGACGTGTTGAACTTCAGCATACTAAATCACACCTTGTGTGAGGTGGGATAGCCAGTTCCCTTCCTGACTGCCTTTCACTTCTCTAACCGTATATCAGATACCCATTTTACAGCTGGGTCAACTGGACCGTGTCGGGAGCTGAATCCCTGTACCTTCACCGTGAAAAGCAAGTGGTCTATCACTTCGCTAGTGAGACACTCCTATGCATAACCACTAGATTTAATAATAATAATAATGTTCACTTAAGCATCAGTGGCCTGTTGCATCAATTAACCACTGTCCTGGTCACCTGCTGCAGAAAAAAAAAAGACAGTTGCAATCCTCATTGAACTTCCAATACGCGGGGATGAAGCCATGATGTCTTGTGGTTTCATGGTAAGTATGTGGGAACTGAGACACTAGTCTAGTCAAGCACAAAATACTGACCAGGACGTCGCGTCAGGGTCAATACACTGACCAATACCAGTCTCTCTTCCATGTAGCGTTCCCTGGAAACAGGCTGTTTTCATAGCAGCCTGGCTGACAAGATGTGAATCGATGTAGTCCCCATAGTAGTGAGTACCACGCAGATGAAGCCAATCATAGCACAACCGCCTGGAGGACCACGGTCCACCTTCATCAGCATGCTTGATATGTGAGGTGAGCTAATACAATCCGCCAATAACGTCCTTTTCAGGACGCACAAAAGAGTAACGTACTCTTTGTGGGCATTAAACAACAACGTGGTAAGTGTGTCAATGAAGGTTCCTGCAGACTCCTTGAGGGGGACCAAGTACTCTGCTGCCTTTGGATGGGGGGGGGAACCACGAGGATTAAAGGCACCACACAGAGTGTATCTTGGGCATGTTGCTAACTGGACAAGGTCCAATTTCTCCTGGGCAATGTGTTAGTCTATTATTGACCCATGTGTAATTTCCTAGGCACACCAACAATGACATTGTCAGCAAACAGAATTAAGTCTCGTCTGCATATTTAGTTACATACATAGTAGCAGTACCTTGAAGTCTGAGATTGGCAGCTCTTCAAATCTACCTGGAGATGAGGTGCCAGCACAGTTAATGAGAAAATCCACAGCACCTGAGTCCCTTTCAGCCTAAACAAGAACAATATAAAAATAAATGTTGTAATGAGATAGTATAGAGTGAAGCAAGTCTTAACTTAACGTCTTTATACTGGTTTAGAAGACTCTGCAGAGTCTGTATACAACCAGTTACATTTACATCACCTTGCTCTAAAAGCTATGCGCATCCAGTTTATTCTTAAATGTAATAACTGTCCCTGCCTCCACTACCTCCCTTAGCAATGGATTCCAAGCAGACACCACTCTCTGACTAAAAAAATATTTCCTAATATCTAATCTGGACCTCTCTTTAGTCAGCTTGTAACTATGCCCTCGTGTTATTGTGGGTGGCTGTATTTGAAAAAACTTGTTATAGTCTGATTTATCCATTCCTCTGATCATCTTATAAACCTGTATTAAGTCACCACGAATTCTTCTCTCTTCGAGACACTGTAGGCTGGTTTTTCTGAGTCGTTCCTCATAACTAATTCTGGAATCCCACTATCATCTTTGTCGTTCTTTTTTGTATTCTTTCCATCATGTTTATATCCCCTCTATGATAAGGACTCCACACCTGTACACAGTACTCCAATCAAGGTCTAACTAAAGCTTTATACAGTTTGACGATCACTTCCTTGCTCCTATGTTTAATATTTCTTTTTATCATACCTAACATTGCATTTGCCTTTTTCACTGCTACCTTAACTTGCTCAATCACCTTTCCTGTATGATCTATTATAACCCCTAGGTCCCTTTCCTTATCTATCTTTCTAATATTGTTTTCTCCCATTCTGTAATTATGTTCCATATTGGATCTACCCATGTGGATGACTGTACATTTATCTACATTAAACTCCATTTGCCAGCTTACAGACCATTCTCGAATTTTATCTAAATCCGACATCAATATATCCACTTCTGCTTTAGATGAGACACTACTGCGTAGTTTTGTGTCATCAGCAAATTTTGCAATCATGGATCCCATTTCAATGTCCAAATCATTTATATATATCAAGAACAAAATTGGTCCAAAAACCGAGCCCTGTGGCACACCACTCAGAGTACTCCTTATTTATGCCCACCCTCTGCCTTCTTCCCGTTAACCAATTTCCAATCCATTTGGCAACTTCCCCACCTATTCCGTGTGATTTTAACTTTCAAAATAATCTTTGATATTCTCTATCAAAGGCCTTTGCAAAGTCTAGATAAATAACGTCCACTGGCTCCCCTTTATCTATGATTTTAGTAACCTCCTCCATGAATTCTAATAGATTTGTTAAGCATGATCTCCCTCTAGTAAACCCATGTTGACTATTTCTAATTAGATTAAATTTGTCTAAATGCATTACAATGTTTTCTTTGATAATTGACTCTAACAATTTACAGACTATGCTCGTTAAACTCACCAGTCTATAATTTGCTGGATCTGATTTTTTGCCTATTTTGAATAAGGGGATCACTCCTGCATCTTTCCAATCCCGTGAAACAATCCCTTTTGTATCTGTAATACAGATTGATCTTAATCCCGCTGTATCCATGTCTCTTTAAAAAATATCTATAGGCTCTGGGATCTTGGAGCAGTTCTCTTTTGTGTAGACTGTGCCAAAGTACTGATTGAGTAGATTAGCTGCCTTCCTATTCTCACTTATTATTTTCCCTGTACTGTCTATGATAGGCCCTACTTTGTCTTTCGTTCTTTGTTTATTTCTAACATACGATAAGAAGCTTTTACTGTCAGTCTTGATCCTCTGAGCAAGTTTTTTTTCAAAGTCTATTTTTGCTGTTTTATTCACTTTCTGAGATATGTTCTGCTTGTCCAAATATTTTACATATGTTTCTTTTGATTTCATTTCTTCATTCTTACTAAGCACAGAGCCACAACTATAGATGGCCCCTGTCAGGAAGCCTGCACCAAAGCACTTTTTGTATTCTTGTAGTGATGGATGTGCATCAATTTACTTGACATTATGAAGTTAGTTGCTAGTCACATGCATGATGCTTCTTTTTTATTTGTCTTTAGAAAATAGTAGCAGGCAGATGGTGGGGGTGGGGGATGTGTCCTACGCACTTTTCTCGAACCTGACCACCATTCTACCCCCATAAACATACGTACGTATTTCTTTTCTCTCCCCCTCCATGGTGAATTTGTAAGTTATACAGAACATCGAGTGCCCCATTTCCCTCGTGTCAAGCCCCATGTTGATCGCAAATTCAGGTCAGGTCAGGTCATCCCGTAACCGGTGAGGTCGTTGGGGCACACACAAAGACATCCTCACAACTCCACACCATCCCTCTCTGTCAGAAGCCGCTGCCTGTGACTCTTCTGGTCGGAAACTGGTCCAGTCTTTTATATTGTCTTCCCATCTCTTTTTGGGCCGGCCTCTTCGTCGTCTGCCATGCACCTTCCCGTGGAGGATTGTGTTTGCAAGACCATTTGATCTCGATATGTGACCTTACCAAGTGAGTTTCCTTCTTTTGACAGTTGCCAAGAGATCTTTGAAAGGCCCTATTGCCGTCGTAATTCTATTTCGGATTTCCTCGTTTGTAACTCGATCTTTGTACGTGACGTTTAAAAGTCTTCGGAAACATCTCATCTCCAAGGCCTGTATCCTTCGTTAAAGGTCAGCTGTAACTGTCCATGTCTCACACGCATAGAGAAATATTGACAGGACCAGTGTACGCATTAGTCTGATTTTCGTGCGTAGTGCTAACCGTTTATCTTGCCAGATTTTGTTAAGCCGTGCAAGCGTCGCTATTGTCTGTGCTATTCTGGCCAATACTTCACATTTTGATCCTTCATCACTGACAATCGACCCAAGATATTTAAAACGGTCAACTACTTCGAGTTCTTGACCGTTTGCTTTTATCTTGCTGTTGAAGCCCGTAGCGTTGTTTGTCATTAGTTTTGTCTTTCCAGCGTTTATCTCCATACCATAGTCAAGAGCTGTTTCATCGAGCCTTCTGATGCATTCCTGGAGTTCTGCTTCTGAACCCGCCAACCCGTCGATATCATCTGCAAAACGAAGGTTAGTAATCGTTCGGCCCCCTATCTTGACAGTACCAACGTGACCTCCAAGTGCCTCACTCATAATTCCTTCAAGGAATATATTGAAAAGAGTTGGAGAGAGTGTACACCCCTGTCTCACACCAACTGATGTGCGAAACCAGTCTCCTCGCCTCCCATTCACAAGAACTGCACTAGACGCCTTGTTATACAGGTGTTCAAGGACCGTTATAATATTTCCGTTGATATTATACATCCTCATGGTTGCCCAAAGCGCTTTATGCCATACCCTATCAAACGCCTTCTTAAAATCCACAAACACATGATCGCAAATTCAGTGATGGTTTAATCTTTCAAATTTGCAATAAACTATTAATGAATCAATTATTATGCAATTCTTTTTCTTATTTAAACTATTGGTCTTATTACTATGCCAAGGCCACAATTTAGTGATGATGTTTAATGCGAATTCAGCGTATCATTTGCGCATGTCATGTGCACATTTTGTCAGATTGGGTCATAGTTAATATTTCTCTTTGCTGCTTTTGTAAATATTTAGAAAAATTTAATACAAGCAAACATTATTTTCAAAGTATGGATACTTTTGTATCACCTTTAGAAAAGTGGTTCCAAAATTATTTTAGTGGCTGCCCTGAGTACAATCTTGCTCTGAAATGGTGGCCCTGATTCACGCTGTATTCATGATTTTGGTAGATTGTGGTTATACGTAATTTTTAAACTAAATGCATGGTCAGGGCAGAATAATAAGTGCCCTTTGCAAGCCAATATGGTGACAGCATAAGACTTATGTTGTGAGATATGTTCTCATATGGCAATAGAGACCAATCCTGGCACAGCAGACTTTCCTGCACTCGGGGCACTGATTTGAGGAGTCGGCTCTGCTATCCGGGCACCATAGTGAAACGCACCAGGTATTGTTGAAAGAATGCCCACAATGGGTAGATTTAACCTTTTTGTGCGCCCTGAGAAGGACGTTTAGTGGCGGACTGTTATAACTTTCCTCACATGGTGAGTATGCTGATGAAGGTGGACCGAGGTTCTCCAGGATGTTGTGCTATGCTTGGCTTCATCTGCGTGTCATTCACTACTACGCGGATCACATCGAACCTTCACCTCGTTAGCCAGGCTGCCGTGAAAACAGCCCGTTTCCGGAAGGACTGTGGGGAAGTCGAGGTGAGCATCTTGGCCAGAATATTTTGCTTGACCAGATGTTAGTCTTCCTTACCTGGAACACACTGGTAGAACAGTTCTGTGCAAGCAACTTCCATGAGATGAAATCAATGCTGAAACTGTTCAGAGACACTTTCAAGTAGTTTCTGCAGTGTTTCCAACTAGAGTATGTTCTTCAACCTGGGCGCTAGCACACATTAGTGGGCAATTTCAGCTTTCATGTGGGTAGTACAGAATAATTACATTCTATATTAAAAACATTATTATTATGGCAATGCATAGGCTACACAACATGAGGAAATTATGGCAGAATACCAGAAAACCAACAAAAGTTAATATTTTTATAATTTGTGTTTTTCCAGTGGCAGCATACGGCTATGAAACATGGACAGTTACCTAAACCTCATGGAAGAGAATTGAGTCTGAGTCTAAATTTTGTAGAAAGATTTTCAGAATACCATGTACTGAAAAAAATAAGAATGCAGACATTCAAAAAGAGTTGGGCATAGAAGACAATTGGTTCATAAATTCCATCATGAACAAAAAAATTTAAATACTTTGACCACTTAAAAAGACACTACGATCTTGATAAAATGATAATGGAAGGTATGGTGCCGGGAAAGAAAGGCAGAGACAGACCAAGAAGGTGATGGCACTAAGATGTCAAGGAATGCTTGGGTATGACTGGAGCAGGCTAGAGATTTCTTTCAGACAGGCTGTTATGAGAGCGATGTTCGGGAAAGGACATGTCACATGAAGATGTATTCAAAACATCCAAAAATATACATACTTAGTAGACTATGGCAACATTTTCTTAAATTTATATTTTACTGGGTGGTAAGGAAAATTTATCTCCACTACAGTTAAAGTGGGCACCAAGTATAAAAAAGTTGACGAGCCCTGAACCAGAGCGTCTGCCTGACAGCAAAACAGATGCTTGGTGATGCGCTCATCGGGCATGCTGACAACTTGTCCCATCCATCTTATCAGTACATAATGAATCGATTGATCTCTTTTTGCACCATATGCAGGAAAGAAATAATAATTACAAATGCTAATATAATTAGTGCACATGTTTACTTACATTTTGAAAAGCAGTTTCTACTGTCTGATAATCACTGGAAAGATCCACAGAAATAACTTGCACTTGCTGTTGAAAACGAAGAACATCAATAAAATGGGGTCCCATAAACAAATGAAGATCTGTATCATTTAACATGCAAAGTTACCAAGTTGTCCAAGGTATTTTTCCTGATTTAAGGTTACAGTATGTAAAGGGTTAAGCGCGCAAATTTTATAATTTTTCAACCTAAAGGCAGTCTCTTTCATGAGTATACCTTTACCTTTAAAACATGCTGAACAAAAAAGAGATGAAAGAACTATCTTACCTGCTCTTTGCCTTCATTTGTAACATGTGCTGCAACTTCTGTTTTTGCCTCTTCTAACTTTTCCTGGAAAATGAATTGAAGAGATTACATGAGTATAAAATTATTTTGTCTGTAGAAAAAAATCCCCACTATTCATGGAGTATCATCATTATCATACATCTTTTTCAATCCAGAAGAGACATGGGGCCACCACAAGTTGATCTCCTTGCAGGAAGCATGTACTAAGGTATTCACATACTCTTGTGGATGTGATTTATATATGAAGCTGCCAGTCCCATTCATCGTCACCTTTTATGACATGTATGGCTAGGTGCAGTGGTTCATTCTCCGTTTCCTCCAGTAAGATACCCAGGGATCTATGTTGAGAATTCTTCTTTGCCCTTATCACCCTGGGGAGCATGGGCCAATAGGTTATCAACTAGCCTTCTCCAAGCTGATTTGTCCCGTTCTATTTTCTCAAGTTCTTTATAGCTTCTCCCCATTTTTCTTGCATCAACATCTAGGCCTCTTCTCCACATGTTCCTTGGCCTTCCTTTGTCTCTTTTATTCTTGGGGGTTCCAAGCCAGAGATTACCTAGTGATACTGTCTTAGAGTTTTCCAGCACTGCCTTCTTTCTAAGATTTCCTGTTCCACCTGTTCTTTTTCTGATCTCTTCCACAAGCTTTCGTTTGCAACATTCATCATCATCATTCCCATAACCTAGAAGGTCATTGAGGCACCGTTATTGCAGTTTGTAGTCCCAGCTCCTGCCCTACAACAGCGGTGTGTCTTTGGCCGCTACACATCTGACGGAACCCATCTCTCTCAAGGTGGCAGTTCATTATAGTTGTATCTAAATTTCATACAACAAAGCTGACACTGTCTCTTAAGCTAGGGCGAAGGGCACCAATCTCATGAAGTTCAGCCGTGTGAACTAGACCGTGAAATATGACACATGTTTAAGCGTAGTGTTATTCACATAGCCAATGTTGATTCCAGGATAATCGAACGGAAGAAAACAAAAAATTGAACGGAAGAAAACAAAAAATTGAACGGAAGAAAACAAAAAAACGAACGAATAAACCAGTCCAAATGGAAAACAACAACACGTTCCTGTGAACACAAGCGTAAGTCATCAGCAAATCCATGGCATCTATAATGAACTAAAACAGAAGAGCAATGTAAACCCGCAGCCAGTTATTATGCCATCTTTGCTGCTAACTGTAACATTTATCAGGGTTGTTGGTAACATGGGCTAAATAAAGAATATGTGACCAAAGAAGGATGTTGAAATTACTAATTTGATATAATAATTCTTCCGTCAATGATAGACCCCCTTCCATAGAGGCCAGCACATTTTAAAGGATTCATAGCCAGAGTGGTTTCCGGGACAAAAACTGTGTCTGACAGAAACAAGAATAGGATCACTGACCCACTGATAGCATCTCACAATAAACAGCTAACAGTATGGTATAACAACTCTAGTATAGAAGACACTCCAAAACATGGCTTTGCACACTTCACTATACACATATACCTTGCAAATTCAGTGGGCTGGGGATCAGACCACCATTGAAACAATCAACTTGATATTTTTTTGGGCACCTCTATTTTTAAAACAATTTAAACATGGAACTTAAACCCTGCACTGTGTGTAAAAGTTACAAATTCTCTTATCATCATCATCATGTAGCATGTCCTTTGTAGAACGACGCTCCCATCACAGTCTGTCTGAAAGAAACTCGTTCCCTTGCCAAAACACCAGCTTCCGCCACTGTCATACTCAGGCATTCCTGGATATCTTGGTGCCATCGTCTTCTTGGTCTACCCCTTCCTCTTTTGCCTGGCACCATACCTTCCATCACCGTTCTCTCAAGACCATTGTGTCTCTTGATGTGACCAAAGTATTTGCATTTTCTAGCCAAAATGGAATTGATAAACCAGTTCTACTCTATGCTCAACTCTTGCCGAATGTCTACATTT
The DNA here is from genome assembly GCA_036924085.1 of Ariolimax columbianus. NCBI lineage: Eukaryota > Metazoa > Mollusca > Gastropoda > Stylommatophora > Arionidae > Ariolimax > Ariolimax columbianus. The sequence goes on along the minus strand of JAVGWX010000016.1, from coordinate 67,249,064 downwards.
GTTCTTTTCTCTGTCCAGGGTATTCTGAGGATCTTTCTGTAACATTTTGACTCGAAGGATTCGATTCTTTGTCTAGAAGTTTTGGTAATCGTCCATGCTTCACAACCATAAGCTGCCACAGGAAAAACACAGACTCTCAAGACTTTTACTTTTATCGTTTTGTTGGTGCCCTGCCATAATTTCTTCAGGATGTTCAGTCTGTGCATTGCCATAGCTAGTCTTCTTCTGATTTCTTTCGAGCAGTCACCATTTTTGTAATTTCTGGAGCCCAAATATTCAAAATGTGTGACCTGATCTATTTCCTCACCACCCACTGTAAATTTATGCTGACATTGTGTTTTATCGGTGGTCATTATCTTTGTTTTGTTTATGTTTATTCTCTTATCTGTCGAGCAAAATGGTTTTTCTTCTCAGAACGTTATTTTTTAGATGACAAACTTATTCGAGAACTCTTAAAAATAAAAATAATTAACAAACTGCTTCATCTTAAATCTATGATTAAAATCATTGTTTTGCAGTTTACAGCAACATTGCGATGTATGTGCCTTTCAGTCAGATATATCTGATTTCAGCAAAACATTTTTTGGGGAAAGGATTTTTCCTTTCCTCTTCGATCCCTAATCTCTTTGTCAGTCTGTTTCCAGTGCAGCCACTTGGAGGCAGAATATGGTCTTGTCATTTATGGGTCTCTGACCCAGATGCAAGCAGCCAGCTGTGAGTCACTAGCTGTTGTCAGCTCATTCGCTGCTGCCTCTTCAACTAAATAATGGATCAAATGGAACTCAACTTATATGATGCAACAGTATTATAACAAGACGAATATGACTGGTGCCACTAGCAAATGTGCGGATGAGTTAGGCAATGACAATCCCACCTGAAGTCCCATCCATCCGATGCCAGACAATTTTCTCTTGACGGAAACTGTAAGGTGCAATCTTCTTCTTCTTCGTTGTTTGTTCTCAAACTCCCACTACCAAGGTCTGAAACGGGATTTGTAAGTAGCAGGATGTTGTCCAGAGAACGGAATGTGTTGTGTCGTAGTTTACAGATTGACTGCAATTTTTGCACCTTTCGTTCAGACCAGCATGGCACTTTTGGGTACATGGTTAGCCTTCCCTTTTCAATCCCATCTCCTTAGCAATTTTGCCCTGTTTCAGCCTGTTATCCAGGATCACCACGTGAAAGTGGAGAATGGTCTTGGCAGGTCTGGGTTGCTGGACCTGACGCTAGCAGTCAGCTTTGGGTCGCTGACAGCTACAGCTCATGTGCTGCTCAGCCATCTTGATCCCAAAAGGTGCAATCAACTGTTAAGACGAATCCCAATTTGAGACATATTTAAATTGGAGAAAAAAAATCTGCATTTCAGATTAGAAGAAAAACAGTAATACAATGAAGTCTCTTAACACTTTATCTCTGTCTGTTATGGCACAATAATTTTCTAATAGGCAGTGAAGCTGTTCTTTCATCCCCCAATAAGGGGTCATCTGGTCTGCACAGACAATGTACAACAAGTATGAACGAGGGGCAGTCATTATGTAACAGCAATTTTATTATAAAGTGCATAGAAGAGTATGTACAACGGTTATCTTATTTCAGGACACAAAATAGCTAATTAGCAACACTCCATCAATGGATTGTGACAATCAATGAGTATGTGCATGCGCAATATAGCGTACAACATGGCCGCCCCACTGTCGACTTGCACCGTGGAAGAACAATTAGAGTTCAGTATGGAGACAGTCGTTTGAGTAAATTGAAAGTGTATTAATGGGTAGAAAGATTTCAAAATGAAAGATGAAATGTTATTGATGAAACGGCAAGGGAGACAGGCAAGCGTGACAGCTGACACAGTGAAGCAGCAGATCGACCAGCTAGTCCGTGGCAACAGGTAAGTCCCTATTGATAAAATAGTTGTAGATTTCAAAATGAAATGTTATTGATGAAACGGCAAGGGAGACAGGCGAGCGTGACAGCTGACACAGTGAAACAGCAGATCGACCAGCTAGTCTGTGGCAACAGGTAAGTCACTATTGATAAAATAGTTGTAGATTTCAAAATGAGTCACGCCAGTGCGCAAAAAATTGTCCATTATGACCTTGGTTATATGAAAGTGTAGCAGATGGGTCGCAAGACAGGTAATGTAGATGGTGCAAAATTGGTTAAAGTTCACAGCTAAAATAATTTTTCTAGATGGCATCTACAAGCTAGTGGACATGGGGACGAAGTGTGTTGCCAGAAATGACTATGTCGAAAAATAAAACACAAAAAATGTATGGTTCGCACATTTGAAAAAATATTAATAACAAAATTTATGTTACTTTATGAATGTCCCTCGTAATTAACTACCTTGTTCCTGGCCACAAGAGTAACTCTGGCACCCTGCTGAACAGCTTGTATGGCTAAAGCTCTTCCTATGCCACTAGATCCTCCAGTAACCTGAGAATAACATGGAGAGAGTGTTTATGCTTATCAATCTACTTATTGATCAATCAATCAAAACTTTTCATACTGCACCATCCTGTCCTGAACCATCTGTTCTAGTTCTCTTTACATCTTTCTGATCTCTTTTAATTCTCATGTCTGTCACAAAGAGCGCTGACAGCCAATTGATAACATTACCAGCTCAAAAGAAATGAACAAGCGGTAACCTTCATTTTCCAAAAAGGGAACAAGATGCTGAGCAGTGCATGAGCTGTTGCGGTCAGCGTCTCAAAGTTCACTGCTAGCTTCAGTTCCAGCTATCCAAAGCTGACTGCTAGTGTCAGGGCCAGCGAACCAGACACTTCTCCACCTCCAGGTGGTGATTCTGGATAACAGACTGCAACAGAGTAGACTGGCTAATGAGAAGGGATCGAATGGGAAGGCTAACCAGTTACCCAAAAATGTTATGCTGAAGTCGGATGTGTCGGACAGAAAGGTGCAAGTATCGCAGTCAAGCTGTAAAATACAACACAGCGCATTTCGTTCTCTTGACTACATCCTGCTATTTACAAAGCCGTTTTCACGGTTTTGTACCGACTGTTTGAGAAAGAACGATGAAGAGAATATTCCAAAAAACTAACAACAGATTGCAATAGTATCGCGTCAACAATCTAAAGATGGCAAATACGATGATTACAGCTGTGATACTTCTTGAATGCCACAAGAATGCCCCATCTATGTGGAACAGGAACAGAGAAAACACACATGGCCATCACCAGTATTGTTTATCCTCTTGAAAATCTTGGTGTACATTATTGGAGAGAAAAGAATAGGACAACTCACCTCCATGCATGTTATAAAAGGTGACTAAACAGGGTTGTACATGGAGCTAGCAGCCTCATGATGTACAACAAGAACAAGTGTTTTGGTGCAAAATTACTGTTAGGGATCATCTCTAGTAGTGGCCCTATGCTTTGTAAAGAAGCGAAATGGAGAAGTAGTACTGCCCTAGGCAAAATCCCTGAATATGCTAATAGTCATAGGCTAACCACTGCTGCTTCTTCTTCATCGATCAACTGATGCTATGATTCTAGTCCGATGAGGTTTTCGCCGGTCCCCAACAGCTTTTCGAGCATGGTCGCTCCGCCAGGTGAGACTGCCTCTCTTTGGTCTGCATAGGTAGAGCAGTCCTGCAGAATATGTTCTCTAAGACCCACTTTGTGGGGGTGAGCCTTGAATCTACAATGTCCCGTTCTGAATCTGAAGATCTTTGTCTGCCCATCTCTGCGAGTCTATGCTGTCATCTTCTGGCTTATATTCTGTGTGCTGGTCTCTCTATTCCAGCCTTAAGGATCGTTTGATGAGTGTCTTTGCTTCTTTATATCTCTATGGATGGGGAGTCTGCGTGCCACTACTTTAGGTTTTTGCGAGCTCATCTGCTTTCTCGTTTCCAAGGACTACACAGCAGGCCGGAATCCACTGTAGGACTAGATCTGTTTTTTGAAACAGCAATCTGATGTTGTATTTTATTTTATGTGAGAGTCGATCTTGTTTGGGGTTTGAGATGGCTTGCAGTACACTCCTTGAGTCTGTTAGAATGACCGTTTTCCTTGTTATGTTTTGGCTGATAAGAATATGGACAGCTCTTGCTTCAGCTCTGAAATTAGTACAGGTTTCTCCTGCTGGTATAGGATGATTTTCTATATCTCGAATGGAGTGTGCGATGTAGATTCCACTGCCTCTCCTTTTATCGCTCACCGAGGCCGGATCATCTGTGTACACGTGTGTCCAAGAGTTTATAGGGTACTGTCTCTTGAGCTGCTGCAGAACTTGAATGTTTTGTTCTGTTGCGGACTGCTCACTTTTCTTCGTTAACCCTGTAACTTCAAAGATTATTTTGGACCTGTCCTGGCTTCGTGTCCAAGGTTTTAGAATGAGCACTCCGCACTATTTGGTTTCAGCTTCAAGGATGTCTGCATGTTTTCTGTGGATTTCTCTGGCCAGATGTTGAGGCTTTTCCTTAATAGTCTGTTTTTTGTTCTCTCTTGGAACTTCTGGTCTAGAAGATGATTATGTAGCACATTTAGTTTTTCAAACTGAGTAAGGGATTTGTATTTTCTCCTTTATTCAAGCGGCTCAATATTTGCTGTTTTCCTCAGCTCTGTAATTGGAGTACTTTTCAGTGCCCCAAGGATAATTCTGAAACCCATATTTCGGACTAGGTCTGTCAGATCGAGAGAAACTGAACGAGAGCCAGAGAAAGAATGGCAATCATGAGGAAACTTGCTGGCACAAGCTGGGGAGCAGACGAAAGTATACTAAAGAAACTGTACACTGGAAGAGTGAGACCAGTTCTCGAGTATGGCATTGCGGCATGGACAACAGCAGCAAAGGCAAACTTTGACAAAATTAGCAAACTTTGCAGAAATAGCCAAAGCAAAGATGAATGAATACCCACCCTATGAACGCACTAACAACACCAAAGCCCATCCCTACTGTACGAAAACCTACCTGGAGGCAGCATATATTTCCAGAGGTGGTAGAAATTATACCAGGTATTGGAAACAAAAACAGCCAGACTGAAAAAGAAAGAAGAGATACAACCCTGAGGTTAAAAACGAAAAACTACCCAAGCATGAACTGGACCCATAGCATATACCGATGGTTCTGTAACAAACACAACACAGAACGGAGGGGCAGGGGCATTCCTGAGCCTACCAAATGGTAGAAAAATAACACTGTCAGTGGCAGCTGGAAAATACACAAGCAATTTCAGAGCGGAGGCAGAGGCACTGAGGGCGGCAGTAGAAGAAATGGTGACAGGTAAAAGGAATTAAAGCCATATAGTCCTGCTTACAGATGCCCTGGCCGTAGTCACAGCACTAAAAAGCCAGAAAAATACTGAACTTAATGATTTAAGAGCAGTACTCTGTCAACTATGCCAGCAGTCCGCACCAAAAAGAGTAGTGGTACAGTGGGTTCCATCCCACTGTAACATCCAAGGCAACGAGGAGGCAGACAGACTGGCAAAAGAAGGTGCAAGACTACCACAACCAGATACTAGTTTGACATACGAAGAGTCAAAAAGGCTTATTAGAGCTAGATACATGACCAAATGGGAAACAGAACCTACTGGCTACACAAAAAACGATGCCTATTACCAGTTGAACAGAAGAGAGCAGGTCGTGGTCTTCAGACTTCGCACTGGCCACAATAGACTGAGGTACCACCTATTCAACAAATTGAAGATAGGTGGCACTGACGAATGCTCGTGTGGTACCGGGAAAATGACCGCTGAACATTTGCTGCAAAACTGCCCGACATACGAGGATCAGAGAAAGCAGATGTGGCCATCACCAGTGGCAACACTAGACAAGGTCTATGGCAGTGTCGACAGCCTCAGGATGACCGCTGCTTTTTTCGAAAAAATAATGGTTGACGTCTGACAGCGTACGAAGAAGAAGAAGGACTAGGTCTAGTTTTCCTCTGTTTGTTTTGACCGCTGTTGACCAAGTGTTAGAGCCATATTCCATGATTGGTCTGATTGCACAAGTGTAGACTTGCTTCAGGATCCCCCCCAAATGTACCAATCAGTTTTTTCAACATTGAGAGTCTTTTTATGGCCCTTGTCTGGATTTTCTCTATTTTTGACTTCCAGGTAAGTCTCGAGTCAAATGTGACACCAATGAAAGTGGGTGTGTCCAACTGGGATATTTGTTGGTTTCCTATCTTTATTGTAATTGTCTCTTTTTTGGAGGAGAGTAAAAAGAGAGTGGTGGATGTTGTGGTGTGATTTATTTCCAGTCCCCACTTTTTATCCAGTTCTCGACCTTCTCTACTGTCTTTGGAGCAAGTATTGGAGCTATTGTTGCATATTCTGTGGTTGTCCAGCAAAGTCATCTGCTTGTGAGCTATTTGTGATGGCAGCATTTAATGTCATTTACATATATCAAGAAGAGAGTGGATACTATTACGCTTTCCTGTGGCATTCCTTCTCACAGCCTGACTGACCTGCTGGTATAGTTGTCCCATTTAATCCCGGGAGATCATTGGAAGATTTAACTTTTAATCCATGAGAACATGTTGGTAACTCTCGCTTGGAGGATTTTCAGTTTCAGGCTAACCACTGCATTTTTTGCAGATATATTTGTCAGAAATTGACTGTATAAATGAGAACCTGCCTACAAAGTAGGCCTGGCTGCTGCTTCTATGAATGCCCTGCATCGAGTCTGAACCAGCAGAGGCTTTCACTGAAGACCAATCTATGGATTTACACAAGCTATGTCAATCTTGTCGTGCTGTATAGTTCCTCCAGAGTGATCAGAAGTGCATTGAAACCTTCCACATGCGTAGCCAGAGACGTATTCTTGCGTTCCATTGGTATGACTGGAACACAATTGACAAAATAACCTGAAAGATAGACACCGAAAGCACCTTTGCCATGCTAAAGTCTCCGTTTAGTTCTATTTTGACATGTGCAGAGGATGTCCTGACCCATCAGCTCTTATAGCAGGTCATGGACATCATGGATGTAATGCGACTGTCTCAACCACAGTTCCGTCCACGTGGCCTTCTGCGTCCCATCTGAATAGGTCAAATTGGAAAGACGTCATCTTCAATGCGCGCAGCCTGGGACTCAGCCACTCATTGTGATCACAGACATTTGATACGACGAGTCCTTGCCACCTAAGTGGCCTACTGAATTACCTATGGCATGATAAAAATGAGCTACTGCGCAACAAAAAGCAGTGAATCAAATCAAAGAACAAATATAGGGTCTAAGATCAACTAAGAGAAATAAAACAACATTAGACTTGTTTAACCGGAATCTGCTTTCTTTCTGAAGTTTATTTCTCCATGAAAGCAGTTAAACTGTTCAAGACAATATCATGTTTTATGCAAAAAGTCTTGGTTAATGAAATTAATCATTATAGTTAGCCAGTATTAAATAGAGACAATCCTGTCACATGGAAGATAATCATGGACAACCAGTAAGCAAACATTAATTACTGAAACATGACACTGAAGACAAGAGATGTTCCTTTACACTAGTAGAGAAATGCTAAAAATCTTATCAACAGTTAAAAAGACTAATTCGGATATACTAAAGAAATAAACAAATGCAGCTTTTTTACCACACACTCGCAAGAAGTGATTCTGATGCTAATAAAACACTAGTGTAATAAACAACAGTAATATTTTATTTTAGCATTAATTTGAAGATTTTTAGTAGCGAGAAGTTACTGGGTTTAGACAGATAAAAAAAGAAACGTGCATTGAAAAGGGTCAACAATAAAATCAAATGGATATGTAATACTTTAAGACAACAGTCCTTCAGGACATGAAGTCATGGTGTTTTATTTAATAATATAATCATTTATAGTTTAGTAAAGACATAAGACTGCTCAGTAACCTGTACTGGGAACAAACTGCCACAGTAAAATCAGAAAAAATATGCTCTCCAAGTATAAATGTAAAAAGAGTAGTGAGACAGTGTGTGTATTATCGCCTTGATTTTTTAAACATCCACACAGAACAAATATTCAAACAGATAGCGGGGATGACAGGAATGTTCATTGGAGGAGTGGCAATAAATAACCTTAGATATGTGGACGATACAGTTTTACTGGAAAAGAGTGAACAAGAATTACAGGAGCTTGTGACAACAATATACAAAATAATTAAAGAGTTTGGATTAGACAAAAACATAAAGAAAACAAAGATTATGATACTTGTGAAAAGTGACAAGAGATCATGTATGGAGATGAAAATAAAAGATCAACTACTGGAACAGGTACAGTTTCTCCTATCTAGGTCATTTTGTAATGGGGGATCAAGATGCTGAGCAGCGCATGAGCTGCAGTGGTCAGCGACCCATAGCTGCCAAGACCCTTCTACACCTCCACACGGTGATCCTGGATAACAGGCTGCAGCAGGGCAGACTGGCTAAGGAAAAGGGATTGAAGAGGGAATGCTAACCCGGTACTCAAAAATGCTTGCTGTAGTCAGAGTGTTGGACTACTTACCCTTTCAGAGTTTGGTAGTGGGAGATTGAGAATGAATGAAGAAGAAGAAGATATTATAATGGAAGTTGACAGCTGTGAAAAACAAATCAAAAATAGAAAAGCTATGGCCAAAATGGTATTCAGCAGCATGTGACACAGACATCCAAACTGATAAATTATAAATTGAAAATAAGAACTGTGAAGCAGAAGTGTTATGTATACTCGTCACTTCTTTATGGTGCAAAAATATTGACACTGAATAACAAGTTGGAAAAGAGCATCGAAGCCTTTAAAATCTGGGTAATAGAAGATTGTGCAGCATTTCTTGGAAAGAGAAGAAAATAAATTGTGGAGGTATTCAAAATGTTGGGATGAAGAGAATTAATGTGACCGAAATCAAGGTTAGAGAACAGTCAAGGTATTTTGGACATTTAACTTAACTTAACATCTTTATACTGGTTTAGAAGACCCTGCAGAGTCTGTATACAACCAGTTACATTTACATCACCTTGCTCTAAAAGCTATGCGCATCCAGTTTATTCTTAAATGCATTAACTGTCCCTGCCTCCACTACCTCCCCTGGCAATGCATTCCAAGCAGACACCACTTTCTGACAAAAAATATTTCCTAATATCTAATCTGGACCTCTCTTTAGTCAGCTTGTAGCTATGCCCTCGTGTTATTGTGGGTGGCTGTATTTTAAAAAAATTTGTTATAGTCTAATTTATCCATTCCTCTGATCATCTTATAAACCTGTATTAAGTCACCACGAATTCTTCTCTCTTCTAGACACTGTAGGCCGGTTTTTCTGAGTCGTTCCTCATAACTGTAATTCTGGAATCCCACTATCATCTTTGTCACTCTTTTTTGTATTCTTTCCAGCATATTTAAAAAGACATAGACTACTCTTTTTTGAAGACTATACTTAGTATCATACTATGATACTAGTGGCCAGTGGGTAAGGGTGGAAGTGAAGGCAGTCGTCCAGGAGGCAGACGTTATAAGTGGGTAGATCCGATAACATGTCCTCAAGAGAATAGAGATGGATTGGAAAAAGTATGCTAAATCAGTAAATGTTGGATTGCTTGATTGCATTATTACGGCAAGATCTAACACTGGAGATCCATTGCAGCCGACCTTTGATGCGGAGTTGGCACTTGACCTGATATTGATTGATAGTTTATATTATATTATATTATTATTATATAATACTTCTACTTTTTACTTCAGGACATGATTGAAGTCATGATGAATGATGAAGATTGAACTTGAAGTCGTGGCGCTTCAATGCTTTTTTACTTTAGGAAATTTAATTAAGACAACAGTACTTCGGGACAAGAAGTTGTAGCGTTTCATGATAGTTTATCTCTATACTGAACTGGGTATAGCATATTTTGAAATCGAACAGAAATACAACATTGTCACAGCCCACTAGGCATTTACACTGCGTACGTAGTACTTGGTCCTACTTTTCAATTGGCTCTAAATCTAATGTAAATTAAATAAAACACTTTCACTTTAACCGCAAACTTACCAAGACATGTGCATTCTGAAGTTTCATTGGCAAGGGAGATATAAGTGGAGACAACATGTAGAGAATAATAATAAAAACAATAAAGACTGCCAAAGCAATCCATCCCCACATCATTGTGACTTGTCACTGTAAGTTGGTTTCTATTCTGCTTTTACCAGTATTTAGCTTTTAGTTTGCAGGTGAGATCATATATGACTTCTTGACTGGAGAGTACACACGATCCAATCATGACCAGTACAACTTCCTGAATGGAGATACAGTGTAAACACGTTTTGGCTCTTTTTCAAACCGCGAGATCTTGGCTTTTTTGTTGATGTTGTTATTGTTGTTCTTCTTCTTCTTCGTTCGTTCTCAATCTCCCGCTACCAAACCATAAAAGGGCTTAAGTAGCAGAATGTAGTCCAGAGAACGGAATGCGTTGTGGAGTAGTTTACAGCTAGGCTGCGATATTTCCACCTTTCGGTCCAACACATCCGACTTCAGCAAGCATTTTTTGAGTACCGGGTTAGCATTCCCTCTTCGATCCCTTCTCCTTAGCCAGTCTGCCCTGCTGCAGCCTGTTATCCAGGATCACCGCGTGGAGGTGTAGAAGGGTCTTGGCAACTATGGTTCGCTGGCCCTGACGCTAGCAGTCAGCTATGGGTCGCTGACCACTGCAGCTCCTGCGCTGCTCAGCAACTTGATCCCGTTGTTGTTCAAACAGTGGGATTTTGATTTTTTGTTTGTTTAAAGACGTTGACTAATTTCTATGTGTTTTCCTAACTTTTTTGAGCGTGTCAGACAGTCAAAGATTAGTTACATAAAGCGAACTATTTTTGACTACATTACTACCAAATACTACATTTGAACTTGATGCAAACAAGAAGACTTGGATGCACAAAATCACCCGGATAACATTCAAAGAGTCGTCTTGGGTGCAACTGCAATGAAAGCCATGCATCGAATGTAGAAGCACTAGAGGCTTTCAACGAAAATCAAGTTACAGATTTACTGAAGCTATGTCGTCCCAATCCTGCAGAACAGTTCCGAAACTTAGAATATCCCTCAGAGTGATCAGAAAAATATGCAAAGTCGGGTGCTGGAAATAGACCCTCGGAAGACAGGTCAGTTTTACCCTACTAATGACAGGGCGTTGCTACGGTAATCCTGCTCAACTCGAGAGGAGCCGCAGACATTTGCTTCACGTACTAGGCTGATAAGCCAACGGCGCGAGGCTACAAGGTGAGGGATTACGGCCGAACGCCTCAAAGCCAAAATTCCGCCCAAAAGCTCAGCACGATTGCAAAGAGAGGCTTCGACATGGTAGGGACCTGGGGCTCTCGCTCCAGCCCCGCCCGGTCGAGCCGCAGAATGAGGTCTCTGCCGTCCGCCGATCGAAGCGGGCGGGAAGCTGCTCGATTTTCACCCCATACGGCGATGAGGTATGAAACCATTTGTAGAAGACTTAGTTCTCGGTCGGGGTGCCCTAAGCAGTAGATCAGCTACCTCACTGCGAACTGCTGAGACTTAACCCTTGACCATGAGATATGTCCGCACACCAGGCGAACAACATCTCCGTGCAATGACCAGGCTTGTCCCCTAGTCAAATGTACTATTTCGAGAGGAATCACAGGTCGCTGACATTTAGTCCACGTGCTTGGCTGATAAGCTAACATCTGAGGGACTACGGCCGAACGTCTCTAAGCCAGAATCCCGCCCTAAATCTCAGTACCGCTGTGATGGGAGGCTGCGACATGGCTGGGGCTTGCGTCTCAGCCCGGCCCGGTCGAGCCGCAGAAATGCAACTGGTAAAATGCACTCCTGCCTCGCTCTTTGCCTCTGTCTGCTATCAGTCATCCCAATGGACGCAGAAGAGATGCAGTCCAGCGGACATTGCACCTCCTGCCCTATTGTGACAACCTCCCGGGTGGCGGGTAATGCTAGGCGTACTATCACTGCAGATGAGCCGAGAAAAAAAATGGAGCAAAGAGATACCTCACTCACATGCATATGCTACGTTTCTGGCAGGACGTGACGATCCTGGGACAAAGTCACACTGGACTGCCTCTCTTCCGGGATAGTACAAACTAGTACATAGTCCATCATATCGTTGCCAAACCCTATAGACACGAGTAGGGAAGACTCGATAGTCCTGCAAGACAACTTCCTAAGAGAGACAACTCTGACCAAAAACAACTGCTGCCTTGCAGTTAGGCTGGGAACAGCCAAAGGCTAAGGAGGGCAACCCTACAGAAACGCCTGTTGAAATCGGATGCACTGAGCCACAGGCTTAACAAAATAAAACAGTGCAACGTAAACATCGCTGTAAACAGCGTACGAAGAAGAAGAAGAGTATGCAAAGTCAGAGGCACATTCTGGCATTCCATTGCTTTGACTGGGTCACAAACAACGACGTCACCCCACGAACATGCCTTCAAAGCACCTTCACCTTGCTAAATCGTTGCCGTTTGGTCCTATTTTGACATGTGGCCCATATTGCTGATGACGTCATCGCTCATCAGCTCAGCAGGTCATGGGCATCTGGGATAGGATCAACCCTCTCCATTATGGCCCCGACCCAGCTTCGGTCCATGCATCACCTGGTAGATAAAATCATAAAGATATCATCTCCCCATACATCTTGAGACTCGTCACTTGTCGTGATCATAGACAGTTGGCCAGGCGAGCTACCTACCTACATCATCATGACCTTTTTAGAACATCGCTCCCATGACAGCCGATCTGTAAGACACTCGATCCCTGACCAGCTCTCCTATCTCAGCTACTGTCAACCCCAGAGCCTCTGCCACTGTCAACCCCAGATCCTCTACCACTGTCAACCTTAGAGCATATATAATTCCATTTGTCTTTCTTCTCATTCTGCACCTGCCTCTTTTGTCCGGTACTGTACCCTTCCAAAGTAGCACTTGCTTTGCCAATCCTCTTGTGGATATCAAGAGTCGATTTCCGCTTCTCTGGTGAGCTTTTTTAATTAAACAATTTTTTTTTGCGTTAGTCTTATTTCTGTAATCTCCAAAGCGGTGTGCGTTGCACTGTATTTTTTATTTTGCGCCTGTCTTGCACCCTACTTCAGCATGCATTTTATGCAAGGGTCTTCTTCCTCCTGCATTTTCTAAGGGTTTGCTTCCCCGGGGTAACGACCGGTGCTGTGATAGGGATCGAATCCAGCACCTTCTGGTTGTGAGCCGTGTCACTTAACCACTAGCCCACGCCGTCCCCCTCTGGTGAGATACTACCTAAGCAGGTAATGCTATCAATTACTTTGACATGTTCGCATCTATTTGTATCGCAGTAAGGCTTTCCATGAGCAGGTAGAAATATTTCTTGCATTTTCTTTGTGTTGAGGGTTAAACCAAAATTAGTTGACGCATCTGACAACGCATTCATGTTGACCGGCATGTCCTGTTCCGAACTACTGTTAATGGCGAAGTCATCAGCGTCTGATTAAAATAGCGGTAGAGCTCTCGTATTTCATGGCAAGGGTACGGGGTTCAACTCCCGTTACCAGAACAGCCCAGCTGACCCAGCTGTAGATGACTGCCTGACTAACTGTAAGGAAAGTAAAAAATAATAATGTTCGCTTAGACGTCTGAGGCCTGTTGTGTCGGTCGGCCCCATTCATGAACCATTGCTGCGACATGGTTGCAGGCGTCGTTAAGAGCGGAGGTAGAGATTGCTGTCTGTTGGAGCCATTCTGTGCAGGAACGGCCTCTTCTGTGTCTCCATCTTGTCGGGGGAAGACTTTTGACACTGAGGAACGACTTGTGTAGTATCTTATGGGCCGGGGTTTCCTGATCCAGCCGTAAAACATGGCCGAACAAAGAAACTCGGCGGCGGTCAAGTGTTTCTGAGATTGGATGATGGCCTGTTTTAGCAGAGACCTCCACGTTGCGGATGAAGTCACGTCATATGATGCCCAGGACACGCAGCTAGTTACACATTTAGAAGGTCTCTAGTCTCGACATGTCATATTTCAGTAATATCCATGTTTCGGAGCAGTAGAGCAGGACTGGGACCACGCAAAACTAGTAAATGTGGATTTTTGGTTCAATGGAGATCTTGCCGTTACTCCACACACGTCGGAGGTCGTGCAGACGTAGCTAGTCCGATCCACCATGACATTTCGGGACCACTGCACCTTTCGGATTATATCATGCTGGCGATTTAGATGTATGCATTGATACCTCCACAGTGTGACCTTGACTTTCAATACCCCTTAGTGCTGTGTCGGAAATGAGATTCTGAACTTTGGTCTTAGTTCAGGATATAGGCAGGCCGAAGAAAGGCGTTTCGCTTTCTAGGACTTACAGAGACCGCTACAGCTCAGAGCTGTCTGTACCGAACAGAACAATATCGTTCGCGTAAACGAGATCAGTTGGAAGAAAAGGCGGTGAGTAAAGAAACTGACAACCCAACCTTTGGTCTTAGGTCTGTATAAGTGAGACAGTCGTGTCTCTAAGACCCATTAAGTGGAGGTAGACCTCGAGTTTACAATGTCCCTTTCTGAGTCTGAAGATCTTTGTCTGCCCATCTTTGCCAAGTTTGTCTATGCTGTCATTTTCTGGCTTATATTCTATGTGCCGGTCTCATCACTCCGTCATTGATCGTTTGATGAGTGTCTTTAATCCTGTATAGATATTGTATGACGCCTCTTCCAGCTTTTGCGAGCTCATCTGCCTTCATTTTCTTAAGAACTCCACATATATTCGTAATCCATTGTAGGGCTAGATCTGTTTTTTTGGGGACAGCAACCTGGTGTTATATTTTATTTCGTGTGAGAGTCTTATCTTGTTTGGGGATTGAGAGGACTTTGCGTACGCTCCTCGAGTTTGTTAAAATGACCGTTATTTTTGTAGTTGTGTTTTGATTGACAAGAATCTAAATAGCAATGAAACACTGACTTCACGTGTTTTATACACATTGCAAGAGCTCTGGCAGGCCATATAAAATTGTCCCGCGAGTCACAAGCAAGCCGCGTGTAAGACACCATATCAATACACAAACATCCGGTACTTCGTGAATTTCTAGCGTTTGTTGCATCCTTTTAATAATGACGTGTTACAATATCTAATTGGCATGACTTCCAGTTCAAGCGATTGTTAGGAGACCAAGTGACACAAGAAAGAGGGACAGACCAAGAGAGGCACTTCGCAGGACGATCACTAGAGAAGTCGCCATGATGGGTCTCAACAACATACAAGAACAACAACGGGTCGTATCAAACATATCTATCTATCTTGTTAACATTGCTTTCTGTTTATAAACCGTGTTTGGCCTTGAAATATCGTAGAAAGATATACGACATTAGAGCCAAAGTTCGGTAAGTCGTTCATAACCTCAGGTTAACCTTCCTTTGTAGTTCTTATATACGAGCGTAAGTTGATCCCTTGCAATCTGAAGGCCATTTTTATATATGCCGTATCTAGCGACACCCTACCTGCATATATTCTTCTTCTTCGTCGCTCGATAAAACTCTCGCTACCAAGCCCTGAAAAGGACTTTGCAAGTAATAAGATATAGTCCGGTAGAATTGAATGCGTTGTGTCGTAGTTTACAGCTTGAGTGTGATATTTCAATCTTTCGGTCCGACACATCCGACTTCAGTTGGCATTTTGAGGTACCGGGGTAGCATTTTCTCTTCGATCCCTTCTTATAGTACAAGGCAATCACTGATTCCGTGGGGTATCAACTACGATGACCGAGAAAGAGTCGTTCCCAATCGCACAGACTGGCGCAGCACTATTGCGGAGGGTGTTCATAGACATGAGGTAGCAAGAATAAATTAGGCTATTCCTCTAGAGACGATCGCTCACATCAACCCTTTTCCACCCTCGATGCAAGGAGGTGTCCTATTTTCCTGTACTAAGTGCAACAAGCACTTCAGGTCTCAGATTGGCTCATTTAGCAACTCGTGCGAGTAGTGAATGTTGACAAAGTGGCCTTCATCGATTACGATGAACGAACAACAACAACACAACATCTCGTTCGCTATTTCGTCGGAGCCTGGAGATTTGTGTGTTTAATTACATTTTGAATTTCTTCTGCTGTAGGTTCAGGCTCTCGTTCTGGTTTGTAATTATTGATGTCGTTTGTTACCATGTTTGCTTCTATGATGATGTTCGTCCATCACAAGTGATGAAGAACACTCTTTTTGTTCAGCCGTGTGGACAGTCTTTTCTCTTGCTGTTTCCGCTGAAATGGGTGGCCTGCGCGGTGATTCGGAAAAAACTGCATCTTTTGTCAACCTCACTCTCTGGTCCTGAGCTACCTTTGGCCAGTAGCAAGATATTTATCTAGACGACTAGAGATAGCATAGGATGCAGATTTTTCCTCAGCGTTTACTCCCGAAGCCTTTCACGTAAACATGTATCCCGCAAGGCAGCGGAGCGGGGATGACATCTAACGTGTCGTGCCTTTTCCATAACCACAAGAGGTCGTAGGGATATCACTCAGCGTGTGAGTGAGTATGGCATCTCTCCCCGGCTTCGTTCAGTTCATCATAGTCTAAATTTCTCACACGCCATTATCGTGAGTTCAGCCGTGTGAACTAGGCCGTGAAAAACGACACAGGTTTAAGCGTAGTGCCATTCAAATAGCCGATATCCAGACCAGGACAATCGGACGGAAAAAATCACAAAAAACGAACGAATTAACCAGTCCAAACGGAAAAACAACACCACGTTTCCGTGAACACAAGTGTAAATCGTCGACTAGTGTGAATTCCAGGCAAATCCGTGGTCTGGTGGCATGTTTTGAAGCAAAACAGCAGAGCAATATAGACCCTCAGCCAGTTACGGCGTCATCTTTGTTGCGTACATCTATACATATTACTTATACACATTTCCTGACAGTATTACATTCACATATTCAGCGTGTCTTTTAGTTCTGCCAGTGTCGCCATTCTTGTCAATTGTTGTTCCATTAGGTTTGTGGAACTTCTTGTTCACAATGTTTTTACATCCGAAAAAAAAACATATTCTTGTTCAGTCCTTTTCATGTCTATGTACACGTAAGTTTTGTATTTTTGACTATCTTGTCTAATTCGTTTTTAATCTGCTTTGTGTAATCTTTGCATTGTTCTTGGTTTGATGTATCTTTTTAAACTTCAATTGTATTTGTTCTACTAACATGTCCATAGTATTATCTGATATGTAATGCGGGCCCTTTTGGCGGTAAGATTGGTGTGGATATCAGTAGCTCTGAAGTCGACATGAATATTGATTTTTATTGCGACTTAACTTAACTTAACTTAACTTAAATTAACGTATTTATTCTGGTTTAGGAGACTATGACAATTCTGCATTCAACCAGTTTGTTTGAAAGGTGGTTAACCTCTGTGCGAGTCCGTCTTAATAGATTCACACTAGAGCAAAGTAGACATGCAGCCTTCTAGGCGCCATCTATGCTGCTCTTAACAAACTACCTAACCATAACCAGTGTTATGTCGTGTACCACAGTTAGGCGCCTTATGCGACATGCTCTCTGCGAGGCAGTGGTGCTATTCTTGCCTTTGTCATATACAAAGACTCCGGTAGACCACTCGGGACTTAACACCACAGATAAGCGCCACCTTTTTTGGACAATCTTCACCGTCTTTGGACAAACGCCACCTTCATTGGACAATCTCCACCGTCTTTGGACAATCTCCACCGTCTTTGGACAATCTCCACCGTATTTGGACAAGCGCCACCTTTATTGGACAATCTCCACCGTCTTTGGACAATCTCCACCTTCTTTGGACAATCTTCACCGTCTTTGGACAAGCGCCATCGACTTTGGACAAGCGCCATCGACTTTGGACAAGCGCCATCGACTTTGGACAAGCTCCACCTTCTTTGGACCCGCGCCACCGACTTTGGACAAGCGCCACCTTCTTTGCAATTGGAACTAATTAAACGGCATTATAATACAGATCTGAAAACAAAAGTCTAGAATGTTTCATTAATTGACTTTTGTAAAAAAAATATCAAGAGGACAACTCTGCGTGTTGCAACTTCAATTATTTCCCTGGACATTGATCGTCTTGTGATAGACATGCAGTTCTGAACGTCTAATTGAATTAAGCGAAAGTTAATTTTTATTCGAAAAACGATAATATGTATTACAACAAACGTTAAATAATAAATACTGAATCAATCTCTCATCAATCGCGTGTTATACTGTAACTGTTATCGTATATTTTGTGTACAAATGAAATAACTTTAATCAATTGTTTTTTAAATCACTCAAACGCGATTTTCTGATAAAATAAATTCCAATATGGCCTGTGGATATATTTAAAAATCGCTACCAGACCCACGCACGTTCTGAATAAAGTTGCACAAAGCTAATGCACTACTTATTACTTACTTAGTCGCTCCTCTTCTACCGTTAGTTGTAGACATTTGACAGAGAGAACGCCATATTGTTTTATTCGCCGTCTTTTTCCTGGTCTCTTTCCAATCCAGCCCTCAGTCACTTAGGGACTTTCGTATTTTGTCTTCCCAACGTACATTGGGTCGATGTCCTGGGGGTCTGCGTCCTTGACTTTTTATCTCCTATATCCGCCTTGGTATACGATCTTCTTCCCTTCTATAGACATGGCCAAACCACTGTAGTTCGAACTGCTCCACTCGTGTCTGCAGGGGTTGGATTTCTAGATTGCTATTTCGGATCGTGTCAATTTTCGTCAATTTGAACCACCTTTCTAAGGTACATAATTTCTGAAGTTTATAATTGCCTTTCTTGGGCTCTGGTCATTGCCCATGACTCACATCCATATGTTAGGACATGCACATAGGTCGAGCGGTATACACCCATCTTTGTTTTCCTGTTTATTTCTCTTTTACTGAGGAATCCTTTGTTTATTGCATGGAAAAATCTACCAGCTGCTGCCCATCGTACAGTTAACTCTTCTTTGATCCTCCATCCACCCCCCACCACCCCACCCCATATGTCTATTACCATTTTGAGATATTTGAAGTGGCTGACCTGCTCCAGTGCTCGTGTTCCAACTGTTATCTTATTTTTTCTCATCTCTGGCGATCACCATGGTTTTTTGTTTTGGAGTTGCTGAAGTGCATTCCTCTCTTCTTCCACTCTTCTTCCCAGACCTGCAAGTTGATCTGGAGATGTGGTTTTGATTTCGTGATCAGGGCCACGTCATCTGAAAATGCTATTTCCGATATGTGACTTGGTCTCATCTTCCAGTACCCTACTTCGTACTTTATTGCCCGTTCCTTGCAGGCTTTGACGACTTCATCCATGAGGAGTAGGAAAAGGTACGGTGATAGAATGTCACACTGTCTTACTCCGCTAGTGGTCTTGAACTCTCCTGACTTTTGATTTGATGTCCGCACATTATTTCTGCATGTTTTATAGAAACTCTGTATGACAGAGACCAGGGAACCTAGGATGTTCTTCCCCGCCAGGCACTCCCAGAGTTAGTCCCAAGGAACTTTATCGAATGCTTTCTCTAAATCCAAAAAGCAGAGATGCATCTCCTTATCATATTCAAGAGCCTTTTCCCTCGACTGTCTGAGTGTAAAGATGAGGTCTTGAGTACTTCTGGTTGCCCTAAACCCACATTGAGTTTCGACGACATTTGGCTCTGCTAGACCTCTTAATCACCATTCTAGAATCCTAGAGTAGACTTTCCCGGGGACACTGAGAAGGGAAATACTTCTGTGATTTTTACATTGTCGATTGTCGCCATTTTAAAATGTTCTTATTAATATTGCAACCTCCCAGTCTCTTGGTATCTTCTTGTGGTGCCAAGCTGCCTTGAGAATCTTCATGAATAGTGTCTCTCCTTCCGTTCCCATGTATTTAACCATTTCTGGTGTTATACCATCATGTCCTGCTGCTTTACCAATCTTAATTGTCTCCAATGCTACATTTAGTTCTTCCATTGTGATATTATCGTTTCCCTCCGTGACTCCCTCCTCTTGGATTGTAACTGTTACTTCCATAGCTTGATTTTCCTCCACTCCAAGGAGATCTAAGAAATATTCTTTCCATCTGTTCATTGCCTCTACTGAGGCGTCCAGCAGCGTTCCTTGTTTATCTTAAACAAATTTCAGAGGGCATTCCTTTTCCTTCCTCGTGTTCTTTAGGGTCCTGTAGAATAGTTTCTGGTTTTCTCTAGCATTATTTTCCAGTTTCTCTCCAAATTCCTCCCAGGATTTATGTTTGGCCTTGAGCACAGTCTTCTTTGATTCTGTTCTAAAATATACACATTCTTTATATTTCTTTGTTTGTTCTTCTGTATTTCTATGTTTTGATTCCATACATTTTTCTTTTCTCGTATTATTATTTTCATTTCTTCTGTCCATCATGGTGTACTCTTTATCTTTCACCCGTCTCTGGTTTGACCACATACCTCTACTGCAGCATCTTTGATGATGTCTTTGAATTTTACCCAGAGCATTTCCATATCTTCTTCAGATTCATCTATCCTTACTATTGCTGTTGTTATGAGTCCTTGGTATCTCCTCTTAATATTTGGTTCTCTTAGTTTGTAAGCCTTAATTTTATTTTCTCCTTGTGTGTTATTATGTTTCTTGCTTGTTGATGGGTGTTGCCTGGCTGGATCACTTTTTCCGTTTTCTCTCTTTATTTTCACTAGGTAATGATCGCTTCCTATATTTGGTCATCGGAACACGATAGCATACTTCACATAATTGAAATCACTTTTCCTCACTATTGCAAAGTCAATTATTGATCTTTCATTTCTTGCCGGGTCGCATCTTGTGTAAGCATGGATACGTTTGTGTGGAAACCTTGTTTTGTAATAACAAGGTTTTGTTCTCTGCAGAATTTCAGCAGTCGTTTTCCGTTGTAATTTAAGACATCTTCTCCATACCTACCGATCACTCCATCCCAACTAGAATAGTTATTTCCAACTCTCCAATGAGAAGTATTTCATTTTGGTAATCGTCAACGGTCCTTTGAAGGAGCTCATAAAATTAATCTTTTATGTCTATGGTTTGACTTGTTATCGTTTGTTAAGACAATCAGGTGATTAGCATGATGTGTCTTTGCATGGTGGAGGGGCTGCCTCCTTACAGCCTCCATGCTTGCCGACCTGTTTTTGTCCACGGCTGCTTATTTATTCGCAGCTAGCCTCCAAATTATGAGGCCTTTCAGCAATCCGCAACCCTACTGACGCGCCAGGTAAGAGCTAGGTTCCTCCCCAAGGACAAGCCTAATATATTTATAGACAAACTCGTATTTAGTCTTCTCGCATTTTTCATGAAAAACGTATTAGGAAGACCAGCTTGTTCTCTAGAGAAAAAGAAAGCAACAGTTCGCTTCTCTCATTTTTCTGGCCCAGACCAAACCCTCCCCTCACACTTTTTGCGTAGGCTAGTACTTGTCTAATGATTTTTTCACATTCCCAGTGAGGAACTGAGACACTAGTCCGGACATGCCCAACATACTGACCAGGTCCTCGCGTCAGGGTCAGGCATAATATACTGACCATGACTATTATCTGTCTTTGTCCTTTTGAGGCACAATTGGCGGCAGCGGACAGAGAGAGGTGGCGTGGGATTTTGTGAGGGTGTCTTCAAGTGTGCCCCAATGACATGATGGGTTACGGGATGAGCTGACGCGATGAAGTCTCCCTGGAAACAGGCTGTTTTCAAGGCAGTCCGACTGACGAATGTGGAGCGACGTGATTCCCATAGTAGTTAGCGTCACGCAGATGAAGTCAAGCATAGAACAACCGCCTGGAGGACCGCTGTTCACTTTCTTCGCTTAGGATGTGAGGGCTTCTGATCAGGAAAGAAATGGCCAACGACAACCCCAGATCCATCAGCTCAGACCCCAACAGCGGAAGCATGACTGCGCGGGGATGACTTCGGGGGACATGAACATCCCAATCGTCCGCTGGTCACTTCTGCGACGAAACCATACGACTGGGACGTAACACTGGTTGTCTAGAAACTCTAGTCTTCTAGGGGTCGCTGTGATCGAGATGTCAGTCACACGATTCCTAAAGTAATGAACAGAAACGGGGTAGGGGGGGGGGGGGGGTTGGCGATCGAATCATGCAAGTTTCAAGGTAACCACTGGTCTCACGGGAGCTGGGACCAGAGTGTCTGCACCATGAGTTACCTTTAGTCGTCTCGACGTATGTCTAGCCCCTGATCCAAGGTAGCTCGGGACCGGAGAATGAGGTCGATGACCAGCGCCGTTACTTCCTTATTATAATCCAAATACATCGCAAGTTACATCATCAAGACAAACAGTCAGATGATGTCCCCAGCATTGCTTGCGATAGGCAACTAATAGTAATTGTGTTGCTATATTGTGCTTCCTATCATAACTGAACTTCTTTATACTGGTTTAGAAGGCTCTGCAGAGTCTGTATATAACCAATTTATAACTGTAAGCATGCAATTTATTTTTAATACATTATCTGATCCAGCCACTACATTTCTGTGGCAATGCATTTCAATCATTCCTCACTCTCTGACTTAAAAAAAATATTTCATAATATCTAATCTGGACCTGTCTTTAAACAATTTAAAGCTGTGCTCTCTTTTTATTGTATACTTTAAAAAACTTGCTAAAGTCTATTTTATCCTTTCCATTGAGTAATTTATAAACTTATATTGTCCCCTCGAATCCTCCTCTATTCTAAACGTAGACTCATTTTTCTGAGGTCTTTCCTCATAACTATAATTATGGAATCCCTTGATCAGTTTTGTAGCTTTTCTTTGTATCCTTTCTATCACGTTTACATCCACTGTGTGATATGTATCTCTACCTGCAGACATTACTCCAATTTACGTCCCACCAATGCTTTAAATAATTTTACTATCACTTCCTATCTCGTATGTGTAATATGTATCATACCCAACATTGCATTTACCCTTTTCACTGCCACATGGACTTGTCCTGTGCATTACCTGTATTATCTATTATAATACTTATGTCCCTTTCCTTTCCCATTTTCAAAATATTGTTCTCTATCATCATGTAAATTATTTCCTTATTGGATCTTTCCATGTGGATGACTACATTTTTCTACATTAAGCTCCATCTGCCAGCTTCTAACGTTCCATGTTCCTAATGTGCATATTTTCTTTAAACTCTTAACATGACTTTTCCGTAGCAGAATTACAACTGCCATACGTCTCCACCTCAGTTGAATATGGTGTGTTCAGATTTTCCGTCACGAATTTCTTAGCCATTTGTACCTAGTAGTTTGCCATTGCGCAGAAATTATGTACGGACATAAAAAAGTTAGGAAAATTTAGGAATATGAGGTTACACTAGCGGAGTAAGACAGGGTGACATTCTATCACCGTACCTTTTCATACTCCTCATAGATGAGGTCATCAAAGCCTGTAAGGACCGAACGCAAAAGTATGAAATAGGGTACTGGAAGATGAGACCAAGTTACATATCGAACCTAGCACTTGCAGATGATGGTTTGACCACGAAATCCGAGACACATCTTCAGACGAACTTGCAAGTCTGGAAAGAAGAGTGGAAGAAGAGAGGAATGCATATCAGAAACTCCGAAACAAAAACCACGGTGATCGCCAGATATGAGAAAAGACATCAGATAACCATGGGAACACAGCCACTGGAGCAGGTTAGCCGCTTCAAATATCTACGAGTGGTAATAGTCAGCAGGAGAGGGACCAAAGAAGAAGAGTTAAGCTCACTAAGGGCTGCAGCTTGGAGACTTTTCCGTGCACTAAACAGAGGATTCACCAGGAAAAGCGAAATAAGCAGGAAAACAAAATGGATGTATACTGCTCGACCTTTGTGCCTCTTCTGACATATGATTGTGAGTTATGGGCAAAACCATAATCTAAATAAGAACAACTTCAAACTTCAGAAATGAGGTACCTAAGAAAGGTGACGAAAAGGGACACGATTCGTAACCAAGACAATAGATAGCAATCTCGAAGGCCAACCCATGAACACGCGAGTGGACCATTCCCAACTGCAGTGGTTGGGCCATGTTTGTAGAATAGAACAGATCAGATACCAAGGCGGCCATGGGAGGCTAACATTCAAGGACGCAGAGGCCCAAGAAGTCCCAAAGCACGTTTGAAAGACAACATACGACAGTCCCTTAGTGACCAGGGCTGAATTTCAAAGAGACCAGAAGAAAGACAGCTGATAGAACAGTGTCAGTATAGCTCTCGGTCAAACCTCTACACCTCATGCTAGAAGAGCAGCGACTAAGTAAGTAAGTTTACCATTACTTTCTGTACGATTCTGACCGTTTACCACATTTCTATTCATGCACCTTCATTCCAGTATCAAATTTCCCCAGTTTGTGCCCCAGTCGGTGTTGTCAATATTAATGATCATTTGCCAGCTGGTTTTTCTTTTTGTTTTTGGTAAAGTGTTTGCCTCTCTATATTCTACTGGCGGAGGCACACTCTTTCCACCACGCGCCACAGCCTTTTATGTGAAATCAGGACGTATTAACTAGTGCTTGGATGCGTGTGCGTGTCTGTATGTACCTATGCGATCTCAGAGGTCAACCCAACCAAAGGGCAATAGAAGGGATTTGCCTTGAGGGCAAGTATGAAAGTTGTGTGAGATTATGATTGTTGGACAGGGTTAGATAAAATGTAAGAAGAGAGGTCTTGAAGCTATTTAAAGAAGCGATGTAGTTACAAAGTTGTACTCGGCTGGCTTTTTTTATTTTTAACAATTTTATTTTATGTGTTTGCCTCACTAGTTTCTACTGACGGAGCCACGCCTTTACCATCCCAGACCGTAGTCAATTTGGGCGATATTAAGACGCATAAACCAGTGCTTGGATGCGTGTGTGTATCTGTTTGTACCTAACCTGGTGTTTCCGTGATGTTTCTCTCATTGTTCCTCGCCATTTTATGATCATCTCGTTGTCCTTCGAAGGTATGTGGTTGCTATTTACATTTTTTTGTGTTCCTTGGTTTACCCTGTCGGGTTTCCGAGGCAAAATATGCACAATTGTTTTTCTGGGACCATTTTGGGAATGAGTATATTTATTTATCTTCATAATTGATCCGGACCCCTTTTATTTATTTTTTCCTGATTTAAATATATATGTATATATATATATATATATATATATATATATATATATATATATATATATATATATATATATATATATATATTTATATAAATAAATTATAAAATAATATATTTTTCCTTTAAAAATCAAATCATCATATATTTACAAAACATTGCGAAGATGCAATGTAGTGAGGTGTACAACGAGGATGAATGAAATGGAATGATTATGAAAGATGACAAAAAATGTGCTGAATACATAAGAATTAAGAGTACAATATTGAATAAATAAATTAAATGATTTGGGTCTTCCTTCTGTTGTGAGGCCCATCTGTGTTGACTTCCTTCCGTATGGTCTTGGTGTTTCAGGTTTTCACTGCTCTCATATATGTTTCCATCGCAGCCATGTATTCCAACTTGTGAGCGATTTTCTGACTTTCGTGGGCCACTTGTAGATACTCCGTTGCACTAGTGCCCTCTAGCTCTGTCAGATAATTAGGTGTTGAATGTGTGGTAGGCCCAGGAATAGAAATAAAAAATATAGATAATTAAATAAATAAATAACTAAAGTTGATGCGATATAAAATAGAGTATAAGTATATTAAGTATAAATATATAGTGGATGCCCACAGAAGGAATATACATATTTATAAATATATAGACATACACATGTATACCTATACATATCCACATATATCTATACACATACACACATATACATATCTACACACCTACACATATACACACATATACATACATACACACACACATACAAACACATAAATAAATAAATATATATATAAATACACATATACACACACATATACATAAATATATATATAATTCGCGGATGACTTAAAATGACTTTAAAAGATAATAGCGGTTATTCTATATATAAAGAGTTTTATGGTATCAGAGAGGATCCTCTACCAATTATCCATTTCCACTTTTGAGACGTGTGGTTATTTAGGTGTCGTTGGTGAGGGAGACTTCAAAAATTAATACTCATACAAACAATATATAAAAGGCTTTGATGACTCCAACAATGATCTAAATAGATGTTTTTAGAATTCTAATACTGAAATAGAAGTGATGCTGGTTCCATCTATCACCTGGAATTAATGTAAATGATGTTTTACATATGCTTTCGGACGATGAGGCTATCATCTGGTCAGTCAAAGCCTACCGGTTTATACAGGGTCAGGGGAGACACACTGGCCAAGGCCCTAAACTGACCTCCAGTTTGGTCGTCCTGGAAACAGGCTGTTGTCGAGGTCAACAGTCTGGTTAATCAAGGTTATGTTAATAGTTGTCCATCACAAGTGATGAAGACCACTCTCTTTGTTCAGCCGTGTGGACAGTCGTATCTCTTGCTGTGTCCGCTGAAATGGGTGACTCGCGCGGTTATTCGGATTAAAGTGAGGAAGAAACTGCGCCTTTTGTCAACCTCACTCACAGAGCCTAAGCTACCTTTTGCCAGTGGCAAGACAATCATCGAGACGACTGGAGATAGCATAGGATGCAGATTTTGCCTCAGGGTTACCACCGTAGCCTTTCCGTAAACATGTAACCTGCAGGGTAGAAAGGTGGGATGGCATCTAACGCAGTAGTTTGTCGTGCCTTTTCGATAACCACAAGAGGTCGCATGAACAACACTCAGCGTGTGAGTGAGTCTGGCATCTCTCCCCAGCTGTATTCAGCTCATCACAGTAGCAACTAAAATTCCCACACGCCAAATTCGTGAAGGTGAACCGGCAGAACTAACCCGTGAAATACGTCACAGGTATAAGCGTAGTGCCATTCAGCCGGCGTCCAGACCAGGATATAAGGATGGAAGAAATCACAAAAAAAAGAACGAAATAACAAGTCCAGACGGAAAACAACACCACGTTTCCGTGAACACAAGTGTAAGTCGTCGACTAGTGTGAATCCCGGGCAAATCCGTGGTCTAGCGGCATCCATAATGATCCAAAACAGTAGAGAAATGTAGACTCGCAGCCAGTTATGGCGCCGTCTTTGCTAGATATCAAGGTTATGTTGACAGCAGTTAAATGACTTTATTAAGGGAGCAGCCAATGTTTGTTTCGGAACCGTACACAAATCACGAGTCATTCTTAAAACCATATAAGACGCCATCTTTTTGTTACGTAACCCAACTTGACTTAACTTAACTTAACGTTTTTATACTGGTTTAGAAGACTTGTCAGAGTCTGTAGACAACCAGTCATTTCTGCATTACCCTGCTCTAAAAACTATGCACATCCAATGTATTCTTAAATGCATTAACTATCTCTGCCTCCACCACGGGTAATGCATTATAAGCCTTAACTACTCTCAGACTAAACAAATATTTCCTAATATCCAATCTGGACTTTTCTTTAGTTAATTTGTATATGTGTCCTCTTGTTCTCGTTGGTGGTTGTATTTTGAAAAACAAACTTGTAATAGTCGAATTTAACTTTTTCTGTGATTATCTTATAAACATGTATTGTCACCTCGAATTCTACTATTTTCTGGACACAGTAGGTCGGTTTTTCTGAGTTTTTCCTCGTAACTGTAATTCTGGAATCCCACTATCAGTTTTGTCGCTCTTCTTTGTATCATTTTCAGCATGTTTATATCCCCTCTATGATAAGGACTCCACACCTGTTCACAATACCCCAATCTAGGTCTAACAAATGCTTTATACAGTTTGATAATCACCTCGTTACTCCTATATATTTTTATCATACCTAACATTGCATTTGTCTTATTCACTGCTACCTGAACTTGCTCATTCAATTTTCCTGTATGCTCTATTATAATCCTTAGGTCCCTTTCCTTATCTATCATTCTAATATTGTTCTCGCCATTTCTGTAATTATGTTCCATATTGAATCTACCCATGTGGATGACTGTACATTATCTACATTAAACTCCATTTGCAATTTCACTGACCAGTCTCGAAATGTATCTAAATCCGACTTCAATATATCCACCTCTGCTATAGATGAGACACTTCTACATAGTTTTGTGTCATCTGCAAATTTTTCAACTATGGATCCTAAATCAATGTCCAAATCGTTTATATATGTATCAAGAACAATGTCGGTCCTAAAACTGAGCTCTGTGGCACTCCACTTTTTCCTTGACACCACTCAGAGTACTCCTTATTTATGCCCACTCTGTGTCTTCTTCCCGTTAACCAACTTTCAATCAATTCGGCAACCTCCCCATATATTCCATGTAATTTTAATTTTTTAAATAATCTTCGATGAAGATCAAAAGCCTTTGCAAAATCTAGATAAATAACATTTACTGGTTCCATTCTATCCATCATTTTAGTAACCTCCTCCATGAACTCCAATAGATTTGTTAAGCACGATCTCCCTCTAGTAAACCCATGCTGACTATTTCTGATTAGATTAAACCGGTCTAGATGCAGTACAATGTTTTCTTTGATTATAGACTAACGTCGGGATCACTCCAACGAACGTGCCAAAATAAAACATTGTAATCTCAGTTTGTGGGAATAAAATGACAAATATCGAGCTGCAAAATGACAAAAGACATATAATAGTTGTCCATCACAAGTGATGAAGACCACTCTCTTTGTTCAGCCGTGTGGACAGTCGTATCTCTTGCTGTGGCCGCTGAAATGGGTGACTTGCGCGGTGATTTGGATTAAAGTGAGGAAGAAACTGCGCTTTTTGTCAACCTCACTCACAGAGCCTAAACTACCTTTTGCCAGTGGCAAGACATTCATCGAGACGACTGGAGATAGCATAGGATGCAGATTTTGCCTCAGTGTTACCACCGAAGCCTTTCCGTAAACATGTAACCTGCAGGGTAGAAAGGTGGGATGGCATCTAACGCAGTAGTTTGTCGTGCCTTTTCGATAACCACAAGAGGTCGCATGGACAACACTCAGCGTGTGAGTGAGTCTGGCATCTCTCCCCAGCTGTATTCAGCTCATCACAGTAGCAACTAAAATTCCCACACGCCAAATTCGTGAAGGTGAACCGGCAGAACTAACCCGTGAAATACGTCACAGGTATAAGCGTAGTGCCATTCAGCCGGCGTCCAGACCAGGATATAAGGATGGAAGAAATCACAAAAAAAGAACGAAATAACAAGTCCCGACGGAAAACAACACCACGTTTCCGTGAACACAAGTGTAAGTCGTCGACTAGTGTGAATTCCAGGCAAATCCGTGGTCTGGCGGCATCCATAATGATCCAAAACAGTAGAGAAATGTAGACTCGCAGCTAGTTATGGCGCCATCTTTGCCAGACAAATAAAGAAGTAAACGCCATGGTTTATAGCAGTCGAAACTTAGCAATGAATAGCTCCGCTAAAACACACATAGTGGAACGAAGTGCTGCACGGTGCGACACTCTTTAAATCGGTTATTCACATTAATAACAGTACTAAGAACACAACAAAAGAATATAATCGAACCAGGATGTTTGCATATTCCTTTACTTACCTATCGTCTTTGATTAAGACAGCCTCAGCTAGCACGAACAGGGAAGTTAAATAGAAGATTTCAGCTATCACAGATTATTCCCTTAAATTTCAGTTCGGAGTCTCAAACGCAGGGCACCACTAAGGCTAAGATGGCTCTACAGTAAACATTACATAAAAAAAGCCACAAAAACAAACAAAACACACATACACTTCTCAACGTCTTTGTCCTTAAATGGAGTTATCATGTTGTTATACATAACGAATACTGACAGACAAAGTTAATGTGTGTTTCTTTTTTAGCTATAGAACTTAGGCCGAGTCTTACATAATTCCACCTCAAATTTGGCTTCTTTTAGTTACTAACGCCAATGATGTGGTGCGCATCTTTATTATTGTTGTTAATGCACCAATATCATCATTATCAGCATCCTCGTGTGTCATGACGTCACATAGTGGAGGGAAAGCGTTGTGTGTGTGTGTGTGGGGGGGGGGGTGAGAGAAGAGGAGGGGTAGTTCCAACATTTCAACAAACGAGACGTTACACCCTAACATTTTTTTTTATCGTCTTAAATGTTCAGGTAATTTACCAAAATTATTAATTTTCATTCAATTTAATTGCTACTAGTGCGAACTATATCAGTTATTTAGACGGAGATTGAGATAAAAAAGAAAAACTTTACATTTGTCAGAAGATGGTCAAGTGAAACATACTGATCAGACTATATTTGTCAAGGTCAAGTGAAACATCAATATATTTCACCTGACCCTGGCTAAAATAGTCTGATCAGTATGTTTCACTTTAACTTTAAAGTTAAAGTGAAACATACTGATCAGACTATATTAGTTAGGGTCAGGTGAAACATACTGATCATACTACGTTAGTCAGAGTCAAGTGAAACATACTGATCAGACTATGTTAGTCAGGGTCAGGTGAAACGTACTGATCAGACTATATTAGTTAGGGTTAGGTGGAACGTTCTAATCATACTATGTTAGTCAGGGTCAGGTGGAACGTACTGATCATACTACGTTAGTCAGGGTCACGTGAAACGTACTGATCAGACTATGTTAGTCAGGGTCAGGTGAAACGTACTGATCAGACTATGTTAGTTAGGGTTAGGTGGAACGTTCTAATCATACTATGTTAGTCAGGGTCAGGTGAAACATACTGATCATACTATGTTAGTCAGGGTCAGGTGGAACGTACTGATCATATTATGTTAGTCAGAGTCAAGTGAAACATACTGATCAGACTATGTTAGTCAGGGTCAGGTGGAACGTACTGATCATACTATGTTAGTCAGGGTCAGGTGGAACGTACTGATCAATACCCTAATCCCACTTTTACGCAGTTCTCCCTGTTTCATGGCAGGCTGGCTAACGAAGTGGAGATCAACGTGATCCCCCTAGCAGTGAGTGCCATGCAGATGAAGCTAAGCATAGGATAGCAGTCTGTAGGGCACTGGTCCACCTTCATCAGCACGCTCTGGATGGACCAAAGCTACATCATCCGCTACGTAACGCCCTTTTTGGGACGAAAGAAAGAGAAAACATACTCATAGGCATTACAAAACAAAACAAAAAACAAACACAACATACCAATAACAATAATACAGAGACAGCTTATATGGACGGATTGATTTTTATCGCATGTACACAGTTGACCCATATCACTGTACCTTGATGCTATGCCATCATAATAAAACCGAAACCCCTCAGGTGAACCTAAAGTACTTACAAACAATCTCTTGCTCCCAGCATTCTCCCACCAAATACTCAATCCCCCCCCCCCCCCCCTTCTTTAATTCTCGTCCTTGTGAACTAATTTTCCTCAGCTGACCTTAATCGACCTTTTGCCACGGTCACCCTATATTGTAATTGTTAAGTCCCTTTTCTCAGTACAAGGGCTTACTCATTTTCATCTCTTTACCGAGAAAAACAATTTCCCACATCACTACTTTACATCTGATCATCAACCATTTTGTTTCAACAAAACCCTAATAGACACAATAAAACATCATTGAAATAATACATATTTGTGACTTTCCGTAACTACGGGTAATTCAGGGCGGTTGTGGTGCCATCACTACACTGTTAGTATGTTTGGGCACCACGAACGGTATTTTCAGGGCTTCCCTGGCTTTGGCTCGTTGTACCCCTATAACTCTGTTACACTATTACTTGCAAAGTCCTTTTCGGGACTTGGTAACGGGAATTTAAGAACGAACGACGCAGACAAAGAAGACAATCTTGGAAAGGAGGTAATGACATTATGACATGATTAGAGCGATGAATGGACAAAAACGGTTGAAGATGCCTGGACTTGAAAGTTAATTTAATTAGTTATCTGCTTTTTTTAGGATCTGTAAGGTAAGGCCACATGTTTCTATTTGGTTGTTTTGCCTTTTCTAACATTAAGCGTTGTACACATTTCTTCTTCTTCTTCTTCTTCTTCTTCTTCTTCTTCTTCTTCTTCTTCTTCTGCGCGATCGTTCTCAGTCTCCCACTACCAAACCCTGAATAGGGCTTTGCAAGTAGCAAGATGTTGTCCGGAGAACGGAATGCTTTGTGTCGCTAGTTTACAGCTTGGCTGTGATATTTGCACCTTACGATCTGACACACTCGTCTTCGGCAGGACACATTTATCTAACCTTCGAAGCACGTCGTAACGTAATAGTCAATTGAAGAGGGTTACATGTGCGGCTTGCAACCTGATCAGATAAAATCATTGATGTTGAATTCTCCAATGTAAACGTACGTACGAACTTGTACGAACTTGTAAAGAAGGCAGATGTAGAAGCAGTGGTTGTCTTCACATACAGTGAAAAGGTGAATCATTCTCATTAGGCGGTGGGGGGTGGGGGTGGGGGTGGAACACTGTATTTATAACTACTATGCTACAAAGAACCACCGTCAGCAGGATAAGGACACCACAATAGATGAAGCATCAATCCACAGACTGCAAAGTTTCGACATTTTACGAGGTTCGAGCGGAGTGGGGCGCATGAGAGGACGGCGCAGGAGAGTGTACAACCAGCGAGCTACAGGGACCATCAGCATCCATACCTTACGCCATTTGATGAGAGAGACTGAGCACCTATGCCCAGAGTGCAGTGACGTCGATTCTTAGAAACAGAAACAGAGTGAAAAATTGCACACGGCCACGATCATTTGACAAACCATTCTCGTCTACACCTGTCGGCTTGGCGCACGAATATGCAGTTCAGATTATTGTTCAAAAAATAACTTCTGGGAATACCCATCCCCCTGCATGTTCCGGGAAAGCTAACGATAACGTTCTGAGTGAACGTAGAAAGCGTTATGCCCCGTAAGGGTGTCATGGCTTTGATTCTACATAAGTAAACTGATTGTTGAGTTACATTAATGTATTTTTAAACATGCAGTCATTAGCTAGGATGATATATAAAACACACATAGTTGACACAGTCTCAACAGCGAGGTAAGTCCGGTAAGATAATAGTTAAATAATTGTGTTATTTCATTCTCGAGTTATCTCTTCAGTGTTATTTATCATAGACTTGATATGCCTAATTGTGGATTGTGTGTTGAACTTCTTCGTGCAATAACACCGTGTTAGTTACTTGTGACAGGACAAGAAGAAGCAGTATGTAGTATAGTAGCATTTTAGGACCTTTTTTGTGGTCGTGTTTTTAAATATAAATTTTAAGTCTATATAGTACATTACAATTTTTTTAAATATTGCTTTTAATATTGCTTCTACACCTCCATGCGGTGATCCTGAATAACAGGCTGCAACAGAGCAGACTGGCTCAGGAGAAGGGATCGAAGAGGGAATGCTAACCCGGTACTCAAAAAATGCTTGCTGAAGTCGGATGTGTTGGACCGAAAGGTGCAAATGTCGCATTCAAGCTGTAAACTACGACACAACGCATTCCGTTCTCTGGACTACATTCTGCTACTTAAGCCCTTTCAGTATTTGGTAGTGAGAGATTGAGAATGAACGAAGCCAAGCCACTACTGTAATGACGATCCAGTATACCTAGGTGTAATTAAGCACTTCACTATTGGAGTTAAGGAATTTAGGCCTCCCTCAGTTCATATTCTAATACTACTAATAAAAAAAGGAAGTGGTATATCCTATACAGAACCTCGCTTCTTACAACCGCCACCTAATTGGCTGTTATAAGTTTCTTGACAGAAAACCCAGTGTCTGCCAAACTGGACACTGAGGGAATCGAACCCAGTGCATTGGGATTGTGAAAACCGAGCGAGTTTCACCTCTATGTCAACGGCCTCAATACTGCTAACAGTATTAGTAATATATTGACCTCGTACTCTGATGATGAACAAACCGTATTACCTGCTAACTAATGCCAGTGCTTACAAATTTGACACATCACAGTAGAATTAGAGCCTAAACAACTACACACATTTTCTGAGTGAAACACAGTATGTGTAAGAATCTGACATTTATAAATATAATTTGTGTATTACATTTTCTAATTCTTAGGAAGAGTGTTCCACTATATTTCTGAAGTTTGAGACTTAATTTATAAAATATATGTGCAACAATATATCATTTATAATTGTTTGTATCCTCGTCCCACTCACAGTATCAAGTACTTAAGGTTTTTTTTTAGACCTGCGGTCCTGAGTAGTTGCCGAAAATCAGTTTGTGCGCAGCGACTTCTTATCTACAACATGAGCACGTACAATATCATTAGATTCGTCTCATTTGGTCGCAGTTCTTGGAATGGAAAGACAATAAAAATATGGAGGTATTTAAAATGTGGGGACTGGGAAGGGGGTGGGGGTGGGGGGAATTAAGGACCGAAATCAAGGTTAGACAGTTACGTTATTTTGGCCATATATTATAACAAGACTTAGACTAAGACATACCTCCTTGTTGAAGACCGTCCTACGAGGATAGTGTGGAAGGCAGTCGTTCAAGGGGTACACATCGTTATAAATGGGTGGATAACATCAGAAGATGGACTGGAAAAACCCTGTCAGATTGCACCATTACGGCAAGACATAGAGTACACTGGAGATCCATTGTAGCCGAACTTCGATCCGCAGATGACACTTGAACTGAACTGAACATTGGGCCGGTCTTTCTTTTTTCTCCCTCCCACAAAGGGAATTCCACGTTGTTAATTTTAGACGAAACGATCTTCCCGAAACTTAATGCTTTTTAAATATTTTGTAGTCTCGCCAGAGTGGTTGGAGAATAGGACCACTAGTTCCTTCGTTGCATAACGCAAGAAGTAGAAGCGTTAACAGTAGATTTTGCATGGGACTGGTAACCTCATCATGTTAGAAAATCACATATAAGACTATAAGAGTCTTTTAGGATGTCTTCGGCTGTCTGTGCAGGTGCTGCATTCATTATACCAGGTGTACACAGATGATTCAGCAGAGGGGGCAGGCCGAAA
Source organism: Ariolimax columbianus (assembly GCA_036924085.1). Taxonomy (NCBI): domain Eukaryota; kingdom Metazoa; phylum Mollusca; class Gastropoda; order Stylommatophora; family Arionidae; genus Ariolimax; species Ariolimax columbianus. The sequence goes on along the minus strand of JAVGWX010000016.1, from coordinate 67,214,223 downwards.
CGGGGGAGGAGGCATGTTCATAAGACACAAAAGTGGAAATATAACAGAAGAGGCCCTCCCAACAGGAAAGTTGTCCACAAACCTTAGAGCAGAATCGATGGCCCTCCAGCGAGCACTGAGAATACTTCAAACAGAAAGGCAACCTCCAACAAAAATAGATGTATTCACGGACTGCAGAGAACTATTAGAGACAATACAAAAAACAAACAATGAACCACTGTTATCGGAGATCAGATCAGAACTGGGAAAACTCCAGAGATCATCAACAATAGCGCTCCAGTGGCTACCCTCCCATTGCGGAGTCACGGGAAACGAGAGAGCTGATGCTCTGGCAAAAGATGGCAGCAAAAAGGCACAATTTAATCATCGAGTACCATACAGAGAAATCAAGAACATCATCAGAAATCAGTATACACACCAATGGAGAGAAGACAGAAACATAAGCTGTACACCAGACCCAATTCACTATCTCAAAAGAAATCAACAAACTACCTTATTTCGCCTGAGAACGGGACACTGCAGACTACTAGAACATCTATACCGACTGAAGATCTCACACACTGATGAGTGCCCATGTGGAACAGGATGCCAGAACCCTGAGCATATTCTACAGGAATGCCCAATCTATAGGGAAATGAGATGCCAGACCTGGCCAGAGGGTGCGGAGCTGAGACAAAAGCTGTGGGGCAGCCGCTCCGACCTGGTGAAGACTACAGACTTCATGATGGCGACTGGTCTGCAGATATAGCATGGCCAAAAAGATCCTGAACGCAAAGAAAAAAAATGTTAGTGCATGTCCGCAGGTCACGTGGGTGATACCACCAATGTTAGCCAGTGTAAGTGATCAGTGAATTTGTCTCGATTGATTGGGACCAATTTTGTTCTTGATATATATAAACGATTAGGACATTGATGTGGGATCAATGGTTGCAAAATTGTATAAAGCATTAGTTAGACCTAGAGTGGAGTACTGTGTACAGGTGGTGAGTCCTTATCGTAGAGAGGATATAAACATGCTGTGAAGGATACAAAAAAAAGAGCCACAAAGCTGATAGTTTGATTCCAAAATTACAGTTTTTAGGATAGACTCAGAAAAACCGGCATACTGTGTCTAGAAAAGAGAAGAGTTCGAGGTGACTTAATACAGGTTTATAAGATAACCAAAGGAACGGATAAATTAGACTATAATAAGTTTTTTTCAAAATACAACCACCTACAAGAATAAGAGGGCATAGCTACAAATGAACTAAAGAAAGGTCCAGATTAGATATTAGGAAATATTTTTTTTAGTCAGAGAGTGGTAAATGCGTGGAATGCATTGCCACAGGAAGTAGTGAAGGCAGGGACAATTAATGAATTTAAGAATAGATTGGATGCGCATAGCTTTTAGAGCAAGGTTAATGTAAATGAAACTGGTTGTATACAGACTCTGTAGAGTCTTATAAACCAGCATAAAGACGTTAAGTTAAGTTAAGATTGTTCGTTGTGTTCTCGTGCTGCTCCCCTCTTTAAAACATGTCCGCTCTCTCGTTTCCTGGTATACCACAGCTCTTTATTTCGCCTAAATCCTTTTTTTTTAACTGTCACTTTATCATTCTTGAGGACTTGCAGATCTGAGATTGCATATGTAAGGAATACAAGCTGCTGACATTGGCTTGCTGTGTTGCTAATAATTTCTGCAGCAGTAAATAGTGCGTGTACTTCACCTGGGTAGATCAAATCAAATTTCCAAGTAGATGAACTATTGCTGCCTTGGTCAATGTGTTACACTCGACCTTGATGCTACCATTGCACCCTTTTTATTCACTAACATTCTTTTATGCTACTCCTTTGGTAGTTTGCATCAGATATGGATGGTGATTTGGACTACGAGAAATGGAGCGTAGATAAGCTGAAGGACACATTGAAACAAAACCAGATATCAGATCATGTGATAACAGTACTTTCAGGTACGTTAGTTTACATTGTCTTCTTACTTACTTTCCGTGTCCTGGGCAACACGTCAAACATCATGTTTCTAATGTTCGGCCACACGGAGGAAGACTAGCGTCTGGTCAGGCAATATATACTGGTCAGACATGTTAGCCAGGGTCAGGTAAAACATACTGGCCAAGACCCTCACCTCCGCTTCCTAGTAGACGTCCATGGAAACGGGCTGTTTTCATTGCAGTCTGGCTAACGAGGTGACGGATCGACGTGATCCACATAGTAGATAGTGACACGCAGATAAAGCCAAGCATGGCACAGCTGCTTGGAGGACCCCGGTCCACCTTTATCAGCACGCTCGGGATGTGACGAAAGCTACCTACTGCAACCCGCCACTTAACTTAATTTTCAGGGCTCACAAAAGAGTAACCTACTCATTGTTGACTTTTGCATTTTGCAAACAACAACGGTCACGTGGATTGCCTTGACCTAGATTCTAGTCTTGTGTATTGCACCTGGTGTTCAAACATAGGGTGCCCTAGGTCATTTGCCTACTTTACATTTCTGATGCGACACCTCCTCTCCTGTCGCCTCTGGAAACGACTTTTCAGTCGGCCAATCCTTTCACTACCGAAGCATCATGGACTATAAAACAGCCATCCTGTTGATTTCAATCAACGCCGAAGGACTTTCTTTCGACAAAGAAACACTAATGTCTGACGTGCGCTCAGCGCAAATGTGATTTACTGATGCTACACAATACCAAATCGCGCAATCGATGACGGAAGACCAAAGGAATGGAATGAAGCTTGCTGTGGAGAAACTACACGAAGGATATGGAAGCAACATACCAGACCTAGAGATGAGCATAGTGGACCAAACCTCAAGAAGAAAAACAGATCTTCCCAATTCAAACATGCTGCATGCACAATGTCTTCTGGCTATCATTTATGCATCTTATTTTACTATATCATCTGTTAGCTCCTCATCTTCTAACTTCGCTACCACCGTCATCCCAGCCACTACTTCTACTAATAACAATTACACTTACACCACTATTGATACAACTTTTGAATATTCAACTACTATATATACCACTATTGGTCAAATAACTAATGATTTTGATTTCTTATGATAGAAACAACATCTTATTGACTATTATATTGAAACAATTGAACATCATCATCGTCATCATCATCATCATCTTCTTCTTCTCCGCCTCTCCTCCTTCTTCTTCGCCACCTTCTTTTCTTCCTCTTTCTCCTCCTCTTTCTTCTCTTCCATCTTGTAATTCTTCTCTAGCCACTGTGTGCGTTTCTGTTTCAATTAAGGTCATTCACGTCCACTTTCGAGTATAATCTGCCCAGCGCATCTTAGAGTAACATCTGGTTCTTCTGCCAGGAACTTCTCCTCGGAGTATCACATTGTGTAATCCATGAGAACACACGACATGGCCGTACCAGCAGAACTTTCATGCGGAGGGAAACGAGGTCTGGATATGGTTTGATAGACAATCGGACAGTATGCGTATCCCGCCATTCTCGACGTGATCTCTATGAGTCTATCCTATAGTATAATAAGTATATGAAATTCCACAAATATTTCTCAATAACCTCATCTCCATGGCCTGGAGTATCTGTTCCAATTCAGTGTTTAATGTCCATGTTTCACAATCATGCAGGTACACAGAGAAAATTACTTACAATTAAAATTTTTTGAGTTATCAGAGATATGTTGTCGTTGTTATTATTTTATTAATGTTATTACTTATTAGTTATATTTTAAAATCAGTTTCTGTGACTGAGGTTGTTTTCAATGATGAGTAAGTTTACACTTTTGTGCACCCCAGAAGGGCGTTAACTGGTGGGTTGTAGCAACTTTCTTCACATCCCGAGCGTGCTGAGGAAGCTGGACCGTGTTCCTCCAGGTTGTGCTATAATACATTAATATGTTTAGTTTCATTTGCGTGACGCTCACTACTACTACTACGCCTACGGAGATCACATCGATGCACATGACTCGTCAGCCAGGCTGCCTTGAAAACAACCTGTTTCTAGGGAACGTTACATACATGGAAGAGAGATAGTTGTCTTTATCAGTAGGTAAGACTCATGACATAATTAAATTTAACAATGTGGGTGATAGTAGCCGTACACCATCAGTAGTAGTATTAGACCATTAACCAAGCACCACTCCATATAAGTAGGAGTGACCTATACCAATTTCAGAATTGAAGCAATAGCTGTACATGCAGCAGTTCAGATTCTTATCAGCCAAAACACAAGTACATGACAATGGTCAAACTCCAGGAGCGTACTACAAGCCATCTCAATCCACACATATTACACATGTGTAATATGCACTGGAATATGACGTGCAGTGTGTAGTAATACGTGTACCATGTGTAGGTCAAATATTAAAAACTATTAAGAAAATGATGGTATAGACAAATGTGGGAAGACAAAGATCTTCAGACTCAGAACATTGCAAATTCAAGGCTAATCTCCACAGAATGGGTCTTAGAGACTCTGCCACATGCGATTGCGGAGCGCCCATGTAAAGCAAACACCAGAACATATCCTGCAGGACAGAGAACAGAGACACTGGTCTTGTTAGGTAGAACATACTGATCATGATGTCACATCAGGACCAGACACAATATACTGACCAAGATTGCTCTTCCATGTAGTGTTCCCTGGAAACAGGCTATTTTCAAGGCAGTCTGGCTGACAAGATGTGGATCAACGTGATCCCTACAGTAGTGAGCGTCACGCAGATGAAGCTAGGCATAGCACAACCGTCTGGAGGACCTAAGTCCACCTTAATCAGGATGTGTGAGGAAAGTTACTACAACCCACTACTTAACACCCTTTTCAGGTGCAAATAAGAATGCACAAGCTCATTGTGGGCATGTGGGCATTAAACAACACACCGCAGGACGACCCCGAGAGGCAGTCTGACGCGGGGGAGTGACCATTCTCGAAAAGTTGTAGGGGACCCGCAAAGACCTGAAATGCGCAGTCTCATTCATGAACCTCACTGAGCTAGCAGCATAGCATCAGTTGATCGAAGAAGAAGAAACCAGACACCAATTCTGCCATCGATGAGAACTGATTGCGTGATATTTTAATATACGTCCCGTATGACATTGGTCAGTTTATTTCCTATATTATATTGTTGCAAATGGTTCCAGAAAAAAAATTAGTTGGACAGGGCTATTAGTGCTAAGGAATGCAACTGCTTTTCCCATCTATTTCCTACAGACAATTCAATTGCTGGCAGACATTTAAAGAAGTTAACAGCCACCACATTTAGGGAAATGAGTTTAAGGTGAGATGTTATTATTAATCTTTCTTGGAAAGATAGGAAAACAAATGGTGAGGTCCTGGAGCAACTCAAGGTGGAGAAGATGCTTCTGAAGGAAATAAGAATCAGAAAAACAAAACGTTTTGGTCATTTGAAGAGACATGACAATCTGCTGAAGGTTAAATTGGACGAAAAAGAGTGTAGGGCAAAAGAGCCAGATGGCGGTAGAGGTACAGATAGAGAACATCAAGATGTGGTCGAAACACAGTCTGACTGAGTGTACCGTCCTGACATGGGATAGACAGCTGGAGATCCATTAATGCACCTCCGATGCGGAGACAGCACTTGATGATGATATTATTATTTTCTCACGTTTGCCCATATGTGTAATCTTCATTGATTCTGTGCTATAAATCTTTATTTTTGGAATTCATTATTTCTCTTGGTTGTTGTCTCTCCTGCCCTACATTGCCAGTTTCTCTATTATATATCAGTTTGGTAAATATATTTATGTTACATCTATTCTGTTTCTTTCCACTTTTCTCTTCTATCCACTCATTTATCTATCCACCTATCCTTCCATGTGTTTGTCCATCTATCTAAGCACCGTTGATGAAATGGCGAGTGATCTGGACAGAAACAAGATTCAAGTGAACAAATGCTTAAAGATATAGGGTCACATAAACTAATGACGAATTTACAGAAAGGTAGATTGTCTTGGCTTGGCCATAACATGAGACATGGAGGTCTATTTTTGAAAGTTCTAGAACGCAAAATTCAGGGGAAAAGAGGAAATGGAAGTCCAAGAAACAATTACATCACACCGGCTTGCAAGAACATTGGAGTGCAGACTTATACTGAGCTGAAGAGATCTTCTGGGAACAGAGGACAGTGGCATGACATGATCAGAAGACTTCAACACCAGCCTCCAGACTGACTAACAGTGGCTTGACATGATCAGAAGACATCAACACCAGTCTTCGAGCTGACTAACCTGATGATGATGACTTAAAGGGATTGTTCAGTGCGAAAAATGTTGTCATGTGAAGACTGCCTTGATAATAATGTCTTGCCATTGGACAAAGATAGCTCAGGTTGAGAGTGTGAGGTTGACGAATTGAGCAAACCTTGCTCACTTTAAACCAAATCATCACACGTCACTCTTTCACCCATTTCAATGTGCACAGCAAAAGAGAACAGAAAGATTTCAATGTGCACAGCAAAAGAGAACAGAAAGAGTCTTCATCCTCATACATGATAGACAAACAGCATCATCATCATTATCAACCCTCATCCCATGCATACATCTAACAATAATCCATCCATCCATTCATCCATCCTGTCTGCCAAGATCCATTTAGGAAACTATTATTAGTGTTTATGCCCATAAATTCAAGATATTGGTAAAATTAAGCAGTTGCAAGCTATAAGGGGATGAGAGCTAATATGGATGAATTATAGATTTTCTAAACTTAATTTTATATTTGTTAACTCCAGCCTTGGTGATTGGCTTGATTTTAAAGATTTCATGGAAAAGGAGGAGAAGAAGAAGGGAATTTTTTTTGGAAATCCGAAGGTAAATGAGCTCTCTCTCTCTCTCTCTCTCTCTCTCTCTCTCTCTCTCTCTCTCTCTCTCTCTTTTTCTCTTTCTCTCTCCCTCCCTCCCTCAAACCCTCCCTCCCTCCCTTTCACTCTCTCTTGCTCTCTCTGAAATAAAAAAAAAAATATATATATACATATGTATGTGTGTGCGCACATGTGAGTTTGTTTTGGACTGGATTGATAATTTCATATGTTGGACTGAATACAACATTTTTTTGTACATAGACCACATAATCCATTTGAGACATTATCGTAGACGACATAATATATTTGACACATCATGGGCCATATAATATATTGGACACATTGTCATGGGCCATATATATATATTGGATACATCGTGGACCACATAATATATTGGACACATTATCGCGGGTAAAAAAAAATGAATGCGAAACTCTTATTTTGATCTTTTTGGGGCACCCATCAACACATGATTCAGAAAGAAAGATAAATGTAATAATTACAAATAAAGGCAGCAGGGCAAGCCTATTTTCAAGAAATAAAAACTCATATTTCACTCTTGACTAGCAAATGGAGATTTCAATTGTAGAGTCAAGGTGAAGTTAAGGTGATAAAATTAAACCACTGTTAGTTAGGTATGGGTTGGAGAAGGTAATAGGAATTGGAAGTAAGGGAAATTTTAGTGAGGAAATAGTGCACAGGGCAGAGAGCTTTGCAGAGAAGTATGCAAATATAAGTGAAGGTTCAGTATTGGTAGTAGGAGATTCAATGGTTAGGAAGGTTGACAGACATTTGTCTATACATCACAACATGTTTGAAAGAATGGATATTGGGGGAGCAAAAATTGAGGAAATAGATGGGAGAATAAAGAGGATAGATGACAAAGCAAACAGTCATGTTGTGGTATTGGTAGGAACTAATAATGTAAAGAGAGATGGTACCGAAATAATTATGAATAAATACAAAAGTCATATGGAAACACTTAAGGAAAAAAAGGTTCTTCAATGATTATTATTGGATGGACAAAGCGACGAAGAAGAAGATTCTTTTAGTTCTTTCATTGTCCGTGTTTGAAATGAATGACAGAAATAGCAGATACAATTGAACTATGGTTCAGAGACTACTAGGGTCTGAGAACTGTACAGAAATATCAGATACAATAGAAATATGTTCCCCCATATTACTAAGGCCTGAGAACCACATAGAAATATGACAAAATTGAACTATGGTTCCAAGACTACTAAGACCTGAGAACCGCATAGAAATTAGAGAAACAACTGAACTATGGTTCCAAGACTACTAAGGTCTGAGAACCATACTGAAATAGCAGAAACAATTGAACTATGGTTCTGAGACTACTAAGAGAACCGTTGCACTGAAAAGCCCAACCACTTAGTTTTGTGCACAAATTTATCCGCTTTATTAGTTCTACAAAAAGGGCATTCCATCTGCTGAAATCGGGCGCGTTGGAGCCCTACGCGAAGGAATGTACTCAGTTGCCTTCAGCCGTACAGGGTGTGAAAGGTTAATGATAGGAGAAAGCACAAAGACACATTAATAATTATAGAGACAGATACTTTCTATTCTGATATTTCATCTTTCCTCTTTTGCTAGTTTTAAGAATAGTTTTTTCCATTTCAGATATTCAATGACCCCATCCATGGCAACATTCGTCTTAGCTCTGTATGTCTGGCGATCATCGATACACCACAGTTTCAGCGGCTTCGCTACTTAAAACAGCTTGGACTGGTCTATTTTGTGTACCCTGGTGCTGCCCATAATAGATTTGAGCATTCTTTAGGGTAGGAATAATAGCTTATTTAGTTAATGACTCCTCTTCTACCTTGGAGTGTGGAGTCTTCTACCTTACTTGCTTAGTCAATACTCATATACTATGGGCTGTAAAGTCTTCTACCTTACTTAGTCTCTCCTTGTCTACCATGCAGTGTAGAGTCTTCTACTTTGCTTACTTAGTTGTTCTTCTTCTACTATGGGGTGTAGAGTCTTCTGCTTTACTTACTTAGTCAATCCTCATCTACAATGTAGTGTAAAGTCTTCTTACTTACTTAGTCGATTCTCTTCAACCATGGGCTGTAAAGTCTTCTACCTTACTTAGTCTCTCCTCGTCTACCATGCGGTGTAGAGTCTTCTGCCTTACTTACTTAGTCAATCCTCATCTACAATGGAGTGTGCAGTCTTCTACTTTACTTACATCGTCTCTACTTTTCTACCATGGGACATAGATCTTCTACCTTACTTATTCTCTCCTTTTCTACCATGGGGTGTAGTCTTCTATCTAACTTAGTCGCTCCTCTTCAACTATGGAGTGCAGAGTATTCTACCTTAGTCACCCCTCTTCTACCCTGGGATGTAGTCTCTTGAGACTTCGAGACCAGTAGTGCCTCAAGACCTTCCACCTGCGCAACCAGGTGCACATCCTCGGGATCCTCTAGCACGACCTGATTTGCAAAGATGAGATAGTCCACCGCACTCAGCTCGCAGGCATTGCCTCCACGGTAGATCGTCATCACATCTCCTTCTTTGGCCTCGGGGTCTGGATCTCCAGGGAAGTTCCAGCCCACCAGATACTCTGATCAGCAATGAGGGTGATGGGCCGGAAGAGCCATTGCACACCCTAAAACCGCCCTCTCAAACCTTCTTTGAAACAGATCACCCTCTCTCTAACAAAACTGTAGGCAGCCTGGAACTCCGCTATAAGATGTGCTCATGAAAATGGTCATTTGACCTGCTCACCTAAGCATACTGAACTTGACTAACTCGTTCTTTTTCTACAATGAGATGTTGAGGTGTTCTTTTCTAATTTTTTTGGCTTATAGTCTCTTCAGGATGTGGTAATCGCCCCCATGTCCAATCATCCTTTGCCGCCTTTTCTGTAGTCAAGTCTCTTGCCTCTCCGAGTGATTAACGGAAACAGTGTGCGATCAAATCTTGTTGCAAATGGCACCTGGTTTCACGGGAACTAATACCAGAGTGACTGCATCCTGAGTTATCTCCAGTTATCTTGACTTATATGGTCCAAGGTAGCTCAGGATGAGAGAATGAGGTTTATGACCAGTGCAGTTTCTTCTTCATTATAATCCAAAAGCAATACAAGTTACATCATAAGGACAAAAGGCGCTTGATGATGTCGCCATCATCTCTTGCGATGTACTTTTATAACTATTCTTTAATCTACTTTTGTGCCCTGGTAACACATGTGCATACACTTATTCATTTACTTTTTGTTTCTGAGATGTAGAAAAAAATGTCAACACATTATGCTGTTCTGTCATAATCTTTTTTTAAATTCAAAGGGCAGTCGTTAAGTAACAGCGATTTTATTGTAAAGTGCATAGAAGAGTTTGCACAACGAAAAATCTTATTTCAGGACACATAAGCATAATAGCAGTACTCAATTCAGGGATTGTGACGATCTAGCAGTATGTTCATGAGCAATATAGTGTAAAACATGGCTACCCCACTTTCGACTTGCACAGTGGAAGAACGAGGCATTATTGGTTTTTTTGGTCAGAAGGTGTGAAACCTTCTGTAATCTACTGAAGAATGAAGGTTCATTCTGGAGACAGTTGTTTGAGTCAGAGGAGAGTGTATGAATGGGTAGAAAGATTTCAGAACAAAAGACAAAACATCATTGATGAACCACGGCATGGGAGACCAGCAAGAGATGCAGTGAAACAGGAGATCGGCCAGCTAGTCTGTGACAACAGGTGAGTCACTATTGATGAAATAGCCGTAGATTTCAATATCAGTCATGGCACTGTGCAAAAAATTGTCCATGATGACCTCGTTTAAAAGAAAGTGTGTACTACATGATTCCCAAAGTGGCTACAATGAAGTAATGTAGGCAGTTCAAAATTGGTTAAACGTCACACGAAAAGACTTTTATTTATAGAGGGCCTCCACTCTCTGACTACAAAAATATTTCATAGTTTCTAATCTGACCTTTCTTTAAAAATTTGTAGCTGTGTCCTCTTGTTCTTGTAGGTGACTGCACTTGTTATAGTATAATTTATCCTTTCCGTTGATTATCTTTATAAAATTATAGTAAATCACCTCAAATTCTTCTCTGTTCTAGACACTGAAATCCGGTAAAAATGTAATTAATAAAGTTGTTTTTACTTAATCACTGTCCCTCGAATTAACCAATTCCAGTAACCCTTTGTGTCAGATGAAGAAACATTTCCTCATTAACAATAACAAATCAATCAAATCAAAGCTCGTTGCTCCTCTCGGTGCAGAGGCCATTGGCAACATCTCACCAGCGTACATGATCCTGGGCTGCTCTTTCTGCCTCTTTTCCAGGTATAATTATTTAATTTTAACTCCTTCTCACATTCTCTTCTCCATGTGTTTTTGGGTCTACCTCTCTCTCTTTTCCCCTGAGGATTTCATGTAAGAGCCTGTCTGGCTATGTTAGACTGTGCCTTCCACAGCGTATGTCCTATCCAGCCCCATTTTCTTCGTTTAATTTGTTGGTTTCAATGACTGTTGTTAGCTCCTTTCCCAAAAGTCTTCATTCCTCACCATGTCCTGCCACTTTATGTCCATTATCCTTCGTAGACATCTGTTAGCGAAGGACTGGAGTCTTTGTTGTATGAACTTGGTCGTTCTCCACGTTTCCGCTCCATCCAGCATTACCGACTTGACACTAACATTGAATATTCTAATTTTAGTGTGAATCTTGACTCATTAACAATACTTGGTAACAATTTTTGATATTTCTCCAAACCAGAGTTTGTTTCTTAGCTGGTGAGTATGTCCGTACCCTAAAAGAGAATCAGCCGTATCTAGGAATCACAGAGCAGGATATCCTGTGTGTGGAGATTGCTGCTCTCTGCCATGATCTTGGTTAGTATACATACTTAAATAAAATAGTCCTTAATTTTATCTTTTTTTTTCAGTTCATATGAAGCATAGGACCACAACTATAGCTAGCCCTCATATAGGAAGTATATTATAAAAGCATCTCTGTGCACCTTTTCAGTGGTGGTGTATGTTGCAATTCATTTTATATTATGAGGATGCTAGGCAGAGCGCGTGACCAAATGGTTTCGACGCCTGCCTTCTGAAAAGGAGGGCAGCCAATCGAATTCCTGGTAAGGTATATGTTGTTCTTCTGTTGGAGGTGAAATTAACAAACAAAGCTAGCATACGGCGTGGTGATAGCAGTGGCTAAATGGTGTGTAATCCTCTGCTTAAAATCCACTTGATTACTCTAGCAATGGCAATAAAGTCGTATGACAGTCCCATGCACAAACCTCCATAGTCACCTTTTATGTAGCGTAAGGCAAGGGGTCCAGGCGCAGGTTCTTCTCGCAGACATCCACGTGGATCACCCTGTCATTTCTCTCCAACATGTCATCTATACAGGACCAGATCTAGCTCTTCTGCAACTCTGGACAAAAATAATATTTGTCGCCCTTTATATTTAATTATAAATAATTATTTTAAAACATAATTTTTGACAGTGAGCAAAATTTGTTGTAGGTATTTGTTGAATAACTATGCAACGAAACAAAAAACAATAGTAAAATGAATTAACATATTATTTTTTATTTAATTCGATGCTAATTTCAGAAAATTACGATGAAAATAAATATCAAAGTAAAATAATTAACTTTAAACTCACTATTGTACATACTCAGATTTTGTATTGATATTAATTTGTTCTCTCTACCAATTTTGCACCCCCTCACTCCATCCCCAGACCATCAGATCCTACTCAAATAGTTAGTTAGCTCATCGCAAGCGATGATGGTACCATCTTCAGACAGTTTTGTCTTGATGATGTAACTTGCCTTGTATTTGGATTGTATTGAGGAAGAAACTGCGCTGGTCATCAACCTTACTCTATGGTCCCAAACTACCTTGGACCAGTGGCAAGACATAAGTCAAGACGACTGGAAGTAACTCAGGATGTAGGCACTCAGGTGCCATCTAACTTGATATATTTAATATATTATATCACTTAACAAAATATTTAACAGTGAAACATTACAAACGTATGCTAGTTATCCCGGCCATTCCTCCGTTGTAATTCTCACAAATTTAAATGCTCATGATTTTATTGTTCTATTCTTAAGGTCACGGCCCATTCTCACATACTTTTGATCAGATGTTCATCCCTGCTGTTATACCAGAAAGGAAATGGACTGTGAGTTCTTAGTGTCTACACCTCTCTGTCTGTACAGATATGTCAGTGTTTTACATACATGCTAACCTGAGATAAAAACCTGTATGCGATGGTATCAATAAAATCATTCCTTCTTCCTCTTTGTTCATTCTGTAAAAGGTATTTGTGATGTTCTGTCATATTTTAAAACTAGGCTGCGATATCTTGTGTCTTTCATCGCGACACATCTGATTTCAGCTTGACATTTTGGGGACCAGGTTTGCCTTCTCTCTTGGATCTCTAATCTCTTAGCCAGGTTGCATGGTTGTAGTCTGTTTCTAGAGTTGCTATTTGAAGGCAGGCAAGAAATGATATATTCCGTTTAGAATCAAGGATTTCCCTTTGACAGGTTGTGAGAGAGAATCAGTGAATTAAACTGCAGATTTTCCAAAGAAAGGACACGTTTCTTCTTTTTCTTCGGCAGTCCTGAAAAATAAATGACGTTCTGCTGTAGCAGGTATGGGAGTTTACGTACATGGGAAGTGTCTTCCCTAAAGACGACATACTGGACATAGAGATTGAAAATAGAATTAAAAAGACAAACAAGATGCATTACCAACTAGCACTGATAATGAAGCATCCAAATGTCACTATGTCCACTAAGCAGACACCGATAAACACGTTGATCATCCCTACATTATCTTATCAGTGGGAAACTTGGGCCGAATTAGATAGACACAAAAGTAAGATCGAACCGTGTGAGATGTGTTGGGTTCAAAGTGCAGCAGAAAAGACAATTCTTGACAACAATTTGCAACATCACGTTGAGGAATGTGGTTGGAACTACATCGGTTAATTACTATATGGAAGCACAAAAAATAAAGTGATTTGGACATTTGACAAGAATGATAAATCTGCAGTGAGGTCACGAATAGGAGGTCAACCTCAACGATGATGGATAGAGGTCATCAAAGAAACTTTCCAAAAGTTCAACATGTCGGCAACACAAGCCTCCCACCTAGTGCAAACCAGAAGTCTACGCAAACCTCCTCTTTACGACACCACAAGACAAGAGCAGTAGGACAAAAAAAAAAAAGGTGAAGACAATACATGTTTGGAAGGTTCAAGGACACCACTCCAGTGACCTTTACCTTAATAGAAGGATATGAATTTTGATCACGAATCGATGTTGTCTAGTACGCTTACATAGACATACATGCTTCTAACTGTGTTTTTGGTTTGTGAACATCATCATAATTTGGATGGACCACCCCCGCTGCCTCCTGTTGTTTTCAGCCATGCCCAATTATGTATCTATGATCAAATTGAGTAGAAGCTTATGACCTCAACGGTTCCATTTCTGCCCCCACTGCCTTGTAGAATACCTGATCGCAGGAAAGGCTTCGGGAAAAAGCCTGAAGAATAATCTGCATCCTCTTCTGTCGTCAGTTGTCTTCACTATTTCTTGCCACTGAATCGTGGTAGTTGAGGATGAGAGAGTGAGGCTGACGTGCACAACTATCCTTCACTATAATCAAATTCACATGCTAGTCACTTTGTTTTAATTTCACACTCGTTATACACCTCTGTCTACTATGAAGTGCGCAATGGAAGTGCATTTGATATTTGGTGCATAGAACATTAGCACCCCCATGGATTGTGTGCAAAAAAAATCCTCCACCCCGGTGGAAACCCAGGTGGAAGGGAGTGTCCTGTTTCCTTGTACTAAGTGCATTAGACAATTCAGTGCTCGGATTTATTTGTTAACTCATGCAAACAGTGAATGCTGGCAAAGTTGTCCTCATCGATTATTATGGACAAACAACAAACCTTTATAGGAATCTATTTATATACCAGGGAAACTGAGACGCTAGTCCAGTCAGGCACAACAATTGACTAGCATGTTACGTCAAGATCAGGCACAATACACTGACCAAGACCATAATTTCTCTTTCATTTAGCATTCCCTGGAAACAGACTGTTTTCAAGGCAGCCTGACTGATGAGATGTGGATTGATGTGATCCCTGTAGTAGTGAGCACCACGCAGATAAATCCAAGCATAGCACAACCACCTGGGGGACCACGGTCCACCTTCATCAACATGCTCGGAATGTGATGAAAGCTACTACAACCCTCCACAACATCCATTTCAGGGCGTACAAATGAGTAAACTGACTCATTGTGGGCATTAATCAACAACAACAACATTCTTATGCAAGTTGTGAAAATTATTAAAATGGACTGATAGGATGTCTAGAGTGCATTTATTTAATTATTGCCTTAACGTTTCCATTGTATTGCAGCATGAGGATGCTTCCAAGGACATGTTTGATCATCTTGTGAGGGTCAATGAGCTGAATAAGGAAGGTGGTATATTTGAGAAGCACGGCCTCAGTAAAATAGATATGACATTCATCAAGGAACTGATTGCACCACACACACCAAAAAATGGGGTCAGTAAAATCTTTGTTGTATCTTTAAATTAGTTACGGGGTTGCTATGTTTAATAGGCACCCAAGGGGTAAATCAATCCTAACCCGTTAGGGTCATAGCGGTGCCACTGTGGAAACATCAACAAAATTCTCTATTGTTCTCTATCCCCAATCCTGAGAACGAGTGTGGAACAATCATGCCCTGTCCATTCTTTCATGTTATCAAACCATGAGTTTCTTTGTCCTCCTCGCTTCCTTCCATCTTCAACTGTTCCCTGCAATATTATTGTGAGATGGAGTCATGTACGTTTTCGTGGTTTCACTACTGACATAAGTGGTTTCAGTTAACCTGCAAATCAATCAATCAGTCAGTCAATCAATCAGTCAATCAATCAAAACATTTTCAGCTCCCTGTGGAGCATATGTCTTTACCAAATACATGCAAGTCATCAAGCGTTGATCTGTGCTGTCTATACCTATTGAAGTTTTTGTGTCCAAAGTTTCTA
Organism: Ariolimax columbianus; assembly: GCA_036924085.1. NCBI lineage: Eukaryota > Metazoa > Mollusca > Gastropoda > Stylommatophora > Arionidae > Ariolimax > Ariolimax columbianus. Next base: position 67,198,353 of record JAVGWX010000016.1, on the reverse strand, counting down.
TAGGATGGAGTAGCCAGCCCCATGCCCAACCCTCCTTAGTAGCGTCTTACAACATGCCTGGTAGGTTGCAGTGCTACTAATCTTTGCTCCATTTTTAGGTCCTGGTAACACTCAGGTGATAGAGCAAACGATGATAGACACATATTAGTTACAGGTTTTAATCACATTAGCATTCCTTGATTTGTAGATATAATAGTTTCTGTGCCTCCAATATAGAGGATGATTTACAACAGCACCTGGGTAGGAAGACTAACGTTTGGTCAGGCATAACATACTGATCAGACATGTTAGTCAGGGTCAGGAAAAATATACTGGTTAAGACCCCCACCTTGATTTCCTTGAAGCCCTTCCTGGAAACGGGCTGTTTTCATGGCAACCTGGCTAACGAAGTGAGGGATCGACATGTTCCCAGTAGTAGTGAGCGACATGCAAATGAAGCCAAGCATAGCACAACCGCCTAGAGGACCACGGCCCACCTACATCAGCTAGCTCAGTATGTGAGGAAAGCTACTGCAACCCACCACTTAACATCCTTTTTAGGGCTCACAAAAGAGTAACCTACTCATTGTGGGCATTCGAAACAACAACAAAACCTCACATGCCTCAACTCAGCCTGTCTAGAGCAGTGCTCGTGAACGTTTTTATACCTGGCGCTCACTATTATAACTTTTGTGGAGGTAAATTATCTGCTCACTAAAATCTAAATTGAAGTAAACTGTGCTATCGTCCACTCAGTCTGTATATTTTGGATGTTTTTAATCATCATGTAACATGTCCTTTGCAGAACGTCGCTTCCATCACAGTCCGTCTGAAAGAAACTTGATCTCTTGACAAATCTCAAGCATCCTCCAGTCATTCCCAAGCATACCCTGACATCTTGGTACCATTCATTGTCTTCTTGATCTGCCTTTGCCTCTCTTGCTCGGCAGTATACCTTCCAATATCGTTATCTCAAGACCGTTGTGTCTTTTGATGTGGCCAACGTATTTCAATTTTTGATTCATAATGAAATTTTTGAACCAGTTCTCCTTTATGCCAAACTCTTGTTGAATGTATGCATTCGTCTTTTTTTCGGGTCATGGTATTCTGATATTCTCAGGACCTTTCCATAACATTTCGACTCAAAGACTCAACAAGGTTTGGATAACTGTCCATGTTTCACAGCCATGTACTGCCAGCCGTGGAAAAAACACGGGTTCTAATAATTTTCACTTTTGTTGGTTTGCTGGTATTCTGTGATATTTTCCTCAGGTTGTATTTTTAATACAGCATATAATTATTCTGATACCTCCCACCTGAAAGAAAAAATTACCCACTAGTGGACGGTACTGCCCAGGTTGAAGAGCACTGGTCTAGAATATGACAAGAAGATCAACAGTGACAAGACAGAAACTATGACAATCAGCCATCAACCGACACAGCGCAGTTTTCACACCAGTGCCATAAACAGAAATTGGAGTATCTTCACTGTTAACGCCAGACTGGATGAAGAGATAGAAAATATAATTAAAAAGGTACACTACCATTTGACACCAATGCTGAAACATCATTGTGTCACTATGTCCACTTAACAGACGCTGATAAACATGGTCATCATCCCTATGTTATCCCTAAGTGTCAAACTTGGGTCCTGTTACGAGGCGTGTTCAAATGAAACCGGACCTAACTACACCAAGTGAACATACGTGCGATGCGCATGATGACGTCACTTCTGATGTAAATAGAATATATTAACCATCAAGTTTGACTCATAGTTTTCTCAGCAGACAGTTCAAAACATGGCAGGTGTGATACAGAATCTGACCAGAGTTGATCAAAGAGGATTCGGTTTCTAACAGCTGAAGGATGTCGACCAGTTGACATTCATCGCAGAATGCAGCCTCCTTCATGAGCCTCACCAGGCTAGAAGCATAGCATCAGTTGATCGGAGAAGAGAAGTTTGCTAAGAAGATGAACAATATCTCTCATGACTGTGGTCCAGGGGAGTACGCATGTCAAATTAAAATGTTAAAAATATCAAATACTGGGTTCGGATCTTGGTGGAAGTAGCAAATGTTTCATCATGTTGAGAATCGTCCTGGACTATGAGATTTGTTCCCGCAGCAGAGCGTTCTTCACCATCCTCCCATGCTGATGGTCATCTCTCAATAGACTGTCTCGACGTTCGAGTGGTTCTTGGGTTAAACATAATAGAACCGTTGCTTTCTTTCAGGCGCGTTGGGGCAGGTGGCGAGAGAAGGTTGTGCATGGTGCAGACAACCTCAGCATATAAAAACCATTGCTTCCGCAGCTGCACATCAAATGTATGGATTCTTCCCTAAAAGCTGGTTAGGGTAGACCAAATGCAGTGTTGGACTTAAACTTTGCTACAGAGAAGCAAGTGATCATTTTCACAGACGCCCTTGCAGTGTTAATGGCGCTCAAGAACCAGCGCAAAAACGATCTCTGTGCTCTGGCAGACTCGCTCGAACGCCTGTCCCAGTGCTTAAAAAAAAAGCACAGTCCAGTGGATACCAGCCCACTGCAACATTCCAGGCAACGAGGAGGCAGACAGACTCGCTAGAGAGTTAGGAATACTGCAGCAGAGTGATACAGAAATCACATACAATGAGACAAAAGCATTTATCAGGGCAACGTACAGTGCAAAATGGAAAGAAGACCACCCTGGCCACATAGAAAACGATGCCTACCATCAACTCTCCAGGTGAGACCAGGTGATAATTCGCCTGCTACGCACAGGTCACAACAGACTTAGATGCCATCTGTACAACAAGTTCAAAATTGGCACTACAGACCTTTGTGCCCGTGGCACAGCCCCCATGAAGGAAGAACATATTTTGCAGTCCTGTCCACTGTATACCGACAAAAGAAAAAGCATTTGGCAACAGCCAGTGTCCTTCCACGAGAAGCTGTACAGAAGCATCCAGAGCCTTGAGTCGACTGCTGCCTTCATTAGAGTCATTGAAGTTGAGGTCTGAAGATGAACGAGGAAGATACTTAGCTGGCTGGAGTGACAGGTTGTTGTTGATTGCCCACAATGAGTAAGTTTACCCTTTTGTGCGCCCTGAAAAGGACGTTAAGTAGTGGGTTGTAGTAGCTTTCTTCACATCCCGAGCATGCTGATGAAGGTGAACCGTGCTCCTCCATGCGGTTGTGCTATGATTGGCTTTATCTGCATGGCGCTCACTACTTTGGGGATCACATCGATTCACATCTCGTCAACTAGGCTGCCTTTAAAACAGCCTATTTCCAGGGAACGCTACATGGAAGAAAGATTGTGGTCTTGTGTTCAGTGTATTGTGCCTGACCCTAAAGCGACGTTCTGGTCAGTATGTTGTGCCTGACTGGACTAGCGTCTCAGTTCACCAGGAATGACAGGTAAATGAGGATAAAAGGCAGGTCTAGATAACCTGTAACTGTACCACATGCAAGTGAACTTCATTTAAAAATGGCTAAATTTTGTTTTCTATATCAACAGGCCTGGCCACATAGAGGCAGGACAAAAGAAAAGGCGTATTTGTATGAGGTTGGTATTAGAAAATATGTATTTGTATGAGGTTGGTATTAGAAAAGATGTATTTGTATGAGGTTGGTATTAGAAAAGGCGTATTTGTATGAGGTTGGTATTAGAAAAGATGTATTTGTATGAGGTTGGTATTAGAAAAGGTGTATTTGTATGAGGTTGGTATTAGAAAAGGTGTATTTGTATGAGGTTGGTAGTCAGGTTAGGTCAGGTCATCCCGTAACCGGTAAGGTCGTTGGGGCACACATGAAGACATCCTCACAACTCCACGCCATCCCTCTCTGTCAGAAGCCGCTGCCTGTGACTCTTCTGGTCGGAGACTGGTCCATTCTTTTATGTTGTCTTCCCATCTCTTTTTGGGCCGGCCTCTTCGTCGTCTGCCATGCACCTTCCCGTGGAGGATTGTGTTTGCAAGACCATTTGATCTCGATATGTGATCGTACCAAGTGAGTTTCCTTCTTTTGACAGTTGCCAAGAGATCTTCGAAAGGCCCTATTGCCGTCGTAATTCTTTTTCGGATTTCCTCGTTTGTAACTCGATCTTTGTACGTGATGTTTAAAAGTCTTCGGAAACATCTCATCTCCAAGGCCTGTATCCTTCGCTGAAGGTCAGCTGTAACTGTCCATGTCTCACACGCATAGAGAAATATTGACAGGACCAGTGTACGCATTAATCTGATTTTCGTGCGTAGTGCTAACCGTTTATCTTGCCAGATTTTGTTAAGCAGTGCAAGCGCCGCTATTGTCTGTGCTATTCTGGCCAATACTTCACATTTTGATCCTTCATCACTGACAATCGACCCAAGATATTTCAAACGGTCAACTACTTCGAGTTCTTGACCGTTTGCTTTTATCTTGCTGTTGAAGTCCGTAGCGTTGTTTGTCATTAGTTTTGTCTTTCCAGCGTTTATCTCCATACCATAGTCAAGAGCTGTTTCATCGAGCCTTCTGACCCATTCCTGGAGTTCTGCTTCTGAACCCGCCAACTCGTCGATATCATCTGCAAAACGAAGGTTAGTAATCGTTCGGCCCCCTATCTTGACAGTACCAACTTGACCTCCAAGTGGTATTAGGTTGGTATTAGAAACATCAAATTTTAAAGTTTGCTTGATACATCATCACTAGTTGGTCGGTCCTTAGATTGGTTGTACGGTTATCTGAGCATGTCTCTCCTCTTCTTCTTTGCGTTCAGGATCTTTTGGTCATGCTATATCTGCAGGCCAGTCGCTCTGAAGACTGAAGTCTTCACCAGGTCGGAGCAGCTGCCACTTCAGCTTTTGTCTTAGCTCTACACCCTCTGGCCATATAGAGTGTGCATTCCTGTAGAATGTGTTCAGGATTCTTGTTCCCTGTTCCACGTGGGCATTCATCAGTGTGTGAGATCTTTAGTTGGTATAGATGTTCTAGTAGGCTGCAGTGAGCAGTTCTAAAGTGAAATAAGGTAATTTGTTAGTTTCTTTTGAGTCTGAAATCAGTCCAAAGACTGGTTGTAAGGTTGCTTGGTCATGTCTCTCCATTTGACTATTTCCTCTGCTTGGTCAGTCCCAAGACTGGCTGTAAAGTTATCTGAGCATGTCTCTTCATTTGACCACATCCTTTGCAGCTCTCTTCATTTCAGGAAATGCTCATACTTTGTCTCTGCATGCCTGAGATGTAAAGGTGAGTCTTTGTCATCCCCTTCCTCTTTCCCCCTGGATCTTGCCCTCAAGTATCTTTTGTAAAAGACTTCCATGTTGTCTATTGTGTCACAGTCAACTCAATCTTCATTTCTGTATCATCTTCAATCTTTGTCTTTGTGCACCTACCTCAGTGAGGACATTGTCATTGGGTCTTCTATCTGTTCAACTCACTCATTCCATTCTATGGTAACAACACATTTCAAATACTTCCAAGCTATTTCATTCTATCTTTCAGCGCCATACAATGTAATTGACCAATCCTTAGCTACAAAAGTGGACAGACAAGACCAGTTTACTATTTATTAAAAAGAATGATTATAAATATTCATCTATTTCTTGTATGTTAATTTGATAATTAAACGTAGCCAACAAATATAACAGCATTGATAGATGTTCATCTATTTCTTGTATGTTAATTAGATAATTAAACGTAGCCAACAAACATAAAAACATTGATAATTATTCATCTATTTCATGTATGTTAATTAGATTGTAGCCAACAAACGTAACAGCATTGATGTCGACAAGTGGGACTACATGGCTCGAGACTGCCACCAGCTCGGCATTCGAAATAATTTTGATCATACTCGCTTCATCCAGTTTGCCAGAGTCATTGAAATGGATGGGGAAGTTCAGATTTGCTTAAGAGATAAGGTAATATCTATGCGCAGTCTTAGTCTCATTATTGGTCTCAAATGATGTCATACAATGGTGAAATTAAGGATGAGCTTTAAATTGTACTCCTTATTTTCTTAAATTGAAATGGTGTTGTTGTTAGTGCCACTCATACTTGAGGCACTCTTGATTACTTTTTTTGGTGATATGTCACAGGGGTTCTTATTACATCCTGAGTTCTGGGAAGTTTGGTCCGGGGGTCCTCCTGGCTGTAGTGCAATGCAAGGCTCCTCAGTAAGTTCACCACTATAGTAATCACAGTGTCGATCCAACCTCGTTAGCCAGACTGTCATGAAGCAAGGGAGAACTGCTTGGAAATGTGAGGTGGGGTCTTGATCAGTATGTTTCACCCGACCCAGATTAACATAGTCGGATCAGTATGTTTCACCTGACTCTGACTAACATTGATCAGTATGTTTCACCTAACCCTGACTAACATAGTCTGATCAGTATGTTTCACCTGACCCTGACTAACATAGTCTGATCAGTATGTTTCACCTGACCCTGACTAACATAGTCTGATCAGTATGTTTCATCTGACCCTGACTAACATAGTCTGATCAGTATGTTTCACCTGACCCTGACTAACATAGTCTGATCAGTATGTTTCACCTGACCCTGACTAACATAGTCTGATCAGTATGTTTCACCCGACCCAGACTAACATAGTCTGATCAGTATGTTTCACCTGACTCTGACTAACATTGATCAGTATGTTTCACCTAACCTTGACTAACATAGTCTGATCAGTATGTTTCACCTGACCCTGACTAACATAGTCTGATCAGAATGTTTCACTGGTCCTGACTAACATAGTCTGATCAGTATGTTTCACCTGACCCTGACTAACATAGTCTGCTCAGTATGTTTCACTGGTCCTGACTAACATAGTCTGATCAGTATGTTTCACCTGACCCTAACATAGTCTGATCAGTATGTTTCACCTGACCCTGACTAACATAGTCTGATCAGTATGTTTCACCTGACCCTGACTAACATAGTCTGATCAGTATGTTTATCTGGTCCTGACTAACATAGTCTGATCAGTATGTTTCACCTGACCCTGACTAACATCGTCTGATCAGTATGTTTCACTGGCCCTGACTAACATACTCTGATCAGTATGTTTCACTGGCCCTGACTAACATACTCTGATCAGTATGTTTCACCTGACCCTGACTAACATACTCTGATCAGTATGTTTATCTGGTCCTGACTAACATAGTGTTGTGGCATAGGCTGATCACTGTTTTTGTTTTACTCTAACCAACCTTTAAGGAAGTTGAATTCCTGATATCTGCAGTACACTTTCGAGGCAATAGTTTTTACAAGATGAGGTTAGGCATTGAGTGGTCTCGAGGCATGACGTTGGCCTCTGATGCTAGAGGTCACGAGTGTTCAAATCATGGTAGAGACCAGGATTCTTTTCCCTTGGACTTTCTGGTATTTCCCTGGATCTCTGGGTAGTAGAGATCGGACATCCATGTGTAATGTCACGCACGTTAAAAATCCCTCTACAGTTAGAAATAGAAAAGAATATGTAACGGTTGCTGTGCGGGCAAGATTCTAAATTATGTTAATTTAACTTAACTGGTTTAGAAGACTATGCATAGTCTGTATCTAAAAATCTACCCAATCTATTGCTGGGAATTTTTTTTTGTTTGTTTGTTTTTGTTTTGCGTTCACCTTATTTCTCTAATCCCCAAGGCGGGTGTGCGTTGCACTGTGGTTTTTTATTTTGCGCCTGTCGGCCCAGTACATTGCTGGGAATGAAACAGTTGCCATATCCTGTTTACCCAGAGAACCAATCTGGTGGGTTGAGATGTATCATACTTCAATGATGTATGTAGGAAACAGTGGTCCTATCCTGTTTACCCAGAGAACCAATCTGGTGGGTTGAGATGTATCATACTTCAATGATGTATGTAGGAAACAGTGGTCCTATCCTGTTTACCCAGGGAACTAATCTGGTGGTTTGACATGTGTCATTCTGCAATGATGTTTGAAGGGAACAGTGGTCCTATCTTGTTTTCCCAGGAAACCAATCTGGTGGGTTGAGATGTATCATTCTTTAATGATGTATGTAGGTAACAGAGCACATTAATATTAGCATTCATGGTAATTATTTACTTGTACCTTTTTCACTCTAGATCAGTGGTAGCCAAGCTAAGGTTGGCCGAGAACCAGATTATGGTAAAGGGTAATGCTAGAGGGCCAGATTATGGTAAAGAGTAACACCAGAGGGCCAAATTATGGTAAAGAGAAATGCTAGAGGGCCAGATTATGGTAAAAGGTAACACCAGAGGGCCAGATTATGGTAAAGGGTAACACCAGAGGGCCAGATTATGGTAAAGGGTAACACCAGAGGGCCAGATTATGGTAAAGGGTAACACCAGAGGGCCAGATTATGGTAAAGTGTAATGCTAGAGGGCCATATTATGGTAAAGGGTAACACCAGAGGGCCAGATTATGGTAAAGGGTAACACCAGAGGGCCAGATTATGGTAAAGGGTAACACCAGAGGGCCAGATTATGGTAAAGGGTAACACCAGAGGGCCAGACCTATAACATTCTTAAAAAATAACATTCTGTGATTTAGTTTTACATATATAATGAACTTAGTTAGTTGCCCATCGCAAGCGAAGATGGTGACAGCGTTAGACTTGTTTATTCAGATGTGACTGTACAGTCCGATTTGAGCATTACAAACTCTACCGCACGTAGGGCACACATGAACAGCATTTTTAGTTGGGTAGTCTTGCATTCTTTCCTTTCGTGCAGCTCGCTTTTCCTGCGCCTCCGTGATGATCCTCTGCTCAGCGGTGCAAGCACCTTGTGTGATGGCAGTGAACCAAGTACAGAAAGCAATGGCAAACTACTCTATACTTGGAAAACATTTTTACAAATGTAAACTCTAATACATGAAAACATGCACAACAGTTACAAGCCCAGAAGTGTTACTGGCTGATTTATACTTAACACACTTCACAAGGCCAACTATGCACCTCAACTCCTTCCTTTAGATGTGTACCTAACATCCACCCGCACAATCACTTTCCTATGCCGATGCTAAAGACAAAGCAACATCATTTAATCTCAGAGACTTCCTACCGCAGAAAAGATCTGTCGTTGAGTTGAGTTTGTCATGATCAAAGTAGTTACCGACACTGTCTTCACCTGTCCATGTGCACAATAAGAGATTTGACGTTACCATTTCCGTTTTGTCAGCACTATCTAGTAGAGCTCAATTTGGACTTTGTACAATGTTGATTCTATTGACTTTTAATGATTTTCTGGTAATGGCTGCCAACTCAAATCGTGTTGTATCACTGTCATACATCATCTCTTGTTTTTGTTGTTTGTTTATTTGTTTGTTGTTTTCATTTGTTCTTTGCCTGACAAATACCTTGTGGCTGTAACAGAGATTTCATTTTGTTTTTGTCTAGTGTTTTTATCTGTATTGTATAATGTTGTCCCTAATACCTCATCCCCAATCGCTGCATCTGCTTAGAGGCTACTCTTTGGCATTCATGTAGAAAAAGTTTGGAAGCAGTCACGTAAAGTTTCATGATTTTTTAATACTTGTCGGATTAAAAAAAGGAGAATAATATGATTATTTCTCAGTGAAAAATGTGTAGTTATTAGCTCTCTTTAGAGCAAATATTGAGAACCAGTAGTAATCGGGGATATGTGAAACACACTGAGTAAGATCCCACCTGGGGCTGAAGATGCAGCAGTGAATGAGCTGAGAGTGTTCAACAAATATACAAAATGCTTCTTCCTATGAGACCAGATAAATGGAACACTATGTTTGGCACTATACAACACCTAACAAACACGTACAGATACCATTACAGGGCATTGGGACAAAGGGCAAGAGCCCAGATAATGCTGGATTGTAGCAACAACGATGATCTGAGAGCAGCCAGCGAATCATAGCTGGCTGCTTGCATCAAGTTCAGCAAACCATGGCTGACCAAGACCTTATTCTGCCATCAAGTGGCGGTCCTAGAAACAGCCTGCACTGGATGTAGTCTGGCTAAGAGAATATGAATCGAATAGGAGAATGAAATCCGGTACCCCCAAAAGTCTTGCTGAAATTGGGTGTTTCAACAGAAAGACGCAGATATTGCAGCCTTGCCATGATGCTAAACCCTTTTCAGGAAGAAAAAAGAAGAATTCGAGGTGACTTAATACAGGTTTATAAGATAATCAACGGTATGGATAAATGAGACTATAACAAGTTTTTCAAAACATAATCACCTACAAGAACAAGAGGGTATAGCTTCAAATTTACTAAAGAAAGGTCCAGATTAGCTATTAGAAAATATTTGTTTAGTCAGAGAGTGGTGCATGCTTGGAATGCATTGAATAGATTTGATGGGCATAGTTGTTAGAGCAAAGAAATGTAAATGAAACTGGTTTTAAACAGTCTTCTAAACCAGTATAAAGACGTTAAGTTTAAGTGAAGGGCGAATACAAAAGAAGATAACAAAATAAAACTAGAGATAAGGACTCATTAGAAGATTAAGATGAGAGTTATTGTTCATTTGTCTTTCAGGAAGTCTTGAACCTGTATAACATGTTCTCAACGCGCTATACACTTCACAAGGTCGCTTATCAGCACCAGGTTGCCAGCGCCATGTCATTGATGTAAGAAATGTTTGTTTATTGTATACTTTGTACATGATTTTCTTACTGCTTCATTTATGTAAGTTTGGTTGTTATTGTTAATATCCCATAGCTGCTGAGCGAACCTGCTCTTGGCAGCCCAATGCCATTCTAATATATATACAGGTCTTCTTCAATTGAGTCACTACTCCGTACAGTGTGTTGGTAATTGTCGGCAGTGCTTATAAGAATATTTTCCTCATGTCCGCAAGCGCCTTGCACTCAATGAGTAGGTGTCGAACCGTTTCATCAGGATGAGAACAATGTCTGCACAAGGGCAGGTGCTGGGGATTGATGCGGTTCAAGTGGCTATTGACTCTGGTATGCCCTGTTTGGAACTGAAAGATGAGACTTTGATCTCTTCTATTTAGTTTATTTATGTCATCGTTACTTTTTGTCTGTGACATTTCGCTAAATACACTGCAACCTGTTGTTCCTGTCGCCCACCTGTTCATCCAGATTTCCAGAGTATTATTCTTAATAATTCGTTTTACTGTGGTTAAAAAAAAGTTATTGCCCATCGCGAAGCGATGATGACCACAACATCAGATGGTTTTGTCTTAATAATGTAATGTGCGCTGTATTTGGATTATAGTGAGGAAGATTATGCACTGGTCATCAATCTCACTCTTATCTTGAGTTACCTTGTATTAGTGGCAAGACTATTGGTCGAGACGACTGGAGGTAACTCGGGATGCAGGCATTCTGGACTTACCTCCAGTGAGACCAAGGGTCACTTGAAATTTGCGAGATTCGATCGCCCACCGTTTCCGTTCATCACTGTGAGAGGCGAGTGCCTTAACCTCTTGACTACAGTGACCCCCACTGTGTGGTTACTGCAGGGTTTATCAAATTGTTGTTTCAAAGCTCCTGTTTTTGCCAATCTGTCGGCCATCTCGTTCCCTAGTAGCCCACTATGTCCAGGGATCCATTGCAAGGTGACACTATCCCGTGGGCAGTGATGATGTTGTTGATCGCCCTCCCCACCAAGAATTTCTCCTTTTCCTTGTATGGGGTGTTCTTCAGCACATCCAGAACCAACTTGGAATCACTAAAAATTACCAAATCCATCGGCAACAATTTGCCCAAGTCAAACTGTTTGTGCAAAATCTCAACTGCTGTTTTTATAGCCTCGACCTCCGCTTCATCATTTGAACGGTTTTCGCTGTATGAATAAAAAAACTCGTATATGGGCCCATCTGGGTATTTCATATGGATACCATACCCTGCAAAAGAGGTAGATTTGAATGTGGATCCATCCGTATCGACCAGGACTGCTAATTTTTAGTAGCTAGAGACTGTCTCCAAGGCACATGTCTTCAGGATATTAGGTGTAGTCTCCTTGGTGGCTGCCTTTTCTGTCAGGTGTGTTTTTATGTAAGTTTGGTCCAGAGGTAGTTCTGCTGTATGAATGTGGTATGTGTAAACATTTGTTACTGATAAATGACTTTATACTTGTTCTGTAGAGCCAAGACGCAGCAGCTGACAACAGCCACTGAGTCATAGCTGGCTGCTTGCATCAGGGTCAGCGAACCATAGCTGATTAAAACATTATTCTGCCCCCACGTGGTGGCCCTGGTAACAGGCTACAGTAGGCACTAGTGTAATCTCGTCAAGGGATAGGAATCTCAGTGATAAGGTAAACCCAGTACTAAAAAAAGCCAGCTATTATCAGATGTGTCGGATCAAAAGTCGCAGATATCGCAGCCTCGGTGTAAATTACAACGCAACGTCATTTTGAAGACAAATGCTGGAGAAGATGATACTTGTTCTTCTTAACTTGGGAAATCCCTTTATACACTCTTTTATACATGTACTAGAACTTTAGGACACGGCTTCGCCTGAGAGATAACATAATTTTCCGATCAGATGGAATTAGCAAAATTCTTGGAACAAAACATTTTCAGATCAGATGAAATGAACAAAATTCTTGGAACAAAACATTTTCAGATCAGATGAAATGAACAAAATTCTTGGAACAAAACATTTTCAGATCAGATGAAATGAACAAAATTCTTGGAACAAAAAATTTTCAGATCGGATGGAATCAGCAAAATTCTTGGAACAAAATATGTTTCCATTTGTGTGGTCCTTTCGAGATTGTGGCCTCAATTGCGCTCATGTCTTCTCCCTTTAATTGGCCCATCTCTTCCACACCCTAACTGCCCATCCCTCAACCATATCTTCTACACTCAAAAACAATTTAAAAAAAAAACAGTTCGGTGAAAAATATTAATTAAAAAAATGTTCCTACAATAAATGATCATGTGCCTTGGACGGTCTGTCATCAAGACCTGTTGTAGTTGGCTATAGGTAGCTTCGGAATGAGATATCTAAAGAAGGTGACCCAATTAACTCCAAGCGATGAAAGACACTACGACAAGATAATACATTTTCAATGCCATGGTCATTCTAGCAATGATTTAGAAATGCAAAGTGTGGAACTTGCACAAAACAGATGCAGAGAAGCTCAGAGTTACTCAGAGAGCAATGGAACAGTGTGTACTAAAAGTTTCGATATCTGATACGATTTGAAACAGACAAATTTGATATCAAACTTTGTTTCGGGACGTTGTGGAAGCAGCGATATCATGCAAACATTGTTGGGCTGGACATCAGATGACTTGTAGAACAACATTTTGGGGGCCATATGCTTATCACCGACCTATGCGATGGCGAAATGGACTGATCTAAGACCTACGCCCACATTGGTACAGCTTAACAAAAGATCGAGATGCAGGCAGAATATTGTTGGCTTCCTCGCATACTGGAATGATCTGCTGGAATGATGCCAAGGAAAATGGGATAATGTGAATTTTGCTTTTGTCATAACTGGCTATAGTGTCAGTTCATGGTGAAAAAAAAAATTTGTCGTGCAACAAGGGATTTGATCCATTGCTCTCCTTGTTAGCAGGCAGGCATTGAAACTATTCAGACACAAGCTCATCTCTTGATTATGACAGTAAACTGGTAAACAATATAATTGGACAGTATTGCCTGGGATTTGGCCAAGCCAATTGAGTCATGAGGGCACCATTTTTCTAATTTGTCCTGGTAAACAATATATATAATATTTTATCCATAACTTGTAAAGGGAATGGCATAGCAATGTGAAATAAAGTTGCACTGATTTACAAATCGGCCATAGAATGTTCAGTGAAAATTTCAGATGTATATATCACATTCACATTATCACATTATCTTTGGCATCAGTCTGGCAGATATGCCACATGCAAGGAAGTCAATAATATTCTGTATGCGTCCCGATCTTTTGCAACGCTGTACCAATGCGGTCTTAGGTCAGTCCATCTCACCATTGCATAGATGGGCGACCCCTTGGACTTATACAGGTATATGACCACCAAAATACATATACATATATATATATATATACATATATATACACACACACATATATATATATATATATATATATATATATATATATATATATATATATATATATATACACACACACACACACACACACACAGACTTTGAGATTTATAGTATTAGATCATTGTTCTTAGAACTTGGCCTGTTCGATCACTTTTTCTGAGGTGCCAAATTGGTTGAATTTCTTTGCTTGCCTCTCTCTTGTGGCAAGGAGCGTTTGTCACTTGTTTTGAATCGAGACTGCCTACTGCTTCACTTTTACTTCTGCTGTTCATTAAGTATGTTTTCCAAGAGGAGAAATATATTTGTTTCCGTAATCACAGTGTTCAGGAAGTTGGGGTTGCTGTTTCCGCAGTCCTTCAATGTCCTGTGAGACTTCCAGACGGAGTTGCTTCTGCTCCATCGTTAGCAGCTTTGGCATGAATTTTGCAGACACTCTCTGCATAGCCAAATCCTTGCTCAAATTGGAGTGTGCCGAACCAATGCTTATCCCCCACATAATCCCAAAGTTCTCAGATGTTGACACGACAGTTCTGTAAGATCAAGGTTCGTACTTTGTCAATGACTTCATCATTTTGGCCTGTTGATGGCCTCTTCTACTTTCTCTTCTTTGCGTTCAGGATCTTTTGGTCATATCTGCAGGCCAGTCGCCATGATGAAGTCTGTAGTCTTCCCCAGGTCGAAGCGGCTGCCCTACAGCTTTTGTCTCAGCTCCGCACCCTCTGGCCAGGTCTGGTATCTCATTTCCCTATAGGCTGAACATTCCTGTAGAATATGTTCAGGGTTCTGGCATCCCGTTCCACATGGACACTCATCGGTGTGTGAGATCTTCAGTCAGTATAGATGTTCTAGTAGTCTGCAGTGTCCAGTTCTCAGGCGAAATAAGGTAGTTTGTTGATTTCTTTTGAGCTGGTGAATTGGGTCTGGTGTACAGCTTATGTTCCTGTCTTCTCTCCATTGGTGTGTATACTGATTTCTGATGATGTTCTTGATTTCTCTGTATGGTATTTGATAATCAAATTGTGCCTTTTTGCTGCCATCTTTTGCTCTTGATGGCCTAATTGAATATGATCTGCTCTCCACCGGATGTCGGCAATCTTTGAAGCGATTGTACCACTCCTTAATTTGTGTGATGCTCATGGCATCATCATCATTCTTAGCCAGTTGAATCTTCTGAATAGTTTCCACTTGAGTATCGCCTAGCTTTTGGCAAAATTTGATGCAACACAGCTGCTCAATTCATTCCTGCATTTAGTGGTGAATGAAAACTTGACAGGTGCTCACCACATTCTTCTTCTTCATCTTCTTCTTCGTTCGTTCTCAATCTCCCACTACCAAACCCTGAAAGGGCTTAAGTAGCAGAATGTAGTCCAGAGAACGGAATGCGTTGTGTTGTAGTTTACAGCTTGGTTGCGATATTTGCACCTTTCGGTCCAACACATCCGACTTCAGCAAGCATTTTTTGAGTACCGGGTTAGCATTCCCTCTTCGATCCCTTCTCCTTAGCCAGTCTGCCCTGCTGCAGCCTGTTATCCAGGATCACCGCGTGGAGGTCGCTCACCACATTCAACACTGAAGAGCTGACTGTCAGTGACTGATGCAATATGCGGGCATAACAAAATTAACGTGTTCAGGTCCACCATGCCGAAGGACAACACTGATGCCTTTTTGAACACACCTCATAAGACAGTCTATAAGAGACCATGGGCTTTCCTGGAGACAGACAGCACTCATGTAGTCTGGCTAAGAAAATAGGGATCGCAGAGGGAAGGCAAATTCGGCTCCTAAAATAGTGTGCTGAAATGGGATGTGTTGGGTCGAAATGCACAGATATCACAGTTTCTCTGTAAACATTGACACAACGTGGAAACATTCTTTTCAGGATGAAGACAGATGAAGAAGAGAAAAGTATTTTTCTTGTGGTCGTACAACGATAAAGTAACCCATAGCATTACTGCCGTAGGGGTGTGAGGTGTTAGCGATCTCATATTTCAAAGGCTTGGCTATGTGAGGGCGGAAGCCATCTCCTCTACCTCGCCGCTTTTACTTCCCAGACTGAATCGGTACCCATTTAAGGCTGAGTCTACCTGGGAGCCATTGCGGTCTGAAAAAACATTACCGCCTCAACTGGGGATTGAACCCAGAACCACTCAGGGGCAAAGCCAGCATGCTAACTACTGCGCTACGCTGCTCCCTAACACGTACAACGATAGGGTATTGACAATACTACATTCTCACTGTGCCTTTTCTATCTGCTGTGTAGGGTGGCTCATGCGCTCATCAAGGCAAATAAGTATATTCTTATCAATGGAAAGGATGGGTAGGTATCTTTCAAATTTCTTTGTCTTTTTTAAATGTTTTAAAAAACAAAAACTACCACAGTTCATTGAGGGGAACTGAGATGCCAGTCCAGTCAGGCACAACATACTGACCAGGATGTCACGTCAGGGTCAGGCACAACATACTGACCAGGATGTCACGTCAGGGTCAGGCACAACATACTGACCAGGATGTCACGTCAGGGTCAGGCACAACATACTGACCAGGATGTCACGTCAGGGTCAGGCACAACATACTGACCAGGATGTCACGTTAAGGTCAGGCACAACATACTGACCAAGACCACAATTTCTCTGCCATGTAGCATTCCCTGGAAATAGGCTGTTTTCAAGGCAGCCTGGATAACGGGATGTGGATCGATGTGTTCCTCGTAGTAGTGTGCACCACGCAGATGAAGTTAAGCATAGCACAACCGCCTGGAGGACCACGGTTCACCTTCATCAGCATGCTCGGGATATGAGGAAAGCTACTACAACCCACCACTTAACATCCTTTTCAGGGCGCAGAAACAAGTAAACTTACTCATTGTAAACATTAAACAACAACAACACCAACAGTTCATTGGCATTTGTAGATCAATAGAATCAAAACAAAAGAAATGAGAATAAATAACTATACAAAGAGGAAACCCCCCCCCCCCCCCCCCCATTAAGATTTCTTGTCAGATAATTGAAAAAGTGCATAGTTTTACCTGTTTTGGAAAAAAACATTGGCATAGATGGATCAAGATGTCAATACCAGTATATAACATACCTTTACAGGTTGCACACCAGAGAAAAGTTACTCATTTTGGGCATTCTTCTTCTTTATTCATTATCAGATCAAGCTCCTGATTGCTCTTACAAAGGACACAGTTGTTTGTAAGGCTGTTTTATGTTTCGCTGGCCAGTATTGTTCTCTCTTTTCCTGCATGAGCATGCAGCTTTGTAGGGTGTGTTCCATGGTCATGATATGCTCCCCACTTGGACACTTGTTATCTGTCCCAATCCTCATTTTGTTGTAAAAATGACCCTTGAGTCTGTTATGCCCAGTTCTCAGTCTGAAGATGATGACCTGCTCTTCTCTAGTTCAATTAAAGTAGCTGTTTTCTTTTCAGAAGTCGGGATTTTGATCTCCATCTTGGGCATTCACAACAACAATGCAGCAGAAAATTGTATAAATATTTAAATGTATTTAATGCAGCAGAAAATTGTATAAATATTTAAATGTATTTAATGCAGCAGAAAATTGTATAAATATTTAATTGTATTTAATGCAGCAGAAAATTGTATAAATATTTAAATGTATTTATTGCAGCAGAAAATTGTATAAATATTTAAATGTATTTAATGCAGCAGAAAATTGTATAAATATTTAAATGTATTTAATGCAGCAGAAAATTGTATAAATATTTAAATGATTTAATGCAGCAGAAATTATATAAACTAGGCTACCCACCTGGGCTTGCACATCTGGACGAAGACGAAAATGTGTTGAGCATCACAGTGAACGACAATCCTGTTGCAACCACTGAGGACTTTGTCTACCTGGGCAGCAGGTAGTTCTCTGACACACGCAGCAGCCACATCATCATCCATATAAATGCGTGAAGCTGTACTGCAGCAGAGAATAACATAAATACTAACTTTACTGACTGGCTTTGCACAGGATTTAGATATTCACTATTGGTGTGAACAATAAATGAGGCATTCATAATAATAATAATAATTTTGTTTTTGCATTCGCCTTGTTTCTCTATTCCCCAATGCGGTGTGCATTGCACTAAGTTTTTATTTTTGTGCCTGTCAGCCCAGTGCAACTGACTTCAGCATGCATTTTATGTATGGGTCTGCTTCTTCCTGCATTTTCTAAGAGTTGGCTTCCTCTGGTTAACCGCCGATGCGCGTGATTGGGGAGTGAACCCAGCACCTTCAGGTTGTGTTCTGTGTCATTTAACCACTAGCCTACGCCATCATCCATAATAATAAATAATAATAATGGTGAAAAAGTGGACACCCCAGAATGCACTTTGAGGAAGCACAGCATAAGATCACTTTCACTCCAGTGTTCTCGTTCGCCACCATTTAAAAAATTATTTCTGCTCGTAAAGTCCAGTTCTCTGGAGAGTTCTTCACAGCTTCCAAACAGCTTTGTGTGGAGATTCGTTTAAGTGGGCCAGTGCACAGTACGGAATTGGCTTAGCATATAACTGTCTTGCATATATTCAGCTCTCTGTGATGAGGTGATTAATTTTACTGGAACAAATGGCGGAGGAAGACTAATGTCTGGTCAGGAAAAATATACTCACCAGGCATGTTAGTCAGTCAGGCAAAACATACTGGCCAAGACTCTCAACTCGGCTTCCTCATAGCCCTCCCTGGAAACAGGCGGTTTTCATGACAGCCTGGCTGACAAGGCGAGGGACAGACATGATCCCTGTAGTAGTGAGCATAGATGAAGCCAAGCATATCACAACCACTTGGGGGACCCTGGTCCACCTACATTAGCATGCTTGGGATGTGAGGAAAACTACTGCAATGCACCACTTAATGTCTTTTTCAGAGCATTCGAAACAACACCAACAACAACTGGAACAAATCTGAACCTCTTATGACTTTCACCTAAACATTATTGTAATTTTGTGTTTTATTTAAGTCATTCAGAATTAATTGTTCATTATATTAATTCTGTTTTGGTTAAAGTAACTAAGAATAGATCTCAGTTACGCAACAGTTCTGTTTTCTAGCCATGTTGAATTATTTGAATTAATATACATGTATTTTTTATGTTGTTCTGCCACACAGTAAAAAATGTAAAATATCTGAGTGCATCGACGACATGGCAGCTTACACCTATCTTACAGATGACATTATCTTCAAGATCCTTGACATTGAAAGCGAGGAAGAGGATTTGAAATCAGCAAAAGATTTAATTCGGCGTTTGTTTAGCAGAGACCTGTACAAGTGTGTCTACCAAAGTAAACCTATTGATCCCACAAAGTTGTTAGAAGTAAGATTAAATATGAGCTCTTGGTTTGTGACATATTTATTTGACTTTTCTCTTAGCTAAATGAGCAACTGATTCTCATGATAGTTTAGCTAAGCATAATATGAAGCAGATAGTACATTTTCACCATCTGATTCTTTGGTGAATATTAGTTTAATTTGGAATCATGTTGCTGAGCAGCACATGAGCTGCAGGGGTCAGCGGCCCATAGCCGATATCTAGCGTCAGGACCAGCAAACGAGCTGCCAAGACCCTTATACACCTCCACTTGGTGATCCTGGATAACAGGCTGCAACAGAGTGAATTGGCTAAGGAGAAGGTATTAAAGAGGGAAGGCTAACCATGTACTCAAAATTCCTGCTGAAGTCGGATGTGTTGGACCGAAAAGTGCAAATATTGCAGTCATATATACATATTTATACACACACCAGTGCATCAGTGTCACGGGCTTAAAGGGCTAATGCTGTGACTGTTACCATTTCCTGTCCTGTCTTGCTTTATCCAGGCACACATCAAGCGTCGTGGGGAGTCGTAGTTTTCTGTCCAGGGCCAGGCACGTCGCTGAAGTAGTCATCCCATGACAATTTAGAATATTCGCAACATTTCCTATCCATCTAGTTCTCGGTCTGCCACGGTTAAGAAAACCCGCAACACAGTTTGCTATAGGCACACATGGGTAGGTGGTCAGTTTTCATTCTCATTAGGTGGCTGAACCACTTGATTCTCTCCTCATCAATATTTTCACTGCAGGGTCTTACTTCAACTATTCTTCTCACGTCATCATTGCGCATTCTGTCTCTCCTAGTTATGTTGATTGTTTTACATCGCGCATTCTGTCTCTCCTAGTTATGTTGATTGTTTTCCGGAGGCATCTCATCTCACACGTCGTGACCTTTTTCTGTAGTGACCTTTTTCTGTTGTTAAAGTCCATGTTTGCCACTGATAACAGAGAGTTGGCATGTTGATCAGCATTTTTTTGTGGGGATGTGTTCATGGTAGGATGTTTCAATAATGGTTACAGCTGGTATGCATTTGCATTTTGGCATTTTGACCATTTTAATGTAATTATATTTTATCAACTTGCCTGAACTCTTTTTGATGTTTTTCAGTTAAACGTTTACCTTCCTTTTGGGGAAGTTAAGACCCTTATGAGCATATATAGTCTTCTTGGTTATTAATCAATCAATGCCCATCACTTATTTCGGTGCATATGCCATTGGCAACCCTCTTCTAGCAAGTTTGATCTTGAGCTGCCCTTTCTGCCACTCTCCAATTGAGGTCCAGTGACAGAAGTTCATTTTCACAGTATCTTCTCCATGTTTATCTTCCTCTTCCCCTGTGGATTCCATGTCAGGGCCTCTTTGGCCATGTTTGATGGTGCTTTTAGCATGTGTCCTATCCAACCCCATATCCTACGTTTCATCTGTTGGGATGATGAGGCTAACGTCTGGTCAGGCAAAACACACTGATCAGACAATGTTAGCCAGGGTCAGGAGAAATATACTGGCCAAGACCCTCTCCTGACCTCGTTGGTCGTCCTGGAAACGGGCTGGACAACAGTCTGACTAACAAGGTGAGGTTCGACGTGATCCCCGTAGTAATGAGTGACACGCAGATGAAGCCAAGCATTGCACAACCACCTGGAGGACCCTGGTCCACTTCATCAGCAAACTCGGGATGTCAGGAAAGCTACTACATTCTGCCACAAGTTGTATCCTTTTCAGGGCGCACAAAAGGGTAAACAGCCCATTGTTGGCATTAGCAACCGACCAAACCAACCCAACTCAACCCAATACCAACCAACCACTAGTTGTTGTTGGCTCCTTTCCTATAAGTTCCTCACTATATCCTGCCAGCTGATATCCATTATAGTCTGCAGACATCTGTTGACGATCAACCAGTTTCATCTGTATTGCCTTTGTCGTTCTCCAAGTGTCTGCTTCATGCCAGAATACTGACTTGACATTGAAATGAAACAATCTTAACTTGGTTTTAATCCATATATTATTTAGTAACAGGAATGCTGTCTTTGCCTTTCCAATTCTAACCCTTACATATGTTTCTCTGCTCTCTGAAGTATCTTTGGTGCTGCTCAAATATGTGAAGGTCTCCACCTCTTCGTGTCTTATGTCCCAGCATAACTTATTCATCAGCGTCTCAGTCTTTGCCGGCCATGCTCTTGGCACCCTGTGAGTAGCCTCTCTGGGTACAAGCCTGAGTGCTGAATATGGAGACCCTAAGCTGCCCAAACGGATCCCCCTCTCGGTCTCACTGGTGTAATCCAAAGGAATGCAAAGCATGACAATTTGACACCAGCTCAGCTGCAGGAGCTGCCGGAATAAGTTCGCAATTTTGAAACCATCCACCTTAGGTGCTACCATTACAGATTTTCTGTCTGGGTTTACTCCCATAGCCCTACCCTCTCCTGAGGTTTCCACAAGGCAGTGGAGTTGTTGCTCGCAGATGCTAGTTACTCGAGACATCTGATGATACTCTCATCGTCTCAGGACTAGCCAGCACTCCCTGGGACTTGTGGGTTTAAAATCAGAGTTCCTCCTCTCCTAGGCGAATTGCCTGAACAGGCTAACAAGCTTCGTCTACCCGGGTTTAGTTTCATTTACATCACCTTGCTCCAAAAGCTATGTGCCTCCAATTTATTCTTAAATGCATTAATTGTCCTTGCCTCCACTACTTCCTGTGGCAATGCATTCCAAGCATTCACCACTCTCTACCCTAAAAAAAATATTTCATAATATCTAATCTGGACCTTTCTTTAGTTCATTTGTAGCTATGCCCTCTTGTTCTTGTAGGTGTTTGTACTATTCTTCTTCTTTGTTGGTGTTCGTTCTGAAAAGGATGTTGTGTCGTAGTTAACAGCAAGGCAATGAAATCTGCACCTTTTGGCCAACACATCTGATTTAAGATAGCTTTCTTTTAGTACCAGGCTTGCTTTCACATTGCAATCCCTATCCCTTGGTCAGACTACACTAGTGCAGCATATTTCCAGGACCGCCATGTGGAGGCAGATTAGGGTCATGGTCAGCTATGGTTTGCTGACCCTGATACAAACATGCAGCTATGAGTAGCTGGCTGCTGTAAGCTTGAGTGCTGCATCTTCTTCATCCTATACCTATTCTATAGTATTGTTATTGTGATGAATGAGACAGACACCTACCCATTGAGTGCAAAGTACTTGCTGACATGAAAAGATTCTTACAAACACAACCGGCAATTGCCAACACACGGAGCAGTGAAACAATTAAACAATTGAAGAAGACCTGTATTTATATAAAAATGACATTTGGCTGCCAAAATCTGGTTTCCTCAGCAGGTGCAGAAAACAACAACAACAACATCAGTATTGAACAAATTACCTTTTCTGTTGGGGAAAGGAGACTGACATTCAGTCAAGCAAAACATACTGATCAGACTATTTTAGTCAAGGTAAGGTGGAACATACTGATCAGACTGTGTTAGTCAGGGTCAGGTGAAACATACTGATCAGACTTTGTCAGGAAATATATTTTTAGTAAGAGAGTGGTGATTGCTTGGAATGGATTGCCACAGGAAATAGTGGAATCAGAGTTAATTAATGCATTCAAAAATAGATTGAATGCACATAACTTTTCGATCAAGGAAATTTAAAAGAAACTGGTTGTATACAGATTCTACAGTCTTCTAAACCAGTATAAAGATGTTAAGTTAAAGGTGAAACATACTGATCAAGACCCCCACCTCGCTTCCTATCAGTTCTTGCTGGAAATAAGTTGTTTCATGGTTGTCTGGCTAATAAAGTAGGAATTCACAAAGATGAACCTCACATGGCACTACTGCCAGGACAAACAGGCCACCTTCTCAAGTACACCTTGGATTGTGAGGAGATCCACTGCAACCCACCACCAAAGAAAATTGTAAAGAGTACCCAAGTCAAAAACGAGTCGCATCAGCAACTGCAACAACAGTCTGTCATGTCTATATAGACAACAGTCTGTCATTTCTATATAGACAACAGTCTGTCATTTCTATATAGACAACAGTCTGTCATTTCTATATAGACAACAGTTTCCTTTGGTAGATCTTAATTTATTTGCAATTTCCTTGCAGATGTCTGATACAAAAATAAAACAAGATATAATGCAAATATCAAATGATCAATTCAGTGAAGATGATATCTTTGTTCAGGTAAAATTTATTTCTGTTTTGTAATGAAAACATCTTTGTTGAGGTAAAGTTTCTGTCTGTATTGTTATGAAAATATTTTTGTTGAGGTAAAGTTTCTTTCTGTATTATAATCAAAATATTTTTTATCAAAAACAAATGTAATGTGTGTGTTTTACATAATGATAATAAAATATTGTCTTTATATACATAATTTAGATATAATATTATCTTTATATACATAATTTAGATGTAATATTGTCTTTATATACATATTTTAAATATAAAATTGTTGTAACATACATAAGTTGGGTAAAATATTATCATTATATACATAATTATGATAAAATGTTGTCTTTATATACTTATTTATGATAAAATATTGTCTTTATATACATGATTATGATACATTATAACATTATGGAAATAATACAGGAATAAAAGAGTGAATAATTAATTTTTCAAAAGTATAAGGCAGAAGAACTTATTTTTATAACCAAGAAGTTTACTCCACAACAGACAAGATTTTAGTCTGTGTAAATGGCGGGGTGGGCAGTGGCATGAGTTGGAGAGTGTTCTTTCCCAAAAAAAAGGTTACAAATTGTAACTAGGGAGGATTCCACTACAAAAAATACAAATCTTCAACTCCAATGTAAAGTCAGCCCTTGTATGGCTGTGTAAAGTAGAGCAAACTACGACACGAAAAGTTCAAGCTTTCATCAATGGGATGAAAATAGAGGGATTGAAATAATAGGATAAAGTCCCAAAAGTGGAACTGTGGGGATGAACTGGACAGATATCATTGGCTCCTGGCATAAAGAGAAGGTGCTAACGTTGGATAGGACACAGATATAGAAGAACGGCCTATAGCATTACAAGGCAGTCTGGGTGCCGGAATCTACAGAGCAAGAGATATAGAGGTCGACTAAAACACACATGGAAAAGAGAGGTTGTGACTAACAAAAGAAACAGAAGACATGACTGAGCTCGAAAGGTACAGGACGGAAGAACTTTGTGTATGTTTGTTGAAGACTTATGCACTCCATGGAGCCGAATAGTTTTGATTGATTGATTAAGGGAGGGTTATGCATGGGACCAGCATATCAGTTATGTAGCACAAAGTCATGGGATGACAAATTTGTTTAGAATCTAAGCGCCAGGCAAAAAATGTCAGAGTCAAGCATAGTTTTGGATGAAGTAAGATGTACATGCATCAACTCAGCTTCTTATAAGCCAAAAGAGAACTACAAGAAAAACAGTCATTCTAACAGACTCCAGGACCGTAATCCATGCCATCTGAAGCTCTAAACAAGATAGACTCCAGGACCGTAATCCATGCCATCTCAAGCCCTAAACAAGATAGACTCCAGGACCGTAATCCATACCATCTCAAGCCCTAAACAAGATAGACTCCAGGACTGTAATCCATGCCATTTTAAACCCTAAACAAGATAGACTCTCACAGAAAATAAAAAATAACATTGAGTTGCTGTCCCAGAAAACAGATTTAGTCCTACAGTGAATTCCAGCCCACTGTGGGATCCTTGGAAATTAAATAGCAGATCAGCTTGCTAAAGCCGGAAGTGGCAGCTTGCAGACTCGTCATTCACAGAGCTATAAAGAAGCAAAGACACTCATCAAGCGATTTGTGAAAACTGAATGGAGAGACCTGCACAAACAATAGAAGCCAGAAAAATGACAGCGTAGACAATCTTAGTAGAGATGGGCAGACAATGATCATCATCAGAATCAGAATGCGACATTACAGACTCGAGGTCAAACTCCACAGAATGGGTCTTAGAAACACCAACACATGCAATTGTGGAGCACCCAAGCAAACGCCAGAACATATCCTGCAGGATTGCCCCACTTATGCAGACCAAAGCTAGGTGGACTGGTCCGGGGTAGCGACCATGCTCGAAAAGCTGTGGGAGACCAGCGAATAACCTGAAATTCAGTCTCCTTCGTGAACCTCATCAAGTTAGAAGCATAGCATCAGTTTATCGAAGGGGATCAAGATACTGAGCAGTGCATGAGCTGCAGTGGTCAGCGACCCGTAGCTGACTGCTAGCGTCAGGGCCAGCAAACCAAAGCTGCCAAGACCCTTCTACACCTCCATGCGGTGATCCTGGATAACAGGCTGCAACAGAGCAGACTGGCTCAGGAGAAGGGATTGAAGAGGGAATGCTAACCCGGTACTCCAAAAATGCTTGCTGAAGTAGGATGTGTTGGACCAAAAGGTGCTAATATCGCAGTCAAGCTGTAAACTACGACACAGCGCATTTCGTTCTCTGGTCTACATTCTGTTACTTAGGCCCATGTCAGAGTTTGGTAGCGGGAGATTGAGAACGATTGAATCAAGTCAAGTTTATCGAATAAAAACAAAAAGATTGCATGCAGCCTGAGACACATCATGGTCATGGACGGTTGGCTCGACATGCCCTTGTTGCCTAAGCAGACTACATACCTACCTAACATTGTTTTGATATATTCTGTTATGTTTCGTACACTCCCACTGCCCTGTTAATATCATGTACATCGCTGTATTTATGATTCTTTAAGACTAATTCTCTGTTTGGCTTCTTTGATATTAGGTTGTACGTCTAGGTTTTGGCATGAACGATATGAATCCAGTGGAGAAATTGCACGTATATTCCAAAAATAACAAAGATGAGGCCAGAGTCTTTCAAAAGGAAGAGGTATTTTTATTAAACTTTTAAATATTCCATACACCATCATATGACTTTACTAATTCCTTCTGTTTTTCCTGTAGAACATAGGGTTGCAGTGCTTGATCTCAACCCAAAAACAAAACGTATGTTAACGCTCACAAAGTCTTCATCATGGATAACGAAAACAAATGAAAACAATTAATAAATCACAACAAAAAAACATGACTTCTTCTTTTCGCTTGTGTCCTGCTTGTGCCTTTCAGCGTCAGGTTATGAAGAGATTTCTCGAATTGGCCCTGGTATGTTTGTACATGTGGAGCTCTACTGCTTCTGTTATTTCTGTTATCCATCTTTTGCGTGGTCGGCCCTTGGCTCTGTATCCATTGTATCTGTACAGCATTGCTTTCTGAGGGATACTATCTGGTGTTTGTCGCGTCATGTGGGCAAACCAATCGGTTTGCTGTCTCTTGTAGAGGTCTAGCACTGGTGTTGTACCTACTCGTTTCCTAATATCTTCATTTCTGATTCTATCTATTCTTGTTACTCCAATTTTCTGCGTAGTCATTTAATCTCTGTTGTTACTGTGTTTCTTTTATCTGTGCTTGTCAATGTCCAATTTTGGCACTGCTAAAACAATGTGGATAGGAATATTGTGTTGCATAGCGTTCTTTTTTGTATCCATTATCACGTGTCTACATTGTAATATCGGGGATATTTGCTCAATGATTTGATTTGCTTTATTACAACTGTGTTGGATTTCGGTGTCGCCTTTGCTGGCTGCTGCGATTATGTTACCCATGTCCGCAACATTTTGTTCCAATTGTCACCGGTCTGCGAAATTGTTTTCCTACTTTCACCAATCCGCAGATGAAAAAAGGTTGGGAAACACTGCTCTAGATGTATGACACTCTGACCACCTGCAAAATGTAGCTCATTCAATGTTGGTTGATTCTGGGTTTGCCTGAAATGTTGTGTCCATGACAAGGATGAGCACTACCAGTGTGGTAGTACACACCCTTGTCTCACATCAGTGGTAACATACATCACATTGTAAGTCCTTGTGACGGTCTCAGCATTACAACGCCAGATGATTGGTTACAGTAACTGCCCGAGTGTTTCCCTGGCTAAACATCGTAGGGCCACTGTTTTCTTTGAGTATGTCGTGACAGACAGCTATGGAAGGTTGTGCTTGGGGCTAGCAACATCACCATGTTAAAGATCGTTGCTAGTGAAATGATAGTGCAAACAAATGGATTCAGGATTCTGTAAAAGGTGGTTCATCAACATTAATGAGCGTCAATTGACAATCTCCTTCATCATGTTTGATCTTGAGCTGCTCTTTCTGACTTTCTCAAGCTCCAGGGACCGAAGTTCCTTTTCACAGTCTCTTCACCATGTGTTTCTTGGTCTACCTTTCTTCTTCTTCCCCTGTTGATTCCATGTCAGGGACTGTCTGGCCACACTTGATGCTTTCCGTAGCGTGTGTCCTGTCCAACGCTTTATCCTACATTTGATTTATTGCTCCACTGCTTGTTATTGTCTTCGTTTCTTACCATGTCTTGCCAGTCTATATCCATTATCCTCTGCAGACATTTATTGACGAACGACTTGTTATTTTCTCTGTATTTGCCTTTGCTTTCCATTATTTAGTATCTATTATTTAGTAAAATGGCTTTTACAGAAGTAGTAAAGGCAATGACCCTGAACGGTCCTGGCCCTCTGTTCAGGAAAGAGATAACCAATGACAACTCCTGATCCATCAGCCCAGACCCCTCCAGTGCCAGCATGATTGTGTGGGGGAGACTTCGGGGAACATGAACATTCTAATCATTCGCTGGTAACTTTGAGATGAAACAACAAGGTGTGTTCAAATGAAACCAGACCTAACTGCACCAAGTGAACATACGTAGGATGCGCATGATGACGTCACATCTGGTGTAAACAGCACATACCAACCGTCAAGATTGCAAAATTTCATTATCCTCCAACTCATAGTTTCCTCAGCAGACTATTGAAAACATGGCGGGTGTGATACAGAATCTGTCCAGAGTTGATCAGCGAGCGGTGATTCGGTTTCTAACAGCTGAAGGATTTTGACCAGTTGACATTGCACAGTGAAAAAAGTGTGTTGAAGATAACAGTGAAAAACTGGACAACGATGTTCAAAGAAGGGCGTGAGGTGAGTAACGAAAGATAGTCCGAGACCAAGTCAGGCGCATATTGTTGCGTCAGAAGATGACATTACCAATATTGATGCAGCAATTCGGGTAGACTGTAGCCGGAGCTTACGTTCGCCACACTGTTGTCACCATACACTGCCTGCATTCTGCTATGAATGTCAACTGGTCGGCATCCTTCAGCTGTTAGAAACCGAATCGGGATCAAGACGCTGAACAGCGATGCAGTGGTCAGCGATCCATAGCTGACTGCTAGCGTCAGGGCCAGCGAACCAGAGCTTATAGTCCTTGTTTCAGAGCCATAGATTGCCACAGTCCAAACATATGCGTATAAGATTCTTTTCCTTAGAGACATACTAATGTTATTGGATGTAAGAATTCTTTGTTTCTCTCTAAACACTTTCTTTGCCATTGCAATTCTAGGTCGTATTTCTCTTTAGCATCGTCCATCTTCTGTTATGGTTTGACCAAGATCTGGGAATTGGAATACCTACTCGACTTCTTTCCCTTTGATCGTTACTCTTACACTGATTGGTTCTTAGGCTATGATCATTGTTTTGGTCTTCTCTATGTTCATTTTCGTGTCATAGATATCTGCAGTAAGCTAATTTTATTGAGCATTTATTGTAGATCCTCCTCCGTCTCTGCTAAAATGGCTTGGTCATCAGCTTATTTTATTGAGCATTTATTGTAGATCCTCCGCCGTCTCTGCTAAAATGGCTTGGTCATCAGCTTATTTTATTGAGCATTTATTGTAGATCCTCCTCCGTCTCTGCTAAAATGGCTTGGTCATCAGCTTATTTTATTGAGCATTTATTGTAGATCCTCCTCCGTCTCTGCTAAAATGGCTTGGTCATCAGCTTATTTTATTGAGCATTTATTGTAGATCCTCCTCCGTCTCTGCTAAAATGGCTTGGTCATCAGCTTATTTTATTGAGCATTTATTGTAGATCCTCCTCCGTCTCTGCTAAAATGGCTTGGTCATCAGCTTATTTTATTGAGCATTTATTGTAGATCCTCCTCCGTCTCTGCTATAATGGCTTGGTCATCAGCTTATTTTATTGAGCATTTATTGTAGATCCTCCTCCGTCTCTGCTATAATGGCTTGGTCATCAGCTTATTTTATTGAGCATTTATTGTAGATCCTCCTCCGTCTCTGCTATAATGGCTTGGTCATCAGCTTTTTTATTGAGCTTTTATTGTAGATCCTCCTCCGTCTCTGCTAAAATGGCTTGGTCAACAGCTTATTTTATTGAGCATTTATTGTAGATCCTCCTCCGTCTCTGCTATAATGGCTTGGTCATCAGCTTTTTTATTGAGCTTTTATTGTAGATCCTCCTCCGTCTCTGCTAAAATGGCTTGGTCAACAGCTTATTTTATTGAGCATTTATTGTAGATCCTCCTCCGTCTCTGCTATAATGGCTTGGTCATCAACTTATTTTATTGCCTCCAGTTGTTTGCCCTTTGCCTTTACCCCCAGATCGCAATTCTTCATTGCTTCAGCCATCATCATCTCTGAGTATGCATTGAACAGGCCATGTGAAAGTGAATATCCCTGTCTTACTCCCTTTCTTATAGGTACCATGTCCGTGGGCCCTTCTCTTAATAATATGATGTTCTTTTGGTTTGTGTTTAGGTTCAGCATCAGCCGGAAGATTGGTTCTTCAATTTCGGCATGTTTGAGGATCTCAAAAATCCTCTTCCAGGACACTCTATCAAGCACCTTCTCATAATCTATGTAGCAGACATACAGAGGTCTTCCCTGACCGATCATTTTCTCCACAGGGAACTTCAATGTGCCAATTGTCTCTCTGGTACTTGATCCTCTTCTGAACCCAAATTGATTATTTTTCAAAAACCCGTCTATGTGACTTGTTATTCTCTTTCTGATTATTGCAAGGAGGATTTTGGAAGCATGTGATCAGACTTAACTGTTCTGAAATTTTTGTGCATTCTGTCACATTGAATTTCTTTGGGAGTGGGATTATTACTGTTGTAGCGTAATAACATGACCTTAGAAAATTTGATTAGATTTGAGAGCTCGTCCTCAATTCTTCTGCAGGCTATGCCATAATTAGAGACCTAAACATTGTGTACCAATTTGGTCTAACTTGAGTTTCTCTGCTTTCAGACTTCCAGAATTGTGGCCTCCAATTATATAGAAAGCCTTGTACGAGTCTACTGTTGTGAACGCAGAAAGGATAAATCTAAGGACAAGACATCTTGTGAAAATAAATTCAAGGAAATCAGTGCAGCTTGCAAGACTTGGTTTAGTAATACTTTTCCAGTTGCCAAGAAAGAAAAACTCACGCAGTGTTAGTTTTATTGTTGCACAGGATTTAGAGTGATTGTTTTTTCTTGCATTAAATAGACAAGGCTAGTTGATAGAGAATGATGATATTTTTTGTTCTCTAATGCATCATCATGATCATGTAGTATATCCTTTGCAGAACATCGCTCTCACAGCAGCTGATATGGAAGACGCTCGATCTCTGGCCAGAACTCCCGCCTCTGTCGTTGTCATCTTCAGGACCTCCGTGATGTCTTATTGTGTCCATTCTGTCCTCTGTCTGCCTCTGCCCTGCTTTCCAGGCACCATATCCTCCAGTATTGTTTTCTCTAAGCCATTATGGCGTTTGATGTGGCCAAAATATTTTACTTTTCTGGACAATAGTTTATAAGCCAATTTTCCACGATATACAGTTATTTTAGGATATCTGCATTTTTCCTTTTCTCTATCAATGGTATTTTGAGCAGTATTGTGTAGCATTTTAGCTCAAAAGATTCAATCCTTTTCTTAAGTGTTTCTGTGGTGGTCTACGTTTCACATTCGTAGGTTGACACCGGGAATATAAAAGTTTGCACGATTTTCATTTCGTCATTCTTTTAAAGTTCTGCCATAAGTTTCTCATTTGATTCAATCTCTACATTGCCATGGCAATTCTCCTTGTGACTTCCTTCAAGCAATCATGATTGTTGCTTTTAATTCAGCCGAGGTACTCAAAACATGACTTTCTCAATCTCCTATTGTTCTCAAATAACTTTAGGTTTGGTTTTTGCTTTGTCTGTGATCATTATCTTGGTTTTACTTATATTCATGTATAGAGTTTGGTCTTCACTGTGTTGTTTTACCGACAGGCTCATCTGTACCAACCCCGCAGCGCTCTTTGAGAAAACAACTGTGTCCTCTGCATATCTGAGCTTTGGTAAACTGCTATTATATATCACATGAACATTTTCTGAGTTTTCTGAATAATCTGCAAATATTCGTCTTATATGTTGCGTTGGTTTATAGCGAGACTGTGATATTTATGCTTTTCGGACTGACACAACCTGTTTCAGGACTGTATTTTTAGAACCGAGTTTACCTTCCCTCTTTGATCCCTACTGTCATAACCAGACTACAATAGTGCAGCCTGTTTCTAGGGCCACCCCTTCGAAGCGGAATATGATCTTGGGAAGATATGGTTCGCTGACCCTTATGCAAGCAGCAACTATGAGTTGCTGTCAGCTCATTCACTGGTACATCTTCGACCTCAAACCTCATTCAATTTTGTTCTTCTTTTCATTTACCTTTGTTTTATCTTGAGAGTTCTTCAAAACTCCCGAATAGCAATGTGGGAAAGTTCGTCTTTGAGGGCTTGTGCTCAATACGCAGTTGCCCGTCCATATGCATAGCAGTCTTGTAGAATATATTCAGATGTTTGAGCTGCTTGTCCATACGTACATATAGTTGAGGGTGAATACAAGAATAGCTAGAGCAAGTGCGGTATTAGCACGATCGGGTATGACAAGTATACACACTATACGTGCAGCACAGCTGTGATGGGCTGGCCATGTCACATCAGATCGTCTACCAAAAGAGCTGCTCTATAGTGAACTCCAAAATGGCAAGAGAGCAAGCGGTGGGAAGCGGAAAAGGTTTAAGGACACACTTAAGAGATCACTGATTCAGTGCAGTATTAACCTGTACCAAGTGCAGTAGACAATTCAAGGCTTCAATTGGATTATTTAGCCATCTTCAAACTCATACAAACAGTGAATGCTGACAAAGTGGTCCTCATTGATTACAATGGAGTCAGTATTATGTCAAAGTGGCTGTTTAGTCTGTTATGTTTTATACGGAGCAAGCGCATCAGGAAGTGATATTTGTCTCTCTAAAGAAAAACAGTAGCATATGATTGAAGAGTTATTCCAAAGAAAAGCATGGATCCAGGTAAATACTGAATTGTCAGCAAACATTCAAACAGCTTGTTGGGTAAACAGATGGGCCATGGGAAACACAGGGAGGGAGGTCTACAGACATATGGCATGTCCCAATCTAAATGACAGTATCAATCAACTCACAAGGAAGGATCAGAGCACCATTTTCTGGCTGGAACCAAACACGTATATATATGATATGCTGTTTGTCCATCACAAGTGATGAAGACCACTCTCTTTGTTCGGCAGTGTGGACAATATTTTCTCTTGCTGTGTCCACTGAAATGGGTGATTTGGATTAAAGTGAAGAAGAAACTGCGCCTTTTGTCAACCTCACTCTCTGGTCCTGAGCTACCGTTGGCCAGTGGCAAGATATTTATCGAGACGACTAGAGATAGCACAGGATGCAAATTTGTCCTCAGGGTTTACTCCCGAAGCCTTTCCCGTAAACAGGTATCCCGCAAGGCGGCGGAGGGGGTATGACATCTAACATTATGTTTCGTGCCTTTCCCATAACTGCAAGTGGTCATAGGGACATCACTCAGCGTGTGAGTGAGTTGGTCATCTCTCCTCGGCTGTGGGCATCTCTTCTCGGCTGTGTTCAGTCCATTATAACAGTCCATTATAATAGTGTCTAAGTTTCACACACCAAAACTGACGTTTGCAGCTAAGGTGAAGGGCGCCAATCTCGCGAAGTTCAGCCGTAGGAACTAGGCCGTGAATTACGTCACAGATTTAAGCATAGAACTATTCAAATAGCCGTTGTCCAGACCAGGATAATCAGACATAAGAAATCACAGAAAAATTAATGAATTAACTAGTCCAAATGGAAAACAACACGTTTTCTTGAACACAAGTGTTAAGTCGTCGACTAGTGTGAATTCAAGGCAAATCCGTAGTCTGGTGGCATCCATAATGAACTAAAACAGAAGAGCAATCATACTGATGTCAGATGCACTGGGCCGACAGGTGCAAAATAAAAACCACAGTGCAACGCACACCGCCTTGGGGATTAGAAAAATAAGGCGAACGCAAAAAAAAAGAAAAAGAAAAATGAACTGCAATGTAGACCTGCAGCTGGTTACGGCGCCATCTTTGCTGCTTTGTTGCTTGCCCAAAACATACCACATAGCAAGCACTTAAACAGAAATCAACCAGAACACACTCTTGAGTACCAGCTCTGTACACACCCATACAAAACCATTGATCATCATCTCTTTGAGCGCTCGACGCTAACAAATGTTAGGAAAATGCTTCTTCCTCTGAGACCTTATAAATGGAACACTTTCTATGGCATGAAACAACTAGCAAACATGGACAGATACCATTACATAGCTTTGGTCTGATGGGCCACTGCCCGGATGATGCTTGATGTGTAAGAATAACAACATTGATCAGCAATATTGATTAGCAACATTGATCAGCAACATTGATCAGCAACTTGATCAGCAACATTGATCAGAAACTTGATCAGCAATATTGATTAGCAACATTGAGCAGGAACATTGATCAACAACATTGATCAGCAACATTGATCAGCAACTTGGTCAGCAAAGAATGGAAGTGCAGAAATCTATGTTGTCTACCCAATTCAAGAAAACAAAACCACAAGTTCACCTCATTCAATGACTTTAAAGATACTGCTTTGTTAAGTAAATATAAATAAAAGTTTCCATCTCCATTCTGGTCAGTCAGAAACAGATAATGGATTTAATCCAGCAAACACAGCCTTCTAGGATTGAAAGAGAGTTTGGGATCGAGGTGCTGAGCAGTGCATGAGCTGTAGTGCAAGCGTCAGAGCCAGCGATTCAGAGCTGCCAAGAAACTTCTCATCTTCCATATGGTGATCCTGGATAACAGGCTGCAACATGGCAGACTGGCTAAGGAGAAGGGATCAAAGAGGGAAGGCTAACCCAGTAACCAAGAATGCCAAGATGAATTCGAATATGTCAGACCGAAAGGTGAAAATGTTGTAGTCAATCTATAAACTTTGACACAACGCATTCCGCTCTGTGGGCAACATCCTGCTACTTGCAAAGCCCTTTTCAGGGCTTGCCATCTGGAGTTTGAGAATGAATGAATAAGAAGAAAGAAAGTTCTAAAAACAATACCTTACATGTAATACCGGAACAAAAACAGAGAATAGAACTTTTCACAAGGGATTGTAAGAAAATGCCAGATTGCACACTGACATATACAGCTGGCCTCTAGCGCATTCACTGACATCGGCAGAGATGCAAAGTTTTGTAAAAACATTTTTAAAAAAACTCCCCCCAAACCTCTAGCAACTATTGGCAGTACCCCTACCAACCATTTATGGAACCTAGCAATCACTTATGGGACCTAGCAACCATTTATGGAACCT
The DNA here is from genome assembly GCA_036924085.1 of Ariolimax columbianus. Lineage (NCBI taxonomy): Eukaryota > Metazoa > Mollusca > Gastropoda > Stylommatophora > Arionidae > Ariolimax > Ariolimax columbianus. The sequence continues at coordinate 67,163,511 of JAVGWX010000016.1, read as the reverse complement.
AGCAATCACTTATGGAACCTAGCAATCACTTATGGGACCTAGCAATCATTTATGGCAGCACCCATAGCAAACACTTATGTAAGCTAGCATCACTCATGGAACCTAGCAACCATTGGCAGTACCACTAGCAACCAGTTATGTTACCTAGCAATCACTCATGGAACCTAGCAACCATTGGCAGTACCACTAGCAACCAGTTATGTTACCTAGCAATCACTCATGGAACCTAGCAACCATTGGCAGTACCACTAGCAACCAGTTATGGAACCTAGCAATCACCCATGGAACCTAGCAACCATTGGCAGTACCACTAGCAACCACTTATGGAGCCTAGCAACCATTGGCAGTACCACTAGCAACCAGTTATGGAACCTAGCAATCACTCATGTAACCTTGCAATCATATGCAGTACTCCTAGAAACTACTTATAAAACCTATCAATCACTTATGGAACCTAGCAATCACTCACGGCACCTCTACCAATTACTCATAGTTCTTTCCCTACCAACCACACACATTGCTCCTAGCAACCACTAACAGTACCCATAGCAACCACTCTTTTTTTCTCTAGTAACCACCCTTCATATCTTAGGGTTGCGTGAAACAACCCATTGACAACCCCAGGGTTTAAGAATGCTAGCTAAGCTGAATCTTCATATTCCTGCCTTTCCTGTGAGAGTCATTTTTTAACACCAATCACTAAAGAAAACCCATTCTCATGATATTTTAATGGAGACCTACTGAAAATGTACATATATTTAACTGTTTGTATAAAAAAAAGACCCACAATAAAATTGCTGTGATCGTTAAATGTGATTAGTTTAATTTATAATGATTATTTTTGCCTGTCTTTCATTTATTTATTTAACCTTTTGCTTTCCAGTTTACAAAATTACGTCTATTTTCTGTCTCTGCATAATTTTTCAGCAAAGTCATGACCTGACGAAGCTGTTAATTTTGAGAACCTCAAATTTGTTTGTTTAAAATTGTAAATTAAAAAAAAATTAATGTGTATCTAGAGACATATATCAATAAATAACTTGTTTGTGTTATTGTCGTTGTTGTGTATATGTTAGGTTCTGAGATACAAGAAGATAAAGGTGATAGTGGTGAATAATAGCACAAAAATATAGACTTATCCTGTAGCAGCGTCCCTTGGTTAGGAAAAAAAAACAAATTTGCCAGAAAACATACTGATACTACTTTCGATGTTTACCCTTAATGGCTATGTCTGTCACTTTGACTTTAAAAGTAATTATTGTATTTACACAAACAAAATAAATAGATCTACCTCAGACAAATCTGTTGCAGAAACTTAACTCCCCCATTCTCAATAATGGGTGAAATTCAAATCCAAGCGAAAAACAGAAGAAATCTTTTCCAAAATCTAAAACAAATTTCAAAATCGCCATTGTTTTTGTCTAATTGTACATGTCGGAAGTTGCAACTCTCTGCAATCAAAAGAGGAGTATGTTCAGCCGCTTCTGCGATGTTAACTCAGTAGTTTATATATGATAAAGCGATGACCCTAGAGCTGGCGTTGTGCAACGCCAGTGGAATAGAGCCAAATCGTTGCAATCTAACGCCGTTGGAGCAGAAAAGGTTAACTTTAACTTTACCAATTGGCTTGGCCTTGGAATTAACATAATTACTTTTCATGTTTGAAAGATTAAAAAAAGTATAATTAGCAGTTAAATTTGGCGGCATTACAAAAATCATAGTATACGAATTATTCACTTAACACAGAAAACTGTCAAAACAACACTATTCTCAAGTGAGAGAACAATAGTTATGAAACTGATAGCTCGGAGGTAGAGCACATGATCGGGTCAATATTTATACTTCTGGAATATCATTTATAAACACATCCCAACTCATATGTTGTCCGGGGTAAAAAGACTAACCTTCCCTTATACAGATCAGTTTCAAACATGTACTCTGGTCCTATGGCTTCAAATATCTGAGCTGGATTGGTCACACTTAAAAAAATTAGCTGTAAATAGTTTTTCATTAATATTAATTAACTTGGGAAGGGTACGATGCATGAAGCTGAAAATAGTTGCATTGACCTTGAATATCTAGACCGAATGGGCGGTGCTATTATCACATCACTAGATCTCGCCATTTGAGGGTTTTAACAGAACAAACAAATACATGTATTTTCTGTTTTCTATTTAATATTTTTCTATAACTATTGCTTATTAGATGAAGGTTACATTTTTTACTTTGTTCCTATTTTATTTTTAAGCTTTATATGTGAATAAGATGTATTCTCTTTATCTTTTAGTAATATTTATCAGTTAATATTTTTGTATCTTAATCCATTAGTGGATAATATACATCAGGTGTATTATCTTAATCCATTAGTGATGTTTTATCAATTACAATTATTATCTGGACCTGTTACAGATGTTTGTTACGTAAACTACCTTTTATGAATTTGTTAATGGTTTTGTAGAAAACATTTACAGATTAGTTAATTACTCACTGATTGCGTGATTGATTTGTTGATTAGTCGATTTGTTGACTACACAAATGCTTTAATTACCATTGTTTTTCAAATTCATCTATCCGTCCTCCACCAAACATAATGTTACATATGTGTGAAATATACCACACTTTACTGTAGTCTACATATTACACATATTTTACTTAATTCATGTATACATGGACAAAACAGTAATATTTTTTGTTCTTTAATTCTGTACATAAATATATATATATATAGTGGACAGTGTGGATTCTCAATTAAAAATTCTATTTTAGTTGTATATATATATATATATAGATAGAACAATATGAATACATAATATGTAACTTGTATTCTATGGGTAATTTAAGAGACTTTAGAGGATCCATTTCAATATTCTATCTAAACCGTGTGTTATTGTGTTTGTTGAAAGAAAGTATTTACGAAATAGTTAAGAATATAATTCAAATATTGAAGAAAAATAGTAATTTTTTTTATATCTCTGAATAATAAATATTTGATAAAATTGTTTTTATTGTTATTATTATTATTATTATTATTGGTTTAGAAATGAAGAGGCGGCAAGTACAGAGTTGCTGTTACTAAATAATATATTGAAATCCAGGGAAAAAAAGAGTATTACTAAATTTAGATTGTTTAATTCCAATGTCAAGTCAGTACTCCTGCACGGAGCAGAAACTTGGAGAACGACAAAAATAATACAGAGAAAACTCTGGTCATTTGTTAATAAATGTCTAAGGAGAAAAATGGATATAGGCTGGTAAGACAAGGTGAGGAGCGAAGACCTATAGGAAAGGAGCCAACAACAAGCAGTGGATCAACAAATAAAATGTAGGAAAGGGTAGTGGATAGGACACACACTACAGTAAGCACCACCAAATATGACCAGACAAACCCTGACATAGAATTCTCAGGTGAAGAAGAAGAGAGGTGGACTAAGAAATATATTGAGAAGAGATCGAAACTGGACCTCAACAAGAGACGTAGAAAGGGCAGCTCAAGATCGTATTTGCTGGAGGGGTTCTATGTCTTTAAAGAAGCGATGGACATTAATAATGGTGATTGTAAATGCAGAAATAAAAGTCATGAAGCATAGCATGACCATCAACACGAAGGATGACAGCAGACCGAACTTACTGAAGAAAGCTTGTTCCTGTTCTTAAAGGCACAACGAGGCCTGAAGTTACTTCATTAGTCATCAACACAGCATAAGAAAACAGCATTGTAATATCCATATCTCAGATGATCAGGGCCATTGAAATGTATAGCAACAGGTGCAGTATTTCTGTGCAAGCACAAATTGAAGAAATTATTCATGTTTTGTTCTACCGTATTAATGGTTGGTTGGTTACTTATCCAGCAACCTGTGGGACCCTGCCCTTTGGTCCAAATGCAATATAGTGGCATCTGCACGTGTTTTTGAGCTGTTGTTTAGTTCCATACAGAGTGTTTGGCTTGGCTTGGCTTCGTTCATTCTCAATCTCTCACTACCAAACCCTGAAAGGGCTTAAGTAGTAGAATGTAGTCCAGAGAACGGAATGTGTTGTGTCATAGTTTACAGCTTGACTGTGATATTTGCATCTTTCGGTCCAACGCATCCTACTTCAGCAAGCATTTTTGGAGTACCGGGTTAGCATTCCCTCTTCGATCCCTTCTCCTTAGCCAGTCTGTTATCCAGGATCACCGCATGGAGGTGTAAAAGGGTCTTGGCAGCTTTGGTTCGCTGGCCCTGACGCTAGCAGTCAGCTATGGGTCGCTGACCACTGCAGTTCATGCGCTGCTCAGCATCTTGATCCCATACAGAGTGTTTCATTTGTCTTGCCTTGGAGGAAGAAGCTTTTTCCAACGCCGTCAAGTGTCGATACACTCATGAAGGTGGTGTTTAACAGAGAGCCATATTAATTATTTTGTGAACAAAGCAACATCTTTCAAGGGAAAACAGGAGGGCAACAAGAATGTCCTCCTCTTATAAATCATTGGGGTAGGTGACGCATATATGACTGCTTGCGTCAGGGTCAGCACAGTTGAGCTGTCCAAGACTCTATTCCGGCATCACTACTCAAACATCCCCATATTAGCTTGGCAACTAAGCAACAGCTGTTTCTTATAGCATCTTCCTGCCAACCTTATGCTACCACAGCCATAAGTAGGCTAAAGCCCAAGGCATGAGAGAGCAAAAACTTTACCTGCCAATTTTAAAAAAAATGTTTGTTTCGTTTTTGTGTTGACCTTATTTCTCTATTCCCCAAGGCGGTGTGCGTTGCACTGTTTTTATTTTGGGCCTGTCGGCCCAATGCATCCAACTTCATCATGCATTTTATGTAAGGTCCTGCTCCTGCATTTTCTAAGGGTTTGCTTCCACGGGGTAACGGCCAGTGCTGTGTTGGGGATCGAACCCAACACCTTCGGATTGTTAGCCGTGTCACTTAACCACTAGCACATGCCATACCCCGACTTGCAAAATCAGATTTCTGTCAATGACTGCTGGCGTCTGCAGGAGAGGTACAGAAACGTGAACATTTATTAAAGAGTCGTTTCAATCCCCTTTGTCGAACTCATATCCAGACTGAGGGTACAATGGCTTGGTCGTCTCATGAGACTGCTCCTTATCAGCTTGCCCTGTGGGTTTTAAATACTTGACATTCAGGCTTTTTAGCGAATGGACGACCCATGAAAAGGTGGACAGATGATGTAAAGGTTATTTTTAGAGGAACGGATTGATGTCAAAAGCGACGCAGGGGCACTGAACCATCAGGGTCAGCGAACCATAGCCAAAAAGACCTTGTTCCTCCTCCAAGTGGCAGCTCTGGAAAAAGACTGCAGCCATGGATCAGATCAAAGAGGATACGGATCGAAGCGGAAATGCAAACCATGTCCCAAACATTCCGTACTTAAGGTGCACAGCAGGTTCACTGTAAACGAAGACACAACCAGTCACTCAACCTACAAACCAACCAACCAGTCAGCCAGCCAGCCAACCAACCAATATATTAACCAATTAACTAACTAACCAACCAACCAGCCAGCTTACCAAACACCCACACCAACCACACAGTCACCCATCCATCCACCCACCCAATGCAACCCAACCCAATCTAACCCACCAACCAACTAACGACATACTTATTTTTCACACTGATTAATAATACGTTAATAATATATATATATACATGACACGTATTCAAATGAAACCTGACCAAACTGCACCTAGTGAACATGCGTTCGATGCACATGATGACATCATTTCTGATGCAAACAGCACATACCAACCGTCAATTTTGCAAAATTTTATAATTATCTGACTCATAGTTTCCTCAGCAGACTATTGAAAACATGGCGAGTATAATACGGAATCCATCCAGAGTTGCTCAGTGAGTGGTGATTCGGTTTCTAACAGCTGAAGGATGTCGACCAGTTGACATTCATCGCAGAATGCAGGCAGTGTATGGTGGCAAAAGTGTGTTGAAGACAACAGGGAAGAACTGGACAACGATGTTTAAATAAGGACGTGAGTTAACTAAAAATCTTCCGAGACCAGGTCAGGCACATATTGTTGCGTCAGAAGATGCCATCGCCAAAATTGATGCAGCAATTCGGTTGGACTGTAGCCGGAGCTTACGTTCGCCACACTTTTGTCACCATACACTGCCTGCATTCTGCGATGAATGTCAACTGGTAGACATCCTTCAGCTGTTAGAAACCGAATCACCGCTCACTGCTCAACTCTACGGATTCCGTATCATCGTTGATATAGATTGCCCGAGATTCACTGCCATATATAGTTAGTTGCTTGTCGGAAGCGATGATAGCGGCATCATCAGACTGTTTTGTCTAGATGATGTAAATTACGCAATATTTGGATTATAGTGATGAAGAAGCTGCGCTGGTCATCAACTTCACTCTCTGGTCCCGAGCTACCTTGGGCCAGTGGCAAGACATAAGTCAAGATGGCTGTAGGTAATTCAGGATGCAGGTACTCTGGTCTCACCTGTTGGTACTCGAGCCCATGCCGTTTCCGTAAATCACTTGGAGAGTATAGCCGCGTGCTGACGACACAAGCACTGCACACCATGGCCTTGGTGTTTTCAGTTTCTGGTTTTTCCCAAACATGGGTTGTGAGGCGTGCAAATGTAGCAGCAGCTTTGCCAATGCAAACGTTTTTTCTAGGAAGGAAAAAAAAAAATAAGGAAGCCTTGGAGAAATGAAGTGTGGAAAGAGAATTGAGCCCAACAGTTAAAATATTTTGGTCACATCAAAAGGCAAAAGACCTTGATGAAAATAATTCTAGAAGGAAAGGTAAGGACAGACATGGCAGGGGTAACATCAATAGATGGACAGGGAAAAGTCTGGTAGATTGCACCACCAAGGGAAGAGACAGAGGACGTTGGAGATCCATTGCAGTCTGGTTTCGATTACTTTTTGTCAAATACAGAATTCTACTCGACAGTATTTAGAGCCTGCTTTGGTGGAAAAATGTGCAATGTCATAAGTTGGAAAATCTTCTACTCAAGACTGTTTTTTTGTGTATAAGGTCTCAGCTTTCTTGTATGGTCGTGTGACTAGATGCTTTCTAACTGCCTTGTCTTTTCTTGACTGTAAGGCATGTATACATTTGCAGCTAGACAGACTGAAGCATATCTCAGCAATATTAACTTATGGGAACATTGCCGCCAAACATACCCGTCGCATGAGAAACATATCATACAGCAGAGCAAGATGACGATCAAGACAAATATTGATTGACGGTGCTAGAGACACACTTCAGTGGCATGGATTGATAGACATACATCAGAGCTACATTGCAGAGCTACATACACAATTCAGTGGTATGGATTGAAAGTAACAACGAACACACATAGGACGTTTGAAATAAGAATGAACTACCACACATTCTTCTTGTTTACTCTTTTTCTGCCTCATTTTCTTTCTTCTCTTTCCTTGTCTTCTTATCCTCCTCCATCAATTTATTCTATTCTTCATCTTCCTTCTCCCCTCCTACTTATTCTTGTTCTTTTTCTTCTTCCTTCTCCTTTTTCTTATTATTATCGTCCACCTTCTTCTTCCTCTCTCCCCCCACCCCCAACTACTTCTTTTTCTTCTCTTCTTCATCTGCTTATTGTAACAGTTCCCGCCGTAGCAGAGAGTTTAGGACAGGGGTGATGTGGTTACTGATAACAGATGTACCTGAATGCGTGTCAAGGTCACTCACCGTCTCAACAGAAGAGAATAGAGTTAGAGCAGGGAGTGTGGACAGGTGGGAGCTGACCACTGGCCTTCCGATTTGGGAAAGGAGAGAATGATTGACAGACGAATTGGCAGCGGGGCTTGCTGCGAGAGAATGAGTGACAGGTGTGCAAAGTGTTTCGTTCCAATAAGACTGAATATAGCCATCCCCTGAGATCCATTGGTCAAGATCTGACTTTGCTTGAGGATATATAACTCGAGACAAAGTTTAGCTCGAGAGGCTGGATGTAGAGGAGAGGGGATGAGTGAATGTAGATAGGAGTCTGGTTTAGCTCACCGACTTAGGTAGAGGAGCGATTGAAAGACTGTTGGACGAATGTTAGTGATGGAACATGATCGCTCAATTAGGTGTGTGAGTTTTGTATTAAGTGATAATCTGAACGTTATGTTGTGAGCAGGACACAATGTGAACGAGTTATGTCCAGATCGCCCGCCTGAGGGGATTTGAGTGAGGAAGAGTATTTGATAGGGTGTGTTGAGGGCGCAGTTAAGGCGAGGTGTGTGTGATGTAATTGCAAGGCAATAGAACTGGGTTTAGATAGTTGGGAATTCCATCAATAGCTAATGCTTAAACTTTCCGCTTTAGTTAATATGTATATTAACATATATATATAATAATAGAATGCTTAGTTAAAATATGTATTATATTGTGTTTGTAATTTCTCTACTCATTTCTATGATATGAGTATTATATAATAAATATGCCACCTGCTGTGTGATATGTCATTTACTGAGTATAGTCATGAATGATGTGGATGAGTGTGAGAATGTTCTAAGTATAACGGCCAGGGCAAAAAAGGAGGTCTGTTACACAATTCCTTCTCCTGTTTGTTCTTATTAGAGCAGCCATAGATGGCGCTTAACTGGCTGCGTGTCTACTTTACTCTGTTTTGTGTCGATTAAGATGAAGTCGCACATCGTTTCAACCAAACTGGTTGTATATAGACTCTATAGAGTCTTCTAAACGAGTATAAAAACGTTAAGTTAAGTTGTTCTTGTTCTTGTTCTTCTTCTTCTTCTTCTTATCCTCCTCCTTTTTTTTTCTTCTTCCTACTTCTCCTTATTTTTCTTCGTCTTCTTTTTCTTAATCGTTCTCCTCCTCCTCCTACTTCTTCTAGTCCTCAGGAGGAAAAAAAACTCTTCGCTCTTGAATTTCTGTATCATATAATATATATTGTCTCTAGAGCTTATGTCAAACACGGAAAACTAATCAACAAGAGACATGTATTATACCTGTGTTAATCGTACTGCTTGCAATGTCATAAGTTGAGGAGTCTTCTCCCATAAAGTGGCACGACAGCACTCTTTGTCACCTCAGACGATATACTTTCAGTGTGGCCGTAGACCTTTTCTCGAATACATGACCTAAAAGGGAGTTTGGAGCTAAATAGATTCGAACTCAAACCTCAGGATCGCAGCTAGAGCCACATCAATGCTGAGCCATGCGGATACTTGACGCTTGTCTTCCATATAAATCTAGTTATCACCGTGTCGTAATGAAATATAAAACCGCATGATATCTCTGACAGACATTCTATTATGGAACTAGGGCAGTGCACGCTAATACAATATCGAGGACCTTGTTGGCTGTTATGGTGTGTTTCTCAGTGGCGTAACTACCGCTCTGAAAAAGGAAGATTGCTGCGACTTAGTGGCTGCGCTCTCGACTCGCTCCAGTGTTTGTGTCGAGTTTTCTGATGTTTGGTGGCTCCTATTCGGATTATAATTCACAACTCCTTCACCAGGTGGTATCAGGGACTTTGTTCTGTGGAATTGACGTGCTTTCGATTGGTTGTTTTGCTGCATTTTGTTGCATTTCATGCGTGGCCTGAACCGTTGGAGGCTAGTCCATGATGGAGTTCGGCGTTCCGCTTGGCTGCATATCAGAGTTCGGTCTAGGTTATCACTACTCAAGGATCTTCCTGTTCGGCCTTCCTCCTGCCTGTCCCTCCCTCTACATGAGGTTACACGATACCTCTCCCAGCCTCGTATTTTCAGCACAGCAAAGGTCACGCTGACCAAAGGTGGACACAATCTAGAGGACTCGGCAGCGGGATACGGGGAAAAAAAAACAGGGAGTTTGACACGGAAAGCCTGCCACAAACATTGGTCTAATACACTCCTCGCGGCCCTCATACCAAGGCAGCGGAGTACTCGGCTCTACCTGGGAAGTCTGTAGGGATCTCCGTCGACACGCTGCACGTGAGCACAGCCTCAGCAGTTGGGCATGGTAGTGGTCGATCGACGCAACGGGCCTTTGACCTCTTCGCGAAAATTATTATTATTAACTACCACTCTCGCTTTCACGGCAAAGATACTGTCTTCAACCCCTGTTACACTGCACGCTCCTGTCGACCAAATTTAAAACGGCTACCTCACTCGTTGTTTTAGGGAAGACGGGCACCGAAGCTGACAACAGCCAGCATTAGTTGCTTGCATCGTGGTCAGCGAACCAGAGCTGGCTGCTTGCATCGTGGTCAGCGAACCAGAGCTGGCTGCTTGCATCGTGGTCAGCGAACCAGAGCTGGCTGCTTGCATTGTGGTCAGCGAACCAGAGGTGGCTGCTTGCATCGTGGTCAGCTAACCAGAGCTGGCTGTTTGCATCGGGGTCAGCGAACCAGTGCCAGATCGTGGTCAGCCAACCAGAGCTGGCTGCTTGCATCGTGGTCAGCGAACCAGAGCTGGCTGCTTGCATCGTGGTCAGTGAACCAGAGCTTACTGCTTGCATCGTGGTCAGCGAACCAGAGCTGGCTGTTTGCATCGTGGTCAGCGAACCAGTGCCAGATCGTGGTCAGCGAACCAGAGCTGGCTGCTTGCATCGTGGTCAGCGAACCAGAGCTGGCTGCTTGCATCGTGGTCAGCGAACCAGAGCTGGCTGCTTGCATCGTGGTCAGTGAACCAGAGCTTGCTGCTTGCATCGTGGTCAGCGAACCAGAGCTGGCTGTTTGCATCGTGGTCAGCGAACCAGAGCTGGCTGCTTGCATCGTGGTCAGCTAACCAGAGCTGCCTGTCCGCATCGTGGTCAGCGAACCAGAGCTGACCAAGACCCGTCTTCAGACGATAACCCTTTAGTGTTGCCTGGTTGGTTGGTTGGCTGGTTGGTTGGCTGGTTATTGATCCAGCGTCCTATAGACTCCTGCCCTTTCACCCAATGCCATATAGGGGTATCTGCAAGTGTTTGTAAGCTGTTGTTTAGTTTCGTACAGTGTTCCATTTGTCTGGCCTGAGAGGAAGAAACTCTTTCCTAACACCGGCAAGCACCAAACATTCAAAAAGATAATGTTCAGCAGTTTAATAAGGATGTGTGCACAGCCGGCACTCTGGAATATGCCCTGGTTTGATTCTATTCAAGTGACTGTTAAGTTGCATGTGTTGAGTGCGAAGTCGGAAAATGGTGCTTTGGTCTCTCCTTTTCAGGAGGTTGATATTGTCTTTGGAACTTGGGATGGTCATATATTTGTAGATTTCTCTCCAAGTATTTCCCATTGCCCATCCATTCAGCCAGGCCTCTTTGTTCGCAGTCTTCAGTAGTTGTTTGACTGTCTGTAGGGTTGTTGGTGTGTATTGTTGTTCTTGACTTGATCCCTTCTTAGCCAGTCTGTCTGCCTTGTCCCTGCCAGGTGTATTTGAGTGCCCAGGGATCCATTGTATAACTATTCTGACTTCATGGGATGTGAGAAGTTGGTTGACATCTTGGGATATTTGGATAAGTTCAGGCTTACAATGACCACCATATTCCACAGCTTGAAGGGCAGATAATTAGTCTGTAAAGATTACGAGGCGTTGTGCTTTTGATGGGAACCATCAAATACAGTCCTCAAGTGGTACAGAGCTACTTCCAGTGCTGTTATTTCTGCCTCATAGTTTGAACATATCTCCCCACAGGCATCAAACAGCTCATCATATGTTCTGTCTGGATATTCTATGTAGACTCCATATCCCGCTTTAATGGTGGCCTTAAAAGCAGATCCATCATTATAGACATGTATCCATTAGTAGTCTGGTTAAGAGGATAAGAATCGTACTGGGAAGACACAACCGGTATTGGTTTTCATTAAAGGTTTGCCTTTCTGAATTCTACTGGCGAAGGCACGTCTCTTTCCGTCCCAGACCGTAGTCAATTAGGCGATATTTTTGTTTTTGTTTTTGCATTCGACTTATTTCTTTAAACTCCAAGACGGTGTGCGTTGCACTATGTATTTATTTTGAGCCTGTCGGAATTGCACCCGACTTAGATATTCATTTTATGTAAGGGTCTGCTGAATCCTGCATTTTCTAAGGGTTTGCTTCCTCGAGGTAACGGCCGGTGCTGTGATTGGGGAGCGAACCCAGCAGTATTGGATTGCGAGCCATGTCACTAAACCCCTAGCCCACGTTTTCCCTTACTTGGCCGATATCAGGACGTATTGACCAGTATATGGATGCGTGTTTGTAATGTGTTCCCCTATGAAAGTTTTGCAGTACAGTAGTTTTGCTAATCATTTCAGTACGTGGAAAAGTAGTCATACCGAGAAAAATCGCCGACATGCCCAGTCAAACTAGACACGAAGTACCAATATAAGCTAAGTAACGTAGGATTTCGTGCCAAAAAGTGCAGACATCGTCTTTCCGCTGTGAACTATGAAATAACGGCAAAATGCCCTTTTCTAGACGAACGACAATGAAAACGAAAAAAAGACGAATAAAAAAAGAAGAAGAAGAAAAAGAATAAGAAGAAGGAAAAGCAGCAAGGAAGGCAACTGACCACCCCAACTGATTAAACAAAAAAGCCTCTAAAATGTTATCCTCTACAATTGTCTCTGCTTTGGGCGACTTTAACCTTTTCTTTTACATGGGCCAGATAAAAGGATATATTACAAGAAAATGTAACTTAACGTTAAGTTTTCTTAACTTAACTTAACTTAACGTCTTTATACTGGTTTAGAAGACTGAAGAGTATGTATACAAGCAGTATCATTTACATTATCTTGCTCTAAGAACTAGGCGCATCCAATCTTTTCTTAAATGCATTAATTGTCCCTGCCTCCACTAATTCTTATGGCAATGCATTCCACGCATTCACCACTCTCTGACTAAACAAATATCTTCTAATACCTAATTTGGACCTTTCTTTAGTTAATTTGTATCTACGCCCTGTTGTTCTTGTAGGTGGTTGTAGTTTTTAAAAAAACAACTCATTAGAGTCTAATTTATCCTTTCCTTTGATTATCTTACAAACATGTATTAATTCACCTCGAATTTTTGTCTTTTATAGACACTGTAGGCCGGTTTTTCTGAGTCTTTCCTCACAACTGTAATTCTGGAATCTCACTATCAGCTTTGTCGTTCTTTTTTGTATCAGTAGGGTACAGACCATAGCTAAACACGAAAGGTCATTGGCCAAAATATTCAGGTACATCATAAGACATGTGTCGTATTTACACGCACATTAAGTTTTAAGGGATGCTAAATAAAATATTTCCATGTGTAATCTAATCTCCTTTCGCCGACTGCCAAAATCAGACTGCCCGCGTCATGTTATGCATAATAACTGGGATAGCAGAAATAGGTCAATGATACTTTGAAAGTAAACTTAAATTTGCATATTTAAAATAATATTTTCAAGAACAATTTACCCATACCTTTCTTATGTGGTAATACCCTACGAGGAACTTTTCATCCAGCGCCTTACCTCGCTCCTGCATTTTTTACTTTGCTCCCAGATTCTAAAATGTTAAAGGCGAGGGCTCGACTTCATCGTCCCGGGATCCCTCTTATGGCTCGATCTCTCTTCGCACAAAGCACAGACTCCGTAGGTCCAGCAATGAACACAGTGATTTCTCCAGCAACGAACCCTAAAATCTCTCCAGCAATGAACTCAGGGATCTCTCCAGCAATGAACCTAGGGATCTCTCCAGCAATGAACCTAGGGATCTCTCCAGCAATGAACCTAGGGATCTCTCCAGCAATGAACTCAGGGATCTCTCCAGCAATGAACCTAGTGATCTCTCCAGCAATGAACCCAGGGATCTCTCCAGCAATGAACCCAGGGATCTCTCCAGCAATGAACTCAGGGATCTCTCCAGCAATGAACCCAGGGATCTCTCCAGCAATGAACCCAGGGATCTCTCTGGCAATTAACCAAGGGATCTCCGGAAAAATTGCCATCATGAACCGACTGCCGCAGCTCGAATTTGGAACCACGACCGTCTGAAGATGAGGCAAACGGCTTGACCACTTTCCCACGTAAACGTATTTGTCACGCACTATGAAAAGTCGTAGACAGAGTAAATTAAGTGAACAAACATGAACGCATAAGAATCGTTGTCACAATAGGAAAGACAAAAAAACAAGACAAGGCAAGACAAAATGGCTGGTGGTACGTCCCTTAAAGTGTCAATAATGTTCAGGAGCATGTATTTGTGACAGGGATTGATTTTCTACGCATTGAAGCATCCCACACGATGATGATGATGTATATTTGGTATTGATTAACCATGTGTTAATTATGATCATGATAAAACTCGCATTGCTTCATTTAGGCCCAGCTGCCACATACGTTGTAGTTACGCCACTGCAATTTCTCTTGTGATTGTCGTTTTATCGGACATGTATCAGTTGTTACATGTAAGGGCGTATCGTGTTCGGCTCGGTAGATAATAATAGACCAAGATATATATATAATCGCTAGCATTATCAAGACCGTCAGCTACTACTTTCTCACCATCGCATCACTACTTTCGTCGGGGACGGCCTGGGCCAGTGGTTGAGTGACACGGCTCACAACCCGAAGGTGCTGGGTTCGCTCGCCAATCACAGCACCACGGGGTTAGCAAACCCTTAGAAAATACAGGAGGAAGCTGACCTTCACATCAAATGCATGCCGAAGTAGGATGCACTAAGCCGACAGGCGCAAAATAAAAGCATAGTGCAACGCACATCGCCATGGGAAATACAGAAATAAGGCGAACGCAAAAAAACACACCAAAAAAACAAAACAAAACAACTACTACTTTTGCTGAATAGTACTACCTCATCATCGTCACCACTACTGTATTCAACTACTACTACATCCTCACTACTTTCATCTACTACTTCATCGCGATCATTACTTTCATCTACTCCTTCATCGTCAACTACTGCTATCGCATCATCATTACTTTCATTTACTACTGCATCATCACTACTTTGTCAACATCTGCTACTACCTTATCATCGTAATCACTACTACTGCTACTACTACTACTACTACAACTACTACTATTACTACTACTACTACTACTACTACTGCTACTACTACTACTGCGACTATTACTGCTACTACTACTACTACTACTGATACTACTACTACTACTACTACTACTACTACTACGACTGCAACTACTACTACTACTACTACTACTACTTCTACTACTGCTGCTACTACTACTACTACTACTGCTGCTACTACCTCATCACCACTACTTTGTGTAGTGTAGGACCAGCGGCTACTGGGCCCATCAGCCTCCAGACAGTGCATCATTTGCCGGGTAACACTCATCATCTATGGGCATGCCTAGAGTGCAATGACGTCGGTTCTTAGAAACAGAAACACTACTTTCGTCTACTAATACTACATCATCACTATTTTCGTCTACTAATATTACATCATCACTACTTTCGTCTACTAGTACTACATCATCACTACTTTCGTCTACTAATACTACATCATCACTACTTTCGTCTACTAATACTACATCATCACTACTTTCGTCTACTAATACTACATCATCACTACTTTCGTCTACTAATACTACATCATCACTACTTTCGTCTACTAATACTACATCATCACCACTTTCGTCTACTAATACTACATCATCACTACTTTCGTCTACTAATACTACATCATCACCACTTTCGTCTACTAATACTACATCATCACTACTTTCGTCTACTAATACTACATCATCACTACTTTCGTCTACTAATACTACATCATCACTACTTTCGTCTACTAATACTACATCATCACTACTTTCGTCTACTAATACTACATCATCACTACTTTCGTATACTTCTATTGCATCAACGTCATCGCTTTAATCGAAATCGTCATCAGAAACATGATCAGCTGGTTGTAGTAGTAGCTGCAACATTAGAAGTGGCAATAATTATAACAGTAACGTCGAAATAACTAATAAATGAGAATACAGTCCCCTTAACCTGATGTGCTATTCACGCGATCTCTTAGGCCTTAAAGCAAAGTAGGGGGGGGGGGGTAGGGTTGGGGAAGGGAGATTACTTAACCTCATTGGGTATTCGCATTACAACACCCGGTCGTTCAACCATTGGCCGTGTTGTTGTCAGCGTGAGCAGTAACAGATGTAGGTAACTTATAAGGATCAGCTGATCGCTTCCTTTTTGTTTCTTTCATTATTAGTGGGTATCGAAAACGCATAATAGGGATAAGGGTAAAGTGGAAAATATTATGTTCCAACAGCTGATTTGTATAATGTGTCTGCTCTCCCACTCACACATATACACACATATTCATATACGAGGCATGTTCAAATGAAACCGGACATAACTGCACCAAGTAAACATACGTACAATGCGCATGATCGCGTCACTTCTGATGTAAACAGCACATACCAACCGTCTAGTTTACAAAATTACATTATCGTCCGATTCATAGTTTCCTCAGAAGACCGTTGAAAACATGGCGGGTGTAAAACGGAATCCGTCTAGAGTTGATGAGCGAGCGGTGATTCGGTTTCTAACAGCTGAAGGATGTCGACCAGTTGACATTCATCGCAGAATGCAGGCGGTATGTGGTGACAAAAGTATATCGAAGACAACAGTAAAGAACTGAACAACGATGTTTAAAGAAGGACGTGAGTTAACGAAAGATCTCCCGAGACCAGGTCAGGTGCACATTGTTGCGTTAACTCACGTCCGAAACCAGGTCAGGTGCATATTGTTAGGTTAACTCACGTCCTTCTTTAAACATCGTTGTCCAGTTCTTCGCTGTTTTCTTCGGGCTACCCGGAAACGAGATGGCTGACAGATTGGTAAAAACAGGAGCCTGCACACAAAAATTGGATGGAATTTGCAGTAACCACACGGTTAAACGAATCTTTAAGAATAGTACCAGGTAAATCTGGACGCACAGGTGGGCGACAGAACTACGGGTTGCAGTGTATTTAGCTAAATGTCACAGCCAAAAAGTAATGACATAAATAGTCTCTAACAGGACCCACCAAATTCAATAAACAGATAAACAGTATCAATCCCCATCACCTGCCCGTGTGCAGACATTGCTCTCATCATGATGAATCTACTAGACACCTGCGTGATGAGTACAAAGTGAACTGCCAGCCACTTGGAAAATATTCTTACAAATACCGCTGACAACCAGCAATTCCCCGATCAGAGCAGTGGAACAACTAAAAAAATACCTGTATATGAATCGCATTGGACTGCCAAGAGCAGGCTTGCTGAGCACCTATTGGATAACAACAATATACATACTTGAAAATAACAACGTACGAGGTTTCAAGTTCAACAAATACATTCAGAAAATTTTTCTCTGGTTAAATAATAAGAATCCACTATGAGAAACCCAGCATGCGTTTTCACAAACAGAACATCCCATAATCTTTCCGCACCTAAACAAAATAAAACCGGCTAAAGAATTTCTTGAAAACATAGTTATCTAAGGGCTTTATGTACATCTTTAAATCTGCATCAACATAGATTAAAATGATAGATGATCAACTCTTCTAAAGCCACGGTGATCGTCACAGATGGATACACATGAACGACCAAGGGGTTTCACGTTACAAAAACTTGGAATCAAAATTACAAATCTGAGGACTGATTTACCAAGGACTGAATTATGGCCATTCTGTAGCTGAAGTTGAGGCCTTATAAATCTGCTGAAGTGTCATCTCCACGCCAGTAGACGGTTACAGGGGTTCTCCAATGTTCTTAACTTCAACTTAGCGTCTTAATACTGGTTTAGAAGACCCAGACATCCAGCAGTCAATGAGCTGACAGCAGACAGCTATGAGTGCTTGGATCAGAGTCAGCAATAGTTACACCTAATTACATTTCGTCTAATATTTATTGCCCCTATGCTCTGCTTCCTTCTAACTGAATGACGCTATATGTGAATTATCCCTAACATTATAACTCAAATTAGTCCAGGTGCCCTCTCCCCACTGGACGGTCAGCTCGAATCGATCGTCAAAGTCTAATATCGCTCTGTCTTGATGGTGCACTCTGTCTGGCTCTGTCCTGATACTCTGTGGTGTTATGCTCACCCTTACATTGTTGTTCTGTTGAATGTTCACTCTCTACGCTTCGGTCAAGTATGTGTTTCAGTAATGTGGAATGTCTATTTATATATATATATTTGTGATGTTCGACTCTAATTTCAAGAAATCGTTGATCGTTGCATATAACTGCACCAGTCTCCAACTATTGAATCTATTTTTTCAAGAATACTAAGACGGTTGTAAATTAATTTAACAAGTCTAAGAATTGACTCTATTTCCAATAACCTAAGATGGTTCATATCACTTCACCAGAATGAATATTGACTCTTTTTTCAAGAAAACTAATTTGGCTTTATTTACAGATCCCACGTGAAAGAGTCTTGACTCACGGATGTGAATCAGTGGCAAAGACCACAATAAAAAAAACCGACACAAAACTACTGAAATGAGATTCTACGAAATGTGGTCAAAGTAGCAGAAGAAACAAACCCACAGTTAGACAACATAGCAAGACAGGAAACCTAGCTCTTGTGGATTCGATTAGAGCAATCCCAACTACGGTGGTTTGGCCATGTCTTTAGAATTAAAAAGAAGATTAGCAGCCAAGGCAGTTAAGGCAAGCAGAGGAGTCATGATCAAGACCCCCCAGGAGGATCTAACGTTAGCTGGGAGTCAAGCAGAGAAGTCATGATCAAGACATCTAGGATGATCTAACGTTAGCTGGGAGTCAAGCAGTAGAGTCATGATCAAGACCTCTAGGAGGATCTAACGTTAGCTGGGAGTCAAGCAGTAGAGTCATGATCAAGACCTCTAGGAGGATCTAACGTTAGCTGGGAGTCAAGCAGTAGAGTTATGATCAAGACCTCTAGGATGATCTAACGTTAGCTGGGAGTCAAGCAGTAGAGTCATGATCAAGACCTGTAGGAGGATCTAACGTTAGCTGGGAGTCAAGCAGAGGAGTCATGATCAAGACCTCTAGGAGGATCTAACGTTAGCTGGGAGTCAAGCAGAGTAGTCATGATCAAGACTTCCAGGAGGATCTGACGTTAGCTGGGAGTCAAGCAGAGGAGTCATGATCAAGACTTCCAGGAGGATCTGACGTTAGCAGGGAGTCAAGCAGAGGAGTCATGATCAAGACCTCCAGCAGGATCTGACGTTAGCTGGAACAGTCTATAAGAGACTGAGGACTAGATTGGAACAAGGTCAGAAGAGAGACATAGGATGGACTAGTCTGACGTTCTTTATAGCATTCTTCATCCAAGGGTAGAAGAGGCACGACTTAATACTACACCAAGTCAGACATATTAGCAGCAAAGATGGCGCAGTAAACGGCTGCGGGTCTATATTGATCTGCTGTTTTAGTTCATTATGGATGCTGCCAGAACTTGGATTTTCCTGGAATTCACACAAATCGACGACTTACATTTGTGTTCACGGAAACGTGTTGTTGTTTTCCATTTGAACTGGTTAATTTGTTCGTGTTTTTGTGATTCCTTCCGTCCAATTATTCTGGTCTGGACATCGGCTATATGAATATCACTACGCTTAAACCTGTGTCGTATTTCACTGTCTAGTTCACACGGCTGAACTTCACGAAATTGGCCTCCTTTGCCCTGACTGCAAACAGTGTCAATTTTGGTGTGTTAAATTTAGACACAAATATAATAAATGGAACACAGCCGCGGAGAGATGCCGAACTCACTCACACGCTACGTGATGTTCCTACGACCTCTTGTGGTTATGGAAATGGCATGACACACAACTTTAGATATCATTCCCCCCTCCGCTGCATTGCAGGATACATGTTTACAGGAAAGGCTTCGGGAGTAAACCCTGAAGAAAAATCTGCATCCTGTGATATCTCCAGTCGTCTCGATAAATATCTTACCACTGGCCAGAGAGTGACTTGGCTTGGCTTGACTTGGCTTGGCTTCGTTCGTTCTCAATCTCCCACTACCAAACCCTGAAAGGGCTTAAGTAGCAGAATGTAGTCCATAGAACGGAATGCGTTGTGCCGTAGTTTACAGCTTGACTGCGATATTTGCACCTTTCGGTCCAACACATTCGACTTCAGCAAGGATTTGTTGAGTACCGGGTTAGCATTGCCTCTTCGATCCTTTCTCCTTAGCCAGTCTGTCCTGCTGCAGCCTGTTATCCAGGATCATCGCGTGAGGTGTAGAAGGGTCTTGGCGGCTCTGGTTCGCTGGCTCTGACGCTAGCAGTCAGCTATGGGTCGCTGACCCTGACGCTAGCAGTCAGCTATGGATCGCTGACCCTGACGCTAGCAGTCAGCTATGTGTCGCTGACCCTGACGCTAGCAGTCAGCTATGGATCGCTGACCCTGACGCTATCAGTCAGCTATGGGTCGCTGGCCCTGACGCTAGCAGTCAGCTATGGGTCGCTGGCCCTGACGCTAGCAGTCAGCTATGGGTCGCTGACCACTACAACTCATGCGCTGCTCAGCGTCTTGATTCAGGGTCAGAGAGTGAGGTTGACAAAAAACGTAGTTTCTTCCTCACTTTAATCTAAATCTGCGCAAGTCACCCATTTCAGCGGGCACATCAAGAGAAAAGACTGTCAAAAGGGCTGAGCAAAGATAGTGGTCTTCATTACTTGTGATGGACGAACAACAACACGTCAGACGTCCTTTTTTTTCAATTTTCAGTCAAATGAATTGCTTTGTTATTCACTATCAGCATGTCATCCATATTGCATGGTTCCAAAAGTTTTGGGCAGATCACTAGGACACGAGTCGCTACTTAGTCACACGTCTCATTACTCCTGTATCCTCATCTCTTTAAACTTTTCATGCACTGTAAAACTCCAGTTTAGAGACGTATTAGTTAGTGACTTTCATTTTGCGTATGGAAAGGGGTATCCAGGAACAGGGTCCTCTCGCAGTTAGATTAAGAGAACCTGCGTCAATAGTCTGTAGGGGCTGTATTGGCTATAAGGAACGTCATAATGATTCCAGTGTTCTGTTGGAAGTTACAGTTCACGATTATATATGCTAATTGTTGGCGTGGCATCTACGTCCTGTTCCAGCACATTAGTTTTGTTGAGACGTACTGTGACACTAACATCTTTTAAATGTTACATGCAAATTGTATTCGCAACGCTCATTTTGAGTAAGACAATACAGAAGAGAGGGAACCCAGTGGGGTCAAGGTAAGGTGTTCACCTCGGGTGCTGGAGGTCAAGGATTCCAATCACGCTGGAGACCGGGATTTTTTTTCATGTGGATCATCCAATAAATATTTCCCGTAATCTCTATTAGTGAGATCGGACACCCGTGTTCGGAGGCGTGTTCAAAATTCCGTGGCAGTTGGAAATCGAAAGGACAAGACTTAAAACGGCCGCTACTCGTGCAAAATTCGAGTTAAAAATCTACTCAAATTATTCTAAGTGTTCTCCCCCCAGAGAGAATATGTCTCAAAAAGGGGACTGTGTGGCTATAACATCAGGTTTTGGTTATTTGGTTAGCTGAGTGCCACATATGGCGCCTGACAGGCTACGGGTCTACCTTGCTCTAACTTACATTTCCACCACCACTAGTCTTCAAAAGGAGATCAACCTAACGTTTTATAATAAATACTGGAACCGACTTGGCAAGTCATCAGCGAATTGTGGCCTGCCAAAGAAAATGCATCAAAGGAAGTCACACCTTCCCACGACGTCTAACGACACAATTAGACTGAAGATATATATATATATATATATTATATATATATATATATATATATATATATATATATATATATATATATAGATAGATAGATAGATAGATAGATAGATAGATAGATAGATAGATAAGATAAATGGATAGATAGATAGATAGATATATAGATAGATAGATAGATAGATAGATAGATAGATAGATAGATAGATAGATAGATAGATAGATAGATAGATAGATAGATAGATAGATTGATAGATAGATAGATAAGATAAATGGATAGATAGATAGATATATAAGACAGATAGATAGATAGATAGATATATAGATAGATTGATAGATAGATAGATATATATAAGTAATATATATATATATATATATATATATATATATATATATATATATAGATAGATAGATAGATAGATAGAGAAGTAGATAGATAGATAGATAGATAGATAGAATACTGGAACTGGAGAACGACACTCTGACTTGTGATAAAGTTAATGTTTGAGACACATAATTATGATCTCTGGTCCAGACAAGCTGATACAAAACAGAAGAAACCAGGTAAAATCAGGTCAACCTTTTCAACCCTGATGATATCGCTGACCACCAGAAGCCAATGATAATTCTTCGCAAATCCTCTGATCTGCCACATCCCGTTAAGTGAAACTAAAATCCTGCGCAGACAAACTTAATTTAAAAACCTAATTTGATTTGTGCACCCCCATAGAACACTTCCAGGTCTCCAACATAACTGATCACCTATCAAACTGATTGAGAACCGCTGCTTTAATGTAAACTGGTCTTGAAAAGTAGACAAATCTAACAACAACTGGTTTTATCTAATCCTCTTGACGTGAGCTTAGTATCAGCTGTTTTTTGGGGGCAGCATTTATTTTTCACGCGCATCTATTTTAAGCTGCTTGAGACTGACCTGTGCCACCAGTCAGCCAACGCGACAGTCCGATTCTCATCAGAGTCGGCGTAAAGCAGTGATGGGTTGTTGATATTAGGGACTGTCGAAAATGAAAAAAATAGATGCAGAATATGATGGATAGGGTAGAAATTGAAAGCAACAACAATAACAACCAATAAAGAAAGGCGTTATCGTCAATAACAAGAACCCGGTAGTGATGGCCATAAATCTCTCGGATTAATAAATCTCCACAGAAATATGGTCTGCATAAAGAAAATAATTAATTTAAATTAAAGCTTGCGGAACAAGACAGATTAAAACAAGTACAATGGTCAGTCATTAAGTAACAGCAATTTTATTAATAACATATTTACAAGAAAGGGAACCAGAAATTGTTTGTGTTTTATTTGTGTAAATAGTCCCCGTTTCTGACAACAAATTTTGTCCACTTGTCCACTAGCTTGTGAATGTCCTTTAAAAATTTTGCGCGACTCCATTACCTCGTTGGCAGTTGTCTTGAGGCCCATCTGCTTCACACTTTCATATAACTGGGGACACCATGGACAATTTTGTGTGTAGCGACGTGACTCGTGTTGAATTCTACGGCTATTACACCAATAGTGACTCGGTTGTTTCACTGAGTCCGCCTCCTCGATTGCTGGTCTCCCACGCCACGTTTTTATCAATACTGTTTTGTCTTCCGTTTTGAAATCTTTCTACTAATTCATGCACTATCCACTGACTCAAACAACTGTTTCCATACTGGACCTTCATTTTTCTGCCGAATTAAGATGGTCTCATATCTTCTGACCTCCCCCTCCACTCCCCCACTCTCGTAGAAAAAACAACAACGAATAAACTACTTCAGGTATCACGTCGATCCCCACCTCGTTAGCCAGGCTGCCAAGAAAAAAACCCGTTTTCAGAAAGGGCTATTAGGAAGCCGAGGTGAGGCTCTTGTCCAGTATATTCTGCCTGACCCTGACTAACATGTCTGATCAGTATATTCTGCCTGACCCTGACTAACATGTCTGATCAGTATATTCTGCCTGACCCTGACTAACATGTCTGATCAGTATATTCTGCCTGACCCTGACTAACATGTCTGATCAGTATATTCTGCCTGACCCTGACTAACATGTCTGATCAGTATATTCTGCCTGACCCTGACTAACATGTCTGATCAGTATATTCTGCCTGACCAGACGTTAGTCTTCCTCCCCTTCGCACTTACTTACTTTTCATGTCCTTGCAACCTCTCGGAATGTTCGAACAGAAACCTATCGCCAAGGACGCTCTTTCGTATGCAACCATTAGCTGTTTCATTGTACATGATTCCTGATTTGTGGGACAGTTACGTCAGTTTCTGGGACTTTGGTAATCTCACATTGGCATACGTTGTAATTTGTTTTCAATTTTTGTCCTCATCTGAGAGATCTCCACGTAGTCTATGACAAACTATCCACTGGGACAGATTTGTCATTATCCTCCATCCGTTCTGTGCTTTATCTTTGATGCCAATTTTTGATGCGGTTCCTCCAAGGGCTGTACAGTTTGTAGAAAGCTTTTTTTTATTTTAATCGTCCTCTTTTTGGTTCATATCCAAAAAGAGAATGTCTATGATTGCGGGACTAAGGACCGCGTGGGCTAGTGATTAAGTGACACGGCTCACAACTAGAAGGTGTTGGGTTCGATCCCCATCACAGTACCGGCCGTTACCCCGGGGAAGCAAACCCTTAGAAAATGCAGGAGGAAGCAGACCATTACATAAAATGCATGCTGAAGTAGGATGCACTGGGCCGACATGCGCAAAATAAAAACCACGGCGCAACGCATACCACCTTGGGGATTAGAGAAATTAGGCGAACGTAAAAAAATAAAAAAATAAAAAAATGCAGGACTGCTTTTTCTTTTCAACTTCGGACCCAACGCATCTTCTAATGTCCGGTGGCGCAGTACCAGCGATCTGGTAAACCTTTTCATTTGTCGTCGTTGTAAGGTACCTTGTCCAATACAGCACGCCCCATTTACTGCCAAATCGACGTGTTTCCTGAGAAAAAACAACTCGTTCCACAGTCATCTCGATAAATATCTTGCCACTGGCCAAGGCTAGCTCAGGACCAGAGAGTGAGGTTGACAAAAGGCGCAGTATCTTCCTGATTTTAATTTAAATCACAGCGCAAGTCACCCGTTTCAGCGGACACAGCAAGAGAAAAGACTGTCCACACGGCTAAACAAAGAGGGTCGTCTTCATCACATGCGATGGACGAACACCATACCAGAAGAAAATGAAAATACATTAGAAATCTTTCTGGACGTAGACAGAGCATATGGTGAATGTTTCAGAGACGTGGGTGCTATATACGCTACAACAGACTGGCAGTGACGACAAAGCGTACTGTTATCTTGAAAACTTTGTGCAAGATTCATATGTTCAGGTGCGAATAAATAATGAGCTGCCGTATGATGATGATGATATCATTCCTTGAGCTGTGGACTGGTAGCTCTTGACAGTCCAAATGTCTCTCGGACAAAAACACATCCACCCCAGTTTAAGTCATTGCTCTTCAACCTTGTTATACCTGGCGCCCACTTTTATGACTTTATTGAGAGTAATTTTCGTTCATCATCATCAGTCCCGTAACCTGAAATGTTATTAGGGCACCAATACTGCAGATTGTTGGATCAGTTTCCATCACTCCACTCGGTTTTGTGCCAGGATATCGAATCTTCCATCTGGACGAGTTAAACGAGATAACGGTGGTATGATTGGCATTGTTGTGTATTGAGACGGCTGGCGCATATCAGATTTTTCTCAAGGTTTTCTGCAATATCGGTGTTGCTTGGGCCGTTATACACCTGGCGAAGCCCATCCTCTCCAAGTAACGTGTCTCTCCATATTGTGAATTTTCCTATGATCTCCCTGTCTACTCAAGCATGGCGTCACAGGTCCACTCTCAAGGTTATACATTTCCGTATTCTTTTTTCGGCCTCGTTTTCATCTTGGCCGTTTGCTTTTAATCGATCCTGTGTATTTTACATTCGACTTTTTCTTTCCTATAATGTGTCGATTTAAAATACATCTTGACGCTTTGTCGGACACGTCCAATTGAGAAAAAAAAACACGCACATAAAACACTTTACCCAAGAGGAATCTATAACACTGCATTTGTAGAACCAAATATCACATAAAAACACATGATTCAAGAGCGAATAAGATCAGCAGCCATGTTGGAGCTCGACCCAAAACGATCGTTTAATTTTCGTTACTGCACACTCAAATGTAAATTAAAGAAAATTCCGCTATCGTCCATCGAGTCTGCCTATTTTTAATGTTTCTAATACATCCTGTTGTATGTCTTTTGCAGAATAGGAGTCATTCCCATTGCAGCTCGTCTGAAAAGAAACTCGATCTCTGGTCAAATCTACAGCATGCTCAAACATCATGTCCACGCATTCATTTACATCTTGGCGCCATCGCCTTCTTGGTCTGCCCCTGCCTCTCTTGCCTGGCACCATATCTTCTATTACCTTTTTCTCAAGACAGCTGTGTTTTCTGAATTTATAAACCAGTTCTCCTCTATGTCCAACTCTTGTCGAGTCACCATTCTTTCTTTTTCGGTCCACGGTTTTCTGAGGACCGTTCTATAACATTTCGACTTTAAAGACTCGATTCTCATTCTTGAGATTTTGGATAGCTGTCCATGTTTCACAGCTGTATGATGCCACGAAAAAAAAACACAAGTTCTAACAATTTTTACTTGGATTGTTTGATAGAATATTCTGTTGTAGATTTCCCAGGTTGTGTTTTTAGTACCGCACGTAATTATTCTGCTACCGCCCACCTGAAATCTAAAATCGCCCAATTGTGGGCGTCGGTCTCCGGGTTGGAGAGCCCTGCTTTAATGTGATGACTGAAAGCTTGGGGATGCACAGTGCTTGTGTTGTTATTTTGAGGAGAGTAGGTTGTAGTGTGCGTATATTTGAAGAATCCTTGAAGAGCGGTAAACAAGTGTGTCAGGAAAGCGGCATACATTTGTGGGTCGACTGTCACATCACTCTTCTGTCAGATCTGCCAACCCGTCTGTAGCCTATGCATGTCTGGAAGTCCCAATCACCTCTCTCATTCATGAGGATATTACATAGAGACAAGCAGCAGAGAATGAGACATGAATGCATTTAACCAATGAAGTGGAGATGGATTGCTGCATCCCATAGTATTTACCACTCGCTTGTGAGTTCTACAGCTTCACCTAACGGGTTTCTCGTGCTCCACAGCCTTTTCGCCTGGACCATCTCTCAGGACATGTGATAACTGTCGCTGGATTGGCTATGTTCTCTTCGGACAGCCAAGATAACCCTCCTTATCTCAAAGCATTGGAGAGGAACATTAACGTCCGGTCAGGCACAACATACTGATCAGACATGTCGGTCAGGGTTAGGCAAAATGTCCTGTTCAAGACGGTCATCTCGACTTCTTCACATCCCTCTCTGGAAACGGGCTGTTTTCATGACATCCTGGCTAATAAAGGGACGTGATCCCCGTAGTAGTGAGCGACACGCAGATGAAGCTAAGCATAGCACAATCGCATGGAGGACCCCAGTTCACCTTCATCAACACGTTCGGGATGGGACAAAATCTACTGCAACCCGCCATTAAACGTTTCTTTCAGACGCGCAAAAAAGTGGACGAACTCATTGTGGGCATCCAACAACATCTGAGTATGTGATTGAAATGTTTTCTAGCTCACAGCCTCCTCGTATATTTGTAGGCCAAGATAAAATAGCAACTCTCAGAATTTTCATGAAGCGATCTTTTTTTTTCTCGTTCGCCTCTTTTCTCTATTCCCCCAGGCGATGTGCGTTGCACTACGGTTTTTATTTTGCCCCTGCCGGCCCAGTGCATCCGACTTCGGCGTACATTTTATGTAATGGTCTGCTTACTCCTGCATTTTCTACGGGTTTGCTTACCCGGGGTAACGGCCGGTGCTGTGACGGGGATAGAACCCAACACCTTCTGGTTGTGAGCCGTGTCACTTAACCACTAGCCCACGCCGTTCCCATAAAGAAATCTAAACTGTGGTACACACTTCTATATATGCCCGTTCTAGATTTGGTAAAGACATTTGAAAACATAGATCATTGGTCGGTTCAGTTAACCTTTTCTTGACCTCTAACCCCCTTTAGATATGTTATGTTACCGTACTCCTTCACTATATTCCGGATAGGAAAATGTTCAGGATTGAATTATCTGTGTGCTTACAATAGTAAACATTGTTCGCAGCTGAAAATATAAATGGAATGTGTTGTTAATAAACAGGAGAACAAAATACAAGGAATATAACATTTCCACATAGCGTTCAATTTGAATGAATCCTCCACATCTGCAACGCGCATTACTAATTATTTCTCATTAAATATCCATATTTATAAAATCTAGAAAAGCATCATTAGTTGGATAATAAAAAACAATACTATATCTTCGACTTCAGTCGATATATATATATATATATATATATATATATATATATATATATATATATATAAATATATATATATATATATATATATATATATATATATATATATATATATATATATATCTGACCAGGTGTTACTGGTACTCGATAATCCGTACTCTCGTATGTTTAATAAAAAAATCATCTGAAGCTTTGAAAACGGCCCTACTCCTGGATCAAAATAGGTTGTATATTAATTTGAATCGTTGACTTTCTTTAATGAATCGGTTGACACTGCATTTCGCTTACAAGCCTTCTTATGTCGGGGTTACCAGCTGAAAGTTGTATTCTGAATTCTGACTACGTTTTTCAAACGGTTTCTACACTTATTTAAAAAAAAAATACACAATTCTTTGATATTTGATTCAGTGGCGGCGTTTTCAGAAGTCTGCGATCACTGACGACAGTCCCAATTCGATGTCTAGACATGTGCTTTACCCGTTCTTTACCTTTCTTCACCCCCCCCCCCTCCACGCCGCTCCCTCACTACCCCTCCCACTGCCGCTCCCTCACTACCCCCACCCCCCCCCCCCCGCCCGCGTCAATCGGCATTGAGTGAACGTTATCTAAATTAACTTCTGCTATATGTGTCCGTCTTTCTATTTATTTGGGAATTTTTCGAATTATTTTTGTATTTTAAATGTAAAAGCTCATACCATTTCTTCAAGCCTCCGCCGACCACCTAAGATGACCTCTTGGACATCTAGTGGTCCGCAAACCAGAGGTTAAGAGCCGCGGATCAGAGGTTAAGAACCGCTGGTATAGACAAAATGGCATTTGGAAAATATTGACAGAGATTAAAGCAATTATACAAGATTTCTATAAGGAGGCCACATATAGAATAATTCACAAAGGTAGTTTTTGACACCCATAAACAGTTCACTTGTTTTTCCTTGACTTTCGTCCAGAAAAGAACACTTCTGACGTTGTGACGTACGAGGCGTGTTCAAATGAAACCGGACCAAACTGCACTAAGCGAACATACGTACTATATGCATGATGACGTCACATCTGGTCGATATCCTTCAGCTGTTAGAAACCGAATCACTGCTCGCTGATCATCTCTGGGCAGATTCCGTATCACACCCACCATGTTTTCAACTGTCTGCTTAACAAACTATAACTCGGCGGATAATGAAACTGTGTAAACTTGACGGTTGGTATGTGCTGTGTACACCAGAAGTCACGTCATCATGCGCATTGTACGTATGTTCACTTGTTGCAGTTTGGTCCGGTTTCATTTGAACACCATCTCGTAGTTTACAGCGAAGCTGCGATATTTGCAATATTTACGGTATTTCATGGCATTTCTGGAACAGAGTTTGCCTTCCTATTCGATTCCCAATCTGTTAGCCATGCAGCATGATTGAAGTCTCTTTCCAGGACAGCCAATGGTAAGTGTAATAAGGTCTTTGTCAGCTGTGGGTTCAGAGCAGGACAGCTTACTATCTCTACCAATCTTTCTTGTGGTAATAAACAGGGGGGTGTAGCAAAATACCACAGTGCAGTGAAGCGGGAATGCGTAGGATATTCAAGGAGATCAAGATGGTGAGCTGTGCATGTGCTGCAGCGGTCAGCGAACAAAAGTTTACTGCTAGCGTCAGGGCCAGCGACTCAGAGCTGCCAAGATCCTACTTCATCTCCACGAGGAGATCCTGGATAACAGGCTGCAACAGAGCAGACTAGCTAAGGAGAAGGGATCGAAGATTAAAGGCTCGCCCGGTACTTACTAAAAAATGCCTGCTTGTCGGATGTGTCGGACCGAAAGGTGCAAATATTGCAGTGAAGCTGTAAACTGCGACACATCGCATTCCGTTCTCCAGACAATATCCTGCTACTTGCAAAGCTATTTTCAGGACTTTGTAACTGGAGATTGAGAACGAACGAATAAGTAGAAGATTTCATTGTCTCTATTTTTATTAT
Organism: Ariolimax columbianus; assembly: GCA_036924085.1. Taxonomy (NCBI): domain Eukaryota; kingdom Metazoa; phylum Mollusca; class Gastropoda; order Stylommatophora; family Arionidae; genus Ariolimax; species Ariolimax columbianus. Next base: position 67,133,498 of record JAVGWX010000016.1, on the reverse strand, counting down.
CTCTATTTTTATTATCTCTATTTTCGTTTCATGCATTACATTTGTTACTTGTTACCCTCCCCCCACTAGTTTTCTACATATTCAGCGCTTTCCAAGGCATCCTTATCATCCGCAGTTCATAGCTCATTAAAAAACCGAAAACAAACAAAAAAGACAAAACGTAGACGTATGTTCAAAATTTTAGTTCACGGCGAAAACGCAAGGAAACCAGTGCGATGAAGTGCTCATGTTGGATCGGCGCGCTGTAGCCGAGAGAGGCGGAGCCATGCAGGGGTTTTGTGTCAGATCGAATAAAACTCTGCAAGGCTGCGTAATAGGACATCTGTTTTATGTACACGTTGTTTGTTTGCGGTTTCCTTGATCTTTTCTCAGTGAAAAACTCGGATCAAGATGACACAAAAGTGAGATAAGTTGTACCTGTTTGCTCATGAGGTCAGGACCATCTGGTGTCAGATGTTTAATGTAGGAATGTGTTGATAGGATGTGCTGTAGAAATTATTTCTGAGTGGTCAGGTGTGTTTGGTTAAATTAACTCATCGATTCCGGATCATTTTGGAGTATCATCATCATCATCATCATTGTATGCGCTGCCGGTTGCCGTTGACGATCATGGAACTGCACCGCTTTTATGTCTTTTATCAGTTCTGTCGTTCATCGTCTCTAATGTCATTCCTTCAAGATGTCATATATTTTCTCTCTCTGTCCATCTTCTCTGCGATTCTGCTCATTGTCACTATGTGCTCCAACCCCCCCTCTTGTCAAGACATGCCCGAAAAATGATGAATGTCTTGTCCTGATTTTTGCCATAAGCTGTCTTTGTGTCTGTGTCTCTTCAAGAACAAAGTTATTAGGTTTATTTTCAGTCCACGGAATTCTCAGCATTCTTCTGTACAACCACATTTCCGTTGCCTCCAATGATCTTGTGTTTGCCTATTGATTGTCCATGAATCGCTGCCGTATGTCAGTACTGGTTCAATGTAGAATCTGAAAACACTCTTCCTTAATTCCTGTGATACCTTTTTGTTGCACAAGATTCCCCTCATATTCTGGAAGTCTGAATTTTGCCTGGACTATTCTGTTTTATTTCATACGTGTATCTACCTATCACGTGTTATGTGGGTACACAAGTATTAGAATGCGTGTAGTCCCTTAGTTCCTTCTCGTTAACCTTGGACCAACATCTGAGTTGTCTTTTGTTTAGATACTACCATTTTGGATAGGAAGAAAGACTAACGTCTGGTCAGGCAAAATATACTGATCAGACATGTTAGTCAGGGTCAGGCAAAAGATACTGATCAGACATGTTAGTCAGGGTCAGGCAGAATATACTGATCAGACATGTTAGTCAGGGTCAGGCAAAATATACTGATCAGACATGTTAGTCAGGGTCAGACAAAAGATACTGATCAGACATGTTAGTCAGGGTCAGGCAAAATATACTGATCAGATGTGTTAGTCAGGGTCAGGAAAAATATACTGATCAGACATGTTAGTCAGGGTCAGGCAAAATATACTGATCAGACATGTTAGTCAAGGTCAGGCAAAACATACTGATCAGATATGTTAGTCAGTGTTAGGCAAAATTTACTGATCAGATGTGTTAGTCAGGGTCAGGCAAAATATACTGATCAGATGTATTAGTCAGAGTCTGGCAAAATATACTGATCAGACATATGTTAGTCAGGATCAGGCAAAACATACTGGTCAAGACCATCACCATGTCTTCCTCGTAGCCCTTCCTGGAAACGGGCGGTTTTCATGGCAGCTTAGCTAACAAGGTGAGGGATCGATGTGATCCCCGTAGTAGTGAGCGACACGCAGATGAAGCCAAGCATAGTACAAGGAGGACCCCGGTCCACTTTCATCCGCTCGCTCGGGATGTGAGGAAAGCTACTGCAGCCCGCCACTTAACGCCCTTTTCAGGGCCATAAAAGAGTAAACTTGCTGATTGTGGGCATTCGAAACAACAACCATTTGGATCACTGATACATCAAGTTTTGCTATGTCATCTTTCTTTGTAATTTAAGTAATACTGTACCTAAGTATCATATATTATACACCTACGTTTTTATAATTACAAGCAGACTAAATAGCAAAAACGGCATTCAAGATATAAGTCACATCAATGTCACGAGGCAATGTATCGGTTCGTCGTAGTGAATATGTTAAGATAAATATATTAACATTTGTTACGGTCATTATTTCCAAGTTCTCATGTGTGGTCAGTTGTTAACCCGTACCTGCTGAATGTTTAATTAAAGTAGATTTTTTTTCCGAGAGTCATTGAGTGACATAAATTTTATAATAACATGCATGGAAGAGTATGTAGATCGGAAAATCTTATTTCAGGACAAAGAATGGCTCTTTAGAAATAAATACTCCATGTAGAGATTTTGACGATCGAGTATTATGCTCATGCGCAATTAAGTGTACAAGATGATCGCCTCACTGTTGATTTGCAACGTAGAAGAATAACGTGATGTTATTAGTTTTTATTCGTCAGAGGGTGAAGAACCTTTTTAAATCTACAGAAGAATAAAGGTTCAGTTTGAAAATAACTGTTTGAAAAGGGAGAACATTTTTAAAACTTAAGACAAAACGTGATTGATGAACCGCGGCGTAGGAGACCAGCAATCGTGACAATTGATACAGTGAAACAGCAGATCGACCAGTTAGTCAGTGACAGCGAGCGAGTCACTATTGATAACCGTAGATTTCAACATGATCCACGGTGCTGCTCACAAAAATGTACCAAAAAAAAACAACACATTCTCAAAAGTGTGTAGCAGATGGGTCCCAAAGTAGCTGATAACGAGGTAAAGAGTGTGGTGCAAAATTGGTTAAAGGCCATACCAAAACCCTTTTTTTTCTAGAGGGCATCAACAAGCTAGTGGACAGGTGAACAAAGTGTTGTTAGGCACGGGGACTTTGTCGAAAAATAAGACAGACACAAGTTCCAGTTCGCACTCTTGTAAACTTGTAATTCATAACAAGGTTGTTACTCAATGACTATCCCTCGTGTAAACTAATGTGTTGTGGGAATAAGTTTGGTGCTGGTTTGCATATTCTGTTGATGTTGTTGTTAATGCAACTTGTACTTGAACTAGGTACTCGTGATGACTTTCTTTGATGGCAGGTTACAGTGGTTCTCCTAACATCCCGCGGCGTACTTGAGCATGTAGACCTGGGTCCTCCTGGTTGTAGAGAAATGCATGGCTTCTCAGTAAGCTCACCACCATAGGGACCCACCTTATCATGATACAGCCTGTTTTAAGGAAGAACGGTGTGGAAGTGAGTTGGGGTCTTGGTCAGTTTGTTTCACCTGATCCTGACTAACATAGTCTGATGTCTGATTAGTATGTTGTGCCTGACCTGACTTTAGTCTTCTCTGCACGCATTCAGTTGTGAACGAGTATGACCTGACTGTTAAATTGAGATACGTGGAAGAAATGAGACGCTAGACCGGTCAGGCACAATATACTGACAAAGACCACAAAAGCTCTTCCACGTAGCACTCTATGGAAATAGGACGTTTAAAAGGCAGTTTGGCTGATGACATAAGCCTGGCCATAATCCCAGTGAGTATCACACGGATAAAACCAGGTATAGCACAACAGCTTATTGGAACCCAGGTATACCTTCATCAGCATGCTCAGAGTGTGAGGAAAGCTGCTACAAACCGCCCCACAACGTCTTTATTAGGGATCACAAAGGAGTAAACACACTCATCGTGGGCATTAAACAACAACAACAGCAACAGCAGCAACAACAACGTTAACAACAACAACAGCAGCAACAACAACGTTAACAACAACAACAGCAGCAACAACAACGTTAACAACTATATTGAGATACAATTTGGTTAAAACAAAACACATTTGTTTTGGACATTATTTTCGAGATTTCTTGTGTGTTTAGCAGTGGGGTATCCTGGTCACTGTTACAAGGTGTACTCCGTTTTTAGAAAATTATATCTTTTTATAAAGTCAATGTTTCTAGAATGACTTTTACGTAGCATGTGTTTAGTGAAAACTTAATTTGTCAGAAAATCAATCTAATAATCTTGTGAATTTTTCAATAATTCTATCGAATAGAAGAAATTTAACTTAAATATGAATACACTACATTTCATAACCCTATATACTATTATAGATGCTCTCCACAATAGTGAATAAACTCGTATGCACATTCCTCACATCTCACGTTTGATCTATCTGAGTGCGGGACGTTTGGAGCACACATGACAATTCTTGGATAAACGCTAGCACCAATCCGTGACGTCTTCGCGCCAACCTTCCCTCATCCGTATCTAGTATAGGAATTGTGTCCTGCGTTTCAAGCCGCACGCACGCAAAGGCTTGATACTCATTTCTCGCTTCTTGTTCACTCTGCTTGAACAGTCGGCGGCTAATACGCGTTTTAGCGTCTTAATTAAGGTTGCAACATAATTTTACGAAAAATTGCAGAATAATTGATCTTTTCATTAATACAAATATTCTTATAACATACTTTTTCAAATTAATTTTAAGAGTTTCATTTGAGCGTGCGGCGTACACCTACCATATAATGAATGATCGTCACTCATGTTTAGTTGTATACCCGTACTGTACGGTCTGGTTGTAAGAGCGAGGTAACATTTGGTTTTAATAAACACATTTGTTATGCAAATTATGTTGGCTTGTGTCCACAGATAAAGATATCAAAATGAGAATACAAGAGACGAGAGGAGCTTTCAATGCATTGGGAAACTTATTGAAATCAGCAGATATTGAAGTCCAACACACACAGAAACAGTCTTCACCTTCAATGTAAAGTCTATTCTTTCGTACGGATCTTAACAACGGAGTACAACAAAAACAACAACAAAAGATACTTTCAAAATTGGGTGTGAACTCGGAATACAGAGATTGAAATGGAATGATAAAATCAATACTGTTGAAAGAAGCAAACATGCATCAATGGAAGGTGACGCGAGGATAGGTCGATGGATAGAAAAGACATCAAAGAAACGAGTTGATAACATTATAAGACAGTCTCTCTTCTAGAAGCCTAAAGCGACAGGAGTAGAGGCTGACCAGAAGACTCATGAAGAAGATCGATGTAGATAATTTCTTTGGGGAGGAAGACCAACATCTGGTGAGGAAAAATATACTGATCAGACATGTTAGTCAGGGTCAGACAAAATATATTGGCAAAGACCCGCACCTTGACTTCCCTGCAGTCCTCCCTGGAAACGGGGTGTTTTCACGACAGTCTGGCTAACAAAGTTAGGGATCGACGTGATCTCCACAGTAGGCGGCGACACGCAGATGAAGTCAAGCATAGCACAATCGCCTGGAGGTCCAAAGTCCACCTTCATCAACACGCTCGGGATGTGAGAAAAGCTACAGCAAATCGTCACTGAACGTCCTGTCCAGGGCACAAAAGCGTAAACCTACCCATTGTGGGCATTCGCAAACAGGTCAGTTCATCCTGCGCCACCCCTCTTTGTCTGCGGTTGTTTGTTGTATCCTGTCGAGTCGTAGGTTAGTCCATTCATGGATGTTGTCTTCTCATCGTTTTCTCGGACGTCTCAGACTACGCTTGCCATATATTGTGCCCTGTAGTAGCAAGGAAGTGATAGTCAAACTGTATAAAGGATTAGTTAGACCTAGATTGGAGTACTGTGTACAGGTGTATAGTCCTTATCGTACAGGGGATATAAACATGCTGGAAAGAATGCAAAACAGATCGACACAATTGATAGTGGGATTCCAGAATTACAGTTATGAGGAAAGACTCAGAAAAATCACCCTACAGTGTCTAGAAGAGAAAAGAATTCGTGGTGACAATACAGGTTTATAAGATGATCAGAGGAATGGATAAATTAGACTTTAACAAGTTAAAAAAAAAATACAGTCACCCACAATAACAAGAGCGCATAGCTACACATTAACTAAAGAGAGCTCCAAATTAGATATTAGGAAATATTTTTTTAGTCAGAGAGTGGTGAATGCTTGAAATGCATTGCCACGGGAGGTAGTGGAGGCAGGGACAGTTAATGCATTTAAGAATATATTCAATGCGCATAGCTTTTAGAGCAAGGTGATGTAAATGAAACTGGTTGTATACAGACTCTTCAGAGTCTTCTAAACCAGTATAAAGACGTTAAGTTAAGTTAAGTTAGTATTGTATTTGCAAGGCCCTCAGACCTGAACTTAATGTAACGTCTTTATACTGGTTTAGAAGATTTTGCAGAATCTGTATACAACCAGTTTCTTGGATGGGGATTAATCTATGTGCGAGCCCGTCTTAATAGACTCAAAGACTAGAGCATAGTTGACTAGTAGCCTGTTTGGCGCCATCTATGCTACTCTAAACGAACCACATGACCATGACCAGTGTTATGCCATGTCACCCAGTTAGTTGCCTCCTACGACATGCGCTCTGTGGGGCAGGGATGCTATTCTTGTTATGTTTCACACAGAAGGACTCCGGCAAACCCCTCGGACGTGGCCATACCAAGCCAGCTTTCGTCTTTTGATCATTGTAAGGAGGTCGTTGTAGTCCAATTGCAGAAGATGTAAGATGGAGAAGACAGAAGCAAACATGAAACAGGTAAAATGTGGACGAATGGCCCAGGACATCAGAACTTGGCGTGCATTTGTTAGAAACCTGTGCTATATAAAAAGCTCAAATATGTAGATTGATTATTGATTGGGTGTTTGATTGAAAACCAGTGTCGCCTCAATGTTAGATCGAATGGAAATTATAAAAAAAATAAAAATATATTTTAGAGATGACATTGCAGTCATGAAGTGTCACTCGATTTTTATCCCTCTGGATTCCCAGAGCTGAAACATATGCTTTCCTCTTATTTCTATTTTGTGCCGGTTTATCGAGTTCCACGAATGATACTTCATTGCTTTCATTGCGTTCTTGTCCATCGCTCATCGTCAGACGTTCTTTGACCTGTCAGTTTTCACGTGACTAACAATAGCTTTGTATTTAGGTATTGTGTCGTCCATTAACAGTTTTCATCATTTCTTACTTACTTAATTATTGGCTTCTCTTCTTCACTGAGGTGTAGAGGTTCATTTTCATTTAAATGTCTGGTTATATTGTTAGGCTTCTGCTTGAGGGTGTGTTCATAACAACTACACTCTTTCTTCACAGTCTCCATCTGTATTGTCTGATGTGTTCTTTGTGCATTTTTGTGCATGTTTGTCATATCTGTACTTTGCGCATTTCTGTGCATGTTTGTCAGATGTGTTCTGTGTGCATTTATGTGCATGTTTGTCAGATGTGTTCTTTGTGCATTTATGTGCATCTGTGATTGCTGTGTTCTTTGTGCGTTTCTGTGCATATTTGTCTGATATGTTTTTGTGCATTTCTGTGCATGTTTGATGTGTTCTTTGTGCATTTCTGTCTGTGTTTGTCAAGCATTTTAAAACCACATATCTGTCTATGTTTGTCTGATGTGTTCTTTGCTATGTAGCTGTCTATGTTTCTCAACTTTGTTCTTTCCCCCATATCTGTCTATGTTTGTATGGTGTGTTCTTTGCTATGTAGCTGTCTATGTTTCTCAACTTTGTTCTTTCCCCCATATCTGTCTATGTTTGTATGGTGTGTTCTACGCCACAGAACTGTGACTGTTGTGTTTAGATCACAGCATGTTTACGAAGAGGGGTGGATAGTTCCCTTTCTCGCTGTCTTTTTCCCCATAACAATAAACTAAGTACCAATTTACAGCTGGGTCGACTAGTACGTGTCGGTAGCGGGAGATGAGCTCTGTACCTTTGCCGTGAATATCAAGTGATCTAATCCTACGCTAATAAGATTGACGTAGGAATTCGTTTATTCTATTGGAGTCGTTGTCAGGTGTGTTCTTATGAAAAGAGGAGGCAACCCAGCCTCGTCTCAAAGTACCCACCCGAATAGCGAGAACCTAACGTTCATATCCTGTTCTGTGATTACGTACATACTTTAATAAGGAAGCGCTTGGTACATGTGAAACACTATTTTTTACATTGAACGAGTGGACGAGTTGTTAGGATATGGCATTATTGAGCAAGCGGACACAGTTTAAAACTTGGGTAAGACATTTTTCCCTTCTTTTTTTGTCCTGCTGCTCTAGCGTTCAGGCGTTGCAGAAAGAGATGTGTTGTTGTTGTTTTTGTTGTTGTTGTTGAATGCCTACAATGAGTAGGATTACCCTTTTTGCGCGCCCTGAAAAGGACTTTTAGTGGCGAGTTTTTGTTGTTTTACTCCCAGCTCGCGCGTGCTGATGAAAGTGAACCGGCGTCTTCCAGGCGATCGTCCTATGTTTGGCTTCATCTGTGTCGCTCACTACTACGGGATCGAGTCAATCCCCCACCTCGTTAGTCAGGCTGCCATGAAAACAGCTTATTTCCAGAGAGGACTGCGAAGAAGTCGAGGGGGGGGGGGGGGGCCTTGATCAGTATATTTAGCCTGACCCTGATCCTGATCACTATGCTACGCCTGACCAGACTTCAGTCTTCCTTCCCAGAGAGGAAGGATGTGTAGACTTCTCGTTTTGCGCTAAGAGTGAGACGGGTGCTGCTACATGTCAAGCTTTTGAAGTGTTTCTCTGATCCCCTCTATCCATCGTCGTCTGGGTCGTCCAATTTTGTGGGCCTGTTACTTTAATTTAGTATGACCTCGTTGCAGGTTGATAGTACTGTTTGAATACTGTAATACTTGAATCCTGGTACTCAATCAAGCATGGTTACATAATGCCAGGTAGCCAAAAGCTGATTGAATCTGAGTCTGTCCTTGGCCTTGGAGTGCCAAGATGGTCCACAAGACGTGGTGCAGGTCATCTCTCCATCTCGTTGACGGGCCGCCACCAGAAAGACACCATCCTCGTCCACCTACCGTCAGTCAAGCTCACCATATGACCGACCCATCTCTATTGTCCCATCGACGCAGAATCGACCGCATCCCTGAACTCTGTTTCATTGTAGATGTCGGTATGTCGGATATGGTCTCTTAATGAGATATTTATAATTCTTAACTTCATTGCTATTTTGGCAAATCGGAGCTTCTCTGTGTCTGATTGGCGTAGACTACAAACCTCACACCCATATACCATTGCTGTGAAAACCATGTTATTGAAGGTGTAAGCTCTGGTCTTGACGTCCATCATCTGCTGGAGTATCAGGGTAATGTGATTGAAGCTGAGTCAACCCGCCGCTCACCTGCGTAAGATATCCGTATCAATGATGTGGTTGTAGTTGATTTCCTGGCCTAGGTAGAGATTCTTCTTCTTCTTCTTCTTCTTCTTCTTCTTCTTCTTCTTCTTCTTCTTCTTCTTCTTCTTCGTTCATTCTCAATCTCCCACTACCAAACCCTGAAAGGGTAAGTAGCAGAATGTAGTCCAGAGAACGGAATGCGTTGTGTCGTAGTTTACAGATTGACTGCGATATTTGCACCTTTCGGTCCAACACTCCGACTTCAGCAATCATTTTTTGAGTACCAGGTTAGCATTCCCTCTTCGATCTCTTCTCCTTAGCCAGTCTGCCCTGCTGCAGCCTGTTATCCAGGATCACCGCATGGAGGTGTAGAAGGGTCTTGGCAGCTCTGGTTCGCTGTCCCTGACGCTAGCAGTCAGCTATGGGTCGCTGCCCACTGCAGCTCATAGGCTGCTCAGCATCTTGATCCCAGATAGACATTCGAATTGATATTCTTAATGGACTCATTGTTCAATCACAGTTTTCCTTGAAGAGCAGAAAATGTTCAGTTAAAATTGAGTCTATATACCCACAATTCGAAGGCTTCAATACTCTTTTCCAGCTTATTATTCAGTGTCCATGTTTCTGCGCCATAAAGTTGTATGACGAATATATGTAACACCTGACAATTCTCATTTTTATTTTAAGATTTATCTGTTTATATGTCAAAATGTGTCGCATATTATTGAATACCATCTTAGCCACACCTATTCTCTGTCTCCTTTTTTTTCCACAGCTGCCTTCTTCTGTTATTAAATAGGAGAAATTTGGTACCTGTTCCAGTAGTTAATCTTTTTTTGTATTTTTATTTTTGAGAACTTTAATTACTTCTAAATGTTTGTATTCTTATACTGATATTTAGCATGCTAATAAATAATTCGGAAACGATTATTACCAGCGAAACAAATATAAAGGGATCTCCTCCTCAGAAGAATAAATCATTATTTATTGTGAGAATAATGTTACAAAAGATAAAATACTTAACTACTTTTTTACCTCGTGAAAATGTGAGTGGGCTAGAATTGACAGAAAATGAAATACTTTGACGAGAATTATGGGACGTAAGCACAAGTTTGACATACGACTTTCAAATATTGAAAAATGATTCACCGTTATCCAGGGTCTGGACACTTTCCTTTTTGTGGGGTTTTAAGTTACTTGTTTAAGAATCTCTGTTTTGTAGGGTTTTAAGTTACTTGATTAATAGTCTCTGTTTTGTAGGGTTTTAAGTTACTTGTTTAAGAATCTCTGTTTTGTAGGGTTTTAAGTTACTTGTTTAATAGTCTCTGTTTTGTAGGGTTTTAAGTTACTTGTTTAATAGTCTCTGTTTTGTAGGGTTTTAAGTTACTTGTTTAACAGTCTCTGTTTTGTAGGGTTTTAAGTTACTTGCTTAACAATCTCTGTTTTGTAGGGTTTTAAGATACTTGTTTAATAGTCTCTGTTTTGTAGGATTTTAAGTTACTTGTTTAAGAATCTCTGTTTGTAGGGTTTTAAGTTACTTGTTTAAGAATCTCTGTTTTGTAGGGTTTTAAGTTACTTGTTTAATAGTCTCTGTTTTGTAGGGTTTTAAGTTACTTGTTTAAGAATCTCTGTTTTGTAGGGTTTTAAGTTACTTGTTTAATAGTCTCTGTTTTGTAGGGTTTTATGTTACTTGTTTAAGAATCTCTGTTTTGTAGGGTTTTAAGTTACTTGTTTAATAGTCTCTGTTTTGTAGGGTTTTAAGTTACTTGTTTAAGAATCTCTGTTTTGTGGCGTTTTAAGTTACATGTTTAAGAATCTCTGTTTTGTGGCGTTTTAAGTTACTTGTTTAAGAATCTCTGTTTTGTAGGATTTTAAGTTACGTATTTAACAGTCTCTGTTTTGTAGGGTTTTAAAATACTTGTTTAAGAATCTCTGTTTTGTAGGGTTTTAAGTTACTTGTTTAAGAATCTCTGTTTTGTAGGGTTTTAAGTTACTTGTTTAACAGTCTCTGTTTTGTAGGGTTTTAAAATACTTGTTTAAGAATCTCTGTTTTGTAGGGTTTTAAGTTACTTGTTTAAGAATCTCTGTTTTGTAGGGTTTTAAGTTACTTGTTTAAGAATTGCTGTTTTGTGAGTCAGCACATACGACAACTTCAAGAAAAACTGTCATTCTAACAGAATCAGGAGCGTACTTCAATCAATTTTAAGTTCTTGCATGAAATAAAATGCAACATCACGTTGGTCTTCCCAAAGAACAAATATTGTCATACACCCTATTCAGGACCACTGAATTATCCTTAGAAACCAGAAGGTAGATAAGCTCGCAAAAGCCGGAAGTGGAGACAAACAGACTTACCATCAACCAAGCTATACAGAAGCAAAGCCACTCATAAAACTATTTACGAGGACGAAATGGAGAGACAAACGCAAATAATACATATCAGAAAATGACAGCAAAGACACACTTGTCAGAGATTTTCAGACTCAGAACGGGACATTACAGAAGCAAGGCCCATCTCCACAGAATGGGTCTTAGAGATACGCAACGTGCGATTGTGTAAACACCAGGACATACCCTACAGGAATGCCACACTTATGCAGACCAAAGAGAGGCAGTCTGATCTGGGGAAGCGATCTAGTTCGAAAAGTTGTGGGAGACCGACGGAGATCTGAAACACGCAGTCTCCTTCGTGTACCTCATCTAGCTAGACGCACAGCATCAGTTAATGAAAGAAGAAGGAGACGACACTGCCAGCACACAGAATGAATTGCGAATTTCTCGTGAAGGTCAGAGATGTGCTGACCCCGTGCACTGGGCAATATAAATACGAAACAGGGTAACGGAAGTAGCCGATAACTTTGTCAGCATAGACGAAGTTAAAAAAGCACACCACAAATCGAACAAACTAATGAAAACTGAAACAGCTCACGTTTTCGAGAGGACATAAGTGTAAATAGTTGAATTTCATTCAAATACATGGTCTTGCAGCATTCACGAAATTCTGAAACAGGTTAGGTCAGGCCAGGTCATCCCGTAACTGGTGAAGTCGTTGGGGCACACATGAAGACATCCTCACAACACCACGCCACAATTCTCTGTCAGCGGCCGCTATCTGTGCCTCTTTTGGTAGGAGATTGGTCCATTCTTTTATGTTGTCCTCCCACCTCTTTTTTGGGACGGCCTCTTCGTCGTCTGCCGTGCACCTTTCCGTGGAGGATCGTATTTACCAATCGAGTTTCCTTCTTTTGACAGTTGCCAAGAGGTCTTCAAAAGGCCCTATTGCTGTTGTCATTCTATCTCGTATTTCCTCATTTGTACGTGACGTTTAACATTCTTCGGAAACATCTCATCTCCAAGGCCTGCATCCTTCGCTGAAGGTCAGCGGTAACTGTCCATGTCTCACACGCATAGAGGAATATTGACAGGATCAGTGTACGCATTAATCTGATTTTCGTGCATTGTGCTAACCGTTTATCTTGCCAGATTTTGTTAAGCCGTGCAAGTGCCGCTATTGTCTATTCTGGCCAACACTTCACATATTGATCCTTCATTCCTGACAATCGACCCTAGATATTTATAACGGTCAACCACTTTGAGTTCCTGACCATTCGCTTTTATCCTGCTGTTGAAGCCAGTGGCTTTGTTGGTCATTAATTTTGCCTTTCCAGCGTTTATCTCCATACCATAGTCAAGAGCTGTTTCATCGAGCCTTCTGACACATTCCTGGAGTTCTGCTTCTAAATCCACCAACCCGTCGATATCATCTGAAAAACGAAGGTTGGTAATCGTTCGGCCCCACATCTTGACATTACCATCGTGACCTCCAAGTGCTTCACTCATAATTCCCTCAAAGAATATATTGAAACGGGTTGGAGGGAGTATACACCCCTGTCTCACACCAACTGATGTGCGATATCAGTTCCCTCGCGTACCATTCCCAAGAACTGCGCTGGACGCCTTCTCAAACACGAGAGCAAAATAGACCCACATCTTTGCTGCACTCATATTTAATCTATGTCATCTTTAAAGTTAGACAGTGTTAAAAAAGTACGAGATGAATATCTACACATCAAAGACAGAGACAACGAATCACACATGAAATTCATGTGAATGAAACAAAATTAAGCAGGTATAAGAATTTAGATATTTGGGAACTGTTTTCAACTGAGGATGACACACTTAATAGAGATACATTCGAGAGAGCAGAGGGCAAACCCTGTCACATACCAGCTGTCTCCATTACTAATAGACCACAAGATTTCTCTCCAAGCAAAAAAGCAGATGGTAAATAGTATCTTAATCACACCCCTATGCTACCAGTGCCAGAGTTGGGCATTGGATAAGGTCCAGGAACGAAAGTTAGTCACCTGCGAAATGTGGTACCTACGAAAGGTCACTAACAACACCAGAAGAATCACACATACGAGTATTCGGGAGAAGCAACATATAATGAATTAGTCTGGCCACATTGTGAGAATGCAACCAGACCATATTGTTCATGCAACCTTATACAGGAGAACATCAGGAAGAAGGGCAAGAGGTAGACCGAGGAAAAGGTGGACAAACAGGATAAACGAGACCTGCCGAAAAATTTGGAAAATTGTCACTCTGGCCACGAAAGAGGCGAAAGACAAATACATACCACGACACTGGGCTACAACGTGGTAGAAAGTGAGACGACAAAAGAAGAGGAATAATTAAACGATAAAATGTCAAACATTTGACGGGCCGCAGACAACGACCTCGTGGGCTATAAGTTTTAGACCCCTGTTTCAGAATGAATTGTGTATTTTATTTTTAATCATAAGTGCATGTCAGATCTGGATGCATGTTATACAAATTTAAAAAGAAGGGACATTGCGCAATTTAATGAACGGAATAAAGTGTTAGAAAGGCATTCTTATGCGCATTCTCAAGGTTCTATGACGTGTCGTGACCGTTTTCATTCTTCGCTGCCTTGCATTACTTAACTTGTATAGGTGTAATCATTTTTATGTCTGGGCAAACTGATGCATGATGCGATAAAGCCTACGGACATTAAAGACTTTAATCGGTTTCCATAAATTATATAGAAAAAACTCTCTCCGTCTAGACTGGGGTTTCTCCCTCTCTCTTTCTCTCTCTCTCTCTCTCTGTTTTTCTCTATCTCTCTTTCTCCTCTCTATCTTTCTCTCTTTTTCTCTCTCTCTGTATCCCTCTCTCTTTCTCTCTCTCTTTTTCTCACTTTGTCTTTCTCCTGTCTCTCTATCTTTATCGCTTTCTCTCTCTTTCTCTCTCTCTTTCTCTCTCTCTTTCTCTCTCTCTTTTTCCTCTCTTTATCTCTTTCTCTTTCTCTCTCTCTTTATCTCTATCTCTCTCTCTTTCTCTCTCTCTCTCTTTCTCTCTCTCTCTTTCTCCTCTCTCTCGTTCTCTCTCTCTTTCTCGCTCTCTTTCTGTCTCTCTCTCTTTCTCTCCCTTCTCTTTCTCCTCTCTCGCTCTCTCTCTCTCTTTCTCTCTCTTTCTCTCTCTCTTTTTCTCTCTTTTTCTCTCTTTCTTTCTCTCTCTTTCTTTCTTCTCTCTCTCTTTCCCTCTCTTTCTCTTTCTCTCTCTTTCTCTTTTTCTCCCTCTCTCTTTCTCTCTCACTTTCTCTGTCTGTCTCTCTCTTTCTCTCTCTTTGTCTTTCTCTCTGTCTTTCTCTCTCTTTCCTCTCTCTCTTTCTCTCTCTCTTTCTTTCTCTGTCTTTCTCTCTCTCTCTTTCTCTCTCTCTTTCTCTCTCTCTCTTTCTCACAACCACTATGTATCCTGCGTGGAGAGCCCTGAACAATTTACGAACGAGACAGTGTGTCCAGGTGTAGATCGAACTTAAAACAAATGGGTAAATGCGGACGACTATGACGTGAATACGGAGCCATACAAGACCACGAACATATGTATAACTGCCCAAGAATGTAAGAACCACGTACATCGGCGGATCTCATGGCCGCACATGAAAGAGCTTCCAGGAAAACTGATTCCTGATAAATACTCTGTGAGGTTGTCTTACACGGAAAGTAAATTGCACTGTATTTGGATTATAGCGAGGAAGAAGCATCGTTGGTCATCAACCTTACTCCCTGGTTCCCAACTAACCTGGGCCAGTGGCAAGCCATATGCCAAGACGACTGGGGGTAATTAAGGATGTAGGCACTCTCGTCCCACTTCTTGGAGACAAGGGGTCACTCGAAACCTGTGGGGTTCGAACCCAGGCCGTTTTCGTTCATCGCTTTGGGAGGCAAGTGCCTTACCTCTCGTCCACAGCGATCAATTTATTTAACCCAAGTCAGCCATTGTTGCATAGCAAATAACTTTTCTTGGTTAAAAACACAAAATTGTTTCATTTATTGAATGTAATAGGGGAGAGAAAACTAGCGTCCGGGCAAGCACAGAACGTACTGATCAGATAATGTTAGCCAGAGTCAGGTAGAAACAGCTGATCAATGTTAGCCAGAGTTAGATAGAAACATTCGATCAGACTATGTTAGTCAGGTAAAAACAGCTGATCAGATTATGTTAGCCATAGAGGTAAAAATAGCTGATCAGAATATGTTAGAGGTAAAAATAGCTGATCAGAATATGTTAGAGGTAAAAACAGCCGATCAGACTATGTTAGAGTTAAAAACAGCTGATCAGACTATGTTAGCCAGTCAGGCAGAAACAGCTGATCAGACTATGTTAGCCAGAGTCAGGTAAAAACATCCGATCAGACTATGTTAGTCAGGTAAAAATAGCTGATCAGACTACGTTAGCCATAGAGGTAAAAACAGCTGATCAGACTATGTTAGAGGTAAAAACAGCTGATCAATATGTTAGAGGTAAAAACAGCTGATCAGACTATGTTAGCCAAAGTCATGTAGAAACAGCTGAACAGACCATGTTACTCATGTTGCAGTCAACAACAACAACAAATTGTTGTAATTTAATTTTAAATGATTCTCAAAAATGTTTTTCTCATCTTGCCAATTGGAACACTTTTTTAACCTACAAGTCTATATAGTCTAATCTTTTCTTTTCACGCGTGGTATGTGCATTCTTCAACTTCATCTTCATTGAAATATTGTTTTTCTATCTGTTCTTTAGTTTCTTATAATTGTTATTACCATCAAATTGCTGAAGTGAATCAAGAAGCTGAGCAGTACATGAGCTGTAGCGACCAGCGACCCTACGCTGACAGCTAGTGTCGGAACCAGCGACCCAGCGACCCTACGCTGACTGCTAGTGTCGGAACCAGCGACCCAGCGACCCTACGCTGACTGCTAGTGTCGGAACCAGCGACCCAGCGACCCTACGCTGACAGCTAGTGTCGGAACCAGCGACCCAGCGACCCTACGCTGACTGCTAGTGTCGGAACCAGCGACTCTACGCTGACAGCTAGTGTCGGAACCAGCGACCCAGCGACCCTACGCTGACTGCTAGTGTCGGAACCAGCGACCCAGCGACCCTACGCTGACTGCTAGTGTCGGAACCAGCAACCCTACGCTGACTGCTAGTGTCGGAACCAGCGACCCATAGCTGCCAAGACCTTTTTCGACATCCACGTAGTGATCCTGGATAGCAGACTGCAACAAAGCAGACTGGCAAACAAGAAGGGATTGAAGAGGGTAGGCTAATCCGGTACCCACCAATGTCATGCTAAAGTAGGATGTGTCGGACCGAAAGGTGCAAGTATCGCGGTTAAGCTGTAAACTAACACAACGCATTTCGTTCTTCGGACAACATCCTGCTACTTGCAAAGCCAATGTCAGGACTTGCTAGCGAAAGTTTCAAAATGAGAGAAGAAGAATTTGCTGAAGAATTCAAAAAACAATTTTGAATGTTAAATTTATCATTTTCTTAAAACATCTTTTGTAGTTCTTGAATATTTCACCAGTTTCATAAAATGTATCCAGTTTTCCCTATACATTTCTCCAGTTCCTTAGAAATTTAAGCATTTTATAGATACGAGACAAAGAGTTTCATAGACAATTCCGTCAGCTATGGAGACATCTCATCAGTTTTGCTGATATTTCAGCAATGTCCTAGATATTTCAGTTTTATTTGCATTTTACCAACTTGATTTACAATTCATCAGTTTCACGAATCTTTCAGGGGTTTCAAAGACATTTCACCAGAATTATTAGCATTTCACTAATTTAATGGGCATTTGACTAGTTTCACGGAACTTTCACAAATTTTCCAAGCATTTCCCGTGTTTCATTGACATTTCACTATTTTTTCATGAGCATGTCACTAGATTCATGAACATTTCACCAACGACAGAAACATTTCACTAGTTTCAGGGGCTTTTCATTAATTCCACGGGCATTTCACATACATTTCACTATTATCCTGAACATTTTACTATTTTACGAATTTTCACAAATTTCTCGAATATTTCAGCACTTTCAAATCCACCTGTTGTACGGGCATTTCCTTAGTATCATAGACATTTTATATGTTGCTATGTGCGAGAAGGTTTCAAATGAAAACCTTAAAAGTTGGATAGAAATAAGAATAACCATGCCTTTGCATTTTAACTTGTTAATATGGTTGCTAAGGACGTCAAGAGTGTTCTGCGCGTGCCATCACGGTGCAGACGAACAACATGACGTCATAATTGCAGTTAGAAGGTGGCTGCGTCACTATTGCATGTTCAGAAGAGAAGCAGCATTCTGTAATTCGTTTTTATTTATCAGCGAAGGGATAAAACCTGGAAATACATCTGCCAATGAAGATTCAGTAGGGTGATAAAGGCCTTTCACTCTAGCAAGTGTCCTTCAGCCCCATTCGGCGAGTGTCCTTTACGAGGTGGTCAGCGGCTGCAATCAGTAGGGTGGATAAGGGCCTTTCACTCTAGCAAGTGTCCTTCAGCCCCAATCGGCGAGTTTCCTTTACGAGGTGGTCAGCGGCTGCAATCGACTTTTGGAGTTACTGCTTGGTGTGCCTGATCCGACGTTTTGGAACTTCCTACTTCACTCATATACTCGCTTTAGTGGAAAAAATGCATCACCGTACTGGACCTTTTTTCGCCGATGTACTTTTATAGATTTCAGCCATTCGCTTTGTTTAAAAAAAAAACAGAAATAAGAAATCTGCTCCTCTATAGCGCATGTCAAGAGTGGGACGGAAATCTTTTTACAGCAATTGTGGCACTATGTTGTTCGTCTGTACCGTCACACCACATGCAGGGCACTTCACATTCTTAACAAACCTATTAAAACAAGCTGCAATACAAAAGCATAGGTTTTGTAATTACTGCCGCTTTTTAGTGTTTTCACTTAAAGCGCGCTCAGAAGTTAACGCAAGATCTTTTTGTTCATTCGCATCTCGACAAATTACCAGTAATTACGTAGTGGAAGCAATATAGATTATGTAAAACATTACACCTCTGTACAGTTTACATTCACCCATTACATACTGTTTGTTTTCGCTGCTTTTATAAACCGTTAGACTCAGTGCGATTTGTCGGTGCGGGATAAACCAATGTCTATTGATTTGTAAGGCGTCGTTATAAGACAACATATCGCACGCTTTTAAGGTTTTATTGACGGAGTTTGTATATGTGGATTAGTAATGTTTTGTTTGCGTCAGTTTTGTTTGCACCCGGCTCGCTGGTTTGCATTAGGCATGCGCTTTTCTATCTATCTATCTATCTATCTATCTATCTATCTATCTATCTATCTATCTATCTATCTATCTATCTATCTATCTATCTATCTATCTATCTATCTATCTATATATCTATCTATCTATCTATCTATCTATCTATCTATCTATCTATCTATCTATCTATCTATCTATCTATCTATCTATCTATCTATCTATCTATCTATCTATCTATCTATCTATCTGTCTGTCTGTCTGTCTGTCTGTCTGTCTGTCTGTCTGTCTGTCTATCTATCTATCTATCTTGTCTGTCTGTCTGCCTGCCTGTCTTTCTGTCTGTCAGTATGTATTTCTCTCTGTGTTTCTGTCTGTCTATCTGCCTGCCAACGTGTCTAAACGACACGCTAAAGAACGTCCCGTTGTGTTGAGTGGCATCTTAAGGCTGTAGGTAGGTATATAGGTACTCCGATTAGACTACAGAAACCTGTCACGCAAATCGTCCATGAACACGTTGAGTGGCTCAGTGCAATGAGGCTGATATTTTCCCCATTTGATCTAACCAACTAACGAATCGCCGACCGCGGTAACAGGCCGATGATATAGATGGTGGTTTTCCATGCCCTTCTTTATTACCTGATGGTCGGGGACGTCTTCGACAGGGCGGACCACGTGTCTAATTAAAGCGAAATACTGGCGGATTAGCATGGCTAATGGATTATCAAGGCCTAGTCCGTCAGATGACTTCGTCATTTGTGACTCGGCCATTTTAGTGGATCTTAAAAATGCACCTCTGGCTGCACAGAATAATTCAGGTATTTAAACTATCAGTGTAGCAGTGTGTTGACGATACATATTTTCAATGAAAGCCTCTTCTGGCTTAAGACTCCACGCAGGGTTTTTAATGGAAGTGGCAGCTGGATCGACACCTCAGGTGATATCAGGGTGGCTTCGTGCATCAGACCTTTGTTTGTCATATCAAAATTACCGTTGTTTGTGTCAGTGTTTCTTCCGTTGTGAAATCTTTCGACACATTCATACACTCTCATCTGACTCAAACAACTGTCTCCTTACTTAACATTCATTTTGCCGTATTTTTCTGAAAATTTTACACTCCCTAATTAAAAAAAAAAAAAATTTAAAAAAAAACCTCAACAGCGTCTGGTTGTTTTTTCACAGTGCATGTCGATAGGGGGCGGCCATGTTGTACGCTATCTTGCGCCTGCAGTTGATCGTCATAATTCTTACATGGAAGATAACTAACGCGCCAATTTGTGTCCTAAAATAAGATTGTTAGTCGTACATACTCTTCCATTCACTTTATAATAACATTGATGGTACTTAATTACTGTCCCTTGTATATTAATTGTCGAATCACATCTGTTTGTGTCCATTTGTAAAGGTATCTGACCCGGAGTTTGGGGCAGCTAGGCAGAAAGGAAGTGAACTGGCCACCTTACCTCACTCAAGCTGTGTGATTAGCACAATGAAGTCTCTGGCACCTAATCTCCGACGACAGTGTCTGCTGTGATACTTATTGAAAAAAAAAAATAGGGCTGACAACTTCAATAGCATGGTTATACCAGCATGTCGTAAGAGGCGACTAACTGTGTGACATGGCATAACACTGGCCATGGTTTAGTGTTTTGTTTAGAGCAGCATTGATGGCGCCTAACAGGCTGCGGATCTACTTTGCTAGGTTAACCACCCTCCATAAGCGCTTGTCCAAACGCTGCGGAGTATTAAGCTGCTCGAGCCTAGCCCGCAAAGCAGGAAATCTTTCTCCCGGCTACATCCAACTCATACCAGAGCTGGAACCTGCATAGGGGCATCTGTCCTTGTAGAAGTACAGGTCGACTAAGTGGGACCTGCACAGGGGCATCTGCCCTTGTAGAAGTACCTGTCGACTAAGTGGGACCTGCATAGGGGCATCTGCCCTTGTAGAAGTACAGGTCGACTAAGAACTAAGAACCAGCTGTGGTACAAGGTGTCCCACTCTTTTCCCTCCATTGATTTTCGCCTTACAGCTTTTAAACCAATGAACGTAATTAAATTAAATTTGACAAGGACCTACCTTGGTACGTGAGAAATATTAGGAACTGATTTTAAATATTACACGAGGTCACCATTAGCATCAATGCATGCCTGCACACGTCTCTCCGTGTTACGGAAAGTGTTCGCCGGTGCATCAGGAGTTACCGACTCAGTTTCCCGCCGAATATTTTCTTGCAGTTCCGCAAGATTATTTCCCTTGTTACAAAATACTTTCCCTTTCAGCATGCTCCATGGGCACAAGGGCAGGCGGCCTTGGTGGTCACAGTCCGTTAGAAATGACACGTTTTTCAAAGATGGAAGCAATTTCATAAATCCGGACATTTGAGGTGTGGCTTGTGGCTCTATCCACCTGAAAATAGCCGATACTTAGTTCCTCGTCGTCAAACTGGTTCACCATGTCAAATGATATTGGAGAGCATAAGCTGCAGTGGTCAGCAACTCATGGCTGACTGCTAGCGTCAGGGCCAGCAAACCAGAGCTGCCAAGACCCTTCTACATCTCCACGCGGTGATCCTGGATAACAGGCTGCAACAGAGCAGACTTGCTAAGGAGAAGTGATCGAAGAGCGAATGCTAACCCGGTACTCACAAAATGCTTGCTGAAGTCGGATGTGTTGGACTGAAAGGTGGAAATGTTGCAGTCAAGCTGTAAACTACGACACAACGTATTCCGTTCTCTGGAATACATTCTGCTACTCAAGCCCTTTCAGGGTTTTGTAGCGGGAGATTGAGAATGAATGAAGCCAAGCCAAGCCAAATTATATTGAATTACGTTCATTGTTTCAACCGTTATAATGGAAAACCAGGAGGAGGCAGCGAGTGGGGCACTCGCTATATGGGTGTGAGGTTTGCAGGCTACACACACCAGACGTAGAGAAGCTTTGTGGTAGCGAAAGAGCAATGGAAGGAAGACTTATAAATATCTCCTTGAGAGACAACATCTGAAATGTTACCATCAGCCATCGAAAAGAGTTTCCAAATGTCGTCGACTTTATAAATACGAAAGTGTGAAGCAGCACAGCATATTGAAAGGTATAGTCAAATACCGTGCTAAGATCGAAGCAGAAACGAAACCTACCATACGAGCAAAACGTAGACAATACATTTTTTTGTTTGTTTGTTGCGTTCGCCTTATTTCTCTATTCCCCAAGGCGTTATGCGTTGCATTGTGATTTTTATTTTGCGCTTTTCGGCCCAGTGCATCCGACTTTAGCATGTATTTTATGTAAAGGCGTGCTTCCTCCTGCATTTTCTAAGGGTTTGTTCCCCTGAGGTAACAGCTGTTGCTGTGATGGGGATCGCACGGTTTTGTCTTGATGACGTAACTTTCGCTGTATTTGGATTATAGTGATGAAGAAACTGGTCATCAACCTCACTCTCTGGTGCCGAGCTACTTTGTACCAGTAGACAGATATAAGTCAAGACGACTGGAGGTAACTTAGGGTGCTGGCATTTTGGTCACACCTGACTTGAGATCACGAGCTGCTTGAAACTTACGGGATTCGATCGACCACTGTTTCCGGTAATCGCTTTAAGAGGCAAGTGCCTTATCTCTTGACAACATCACTCACAGTGAGAGCGATACGTTATAAACATGTTGTTAACAATTCAGGGCACAATCTCTCCGAGGCGATGTGTTAGCACATTATTATTGGCCAGTGTATACATTTCCTAGTCACACCAAAATCGGTATTGTCGTCAGCAAACAGGACGCCAATCTCATGAAGTTCAGCCATATACACTCGACCGTGTATATACGACACAGGGTAACCAAAATACTATTGCAATTTGATAAAAATCATGCAATGATAATCGGAGGAACGAAAACGCATACAAATAAACACACTAACTAATCCACATGGAAAACCACACCACGTTTCCGTGGGCACAAGTGAAAGTCGTCAACATGTGTAAATCTCAGTCGAATCCCTGGCCTGGCTGCATCAATAATGGACTAAAACACAAGAACAATACTAGACCTCTGCCGTTTAGACGCTATCTTTTTGCGTCTCACGTCATAAAATAACAAATAACACAAAAATGAGCTAACATATAGGAAATAAAGAACACATACAATAGATATATGAGCACATACATGAGAAAAAGATGTTCATTTCTCAATTTTATGAATTAATCCTTTCATGTATGATTTGTAATCTCAGATGTGTATTGCTTGTTGTACCCGATGAAGACTTTGTGGTCGTAACGTACGTGTTGTTTCTGTGTTTATCTCAATGCAGTATCTGACTTTATCTATATATGTTTTTTACACTTTATTTTAGTCCACAGTCCCGCCACAGCCTCGCCTTAGTTTTAATTATACATAGTCAGAAGTGGTCCCTAGCCGTCGCTGTGTATGACGAGGACAAGAATAGCACCACGGCCACACAGACAGAGAGCATGTCGTAAGAGGCGACTAACTGTGTGAGTTGGCATAACACCGACCATGGGTAGGTGGTTTGTTAAAAGCAGCATAGATGGCGCATAACAGGCTGCGGGTCTACTTTGCTCTAGTGTTTGAGTCTATTAAGATGGACTCACACATCGGTTAACCACCCTCCGCGGATTAATAAGCTTCTCAAGCCTGGCCCGCTAAGCAGGAATGCTTCCTCCCGGCTAAATCCAGCTCACGCCAGAGCTGGGACCTGCACAGCGGCATGAGTCTCTGTAGAAGTACAGGTCGACTAATACTAAGACTAATACATATAGAGACGTACAGGTGGACTTACACACAGTAAGACTAAGATATATAGAGAAGTACAGGTGGACTAAGACTAAGACATATAGAGACGTACAGGTGGACTAAGACTAAGACTAAGACATATAGAGACGTACAGGTGGATTAAGACTAAGACTCAGACATATAGAGAAGTACAGGTGGACTAAGACTAAGACATATAGAGACGTACAGGTGGATTAAGACTAAGACTCAGACATATAGAGAAGTACAGGTGGACTAAGACTAAGACATATAGAGACGTACAGGTGGACTAAGACTAAGACTCAGACATATAGAGACGTACAGATGGACTAAGACTAATACATATAGAGATGTACAGGTCGACTAAGACTAAGACTAAGACATATAGAGAAGTACAGGTCGACTAAGAATAAGACATATAAAGACGTACATGTCGACTAAGACTAAGACATGTAGAGACGTACATGTGGACTAAGACTAATACATATAGAGATGTAAAGGTCGACTAAGATTAAGACTAAGACATATAGAGAAGTACAGGTCGACTAAGACTAAGACATGTAGAGACGTACAGGTCGACTAAGACTAAAACATATAGAGACGTACAGGTCGACTAAGACTAAGACATGTAGAGACGTACACGTCGACTAAGACTGAAACATGTAGAGACGTACAGGTCAACTAAGACTAAGACATATAGAGACGTACAGGTCGACTAAGACTAAGACATGTAGAGGCGTACAGGTCGACTAAGACTAAGACATGTAGAGACGTACAGGTCGACTATGACTAAGACATGTAGAGACGTACAGATCGACTAAGATTAAGACATGTAGAGACGTACAGGTCGACTAAGACTAAGACATATAGAGAAGTACAGGTCGACTACGACTAAGACTAAGACTAAGACATATACAGAAGTACAGATCATGTGGTTCGCACGGCTTACGAAAGATGTACAACGCGGACGTCTTTCTGTTATCTAAACAACTATAACTGCCCACATGGTCCCTCGCCAACGAGATAGAGCGATGATCTTTACCCCACCTTGGAACCATCATACCACTCCCTAGCGAATGATAGACGGGTCCCAGCAGCTTACCTGGCATCAGGAAACCTTGCCTGATTGAATGCCAGGATTCAAGTATTCAAATAAGTGTGACAATTTATTTCATTCAAACTTTTGGTAAAATTAATAACTCGTATAATTGTATATACCTTTTCTCTTCTCATCCAATATACAGAAACAACATCCCTGCTCCAAATAGTGGTTGATCTGATCGTAGGTTACTTTAACCCCTCCATTGTCCTAACGAATTGGTCTGTTTGAACTATTTGGAAAAAAGCAGCAGTTATCAAAAATCAACACAGATGGGGGAACTAACCGACTGACTCGCAACTTGTGGGTTGTCATATCAGATTGTGTCCCTCATAACTTCTGCACTAACATGCTGGTTCACCACTCGTCTCTACCACATTCTGTTGTAACAGTTGCAACCAGGACATTAACCTGTTCAATCACAAATCGTGCCTAACCTATTCTATTGTGACATTCGCAACCAGGATATTAATCTGCCAACTCACAGCTCGTGTTTACCCCATCTGATTGTGACAGTCGTAACCAAGACATTAACCTTTTCAATCACAACTGGTGTCCACCATATTCTGTTGTGACAGTCACAACCAGGACATAAAGTGTGAAGTAGTGTTTCGAGTGTCAATGAAAGAAAGCTCTAGAAACAATACCCGATATAGAAAAAAAAACCGAAATCAAATAGTGAAAAACACGTTTAGTCAGATCCCAATAAGAATCAGGGCACTAACATTCTTCATTCCAGGCTCGTAACTTTGTGCCAACAAAACCATTTTGTTACACTATTCTAGCTGTTGTGTTTATAATTACGATGAAGCAACAACATAGCGGTGCACAGGCCTATACTCCTATCAACCTCAATGCTACAGAAGCTGTAGGGAATGTTGGATGCGCTGTTGGTGTTGAAAATGTGGACGTTTCTAATGTTCTTGGAGACGGTATTGAAGACAAAGTACGCGTGACCTGGGATTCCAAGCTGCAGTATTTCTTCATGGTGATATCGTACGCTGTCGGTCTCGGGAATGTCTGGCGTTTCCCGTACCTCACACAGACTCACGGCGGAGGTAAGTACTCTCATTTAGAAGTTTTTTTTAACTTTCTTTCTTGCCGATTGTTCTGTTTGTAAGAATCGACTTTATCGCACTCCACGCACACTCATAGGTGCTCATTCTCTTTCAGTAAATATCGAGGGTTGTTGATACTGATAGTTCATGCAGCTAATTGGTTGTGTACACTTCTGCTCCATCCTCTCTTGCGCCCCGTCCGCTCGGACCTCGTTCGATATCATAGTTCTAAAATTTGTGGATTGCTGATTCACGTAAATTTCTAAATCCTGGTATTCAATCAGGCACGTGTGTCTGATGTCAGGTAGCCGAATCTTGAGTAAACTCATTTCGCTCTTTTGCCT
Source organism: Ariolimax columbianus (assembly GCA_036924085.1). Classification (NCBI taxonomy): domain Eukaryota; kingdom Metazoa; phylum Mollusca; class Gastropoda; order Stylommatophora; family Arionidae; genus Ariolimax; species Ariolimax columbianus. Next base: position 67,107,451 of record JAVGWX010000016.1, on the reverse strand, counting down.
TGGTTTACCATGTTGGGCCCAGGGCATCATTTATGCCATATCTCCACCTCAGCCTCGGCCGCTAGAGCGGGTAAAGATGTATAGCCTCAATGATGTCACTCTACGTGTCCATCTGTTATGAAGCATGCGCATCGCATGACAGGTCCATCTGTATTTTCGTAACAGTGCGACATCTATGATGTCAGAGTAGGAAGTTCGACGTCTGATATCTGCGCTGCGGATTTTTGTCTCGAATTGAAATTTGCAATGTTCTTCGCTCCATCGCTCGTTGGGCAACGCGGAGTCTATCTGCATCAGCTTTCCGTAGGTTCCACACCTCGCACCCATATACCATGGCTGGAATAACCTCACTGTTGAATGTGTGAGCCCTAGCGTAGACGTTTCGCATCTGTTGCAGCATGTGTATACAATTGAAGCTGAGCCAACCCGCTGTTATCCTTCGTGAGATCTCCCCATTTATCGAATGGGAGTTCGTGATCTCTTGGCTCAAGTAGATACACGAATTTACATTTTTGGCGGGACAATCTCCAAGGCGCATATCTCCTTTTTGGCAGAAAGCGTTGAGCGGGAACTGGGTTTTATTTCTATTGCTTGCACTGCTGAGGTCATCCAGGCAGCTCATATATTGCGGTGTCATTATCTAACAGACGATCATTGATAGATGTCACTCCCATCCATTTTTAGTGTGCCCGTAATTGAAGCATGTGAAGCCATGATGTCAGCTCTTTTATTGCCCTGAACCCTAGAATTACCAGCGCAGTAGCTCCACACCAGCTTCTGTAAGTTTGATGTCTTTACAGCTGCCATCCACTCATGGCGGCCCTTCTGTACCTTCCCTGACATGGATTAGGAGTCTAACATCATGACTGCCCCTGTTAAAGAGATCCCCGATAGTCATCTCAGAAATGCAGGACAAATCGAGGTTTAGGAGGACACACCGAGGTTTAGGAGGACAAATCGAGGTTAAGGAGGACACACCAAGGTTTAGGAAGACACGTTGAGGTTTAATAGGACACACCGAGGTTTAGGAGAACACACTGAGGTTTAGGAGGACATATCGAGGTTTATGAGAACATATAAGGAACAAAAATATAGAGGTTTAGGAGGACACACCGAGGTTTTATGAGCGGGCATCGATGTTTAGAATGGCGCATCGAGGTTAAAAAGCGCGTATGCTACAACTAAAGACGGCATATGAATAGATTTATGTGACATTTAAAGAGTTTAGCCCGCATTAAATAGATTTATATTTATATACGGAGGTTTAGAGTGGCATATACAGATACGAATAAGGTTAAATAAAGAGCTTTCGATCATCATATGTGGAGGATTATTCGAGGTCGGTCAAGTATCTCGAGAGGCAATTACAGTTGTCTCAGGCTATCTTGTAGAGGTCTAGGGTAGCCCACGAAACGGTCTTATGCCTAGAAAGCGTACGAAAAGGACTTAGGCCTAGGGAGAGTATGAAAGTGTTTTCTGCCTAGGGAAACCATGAAAGTATCTGAGGCAAGGTGAGGCCATCAAAGTGTCTCAGGGAGTCTTTGAAAGTGTCTCAAGGAGTTCATGAAATTGGTTTAGCAAATAAATGAAAGTGTCTTAGACTTAGGGAGCCCATGAAAGTGTGTCGGAGCCCATGAAAGTGTCACAGGGAGTTCATGAAAGTGTCTCAAAGAGACACTTTAATTGGTTTAGTAAATCAATGAAAGTGTCTCATGGAGCCCCTGAAAGTGTCTCCCGGAGCCCCTGAAAGTGTCTCACCGAGCCCCTGAAAGTGCCTCAGTAAGTCCATGCATGTGTCTCAGTTAGCCAAATAAAGTGTCTGAATGAATACAAGAACATGTCTCAGTGAGTCCACGAAAGTGTCTCAAGTAGCCCTTAGAAGTGTCATAGTGAGCCCATTAATGTATTTTATGGAGCCCCTGAAAGGGTCTCATGTAGCCCCTGAAAATGTCTAATGGAACCCCTGAAAGTGTCTCATGTAGCACCTGAAAGTGTCTCAAGTAGCCCCTGAAAATGTCTCATGGAGCCCCTGAAAGTGTCTCATGTAGCCCCTGAAAGTGTCTCATGTAGCCCCTGAAAATGTCTCATGGAGCCCCTGAAAATGTCTCATGTAGCCCCTGAAAATTTCTCATGGAGCCCCTGAAAGTGTCTCATGGAGCCCCTGAAAGTGTCATGTAGCCCCTGAAAGTGTCTCATGGAGCCCCTGAAATTGTTTCATGGAACCCCTGAAAGTGTCTCAGGGAACCCATTAGTGTCTCAAGCAGCCTCAGAGAATGCCTTAGTAAACAGATGAAAGTATCGCCAAGTACCCATGCAAGTGTCTTAGAGAGCCCATGAAAGTGTCTTAAAGAACCCATGAAAGTGCCTTAGAGAGCCCATGAAAGTGTCGCAGAGAGTGCATCCAAAGTGTCTCAATGAGCACATTAAAGTGTCTGCAGGAGCCCATGAAAGTGTCTCAAGGAGCCCATGAAATAGTCCTATGGAGGTCCTGAACGTGTCTCAGAGAGCCCATGAAAATGTCGCAGAAAGTCCATGAAAGTGTTGGAGAGAGCTCATAAAAGTGTCTCAGAGAGCCCATGGAAAGTCCTATGGAAGTCATGAAAGTGTCTCAGAGAGCCCACGAATGTGTCTCAGAGAGCCCACGAATGTCTCAGTGAGCCCATGAAAAGTCCTATGGAGATCATGAAAGTGTCTCAGGAAACTCGTGAAACTATCAAGGGCAGTCACAGAATTCCCCCCCCCCCCCCCCCCCCCCCCCCCCCGAGATCGCACTTTAAGAAACACTGAAATAAATCAATCCTTTGCCAAAGTTACTGCTCTCTTTGGCCGAACTGTATTGTCCCTTGCGGGAAGCAGTGGCATAATGCTTAGACAGTTGATGTTTTCTTAAAATGATTTACCGTGCAGTATGTCCGGCGTGCTGGAAAGAGGTTTTAAATAGTTTGTGCCCCAACTGGCTGGCGGTTTTTGTTAAGAATAAAGACGAAGACGAAATGCGATGTGTCTGGTCTGAAGCAAGCTTTTTTTGTATAGGTAAATGGGAGTTGTTGATAAGTTTTGAAATGAGAGAGTGGCAAAGGGTTCAGTCATGCATGTTATGAACAGGCGGGCATGCATAATGTTAGGCGTGCATTCGTAACGGGAGATTGATAAGCGATTAAAATACGAGCGCTGGTGTGTAACTTGAACTCAGATATCAATACGTGCTAAACATGTCGTAGGAGAAGACTAAAGAAGGTTGGGAATGGTACCAGCAGCCTCGTTCATGTGGAAACTATTAGCTTCGCAACAAATAAAAGTACGATTTGGCACTAAATGGTTGAAATGGAGAGATTATATCTATCTATCTATCTATCTATCTATCTATCTATCTATCTATCTATCTATCTATCTATCTATCTATCTATCTATCTATCTATCTATCTATCTATCTATCTATCTATCTATCTATCTATCTATCTATCTATCTATCTATCTATCTATCTATCTATCTATCTGCCTGCCTGTCTGTCTGTCTGTTTGCCTGCCTGCCTGCATGTCTGCCTGCCCTGCCTGCCCTGTCTGTCTGTCATCAGTCCACTTATGTCGTTTGACGTTGTAGGGAGGTGCGACCTCATTTGTTTCATATTTTTTTTACCGTTGAAAAATCCCAGTGTTGACTTGCCAGGTCAATCCCAGCATCTGTTAGCCCCGAAATATACGATCGCTTATTTTTTGGAACTGGTGGAGGTGGAAGCGTAAATTAGAGCAAGGTAGACCGGCAGCCTGTCAGGCGCCTTTTATGTCGCTCCACTAACCACATAACCATGACCTAAAGTTATAGCCACACAGTCCCCTTTTTGCGACATATACTCTGTAGGGCGAATACCCCTAGAATAATTTGAACATATTTTTAACTTGAATTTTGCCAGAACAGTCGCCATTAAACCTTCTCTTTTCGATTTCCAACTGCCATGGGATTTTTAACGTGCGCACTATTACAGTTACACACGGGTGTCTGATCTCAATACTCAAAGATCAGGCAAAATATTTACCGGATGATTCACGTGCAAAAATCCCGGTCTCCACCGTGATTTGAACCCGCGACCTCCAGCACCCGATGCGAACACCTTACCTCGAGTCCAATGGGTCTCCCCAGTGCAGGGATTACGCTCAGTTAAATTATATACAGGCAAACGGACATACTTAATAGTTGGCCGTCTATCGTAATCGATCTGGACCACTTTGTGAGCATTCACTGTTGGTATGAATTCGATGATGGCTAAATAGGACAATCTATTTCATGAATTATCTGTTGTACTTAGTACAAGGAGAAAGGACACCCTTTTCCATTGGGGTGGATGATGTTTTGAACACGATCCACGAGAGTGCAGATGTTCCTTTCACCAGACATCAATGGAACTCTTATCGGGCTTTTCATAGTAGTCTTTGGTGGAACGAACGTGACATTAAAACAAAGTGACTTGCGCTTGAATTTAATTAAAGTGAGGGTGAGTTGCGCATCTCAACCTCACTCTCTCGTCCTAAGCTGCCTGTCTCAGTGGGGAAAAATAGTCGAGACGACTATTTGAAGATGCAGAGGAGGATCCAGATTATTCGTAGTGTCTCTCGAAGCCTTTCAAGAGATCAGATATCCCACAAGGCAGTGTAGGCAGAAATGGAACCGCTTAAGTCATAAGCTTCTACTCAATGGTATCATACATACATAATTCGGCATGCCTGAAACTCACAGCAGGCAGTGGGGGTAAGCCAACCAAATTGTGATGAAGTGCGCGAACCAAAGACAACAGTTAGAAGCAATTTTATCGATGGGAACGTACTAGACATCAACAAGTCGTGAAAGAAATTCAAATCCGGAATACGTCATCATACAGACTTTAAAGTGAGCTATAGACAGACATTGTTAGTGTGGGATACAGGGATGATTACGCAATGAGAGATAAACAAACACGGAAATGTAAGGAGAAATAGACAGACATACACAGATACTGAGGAAGTAGGTAGGTAATCCAGCCTAGATGACAGGGGCCAGGCACATCAGCCGTCCTTGATCACGATGAGAGACTTGAGGCTTGAGACTTTCATGCAGTGAGGATAATGTCTTAACGATTTGACCTAGCAAGTGGGGTGTGATCGGTCTATTTTGACAACCATGTTTGAGAGGGTGGTTATCTTTTTTGTTGTTCGTTTTATAAAAGATGTGCTTTTCTGTATTCTAGTGGCGAAGGCACGCCCACTTCCAACCTCATGCCGTAGTCTTTTAGATTATATCAGAATGTATTGACCAGTGCATGGCAATGAGACATGGTCTACCTACATGCACCAGGAGAGGCGGCTAAACAGCTGTCACATGATGGGTCTGTGCAGAATCCTGGGTGTTGGAGGGCAAGATTAGATCACCAACGCAGAGGTGTTAGAGAGAACAGGCAATGTCGCAATATTGTCCATGCTTAATCTTTGAAAGCTCCGATGGTTTAGACACATTCGGAGGATAGATGATGACAGAATACCAAAATATCTTCTCTATGGGGAATTACAGTTGGGCAAACGATTTCAGGGACGGCCACTACTTCGGTACAAAGACTTATGCAAGCGGGATATGAATGATGCAGGCATCGATATGGAATCATGGGAACAGGACGCCATGGATCGCGTTACATGAATGTCCAGCATTAAGCATGGAATACAGACAAAGGATATACTGATTGCTGATAGGCTAAAGACTCAGAGTTTGAGAAGACACCATGCGATGCCGCTAACAGTCCTGATTTTCCTTGCACATACTGTGGAAGACGCTTCTCTGCCAGGATTGGTCTTACGAGTTCCATTCGTTACCGTCATGGACTGTAGTTGCATACCTTTTTTTCAAAGCACAATTACTATCGAAGAGCCAAGCACAATTACTATCGTCTGGCAAGACGGGAAGAGACAAGCACAATTACTATCGTCTGACAAGACGGAAAGAGCCATTGAATGGATGCGTGTGTGTATCTGTGTGTTTCACTATGGCTGCTTTGCAATGACCTGCTTCTAGAGCTCAATGGGGGTGGGGGGGGGGGGGTGTCTTCGGCAAGATGGAATACATGTTCAAATATGGACAGACGACCACAGTATAGCAATGTTGAAACAATGCCCGTACGATTGCTTGTTGGTTTGTGACTCCCTCGTTTGTGACTCTACAGTTTGTGACTCCATAGTTTGTGACTCCGTCGTTTGTAACTTTATAGTTTGTGACTCCGTCGTTTGTGACTCAATAGTTTGTGGCTCTATAGTTTGTGACTCTTTAGTTTGTGACTCCGTCGTTTGTGACTCTATAGTTTGTGACTCTGTAGTTTGTGACTCTATAGTTTGTGACTCCGTCGTTTGTGACTCTATAGTTTATGACTGTCGTTTGTGACTCAGTCGTTTGTGACTCCGTCGTTTGTGACTCTATAGTTTGTGACTCGGGTTCATATCAGCGTATCGCAAAAAAGGTGGATATGGCTGCGGGAATGGAATAATTGGGATCAATATCCTGCGTAGGGCATGCGCTGTAGCGGTCAGAGACTCAAGGCTGACTGTTACTGTCAGGGTCAGCGACCCAGCGCTGTCAATACCCTTCTATACCTCCACATGGTGATCCTGGATAACATGCTGTAACAGGACAAAGTTGCTACAGATAATGGACCGAAGAGTGAAGGCTAACCCTGTTCCCCCAAAAAGGCAATGCTGAAGTCGAACATGTCGTACCGAATGGTGCAAATATTACAGTCGAGCTGTAAACTACAACACAACGGATTTCGTTCTCCGGACTACATTCTACGACTTATTATTTTCAGTTTGCGAACGAACAAAAAAGAAGATGCAGAAATAAAGGCTTCAAGGCACTTATGATCGTTCTAATTAATTGTCCAGGTTTCGCAGCATACAACAGGATGGGAACGACCCAGATTATGTAAATCCGTAGCTTGGTTTTCAGCGAAAACCTCAATCTGCTTCAGACTCGCTTCTGGCGGTTCATTGAAGCGGCAGTTAGCTTGGCTATTCGAATGATGCCAGACTGACTACGGGCAATCGAGTTTTGTTTACTGCTCAGGTAAATGAAATCCTAAATGGAGTCAACGTGGAAGATATCAAGAATAGCTTATGTCGTTGTTTGGTTACAGCCAAGGTTTTGGATCTTGGTTTTTTCGCCAATGAGATGTGGACGCTTAATCCAGATGCAAGGTCTTCTGGACCAGAGTTTCTTTTTTTGGCTGTTTGTTTGCGTTCGCTTTATTTTTCTAATCCAGAAGGCGGTGTGCATTGCACTGTAGTTTTTATTTTGCGCCTGTCGGCCAGATGCATCCGACTTCAGCATGTATTTATGTAAGGCTCTTCTTCCTCCTGCATTTAATAAGGATTTGCTTCCATAGGGTAACGGCTGGTGCTGTGATGGGATCGAACCCAGCACCTTCGGTTTGTGAGTCGTGTCACTTAACCACAATCCCACGCCGTCCCCGACCAAGGTTTCTGAACCTCCTTTGTTCCATTGACTCCTTTGCCATTCAGGTGAAGGTAACGGATCCCTGATCAGAAAAAATGTTTGTAAATGTATAAAATAAAATTATAAAGAACCAGTTATTAAGAAATACAGTTACCAAAATATAAAAGTACATATGACATAGTAATGTATGTGGTTCTTTCTTAGCACAGCTAATAACAATACGTGGAGCGGACAGGCAGTGAGTTGGCTTACCAGACTGGGATTACAGCGTTACAGGGTTCGAGTTCTCGGGCAGATAGAAGAAAATTATCCTTGCTGTGGTTCATGTCTTGTACGCTCGCTTCTTCAGTCGATCCAGCTGTAAATGGGTACCTGACGCATACGTTGGGGAAGGTGAAAAAAAAACAAGACAGGGAATTGGCCCCCACACATCACATAGATTGCGGCTTAGCACATAAAGACTTATCGTCATTCCCGACGGCAATTGTTGTCATGGGAATTACCTTTAAATAACAATACATTGAGAATAAAAGAGTCAAAGTTTAACTACTTTTGTTAAATACGTGTCAATATGAAGACTGCTGTTGTTTATATCATAAATACGCATCGCATAAGCTGCAACGGTCAGCTACCCATAGCTGACTGATAGCGTCAGGGCCAGCGAACCAGAGCTACCAAGACCCTTCTACACTTCTACGCGGTGATCCTGGATAACAGAATGGAACAGGGTCAAATGGCAAAGTAGAAAGGATCGAAGAGGAAAGGCAACACGATACTCAAAAAATGCCTGCTGAAGTCGGTTGTGTCGGACCGAAAGTTGCAAATATCGCAGTCAAACTGTAAACTACGACACAATGCATTCCGTTCTCTGGACTACATTCTGCTTACTTCCAAAGCCCTTTTCATGGCTTGGTAGAGGGAGATTAAGAACGAGCGAAGCCAAGCTATGTAATTAAAAAAAGCATTAAACTGTGGTACTGTATTTAACAGAAAAAAAAACACCATCAAGAAAACAAACACGCTTGCCATGTTGGACATCTAATCGATGTCGATTGTTTGTTGTCCTTGTTACAAGTGTTGAAAATCACAATTCGCAAATATATTTTGTTGACAATTGAATTAAAGATTCCATGTCGAGAAAAATATATCAGCTACGTCTCAGACAGTCTGTACACAGCAGGGCTGCACCCAAGTGTCATCTAGTGGCGAAATGTCAAAGTACTTTTTCTTTCTTCCTCGTCTTCTTCTTTCTTCTTCTTCTTCTTCTTCTTCTTCTTCTTCTTCTTCTTCTTTTCGCTTATCCTGGTTTGTCTTTCAGTGTCAGGTGATTAAGAGATCCTTAGAACGAAGCCTACTATGTGCCTCATGCACAGTGGCATTCACCGCCTCAGAGATTTCAGTCAGTCATCTTTTTCGTGGCTGGCCTTGTATCCGTTGTATCTAAATAGTAGTACTTGTTCGAAGGCGCTGTATGATGGTAGCCTTGTATGTATGCATTTAAGTTGCTGTCTTCTGATGTAGTCTTCTTCTTCTTCTTCTTCTTCTTCTTCGTACGCAGTCAGACAGTACTGATGTAGTCTAATACTGGTGTTGTTCCCACCAGTCTCCCGATGTCATCGTTTCTTATCCTGTCTTTCCTTGTTACACCTAATATTGTTCGTAGGCATTTAATTTCTGTTGTTACGATTTATCGTTTTTCAATTAATGTAAGTATCCAATTTTGACATTGGAAGCATAGTGTCGGGACAAAAATAATGTTTTATTAATCTCTTTTGATAGTTATTGTCCCGTACTTGCAACAAAAAAAGGGCAAAGTACTGACGTATGATAAGATATATTACGTCTATTGTTGACGCCGATCTAGCTAATACTACTGTAATTTGTAAAAGCATTGTTGCACAATTTCATAAGTGAAGGAGATGCTAGATTTCGGTTAGTGGTTAATAAAAATTGAGATAATATGTAGATTTTTGCCCTACCAACCTCACGGAACTCCTAACATTGTTACTCGAGCTTCGTGGACCACTGGTTAAGAACATTTGGTCTAGGTGCTTCAAGGGTTGTATCGTTGCTTGAAGATGGGGGCCTGGTATGATTGCGTCATCTGTGTAGATTAGATATGTCACACACACACACCTGTCGGATAGTGAGTTCTACGAGGCGTGTTCAACTGAAACCGGACCAAACTGCAACAATTGAACAAACGTACGATGCACATGATGACGTAACTTCTGGTGTAAACAGCACATACCGACCGTTAAGTTTAACAATTTCATTCTCCCCGACTCATAGTTTCCTCAGTAGACGGTTGAAAACATGGCGGATTTGATACGGAATCCGTCCAGAGTTTACCAGCGTGCGGTGATTTGTTTTCTAACAGATGAAGGATGTTGACCAGTTGACATTCCTCGCATAATGCAGGCAGTGTTTGGTGACAAAAGTGTATCGAAGACAACAGTGAAGAACTGGACAATGATGTTTATAGAAGGATATGAGTTCATCTTCATACCCCGGATTTTAAATGAAAAATTAAATAAACAATTTTAAATTTAAAAAAAAAGCGTGTGCCCAGATGTTCAACCTATTCTGAAGTGAATAAGTTAATTTTTTGAGGCAATACAACACAAACAAACAATACAAACACAGGTCCAAACAAGCTTACCATCAACAGAACAACAACTGAATGAGGCGTGCTCTATATCTTTGTTGTGGTTAAAGCAGGACACGTAATACAGAACATCGACACACCTGCCTCTTCAACATACCCAGAGCTGACGCACAAGGTACAAACAATCTAGAAATATGTAATAACACAGGTGAGTGAATTATTTCAGCAAACATTCCAAGATAGAAAGATTGTCAAAGAAAGAGAAGAAGAAATACAGCGGATAAAAGAGAGATATACACAATTGGGCGATATATATATATATATCATCATCATCTTCATGTAGCATGTCCTTTATTGAACGTCGCTCCCATCACAGTCTGTATGAAAGAAACTCTTTCGCTTGCCAAAACTCCAACCTTCGTCTCAGCCATACCCAAAGCTTCCTGGATACTCTGGTGCCATCGACTTCTTGGTCTACCCTTCCTTTTACCTGGCACCGTATCTTCCATCACTGTTCTCTCAAGACCGTTGTGTCTAGATGTGACCAGAGTTTTAAAATTTTCTGGTCAAAATGGAATTGATAAACCAATTCTATTCTATGTTCAACTGTTGCCAAATGCCTTTATTTGTATTTCTTCCCTTCCAGTGTCTTCTGAGGATCTTACTGTAACATTTTGGCCCGAAGGATTCGATTCTATGTCTAGAAGTTTTGGTAATCGTCCATGATTCGCAGCAATATGCTGCCACAGGAAAAACACAAGCTCTCAAGACTTTTACTTTGTTTTGTTTGTGTTCTGCCATATTTTCTTCAGGCTGTTCAGTCTCTGCATTGCCATGGCTAGTCTTCTTCTGATTTTTTTCGACCATTCGACATTTTTGTCAGATATTAAAAATGCGTGACCTGACCTTATTCCTCACCAGCCACTGTAAATTTAAGCTGACATTGTGTTTTGTTGGTGGTCATTATCTTTGTTTTATTTATGTTTATAAACAGGTTTTGATCTTTACTGTGCCAATTTACGGCTGAAATTAGCTGCTCTAGCCCTTCTGCTTTTTAAAAAAAAAACTTGATAGTATCGCTGTGTCGTAACTCTGGAATCTTGTACCCGCCAATCGTTAATCGAAACTTTCGATGTTCTCGTCTTCTCGAACATTTCTCATTATACATTCCCCATATATGTTGTATATAAAAGGTGAGAGGATACATCCCTGTCTCACTCCATTTTGTACAGCAGTCCAATCTGATATTTTCCCAGATACTTGGACAGTGGCTTGTTGATCTTGGTATGTTTCAATGAAATGAATAATTTGCACAGGAAACCCTATTTCCTTCATGATTTTTCACTGATTTTGATGTTTTACCGCACGCGTACATTGGCGTAATCATTGAAACACGTGTACAGATCTACTTTAAACTCTCTACATTTTTATAGATATTCCTCATATTGAATATTTGGCCCTTGGTCCCTCTGTCTTTCCTAAAAACACCCCTGGACTACATGAATTTCAGATTCACACCTTTTCTTTATCTATCTTAATAGGATTCGCAAGAGTATCTTGCTATCGTGGCTGAGCAGCGCGATATTTCGGTAGTTCGTGCACAGCTTCAGGATGCCTTTTTTGAGGAGGGGAATATAAATTGATTTTTGCCATGCTTCTGGCAACTCTGCGCTGTACCACATCTGTTTACACAGCTTGTGATAGACTAGAGCACTTGCCTTTCCTCCTGCTTGTATTAGCTTTGCTTTTAGATCATCTTATCCTGGGGACTTTTCTTTTCTCAGGATTGCTGACCGTACTTCCTCCAATGTTGATTCAGGTTCTTTCTCATCCTTCGGTATAATTGTAACTGAACACTTTGTGCTATATCCATAAATGTTTCTGCAGTACTCTCTCCATCTATTCAGTATTCTTTGGTTTTAGTTAATGTGTTATCTTCTTTGTGGGATTTCGTGGCTAAGTGGTTAAGCCGTCGGCCTCGTGATCATGTGGTGTGGGTTCGACGCCGGACTCCGCCGTCTTTTTCACGGGTGCTTGATGCGGAGAACCCTGCATCTCGTAGTCGCCCTCTAGTCGTCTTGTCTTTGACTCACCACTGGAGTCGGGCGGTACAAGACGAGAGAGTGAGGATAAAAAGTAGCGCAGATAATCCTTACTAAAAATTGCGCTAGCAAAATAAATTATGCCATCATCGTCTACGATGGACGGCGGCCTTTGGCTTTGCCTTTTTGTTATCCTCTTTGTCTTTGATGACATGTGGAACCGGACGGAATTCCATTGTCAGTGTTCTTATCGCCTTAAAGGCATCTCTCTCCCTGCTTTATTGTAGATTTTCCATGTCCTTACACGTTTCCACTATGTATCTTCTTTTATCTTTTCTGATCATTCTTCTAACTTTTCTTGCGCAGTTTTTATATGCTGTGTTGGTCTCCTGACCTCCGGTTTGTTTTAATTGTTTCCTTTCTTCAATGAGTTTCTGTGTTTTCTCTGATATAGCTCTGTTTCTTGTGCGACATCCCGGGAATCATTTTTGTTCGCTGTCGAGATTAAAATATCCATTGCGTGCGATGTCAACTCCTCAGATGTCATCTCTTCATGTTCCGCAAGTAACGCCTCAAATTTGTTTTCTACTTTGATGTTGTATTCAGTAGGGATTGCAGTTACATCGAAGCGTATTGGCTGGCAACCTTTGTTAATCCTACCTAGTCTTGTTTTTAAAACTGCAAACAGTAATTGTTGGTCCGTATCGCAGTACGCTCCTGGCAGCGTTTTTGTTGCCAGCACATTTGACCTTCATCTTTGTTGTACCAGGATGAAATCTATTTGATTTCTGCTGTTACCATCAGGTCCACGTGTATAGTCTTCGTGGATGTTGTTTAAATAACGTGTTGCCAATACATATATATATACATACACAGGTCGGCTAAGACTAAGATATATATTAATAGGTAGTTCCCCATCCAAGTGAAGATGTCGACACCGTCAGATATGTTTATTCAGATGTGACTGCATATGACTGTACAATCCGATCTGCACGTGACAAACTCTACCGCACGTAGGGCACACATGAACATCATCTATAATTGGGCAGTCTTGCATTCTTTCCTTTCGCGCAGCCCGCCTTCGTAATGGATCTCTGCTCAGTGGTGAAATATTCCAGCCACGATCGGTCCACTTAAGCTAACTTTTCATTGCTTTATTTAGTCCTTAAAAATTTTTGAAATCGTAAAATGAAACACTTTCGCAAAATTTAGTTGTGTATACTACTCAACAGCAATACAAGATACGTCACTATTTTCTTAGAATTTTACTCGACCTCGACCTTAAAGGTGACTATGGACGGATAGACGTTTGAGTTGACTACGGTCTGGGGTGGAATAGGCGCACCTCCGTCAGTAGAAAGTAGTGACGCAAACACTTTTTTAAAAAAAAGAAGAAAAAAAAAAGGCGTTTGGAAGAAAAGCACAGAAGATTCTGCTTATAAAACTATATGGCCGGACAAATATGTCAATGCATCATGGGGAGAGTGGTATTGTTGTTTTATCTAGGCATAAGAAGCACAATTATATTTGCTTCTCACCAAACATTGGCGAGTAATTTTGCACATGATTTTAGATAAGCTGTTAAAAAATTATTGTCACAAACGTTTTGTCAGGTCAGGTCAGGTTATCCCGTAACCGGTTATGTCGTTGGGGCACACATTGAGACATCCTCACATCCCCACGTCACCCTTCTCTGTCAGCGGCCGCTGCCTGTGCCTCTTCTGGTCGGAGATTGGTCCATTCTTTTATGCTGTCCTCCCACCTATTTTTGGGCCGGCCTCTTCGTCGTCTGCCTTTCACCTTTCTGTGGAGGATCGTATTTGCAAGACCATTTGATCTCGATATGTGACCGTACAAGCGAGTTTCCTTTTTTTATAGTTGTCAAGAGGTCTTCAAAAGGCACACTTGCTATTGTAATTATATCTCGTGTTTCCTCATTTATAACTCGATCTTTGTACGTGACGTTTAAAAAGTCTTCGTTTTGTCAGCTGGGCAAAATATATTTCAATATAATCCAACCGACTGAAAGTCTGCTTTGAAAGAAATCGGCTATGGAAGAAAATCACACCCTCTGTGCATTAGTTCTTACGTTGGAAAGAACAACAGAAAACACCCAATGCACTTTTTCAGCTTATAGAAAAATAAGATTGCAAACGCAACATGAAGAAAAATGACTAACTGGTCTGGTGTGATTGGCGATAGAAAAACAACTGCGATCCTCTGTGAATTTATATGACCTGGTCATTGCTGAATTTGTAGACAAGGAGCAGTCTAAATTGTAAAATAAAAGAATTTTTCCAAATATCTATTTAATTAATTTGAAAATACAATTTTTATTTCTACAAATAATATTTTATTCCATATTTCACTTTCATTAATGAAATAACTATGTTAAGCCTGCTAAGAAAAATGTCAACTTTCAGGAGCAAAAATGTAATGTCTTAACTTACTTTTTTCTACAATATAGCCCAAATTAATTGCATCAAAAATTATAATTTCCATTTCTTCTTCTTCTTCTTCTTCTTCTTCTTCTTCTTCTTCTTCTTCTTCTTCTTCTTCTTCTTCTTCTTCTTCTTCTTCTTCTTCTTCTTCGTTCGTTCTCAATCTCCCACTACCAAACCCTGAAAGGGCTTAAGTAGCAAAATTTAGTCCAGAGAACAGAACGCGTTGTGTCGTAGTTTACAGCTTGACTGCGATATTTGCACCTTTCGGTCCAACACATCCGACTTCAGCAAGCAATTTTTGAGTACCGGGTTAGTATTCCCTCTTTGATCCCTTCTCCTTAGCCAGTCTGCCCTTTTGCAGCCTGTTATCCAGGAACACCGCGTGGAGGTGTAGAAGGGTCTTGGCAGCTATGGTTCGCTGGCCCTGACGCTAGCAGTCAGCTATGGGTCGCTGACCACTGCAGCTCATTCGCTGATCAGCATCTTGATCCCTAATTTCCATTTGATTGGGGCTTACAAGGTTTCAAAAGTATTTTTAAAGTAAATTAAACCGTAAAATTTAAATCAAAACAGGCCCTAGAAAAATATTTATCTACTCACCCTTAGCCTAAGACGAAATGTTCATGGGCACTTGACTAACACCCCAGTTCACCAACATAAATACACCTGGAACTTTTAGAAAATAATGCACCACAATTATTTTCTCAGGAGTTTTAATTATAAATGCTTGAAATGTGTACACATTGTGCACGGATATTCACTATAAACAAATCTATTTTTCCTCTTAATCCTCATCAACTTGAACGGCCTTACGTCAGCGGGAAACAAGTGCATACATGCGTTGTAATGAACCAGGTATCGTCTTTAATTTAACTTTACTTCTTTATACTAGTTTAGAAGACTCTGCATGGTCTGCATTTAGCAGTTATGCTCACGTAGTTCTTTATTCTCTGTATGAATCCCACCCTCATCATATTCAAACCGTGACCTACGTAATGCAACTTTAAGTGGACCAAATAGATGACAATCAAAAGGAGCCAGATCGGGACTATAGAGTGGATTGAGGGGGGGGGGGGGGGGGAGTGCAGTCCAACGCAATTTGACCATTGCTTCTCTTATTTTCAGACTTGTGTGATGGCCGGTCTCAGACTTGTGTGATGACCGGTCTCAGACTTGTGTGATGGCCTGCATTGTCGTACTGAAGGAACAGTTCTGCTGGATTCTTGTCCGGTCGAACTTTCCGGAAACGTAGATTGAGTTTGGTCAGTGTCTTGACATAAACTTAAGAGTTGATTGTTTCACCTTTATGCATTATATCCACAAGAATCACATCTACAATGTTCCAAAATACAGTGACCACTGCCTTTCCTGCTGATGGAGTTGTCTTGAATTTCTTTGTTCGTGGTAATTGCCAATGATGTCAGTTCATTGACTGCCTTTTTGTCTCTCGTCCAAAATGAAGCGCCCAGGTTTCATCACATGTAACGATCATGGACACAAAAATGATTTTTCGCAGTATCGAAACGCTTCAACAATTCAGAACAAATTGTTTTCTTTTGAAATCTGTGGTCAGACTTGGAGGAATCCATCTTGCACCCGCCTTATAAAATCAGAGTCTTGGTAATTTCAGTCGCACTTGCCTTACTGACTGATAGCTTCAAAGCCAATTGTTCCGTTGCAATTAGCCTATCCCAACGAATAATAAATTCCGCGCGGCTCAGCATGTCTGGGTTGCTGCCTTGGAGGACGTCCAGAGCATGCAAAATCATTCACTGCCATTTGTCCATTTTTTGAAGCTTTAGCTTTCTTAGCCCAGCGATAAACAGTGCTTATATCTACTGCACAACTTCTATACACAACACACACACCTTTGTGAATTTTCATTTCAGTTTCTTTGTCCGCAACCAGGAATTATATCACAATTCGCTGTTTGTAACGCAAGTTATTCACATACGCCATTTCAACGGGTTAGTGCAGCTGTTCTAGTTGTCGGAATGCGTTGCAATTTCGTACGCAAAATCGACACATTCCATATTATCTCTTTATTATTAGCTGAGCAAAAAATATGTGGTGCGTTACTTTTTGACCGACCCTCTTGTGTGTATATGTGTGTGTGTGCGCCCGTGCGTTTACGTGTGTGTGGCAGCTGAAAGTTGAAATTTTGCGCAGTGCTCATGTGCTCCTCAATATAGCCACCACCTGAATTTATACATTTTTGCTCGACCTTGAAAAGACCTTCAGAATAAAGAAACCTATTTTCGAACTAAACCAGTTATCATAAGCCAGTATGACATCTTCGCCACTGTCAAAATGATTTCCTTTCAGCTGTTTTTCAAGTTTTGGGAAATAAAAAAATCTGGGTCATAATGGTGAACCCAAGTCTCATCTACTGTCACCATGGCCGGCAACATGTTTTTCGACCGACACATTTTGAGCAGCTTTGGCTACAGCAATCAACCCTCGTTTGTTTCTGTTCATGTGTCAGCAGACGCCGGGCCCAAGGGGAACATACTTTTCTCATGTTCCGTCTGTTGTGTAAAATTCTAAAAACTGTACTTTCATTCAGTTATGCTGACCTAGATATCTCTGCAAATGTCATTTTCCTATCCTGGTCAATGATTTCATTCAGTTATACTGACCTAGATATCTCTGCAAATGTCATTTTCCTATCCTGGTCAATGATTTTCTTCACTCTTGCAGCATTTTCATCGCTGCACTCTGAGGATGGTCTTCCTGATCTTGGTAGATCCACAACATGTGAACGGTTACACTTAAACTGCCTACACTCGTTTTTTTACTGAAGCATACGAAGGACAGAATTCCTCAAATATTGGTTCCATCTCTCTGTGTATTTCAGTAGGTGTTTTTCCCTGCAACATTAAGAATTTTATCATAGTTCTGGCCTCTGATTTCTCCATTGTTCTGACAAACCGTTAGAGTAGCAGATCCGGTCAATAAGGAATGTTGCGCCATGCAGCATACCGGGTAAACCCGTCGAGGAGGAAATTCATACTTCTCATGTCCAGTATAAATTGAATGAGTTACATATGTGCCAAATTTGAACTTTCTCCTCCTACTCCTTCATAGTCCGGGTAAGGACTTATGACAAGCCCCTTGTATACATAATCATGAAGCAGGGCATGTGCAGAAAGTCGCTTCCATCACGTCCGTTTGTAATAAACTCGATCTCTTGCCAAATCTCTTGCCTGTTCCTGAGTCGTTTCCATCACGTCCGTTTGTAATAAACTCGATCTCTTGCCAAATCTCTTGCCTGTTCCTGAGTCGTTTCCATCACGTCCGTTTGTAATAAACTCGATCTCTTGCCAAATCTCTTGCCTGTTCCTGAGTCGTTTCCATCACGTCCGTTTGTAATAAACTCGATCTCTTGCCAAATCTCTTGCCTGTTCCTGAGTCGTTTCCATCACGTCCGTTTGTAATAAACTCGATCTCTTGCCAAATCTCTTGCCTGTTCCTGAGTCGTTTCCATCACGTCCGTTTGTAATAAACTCGATCTCTTGCCAAATCTCTTGCCTGTTCCTGAGTCGTTTCCATCACGTCCGTTTGTAATAAACTCGATCTCTTGCCAAATCTCTTGCCTGTTCCTGAGTCGTTTCCATCACGTCCGTTTGTAATAAACTCGATCTCTTGCCAAATCTCTTGCCTGTTCCTGAGTCGTTTCCATCACGTCCGTTTGTAATAAACTCGATCTCTTGCCAAATCTCTTGCCTGTTCCTGAGTCGTTTCCATCACGTCCGTTTGTAATAAACTCGATCTCTTGCCAAATCTCTTGCCTGTTCCTGAGTCGTTTCCATCACGTCCGTTTGTAATAAACTCGATCTCTTGCCAAATCTCTTGCCTGTTCCTGAGTCGTTTCCATCACGTCCGTTTGTAATAAACTCGATCTCTTGCCAAATCTCTTGCCTGTTCCTGAGTCGTTTCCATCACGTCCGTTTGTAATAAACTCGATCTCTTGCCAAATCTCTTGCCTGTTCCTGAGTCGTTTCCATCACGTCCGTTTGTAATAAACTCGATCTCTTGCCAAATCTCTTGCCTGTTCCTGAGTCGTTTCCAAGCATTCCTTTACATCTTGGTGTCATCGTCTTCTTGGCCTGCCTCTGCCTCTCCTTCACGGTACCATACTTTTCATTACCGTTCTCACAGGGCCGTTGTGTATTCTGATGTAGCCAAAGTAATTCAATGTTCTGTTCATGAGGTAATTTATTAACCAGTTCTCCTTTATGTCCAACTCTTGTCGAATGGGTGCATTCTTCTTTTTTTCGGTCCAAGGTATTCTAAGGACTTTTATTTGACATTTCGTCTCGAAGGACTTGATTATTTTCTTTGAAGTTTGGGTAACTGTCGATGTTTTGCATCGTATGCTGACACGGGAAAAACACAGGTTTTAAACATGTTCACTTTTGTTGGTTTTCTGGTGTACTGCTATAGTTTCAGCAGTTTGTGTAGCCAATGCATTGTCACTGTCAATCTCCCCCTGATTTCCTTTGAGAAGTCGCCATTGTTATCAATGTTGACACTTGAAGTTTGTGACCTGTTCTATTTACACACCCCGAATTTGAATTTATGTTTACTTCGTGTTTTGTCGATGGTCATTATCTTAGTTTTGTTCATGTTTACAAACAGGCTTTCATCTGCGCGGAACCTGCTTACGGCTGCAGTTACCTGCTCTAACCTGCTTACGGCTGCAGTTAGCTGCTCTAACTTGCTTACAGCTGTAGTTAGCTGCTCTAACCTGCTTACAGCTGTAGTTAGCTGCTCTAACTTGCTTACAGCTGTAGTTAGCTGCTCTAACCTGCTTACGGTTGCGGTTAGCTACTCTAACCTGCTTGCAGCTGTAGTTAGCTGCTCTAACCTGCTGACGCCTGTAGTTAGCTGCTCTAAGCTGCTGACGGCTGCAGTTAGTTGCTCTAACCTAATGACGGCTGTAGTTAGCTGCTCTAAGCTGCTGACGGCTGCAGTTAGCTGTTCTAACTCCTCTGAACCGTTTGAAAGTATCACATAATCGTCTGCGAATGTTACCTCTGTGGTCTCGTATCCACCGATTGTACAGGGAGCGTAACTTTCGATATTCTCATCCTCCCTAACGTTCCTCCTTATGCATTCTGCATACATGCTTAACATGTATGTGGGGAGGATCCATCCCTGTCTTACTCCCACTTGTGCTTTGAACCAATCTGATTTTAAAATAAGTACTCTGACAGCAGATTGTTGTTCCTTATATAATGATTTGATTAGATGTATTAGACGTACTGTAATTCCCAAATCTCTAACAATTTTTCATAATTTCTGATGTTTTACGCAATCGAAGATCTTTGTATAGTCGACAAAACATGTATACAGATCTACGTTTTACTTTCTGCATTCTCTACATTTTTCATATATTTTCCTCATATTAAATATGTGATCTCTGGTCCCTCTGTCTTTTCTGGAGACTGCTTGCAATTCATGACATTCACATTTTCATTCTATCCTCTTCAATATAATCCACAAAAAGATCTTGCTAGCGTGGCGTATTAGCACAATACTGCGTTAATCTGTACATAGCTTTAGGTTGCCTTTCTTTAGGAGAGGAATATAGATTGATCGCTTCTATACTTTTGATAACTGTGAACTGAGCCAGATTCTCTTGCAAAGTACATGATAAAAGCGATCACTGGTCTCTCCTCCTGAATATAATAGTTCCACTGTGATGTCAATGCACACCGGTGACTTCCCTTTTTAAGGCTTTTTATTGACGAATATAAATCGTCCGATGTGGGTTCAGGTTCTCTCTCTTCCTTCGATATTGTTGTAACTGGGTGCTTCGAGGTGTCTTCGTACATGGTTCTTCATTATTTCAAAATTCTTTATTTTCTGTTATTATGCTGTCTTCTCTATCCCTGATGACAAGTGGTACTGGTGTGAACTCTCTTGTCAGTGTTCTTATCTTCTTAATGGCAAGATACCTGCACATTCCAAATTGGAGGTACGCACAAATTTAATGTGTCAATCTTTATTATTCGCTGAGTTAAAATATGTGGAGTTTCCATGCCAATGGCCTCTTCTACATTATTATGTCCCCAGCAACACCTTCATGAGGGGCCCCCTGTTTCTTACAGAGCCTGCCATGGGACGCGATCGAGTACCCTGCGGTATAACTGGGTAGGCATATTGGCTTCATTAGCCTTGGTTGGCAGCCAGTCTAATAGAAGGTAAACTCTGACTCTAAACCGGTGTAGACGAAGCTCATTAGTCTATTCAGGCAGTTCGCCTACGAGAGGAGGAACTCTGATTTTAAACCCACAAGTCCCAGAGAGTGCCGACTAGTCTTGGGACGATGAGAGTATCATCGGATGTCTCGAGTAACTAGCATCTGCGGGCAATTACTGCACTGCCTTGTGGAAACCTCGGGAGAGGTTAGGGATACGGAAGTAAGCCCAGACAGAAAATCCGGAGTGGTAGCACCTAAGGCTGATGGTTTCCAAATTGCGAACTCATTCTGGCAGCTCCTACAGCTGAGCTGGTGCCAAATTGTTATGTTTTGCATTCTTTTGGATTACACCACGAGAGGGGAATCTTGCATTTTTGGCAGCCCAGGGTCTCCATATTCAGCGCCCAGGCTTGCACACTGAGAGGCTACTCACGGAGTGCCACGCGCATGGTCCTCAAAGACTGAGATGCCTATAAATGAATGAGTGCTCATTGTCTTAGTCTTGTCAGCGCTTATTAATACATACAAGGTCGTTAATCATCTCCAAAATTTCACATTTTTCTATTACCATTGTACCAACTTCAGTCCCAATCCCCCTCCCCCGCCTTTTCCCCCTCCCTGGAGCTTGTTACGTCATCAAAAGATGCAATACACATTTTATTTTTCCATCTCCTATGTATAATGCACTTCTTAGAAGAAGTTTGAAAACGAACGACGAAGACATAGGAGAAGCTGTGCAAACAATATTTCATAACTTGAGATCAAAGTACACGTGCAGGTAGTGGAAGCTGATTGTCAACGCTACACGATAATGTTGTATGTGTCAGTTAGTCTTACCATACTTACATAATGTTAGTTCATCCACTAGCTGTGCTACATTCAATTGAATGGAACTATAAATTGTGAAGGTTAATGTATATATGCTTTTCTTAAGCTCATAAAATTTGACAGAAATAGTGAATGGTGTTTATGTGTGTTCATGCCATGTCCGGGTGCGAGCGGGGTCTCATAGAAGCGATCCACAAAACCCGATCTTGGTGACCCTCAATACAATGATCGTTGTTCTAGGATTGGATCAAAAAGTATCTGACCTATGAGCTGTAACAATACAATTACTATCCGACCTTTGAGCCGTAACAATACAATTACTATCCGACAGTTGAGCCGGAAAAATACAATTACTATCCGACCTTTGAGCTGGAAAAATACAATTACTATCCGACCTTTGAGCTGGAAAAATACAATTACTATCCGACCTTTGAGCTGGAAAAATACAATTACTATCCGACCTTTGAGATGGAAAAATACAATTTTTCACTAGAGATTTGAAACTCTATTTCCCTTCAAAGTACTCTCCTTGGGACTCGACACACTTCTCTCAGCGGTCCCAAAATGGTTGAAAGTTTACACGAAGGCCTCTTTGGGAATGGAGTACAGCTGGGTTGTCCCAGTCCGCATAATGTCTTCTCATGTCTCAAAATGAGTCTTTTTCAGCGAAATTTTCATCTTGGGGAAACAACAAAATCGCAATGAGCCAAGTCGGGAGAATAGGGAACCTGGTGATGCCGAAGACGGATGTTCGTGCAAATATCGCGGTCAAGCTGTAAACTAGCGGCACAGCGCATTCCGTTCTCCGGACTACATCTTACTACTTGCAAAGCCCTGTTTAGGGCTCGGTAGCGGGAGATTTAGAACGAACGCAGAAGAAGAAGGAAACCTGGCGAACCAGTGGGGTGCTGTGCTTGACCAAGAAAGTCTGAATTAGATGCAAAGAATATGCGGGTGTGCTCTCATGATTTGGCTATAGGTCCGTTCATTTGCGTTGAACAGCATCACGAAAGCGACCGAGGCCCTACAGGTACTACTCTTTGGTAATGTTTTGACCGTGTGGTGCATACTCGTGATGCACAATCCAACGTGCCTAAAACAAACTTTGATATTGCTGCACTCCTGGTTAACGAAAACTCAACGATTGCTGACTACACTCAACACTGGAAGGCTGACTACACTCAACACTGGAAGGCTGACTACACTCAACACTGGAAGGCTGACTACACTCAACATTGAAAGGCTGACTACACTCAACACTGGAAGGCTGACTACACTCAACACTGGAAGGCTGACTATACTCAACACTGGAAGGCTGACTACACTCAACACTGGAAGGCTGACTACACTCCACTGGAAGGCTGACTACACTCAACACTGGAAGGCTGACTACACTCAACACTGGAAGGCTGACTACACTCAACACTGGAAGGCTGACTACACTCAACACTGGAAGGCTGACTACACTCAACACTGGAAGGCTGACTACACTCAACATTGGAAGGCTGACTACACTCAACACTGGAAGGCTGACTGCCAGCGACTGACGGAATCTAGGGGCGGGCATTCCTCTATACCTACCTGCCAAAGGACAGCAGCCATTTCCAACAGAAACAAAAATTAAGGTCGGACACTTTTTGAACACACCTAGAATGTTGAGAGAAAATGTAGATATATATTGATATTTTATCTATATAGGAATTAATTTCCCCCACTTCATGTCATAGGTTGTGTTGGTAGGCTCACTTTTCTTTCCGATGCCATCTGTATGACAGTCATTTTCGGTCTATTCCTCTGTAGGGTGTTCTTAACGACGTCGGTCCATCTTTTTCTTGGTCTTTACATTGTGCTCAGAAGCCCAACTTTCGTGGCATATGCCCTTGACAACCCTCCTCCAGTAGGTTCGATCTTGACCGGCTCTCTCTGCGTCTCTTCAATCAGTTGAGGTCCAGGGACCGAAGTTCATTTTTACAGTCTCTTATTCAGGGTATTCCTTAGTCTACTCTCTTTCTCTTCCCCTGTGGATTCCATGTCAGGACCTTTCTTACTTATTTACTTTCCAAATCCGGCAACCTCACTTAGTCTTCGCCCCAAAAACCAGCCACAGCCAGTGCTCTTTCATTTGCCACCACCAGATCTTCCATTGCACAGGATTCCTTCATCCTAGGTGCAAGATGAAGAGTTCCGGGTCCTGAACGCTCCCACATTCACAGTATTCATCGTCTGCAAATCCCCACCAGGCTAGACACACATCTTGACACACCTGTTCTTAGCCTGTTCAGAGTTCTCCGCGTTGTATATTGCAAATTCTGTCCTGATGCAGGTTTTTCTTTGGTCTTCATCCAACCTTCACCATTCTTTTCGCGTCACTTTTCTATGTGGGTTCTCTCGGGGTTCTGTTCTGATGGCTGTACAGTCCGCAGAAAACTGCTCCTTGATTTCAGTCGTATTCCTTCAGGTAGATGTCCAAAAAGAGGGTGTCTCTGGTCACATGACTGCTTTTGTCTCTCAACTTCAGAAGCGACATGACTTCTAATATCCGGAGCTGCGATATCATCGATTGCATATACTTGTTCTGTTGTTGTCGGATTAAGGCATCCTGTTACAATTTAGCATGTCGCATTTACTGCCACATTGACCTTGTTCGTGTGTAGAGGCATTCCATACTGGTGCCGCATAATCTGCCACTGAAAGACTTAGTGCAAAGGCTGATGTCTGCAGCACCGTTAGGGATGCTCCCATTGCAGTTTTTGTCAACTTGCGAATTATGTTGTTTCGTGTACTGACTATTTTGTTTTACCGCATTGAAGTGTGCCTTGAACGGTAATGTGCGGTCCATTACAATGACTAAATACTTTGGTGTATTGCTTTGTTCAAGTACCTGTCAACGTTATTCAATATTTCACATTTAATATTTCACATTAAATATTTCACATTTCATATTTCACATTTCATATTTCACATTTCATATTTCTCACTTAATATAAGGTATTTCTGACCACATTTGATGGTGATTTTCGTAGAGTGTGTCCTATTCAACCTCACCCATTTCCTATGTTTGATCTGTTACTCCAATTGTAGTTGTTGACTCCTTTCTCATAGGTTTTTTCATCATTTTTTGCCATAATCCATTATATACATTTTTGACGAACGATTGTACTGCCTTTGTTGTTTTCCAAGTTAATGCTCCGTACACTAGTACTGAAAAAGAGCGGCAAAGATGGCGCCCTACCGGCTGCGTGTCTACATAGCTCTGGTGTTTTAGTTTATTATGGATGCCACCAGGCCATGGATTTACCTGGAATTCACACAAGTCGACGACTAACGCTTGTGCTCACGGAAACGGGTCGTTGTTTTCAATTTGGACTGGTTAATTCGTTCGTTTTGTGTTTTCTTCCTTCCGATTATCATAGCCTGGGAATCAGATATATGAATTAGTACTAAGTTTGGGGCGGTGTGGGCTAGTGGTTAAGTGACACGGCTCACAACCCAAAGGTGCTGGGTTCGATCCCTATCACAGCATCGGCCGTTACCCGGGTGAAGCAAACCTTTAGAAAATGCAGGAGGAAGCAGACCCTTACATAAAATGCATGCTGAAGTCGGATGCGCTGAGCTGATAGGCGCAAAAAATAACCGCAATGCAACGCACACCGCCTTGGGGAATAGAGAAATAAGGCGAACCCAATTAACAAAAAAAAAAGTTACTACGTTTAATACTGTTTCGTATTTCCACGGTCTAGCTCATACGGATGAACTTCATGAGATTGACGCCCTTCGCCCTAGTTGCAGACAGCGTCGGTTTTGGTGGGAATGATGTTTAGATATGACTTTAGTGGACTAGAACATGGTCCGGGTAGATGCCTCTACAACCACTTGTGGTTTTGGAAAAGGCACAACGCATAACGAAAGATGTCATCCCCGCTGCCATGTGGGATACCTATTTACGGGAAAGACTTCGGGAGTAAACCCTGAGAAAAAATCTGCATACTTTGATATCTTCAGTCGTCTCGATAACATCTTGCCAATAACTAAAGGTAGATCAGGACCAGAGAGTGAGGCACACTTTCTTACTCACTTTAATCCAAATCACAGCACAAGTCACCCATTTCAACGGACACAACAATAGAAAAGACTGCCCACGGGGCTGAACAAAGACAGTTGTCTTCATCATATCTGATGGACGAATATCAGTCATAAGTACTGACTTGACATTGCAATTAAACAATCTGATAGACAGACATACGCGATGGCAACGTTTGGTGACAATCTTGTCATATGTGCCAGCCATGTAATTAATTCTGAATGTGCTAATATGTCACACACAGCTTGCCAGAATATAGATTCAAAAGCCAACTGGGTTTTCATTGCGTTTGTGGAAAATCAAAAGGTAATTAATTCCGACAAAAAAATAAAAAATATTCAACTTCAATGAACAGTCGGTTTTTTTTATTTGGCTCGGAAAAATGGAGAACTAGAACACAACATCACAATAAAGTTATAGACTTAAACAGATACAAGAACAGAATAAAGTAAGTAGATTGTTCTTTGTAGAACGTCGCTTCATACAAGATAAAGACATAGGCCGCCGTCCATCGTAGACGATGATGGCATAGTTAATTTTGCTAGCGCTATTTTTAGTAAGGATTAACTGCACTACTTTTTATCCTCACTCTCTCGTCTCGTGCCGCCAGATCCCTGTGGCAAGTCAAGGACAAGACGACTAAGGGGCGACTACGAGATGCAGGGAACTCCGCATCAAGCACCCGTGAAATATACGGCGGAGTCCGGAGTCGAACCCACACCACCTGATCACGAGGCCGACGGCTTAACCACTTCGCCACGGAATCCCCATACAAACGCTTCACACAACCGCTAACATATTTGGCGGGTATAAGCTTTTTTGCAGAAACGGTACGGTGGATGCCATTACTTACGGGGAGGAGCGTTTCCACCAACAAAAATCCCGTCTCTGCCAATTCGAAACCGGTGAGTTGGGATTGTGACACCGAGTGAGTTTCATCCCTATGCCACACTGACTTTCTACGCAGAATAAAGGATTGAAACGGGAAGCTAAGATCCATATTCTGAATATGTGTGAGAGAACCGAGAAGATATCAGGGGAACAGAGTATGAAAAGGTTGAATACGTTATATATTTGGGAAACACATTGATAGCATTACAAGACAGTCTCTTTTCTTGAACAACAGAAGCAAGAGAAATAAAGTCTTGTTTACTCATTTATCACGGAACGGGATTGAGGAACTTGCGGAAAAGAACAAAGTTATTTGGAAAGTCATGCAATGAGCTGGCACAGATGGACAAGACATGAAGACGTGTCGTGTATTTGTTGGAAACATATGCTTCACAGGGAACGATAAAGATTATGATTAATTGATATACAAAATAAAAGTTTGAAGGAAATGTTGAACAGTGATTCAAATAAATGTGTGGAATAGATTAATATGAAGAGATGTGCTTATATGAATTACCTAAAGTGTTTTTTGTATTTCCAATGTTCGCGGAGTTTGATTTGATTGGTCGATCAAATCACGTGATATATTCACAAGTAGGTCAAATTACTGATACTTCTTCTTCTTCTTCATCTGCGTTCGTTCTCAATCTCCTGCTGCAAAGTCCTGAACAGGGCTTTGCAAGTAGCAGGATGTAGTCCGGAGAACGGATTGCGTTGTGTTGCTAGTTTACAGTTTGACTGCGATATTTGCACCTTTCGGTCCGACACATCCGTATTCGGCAGGAATACTGACACTAAAAAACGATAAGGTGTCCAGGATAATTATGAAACAATGTCGCTATAAAAATGAGACACAGTTCTTCAGAATCTGAAACAAGCTTCTTTTTTGAGAGATGTGGGTGGTGGTTGGGGTTGGAATTTAATAGGGAAGTTGAGGGACTGTTGTATGTTGTTTGAGAGGGGAAAGAGATGAGTTGTGGCAGAATTTACGTTCAGTTCGACGCTTGACTGGAACCACTACAAAACGGGACTCTGCAGGAATTGATTATGAAAGTCGTTAACACTATTCTGAATTTGAAAATTGTATGGGCCAGTTCAAATAAGGGGTAGAGCCGGAAAGTTTGGGGTATGGGGCGGGGGTGGACTATATTTAAGTGGAAAGAGAGATGGGCGAATAGGAGTGGAGAGAGAGATGGGCGAATTTGAGTGGAGAGAGAGACGGGCGAATTTGAGTGGAGAGAGAGAGAGAGAGATGGGCGAATATGAGTGGAGAGAGAGAGAGATGGGCGAATTTGAGTGGAGAGAGAGAGGGGCGAATTTGAGTGAAGAGAGAGGGGCGAATTTGAGTGGAGAGAGAGATGGGCGAATTTGAGTGGAGAGAGAGATGGGCGAATTTGAGTGGAGAGAGAGATGGGCGAATTTGAGTGGAGAGAGAGTGGGGCGAATTTGAGTGGAGAGAGAGAGGGGCGAATTTGAGTGGAGAGAGAGGAGCGAATTTAAGTGGACAGAGAGAGAGACGCGAATTTGAGTGGAGAGAGAGAGGGGCGAATTTAAGTGAAGAGAGAGAGAGAGAGGCGAATTTGAGTGGAGAGAGAGAGGGGCGAATTTAAGTGGAGAGAGAGAGAGGAGAATTTGAGTGGAGAGAGAGAGAGGGGCGAATTTAAGTGGAGAGAGAGAGAGGGGCGAATTTAAGTGGAGAGAGAGAGGGGCGAATTTTAGTGGAGAGAGAGAGAGAGAGAGGCGAATTTGAGTGGAGTGAGAGACGGGCGAATTTGAGTGGAGAGAGAGAGGGGCGAATTTGAGTGGAGAGAGAGAGGGGCGAATTTAAGTGGAGAGAGAGAGGCGAATTTGAGTGGAGAGATAGATGGGCGAATTTGAGTGGAGAGAGAGAGGGACGAATTTGAGTGGAGAGAGACACGAGCGAATTTGAGTGGGGAGGCGATGGTTAGCAGGATGGACCATTTGCAGGAGGAAAGGCGGAGTGGGTTGAGAGGGAAGGAAGACATGGACGGGTTGCATGATGGAGAACAAGCAAATGGAGATGTATGGGAAGGGTCAGCAAAGGAGGAAGAGTTTTAGGTTGTTAATCTGCTTTTTCTGTTGTTATTTCGTTCATTTTACACTGGCTGACTGGCGGGAAGATATTGCTGCACGGATCTGCTAGCACACCTTGTTAATTCCATACAAACACAAGCAGCCATGTATATCATCACGCCGTTTATAATCTGTATTATTTATTTATGCTCATTTAACGACTGATTTAAGTCATGATTTAACGCATGATTTAACGTATGATTTACCACATCATTTGACTATTCCCGTTTGGAAATAATTTTTAAAATTGCGCATTGACATGCAGGTCTGCTTACGCCTCAATGTTGCCGGGGCACGAAAGTGGAATAAACAATAGTAACATTGTAACCTGCCAAGTATTCAGAGGTGGCTAAGGAGGGTTGAGAAGGAGAATGGCTACTTTATCATGTGAAATCAGGAACGGAGACGCTAGTCAGACACAACATGTTGACCAGGACGTCGCGTCAGGCTGTGTCACAATATACTGACCAAGATCACAATGTTTCTCCCGAGTAACGTTCCCTGGAAACAGGCTGTTTTAAGGCAGCCTGGCTGACGAGATGTGGATCTACTTTATCCCCATAGTAGTGAGCGTAGAAGCTAAGCATAGCACAACCGTCTGGAGGACCCAGGTCCACCTTCATCAGCACGCTTGGATGTGGGGAAAGCTTCTACTTCAACCCGACACTTAGCGCCCTTTTCAGGGCGCACCAAAGAGTAAACATACTCATTACGGGCATTAAACAACAACAAAATGCTGTGCAAGGCACAGGAACCTCAAATATGTACAAGTCAGCTAAGAAAAACAAATGAACAGTACCGTCCAAGACAGAAGTGGGTCGTTTGTCAAGAAGGTAAATTAACGCCAAGCAGAGAAACAGCAAGGTATCTACATCTCTGGCTTGGCAGTTTTCTTTTAAGTACAACTCCAGTTGTAGTAGCTCTAACTTGCGTGATAGGCAGACTTCATTATACATGGAGAAGAGAGTTTTCGGGTCGTTCGCCGAGAGTTTTGTGTACGACACGGAAAAGAATAGCACCCCGCCCATCAAAGAGCATTTTGTTAGAGACGTCTAACTATATGACATTGCTTAACATATGCTATGGTTAGGTGGTTTGTTTAGATCAGCATATATGTTGCCTAACAGACTACGGGTCTACTTTTGCATTAGTGTTAGAGTAAATTAAACAGGAATCGCACATCGGTTAACCATCCTCTGAGCCACTTGTCCAAGCGCAGGGTCTTATTCTTCGTCGGTCGTTCTCAATCTCCCGCTACGACACCCTGAACGTTCTCAAACTCCCGCTACCAAGCCCTGAACGTTCTCAAACTCCCGCTAGGACACCCTGAACGTTCTCAAACTCCCGCTACCAAGCCCTGAACGTTCTAAAACTCCCGCTACCAAGACCTGAATGTTCTCAAACTCTCGCTACCAAGCCCTGAGCGTTCTCAAACTCCCGCTACCAAGCCCTGACATCGAGTATGTCCTCGTGTTGGACTTGGGATATCGAGTATGTCCTCGTATGACTCTTAGCACATTGAGTATGTCCTCATGGGGCTCTTAGGACATCAAGTATGTCCTCGTGTTGGATTTGGGACATCGAGTATGTTGTCACTTGGCACATTGGACACTAAAGGTTCACTTGCACGATACTCGGACCATCGGGAGAGGGAAGAGAGAGGGGGAATGCCGTTATGTGGGTTGTGGTAACATATTTTGATTTATGCACGCTTGGGTTATGGAGCTCTTTCTGATGCAACCCTATGTCCATAAAACATGCACTTGTGCTGCCCTTGCGTGATTGCTCGTGTCCTCAAGTGACGACTTGACTTTGAGCCCGCCGTTGAAGGACATCTGAGTTATTGGACATGGCTCCAGTTAACCCGTGGGATTGTTCTGCAGATCCCAATTGGGCATTTCTTCATTTGTTCATTTGACCATTTGGCATTGCGCTTGATAGATGGTAAGACCCATTTGGGTCATGCTGCTGGTTTAATGCAACTCTGTACCTATTGTTGAGTGTCCTTGTAATTCTCTTGGTCATTCAACTTGTCTTCAAATGTCATTTCCATTATAAATAATGTTCTTTTCAGTTCGCTCTTCTAACAAACAAAGATTGCTCTTATAAAACGAACTGGGTATCAAGCTTGTATGAAACACAACAAGCTGATGTCAGCAGGCTGTATTTTTGATGTATGCAATGTCAGTACTGCAAGCCCTCAAGAATGACAAACTGCTATAGCATTAAAAAAAAACTTAGAAGACCTAATATCCAAGATAAGCGTTGGGCTGCAGTGGATACCGTCACATTGTGACATACTAGGAAATGAGACAGTAAACAGGTTGGCAAAGCATGGAAAAACACGAGAATAAAAAACAGACAATCAACTTCCAAGAAAATATCCGCATTAACCAAGCCATAAGGAAAGACGACTAAACAAGACACAACTATCACTGCCTTGATCGAGCGGAACACGTGATCCTGGTCTGCATGAGAACGGGACATAACCGATTTAACGACTACTTATACGGGCTAAAACTGGCTTCATCAACCGTGTGTACGTGCGGACAATCAGCACAGACAGCCGAACATTTCCGACAAGGCTGTTGTAAACTGAGCACATACCCAAGGGAAAAGAACCTTCACTTAAATATGTCTGGAAGCCATGAAGAACTCTACATTTCAACAACCTTAATCCCAGGAAATAGACTTAACGCTTAGACGTAATAAAAATCGGGGCAAACGAGAAGAGGAAGAAGAAGAGTAAGAAGATGAAGAAGAAGTAGAAGAAAGAGAAGATCAAACTCGTTTTCCAGAATTTCGAAAATCCACGAGATTGTCATGTTACGGCTATGAATCTTTGGAGATTTCCTGATTGTTGTCTTTGGGCCACTGAGTAAATCCTAATGGTGATCTATGTTAATCAAATGTAAAAAACAAAGTGTAAACAAAATCATAGACTGCTAATGGTCAGATACCGTACAGACACCAAAGCCCAAATGAAACCTACATTTCGACCGATAGGCCTTCATCAGGGACAACAGAACAAATACCCTGGAGAGAGCAGCATAGACTTTCAGTACGAGTCCAAACAACCATTCAGGGAATACTCGGTAAGGAGGAACAGAACAGTGTACAACGTAAGACAATTGCTCTCAGTTTCTTGGATGAAGAATATCCACAGGATCTATGGATCCGAGTATACACAGATGGGTCAGCACAGAATGCAGTAAAGAATGGAGGAGCAGGAGTGTTTATAGAATACCCAAAATACTCTATGGAAACAGTTGTAGCACCAAGAGGGAAATTCTGCCATAATTATGATGCAGAGATACAAGCGATGAACTTGGCGACGGAAAGTTTGCTGAAAACCAACCGTGGCCGGTATCCTGTGGTATTTCTGACAGATGCAAAATCAGTACTCCAAGCACTATCATCCTGGAAGCTGTCAGATCTACAAGTTTTATTGTTAACATTAAGCAACCAGCGTAGAATCATGGTGCAGTGGATACCGTCTCACTGCGGAATACCAGGGAATGAGAGAGCTAACACACTGGCGAGGGAAGGTGCCGCAGACGAGCAACCAGATGTACCAGTTACATACCATCAAATGAAAAAGATGATTAAATTAATGAGAGAGCTTCCAACACAAATACAAGATGACTATCATAATATAAGTAGGCAAGAGCAGATTGTCATACTGCGCCTCAGAACGGGACACAACCGACTCCGCAGCCACATGTATACCGAATTTAGAGACAACTGTGCAGATGTAGACATACTCAAAGCGAACGAAAGAAGAAGAAGAAGATCAGGGATAACGAACAATAACAAAAATTAACTAATGAATCATAGAAGAAGGGATTAATACATTCATTGAGGGATGTCAATATAGGGGTGAAAAGGGTTAAGTAACTGAGGAAACGCCAGATGCCTCCTCTCGAAACGATTGGAGGAACCCAAATGACAAAGGCGGGATGAAGTGGCCAGGAGGGCGTAAGAGGTGAAATAAGGCCGGGTCAGTTAGTGGCGGCCAGATGCAGGAAGAGGGAAAGGTGATTCAGGTAGAGAGGAAAGAGAAAAAGGGGAAGCAGTTATATAGAGGCCAGTAGAAAATGAGGATTACAAAAAAAAGTAATTAAGATATGAATGCCATGTGGCTGGAGGCATCCGATGTGGTAGATCAGTTTGTTCTGAATGGCGAATCGATGACGATTGTCAGAGAAGCAGGAAACTAAGCCTGTGACACTAATATCTACTTTGCCCCAGTGCCCAGGACCATTGAAGTGGTTGGCAATAAGGGATCTTGTGTGGTTATAGATATCAATGAAGGGTTGGCGGAAACGCTCACGCAGTTCCAGACCAGTCTCCCCAATGTATGTCAACACTGGCGACAAATGATAGTGTAGTTGAGGTTGGAGGCTTACACGTGAACACTTCCTTGATGAAGAACTCGGCTTTGGAGAACGTGACCAAGCGTGTAATGATGACAAGATCACAAGTAACACAACCACATGCGTTATTACACGGCCTGGTGGCTGGATGGCAGTTGGAGGTCGTGTGCAAGCGGCTACTGACCAGCAAGTCCCTTAGGTTTCTGTCCCGTTTGTAGGTGACTACTGACCAGCAAGTCCCTCAGGTTTCTGTCCCGTTTGTAGGCGACTACTGACCAGCAAGTCCCTCAGATTTCTATCCCGTTTGTAGGCGACAAGGGGATGATCAGGAAAAACCTCAATAGTAGAATGATCAGAGTGCAGGATAGGAAGATGATGGAATAAATTCTTTATGATACCTATATCCAATAAACATTCCACCACGCATCTCGTCTAAACTGTGCAAATACGGCTCTTATAGGGGCTATAGTTTGGGAACACCTATAACCTACGTGTTACAGTAATCATCGTGTTGACCAAGTCAACACTGCTCGTAGCTAAATGATTTATATTTTAACTGCCGTCTTCCTCCAGGCTTGTTAAAAACGACACTTGCTTCAGATGATTATTTGAAAAGAAGGTAGATCAACATATAGGAGATAAATAGACGAGAGTGCTGACATTTTTAAACGTTTTTTTTCAAGCCATTGATAACAAATATAAAGTGTGTGTGCAATTTTCTGATATTCATCAAACCGTACAACGTAAAGATAACACTTAGGTTGGAGTTCAGTCCGGGTCAGGTTTAAGACAAGGTGACCAAATACTTTATTCTAAAGAAATTGAAAATATTTTAAGATTTAACTAAAAATAGGGAATGGAAAAGAAGAGTGACGGGTGTAGATAATGTGGGATACTTTTGTAAGAAAACCATTTATTTCCCGCCTCGCTCCAATGAGAAGCATACACCGGCACTGCATCTTGCCTCTTTTAAATGATTTCTGTTTGCAAACGTTTGCAGTTATTTGCCTTAGCGCTCCAATAGGAAGCCTAGTTTTAGCTGGATCTGGTACTTTTCCTCTAAGCCCGTGACTTTGCTTTTCGGGCTGTGGCTGATTATATTGGCTATATTTACATACATTCCGTTGACATTCATGATCACTTTCTTGAACATTTATTGTACTTCTCAAATAACAACATGCATTTAATGGAGACAGAACAGGACCTAATTTCTACTGAAATGTAAATATCCTTGTTACAAAATGCGCGCACGCACACACACACACACACACACACATACACATACACAAACACACATACACACACACATGCACACGCAAGCAAGCACACATACACGAACGTACCCACATGCATATGTGTGACGGCTGATTAGCGCAGTGGTAGAGACAACGGAACGGGGTTCAACTCACATTCCCGGTAGCTTCAGCCGACCCAGCTGTAAATGGGTACCTGACTAACGGCTGGGAAAGGAAAAAGGCAGGGAGGAATCACAGCTCGCTGATCAACTTTGGACGGATTCCGTATCACATCCGCTATGTTTTCAACGGTCTGCCGAGGAAACTATTAGTCGGAGGATAATGACATTTTGCAAACTTGACGGTTGGTACTGTTTACACCAGAAGTAACATCATTATGCGCTTTGTAAGTATGTTCACTTGTTGCATTTTGGTCCGATTTAATTAGAAAATGCTTCGCATCTTGGCTGGCTGCTAATCAATTTAAGAACTATTTACACACTTCGTCATACGTGGAAACATTTTCCCCCCGAGATGCTCTTTTAGAGGGGGAAAAGGGTGAACAATAACTCAGAGCCAAGTCGGGACTGTGAAGCGGGTATGACAGTCCCTCCCAATAACTGCCATCATTGTGGGGCCTCGTGTTGTTATGTTGGAGGAGGACACTTGTTTGGTCAAAATTCAGTTGCTACGGCGGCCATTGACAGGAAACTTGATGAAAACTAAGGTGATCCCTGATGATAATGTCCACAGAACTTTAGCCTATACCGGCAGCCTTTGCGACTTTGAGTACCGTAACTAGGCGATCTTTCAAAATGACCTCTTCGACACTGTACATGGCTTCACTCGTAATGACACTTTTCTGTCGTCGTTCACAGGCTAGGATGGATTCATGACCTTCAGGAAAACATTTACACCTTTCAAACACTGAAGAGCGCACCACAGTCTGTTCTCCAGACACACATGACAGTTGACGATGACTTTTAGCGAGTTTTGAACCTTTTCGCATCAGAAATGTAATCACAACACGCTGTTCCTACACTGGAGTCAACTAGTCGGACGCCATTTTGAAAAATGAAGCTCGAAAAACAGCAGATACTTGCTCATTTCATCACCAGACGTCATACACAAACTGAACACTTTGGAACAGTTACTGTACTTAACCTATTTCGTTTTTGATTGATCCTGGCACCATCTACATTTTCACTTATATAGAGAGAGACACACACACACACACACACACACACACGCACGCACGCACGCACGCACGCACACACACAAACAAACACACACACACACGCGCGCGCACGTACCCGCACGTACGCGCACACGCACACACTCACACGTACGTCTTCTTCTTCTTCTTCCTCTGCTTCTTCCTCATTCATCTTCAGACCTCAACTTCAATTACTCTAACGAAGGCAGCGGTCGACTCAAGGCTCTGTACGCTTCCGTACAGCTTCTCGTGGAAGGACACTGACTGTTGCCAAATGCTACTTCTTTTGTCGGTATACAGTGAACAGGACTGCAAAATATGTTCTTCCTTCATGGGGGCTGTGCCGCAGGCACAAAGGTATGTAGTGCCAATCCTGAACTTGTTGTACATATGGCATCTGAGTCTGTTGTGACCTGTGCGTAGCCGGAGAATTATCACCTGGTCTCACCTGGAGAGTTGATGGTAGGCATCATTTTCTATGTGGCCAGGGTGGTCTTCTTTCCATTGTGCACTGTACGTTGCCCTGATGAATGCTTTTGTCTCATTGTATGTGATTTCCGTATCACTATTCTGCAGCATTCATCCCTCCCTGGCGAGTCTGTCTGCCTCCTCGTTGCCTGGAATGTTGCAGTGGGCTGGTATCCACTGGACTGTGTTATATTTGAAGCACTGGGACAGGCGTTCGAGCGAGTCTGCCAGAGCACAGATTTTATTTGTGTGCTGTTTCTTGAGCGCCATTAACACTGCGAGGTCGTCTGTGAAAATGACACTCATACTCACACATATATACATACATGTATATTATATAAATGATGTCGAGCAGCGCATGAGCTGCAGTGGTCAGTGACCCATGGCTGACTGCTAGCGTCAGGGCCAGCGAACCAGAGCTGCCAAGACCCTTCTACACCTCCACGCGGTGATCCTGGATAACAGGCCGCAGCAGAGCAGACTGGCTAAGGCGAAGGGATCGAAGAAGGAATGATAACCCGGTACTCAAAAAAATGCTTGCTGATGTCGGATGTGTTAAGCCGAAAGGTGCAAATATCGCAGTCAAGCTGTAAACGAATTCCGTTCTCTGGACTACATTCAGCTACTAAAGCCCCTTCAGGATTTGGTAGCGGGAGATTGAGAATGAATGAAGCCAAGGCAAGCCAGGTGTATATATATTTATATATGTCATCATCATTGACTCTTTTTGTCTTGTCAGACGATAGGAATTGTGCTTTGAAGAAAAGATGTGCAACTACAGTCAATGAAGGTAACGAATGTGACTGGTAAGACCAATCCGGGCAGAGAAGCGTCTTCCACAGTGTGTGCAAGGAAAATCAGGACCGTTTGCGGCATCGCATGGTGTGGCGTGTCTTCTCGAACACTGTGTATTTAGCCTATCAGCAATCAGAACCTCTTTTGACTGTATTCAATGCTTAATCCTGCCCCTCCATGTAACACGATCCATGGCGTCCTGTTCCCTTGATTCCAAATTGATACTAATATCATTCATATCTCGCTTCCATACATCCTTGTACCGAAGTAGTGGCCTGCCCCGAGACCTTTTCCCCAAACGTTATTCGCCATATAGAAGAAAATTTGGTATTCTGTCATCACTCATCCTCCGAGTGTGTCTCACCCATCTGAGCCTTCGAAGACTAAGCATGGACACGATTTTGACAGTGAGTGCCTGATACATGTAGCGAAGATTGAGTTGGATGGGACACAACATACAACATAAAGGTCTTCTTAAGAACATACTAAAGAGCAAGATTCAGAGTAAAAGTTGAAAAGCGTGCGAACAGATTCACTTTTACAACTCGGGCATGCAGATATATTAAATTGCAAACCTATGTTAAAGTGAAGAGAGCTGTAGATGATAGGGTCAGATAGACAGACATGCACATACAACCTTACAACCATCTTAAGACTGATCAAACAGATGATCTTTATCGAAATCTTCTTAGTTTTGACATGCATGACAGGTTACAGTGTTACTATTCTTATCTTCCCTTTCAAACCACTGTGACACACACTTGCGTTTACTATTAATCAATGTGGAAACTTGTTACATTCCGGAATTGCAATAGACATCAATTGTTGTGCAGGTTAATGTTCTTAAACCAAGTGCGCCCCGAGTAGGAATGGTTGGGGATCCGTGCCGATAATTGCTCTTGTTATGCTGTTCCATTTACACAAGTTTGTTGCCCCAGAACGCCTGTCTATGATAGAAAGCTTGTGTACATTCGACGTAAGGAATGTAGACGTTAGCAGAACAAACAAAATGTACGTTACCAAGTTCTTGAAATATCCTCGTCTTTGTTGAATGTTTTAATATGAAATCTTACTAGCTTTACTCTAAGTAAATGTGTCTTGAGCGGTGGTCTCTGACAAGCGGCCCACTTAGAGGCCACATAATGAGTGGTACACCTGTTTTAGATAGGTAAGGGCAACGTTGATCTCAGAGCGAAAACACTGCCGGCTGGGATGAAGTGATAGCTAAAATTAATCAAAGTAAGGTCTACATTAAATATTAGGAAATATTTTGTATAGTCAGAGAAGAGTGAATGATTGAAATGCATTGCCACAGGAAATAGTTGGGGCAGGACCAGTTAGTACTTTCTTCTCTTTTTTTCGCTTTTTTGTCCTGCTTGTGCCGATGAGCGTCAGGTTATGAAGACGTTTATTGACCGGACACTAACATGTGCTTCGTACACGGGGAGCTTGACTGCTTCTCTTATTTCTGCTGTCAATCTGTTTCCGGGGTCAGCCCTTGACTGACTTTGTATCCATTGTATCTGTGTAGCATAGATTTCTGATGGATACTATCTTGGCGTTCGGCGTGTCACGTGGCCGACC
The DNA here is from genome assembly GCA_036924085.1 of Ariolimax columbianus. Taxonomy (NCBI): domain Eukaryota; kingdom Metazoa; phylum Mollusca; class Gastropoda; order Stylommatophora; family Arionidae; genus Ariolimax; species Ariolimax columbianus. The sequence continues at coordinate 67,069,116 of JAVGWX010000016.1, read as the reverse complement.
CATTTGGTTTGCTGTTTCTTGATGAGGGCAATATCTGGTGTTGTACCTACTTGTCTCCTAATATCTTCGTTTCTGATTCTATCCATTCTTGTTACTCCTCCAAGCATTCTCTACACATTTCATCTCTGTTGTTACGATGTGTCTTTTATATCTGTTTGTTAATGTCCAATTCTTTCACAGATAATGTGGGTAGGAATTGTGTGTTGTGTCGTGTTCTTTTTGTATCCTTTATCACGTGCTCACGTAATATCGGGGACATTTCATTTAGCATAAAAACAAAAATAGATTGGATGGACAGTTATTTTTAGATTAACTTGAGTAGAAGAAACTAGTTGTATACATACTCTGCAGGGCCTTCTTAACTAGTATAAAGAAGATACGTTGAGTTAAGTTGAACTAGGTTAAGCTAAACTAAGCTAAACTCTAAGTTAAAAAGGTTGAAGGTTAAAGGCGAGGGTTCGAGTTCATATGGCTCAATCTCTATAAACAGAATAGTATGTCTCCTGCCTAAAGATCTCACAAATCACAAACTCCGTAGCTCCTACGATGAACCCAGGGATCTCCGGAAAAATTAACACCGTGAAAGGACCGTGGCAGCTCGAATTCGAGCCCCGACATCTGAACACGAGGCAAACGACTTGACCACTTCACCACAGAGACACACCTAAACTAAGTTAAGTAAATTACATTAAATAAATCTAAACTAAGCTAAGATCAGGTAAGCTAAGCTAAGTTGATTTCAGGTCCTCATTTTACTTTTGCGAGGCATAGATGACCAGATCTTGTTAACATTTCTTTGACTTCATGACTGTAAGACAGTTGGTTAGCCAAGAGCTTATCCAGATTATTATTATTATGTATTTTTTAGTTGTTGTTATTATTGTTGCTGGCGCTAGCCTTATTTCTCTATTCCCCAAGACGGTGTGCGTTGCACTATACTTTTATTTTGCGCCTGTCGACATCGGCATTCATTTCGTTAACTCACGTCCTTCTTTAAACATCGTTGTCCGGTTCTTCACTGTTGTCTTCGACACACTTTTGTTACCATACATTGCCTGCATTCTGCAATGAATGTTAACTGGTCGACGTACTTTAGCTGTTAGAAACCGAAGCACCGCTCGCTGATCAACTATGAACTTTGAACACGTCTCGTATAATGATTATTCCGGTGTGACTTGATTTACCGGAAAATGTCCACTGATCAGTAGAATACCTGGGCCACTTAACATCAGTGTAAAAAATATGGCTCTTCAACAGTCCGATGAGTTAAAGTATTTGACAACATTTTTTCAGCAGACGGTACGATCGAAAGGGAAATTGAAACTAGGTGTCAGAAAGCATGTGTGGGGACTTATGAGATGTCACCACAGCTTATGCACCCGAGCATTAGTTTGGCAACAGAGGAACAATTAATAAACAGTATATTTATGCCGACTCTGTGCTACCAGTGTCAAACATGGACTCTGTTCAAGGCACGTGAGAGCAGAATTTCGACGTGTGAAATGAAGTGTTTAAGGAAGGTCATCGGTGTTACCAGAAGAGACAGAGTGCGGAACGACGACATTCGAAGTATGGACGGCACTACAACTTGTGTCGAATACATTTCCAGGCAGAAAATAAGTTGGTTTGGTTTGGCTCACAACGCTGGTAGATCTGGCTACATATCAATGGAGAGGCCGCGAGGCAGGTGAATAGATGACATAATTATTGTATGACGACACGGGCTCACATTGACCGACGCAACGCACTTGGCACTGGACTTAAGCTCCCAAAAACTCTCAATGGCACAAGGGAAAAGAAAACTAAATATAACTAACTAACTGATTGACTGATTGACTGACTGGCTGATTGATTTACTAACTGACTGACTGGCTGACTGACTGGCTGATTGACTGACTGACTGGCTGATTGACTGACTGGCTGGCTGGCTGGCTGATTGACTGACTGACTGACTGGCTGGCTGGCTGACTGGCTGACTGACTGGCTGGCTGACTGACTGGCTGGCTGGCTGACTGATTGACTGAATGACTGACTGGCTGACTGGCTGACTGATTGACTGAATGACTGACTGGCTGGCTGGCTGACTGATTGACTGACTGACTGACTGGCTGGCTGGCTGACTGGCTGACTGACTGGCTGGCTGGCTGGCTGGCTGGCTGGCTGACTGACTGACTGACTGGCTGACTGACTGAACTAACATTCTAAGCATTTTAGAAGACGACTAAAGGAAGTTATCCATGTGGCTAGCAAGCTCATATGAAAAACACGTTGATACAAACACTGCCAGTAAATTAGTCCCCTCCTTTGGATCCATGTTTCAGGAATCAAGATGCTGAGCAGTGCATTAACTGTAGCGGTGAGCGACCAAAAGCTGAATGCTAGCGTCAGGATAACACGCTGCAACAGCGCATACTGGTTAAGGAGAAGGAATCGAAGAGGGACTGCTAGCATGGACCCCAAAAATGCCCTGCTAAAGTCGGATGTGTTGCATCGAAAGGTGCAGATATGGTAGTCAAGTTGTGAACTGCGATATAACGCAATCGGGTCTCCGGACTACATCCTGCTATTTGCAAAGCCCTTTTCAGTGTTTATTTGCGAAAGTTTGAGAATGAACGAAGAAGATGAAGAAGAAGAAGAAGAAGAAGAAGAAGAAGAAGAAGAAGAAGAAGAAGAATAATAATAATAAGAAATATGGTTCCTATTAAGAGACCAGCTGTAAAAGTGACCGAATTATTAAAATGGATCGAAAAGAAGACGAGGACATTTGGCGATGAATCAAAATAGATGCAATATTGGGGGATCAAATTCTACAGTTTGCAAGAATAAATTGATTTTGGGATTCAAATGACAGACCAGTACAAATACAGACATTACTGTCAAAACAACGCAAACATTTGAGAAACGCGTCCTATATCTTTGGCGGAGTAAGACGGGGTGTTTATTGTTTCAGAAAAAAACAGGCCAATTTGGCAGACAATGATTGTATTATTTTATTGATGACGTCATAAGTCATAAGTCAAAGGCGACCCGTTCCTCGACAAGGCAGTTATTTTTGTGCGGGTCCCAACCCTGGCTCCAGTCGTGTAGTTTTGTCACAAAGTGACCAGTAGTCCATTGATTCGTCATGCTCCACGAAGTCGTCCGGTCATGATGCCGCTGTGGGCTGTTGGTTCTGTGGTTGCCATGACATTGAGTTTATTATTTGTATTTCGTGTTTCCGCTGTTGTAGGCTCTTTGGATCAGAGAATAAGTCCACTGTAATCTGCCAAGCATGATGTGGAAGGGGAGTAAAGAAATTTGTGTGAGGCTAGGAGCCTCATGAAGTTAAAGGATTGCTTTACAAACACTGCAAGAGTGCGTCAGTGCAGTGGCGCAGGCTTCTTATGGGGATGCAACTTCAATTCCGTATGAGAGATTCTGAAACAAACAGAGCGAAAGCATATCAAAACATCCGTACTTCTTCTTCTTATTTTCTTCTTCTTCTTCCTCTTCTTCTTCTTCTTCTTCTTCTTCTTTTTCTTCTTCTTCTTCTTCTTCTTCTTCTTCTTCTTCTTCTTCTTCCTCTTCTTCTTCTTCTTCTTCTTTTTCTTCTTCTTCTTCTTCTTCTTCTTCTTCTTCTTCTTCTTCTTTTTCTTCTTCATTTTTTTCTTCTTCTTGCACAGAACAACAACACAATCCGGATGCTGAAGAATTGCGCACTTGGATATTGCGCAATCACCGAGACAATCAGGTCACACGCGCAATCTCAGAGCGTGGTTTTACGACAATGCGATCTATAGTTAAACCTCTAAAATCGTTTATACCAAACTATCAGTGACAACAAAGACAATTAAAAGAAATGGTTGTTCCATAGTAGCTGCACTACTGTCAGGAAAGTTGTTAAAAGGTAACTCACTTTTCTCTCTTAGACTAATTGATTAATTGTCGTAAATTATTTTCCCTTTCACAAAAACATAAAATGCAACTAGAAAACTTAAATTATTGAAATATTGAAAATGTTTATTAGCATAACCCGCTAGGACCACGCCAATATAGTACAAGGTCATCTTTATTTAAACTCCATTCCCAGAGATTATTTGCATTTAGAATGATGATGCCCCTGTAATCTATACCCAAGTACGTAATCTTTTGATCAATTATAATCCCCCCCCCTCTCTCTCTCTCTCTCTCTCTCTCTCTCTCTCTCTCTCTCTAACACCAACATCTAATTTCTAACTATGGTCTTCGTCTTTGTTCCTCGTCTCATGTAGTGTGTCTCACCTCTAACGCTCTGACAGATACGTTATTCCAAGTTTTCCTGTGGAGTACAAATATTCTCGAATCCATGCCTTAGGAATTCTATCACTGGCGTTTTTCCTACATCTCTTCTCTGACGTAGGCGTTTTACACACACTTTTCCGGCAATGGTTTAAACACACTTTTCCGGCAATGGTTTAAACACACTTTTCCGGCAACGGTTTAAACACACTTTTCCGGCAATGGTTTAAACACACTTTTCTGACATAAGATACTGGCGCTAGTGCTTTGCCCACTCTTCTGACATATAAGTTTTACACGCCCTGCTCTGACGTAATGGTTTTACACACACTATTCTGACTAAAGAGTTTTACACGCCTTTTTCTGACAAGTGTTTTACACACTTTTTTCTGACATAAGGGTTTTACCTACCCTTTTCGGACATGCAGTTTTCGAATTACGTGATGGGACAGACTGACAAAGGCAAAGTTCCACTCTCGCACTGGACTCCCAAGCATGTACAATCTCCTTAGACGGGGAAGACTGCACTGGCTTGGTGATGTTCGTCGCATGGAACATGGTCGCATTACCAAAGATATCCTCTATAGACAGATGGTGAATGACAGGAAAACAGTCGGTGACCAGTCCAGGTTCAAATATGATATGAAGACCCTGTACATGAGTGACATCCAGGGAAGACATAGCTGCAGACCGATCCAAGGGGAGATGTACAGTGGAGGGCTACCTTGAGCTTCGTAAAAAATAAGCTTTAGCAAAACGGAGAAGTAAAACGACAGCCCCTCAAGGAGAAAGAAAACAGAAAAAGCTAAGTAGAGAGTTTTGTTAACAACTCCAAGGTCTTATACAAGGCTTGTTCAAATGAAACCGGACCAAGCTGCACCAAGTGAACATACGTATGATGCGCATGATAACATCACTTAAGGTGTAAACAACACAAACCAAACGTCAAGTTTGCAAGATGTCATTATCGTCCTGCTCATAGTTTCCTCAGCAGACATGAGAATCATTAACTCACGTCCAACTTTACACATCGTTGTCCAGCTCTTCACTGTTGCCTTCGACACACTGTTGTCACCATACATTGCCTCTATTCTACAATGACTGTCAACAGGTCAACGTACTTTAGCTGTTAGAAACCAAATCGCTGCTCAACTCTGGGACAGAATCCGCATAAGACAAGTCATGTTTTCAACCGGTTGCTGAGGAAACTATGAGTCGAAGGATAACGAATTTTTGCAAACTTGACGGTTGGTATGTGCTGTTTACACCAAAAAGTGACGTCATCATGCGCATCGTACCAGCCTTGTACTATAGTCAATCTTGACGGAAAGAGGCCACTAACAGAAAGTTCACACAAACAGACACTTGTCGTTTTGTTGTTGTTTGGAATGCCCACAATGACTAGGTTACTCTTTTGTGTGCGATGAAAAGGACGTTAAGTGACCTGTTGCACTAGCTTTCCTCGCATCTCCAGCGTGCTCATGAAGGTGCGCCGGGGTTCTCCAGGCGGTTGTGCTATGTTTGACCTCATCTGCATATTGCTCAATATGACGTGGTTCATCTCGGTTGCCAGACTACCATGATAACAGCCCGTTTCCAGGGAGGGCTACGAGAAAGCCAAGGTCAGGGTCTTGGCCAGTATATTTTGCCTGACCCTGACTAGCATATCAGATCAGTATATTTTGCCTGACTAGACATTAGTCTTCCTCCCCAACAGTCGTGTGAAATAAAATAACAACGTATACAAAATAAAGATAGTTCCTTTACCAAACACTACCGTAAGGGATGAAAACAAAAATAACTCCTCATCTGGGTCTCAGACCGCGAGCCTTAGAACCCTCGACTACACCAGTATCTAGTCCTGCGCACTGACATTGATTTGTGGCAAACATGTTTTTCATGTCGCGTAAAGCTGTTCAATTTAATCTAGGTCTGTCAAGTGTGTTGTTTTCATCATGAATAAATGTCATTCATGTTAAATCTGCGTTTTCTCCTTTAATGTCGCCATTGTCTTGTATTTTTGAAAATGTTTGGATTTAAAGGTTAATCTTCATAAAGATTTATTAAACCTCATCTCACTTTACAATGCCACTTTGACGGACAACATCCGACTACTTCGAGAGCCAGTGTTTTTCAGCGTTGTCCCGTGTTTTGGAGAATATTGCACCAGCGGCCGGTTCGAATAAGCTCACGGACGCCCCCACCCTCCTGTTGTTTCTATTAAGCGATATGTTTTTGAAACCTTAATAAGTAATAATTATTATTAACTAAGTAACTAACATTTTGAATAGATATCAAATTATTGTGAACCCAGTAAAACGTCTGTAGTATATGTTCCTGATTTTATAGACAAGCCACAGCTCAGTTCACATTCCCTCTCATAATTAATCGGTTGCTATGACAGCAAAGACTAAGCTACTCCCACTGAACCTATGTGCGTCATAGTTACTTTGGACTCATATGTGTCAGAGCCCTGGCCTGTTGCTTTGTCGTTCAGACGTTAATTTATAGGTTTAAAATGCATTTTCGCAAATTAAATAAAGGCACGTTCAGCTCTCTGTGCTCACTAGAGAAAATTACAATTAAAAGATAGTGGTCGCCACGTTTGATGCTTCTATGTATGACATTATTTCCTTTTTGTATGGCTGCAAAGAGAAGAACGCTCTGATCTGTTTTCTCTGTTGACTGTTTTGGAGATGATGATAGTTGGCAAAGGAAGTTTATAACCTAAAACATCTTCATTAAAAAATCAAGAAAACATAAACATAATGGCGTCATTTTTCAACTTCTCGAAAAATGTTACACAGTTTTTTTTCTCTTTTTTTTTCTCATTCCTTATTTCTCAATTCCCCAAGGCGCCGTGCAGTGCTCAATGTTTTTATTTACACCTTTGAGTCCAGTGTATCAGACTTCGGCATGTATTTCATATCAGGGTCTGCTTCCTCCTGCATTTTCTAAGGGTTTGTTGTTCTGGGAAAACGGATGGTGCTGCGATTGGCGAACGAGCACAGCACCTCGGGTTTGAGCCGTTTCACTAACCACTAGCCAATGACGTACTCCAAAGTTTGCCGATAGTTTAAGTAGTTCTTACAAAGAATCTATTCCTCTTCTTCTTCTTCTTCTTCTTCTTCTTCTTCTTCTTCTTCTTCTTCTTCTTCTTCGTACGCTGTCAGACGTCAACCTTTATTTTTTCGAAAAAAGCAGCGGTCATCCTGAGGCTGTCGACACTGCCATAGAGCTTGTCTAGTGTTGCCACTGGTGATGGCCACATCTGCTTTCTCTCATCCTCGTATTTCTGGCAGTTTTGCAGCAGATGTTCAGCGGTCATTTTCCCAGTACCGCACATGCATTCGTCAGTGCCACCTATCTTCAATTTATTGAATAGGTGGTACTTCAGTCTATTGTGGCCAGTGCGAAGTCTGAAGAACACGACCTGCTCTCTTCTGTTCAACTGGTAATAGGCATCGTGTTTTGTGTAGCCAGTATGTTCTGTTTCCAATTTTGTCATGTATCTAGCTCTAATAAGCCTTTTTGACTCTTTGTATGTCACACTAGTATCTGGTTGTGGTAGTCTTGCACCTTCTTTTGCCAGTCTGTCTGCCTCCTCGTTGCCTTGGATGTTACAGTGGGATGGAACCCACTGTACCTCTACTCTTTTTGGTGCGGACTGCTGGCATAGTTGACAGAGCGCTGCTCTTAAATCATTAGAACCTATTCGTTTTAACAGTGATTTATTGACAAATAAATCGGTATAATCTGTCGGAAATAATTACATATCGAGCCTCTCAGAATAAAATCTACGAGCCGCCACTGTAACCTTCATATCACAAATGGTTGTAGGACCAATTATTATATACGTAGTACCTCCCCCACAACACCCCCACATTAAACCAACCAAAGTAATAGTCAACCTATACAAATCATTGGTGAGACTTAAAATAGAATACTGAATTCAGGTGTTAAGTCTTTATCAAAGAGTGGAGTCCAACATGTTGGAAAGGATACAAAGAAGAGCTACAAAAATGATCGCAGGATTTCAGAATTAAAGCTATGAAGAAAGACTAAAAATAACTGGTCTTCAGTGTCTTGAACAAAGAAGAATTGAAGGTGACTTAATACAAGTGTAAGTAAAGTAAAGCTGACATTGAGTAGAATAACCGCTGGCTGGAAATGGAGTTTTTGAAGACTCCGTTGCACTAAGTTGAAGCCAGTGAATTGTTGTCTGGCCAGTGCACTTCCTTGCTGTTTTTACAGTACCTAACTCGTGCTGAGCCGCGAAGCGCAGTGGTTAGCGACCTGGCTTCGCATCTGAGTGGTCCTGGATTCATTCACCAGTTGAGGCGGAAATGTTTTTTCAGACCGCAATGGCACCCAGGTCGACCCAACCTCAAATGGGCACCGGCTCAGTCCGGAAAGTAAAAGGGGGGAGGAAGAGGAAATGGCTACCGCCATCATTTAGCCGAGCCTTTGAAATGTCAGATCGCTAACACCTTCACACCACTACGGCAGTAATACTATGGGTTACTTTACTCATTTTTAACTCATGCAACAGGTACCCATTTACAGCTCGGTTAACCGGAGAATTGTCCCCAATTAAAAACACGATCCAGATTTATTTAGTCTTCTGACGCGATTTGTACCGAGGCAAACTGTTACCAAAGCAAATAGCAAATTGCTCGCTATGAGCTGAGCTAACGCCCCCCCCCCCCCCCACCCCACTCTACCCACTATACAAGTGTATAGATTAATAAATAAACATGAAAAATTTGTCTAAACCAAGTTTTTGAAAGTACGACCGGTTACAAGAACAAGACGGCAGAGAGACACATCTGTGATGTTCAAATCTTCAAAGTGTCTACCTGTGATGATCAAATCTTCAAAGTTTCCATCTGTGATGTTCTCATCTTCAAATTGTCCATCTGGGATGTTCTCATCTTCAAAGTGTCATCTTGTGATTTTCTCATCTTCAAAGTGTCCACCTGTGATGTTCTCATCTTCAAAGTGTCCACCTGTGATGTTCTAATCTTCAAAGTTTCAGCTGTGATATACTTATTTTCAAAGTATCCATCTGTGATATACTTATCTTCAAAGTGTCAATATGTGATATACTTATCTTCAAAGTGTCCATCTGTGATGTTCTCATCATCAAAGTGTCCACCTGTGATGATCTAATCTTCAAAGTGTCCACCTGTGATGTTCTCATCTTCATAGTGTCCACCTGTGATGTTCTCATCTTCAAAGTGTCCACCTGTGATGTTCTCATCTTCAAAATGTCCACTTGTGGTTTTCTCATCTTCAAAGTGTCCACCTGTGATGTTCTCATCTTCAAAATGTCCACCTGTGATGTTCTCATCTTCAAAATGTCCACCTGTGATGTTCTCATCTTCAAAATGTCCCCCTGTGATGTACTTATCTTCAAAGTATCCATCTGACGATGAATCTTCTTAAAAACCCTTAACCCATTAGCATACTAGAAGTGCCATCGTTGAAACATTAACACACGAAGTCTACCGCAGTTCTATATCCTCAGATCTGCCAACGAATGTGGACAAATCATGGCATGTCCATTCTTTGGTGTTCTCATGATCCTGACTAACATAGTTTGATCAGTAAGTTGTGCCTGACTACACGTTAGTCTTCTTTACATCATACGGCGATAGAAGGAACAGACGAAAGAGTGGTGGAGTAGTTTGGTTGCCAGTCCTAAGAGGATACAGATTCAAATCTTGGGTAATCTAAAAAAAAATAAAAAATTATGTGACTAGTAAAATAGAATCCTATCATGTAAACTACTTGGAAACTGTAGAGGCAAGCGACGTTTATTCATCAGCATTATAAATCCTCTTGTCACACCGCAGCAGTAGCAGTGAACGCCTTTATTAGTTTTTAAAGATAATAATAATAATTATAATAATAATAATAAGCAGAAGAAAAAGACAAGGCCATGGTAAAGGAGAAACAGTTACGATCTGCCAGGTTTTACGTTACCTGGCAGTGTCAAGGCTCAAGCACTTAATCCAGTCTCGAGATAAACAGGCTCGTTTTCCGTGCGTGTTTGAGAACACTTTTACTCGTGGACGCCATTATTAGCCGCCATGTTTTCACTGAGTAAAAGGGGTCAGATAATCTTGTTCAAGTTAACCGACACGCAAACGTGGAATGAGAGATGGCCTATACGAGGATATTATGACATTAAAGAACTGCTAATATGTTCATCATCTTCTGTTCATGATTGTCACCTCATTTCTTTCTTTCATTGTTTCTTACTTTCTGTCTTTCTTTGTCTCATTCTTTCTTTCTTTCCTTTCTTCCATTCGTTTTTCCTTTCATTTCTTTCTTTCTGCCTTTCTTCCTTTGTTTTTTTTTCTTTCTCTCTTTCTTTCTTTATTTCTGTCTTTCTTTCTTTCTTTCTTTCTTCCTTTCTTTCACTCATTCATTCATTCATTCCCTCTTCTCCTTCTTTCATTCTTTTTTCTCTCTTTCTTTCTGTTTTTCTTTCTTTCTGTTTTTCTTTCTTTCTGTATTTTTCTTTTCTTCCTTTCTTTCATTCCTTCATTCTTTTTTCCTCTTCTTCCTTCTTTTCTTTCTTTCTTTCTATTTTTCTGTTTTTCTGTTTATCTTTTGTCTGTCCGTCTTTCTATCTTTCTTTAATTATTTTGTCCCAGCCTTTCTTTCTTTCTTTCTTTCATTCAATATTTGTATTTCTCTCTCTTTGATGTGTTTTTCATTGTTTCTTTCTTTCTCTTTCTTTTTTCGTTTTCTATCTTTAATTCTTATTTTCTGTATCTCTTCTTTCCTTCTTTCATTGCTTTTCTCTCTTTCTCTTTCTTTCTTTCAGTCTTTCTTTCTTTCTTTCTTTCTGGTTGTCTTTCTTTCTGTCTTATTTTCTTTTCTTCCTTTCGTTCATTCCTTCATTCTTTTTTGTTCATCTTCCTTCCTTTCTTTCTTTCTATTTTTCTTTGTATTCTGTTTGTCTTTCTTTCTTTCCGTCTTTCTTTCTTTCTTTCTTTCTTTCTTTCATTATTTTTTTCCCAGCCATTCTTTCTTTCTTTCATTCAATATTTGTATTTCTCTCTTTTTGATGTGTCTATCTTTCATTGTTTCTTTCTTTCTCTTTCTTTTTTGTCTTTCTTTCTTTAAAATCTTATTTTCTGTATCTTTCCTTTCTTCCTTCCTTCTATTTGATTCCTTTTTTCTATTTGTCTTTCTCTCATTTTTATTTGTATCTATTTCTTTCTTTCTTTCTGTCATTCTATTTGTAATTCTCTCTTTTTGATGTGTCTTTCTTTCTCTACCTGTCTTTGTCTCTTTTATATATTTATATTTCTTTCTTTCTCTACCTGTCTTTGTCTCTTTTATATATTTATATTTCTTTCTTTCTCTACCTGTCTTTGTCTCTTTTATATATTTATATTTCTTTCTTTCTCTACCTGTCTTTGTCTTTTTTATATATTTATATATCTTTCTTTCTCTACCTGTCTTTGTCTTTTTTATATATTTATATTTCTTTCTTTCTCTACCTGTCTTTGTCTCTTTTATATATTTATATTTCTTTCTTTCTCCTCCTGTCTTTGTCTCTTTTATATATTTATATTTCTTTCTTTCTCTACCTGTCTTTGTCTCTTTTATATATTTATATTTCTTTCTTTCTCTACCTGTCTTTGTCTCTTTTATATATTTATATTTCTTTCTTTCTCTACCTGTCTTTGTCTCTTTTATATATTTATATTTCTTTCTTTCTCTACCTGTCTTTGTCTCTTTTATATATTTATATTTCTTTCTTTCTCTACCTGTCTTTGTCTCTTTTATATATTTATATTTCTTTCTTTCTCTACCTGTCTTTGTCTCTTTTATATATTTATATTTCTTTCTTTCTCTACCTGTCTTTGTCTCTTTTATATATATTTCTTTCTTTCCTTCTTTTTTTATTCTGTCACTATATTTGTATTTCTATCTCTTCGATATGCCTTTCAATTTTCTCTTTCTTTCTTTCATTATATCTGTATTTTTCTCGCTTTAGTTGTGCCTTAAATTTTTCTTTGTTTTGTTCTTTCCTTCTTTAATTTATCTTTAAATTATTCGACATATGTGTAACACAGGCACCAAAAAGCATGTCTCAGACACTCGAGAACTGCCCACAGTTGTAAGTGAAACATAACTCATATGCTAGCTTATGTTGAGATGTTTGACAGTCTAAAGCAGCAACCCTGACAGGAACGGAAGATCATCAACAACATAGACTATCTGGAGACGACTTAATAGAACCACTGATTTATAATTGAATTAGGCTAAGTTTAGGATTTATGTTATTTCATATAAGACGTCGAATCTGGGTTTTATGTAGTTTGCAGGAGTACCATCATTAGCTCTTGCTTGTATCTTCTGTGATTAGTTTAGTATATATATTATTATTATTTAATTTAGAAATTCTTTTCGGTTGTTGAAATTATTAAGCCATTATTAATGTAAATAAATGATATTGTTTTGTCTAAATGATCCACGATAGTTTGAGTGTATTCTGTGGTTACAGTTAACATCTTAGAGTCTATGTTGTGAGTCAGCAAAGACTTAAGTAAAAACCGACTCTACTACACATGTCCCACTTTGATACAGGTCACAGTTTGGGAACCGCATGTCCCACTTTGATACAGGTCACAGTTTGGGAACCGCATGTCCAACTTTGACACATCGCATCGTTTTGGAACCGTCAGATCTCACTTTGACAAAGCGCACCAATTAAGAGCAACTGTTACAGAAGAAACAGCAATATTAACCTTGTGTCCTTATGTTAATATTATTTCTGGCTGATTTCCTTATGAGGTTTCATTCGTCATAACAGAACAGGGGACATGTATCCATTAATTCAATTATTGACACTTTTCTTCTTGTCAGACGATAGTAATTGTGCTTTCAGTACAAATCCCTGGCAGAAGTATAGAGACCATGTGTTGCCCATGCAGTATGGTTCCTCTCTCGGTCTGTCTTGTTTGCTCCAAGGAAAAGGTGATACCAATACATTTGGAACACGACAAGCTGCAGAAGCTGCCGGATCAGCAAAGCAATGCTCTATATGTTCGTCTGTCGGGGCTTCACTCCTAGACCGGACGCCAACCAAGGCTAGTGGCCTGGTCTGCCTTGCCACAACTCTCAGCTGAGGTTGCCTTTCCTCGCTCTAGGATAAGGGATTGTATCTTCTTCCGTGTGCTCCTTCGCACATCGTCGGTTGTCAGGTTTAGTAGACACTGACCAACTTTCACAGTTATCAGAAAACAGGTTGCACAGCCATATCTAACAAAACCCGACATGATACGCCAGTATCTTATCTGCAAGGCTTCAGATGGTTTGAAATCATAGTTTCCCTTCTCCCAGATGAACTGCCTTCCTAGGCTTTCGAGCCTCATCTGCTCGAAAACATAACGTTAGAACATGTCTAAGAGTAATCAATAGCAGAATCACACCAGCTAATGCAACATTCTAAGAAAAATAGAAAACATTAACAAACACCTCACAGGACATGCATATGAGTGAGACAATTTTGCTGAGGTCGTGCAGAAACAGTAAAAATTGTGTTTTGTGAATTTGAATTAAAGAGAAAAAATCAACTTCTTTTTGTCTTAGCTTTTTGTCTTGCTGGGGGCCTTTCAGCGACTGGTGATGAACAGGTTTCTTGACCGTGCCCTAGCATGTGCTTCGTACATGGGAAGCTTTACTGCTTCTTTTATTTCTGCTTTCCATCTTTTGCGTTGTCGCTTGATGAGGTCAAGCACTTGTGTTGCACCTACTTGTCTCCTAATATCTTTGATTCTAATTCTGGTAAGTCTTGCTACTCCAAGCAATCTGCGCAGGTATTTCATCTTTGGTGTAACGATGTTTCTTTTATCTTTGCTTGTTAAAGTCCAATTTTGGCACTGATAGCACAATGTGGTTATAAATATTGTGTTGTTTAGCGTTCTTTTTGTATCCATTGCCACGTGCTTACATTGGGTTATCGGGGACAATTGTCAAATGATTTGACTTGCTTTATTACATCAGTTTTGGATTGTGTGTCGCCTTTTTCATCTGCTGAAATTACGTTACCCAGGTACATGAAAATACTCACCTGTTTTACTTGTCGATTTTGTATGAATATTGTTGCTTCTATTTCTTTTCTTGCAATTGTCATAACTTCCGCTTTCTGTATGTTGATTTGCATAAATTAATCCGTACAGACTTCATCAATAAATCAACAAACATACATTTATTCTAGCAACATTAATATGGTTCATGATGAGAAATGCATGAATCGATCAGAAATTCACAAAAAAATATATTTCTAGACATCAGAATGAAAGTAATTGCTGACTAAATTACACTGACATTGTGCAACATCAATTGAACACATAGTCAGAAGAGAGCGCTTTGAAAACTTAATGAATAGGAACACTCAGATGAAAACAGACGATAAAGGCGACAGAACTCCGTGCACTCAAGGTTAAGAACTCATGCACTGAAAATCCTTGCTTTGCTTATAAACATGACGCGTTGTTGTTCGTCAGCGACAGCATAGAATTACCATTTTTTAGTCTTGGTGAGGATTTTATTTATTTTTTGCGTTCGCCTCATTTCTCTAATCCCCAAGGCGGTGTGCGTTACACTGTGGTTTTTATTTTGCACCTGTCGGCCCAGTACATCCGACTTCATCATGCTTTTTATTTAAGGGTCTGCTTCCTCCTGCATTGTCTAAGAGCTTGCTTCCCCGGGATAACGGCCGGTGCTGTGATGGGGATCGAACCCAGCACCTTATGGTTGTGAGCGGTGTCACTTAACCACTAGCCCAGCCCGTCCCCGGTGAGGATATGACCAACTCTAAACTACAGATAGCCATGGTGAGGATCCTATCTCTTGGTGTTTTTTTTGGGGGGGGGGGGGGAAGGGGGATTACGATTTCTCATTATTTGGGGAATCTCTTCAACTTGTTTCATAAAAGGTCTTTAAAGTGAGGAAATTCTCGATTTCGGAGTCTTGATGAAATTCCAATATTTTGTTTAGTTAGACAACTCACAAATTTCAGCACTGTAATTCTCTACAATTTTTTTGTGGGTTTAATATTTAGGCGCTGTTTTTAGAAGCTTTTATGCCAGTGTGTACTTTTCATGTCGGCCAAATTGTCTGCGAGCTTAGTTAGGCTGTATCTCAACTAAGCGTGTTATCTGAGCTGACTTAAAACATCCTTCTCGTGTGGCTAATTTTACGTGATTGAGCCAACAACAATTTCAAAGAAGAAATTGAGATATTTATTCGTGGCATCTTATCAGCAAAGATGGGAGTCGAGCAAATATACTCACACACAATCACAGACGATTGCGAGTCCTGGACCAATTATTGAAATAAAGAGCCATAGCTTTTAAAAAAAGTCACAGCAATGTAAACAGAATTAAAACCAATCTGTGTTTATTGTTTCAAAATGGGATCAAAATGCTGAGCAGTGCACGAGCTGTTTTGGTCAGCGAGCCATAGCTAACTGCTAGCCTGAGGACCAGTGACCAAGAGCTGTCAAGGCCCCTCTACACCTGCACGCAGTGATCCATGAAAACAGGCTATAACAGAGCAGACTGGCTAAGGAGAAGGGATCGAAGAGGGACGGCGTATCCGAGACTCAAACAGGACTGCCGATGTCGGATGTGTCGAACCGAAATGTGCAAATATTACAGTCAAGCTGTAAACTTCGACACGACTCATTTCCCTTCATCCTGCTACTTAAAAAGCCCTTTTAAGAACTTGGTAGAGGGAATTTGTGAATGGGACGATGAAGAAGAAAACAGAAATTTCAAAATAATTACACACCTTAGTTTTCTAATTCATCAAACTTTAACAGCATCAATTAAGTCGATAAGAACAGATATAGATAACGGCTCAGTGACCACACTAGGATAAAAACAGAATGGTAGTTACGTTTCGCCCACAAGATCTTCGTCAGGTATAAAAATGATAGAAACTAAGAAATTACCACAACAATAAGATATTGTGTAAATAACTGATTTAAGTTCCTCGCCATAACAGTATGTGCCAGGAAAGCTTGAGACACGATATGTCTTTTATCTTCTTCGGCGTCTTCTTCTTCATCTTCTTCTTCATTCGTCCTGCAAAGGGCATTTGTGACTCTGTGTCGTATTTTACAGCGAGGCTGCAATATCTGCGTCTTTTGACCTGACACATCCAATGTCAGCACTATATTTTTGGGACGTGTTTGCCTTCCATAATCTCTTACCCAGGCTGCATGGACTCAGTTTGTTTTCAGGGCCGCCACTTGGAGGTGGAAAAGGGCCTTGGTCAGTTATTGGTCGCTGACCTTGAAGCAGCCAGCCAGGTATGAGTTGTTAACTGCTGTCCCCTCATTTCCTGCTGTATCATTAGCCTTTCATGTTACACATCTGTCTTGTTTTTATTTTGTAGCGATTTGTACGTTGTTTTCGTTCGTTTAGTTCCCCTGACAAAGACCTTGTGGTCGTAACCTAATTCTCCTTTTGTTCCTGCCCTGGTGCTGTCGTTGGTCCATTACCTATATGTGTTTGTATCGACTTCTAAGGTTGACTACTGTTGTATCTTAGATTTATTTATTCGGCATCAATTAACGACGGATTCGCTTATTCTCAGTTCCTTAATTATTGTCTTGTTGTTTTGTCGCGATTTGTAAGTTGTTTTAGTTCGTTTAGTGTCCCTGACGAAGGCATTCTTGTCGAAACTTAAGCACAGTATTGTTCCTGCCCTGGTGCTGTAACTGTAACTACTTATGTTAGAAGTGTGTTCAAAAAGTATCCGACCTTTGGGCAGGAAAAATACAATTACTCACCTGGAGGTTCGAAACCTTAAACCCATTCAACATACTCTCCTTATGACTCCTCCCACATCTCCAGGAGGTTTCCTCCATTGTTGAATGCATTTTAGGAAGGCCTTCTTTGGGTCGGAGTACAGCTGGGTGGTCGCGTTCAGCATATTGTCTTCTCGTGACTCAAATCTGGTCTCTTTCAGCAGAATTTTCAGCTTGGGGAACTGACAATAGTCGTAAAGAGCAATGTCGGGACAATAGGGAGCCAGGAGAACCAGAGAACTGTTGTGTATGCCCAAGAAAGTTTGATTCATATGTCAAGAGCAGGTAGGTGTGTTGTCCTGAGAGAGCCTGCCAAGTTCCCGGTGTCTTCAGGTTTGGTAGTTTGCGACGAACATCATTACGAAGGCGAAGGATGACTTCCAGGTAGTACTTTTTGGTAATGTTTTGACCTTTTAGTGCGCACTCGTGATGCACTACTTTACAAGAGTCAAAGAAAACGGTTAACATGATTTTCAAATTGCGGCATTTCGTGGTGAATGAAAACCCGAGGCTTGCTAACTACAATCAGCACTGAAAGGCAGACTACCAGCGACTGGCGCAATCTGCGGGCGAGAATACATTCTTAGACACTTAATCCATGATAGTGGGATTCTAGAATTATAATTGTGAGGAAAGACTCAGAAAAACCGGCCTACAGTGTCTATGAAAGAGAAGAATTCGATGTGATTTAATAGGTTTATACGATAATCAAAGAAGATGATGAATTTGACAATAACAAGTATTTCCAAATTCAACCACCTACAAGAACAAGACGGCATAGTTATAAATTAACTAAAGAAAAGTCCATAATAGATGTTAGGAAATATTTTTGTAGCCGGAGAGTTGTGTATGCTTGAAATGCATTGCCACAGGAAGTAGCGGAGGCAGGGACAGTTACAGAATTTAAGAATAGATTGGATGCGCATAGCTTTTAGAACAAGGAAATGAAAATGAAACTGGTTTTATACAGACTCTGCAAAGTATTCTAAGCCAGTATAAAGACGATAAATTCAGTTAAGTTAAAGCGATCATTGACCATCATTCGTGATGGATAAACTGAAGATAGGTGGCACTGACGAATGCACCTGTGGTACAGGGAAAATGACCGCTGAACATCTGCTGCAAAATTGCCCGTTATACGAGGACCAGAGAAAGCACATGTGACCATCACCAGTGGCAACACTAGACAAGCTCTATGGCAGTGTCGACAGCCTCATGATGACAGCTGCTTTCTTCGAACAAATACAAGTTGACGTCTGACAGCGTACGAAGAAGAAGAAGAAGAAGAATATTCTTGATGGTGCGTTTAAGAACATCGACAAACTCCGACTCATCTGATCTGCAGTTCTGGTTCATGATTTTTATTTAGGCTTCAACGGTTCTCCCTAGCTTGTTTCAATTGTACCTTTATTTTTCATCCACGTGGAGTCCATACAACGAGAATTCTGGTGATTTTATCATCGATGTATTTTTTGATCACCTTGCCAATTCAATCCACACTATTGCCAGTTATGATAGAGTGCATTCCTTGGTTGCTCAGATTAACCTGCTCTTGGCTGGTAATTGAGGTCATTTAGGCAGACATTTTGATGCATGGATTTTTGCTTTCGTTGGTTGCGGGAAAGTTTGATTAGGGTATTGGTAGATCACTCGTTTGCCAAGTCAAAGGTACGGGGGTCAACTCCCGCTATCGAAACGCTACAGTCGATCCAGCTCTATAGGGGGTTTAATTATTGTAAATAGGTACCTTTCCTACGGATAGGGAAAGAAAGGTAGCAAGAAAGGGAGCTGGCCTCCCCACCTCACACAAGTTGGGGCTTAGTATAATGAAGTCTCTAACAGGCCACTCCCGACGTCAGTTTGTGCTATGGGACTTATAAAAGGTTTTATGGACAAAAATCAAAATAAAAACATAAGGCGAGGCTGCGGTGGCACTGTGGATTAACAAAAAAGTTTGGCTTGGTTTGGTTCTTTCTCAATCTCCCGCTACCAATCCCTGAAAGAGTTTTAAGTAGTAGAATGTAGTCCAGAGAACGGAATGTGTTGTGTCGTAGTTTACAGTGTTATTTCGATATTTGCCCCTTTCGGTCCGACACATTCGACTTCAGCAGGAAAAAAAAAGTTGAATAATAAACCACATTTACAAGGACGGTCTTGTACGGGCATTAGACCGGACTTAAAAATGTGTTTTTTCCCACATTATGTGGAAAGGACATATCGTATCAATTCTTTTAACAATTCTCTCCAAAACTCGGTGATATTGATGTGTTCTTGTTGTGACGGCTCTTACAGTTTCTTTAAACTCTTATTAAATTAATTTTTGTAATAATGATGTGTTCTTGTTATGGGGGTTTTTATAACATGTATGCGCTCTTATTTTAGTGATATTTTGAATATTTATGTGTTCATGTTGCAGTGGCATTTGTAATATTTATGTGTTCATGTTGCAGTGGCATTTTAAATATTTATATGTTCATGTTATAGTGGCATTTGTAATATTTATGCGTTCATGCTACAGTGGATTTAGAATATCGACTTATTCTTGATGTGGTTGCTTTTGTTATATTTATGAACTCTGGTTGTGGTGGCTTTTGTAATATTGATGTGTTCATGTTACAGTGGCATCTGTAAAATTTGTGTTTCAATCCACATCTCGTCAAGCAGACGGCCTTAACAACAGCCTGTTTCCAGCAAATGTTAAATAGGAGAGAAATGATGGTCTTGTTCAGTATATTGTGCCTGACCTGACGTGACGTCCTGGTCAATATGTTGTACCTGACCTGATGTGACGTCCTGGTCAATATGTTGTGCCTGAGTTGACGTGACGTTCTGGTCAATATGTTTTGCCTGACTTGACGTGACGTTCTAGTCAATATGTTGTGCCTGAGTTAACGTGACGTTCTAGTAAATATGTTGTGCCTGAGTTGACGTGACGTCCTGGTCAATATGTTGTGCCTGACCTGACGTGACGTAGTGGTCAATATGTTGTGCCTGAGTTGACGTGACGTCCTGGTCAATATGTTGTGCCTGACCTGACGTGACGTCCTGGTCAATATATTGTGCCTGACCTGACGTGAAGTCCTGGTCAATATGTTGTGCCTGACCTGACGTGACGTCCTGGTCAATATGTTGTACCTGACCTGACGTGACGGCCTGGTCAATATGTTGTGCCTGACCTGACGTGACGTCCTGGTCAATATGTTGTGCCTGAGTTGACGTGACGTCCTGGTCAATATGTTGTACCTGACCTGATGTGACGTCCTGGTCAATATGTTGTACCTGACCTGATGTGACGTCCTGGTCAATATGTTGTACCTGACCTGACGTGACGTCCTGGTCAATATGTTGTGCCTGAGTTGACGTGACGTCCTGGTCAATATGTTGTACCTGACCTGATGTGACGTCCTGGTCAATATGTTGTACCTGACCTGATGTGCCGTCCTGGTCAATATGTTGTGCCTGAGTTGACGTGACGTTCTGGTCAATATGTTGTGCCTGACTTGACGTGACGTTCTAGTCAATATGTTGTGCCTGAGTTGACGTGACGTTCTGGTCAATATGTTGTGCCTGAGTTAACGTGACGTTCTAGTCAATATGTTGTGCCTGACTTGACGTGACGTTTTAGTCAATATGTTGAGCCTGACCCTGATAACATGTCTTGGTCAATATGTTGTGCATGACCTGACGTGACGTCCTGGTCAGTATGTTGTACCTGATCTGACGTGATGTCCTGGTCAATATATTGTGCCTGACCGTGACAACACGTCCCGGTCAGTATGTTGTGCCTGCGGCTTAGATGGCGCCTGACAGAATACGGGTCTACCTTGTTCTAATGTACACTTCCACCTCCACCAAAAATAGGCGATCGCATAATCCAGGTGTTAAGAGATGTCGGGATTGACCTGGGAAGTCACCAGTGGATTTTCACCTGCCAAATAAACATATGAAACAAAGCAGGTCACACCTGCACCCGACCATCTAACGACATATGTCGACTGAAGAAAGATAGATAAATTGCTTCGAAATGAAAAATGTCACCTACTGAACAGTCGTTTCTAGGTACAATCTACTTGGATGCTCCTTCACGACCCTCATCATAAACACGCGTAACCCAACCTTGGAACATCCACATACACACACTTAATTCAATTTAGATCAGCCACAAACACACGTAACTCAATCTTGGATCAGGGGACGGCGTGGCCTAGTGGTTAAGTGGCACAACCAGAAGGTGCTGGGTTCGATCCCCAACACAGCACCGGCCGTTACCCCGGGGAAGCAAACCTTTAGAAAATGCAGGAGGAAGCAGACCCTGGAGTCGGATGTACTGGGCCGACAGGCACAAAATAAAAACCACAGTGTAACGCACACCGCCTTGGGGATTAGAGAAATGAGGCGAACGCAAAAAAAAAAAAAAAAAAAAATTTAAAATCTTGGATCAGCCACACACACACTTAACCCAATATTGGAACAACCACATGCACACATAACTCAATCTTGGATCAGTCACACACACAGTTAACCCATTCTTGGAACATCCACATTCACACACTTAATTCAATTTCGATCAGCCACACACACATGTAACCCAATCTTGGAACAACCCCATGCACACATAACTCAATCTTGGATCAGCCATACACACAGTTAACCCATTCTTGGAACAGCCACATACACACACGTAACTGACTCTTAAAACCTGCTTGGACTTCGTGAAAACAAATCAAGTTTTAGGAACCAGAGATCACATATTCAATATGAGGAATATCTACGAAAAATGTAGAGAGTTTAATGTAGACCTGTACACGTATTTCTTTGATTATATCAAGGCCTCCGATACGGTAAAACATCAAAATCTGTGGAACATTATGTAGGAACCAAGATATTCAGTTATGCCTGGGCCTGACCGTGGAAGAGCTGGAGTTTTGGCAAGAGAAAGAGTTTTTTTTTCATACAGACTGTGATGCGAATAACATTCCATAAAGAACAGGCTACACGATGAACTCAATCTTGGATCAATAGCATACGCACAAGTAACTCACTGGAGAAAAAAATCAACCGTGTATACGCCTCTGTGTTACTCTATCTCTACGCAGTCCAGAAGTTTCACAGCTTGTCACTTGTATATCCATTATCTTGGAATATCGGACTTGCGTACTCACATCCTGTGTATCTTAACACCGGTCATCTTTGTTGCTGAGGGCGATGCATATCTGTGTTAATCTGTCATTCGTCCACTCTGATTATAGTCTCTCTCGCTGCTTTCTGCTGGCACATATCATGGGAATCCCAACATGGGTTACGAATACGTCTCTCTTGGTTCCAAGAACGTCTCTAGGGATTCCACGAAAGTTCGTGGTTGAAAATAAATAATACAAGTAGATAAACAACAAGAAAGTTCGCTGCAGTTGACAGGAACCAGGTGGTCATGTAAGCAGCTGGCAATTAATATGCTATTATTTATGTTCTTTCGTATTAGACGTATACTTTCGCTTCTTCTTCCTCTTCTTCTTCCCCTTCTACTTTTTCTTCATCTTTGTCTTAGCAATTTAGAAATTTAATAAACATTAGCTAGACAGAAGAAAACCAAAATTGAATTAGAGCCAACTAGGGTTATGTTTATACTATTGTAAGAATCTTTACAATTTTAAAAATTTATTTTGAGTTTGTCTTATTTCTATATTCCCCAGGACGGTGTTCGCTGCACTATTTTTATATATGTCGGCCCACTGCATCTGTCTTCGTAATTCATTTTAAGTAAAGGTCTGCTTCCTACAGCATTTTATAAGGCATTTCTTCCTAACGCAGGTAACGA